>OZ034806.1:71309805-72794670 GCA_964028335.1 Altica lythri | reverse complement strand
AACAGAGCAGGCTGAAGATACGATGAAGGAACTAAGCAAAAGACTTTAGGAAGATGAAACTAAAAAATATAAAGAAAATACAAGATAGAAGAGAGTGGAGAAATCATATTAAAAACGCCAAAATCATAAAAGAATGTAATGGGCTAATAAAAAGGACTTTGATGATCAAAATCACAGGGAGGAATTAAAAACTATTTGTCTAATAGATTAACGATCTATCTGTGTACAAATTTTGTTCATCATAACCAGTACAACAAGTTTCAAATCTACCGAAAATTTGTTTAAAAATATAGCATGATTTTACATATTAAATTATGTTAAAAATCTAAAATTGCATAATATTTAACTAAAAAAATAATTAGTAGGTGATGAAACACGTTAAAAATTATCGAATAACATTGATTTCGATACCTAACTAAATATTTAGTTTATGTTAATATACATTTAGGAATAAATATCAACTTTTATATAAACAATTTGTATCTGTTATTGATACAAACATGTTTAAATTATGAAATACAATCAATTGTTTACTAACAAAGAAGACATAATGAATACTCTTATTGACTATTAGGTAAGTAATTAAATAAATATTAAGTAAAAAGTACATACGTTGTTGTCTATGCTCAAATTCAACCTTCTCTGGATAACAGTCTTTTGTATTCGTTTACTGTATGAAGCGTTCCCAGCTGGTTTTGAACAACGTTCCCCAGTATCAATCAAACAACAAATTTGATCTGTTGGGCCCCTTGAATCTTCTTCACCTGTACTAAAACCGTTCATTTGTGATTTATAACTACGACAATAGAATCATTGAATCAGCTGATTGATGAAACATCTTCTGTGTATAATTGTACCGCAACAAGCCGCAGTGTTTACGTTCAAACCACGATTGTACACAATCCCCACCAAAGTTTTTATCGATAAATTTTCTGAAAACATAAGCTGCGCCTGTGGAAGCGCCCCGGTACTACGAGTTGCTCAAAAAATGGGTAAACGACCTTTACAAAATAGGCCAATAACAATTCTAATGTAAAATGAAAATACTGTTTGACAGATATTAGTTATAAAAAAGAAGAAGTACACAGCCAGTTTTTGGCATTTTCTCAGTTTAAACTGTAATACTGGTTGCCTAATATACTGAATTTTACATCGCTTGCTGTTTTATATACTTTTTAAACCTATGCAAACTTAGCACCCCATCCATGGAATTTTGAGTCGAAAATGACCTTAATCGATAGGTCCCCGTTAGGTCCTTCAAGGTGCCACAATTTTTTCGTTAGGTCCCCTTTAGTTTTTTCATAAATATTTTTTTAAATTTTGGCTAAAAAAAACTACACTTTAGTACCCCATCCAATGCAAAATTGACAAATTTAATCAAAATTGTATTCTTTAGCGTTAGGTCCGTATTGGTCCATTATTTTAATTTATCAATAATTTATTTTATTTGTTTTATTCTTAATTATAAAATAAATAAAACCTGCGCATGTGCACTTCAGACACAAACAGCGTGAAATTTAAATTGGTATCGTTTCATGTACCCTGTATTTGTGCATATACTTTTTTATATTCTTGTTATCGTATCATATATAGAAAAAACTCATGCCGATGATTGTACAAGGATGTGAGTCAGTCTTCGCTCGATACAAGAATAAATCATTTGTTTCGGGAATTGTAACACAAACAGTCAATTTTGTTTTAGAAGTGATATTTTATTTTTAAATAAAGTATGATAATAACATTTAGTTTATAGTTTTTGTAGAAAATTTTATCTTTGTAAGTATCGTTTATTTTAGTTAGAACGATTTGATTGTGGCTGCTCTAGATTTTATATTTGAAATACAAATTTTTTTATTTGTACATAATTGTAAACATTCACTAACAATTTAGTATGTGTTAGGTGTTAAGTTATTTTTATTTTATTTTTTTAACTAAAAAAATAAAGATTTGGTTTTAGAATACAATAAAATTAATATTAAACATTTTTAATTACAGATCCTTCCTAAAAGCTGGAACATCTTTTCCGAGACAACTTCCTTCGCTGTTGCCCAGGGGCGAGAAAGGTCTACCCGTATTTTAACGTAAAAAACGCTCCTAATATTACCAACAAATGCGCTGTTCAATTGTGCATTAAATATAGAAGAATAATAAACTAGAAGAAAAAGAGCGCGCAAACATAAAACAGAAGATTAGGGATTTCATTATCTAATGTATACCGTGTTATTTATACAATAAATGAAATAAAACAAGGCAAACAAAAACAAAGGGCGGAAATTACAAATTAAAAAAAAAACAAAGTGGCACGAGATAACGAAGAAAAGTGGACAAAGCGAATAATACAATGGAGGTCAAGACAACATAGATGAGGTGCAGGAAGACCACAAAAAGATGGGCCGATGACATCAAGGAACATGTAGGGAAAAACTAGCACTAGTTAGCTCAAGACCAACGAAGTTTGAAAAGACAAGGGGAGGCCTATGTCCAGGAGTGGCCTAGAAGGGACTGCTTAAGAAGAAGACAAAGAAGAAGAATGTATACTGTATTCAATGGTATTGGTTGCATTCTGATTCGAAAAATCCTATTAAAAACTGACCATTTCTCCGCCCTCATGCGTTTGTTCTAACACAGCGCAGTCACCAGAAAAGAAGTAGAAAACTCAGCATTTCTCGTTAATCATTATCATCTGATTTCGTTATATAGTTTAACCCTATCTGGTTTACTCAAATTTTGTAATTTTTTCATTATTTTCCACCTTAGCTTCCTCTAAATATAGTGTGCCATATTCTATCTTTCCCACGAAAATGCAGGTGTTTTATACTTCAGGTGTCGGTTAGCAGGAGCCTAACTCAGCGAGTATTCATCAAAAAGAAGTAGAAAACGTTTCTCGTTATTTATCTTCTTCTGATTTCATTATAAAGTGTCTCCTTATCTGGTTTATTGGATTTTTGCAATTTTTTCATCATTCTCCCCTCCAGCTCTCTTTAAATGTAGTGTGCCATATTCTATCTTTCCCACGAAAATGCAAGTGTTTGATACTTCAGGTGTCCGTGAGACGGAGCCTAACACAGCGCGCAGTCACCAAAAAGAAGTAGAAAACCCAGCGTTTCTCGTTATTCATCTTCTTCCGATTTCATTATAAAGTTTATCCTTATCTGGTTTATTCGAATTTTGTCATTTTTTCATCATACTCCCCCTCAGCACCCATTAAATGTAGTGTGCCATATTCTATCTTTCCCACGAAAATGCAGGTGTTTGATACTTCAGGTGTCCGTGAGACGGAGCCTAACACAGCGCGCAGTCACCAAAAAGAAGTAGAAAACCCAGCGTTTCTCGTTATTCATCTTCTTCTGATTTCATTATAAAGTTTATCCTTATCTGGTTTATTCGAATTTTGTCATTTTTTCATCATACTCCCCCTCAGCTCCCATTAAATGTAGTGTGCCATATTCTATCTTTCCCACGAAAATGCAGGTGTTTGATACTTCAGGTGTCCGTGAGACGGAGCCTAACACAGCGCGCAGTCACCAAAAAGAAGTAGAAAACCCAGCGTTTCTCGTTATTCATCTTCTTCTGATTTCATTATAAAGTTTATCCTTATCTGGTTTATTCGAATTTTGTCATTTTTTCATCATACTCCCCCTCAGCTCCCATTAAATGTAGTGTGCCATATTCTATCTTTCCCACGAAAATGCAGGTGTTTGATACTTCAGGTGTCCGTGAGACGGAGCCTAACACAGCGCGCAGGCACCAAAAAGAAGTAGAAAACCCAGCGTTTCTCGTTATTCATCTTCTTCCGATTTCATTATAAAGTTTATCCTTATCTGGTTTATTCGAATTTTGTCATTTTTTCATCATACTCCCCCTCAGCTCCCATTAAATGTAGTGTGCCATATTCTATCTTTCCCACGAAAATGCAGGTGTTTGATACTTCAGGTGTCCGTGAGACGGAGCCTAACACAGCGCGCAGTCACCAAAAAGAAGTAGAAAACCCAGCGTTTCTCGTTATTCATCTTCTTCTGATTTCATTATAAAGTTTATCCTTATCTGGTTTATTCGAATTTTGTCATTTTTTCATCATACTCCCCCTCAGCTCCCATTAAATGTAGTGTGCCATATTCTATCTTTCCCACGAAAATGCAGGTGTTTGATACTTCAGGTGTCCGTGAGACGGAGCCTAACACAGCGCGCAGTCACCAAAAAGAAGTAGAAAACCCAGCGTTTCTCGTTATTCATCTTCTTCCGATTTCATTATAAAGTTTATCCTTATCTGGTTTATTCGAATTTTGTCATTTTTTCATCATACTCCCCCTCAGCTCCCATTAAATGTAGTGTGCCATATTCTATCTTTCCCACGAAAATGCAGGTGTTTGATACTTCAGGTGTCCGTGAGACGGAGCCTAACACAGCGCGCAGTCACCAAAAAGAAGTAGAAAACCCAGCGTTTCTCGTTATTCACCTTCTTCTGATTTCATAATAAAGTTTATCCCTATCTGGTTTATTGGATTTTTGCCATTTTTTCATCATTCTCCCCCTTAGCTTCCTTATGTAGTGTGCCATATTCTATCTTTCCCACGAAAATGCAGGTGTTTGATACTTCAGGTGTCCGTGAGACGGAGCCTAACACAGCGCGCAGTCACCAAAAAGAAGTAGAAAACCCAGCGTTTCTCGTTATTCATCTTCTTCCGATTTCATTATAAAGTTTATCCTTATCTGGTTTATTCGAATTTTGTCATTTTTTCATCATACTCCCCCTCAGCTCCCATTAAATGTAGTGTGCCATATTCTATCTTTCCCACGAAAATGCAGGTGTTTGATACTTCAGGTGTCCGTGAGACGGAGCCTAACACAGCGCGCAGTCACCAAAAAGAAGTAGAAAACCCAGCGTTTCTCGTTATTCATCTTCTTCTGATTTCATTATAAAGTTTATATCCTTATCTGGTTTATTCGAATTTTGTCATTTTTTCATTATTCTCCACCTTAGCTTCCTTTAAATGTAGTGTGCCATATTCTATCTTTCCCACGAAAATGCAAGTGTTTGATACTTCAGGTGTCCGTGAGACGGAGCCTAACACAGCGCGCAGTCACCAAATAGAAGTAGAAAACCCAGCGTTTCTTGTTATTCACCTTCTTCTGATTTCATTATAAAGTTTATCCCTATCTGGTTTATTGGATTTTTGCCATTTTTTCATCATTCTCCCCCTTAGCTTCCTTATGTAGTGTGCCATATTCTATCTTTCCCACGAAAATGCAGGTGTTTGATACTTCAGGTGTCCGTGAGACGGAGCCTAACACAGCGCGCAGTCACCAAAAAGAAGTAGAAAACCCAGCGTTTCTCGTTATTCATCTTCTTCCGATTTCATTATAAAGTTTATCCTTATCTGGTTTATTCGAATTTTGTCATTTTTTCATTATTCTCCACCTTAGCTTCCTTTAAATGTAGTGTGCCATATTCTATCTTTCCCACGAAAATGCAGGTGTTTGATACTTCAGGTGTCCGTGAGACGGAGCCTAACACAGCGCGCAGTCACCAAAAAGAAGTAGAAAACCCAGCGTTTCTCGTTATTCATCTTCTTCCGATTTCATTATAAAGTTTATCCTTATCTGGTTTATTCGAATTTTGTCATTTTTTCATCATACTCCCCCTCAGCTCCCATTAAATGTAGTGTGCCATATTCTATCTTTCCCACGAAAATGCAGGTGTTTGATACTTCAGGTGTCCGTGAGACGGAGCCTAACACAGCGCGCAGTCACCAAAAAGAAGTAGAAAACCCAGCGTTTCTCGTTATTCATCTTCTTCCGATTTCATTATAAAGTTTATCCTTATCTGGTTTATTCGAATTTTGTCATTTTTTCATCATACTCCCCCTCAGCTCCCATTAAATGTAGTGTGCCATATTCTATCTTTCCCACGAAAATGCAGGTGTTTGATACTTCAGGTGTCCGTGAGACGGAGCCTAACACAGCGCGCAGTCACCAAAAAGAAGTAGAAAACCCAGCGTTTCTCGTTATTCATCTTCTTCTGATTTCATTATAAAGTTTATCCTTATCTGGTTTATTCGAATTTTGTCATTTTTTCATCATACTCCCCCTCAGCTCCCATTAAATGTAGTGTGCCATATTCTATCTTTCCCACGAAAATGCAGGTGTTTGATACTTCAGGTGTCCGTGAGACGGAGCCTAACACAGCGCGCAGTCACCAAAAAGAAGTAGAAAACCCAGCGTTTCTCGTTATTCATCTTCTTCTGATTTCATTATAAAGTTTATCCTTATCTGGTTTATTCGAATTTTGTCATTTTTTCATTATTCTCCACCTTAGCTTCCTTTAAATGTAGTGTGCCATTTTCTATCTTTCCCACGAAAATGCAAGTGTTTGATACTTCAGCTGTCCGTGAGACGGAGCCTAACACAGCGCGCAGTCACCAAATAGAAGTAGAAAACCCAGCGTTTCTCGTTATTCACCTTCTTCTGATTTCATTATAAAGTTTATCCCTATCTGGTTTATTGGATTTTTGCCATTTTTTCATCATTCTCCCCCTTAGCTTCCTTATGTAGTGTGCCATATTCTATCTTTCCCACGAAAATGCAGGTGTTTGATACTTCAGGTGTCCGTGAGACGGAGCCTAACACAGCGCGCAGTCACCAAAAAGAAGTAGAAAACCCAGCGTTTCTCGTTATTCATCTTCTTCCGATTTCATTATAAAGTTTATCCTTATCTGGTTTATTCGAATTTTGTCATTTTTTCATTATTCTCCACCTTAGCTTCCTTTAAATGTAGTGTGCCATATTCTATCTTTCCCACGAAAATGCAAGTGTTTGATACTTCAGGTGTCCGTGAGACGGAGCCTAACACAGCGCGCAGTCACCAAAAAGAAGTAGAAAACCCAGCGTTTCTCGTTATTCATCTTCTTCCGATTTCATTATAAAGTTTATCCTTATCTGGTTTATTCGAATTTTGTCATTTTTTCATCATACTCCCCCTCAGCTCCCATTAAATGTAGTGTGCCATATTCTATCTTTCCCACGAAAATGCAGGTGTTTGATACTTCAGGTGTCCGTGAGACGGAGCCTAACACAGCGCGCAGTCACCAAAAAGAAGTAGAAAACCCAGCGTTTCTCGTTATTCATCTTCTTCTGATTTCATTATAAAGTTTACCCAAGTAACATTTTCACCTGCGTAATGATCTGCAAATAATCGGTATATGATTATATAAAATACTGTTTTGGACGCACTTATGCAGATAAATGATCTGCAAAACTGCTGTATATTACTTTCATTTCATGTGTAAAAGATCGTTTGCAGAACCAGTGCAGGTTTGCCATACTCCTGTATAAAACCTATAATTGATGGATTTAAAGATGATATGCAGAAATAATTAAAATAAAATAAAAGTATACTCTACATTTTAATTTTATTTCAGGTAATTATCAAATATGATATACAATATTATTTTATTACTTCTATTTACTAAATCTACAGTCTACACAACATAAACTTTTGAATTATTTAAAACCACTTTACCATTTTTTTTTCACCTTTCTTACGCGGGGATTCGATCCTGGTTCACCATCCATCACCTAATTGAAAGTTAGTCGTCTTACCCACTCGGCTATAAGGACACTTAATACCTACGGTCACTATCGTCATTTAAAACTACTTTTCGCAATAAATAAATTTTTCAGTAGTCAATCATGATCATAATTTTCCAGTTTCGTTTTTATTTTTAAACTGTTATAAAAGTTTTAAGTTTTTGTTGATATTTTTTAATTTGGAATAAAACATATTCTTCTTTTTATGTATTTTATTTTTTATTTATAAAGTTTCATGCAAAGGAAATGTATGGTGTATTGGCACAAATACGCTTTGTTCTGATGAAACAATTGCTACTAATTTACACAATATATCATTAAATAAATACATATTAATTTTGTGAAACTCATATTTCTCTGTTTGAAATATAAACAAAACAAGTGGACAACAAGGGAGTATCAAAAACTCTTTTAAGTCTTTTAAAGTTGCTTCATATATACCTTTAAAATTCGCATATTCCATAGCTGTAATTTCCTAAAGTATATAAACCATATAACAACTCACCCATTAGTGTTCGAGGATCGTTTAGGTAAACGCGAATTATAAGTTTTATTTAACTTTTCTAGTAACGGTTTTAAAGCAACCTGTGAAATGTTAAATTCAATTGCCCAATTTCTTAGAAATGACGCAAAAATATAGTTATGATTTTCTTTTAAATGGTATTGTTCGTCAACTTCAAGCACATCTATTTATGATAAATCCATGTAGAAATCATTGTTAGATCCTTGGCCATTTTCAACAAGTTCATCGTTATTTCTTAATGAGGTTTTTATCGAAAATTTATGTATATCTTCGTTATATTTTCCTTCATTTCACCTTTTTATCCATATTAATTAAATATGAATAATATAATAGGCGATGAAACTGTCAAACGTAAAAAAGTAGATATATAGATATATCATCTGCTTATAATATGCTATTATTTTGCAGTAGTAGATCTATATTTTATTTATATAAAGATATCATTTGCAGAGAATTCTTACTGCAAATAGTCTGCATTTAATATTCATTTTCATATTTGTCTGCTTAGAGTTTGCTATTATTCTGCAATAGTAGATCTGTATTTTATTTATATAAAGGTGTCATTTGCAGAGAATTCTTACTGCAAAATGTCTGCATATAGTCTTCATTTTCATATCTTTTATTTGAAGACATTATGCAGGACACAACTGAATTTCCTTTGTCAGTAAATGTCTTATGCAGAAAATATCTGCAATTTTAAACAGTATGCAGGTGATATGAAGTACATCTTTGGGTAAAGGTAATATGATGATTATATGCAGATTACTTCTATTTCTACAGATTATCTGCAGTTGATATACAGTTATAAAAATGACTGCAGGCTCTTTGCAGTGCATTTGCAGTTAATTTATGCAGGTCTGTGTTACTTGGGTATCCTTATCTGGTTTATTCGAATTTTGTCATTTTTTCATTATTCTCCACCTTAGCTTCCTTTAAATGTAGTGTGCCATATTCTATCTTTCCCACGAAAATGCAAGTGTTTGATACTTCAGGTGTCCGTGAGACGGAGCCTAACACAGCGCGCAGTCACCAAATAGAAGTAGAAAACCCAGCGTTTCTCGTTATTCACCTTCTTCTGATTTCATTATAAAGTTTATCCCTATCTGGTTTATTGGATTTTTGCCATTTTTTCATCATTCTCCCCCTTAGCTTCCTTATGTAGTGTGCCATATTCTATCTTTCCCACGAAAATGCAGGTGTTTGATACTTCAGGTGTCCGTGAGACGGAGCCTAACACAGCGCGCAGTCACCAAAAAGAAGTAGAAAACCCAGCGTTTCTCGTTATTCATCTTCTTCCGATTTCATTATAAAGTTTATCCTTATCTGGTTTATTCGAATTTTGTCATTTTTTCATTATTCTCCACCTTAGCTTCCTTTAAATGTAGTGTGCCATATTCTATCTTTCCCACGAAAATGCAAGTGTTTGATACTTCAGGTGTCCGTTAGACGGAGCCTAACACAGCGTGCATTCACCAAAAAGAAGTAGAAAACGTTTCTCGTTATTTATCTTCTTCTGATTTCATTATAAAGTGTATCCCTTTGAATATAAAACATCAGGAAGGAGGGATTTGCGTGTTGTCAATACTATAAAGTGCGACGGAAACGGCCCATGTTGGACAGCCACTTTATGACTCATTTATTATTTACTTTTGGTTGTGTTTAATAATGGTCGTTTCTTTTTTGTGTCTATTAAATAGTCTATTTGTCGTGTGTTTTTAGTGTTATTTCTTTTGTGTATTTTAGTTACTGTTAAAATTACCTATTTATATTAATATTGTGTTATAATTTTAAGTTAATACAAAAACGTATTTCACAGCATGCAAAATCATGATAAAAATGGTTTAGACAACTAACTATCCATCCAATTAATAAATTATGTTTGTGATTGTTTTTTTAAATATAAGGATAAATTATATTTGTAAAAACTATAAAAAATATGAAAGCGTAAGAAGTATGTATACGAAACTAATTTTATTTAAGGGCCAATAAATTTATATGTTTGTTACAGTTTTTTTATTTCTGCTGTTTAAGTTTATTTAGGTAACTATAGTTTCAAATTATTAATCGTATAAAATTTTATTAGTGTTAAAACAATACCAATTAATAAATCTGGTCCTTTTTTTATATTTAAAAGGTATAAAATGTAAGTAAAAACTAGTTTTTATAACTATTTTAATCTATTTTACTATTATTTAAATATATTTTACAATGATTATTATAAATTTAACCGAACAACTTCAAAGACTGAGGCCAATTTATTTGAAAGATTTGTAACCAATCAAAAAATTTCTATTTCTAGCTGTCAATAGTGTCAATTTGTTGAATTTTGTATTTTGTAAAATAAATTATTTATCAATTAAAATAATGGACCAATACGGACCTAACGCTAAAGAATACAATTTTGATTAAATTTGTCAATTTTGCATTGGATGGGGTGCTAAAGTGTAGTTTTTTTTGGCCAAAATTTAAAAAAATATTTATGAAAAAACTAAAGGGACCTAACGAAAAAATTGTGGGACCTTGAAGGACCTAACGGGGACCTATCGATTAAGGTCATTTTCGACCCAAAATTCCATGGATGGGGTGCTAAGTTTGCATAGGTACTTTTTAATCAGATTTTTGCAAGAGGTACAAAATTTTCGTTAATATTTTTGTTCTAAACGCTGATCTAACAGTCTATTTAGCAAACTAGTTAAATTAGAAAAATTGGACATTATTTGTGCTAATAATTTTCTAGTTATAAATCATTCAGGAATATTCGTCAGAAAAGTTACCCATCACTGATTTTACGAGAAATAAGAGTGTAATAATTACCTATATCTACGGCATAGACATACGAGGTCTGTCCTAAAAGAATTCGACCTACCCCTATTTTTCGGCGCTTTGCATATTCTTCGTCATCTGGTTGGTGGCATCCTTCAAAGTAGTCCCCATTTGATTGACCAACACGGTCATACTCATATCGATGCTTCAACTTCCCAAAACAGTTATGAAAGGCAGTCATCTGGATCGCCTTTAGTGCATTTGTCGCATTGGTTTTAACAGTCTTCTTGTCGTCAAATCTTTCTTACTTATACTGCTTATTGGTTCTACAACCCGGGGTGGGTCTTGGCCAACTGTAGGTACTATTTGCCTCCATCGTCGTCTATCTTCCAATAGGCTTAGATCATATTGTCACACCTGAGGGGGATTTGAGGAATGTGCCATAAAGTTATAAGATGAGGGGTAGCTTGCTGAAGGCACTTCCCACCCAGGTCGTGGTTATCTAACCCCTGGTTAGGTATTCTGTTGAAGGCAGAAAACTAACCAAGGGAAAAATGAGATAAGCAACAGGAAACAAACAACAAATATATTAAACTCTTAACTAATCTTACCAAATAAACTACATGGTGGCATGTCACACTTAGGTACTCACGAAAATACGTCAAGAGTCGCAATCCCCATAGTTCTTAGGTCTGCTTGTATGTTATCCCACCACCTCATTCTGGGGCGTCCTAGGGGTCTTTGTCAACTGGTAGTCTTTCCCAGGCTCTCTTTAACATTCGTTCTTCCAGTTGTCTCTGTACATGACCCACCCATTGCAATCTCTTCGCTTTTATCTCCTTCACGATGTCTGGATCTACATATAGTTCCGTTATTTCTTCCGTAGGTTCTTCTTTGGTACTGTTCTATTAGTGGGATTCGTAGAGATCCGAATATCTTGCGTACCACTTTTCTCCCAAAGATTCTTAGTCTCCTTTCGTTTGCTTTTGTAAGCATCCAGGTTTCACTAGCATACATGACTGTATAGAAAATATAGCAAATTTCCCTTTACCCTGCTTTAGGACCTACTGTTCTTTTCAGAGTAGTGCTCAATGGGCCACATGTGGCTACAGTGCTACCAGAGCAATTTTCCAGAACCAGGATAGGGTAGTGCTACAATTGAATGATTCTTACGTTTTTATAGTAGTAGCCATGGCAACTTTGTCCTGTTTAATAAAGACTATTTGGCAAGTTCTTCCTAAAACAGGCTTTTTCCAGGATGAGACTTGGGTTGATGGGAACCACAGAAAAGCTCAGCCTACTTCATGTACAATTTGTTCTTATAGAGTTAGTGAAGTAATTTAATTTATCTAGGGTTTAGTGGTACTTATTCGGGTTGGTTTTGGAGCTCTTCTAAAAGTTGATGTCCTGTTGCTGAGGAAGCTTCCTACGAGGTTTCTTCTGGGTGACTCTGTTCTAAGGGTATTTTGGGCCCACGCGTTGGGACTCTCAAGGGTCTTTGTGGCATACCTCCGTTGGAGTTCCTGTAACCCAACGGGAGAGAGATAACAAACCAAATGAAATTAAAAACACACAAAACAGAAAAAGAAGCATAATCTTACACTCAAATTTTTAAGGTCAACTCTCTTTTGGATCCTTAAGACCAATTCACATTGCAATCGACGAGAAAACTTACAAGTGAAAAAGTGTCTACATTCTAAATGTCTTGATTAGTATCAAAATTGCCGAAAAATTGGTGTCTTGGATTTGTTAAATTAAACAAGACTTTTTGACTCTCAAATTTAAAATTTTCTTTGCAGATCCTTGCTAAGAGACACCTGAATTGCTTTTTAAAAATCGATGGTTTTCCATGACAGATAAAGTTTTGTTGACTAGTTTTCTAAACAATATAGTGCTGAAAGTTTGTTAATAGGTATGTTTTTTAGTGATTTCCAATTTAACGATCAGGGTCCCTATTCACTAACCTGTGTGAATGCTCGTGTAGGAGAGCTCTCTCACAATTTAGCTTCACTGCGCATGTCACTCCCCTAAAATTATAAAATCCGTATTCACGAAAAGTAAGAGAATGCTCCTTTACTCCTACGCGAGTACTCTACTGGGTAAAACCAAATCCAGTTCTCAAACTCAAACATGCTTTTTAGAGTGTAGGTACGTATTCTGATCTATAAGCTTTTTGACGACTTACTTAGGTACATACATTTTTCTACACGTTTAGGGACTGGTAGTTTGTTTTAACGTATATAGACGTTAGAAAAATATACAACAATTTCTTGTGGTATATTATCGAAATACCAGAAAGAAACATGATACCTACTCGGATATGATACCACGATGTCGATTCAGTCCACTGAATTCAGACCATCTGGCCAACTCGGCAATGGTCGAAGGGGTGCCACCTGTCTGAGAATGATCGCCGAAGTGTGCAAAGTCCTGCCGCTAATGATTTCAAGAAGCAGAAAACGGCTTCTTCGAGGGTTTGACACGTGCCATATTGGTAGAAGATAGGGTCAAATATTAGCAAGAATAAAATTTCACTTCTATCGACTTTTAAATAGATCTTTTTTTATATATTATGTAGCTAGATTTTAGAACAAAATACATAAATTGATGGCAAAAAAACTGAAGATGAAGAATGTATCATTCATATCTATTATATAGAACTTTTTACTCGAAAATTGCCTGTGATTCTGTTTTTTAGCCTATTTCCATCAATCTAAAAATCAAAGAAATAAATCTCTTAAGTAATAATTTAAGTAAGGTAGAACGCAGGTCCGGATTTGGAGGTCTAGAGGCCCTGGGGCAACGATAATGTGGAGGCCCCTATTTTTTTTCCGAATGAAAACAAAATTTTTTTTAACAAAAGTCTTTCAAAAATTTATTCGCAACAAATAAATTATTTAAACAAAGAATTTATTAAAAAACGTATATAAATTCTGAATGAAATCAAAGAATTGCACTGCTAATGTACAAGAGTTAGCAGCTGCCTTTCCAACTAAATTGAGTGAGTGACCACAGCATGGTACAAATGCTGATAAATAATTTTTCTGTAAAATAAGAGCTTGCATCCCTCTGTATTTGCCACTCATATTTGCAGCATTGTCGTACGATTGACCGCTGCAATTAAGTATATTAATTTGATGGTCATCCAAAAATTGTAGTAAAGCTTTTGCTATTGCTTCACCAGTATGACCGCAATTTGGTAAGAAAGCAAGAAATCGTTCCTTTGGTATCATCGATCCTTCAATATATCGAACGACTATTGTAAGTTCATCGTCTCCTCGGAAGGCTAATCCACGTTCAGCAATAAATTTAATCGTACTGACGACAATTCTAAGAATTTTTCGCCAATACTCAATTTGTTTTGCGTCTTGTATTTCTAGCTCTTGATCAATACGTCCTGTAACTTCTACTCGTTGCACTAAACTCATTACTGACTTCAAATGAGTCTTCAAAATCTCATGCTCGCGTAGGCGTTCAAATAAATGCTTCCAGTCACTGAAGCCTTCTCCACTGAGCTTTGTTATTTGGGTAGACATTAATTTACATGCATAGCAATAAATTTTCCTCGTAGTTGGAAAAAAACAGACAGGATCGATTTACAGTCTCTTGATTTTGATTGCGACGGGTAAATATACTCTTTGAACATGTCCGAACACAGTTTGTATTATCTCGAGGCTGAGAACTGAATTTTGCAGATAGATTTCATCACAATTTTGCAGTATTATTGAAGAACCTTTTTTCTTCCAATAATTGACCATTCTTTCTGTTATAATGTCAGGCCAAAGACCAATGTCATTTTTGAAACCAGAAAAATCTACTTCCTCTCGATTGAGAATACACGTTTTTGGAATTTCTATGACACATTGGAATTGATAATTCAAATTGTGGTGGCCCTTCTCTTGTGGAGGCCCTGGGGCAGTAGCCCCGCCTGCCCTCCCCCAAATCCGGGCCTGGGTAGAAGATCTAGATCCTTTAGTAAACGGTTATTTGAGATTGGATTTTTGAAAATTCCAGATCCTTTTCTAAGAAAATTTAAAGCATAATCATGAGTGTATGACCTCTGAAGAAACAAGACGTAAGAGCAGCAAAAACTATCCAGATCTTGATCTAAGAGAATTTATAGTGAATATAGCACTCTAGGGTCTCTGGAGATACAAGAGATAAAGGCTGAAGAAGCTAGGTACTCAGATTCTGGTCTAAGAAAATTTAAAGCATAAATACCAATCCTCGAACTCTGGAGGTAAAGAACGTAGCTACAAGAGATATATATGAATATAAAGACGTTAGACGAACTATTATAAAAGCACTTTCAATGGACAAAAGAAAAATAATTTAAGGTTACTATAGATGAGACTTGGAACGTTTAGAGTGGAGTGAAGCTGGCTCTTCAGCTCCAAAACAGGTAGAGTTTGGCAAAAAAGGTGATGGCATCAGTGTTTTGGTTTACAAAAAGATAATAATGTTTGGGCATTATTCCGTTTAAATTGATTCAAGTGGATCTGGATCTGGAAATTTGGGAAGAGACCAACACTGAGGCCACATATTGTGCATTGTGCATCTTACCGTGTATAGGAATATCCACACCTCAGGCTGTCATCAGGCCTAGAAATTTAAAATGGATTATGAGGCACCTGAGGGGAATCTACCTGACATCGGCTAGTGTAAGCCAGTACTCGCCCAACACGGATCTTCTGATTTCAAAAAGAGCAGAGCAGTCATACATTATATGCTCTAGTGTTTCGTCTTCTTGTTGGCCACCTCTTCATTCTGCTTATTTGATCCTAAAGAGATGTTGTCACAATTGGCAGTGACCAGTTAAGATTTCCATAGCTGTTCGGAGATTTTGTCTGGTCAATGCCTTAATTTTTTTTGCTGTATCCTCGCCAGAATAAGGTAATAACTCTCTGGTCAGTCTACAGTTCGTTGTTTCATCCCACCACTGTTTAAAGTTTTGGAGAGAGTGCTGTTTGATAAGGACCAAGACAGCGGACATTCTTAGCTTGGTAGATGGACGAGGGCTAACATATTTATAGCTCGCAGACCCCCTTGCTAAATTTTCCGCAATGCGGTTGCCTTTAAAGTTCCCATGTCATTTGATCCAGCCATACATGGCGCAGTCAGTAGGATAACTTTATTGAACCAAGAATAGAAGAAAGATTAACGGAATCAATGAAATGTGACGGAAATTTAGATGAAAATTTTAGAAAATTCTTTTAAATTTTGTACGTAAATTTTATAGCGTTTTGGTTAGTTATTTTTTCTACGTATAATAAACTCTAAATAATTTTTTTTTAATCATTAAATCGTAATTTTCAGTAAAATTCATTTGTGGGGTATTAATTAAATAATAGATACGTTGTGGAACTAGAGTGTTAGGTACAAACATTCCACTGGATAATGTTTGTTCATTGTTCCGTTTAAATTGATTCAAGTGGATGAGATAGGAACATTATAGTGGAATTTGCTCTGGCTGAAATTCTGAATTAATATCATGTAAAATGAACGCTTTCACGTTAAATCCATTCATTTCAATTTGATTAATTAAATTAACGTAATAATTGATAATGTATGTATAGTTGCATGAATAGAAATAAATGACAATCAAGAGAAAATTTGATGTAGATATTATGGAATGATACATAGAATTATTATTTGCTTTTTATTTTTCAAATTAATTATTAATCTTGTAATGGGACAAGAATCCAGAAAGAATTTTACTGTAACACTGCTCACGGCACTTTTTTGAACTACAACTATTAAACTAAGTAATTCTCACCGATATAGGCATGGTAACAATAGTCTGGTGAAATTATTCTTTATACAAAACGACCAGATAGTGAGGATAAATAGTTTACCGAAAGTAAAAGGTTATAAGTTTTTGAAAAACATTTTCAAAGACAATGACCGTTCAACTAAGAAGAAACAACTACTTCCCGGGCTATATGCCCCGACGGATATTGGATTACACTTCAAAATCCGAATTTTGGTTTGCGGTTAGAGGTGAAGATGTCGCTACAATCACATCGATTACAATTTCGTTACTGTGTAGACATATATCGATCGTGATTTTAGTTGGATCTTCAGTCAGCGATTATGCTTTAAGCTCACTGACGGATTACATATACCTTGTACTGATGAGGCGCAAATACGCCGAAACCGGTCTACAAGTTATGTTGTCCCTTCTAACTGCAAACCAGAATGGTTGGTTTAAATTATCTATTAGATATGCCAACCCCGTTTGACTTTGAAGTGTAATTCAATATCCTTCGGGGCATATAGCCTGGGAAGTAGTTGTTTCTTCTTAGTTGAACGGTCATTGTCTTTGAAAATGTTTTTCAAAAACTTGTCAAGCGTTAGAATAGTAATATTCTTTGATATCTATTAGTTTTATCATACTTTGGTTTAATAACTTTTAATATATTTTCACAGTTTAAATTTATATTTTTTGCATGTTGGATTCTGTTGAAAATACAAATTTTCCAATTTTCCTCTCATGCGTATCCGCCTCTGTTAATGCATAAAACGTGTTTTCAGCAAACAGTCAAATCGTTTGCATTAAATTTTATTTGACATAAATTTCATTCAAATCATTCTCGGTTTATTGAATATTTGACCATCTAACATATATTGCCACGTCATGGTTGGCTGAATTTATTTTACCACCTGTATAGTATGTAACTAACATAAACGCACCACCAACGCTACGTACACCTTGCATGTTGTTCATTTACCCCAAGTCATAATTCATGAGGGGTTGCTAGAATTTTCTGGTCGTGAAACGGGGATATAGAAATCCCAATTCAAGGCAGACAATGACCTTACTACAAAATAAGGACACAGAAATAATACACGGATTGATTAAATATATATTGGATACGTATCCGAGCTGTAGGTAATTCTATTTCCATTAAATATACAGATCATATCATTCAATATACAGTTAATGCGTGTAGAACAATAATAATCATACTGTTGTAAAAAGTATATCAAGAAAATTGCTTCTTCAGAGCAAGAGTTCCTTTGGTACTCTAATTTATCATCTGAAGAGATCTGTCTTCTTCGTTATTAGATCTTCTTCAGCTTGTGTTACACTTTCTGTCTCTGAATGAGAACATGGATATAATCAGGATCTTTAATTATTTGCTTCTTCTTTATTTTTTCGGTTAGGTAGTATTATTTCTTTTCCTTGTATCGCATCATTTTATATAAAGAATTCACCAGACTATTGTTTCTGAGCCTATATCCGTGAGAATTGCTTAATTTAATAGCTGTATTTCAAAATTGAGCCGTGTGCAGTGTGACAGTATAATTTTGTCTCTTCCTGGTGGCGATTAGTAATTCTTTAGAGAGAACAACTAAGTAAGTGTCTAAATGAGTACATTGATATAATCAGGATCTTTAATTATTTGCTTCTTCTTCATTTTTTCGGTTAGTCTAATTTCTTTTACATGTATTTTGACTTGTAGATTGTTACTGCTTAAGTTCTGTAACGATCTATCGCATCATTTTATATAAAGAATTCACCAGACTATTGTTTCTGTGCCTATATCCGTGAGAATTGCTTAATTTAGTAGATGTAGTTCAAAAATGTGCCGTGCGCAGTGTTACAGTAAAATTTCGACTGTTTCTGGTAGCGATTAGTAATTCTCTACAGAGAACGAGTTAGTAAGTCTCTAAATAAATACATTGATATATCAGGATCTTTAATTATTTGCTTCTCTTTCATTTTTTCGATTAGTATCATTTCTTTTACATGTATTTTATTTTGTACATTGTTACTGCTTAAGTTCTGTAACGATCTATCGCATCATTTTATATAAAGATTTCACCAGAATATTGATTCTGTGCCTATACCGTGAGAATTGCTTCATTTCATAGCTATAGTTCAAAATTGAGCCGTGCGCAGTGTTACAGTATAATTTCGTCTCTTCCTGGTGGCGATTAGTAATTCTTTAGAGAGAACGAGTTAGTAAGTCTCTGAATGAGTACATTGATATATCAGGATCTTTAATTATTTGCTTCTCCTTCATTTTTTCGGTTAGTATCATTTCTTTTACATGTATTTTATTGTGTACATTGTTACTGTTTAAGTTCTGTAACAATCTATCGCATCATTTTAATATACAGAATTTACCAGACTATTGTTTCTGTGCCTATATCCGTGAGAATTGCTTAATTTAGTAGATGTAGTTCAAAAATGTGCCGTGCGCAGTGTTACAGTAAAATTTCGACTCTTCCTGGTGGCGATTATTAATTCTCTACAGAGAATGAGTTAGTAAGTCTCTGAATAAGTACATTGATATAATCAGGATCTTTAATTATTTGCTTCTCCTTCATTTTTTCGGTTAGTATCATTTCTTTTACATGTATTTTGTTTTGTACATTGTTACTGCTTAAGTTTTGTAACGATCTATCGCATCATTTAATATAAAGAATTCACCAGACTATTGTTTCTGTGCCTATATCTGTGAGAATTGCTGAATTTGGTAGATGTAGTTCAAAATTGTGCCGTGCGCAGTGTTATAGTAAAATTTCGTCTCTTCCTGGTGGCGATTAGTAATTCTTTAGAGAGAACGAGTTAGTAAGTCTCTGAATGAGTACATTGATATATCAGGATCTTTAATTATTTGCTTCTCCTTCATTTTTTCGGTTAGTATCATTTCTTTTACATGTATTTTATTTTGTACATTGTTACTGCTTAAGTTCTGTAACAATCTATCGCATCATTTTATATAAAGAATTCACCAGACTATTGTTTCTGTGCCTATATCCGTGAGAATTGCTTAATTTAGTAGATGTAGTTCAAAAATGTGCCGTGCGCAGTGTTACAGTAAAATTTCGACTCTTCCTGGTGGCGATTAGTAATTCTCTACAGAGAACGAGTTAGTAAGTCTCTGAATGAGTACATTGATATATCAGGATCTTTAATTATTTGCTTCTCCTTCATATTTTCGGTTAGTATCATTTCTTTTACATGTATTTTATTGTGTACATTGTTACTGTTCAAGTTCTGTAACAATATATCGCATCATTTTATATAAAGAATTCACCAGACTATTGTTTCTGTGCCTATATCCGTGAGAATTGCTTAATTTAGTAGATGTAATTCAAAAATGTGCCGTGCGCAGTGTTACAGTAAAATTTCGACTCTTCCTGGTGTCGATTAGTAATTCTCTACAGAGAACGAGTTAGTAAGTCTCTGAATGAGTACATTGATATATTAGGATCTTTAATTATTTGCTTCTCCTTCATTTGGAATCTTGAAACAACGTTGAAAATCGTGAAAACGGTAATAAGTATAAAAAATTCTTAATAGCCTTAAAAAATTGGTAACAATGTAAAAAAATTGTAGAAAATCATACCGAAATCTTGAAAAATATGAAAAAGTATAAACAAATTGTAAGAATTTCTTGACGCTCTTGAAAAAATTGATAAAAATGATTAAAAACCATAAAAAATGTTGAAAATTGTTAAAAATCGTAAAAAAAATGTAGAAAATGTAAAAAAAAAGGTGAAACGAAGTTCGCCGTGTCAGCTAGTACAAAATAAATAAATAAATAAAAAGAAAGATGATAGAATTGTTTAAAGAAATGATATAAAGATGAGTTGTTGGTAGTTAGCAGTCTCTTTGAGCATCGCTTGATTTACCATCGGGTGAAGGAAGTAAGGCAGCAGGTACAGCAGCAGAAGAAGCTTTGATGAAGCGACGTCGCTACGTCCGCGGACGGCAAGAGCGGCGCGACGCTTTAACGCGACGCTTGCGCAGCGGGCGCCGGCTCCTTCGAACATCGTATGTTTCGTGTTTCGCGTTGTCAGTGTCGATCAAGCTGGCGGCAAGGTATGAGTGCGTGTGAGACTTTACTCATTTTTGGTAAAATTCATCTAGTAACCATGTGTGCTACCAACCGAAACCGATAGACAGAATAGAGCGATTCAGTTTGTAGCCGTCCCGAGAGAGAAGTGTTATCGAGTGTAGCTGTAGGGATATATCGCGCGTGTCGTTGGATGTGTGACAAGAGTAAATGGTGGTGTTGATGCGGCCCGAAAAAATGGGCCATGCAACCGGGGGTTCTCCCTCGGGCTAACCAAATTTTTTCGCCGGCCACGGAAATAGGCCATGGCCTTTTTGGTAACGGCTTGGACCACCCTGCTGTGGCTTGCCTCAGGTAAGACACACTTTTTTTTTAAATCTTGTCACCACTTATTAAATTATTATTTAGCTATTATATATAAAAAAATACTATTATATAATAAATTATACCAATAAAATACTATTTTATCGAATGAAAAATTAGTTATTACACGAACACACGATTCGAGGTCAGGAATTTTAAATAAAATTTAAAATTTTTTTAGTTATTTCGAAAGATATCAACAAATTTTTGACTTTATATTAAAACTAATATATTTTGCGCTTAAAATGTTATATTTGAAACTTTTCTTCAAAAAAATACGCTAATAGTAAAATAATTTAGTTTTCTACAAACATCCTTAACAAATTGTTAATTTATTTACTCTTTTTTTGATTTTGTTGTTTTTTTACCTATCTCATTAATTATTTTATATTTTTTTTTATTTGAAATGTAATTTTAAGATCTAGGAAATCCTTACAATAAATGAAGTGTAAATCCTTTCTATTCTTGGACTATTCATTTCAGGTTAAGAAACCATCTCATCTATATTTTTAGTGATCATTATTCATAGTAAATCTATCAGCTAAAGAAGCTCTCTGCAAATAGAAGAAGTTTGAATTTATATTCTCTTCTACGATACAAACGAGATTAAATGTTCCTTTACAGAACTCCCCATTTTCGTTGATTATTGAGCTTTAAAGCTCTCAAAAAAAGTAATGTAAACTCTTATGCTCTATCACTCCCAGTTAAGGTTCAATCTTTAAAGATCCTGTAAAAAAGTAATTTTATATTACTTTTTTTTGTGAGCATTAAAGCTCTCGAAAAAAAGTAGGAAATGTAAACTCTTATGTTCTATCACTTCCAGTTAAGGTTCAATCTTTAAAGCTCCTGAAAACGAAAGTAATTTTACATCACTTTTTTCGTAAACTTTAAAGCTCTCAGAAAAAGTAATGTAAACTCTTACGTTCTATCACTCCCAGTTAAAGGTCAATCTTTAAAGCTCCTAAAAAAAGGAATTTTACATTACATTTTTTAGTGAGCTTTAAAGCTCTCGAAAAAAAGTAATGTAAACTCTTATGTTTATCACTCCCAGTTAAGGTTCAATCTTTAAAGCTCCTGAAAAAAAAGTAATTTTACATTACTTTTTTTTTGTGAGCTTTAAAGCTTTCGAAAAAAAGTAATGTAAACTCTTATGTTCTATCACTTCCAGTTAAGGTTCAATTTTTAAAGCTCCTTAAAAAAGTAATGTAAACTCTTATGTTCTATCACTCCCAGTTAGGGTTCAATCTTTAAAGCTCCTGAAAACGAAAGTAATTTTTACATCACTTTTTTCGTAAACTTTAAAGCTCTCAGAAAAAATAATGTAAACTCTTATGTTCTATCACTCCCAAAAAAAGTAATGTAAACTCTTATGTTCTATCACTCCCAGTTAAGGTTCAATCTTTAAAGCTCCTGCAAAAAAAGTAATTTTACATTTCTTTTTTTGTGAACTTTAAAGCTCTCGAAGAAAAGTAAGCTAAACTCTTATGCTCTATCACTCCCAGTTAAGGTTCAATCTTTAAAGCTCCTGAAAAAAAGTAATTTTACATTACTTTTCTTCGTAAGCTTTAAAGCTATCGACTATTATATTCTATCACTCCCAGTTAAGGTTCAATCTTTAAAGTTCCTGCAAAAAAAGTAATTTTACATTTCTTTTTTTGTGAACTTTAAAGCTCTCGAAGAAAAGTAAGCTAAACTCTTATGCTCTATCACTCCCAGTTAAGGTTCAATCTTTAAAGCTCCTGAAAAAAAGTAATTTTACATTACTTTTCTTCGTAAGCTTTAAAGCTATCGACTATTATATTCTATCACTCCCAGTTAAGGTTTAATCTTTAAAGTTCCTGAAAAAAATAGTAATATTACATTACTTTTTTTCCTGAGCTTTAAAGCTCTCAAAAAATAGGAATATAAACTTATGTTCTATCACTCCCAGTTTAGGTTCAATCTTTAAAGCTCCTGAAAAAACGTTATTTTAAATTACTTTTTTCGTGAGCTTTAAAGCTCTCGAAAAAAGGTATAAAAACTCCTCCTGAAAAAAGTACTTTACTTTAAAGCTCTCGAAAAAAAGTAATGTAAACTCTTAGGTTCTATCAGTCCCATTTAAGGTACAATCTTTAAAGCTCCTAAAAAAAAAGGATTTTTACATTACTTTTCTTCGTGAGCTTTAAAGCTCTCGAAAAAAGTGATGTAGTAAACTCTTATGTTCTAACATTCCCAGTTAAGGTTCAATCTTTAAAGCTCCTTTAAATCTTAAATTTTATATTACTTTTTTTCGTAAGCTTTAAAGCTCCTTTCAAAAAAAGTAATGTAAACTCTATGTTCCATCACTCCCAGTTAAGGCTCAATCTTTAAAGCTCCTAAAAAAAGTAAGTTAAAATCCTATGTTCTATCAAGATTCAATCTTTAAAGTAAAAGTAATTTTACATTACTTTTTTTCTTGAGCTTTAAAGCACCCGAAAAAAGTATTGTAAACTCTTATTTTCTATCATTCGCAATTAAGGTTCAATCTTTAAAGCTCCAGAAAAAAAGTAATTTTACATTACTTTTTCTCGTGAGCTTTAAAGCTCTCGAAAAAAAGTAATGTAAACTCTTATGTTCTCCTAAGATTAATAATCTTGTCAATATTTTCTACCAAGCTTTCTCCAATTAAACAATTCTTTTTCTCAATACAAAGGAAATCAAATTATCTAATCTTTTGCTAAATAAAAAGGGCCATGTAGATATTTGAAATGTTCGTCATTTCTAATTACAGAAAGTGTAAATTTGTATTCTCCCCCTACGATAAAAAAGATATTAAAGATTAGACGCCACAGTCTAAGGGTCGCAATGCTGTAGCAGTAGTTCGCTTTGTCTTGTCTTATCGATATTTTTACTGCCCATCATACTCAATTAATCTGTCACCTCCAGATTCTCCCCGAATTAAATGATGTGCGAAATTTTATTTTTGTATATAATAATCTTTTTTGGATTATTTTGCTCTACGATTAGTACAATTTTTTTTCTTGATTTTCCAGGATTTTCTACGATTTTCAATTTTTTGAACAATTTTTTTACAATCTTCTATATTTTATACTAATTTTTGCAATTGTTTACAATTTCGACACTTTTTGTTTATACAAATTTTAGATTTTGTACGATTTTTTCTTCGTGATTTGTCAAGCAATAAAAGTCCCGCGCACGAATTAACTGCAAAAGTTCGACTATACAAAGTTACGCTTCGCCGAACGTAGCGAATTTCTGAACATTCTTCTGTCCTCTGATGAAAAAGATATTCCCATTAAGTAGTTATGTACGAGAATTTGAGCTAGAAAACTCTAAGCTCTAAGTAAATTTCCATGTCAAGTAGGTAAATGAACGCTTTTCATCGTTTTCATTAGGGCTTACGACAAATACGGTAAAATGAGCTTCAAGTCAAGCTATAGTTCCAAAAAGTGTATAATTTTACAGAAGTGCAACTTGACAGAGAAAGAGAGTTGTTACGCTTGGCCGAATGTAGCGAAATTCGACTGGACAGAGTAAAATAGTTGTTACGCTTCGCCGAACCTGACGAATTTCCGAACTTTCTGTCCTTTAATGAAAAAATGTTTCCATTGAGCTAAAAAATATTCGCTCTAAGTAAATTCCCATTTCGAGTAAGCAGATGAACGCTCTCCATCGTTTTTATAAAAGAATACGACGAATTCGGCTAAACGAGCTTCATGTCAAGCTATAGTTCCAAAAAGTGTATGATTTTACAGAAGTGCAACTTGACAGAGAAAGAGAGTTGTTACGCTTGGCCGAATGTAGCGAAGTTCGACTGGACAGAGTAAAATAGTTGTTACGCTTCGCCGAACGTGGCAAATTTCCGAACTTTCTGTCCTCTGATGAAAAAAAAGTTTCCATTAAGCAGTATCTACGAGAATTTGAGCTAAAAAACATTCGCTCTAAGTAAATTCTTATTTCAAGTAAGCAGATGAACGCTCTCCATCGTTTTTATAAAAGAATACGACGAATTCGGCTAAATGAGCTTCATGTCAAGCTATAGTTCCAAAAAGTGTTTGATTTTACAGAAGTGCAACTTGACAGAGAAAGAGAGTTGTTACGCTTGGCCGAATGTAGCGAAATTCGACTGGACAGAGTAAAATAGTTGTTACGCTTCGCCGAACGTGGCAAATTTCTAAACTTTCTGTCCTCTGATGAAAAAAAAGTTTTAATTAAGCAGTATCTACGAGAATTTGAGATAAACAACATTAGCTCTAAGTAAATTCCCATTTCAAGTAAGCAGATGACCGCTCTCCATCGTTTTTATAAAAGAATCCGACGAATACGGCTAAATGAGCTTCATGTTAAGCTATAGTTCCAAAAAGTGTATGATTTTACAGAAGTGCAACAGACAGAGTAAGAGAATTGTCACGCTTGGCCGAATGTAGCGAAGTTCGACTGGACAGAGTAAAATAGTTGTTACGCTTCGCCGAACGTGGCAAATTTCTAAACTTTCTGTCCTCTGATAAAAAAAAAATTTTAATTAAGCAGTATCTACGAGAATTTGAGCTAAACAACATTAGCTCTAAGTAAATTCCCATTTCAAGTAAGCAGATGAACGCTCTCCATCGTTTTTATAAAAGAATCCGACGAATACGGCTAAATGAGCTTCATGTTAAGCTATAGTTCCAAAAAGTGTATGATTTTACAGAAGTGCAACAGACAGAGTAAGAGAATTGTTACGCTTGGCCGAATGTAGCGAAGTTCGACTGGACATAGTAAGTAAAATAGTTGTTACGCTTCGCCGAACGTGGTGAATTTCCGAACTTTCTATCCTCTGATGAAAAAAATGTTTTTATTTAGCAGTAGCTACGAGAATTTGAGCTAAAAAACATTCGCTTTAAGTACATTCCCATTTCAAGTAAGCAGATGAACGCTCTCCATCGTTTTTATAAAAGAATACGACGAATACGGCTAAATGAGCTTCATGTTAAGATAAAGTTCCAAAAAGTGTATGATTTTACAGAAGTGCAACAGACAGAGTAAGAGAATTGTTACGCTTGGCCGAATGTAGCGAAGTTCGACAGGACAGAGTAAAATAGTTGTTACGCTTCGCCGAACGTGGCGAATTTCCGAACTTTCTATCCTCTGATGAAAAAAAAGTTTCCATTAAGCAGTATCTACGAGAATTTGAGCTAAAAAACATTTGCACTAAGTAAATTTTCATTTCAAGTAAGCAGATGAACGCTTTCCATCGTTTTTATCAAAGAATACGGTTAAATGAGCTTCATGTCAAGCTATAGATCCAAAAAGTGTATGATTTTACAGAAGTGCAACTTGACAGAGAAAGAGAGTTGTTACGCTTGGCCGAATGTAGCGAAGTTCGACTGGACAGAGTAAAATAGTTGTTACGCTTCGCCGAACGTGGCAAATTTCCGAACTTTCTGTCCTCTGATGAAAAAAAAGTTTCCATTAAGCAGTATCTACCAGAATTTGAGCTAAAAAACATTCGCTCTAAGTAAATTCCTATTTCAAGTAAGCAGATGAACGCTCTCCATCGTTTTTATAAAAGAATCCGACGAATACGGCTAAATGAGCTTCATGTTAAGCTATAGTTCCAAAAAGTGTATGATTTTACAGAAGTGCAACAGACAGAGTAAGAGAATTGTTACGCTTGGCCGAATGTAGCGAAGTTCGACTGGACATAGTAAGTAAAATAGTTGTTACGCTTTGCCGAACGTGGTGAATTTCCGAACTTTCTATCCTCTGATGAAAAAAATGTTTTTATTTAGCAGTAGCTACGAGAATTTGAGCTAAAAAATATTCGCTCTAAGTCAATTCCCATTTCGAGTAAGCAGATGAACGCACTCCATAGTTTTTATCAAAGAATACGACGAATACGGCTAAATGAGCTTCATGTCAAGCTATAGTTCCAAAAAGTGTACAATTTTACAGAAGTGCAACTTGACAGAGAAAGAGAATTGTTACGCTTGGCCGAATGTAGCGAAGTTCGACTGGACAGAGTAAAATAGTTGTTACGCTTCGCCGAACGTGGCGAATTTCCGATTTTTCTATCCTCTGATGAAAAAAATGTTTTTATTTAGCAGTAGCTACGAGATTTTTAGCTAAAAAATATTTGCTCTAAGTCAATTCCCATGTCGAGTAAGCAGATGAACGCACTCCATCGTTTTTATCAAAGAATACGACGAATACGGCTAAATGAGCTTCATGTCAAGCTATAGTTCCAAAAAGTGTACGATTTTACAGAAGTGTAACTTGACAGAGAAAGAGAATTGTTACGCTTGGCCGAATGTAGCGAATGTAGCGAAGTTCGACTGGACAGAGTAAAATAGTTGTTACGTTTCGCCGAACGTGGCGAACTTCCGAACTTTCTGTCTCTGATGAAAAAAATGTTTCCATTTAGCAGTAGCTACGAGAATTTGAGCTAAAAAACATTCGCACTAAGTAAATTTTCATTTCAAGTAAGCAGATGAACGCTTTCCATCGTTTTTATCAAAGCATACCACGAATTTAGTAAAATGAGCAAAGTAATAAAAAAATCTTTTACTCCATTAAATTAGGGTCCCTAGGTAACAGAGTAATAGATAACGTCTACGCATGCAATTTGTAACTTCTCTAACTTCGCTTTGCTCACTCGGACAGTAATATTATAATAAATATAACTTCGTCTTTTTCATTTATTATATAAAAATTTAAAAAATTATTTATCGTTTCAGTTTGTGGGTCTGGAAATAATTTAAAATTTAATATCCTTTAAAAATACTTGTACAATTGTCTTGGTGGAATTAGATCAATATCGAGCCAGTATCATGATGTGGTATTGTGGTGGTTCAGAAAATTTATTGCAGTTGCTTCCGTCTTGAAAAACTATACCAACATTCGTGTTTAGATGTCATTAGATACTTTTTGATAACAAATATGCCGGTATTTGATTGAGCACCTTCGATATTGATGATGTAACAATGGATTTAAGTTTCGTCAAGGGAACAATATCTCTACTTTAATTCTATAGAAAGTGGTTTTATTAATGGTATTTTTTTAAGTAAAATAATGGTATTACATCAAAATGATATATTTTCTGAAGATATTTATAAAAAATATAGAGATGTGGCCCTTTAGGAATGATTAAGGAAGAAAGCATAGCTTTTTTAACGCTCTGAAGTGTTATTTTACTGAATATGCGTTTAAAAAAGTTGTAATCACTTGTGATAACTTGCAATCAGTTCTGATCACTTTTAATCATTTGTGTCCACATTCAATCGCTTGTGTTCAATTGCAATCACTTGTGATCATTTGTAATCACGCTTAAAGTTTGTAGAACTTAGGTACACTTGATGAAGTCTCCGTGTAAGTGACTAAAAATGCGAAATATCGACCAGAAACCGGCTGGTTTTGCGGTGTATTTTGCCTTTTAAACTGATAACGACTAAAAATTGAAATATCGACTAAAAATGCGAAGTATCGACTGAAAATACGAAATATCGACTGGAAACGCGAAATATCGACACAAACCGGATGATTTTACTGTGTTTTTTGCATTTTGAACTGGAAATGACTAAAAATGCAAAATATCGACAAAAAATGCAAAATATCGATTAAAAACGCAAAATATCGACTAAAAATGCGAGGTATCGATGAAAATGTGAAATATCGACTAAAAATGCGAAATATCGACAGAAACTTCTGGTTTTGCGGTGTTTTTTGCATTTTGAAGTGAATATGACTAAAAATGCAAAATATCTACTAAAAATGCGAAACCTCGACTGAGAATGCAAAATATTCACTAAAAATGCGAAATATCGACTAAGAATGCGAAATATCGACAAAAACCAGCTGATTTTGAGGTGTTTTTTGCATTTTAAGATGAAAACGACTAAAAAGGGAAATATCGACTAAAAATGCGAAACATCGACTAAAAATGCGAAATATCGACTGAAAATGCCAAATATCGACTAAAAATGCGAAATATCGACAGAAACCGGCTGGTTTTGCGGTGTATTTTGCCTTTTAAACTGATAACGACTAAACATTGAAATATCAACTAAAAATGCGAAGTATCGACTGAAAATACGAAATATCGACAGAAAATGCGAAATATCGACAGAAACCGGCTGGTTTGGCGGTGTTTTTTGCATTTTAAACTGAAAATGACTAAAAATGCAAAATATCTACTAAAAATGCGAAATCTCGACTGAGAATGCGAAATATTCACTAAAAATGCGAAATATCGACTAAAAATGCAAAATATCGACAAAAACTAGCTGATTTTGAGTTTTTTTTGCGTTTTAAACTAAAAATGGAACTATCGACTAAAAATGCGAAACATCGACTAAAAATGCGAAATATCGACTGAAAATGTGAAATATCGACTAAAAATGCGAAATATTGACAGAAACCAGCCGGTTTTGCGGTGTATTTCAGATTTTAAAGTAGAAATAACTAAAAATGAAAATATCGTCTAAAAATGCGAAATATCGACAGAAACCGGCTGGTATTGCGGTGTTTTTTGCATTTTAAACTGAAAATGACTAAAAATGCAAAATATCTACTAAAAATGCGAAATCTTGACTGAGAATGCGAAATATTTACTAAAAATGCGAAATATCGACTAAAAATGCAAAATATCGACAAAAACCAGCTGATTTTGAGGTGTTTTTGGCGTTTTAAACTGAAAATGACTAAAAATGGAACTATCGACTAAAAATGCGAAATATCGACTGAAAATGTGAAATATCGACTAAAAATGCGAAATATCGACAAAAACCAGCTGATTTTGAGGTGTTTTTTGCATTTTAAACTGAAAATGACTAAAAATTGAAATATTGACTAAGAATGCGAAACATCGACTAAAAATGCGAAATATCGACTGAAAATGTGAAATATCGACTAAAAATGCGAAATATTGACAGAAACCAGCCAGTTTTGCGGTGTATTTTAGATTTTGAAGTAGAAATGACTAAAAATAAAAATATCGTCTAAAAATACAAAATATCGACTGAAAATGCGAAATATCGACTGAAAATTCGAAATATCGACAGAAATCGGCTGGTTTTGCGGTGTATTTTGCCTTTTTAGCTGATAACGACTAAAAATGGAAATATCGACTAAAAATGCGAAGTATCGACTAAAAATACGAAATATCGACGGGAAAAGTGAAATATCGACACAAACCGGATGATTTTACTGTTTGCATTTTGAACTGGAAATGACTAAAAAAGGCAAAATATCGACCAAAAATGCAAAATATCGACTAATAATGCAAAATATCAACTAAAAATGCGAGGTATCGATGAAAATGCGAAATATCGACTGAAAATGCGAAATATCGACAGAAACCGGGTGGTTTTGCGGTGTTTTTTGCATTTTGAACTGAAAATGACTAAAAATGCAAAATATCGACCAAAAATGCGAAATCTCGACTGAGAATGCGAAATATTTACTAAAAATGCAAAATATCGACAAAAACCAGCTGATTTTGAGGTGTTTTTTGCGTTTTAAACTGAAAATGACTAAAAATGGAACTATCGACTAAAAATGCGAAATATCGACTGAAAATGTGAAATATCGACTAAAAATGCGAAATATCGACATAAACCAGCCGGTTTTGCGGTGTATTTCAGATTTTGAACTAGAAATGACTAAAAATGAAAATATCGACTAAAAATGCGAAATATCGACTGAAAATGTGAAATATCGACTAAAAATGCGAAATATCGACATAAACCAGCCGGTTTTGCGGTGTATTTCAGATTTTGAACTAGAAATGACTAAAAATGAAAATATCGCCTAAAAATGCGAAATATCGACTGAAAATGCGAAATATCGACAGAAAGCGGCTGTTTTTTTTTGCATATTGCAACTAATACAAAAATTCATCTGTTCTAAGTGAGTTATGTTACTATAAAATTAATAATTATAACAAACTATTAAATTTGAATATTTGTCAAACAACGTGTTCATATGAGTAAACCTAACATGTGTTCAAATGATGTAATTTTTGCTAAGTATTAACGCAAGCAGGTGTTTCAAGTTTCCCTTGCAAATTATCATTAATAAAAATGTTTTGGTATAAACAAAAAAGTATTTTTAGTTTTCAGTAATTTTATTGGAACTTTGATGACTGTGTTTCTTTTACATCTTATTTCACGAATGTTTTTACGATTATAGCCAAATTTTATCGCGTATACGTTTTGTAACGAGTTTCAAAATATTTTAAAACAATTATGGTTTAAGTATTCTATAAATTTGGATCTATCTACGTAATTCTAGATATTTGTAGAAATATATACGTAAGAACTAGCTGATCTGGAGAACTTCGTACCGGATGACCGATTTGTTCTGTTTTTTTATTGTTTTTATCACATTTTCTAGTTAATTTCCAGGTTTTTACTTCTTTTTTGTTGCATTTTGTATTTTTTTGATTAAATATTAACTGCGCCATCTTACAATGGCGTCATAGTATTAAATTAAGTAAGAATTGCTATGCACACGGACGGAGGAACATATGCATTATATAGCGTTAAAATTGTATCATTAGGGTTATCCAATCTGAACAAAAACCAATAGGGTTCTTCCCATGATATGAGAATTCTATATACCAAATTTTTTGAACATGTGACCTTCCGTTTAAGAGTTATAACTCACACGGACGGAGGGACATAGTCATTATATACATAAGTTTGGGAAAACCGTTAAAATTTTATCGATAGGGTTATCCGATCTGAACCAAAACTAATAGGGTTTTCCCCCCATGATTCTATATACTAAATTTCATGAACCTGTAACCGTCCGTTCATTAGTACCTTAAATCACCGCTTGGATCTAGTCTTCTCCACGGCGATGGTAGAAAAGACAGAAATAGGTTGGTGGTCCGGATCCAGATCATGGTCAGCCCTTTGGTGACCCCTGGAGAATTGCTCCATTAAATATATCAGATTTCAACTGCGCCACCTTACGGTGGCACCGCGTCATACTACTGAATTTAGTAATCATTTTGAAAACATTGCTTTAAATATTAAATACACGTATTAGAAGTGCCTAAATCCAACCATTTCAGATTTGCATTTGAAGCTAAATGATGAACTATGTTTCTGATGGGAAGCTTTGAGGAATGGAGTGAACGTAGAAAGAGCGATAGAAATAAACGTTACACTCTCGCAGAAATAGAAAAACGAGCACGCATACGACAGTTCATTGTATTGCCTGCTTATCATTATATACACACAGGTATCTATAAATATATGCAGACGTATACGTATAGTTATACCAGACTCGTTTAAAAAGTCTGTGAAAAAGTGTTTTTTAGGCTTATTGTTCAACGCTACTCTTGATTTGTTTATCCATTCCGAATAATAGGATTTGTCTAACTCTGAAATAATAGTCATTCGTCTTTGCAATCACCCCTTGTTTGAATAATAGTATATAACATTACTAGCAAGGTAAGAGGGTTTTTACTGGCGAATGGAGGATATAACTGACGAGCCGCAGGCGAGTCAGTTACCTCCTTGAGCCAGCAAAACCCGTTACCTTGCGTGTATTGTTTTATATTTTATTTGTTTCTCATTTGTAAAAAGGTTAGATAAATTCCAAAAAAATCTCAATAATTTGTCGCAAATGTCGTAAGCTATGGAAGCGTTGCCATGAACATGTCTGTTTATTTTTCTTTACATTTGTTTTGGCGAACGCGAAAATGAATGTACCAAAAGAAATTATTGAGGCAGCCAGCAGTGTAGCTTCAAGTTTATTACCTGCAAAATCAGCTTCAAGGTACGAGCGAGAATACGACGACTTCAAAAAGTGGCAAAACAAAAATAGTGTGATTGGGGTAACTGAAGATGTTTTGTTGGTCTACTTGAATCAACTATCAGCTAGATTCAGCCCTAATACTTTATGGGCAAAATGGTCTATGTTGAAAAGCTGCTTGGAAATAAAAGAAAATGCCCCTGTTCGCAGGTTTGTTTTCCTTAAAAAAATTATTGAAAAATATGACGTTTAGTTGTCATTTGCAGATTTCAAAAGGTAATAGCGTTTCTGAAACGAAAAAATGAGCGTTATACGCCAAAAAAGGCCAAGGTATTAAGTAAAGAAGAGGCTGAACAATTTCTTTTACATGCTTCTGATGACCAGTGGTTGCTGGCGAAAATTGTAACAATATTTGGGATTTTTGGATGTTGTCGATGTGACGAAATTCTCTCCTTAAACATGAATGATGTAGAAGATATGGGAAAATACGTTATTGTGACATTGCGGCAAACAAAAAATTTAACAACAATAAGATTCACCATCACCGATGATGGCTGCAGCTTCAAGCCCTGCATGTTATACAGAAAATATGTAAATCTTCGGCCTCCTGGAACAGAAAGCCTAGGATTTTTTTTGACATACCGACATGGAAAGTGCATTTCTCTTAATGCTGGCCAGCACACTATTGGTGGTGTCCCAAAGCAAATAGCGAAATATTTAGGTTTAAAAGACCCAGAGTTATACAGCGGCCACTCTTTTCGCAGAACTGGAGCCACTATGGTTGCGGATTCGGGTGGAGATATTTTAGCACTAAAGCGTGCAGGAGGGTGGAAGAGCACCGAAATTGCGATGAGTTATGTCGATGATTCGGTCAACAAAAAAATGTCTAGCAAATTATTTGGTAGTAAGGAGAGTACAAATGTTCTGCAGTCCTCGAGTTCAGCAGTTTCTGAGTCAACAGATGGTTCATCATCATCAGTATCAACTCCTTCATCATCAAAAATCTGTGTTACTGGAAATAACAATTGTACCATGATTTTCAACATATATGACGATAAAACAAAATTTTCTAATGTAAATAATACTACTAACTTGTAAAAATTTTGCAAGTTAACTGTCAGTTTTACAAGTTAGTGACTTGATAAAATAAACTTTCTTGATTAATATTGTGTTTTTGGAAACTGACGTTTACAAATGAGAAACAAATAAATCTTTTTCTTTATATTGGGGAACACATAGTAGTCCGTGAAATCTGGATAATAAGAGGGACGCGAATCTTATTTTCCATTAATTTTTCGACCACAACTTCTGAGGCGTGAGCTGGTGTGTTTTCGTGATTGAAAAAGACATTTTTGTGGGCCTCTGGATCTGGATCTGGAAATTTGGGAGGGGCGAGCTAGTGCTCAGCCAGCACTGAGGCTACATATGACCCATTGTGCATCCTCCCGTATGTAGGGATATCCTCACCTCAGGCTGTCACCAGGCCTATTGATTTAAAATAGGTGATGAGGCTCCCGAGGGGAATCTCCCTGACATCGGCTGGTGTAAGCCAATACTCGCCCAACACGGATCTTCTGATTTCAGAAAAAGCAGAGCAGTCAAACATAATGTGTTCTACTGTTTCCTCTTCTTGTTCGCAGCTTCTGCATAGCGGCGATTCTGTTAATTTCATCCTAAAGAGATGTTGTCGCAATTGGCAGTGACCTGTCAGGATTCCCACAGCTGTTCGGAGATTTTGTCTGGTCAATGCCTTAAATTTTTTTGCTGTTTCCTCGCCAGGATGAGGTAATAACTCTCTGCCCAGTCTACAGTTCGTAGTTTCATCCCACGACTGCGGACAATTTTAACTTGGTAGATGGGCGAGGGCTAACATATTTGTAGCCCGCAGCCCTGCTTGCTAAATTGTTCGCAATGCGGTTGCCTTTAGAGTTCCCATGTCCTTTGATCCAGCTGAGAGTGGCCACGTTATTCTGGCTGGCCTCAGTTAGAGATTGGTGACATTCTAGTACTAAACTTGAAGTGAAACGTGGTCTATTCAAGGTCAGTAGTGCTTGTCGGCAGTCTGTGTATATATTTATATTCCTGCCTATGATGTTTCTATTGATTAATTCTTTTGCAGCTATGGTTATGCCTGTGAGTTCTGACTGAACCACACTTGACAAGCCATCCATAGCCCATTTTATTTTTAGGCTTAAGGATCTAGAGTAAATTCCACATCCCACACCTTGCTTTCTTGTTGATCCATCCGTATATACGCTCAGAGCGTCCACTACGTTGGGGTCTGCTGTCTTGTTTGTTAATATTTTGTAGGGTTTGTCAAAGACAAATCTTGGTGCGACGGCATCCGTGTCTGCCTGTAAGGATGGTATCACTTTTATTGATTCCCTCCATAGACTATCCCTATAGGTGCCAGTCCCTACAGTGGGTTCGATACCAACCGTGCGAAAGCGTACCATGGTCATCAATGCGACCTCCTTAACAAATATATCAAGGGGTTGAGACCGAGTATGACTTCCATTGCGCTGGTCGGTGTGCTTCGCATGGCTCCTGTTACGAGAAGGCATGCTGATCTTTGAATTTGTTTTTTTGTGGGCCATTTGTGGACATTTTTCTTTCTGGAATAAATTTTGACTTAAAACTGTACACTGACACTTGGTTGCTGTGGAAACGCATTACTATCTTTATCCACGGAATTGTTTGGTAACCACGTTCCATTCCCTTTTAAAATTATGTAAAAAATTGCAAAAATCGCTTAAGGCAAATAAATTTTACCAAATTTTTTATTGATCTTTTTCAAAGTTTGTTACGCAATTCTGGAATATATTTTGATTGAAAAATTTTTAGTGATATCTACTTGGTTGCTATGGTAACGTATTATTATCTTTATCCACGGTATCCATCATTATATTTGGCAACGATGTTCTACTCCTATTTACAGTTTTCTATTACTTTTTACTATATTCTTTTGATATTATATTTAAATTAATAACATCCAAAAATATGATTTTTAAAAATTAATAATGAAATCTGATACTACGGGAAGGTAACTTTATAACTTTGCAAATTAATAATTGTGAAATTCTGTATTTATTGGATAATGAACTTTTTTGATGTTTCAATGTCCAGACGGTTGATTACACCAATATTTACAATTCGAAAAAGATTTTGGCATTGTTTTACGTCTGATGCATAAATAAAATCAGATATATTTATAAAACTCACAGGCACTCTCCACAAAACTGGCTAGCAGTCTACTAGAATTAAATTTATATTTTTAAATATTTCACGGAAAGTAAGTGGTTATGGAAACAAATAAAATCGGAACCGGTATTATTTAATAGAGTTACTTTTTAGGGTTTCAAAATTTTTATTAGGTTCGTTTATATAATATAGATTTTTAAAGTATAAAACGAGGGGCATTTCAAGTTCCTTTAAAAAAACAATACCTTTAAATTCTTTCGTTAAAAAGGCGTCAATCAACAGAGGGAGTTATACTGCTTCTAAAAGATTTGAAATGTATATGGAATATTAGATGTGCACAAAGTTCTTGCTACTCTAATTACCAACAAAGCTAGCGGCCTTGATGAAATATCTGCTTTACTCTTAAAAGCTTGTGCTCCTGATCTAGTGTCAGTTTTCACCAAGCTATTTCAACTATCATATGATACTGGTATTTTTCCAGAATCCTGGAAAAGTGCTAGAGTACAACCAGTCCCCAAGAAAGGCTGTAAAACCCTTCCTTCTAACTACAGACCCATAACTCTTCTATCTGTTATTAGCAAAACTATGGAGAAATACGTCAATCACGAGATCCTGAGCTAACTTGAGACACACAACCTAAGTGACAGGCAATATGGTTTTTCCAACAAAGATCAACAGTCGATCTGCTAGCATATGTAACTCTTGTCTGGAGTGATGCCATCCTCCGCCATAAGGATACTCAAATAGTATCACTAGACATCTCAAAAGCATTTGATCAAGTGTGGCAAGCAGCTCTATTGAACAAACTACCTTCATACGGACTCTCGCTAAACCTTTGCAGATGGATATCCAACTTTCTCTCCAACAGGCAGATTTAAGTTGTCATAGATGGACATTCCTCCAACCTCTACAAGAGGAGATGCTGGAGCTCTCCAGGGATCGACTCTAGCTCCCACTCTATTATTTTTACAAATTAATGATCTACTAGAAGCCACTAATAACCCGATACACGGTTTTGCCGATGGTAGCAACCTACACTGTAGCAAAGCTCACAACCGTTCCATATCTCTTGATATTCTGGAAGAGGAGGAAAGATCCACAACGGCTTCTCTCAATCAACAATTGAGAATTGTAGACTCCATTACTCTGGTTGGTATAACAAACCGCCAGCGCCAGGAGTTACTATGGAACGAACATATTGCATCCATAGCAACTGCAGCAGGAAAGAAATTAGGCTTTCTTTTTAGAACATGGAAATATTTCTCTCCATCCAACTTAGCTACTCTTTACAAAGTCCAAACAAGACCTAAACTTGAATACTACTGGCATATATGGGGATCGGTAGCTCCGTCAAGGCTCAGATTTCTTGATGCAATACAGAGAAGAGCAGTTCGACTAATAAACGACACCAATATCACCACAAACTGTTTCCCTGTTTTACCGATACTTAAACGGATTTTACTCAGAAGAACTCCGCTCTATAATACCTTTACTTGCCAGACCAGCCAGACCAGCCAGACCAACGCGAAGTGCCAACGCCATCGATTCGATCATTCCTCTATCCCCAGGGTCTCCAGATTGTGGAACTCCTTACCTTCCCACGTCTTCCCCACTCGTCCTAACTTGCAGTCCTTTAAATCCCAAATTAATAAATTGTCTCTTCTGCCCCAATAGATGTTCTCTGTACATTTGTATTTAGGTCTATACCTGCGAAGATTTTTCAGGAAAGCTTCAGGAGACTCGTGGTTAGTTGGTGTAAAAAGCCATAAATTTGTAAAAAACTTTATTCCTTAAATGCAAAATTTTCGTTTCTTCTTCATCAGCGCTTAATGGAAATATACAGAGATCATTTTTTTTAATTTTTATTTTTTTTATACTTACACAGGATAGAAAGTGTTTCAGAATATATAAAGATATTGATCTATTGCCTATATACGCGCAATAAAAGATTAAAGTTGTTTGGGAAATTTGAGTATCCATAGAAACTTTATTTACATGTGGGGTATCCTCTAATTGCTTCATATTGTATACATTATTATCTTTATTATTGTCAATTTTCTTCTCTTTATCGCTGTAATTCTTTACCTTCAAAAGCTCAGCAGTAAATCTCTCCTAGTATTTTGATTCGATTTGTAAATATTGTTGTCTCTAGTACACTAATAATATTTCTTAGAAGCTAGTCAATACATAATAAATTGGAAGGGTCAAGGTACTGGCAACATCGTTCACATAGGATCAATTAAATATTGATGTTTACTCGTTATGCTGAAAAGAATATGCTTTTATGACTATATTACGTTTATTTCTATGTTTAAAAGACTCTGAGAATATATGAGTAACTATAAAAGAATGTAATTTTATTTTGATAAAATAAAATACTCATACTCACAGGATCAAATGGTGGGACAGCAAAGATCAAAGCCTTTAATATTTGCCGCCTTACCCAAATTATTTATTCTTAACTAGTCTAGACTAGACGATTGTAGATCATTCCTATTATACCCTTATTCTCCCAATTAAGGGAACGCAACATGTGTTCCAAATCCGCTAAAAATAATTTGGGCCAAATCGTGTGACACACCTCTTTTTAAAATAAATTGTGCTTTCCATCCATTCTAACAGAAGCCATTGCCTGATGATAGATGTTTTGTATCAGTTCTATATATATGGAAGGTACTGCCTGATTGATAAGGGCTTCTACCAAAGTCTACAAAAGCTATGCTGAGTTGAGTTTTCTTAATGCCTGGATGTGATCAAATGTTGGCAAGTTCCTGTGAAAATCTGCTTGTTCTACTGGTTGTTGCTCATCCAGGAATGGCGATATACGTCTTGATATAGTTTTGGAGAGTTTTTGAGGTTCTCTTTATCTCCTTTTTTATGTATTAGGATGATATTGGCTGTATTCCAGTCTCTCTATGTATTTGTCTTCCTTGTAGGCACTTATTATATAATTTGGCTAGAATTTTATAAGTTTCAGTACCTGTCAACTTAACTACATCAAGTGCTTCTTGGTCTGGTCCTGATGACTTGTCTGCTTTCAAGGATTTCATTGCTGCTTCCACTTCTGATGGCATGATAAGTGGTACAACTCTCGGTCTCAGGAAGTGTTCCCAAGTGTTTTACAGAACAGAACATAATACAGAGGGATTTTTAAGGGAATGAGATGTTGATGGGTGTGTTAGGTGTAAGGACCCTGTTGTATGTCCTTTTAGGAAGGTTTGGATGGTTTTAGCATCAGTCGCCGGCCCTGCTCTCACAAACTTTTATGTTTTATGAAAAGATCCAAATTTATTTTTATTTTTCTTTTGACAATTGCTTCATTAGTATTGAAACAAACATAAATACGAATGAATTCCATTACTATGGCGACTAAGTTATCGATACACTCATAAAATTTGTTTCCATTCCTGTTATAAACAGTTTTTTATATCCAGAAAATCCAGTCTTCTTAATGCTGTGTATGAAGTTATTAAATCAAATTGCCTTAATCCATTTTATATAATAACTCTTTTTAAAAGAAAACAAAATTGACCTTTATCTTCATTTTTTTATTTTTTATTTTGAAACAGTAGATTGTTGAACTGATGTAGCCCTTCTTTCATTTCCTCGCCTTTGAGATTCAAAGGTCGGAGCAGCAGGATATTTTCCCTAATTAGTGAAAAGAGGACTGAAATTACATGCATTTTCAAGGTTGTAAAGAAATTGTGAAGAACTTGAGATTACGATGAATTTTCTTTTAACAATAAGAACTTGATTGCAATTCTAGGAACTTAATACTGACAAGGATCACATAGGCGTTCGTAGGTAAGGAATTTTATATTTTAGCATCATAAATCATAGACAAAATCCAACTATTTTATTTTTAAATAAAATTAATTTCTTTTAGACATGTGTAGTGATTTGAAAAGAAAATGCGACATTTAAAATGTGTTTCTCGAGCGCGAATTTAAAAAATGTGAATAGGATTGCTGTCTGCGTATGAGGTAATGTAGGTGGAATTTGAAAGATTTACTAACGATCTCTGGCGGCTTCCGAGAAGAATTTGAAGATATTTTAATGGCTATCGGCTTTTGTTTTGCCGAAATTGGGCCAATTAAAATCGATGTTTTATTGAATAGTTTAAATTACTATGAGGTTATAGTTCCTTCCTAGATATTTAACTAGAGGTCCGCGACCATCTATGGTATTTTTTTAAAATAAATTCGTAGTAAATATTTATGGTATGTTCCATTGTTAAATTTTTTTTAGAGTAGCAGACGTTGAACTTTTATTCATACTTTATAAAACTAAATTCCTGGTAGGTAGTGACGTTTTTTTAACTTTTTTTATACACTTAAATGGAATAGAAATAAATAAGTTACAAAGCTATTCTTCCCATTACCCATTCTTATTTCTGATGAAATATTACAAAGTAAAGCTCGTAAACAAGTGCTTCTTGTTTTTCTTCCTCTTCGTATGAGATCAAGATGGCCAAAAAGAGATGGATGAATACAAAGTTCGAAGAAATGGAAAATATAATGGCCAAACTTGATTTATTCAAAGGATATAAAGAGCTTTTAAAAATCAGAATATCTAGCCCACGTGCTCCTCGTTCTTTTTCTTCTTATGAGTTCAAGATGGCCAAAGAGTGATGAATGAATGCAAGGTGCAAAGAAATGGGAATCATAAAGGCCAAACATGATTTTTTTAACATACATAAAGAGCTTTTAAAAACAATAACTTCTGGCACACGTGTCTCTTGTTCTTCTTCTTCTACCTAGAAGATTAAGATGGCCAAAAAAAGATGGATAAATGCAAAGTTCAAAGAAATGGAAAATATAATGGCCAAACATGATTAATTTAAAGTATATAAAGAGCTTTTAAAAATCAGAATACCTAGCCCACGTGCTTCTTGTTTTTCTTCTTCTTAGGAGATTAAGATTGCCAAAGAATGATGAATTAATGCAAGGAGCAAAGAAATGGAAAACATAATGGCCGAACATGATTTTTTCGACATATATAAAAATATTTCAAAAATAATAACTTCTTGAAGACGTGCCTCTTGTTCTTCTTCCTCTTCGTAGGAGATTAAGATGGCCAAAAAGAGATGAATTAATGCAAGGTGCAAAGAAATGGAAAACATAATGGCCAAACATGATTTATTCAACATATATAAAGAGCTTTCAAAAATAATAACTTCTGGCACACGTGCCTCTTGTTCTTCTTCTTCTTAGGAGATCAAGATGGCCAAAGAGAGGTGCATAAATAAAAAGTGCGAATAAATGGAAAACATAATGGCCAAACATGATTTATTCAACATATATAAAGAGCTTTCAAAAATAAAAACTTCTGGCACACGTGCCTCTTGTTCTTCTTCTTCTTAGGAGATCAAGATGGCCAAAGAGAGGTGCATAAATAAAAAGTGCGAAGAAATGGAAATCATAATGGTCAAACATGATTTATTCATCGTATATAAATTGATTTTAAAAATCAGAACTTCTGGCCTACGTGCCTCTTGTTTTTCTTCTTTTTCGTAGGAGATTAAGATGTCCAAAAAGAAATGAATGAATGCAAGGTGCAAAGAAATGGAAAACATAATGGTCAAACATGATTTATTCGACATATATAAACGGATTTCAAAAATAATAACTTCTTGCACACGTGCCTCTCGTTCTTCTTCTTCTTAGGAGATCAAGATGGCCAAAGAGAGGTGCATAAATAAAAAGTGCGAAGAAATGGAAAACATAATCGCCCAACATAATTTATTTAATGTATATAAAGACCTTCAAAAAATCAGAACTTCTGCCCCACGTGCTCCTTGTTCCTCTTCTTCTTAGGAGATCAAGATGTCCAAAGAGTGATGAATGAATGCAAGGTGCAAAGAAATGTAAAACATAATGGCCAAACATAATTTATTCAAAGTATATAAAGAGCTTTTAAAAATCAGAATACCTAGCCCACGTGCTCCTTGTTTTTCTTTTTCTTAGGAGATCAAGATGGCCAAAGAGTGATGAATGAATGCAAAGTGCAAAGAAATGGAAAACATAATGGCCAAACATGATTTATTTAACATATATAAAAAACTTTCAAAAATAATAACTCCTGGCACACGAGCCTTTTGTTCTTCTTCTTCTTCTTCTTATCAAGATGGCCAAAAAAAGATGCAAAAAAAATAAAAAGTGCGAAGAAATGAAAAACATAATGGTCAAACATGATGTATTCAACGTATATAAAGAGATTTTAAAAATCAGTACTTCTGGCTCATGTAACTCTTGTTTTTCTTCTTCTTCGTAGGAAATCAAGGTGGCCAAAAAGAGATGGATAAATGTAAAATGCAAAGAAATGGAAAAGATAATGATGTTTCTGTACGAATCTAATTTATTGGAAAAATTAAGATGATAATTATAAGAATAGAAATTCTCGAAGGAAAAAATCAAATTGAAAGAAAGCTTATCATTTTCTGATTACAAAAATTCTTGATTACTAAACTTAACTTACTTTCTTTTCATTACTCACTTGTATATGTATTAGTTCTAGATTTTTTTACCTATTTACATTCAGACTACAATATATAGATCTAATCGGTATTTTATTTTATAATAAAATTAGTACTAAAGTTGAATTAAGTACAAGATTATTTTCTCCATAATCCAATTTGGCTGAAGCTTATCGATATTCTATTTCCAGGTGCGAATATAAAAACAATCTGTTCCTTTTTGTACAGAATAATTCTATTGTTTCAAAGTAAATCATATAATATTTTTGATATAAAATTATTTACTTTAGTAATTATCTTCAAGTCTATGCATATCTTGGATTATGAATAGTTAGTAATAAGGACATGGAAGAAGCATCGATACTTTTGGTATCAAGTAGGTACTTATCTTTCGATACCGAATAAGAGGTAGGAGAAGCATTGGTCTTAGGAAGATCCGTTAGTCGTTTTTGTGACGATTTTTCTCTCACAACACCTCTTAGAAGGGCAACAAGTAGATTTCTTTCGATACCAAATAAGAGGTAGGAGAAGTATTGGTCATAGGAAGATTCGTTAGTCTTTTTTGTAACGATTTTTTTCTCACAACACTTCTTCTGACACCATAGAAATAGAAGGGCAACAAGTAGATATATTCTTTCGATACCAAATAAGAGGTAGGAAAAGCATTGGTCATAGGAAGATCCGTTAATCGTTTTTGTGACGATTTTTATCTCACAACACCTCTTCTGACACCATAGAAATAGAAGGGCAACAAGTAGATATATTCTTTCGACACCGAGTAAGAGGTAGGAGAAGCATTGGTCTTAGGAAGACCCGTTAGTCGTTTTTGTGACGATTTTTCTCTCACAACACCTCTTCTAACACCATAGAAATAGAAGGGCAACAAGTAGATATATTCTTTAAGTACCGAATAAAAGGTTGGAGAAGCATTGGTCATAGGAAGATCCATTAGTCGTTTTTGTGACGATTTTTCTCTCACAACACCTCTTCTCTGACACCATAGAAATAGAAGGGCAACAAGTAGATATATTCTTTCGATACCGAATAAGAGGTAGGAGAAGCATTGGTCACAGGAAGATCCGTTAGTCATTTTTGTGACGATTTTTCTCTCACAACACCTCTTTGACACCATAGAAATCGAAGGGCAACAAGTAGATATATTCTTTCGATACCAAATAAGAGGTTGGAGACGCATTGGTCATAGGAAAATCCGTTAGTCGTTTATGTGACGATTTTTCTCTCACAACACCTCTTCTTATCCCATAGAAATAGAAGGGCAACAAGTAGATATATTCTTTCGATACCGAATAAGAGGTAGGAGAAGCATTTGTCATAGGAAGATTCGTTAGTCGTTTTTGTGACGATTTTTCTCTCACAACACCTCTTCTGACACCATAGAAATAGAAGAGCAACAAGTAGATATATTCTTTCGATACCGAATAAGAGGTAGGAGAAGTATTGGTTAAAGGAAGATCCGTTAGTCATTTTTGTGATGATTTTTTTCTCACACCACCTCTTCTGACACCATAGAAATTGAAGGGCAACAAGTAGATATATTCTTTCGACACAGAATAAGAGGTAGGAGAAGCATTGTTCTTAGGAAGATCCGTTAGTCATTTTTGTGACGATTTTTTTCTCACAACACCTCTTCTAACACCATAGAAATAGAAGGGCAACAAGTAGATATATTCTTTCGACACAGAATAAGAGGTAGGAGAAGCATTGGTCTTAGGAAGATCCGTTAGTCGTTTTTGTGACGATTTTTCTCTCACAACACCTCTTCTAACACCATAGAAATAGAAGGGCAACATGTAGATATATTCTTTCGATACCGAATAAGAGGTAGGAGAAGCATTGGCCATAGGAAGATCCGTTAGTCTTTTTTGTGACGATTTTTCTCTCACAACACCTCTTCTGACACGATATAAATAGAAGGGCAACAAGTAGATATATTCTTTCGATACGAAATAAGAGGTAGGAGAAGCATTGGTCACAGGAAGATCCGTTAGTCATTTTTGTGACGATTTTTCTCTCACAACACCTCTTTGACACCATAGAAATCGAAGGGCAACAAGTAGATATATTCTTTCGATACCAAATAAGAGGTTGGAGACGCATTGGTCATAGGAAAATCCGTTAGTCGTTTATGTGACGATTTTTCTCTCACAACACCTCTTCTTATCCCATAGAAATAGAAGGGCAACAAGTAGATATATTCTTTCGATACCGAATAAGAGGTAGGAGAAGCATTTGTCATAGGAAGATTCGTTAGTCGTTTTTGTGACGATTTTTCTCTCACAACACCTCTTCTGACACCATAGAAATAGAAGAGCAACAAGTAGATATATTCTTTCGATACCGAATAAGAGGTAGGAGAAGTATTGGTTAAAGGAAGATCCGTTAGTCATTTTTGTGATGATTTTTTTCTCACACCACCTCTTCTGACACCATAGAAATTGAAGGGCAACAAGTAGATATAATCTTTCGACACAGAATAAGAGGTAGGAGAAGCATTGTTCTTAGGAAGATCCGTTAGTCATTTTTGTGACGATTTTTTTCTCACAACACCTCTTCTAACACCATAGAAATAGAAGGGCAACAAGTAGATATATTCTTTCGACACAGAATAAGAGGTAGGAGAAGCATTGGTCTTAGGAAGATCCGTTAGTCGTTTTTGTGACGATTTTTCTCTCACAACACCTCTTCTAACACCATAGAAATAGAAGGGCAACATGTAGATATATTCTTTCGATACCGAATAAGAGGTAGGAGAAGCATTGGCCATAGGAAGATCCGTTAGTCTTTTTTGTGACGATTTTTCTCTCACAACACCTCTTCTGACACGATATAAATAGAAGGGTAAGAAGTAGATATATTCTTTCGATACGAAATAAGAGGTAGGAGAAGCATTGGTCATAGGAAGATCCGTTAGTCATTTTTGTGACGATTTTTCTCTCACAACACCTCTTTGACACCATAGAAATCGAAGGGCAACAAGTAGATATATTCTTTCGATACCAAATAAGAGGTTGGAGACGCATTGGTCATAGGAAAATCCGTTAGTCGTTTATGTGACGATTTTTCTCTCACAACACCTCTTCTTATCCCATAGAAATAGAAGGGCAACAAGTAGATATATTCTTTCGATACCGAATAAGAGGTAGGAGAAGCATTTGTCATAGGAAGATTCGTTAGTCGTTTTTGTGACGATTTTTCTCTCACAACACCTCTTCTGACACCATAGAAATAGAAGAGCAACAAGTAGATATATTCTTTCGATACCGAATAAGAGGTAGGAGAAGTATTGGTTAAAGGAAGATCCGTTAGTCATTTTTGTGATGATTTTTTTCTCACACCACCTCTTCTGACACCATAGAAATTGAAGGGCAACAAGTAGATATATTCTTTCGACACAGAATAAGAGGTAGGAGAAGCATTGTTCTTAGGAAGATCCGTTAGTCATTTTTGTGACGATTTTTTTCTCACAACACCTCTTCTAACACCATAGAAATAGAAGGGCAACAAGTAGATATATTCTTTCGACACAGAATAAGAGGTAGGAGAAGCATTGGTCTTAGGAAGATCCGTTAGTCGTTTTTGTGACGATTTTTCTCTCACAACACCTCTTCTAACACCATAGAAATAGAAGGGCAACATGTAGATATATTCTTTCGATACCGAATAAGAGGTAGGAGAAGCATTGGCCATAGGAAGATCCGTTAGTCTTTTTTGTGACGATTTTTCTCTCACAACACCTCTTCTGACACGATATAAATAGAAGGGTAAGAAGTAGATATATTCTTTCGATACGAAATAAGAGGTAGGAGAAGCATTGGTCATAGGAAGATCCGTTAGTCTTTTTTATGACGATTTTTCTCTCACAACACCTCTTCTAACACCATATAAATAGAAGGGCAACAAGTAGATATATTCTTTCGATACCGAATAAGAGGTAGGAGAAGCATTGGTCACAGGAAGATTCGTTAGTCATTTTTGTGACGATTTTTCTCTCACAACACCTCTTTGACACCATAGAAATCGAAGGGCTACAAGTAGATATATTCTTTCGATACCAAATAAGAGGTTGGAAACGCATTGGTCATAGGAAAATCCGTTAGTCGTTTATGTGACGATTTTTCTCTTACAACACCTCTTCTTATCCCATAGAAATAGAAGGGCAACAAGTAGATTTTATTATATTCTTTCGATACCGAATAAGAGGTAGGAGAAGCATTTGTCATAGGAAGATTCGTTAGTCGTTTTTGTGACGATTTTTCTATCACAACACCTCTTCTGACACCATGGGGCAACAAGTAGATATATTTCAATACCTAGAGGTAGAAATAGAACTCATAGGATAAAAAGATGTGAAGATAGTTGGTACATGCTTGGCATATCCGGAAAAATGAACAACACATAAGAGATAAAGAGTGACATGAGGAGTGTTGGATTATTTAAAAGTGGAAGCAATCGACCAGTGAGAATGTTTGTGACGATTTTTATCAACCTGATAAAGGAGAAACTGATTGACACTAATGAAGAAAATTCTAATATAATTTCTACATTTTTATGTTGCTCTATCCTCCTTTTAAGGTACGCCTCAGGCTGAAAATATTTTTCATGTTCATTACAAAAAAATAAATATCACCGCTTGACTCCACATTTCTACGCCATTTCCTGTTCGTATCATAATTTATACCTCAACTTCACCAACAGGGAGGAAGCTGTTCCAGTATAATATAACAACGATATGTAAATTATGCCAGGCATTAATGTCTGTTTTGTACTTAAAGTAGAAGATGAGGTTATTACACAGAATGATGTAATGCAGAAATGGGGGTATAATAATTTTATTATTATTAGCTGACCCGGAGAACTTCGTTTGACTTAACAATTTTTTCTAGTTTGATTTCCATGATTTTATTACTGTTTTTCACCTTTAGCGTGAAGAGAGTGTCCCTGTCTATACCTTTGCTGCTTTCTTTTATATGAGTTCCGGTTGACGTAGATAGGGAAGTGAATGAATTAGTGTGGCTAAATGGGTCGTGATCTCCAAAGCCAAAAAAAAAAATTACTGTTTTGTCAATTTTATCATAATCTTTGTCTATTTACAGCTTTTTACTTTTTTGTTGTATTTTTATATATTTATCTTCTTCTCCCTTTATATAAGCAATTCTTGTTCATTGGTGGGTTGATGCCTCTATTGAAGATCGTCGCTCCATCTTTTGCGCGGTTGGTCTATACTTCTCCTACCACTTGGTGATTTGTCTCTTGCTATTTTAACAACTCTGGTGTCCGCCATTCTACTGATTGTTCCATTCTTTTTTCCTTTATACCCTTCACATTGCATATTGTTCTAATATCTTCACTCTTCATTAGATCTGTGAGTGTGTTACCTGTAATTCTTCTGAGGATTCTCATTTCTGCTGTTTCCAACATTCTCATTCGCTTTTTTACTTGATCTCTTACTTCTTTCTCAACGTCTCCATAGCTGGACATTGTAATTCCTAGGTACTTTATTTCCATAACTTGTTCAATACTAACTCCACTGATTTCCAGTTTACATCTATTTGGTCCTTTACTGATTACTATTATTCTAGTTTTCTGAGTTGAGATCGTTATGTTAAATGCTTTTGCTCTTATGTTGAATCTGTGAACTAATTTTTGAAGGCTATCTTCATTTTGGGCTATTAATATTGCAACGTCTGCATAGCAGAAAATTTTAATTTCATTGTTTCCCATTCTGTATCCTCTTCCTTTGTTGACGCTTTTTATGTCTTCGTCCATGATCAGATTGAATAGCATAGGGCCTAGTGAATCTTTTGTCTTATTCCATTCTCTGTATCTATAGGTTCCGTAAGTTGCCCGTCTATCCTAACTTCCATCTTGTTGTTTTGATAGACATCTTTGATTGTTTTTATGATATCCAGCGGAATTCCTCTATTATATAAAAGGTGTATTAGACCCTTAAGTCTGACTCTGTCAAATGCCTTCTTCAAGTCAATCAAGCGTAGGAATGCAGGTCTATTGTATTCAAATGCTTTCTCTGTAATCTGTTTTACTCTGTAGTTTTGTGGTTGTTTCTTATCGCCCTTTTTGTATAGTAGGATTCTTCTGGTACTTTATTGTATCTTATGATTTTGTTCATCAATATTGTCAGTTGATCCGTCATTGCCTCTCCATCATATTTCAACAGTTCATTTGGTATCCCGTCTTTACCTACAGCTTTTCTCTTCTTCAGTCTTGCAAGCGTTTTTCGTACTTTCTGCTTAGTTATATGAACTTTTTCTTTTTATTTCATTTGAAATCTTTCTTCTCCAATTTTTTAAATCTCCCAACTGAAAATGTGGTATTCAGAAAATATTAACAGTATTAAATTTCGTTTTTATGAGCTTAGGATGGTCTTAATATTAAGTCAAATTTATTAACATTTTTTCTAAAATATCCTTAACAAATTTTACTTTAACCGTTATAGACGATCAAATTCCTTTTCTCTTATATTATACTTTATATGCATATTTTAAATAGGTGAGAATTTCCTAAAACCTACATTCTGACGTTAATAAGAATTAAAAACCTCAGCAAAGTTTCGAATTAAACCATCAACGCTGACTACAGGAAATATAATATAAAGTGAAAGAACTTTATCATTAGTCAAGGTTTTCATTCAATTTTAAAAACCAAAAATGTCTTGTAAAAAAATCTATGTTCAGATAGAAATATCAGCAAGAGAAGCTAAACATCTACTTTGCATATAAAATCGGGTTATAAGAGCATTATTGGATTATATCCTTTTATTTTTTTTTAATAACATGATTAAATGATAATTTTTTTATGTGAAAATATTTCAAATTATTCCTGAGTTCTTCCTGTATTTCACGATTTTTTACAATCGTATTTTTTTTTTAATTTTTAATGTTTTTAACGACCATCACCATAGTGAAATTCGTGTATAGCGACCCCAAAAAGCTTTGAGTAACGAGTCTTAACTGGTCACTAGGTACTTAGTTGATTATAGTGATATTCGTGATCAGCGTCCCCGAAGACCACAAGTTCGGAATAAATTGCACCGAATTTTCAGAAAACTTCAGTAGATAAGGTCCATCCTTTTGGCACCAGGTGTTCAGCGGCCTCAAAAACCACCTAGTAGTAAAATTGAACTGATATCCGTCGATTTTACAAATCGAATGCAACTTGCTGCATTAAAATCCATCTTAGTGCAAAAAAACTGTATATTTTGGCCTCTTTTCGACTTGTCTGGCCTACTGGATCCGCAGACAACACGACCAACACTGGAAACATCTTTGGCCAAACATACAGCAGAATGTGTATTGAACAGTCCTGTTCCAGAAGAGCTTAAACACGCGTAAAGCCAACAGTCATTACAGAATTCCTTATGAGCCATGCACCATTGAAGTAACACCTGCAAGAATGGGATTGTTCAAGCTGTAGATAATTAAATACATACTGTAGCATTGGGAGGCACTGGATCACAGAAATCAGACAAATTTTGGAGACTTCAAAGACACAAACATATGGCACCCATTTTTTAGAACTCTAGATACAAACTACACACATGCCCAAAATCTATGGATAATAAATATTTAAGGTGGCGGAACGGCAGTTAATTAATCATCTTCGTGGAGCTCATAATGTGACTGTTTCCAGACATAGCATCTACAGAAGAGAAGCTAATTTGGTTAGCTTGGAGATGCCAAACTATAACTCGAGGTAATCGCGCCAGTCGACTGTGTTGGGCACAAAAACATTTTAAATGGGAGCAAAATCAATGGCAAGATGTTCTTTTTACCGATGAATCTCTGTTTGGTTTGTATACAGATTCTCCAAGGATACGCGTATGGAGGGAACCTGGGGCAAGAAATTACATGCAATATATACAAGAGGTTCACAGCTACAGAGCAGGCACAATTATGGTATTGGCAGAAATTTCGCTTTATAGTAGAACTGCTCGTTCTGCTGGATCGTTTTTTTTATCATCAGAGCGCTACGTTACAAATGTTCTAAAACCTGTAGTTGTTTTATCCGCGCAAAACATTGATCCTGATTTTATCTTCATGCATAAAAATTCTACGCCACATACAGCCAGAATGACAAGCTCTTGAAAGAACAGAATATTCCAGTTTTGCCCTGGCCAGCTCAATCGCTCGATCTCTATCGAGCATGCGTGAGATATGCTTCAGCGAAGAGTTTTTCAAGACCAGAATCAATTTCAAAATTGCAATCAGCTGTTTCAAGCTCTCCAACAGTGTTGTATGGCGATTCCCTAAGAAGATCTGGATAACTTGATTCTTAGTATGGAAAGACGCTATAGAGCTATCATAAATGCACGATGAGGCCACATTCCTTATTAAAAGTTCCAATCCTAGTTTCGTCATGTGCCCTTTCAATTGGCAGTGTCTGGTTAATATTCCTGTTATAATACGGAGGTTCTTCTTACTAAGGTAAAAGATCTCTTCTGGTTATAGTTTCCCAGGGGCTTTTTCGTTTGTTTTAGTCCGTCTAGATCGTTCCAGTAGGTAATCGGATTTTTCACTATTCATTTCTTTCCTTAGTTTTTCTAAGTTTGTACTACTGCTGATTCCAGAAGATGGTTCTGGTTTCAGCTCCTTTCTTTTGCCAGCTTATTTTCTGTTTCTTTTTTTTCTATTCCTATTTGTCCTGGAACTAAGAGGGTAACAGTGTTATTTTGTCCTTGTTCATTTAGGTTGCTTAAGGATTCCCAGACAATCTTTGAGCTGTTTGTGTGCGAGTTCAGAGCTTGATGGCTGCTTGACTGTCTGACATGATTACAATCTTTTGTCTACGATAGTTCCTTTCGATATTAAACTCTATACATATTTCAATGGCACAGATTTCCGCTTGAAAGATGCTTTGGTCTGGACCCAGGCTTTGTGAGTATTTGGCTCTAGGTCCAAAAACTCGTGCTCCTGTTCCTTTACCTGACTTGAAGCCATCCACACTTACATTTAATATCTTGGTTACTTATAAAACTTAATATCACTGAAACCACTGGAAATCATATATTTGAACGAGCTATTCTTACTAAACTAAGTACTTAGACGCCACCGTAAGGTGGCGCAGTTGATTTTTAATATATTTAATTGATAAATTCAAAAATACAACGAAACTAACGAGAAATATGATAAATGTGAGAAAACCAAAAATACATTGAAAACAATAAAAAAAACGGAAAATCAGACATCATTGTTAGGAGGTACGAAGTTCGGCAGGTCAGCTAGTATTATATATATTTAGTAAGTAGTTACTGGTTTCCATAGATTTAAACAAAATTTTCATTAAAACCCATCAAACATTCAACTGTATATTTATCTGGCCCTGTGCCAAGATAATCGGTGAGCTTTCCTTTGATTCAAGACATAATGACCTACCTCAGTTTGAAATTTCACGAACATCTGAACATACGTGCTGAAAACCGTCCGACCTTGAATACTAATTCTGAAATCTAGACATCAGTGATGATGAACAATCATTTAAGACACGGCGATAATAAACGGCTACTATATTATCGATAAACAATTGGAATTTTACTTGCGATATGTCAATTAAATAACGAATAAATTGACCTCTTTAATTTGTGCTTGAGACATCGATCGCATATTTTGCATAGTGCGAAACCAACGCTGGGTGTTCCTTTTAATTATTATGATGTACATAAGTTGTCGGGATTGTTTTTTAATAAATATTTAATTGTCGATGCCGCCTAAATATATTCAATAACTTTTTAACAATGTTAGGTGAAGTCTGGACTGGTAAATTTATAGATTATATAGTGGTAGTCTAGGTCAATTTAGTCAGTCTCTGCTGGTGTGTTTCGGATTATTTTACTCCCACAGCGGAAATTGATAGGAAAGATGATATAGTTACCTTTGCAATTTTTAACAGCTTGCAACCGAGTAATTAATTTAATTGAAGAAACCAAATATATCACGAATGATAATAGTAAACGCCCAACAAAACACCCCGAATATCTTATTTAAAATATTATGGACTATTAGTGGTTGATATGAGGGTAGTCGGAAAAAAATAATTTAACAAAAATACAATTTTTGGTTGTTCTCTTATAGCTTTCATCACTGTAAACCGTCTAAAGAGTACTCTGCAAAATAATTGTTCACGAAGGTGATTGCCTCTTCATTTTACGAAAATCTCTGTCCTACGACTGCAATTTTTTGATGAAGAAACAAAAAGAATAAACTTGGAAGAGTAGATCTGGTCACTAAGGTTGATGATCAAACATTTCAAACCGTAATTTGTGGATATTTCCCTTGGCAACCGATGAGGTATGAGACGATGATGAAACAGAATTTTCTTTTTCAGCAAATCCAGCCTGTAGTTTATGAAGTATTAAAGCTTCTCTAATGGATTGTCCAATTCTTTAAAAATGTGCTCACTTGCTCAGAATTTGATATTGGTCTGAGAAGAAGATGTATAAAGTGCTACGTATGGTCAGTGTTACTTTATAGAGTTGAAGGACCGACCCTGAACTAGAACTGAACTAGAAGCCTTCGAAATGTGGCTGTATCGAAGGATCCTCAAAATTTCTTGAACCGAGAAGGTGATAAAAGACGAAGTGAGCAAAGAACGCTAGCTATTCCATATAGTCAAGAAAAGGAAAACAGCCTACCTAGGCCATATAATGCTCAACGAAAAGTATGGTCAGTGTCATTTTATGGAGTTGAAGGTTCGACCCTGAACTAGAAGCCTTCGAAATGTGGCTCTATCATGGGATCCTCAAAATTTCTTGGACCGAGAAGGTGATAAACGAAGAAGTTCTTAGACGCGTGAACAAAGAACGTGGGCTATTCCATGTAGTCAAGCAAAGGAAAACAGCCTACCTACAGTTGATGATTGAAGGCAAGATTGAGGGCAGGAGAGGAATAGGTAGAAAAAAGATGTCTTGGCTCCGGAATATCAGACAATGGACTGGGCTGCGGGATATACAAACATTGATTCACACTGCACGAGATAGAGAAGCAATGGATCATGTGATCGCAAACATCCATTAGTGGATAAGCATCAGAAGAAGGATGGATTTTCTTTTTTGAACATTATAGATTAAAATAACACCATGACTTTCCCAAAAACCAATCGCTGTCACTTTTCCAGACGACAACAGTTTTGCATTTTTTGGAGCCAGTTCATCTACAATTAATAGAGCTTTCGGACATGTGCGTTAAAGGTCTGCTCAGATTTCCTTGAAAGGTTCAAAAGATCCCGGACTTGAGACAAAACGTGGATTTTTAAATACGATGTCGAAACAAAGTGGCAGTCAATGCATTAGAAAAAGATGGAATCGCTTACAATCAGAAAAGCAAGGATGTCCAAATCAAAATTCAAGGCATTGTTGATCTTTCCAGAGGGCCCAGACTATCAACCAGACTTACTATTTGTCAGTTTTGGCACAACTGCGAGAACGTGATCGTAAGAAACGGCCCGAGAAGTGGAAGAACAACTAGTGGATTTTGCACCAGGACAACGTACTATCTGTGAAGCAGTATTTGGCCAATGGACACAGATTTGGCACTGTGTGACTTTTTTGTTTCTGAGATAAAATCTGCTTTGAACGGGATCCGATTTTGAGTCAAAGGAAGTGCTAAAGCAAAAACGGTAAGCTCTTAAAGACCCTCACCAAAGAAGACTGCTTTTCAATGGAAAAAAGTATGGAAAGGTGTGAGGCAAGGGGAAGGAAGTATATTGAGAGAGAGCATTCGATTGTAGAATTATAGTTAAACCCTTTTTCGTAACCAGTCTCGTTATTGTAATTCGTACACTCACATATTTGGCTATAAGGAAGCGAGAGCCAATTACGTTTTTTGCTTAAACCCCATTTCACTTTGATTGGTCTAAAAACGAACTCAATCAGGTTAAAATGGGTTTAAACAGATGGGGAACAGCTTGAAACTAATCCCTGTTTTATTCTGGTAGAACCTATACACGTTTGTTATCATACTAATTAAGTTAAATTGGGGTTTAAGCAAAATATAATTTTTAAATTCCTAAAATCCATGTATTTTACTTATCTTTATTTATTATTAATAATATCATCATTAAATTGGAACATAATCTGGTTTAGATTTAAATTAAAGCCCCGAATTCTCAGCGAGTGTAATTTGATATCACTATTTGAAAAATTAATAAAGAAATGTCTTATTTATGGCTTGTATCCACAAAGAGCCTTGTTATTTATTAACTGGAGTTGACTAGAATTTTCCAACTATAATTTATTTTTCGTGTCCGTGACCTGTAATGTTAACTACTGGTTCAGGAATATTTTACAAAAAAAAACTTCCAGAAATAGAAATGAAAACTCGATTTTCTCGACAAAATTTAATTGAGGCACAAGTACTGACTTACTTTTAGAACTCAATATTAATTAAATAGATTTTATTAGTGTTTATGCATAGATTAATTATTAATTTAAAAAAGTAATGTACTTAAAATCATTCTCAACATGATAAGAAAAATAATTAGGTAATCGTGTCCACTTTATTCGCAGTTTTGTCATCAAATCCTTGGTTTCAACGCCTTTAGACGACATACGGATGGGCAGACAGACACACAGACAGACAGACATGACATTTGGCTACGGAACCCTAAACAGCTTTAAATTTATTTGTAGGTTTACCTTTGACTTTCAATACCTTTCTAAAACGTATATCTTTCAAGATTATAATTGTTTTTTTTTTGTTACAGGTAATCTCGAATATTAGTAATAGAATAAGCCTAGTAAGTATTAAATAAAAATTTAGATAAAAACTTTTAATGGGACCCAGTCTCGAATTTTATATTTATAACTTGTCATCAGGCCTATTAGCAACCGAATTATGATCCCATAGAAATCTTATGAGATATATGGGTAATGTAAGTTTAAAAAATAATTGCCGGTGAATCCGGTGGTCAACGTCAGCGAAGAAGCGCATCTTAGCCGGCTCGGCCAATGAACGCACTAAAAGTATGAATAAGCTAAAAGCTCTTAGTCTAACACACCCAATAACAAACAAACATTCAAGCGTGTTAAGAATAGATAACAATAGTTTCGCAATTCACTAAAATCATTCTTAAGAATGTTAAATATGTAGAAAAGTCCGTTTCTATGTGTAATCTTCCCAAGTATAAATTTGTGTTTGCTTAAACTTCATTTCAACCTGATTAGTCTGGAAACGAACACATGTATGCTCTACGTAGGTAAAATAGGGATTAGTTTAAACCGATTTCAATCTGGTAAAGCCTACCTACGTTCGTTTTAAAACGGGATTTAAATAAATAAAAATTGCGATTTGGGTATACATTACGAAGCAACAAACTTCTTTTAAATAAATTTTACCTGTTTTTCCAAATTTTCTCTTTCAATTCATGCATTATAATAAAAATTTTTCCAACTGATTTATCTTTTCTTCTAGCGGTCTGAATGCGTTTGTTTCAGTAACTCAATTTCTTTGTCACTATTTTCGTTGAATCTTCTTGTTTATCATCTATTTCTTCATTGGATATTGGATACGTTTATAATCTAGAAAATCGGTTAAAATAATTCTTATTAGTCTTATTAACAGCAGTATAAAAGTATTAAATATTGGATTCAGTACAGTTGTTCAGGACCCTTCCAAAATCTAACACAGTCTACACCCCTTGTGTAATCAACAAACGCTATATGATATAAGAACAGCTGTCGGGAAATGGCCTCTGTCCAAACTCATTTAACAGATCATTTCACCTCGTGCGAGATGCTATTAACAGAGTCATAATTATGTCTTTTCACTCCCTACAACTTCATTGACAAATGGCTTGCAGCAAAAATAAAATTTCAATTCGGATGAAATGTGCAAAGTAACGTTAGAGGCTCAGATGTCGTTTCAAATTTTTAGTATATAAATTAATGGATATGCAATAGAGATATCTATTATAAATTCTACTGGTTTTTGTTAAATAATGTAATTGATCTTTCAAAAAACAATTTAATAACTTTTTGATGTAATTTTATCTAAATAAATACCTAAATCTTAATAAGAAATATTAAAAGAGGACAAAACATGTCTATGAAAAACACAATTTTGGTTTATAAAAATAAAACCATACAGAAAAAAGTTACAGCAATATGGTAAACAACTTATTACTGTCTTTGTATTGTTCTTATTGTGGCAACATAGTTTCAACACAAGGACCGGAGATATGTGAAATATTTCACCAAACCATAGGAATTCCTCTAGAACAATGCTGTAGAAGTTTTTAGGAGAACACAGATCTTCTTTGGCTTCTCAAATATATAAATTTCCAAAGTCCCTATAATAGAGGTGCATCCCATGGAGATTGGTAACTCGAGAAAGCGTCACGTAGGCTTGGCCACAAGAAAATATCATCATCATCACGTAGCGCTACAACCCTGGGTGGGTCTTGGCTGACTGTACAACTTTTTTCCAATTTGTTCGGTCTTCCATCAACCTAGGGTCAAATGGAATGTTCATTTTCCGGAGATCTGCTTGGATGTTATCTCTCCATCGCATTCTGGGACGTCCGAGTGGTCTTTTGCCTGTGGGAATCTCCTCCCATACCAGTTTTACAAGTCTTTCGTTATGCAGTCTGTGCACGTGGCCTGCCCATCTTAGTCGCTGTGATTTAATTTCTTGGACAATATCGGCGTCGTTGTAGAGTGCTTTTAATTCGATATTGGTTCTGATCTTATACTGGTTTGTGGTGATGTCATGGTGAGGTCCGAAAATTTTTCTAAGTATTTTTCGTTCAAAGCATCTGAGCTTTTCTTCGTTTGCTTTGGTCATGGTCCACGTTTCGCATCCGTATGTTATTACAGGTCTGACGATGGATTTATAGATTTTGATCTTTGAACTTCTTGTGAGATTTTTTGATTTTATGAGCTTATTCAGTGTAAATTGACAGCGGTTTGCAGATTGGATTCTGTCTTTTATTTCTTCAGTAACATCGTTGTCAGCTGTGATTACGGCCCCCAGATACTTAAAACGTTGTACTCTTTCGAAATTGAAGGTGTTGACCGTCACATTTTGTCCTATTCTGTCTCTTCATGTCGTTCTATTTATACTCATATATTTCGTCTTCTCTTCATTAATCTTCAGCCCTACTTCACTTGTTGCTTCTTCCACCTTGTTGAAAATGTCTTTCGTGGATAGGATGGAGTCTCCAACGAGATCTATGTCATCTGCATATGCGAGTAACAGCTTGAGACCTTGAACCGATAGCAATTCTGTTTTTGTTTCGGCCGACCTCATGGCTTTCTCTAATACAAGGTTAAAAAGTAGTGGAGATAACGCATCACCCTGTTTAAGTTCACTGTTGATTTCAAAGCTGCCAGACAGTTTATTATTTACACGTACTTTAGATATTCCACCCTCCATACAGACTTTGGTCATCCGAATGAGTTTCTTTGGTATTGAGAACTCCGCCATGGCATTCCATACTTGGCTTCTTTCTACGCTATCATATGCCTGTCGAAAGTCTATGAAAAAATTGTGTATGGGTCTGATATACTCCCATCCCTTTTCTAGAAGTTGTCTCAGCGTGAATAGTTGATCTATTGTTGATCTGTTTGCCCTAAACCCGGCTTGATATTCGCCTAAGACATTTTCAGCCGAAGGAATTTGTCTACTAAGAATGATGTTTGAGAGGGTTTTATATTTTTATATGCCGTCTTTAGGAGCGAGATTCCACTATAATTCGCGCATTTTGTTTTGTCCCCTTTTTTGTGGATTGGCACTATTATGTTTTCCTTCCATCGTGCTGGTATCTAAGAAAATATGGAGGTTCCAATATCTATAGGGCACTTGTTGTGCTAAGACTATGGCTCTTGTGAATTGTTAGGACATATGCCACACAGATTGCTCTTTGTATACATATGCCCGGGGTATGATCTCAAATTTTTACTTAATAGACAATAATAGAATTAATAGTGTAATTTGTCCAAAATTTTTAAACAGAATACAGATAGTTTTTTTTAATAACCAGTTGATTAATCGATACCACCAATAATTTGGTTGTACTCATCCGGTTTCTCATCATGGTCACATGATTGTAGTATTGATAGTTTTTTCTTTATGGGGGCGTTAAACTCTACCTCTGTACCAAATTTCAGCGCTCTGGGTCTATGGGAAGTACCAGTTCTATTTTGATAATCATGAGTCAGTCAGTGTCGAAAATGGGAAACTTTACATTAGCTTAACTTCAGAAATAAATGATCTACCGACTTGAAATTTTGGGTTTCTAGTGTGTGATTATAGATTACTAGATGACGAGAATTTCAGCGTTCTTATCCTAGCTAGAGATTCTCAAATAGAATCCGGAAAATGAGGCGAAATGGTTCCAGAAGAAAAGCTTCGCTCTCAACTTGACAGGGGTAACACCCGTGCAGATATAATTTTACTTTATCAAGTAAATAAAACCATTCAATTAGCAAATTTTAAATTTCTATTTCTTTTAAATTGCTGCGAATTACCACAAAATGTACAGTTTTATAGATGTCTTTAAGTTTAATACATATCTATTGTATAGTGTTTTTGTAATTTAAAATAATTTTTTTTAATATTGGTTACTTTATCTAGTAAATACAAATCGAAACGCAATTTTGTAAACTACTTTTATAAAATAAGACGCATCATTAAAAGTATATATTTAATATAAAAGGTTATTAAACCTAATATCATGCCATTCATAAAGCACCTGTAGTAATTTCATAATAAGTATATGTAGGAAGTTTATTTTTCTTAATCAGCAACACAGATGTAACGTAACACCCGAGAATATTTTGTGTATGTGTATTTCAAAAATTATGAAATATTCTCCGAAATAAAATTTGGTTTCATTAAAAAATTTCTTTAATTATTTTATTGTACTAGAAAAAAAATGCTTTTTAAATATTTGCTTTAGAAGTTTGATTCCTTTAAACATCTATTACTAGAACTCTTATATTTGACAAAATATAGGGTTTAAAACCAGATATGTTAAATTGAATGGTGGTTAACAACAGTCACACATGCGTCTTTGGTATGGTGCCCAGAAATACAAAAAAAAATCATACTAAGCAAGGTTCATTGAGTTGCTTGCCCTGGCATAACCATGGAGCTCAAAGAGTCACTACAACAACCACCATGAAAGCCCTGTTAGATCTTTGTTTTTTTCACATAATCTTAAAAGAAAAGGATGGGCTTCTATAGGTTGCAAGAAAATCTGAGCAACATTTAACAAAATAGAGCTGGAAAATAGGAGAAGCTATCTGAGAGATCAAATTAAACCACATAGTTCCTAAATACCAAATTTAGATATACATCAACGTGGGGAATGTCAAAATTCAGGCTCTCTGGTTCAGAAACAGATCTAAGACTGTAAAGTATTTAGGAGCAGGAATTCACTTACTGCTGTGACAAAGTTTTTGTCCCTGTATGAACATTCACATCTGTGTTTCAGGAGCCGATTGGATGCCTGGATATATGCATAAACAACGTAAATAACACAGGAAACACATTTTTGGTCTAGACACACAGCGGAATATGTATTGAACAGACGCGTGTCAGAAGAGCTAAAACATGTGTCAGAATAACTAAAACATTGTGTCAAAATAGCTAAAACACTGGTCAGAAGAGCTAAAATACTTCAGTCTTGCAGGAACCTGCAAACTAAGAGGCTGTTAAATAGAAAGTTATGCAACAGGATACTTGAAAAAGTTAAATCCATACTGCACCCTTGTACGGCACTGTATCGCAGGAGTAGTCAATTTTTTGAGACTTTAGAGTGCCTCCACAAACATTTGGCTCTCATCTTTAAAACTATTACATACGGGTAGAGGGTACCAAAATCGTGAAAAGGATGACATGGACCAATGGAAGAAGTGCAATAAGCAGTACAACCGGTGACTATATGTCAGGCTGCTTCCATCTTTAAAAAATGCGTTTGTAGATTAAATACTCAAACATTTTTCATACTCATAAAACTTTTAGTCGACCTCTGGTACATTACTAAGTCGTGTCATACTTTGCCCTTCCCCAGAGACTCTTCTATTCTCTTCTTGTCTCAGAGAGAGCAATCATACCCAAAGCCACAAATATACTGCCTCTTCCCTCTCGATTTAAGACGCTACCCGTACTTTACAGGGAACGAACATCGCAGCCCAGAGGGCCCTCCATACCCACTTGAATGGAGGACTCCAAAGAACATCAAGAGTTCCGAAAATCAAGATCTCTCTTCCCTCTCTAAGACTTCACCAAACTGTAGACAGGGACTTTTCTACAGACCTAGTTGAAACCCCTCTCTCCTACAGAGAGATGGAAGATGTGAACATGATGGAGACCACACCACACTGAATACTGAAAAAAAATGAGTCCTTGGCGAAGGTTTCTGTGGTTCCCTTCGTCATTGCCAAATGAGAGGCCTCACACATCACAGACACGTCTTTTCCTCTCTAAGACTACTCCAAACTGTAGAAAGGGACTTTTCTGCAGACCTAGATGAAACCCCTTTCTCCTACAGATAGATAGAAGGTGTGAACATGATGGACTGATGGAGACCACACCACACTGAATACTGAAAACAAAAATGAGCCCTTGGTTAAGGTTTCTGTGGTTCTTTTCGTCATTGCCAAATCAGAGGCCTCACACAACACCTACACTGACACCAAAGAAAAAAAAGAATTTCGACGGTGTAGGCACGTTCAAGGAGCTTTGGATCCAGAAAACACCGGAGCAACAGAGAAAGCAACACCAACCTGCTATAAGGAGAAGAAGTTTGTGGGAGCAGGACCGGTGATCTTAACCCCATCCACTCCCTGAAAAGGACATAAGTCCTACAACAGGGTCCTTACACCCAACACTCCCACTAACACCACATTTCTGTTAACTTCTTCTTCTTCAGGATAATTATTATTTAACGCTTCAAAATTTTGTCTATATTGAAATGTTAAAAAAATATATAGTTGTATTTTCTGGTCTTGGTTTCTTGTATAGAACACCTTGTCTCATTATTTTCGGACACTCTGTATACTGAATTTTACCTACACTTATACATACTTACTAAAGCAGAGACAAAAAGATACAGATAATGCGACTAGAGTACTCAAAACTGACTGTTTTAGAAAATGAAAACACCGCTGGTAGCGTGTTACTTTTCGGAAATACCTCGTATATTAATATGGAATACATATTCTGATATTTTTAATTAATTTGTTTATCGCAAAAATTGACTTTACTAGCATATTTATTGTGTCTAATTGTAATTAATATACTTTCTAAGAATTGCACGATAGATATGCATATTTACTGTTAAAGTGTTTTGATACAATCAAGATTAATTATTTCTCTAAGAAATTTGTTTATATTAAAACAATAATCTATAGTTAAAATTCTTAAGAATATATTTTTTTTCTTTCTACTGTCGGTCTTGAGTTAAATAAGTAAAAATGTAAAAGGATAAAAAAAATTTAGAAAGTCGTATTTTAAATTAAACAAATTATTTTTATAAAAACAATAAGTAGATCCAGAAAAGCAGATTCCTTAATGAATTTACAATCCCTTGAATCTAGTAATTGAAATATTTCAAGTATTCACTTAAATTCAAACAATTTTAATTATACTTTTAATGAAACTCTGTGCTTTTGGGACAATTCCATTAAAAGTTTAGATTATGAACATTCTCATTCCCATTTACTGAAATGTGCTTATTATAAATATTATTTTAGTATTAATTTTTACTAGCACTTCTGTCTTCGTCCTACTCAAAGTGCAACAAGATACAAAAAACTTAACATTTCTTTTTTCTTTCGTTCTCTAACAAAGTTCCTTCGTTTGCACAGAGTATTGATAATTTGATATACGATACTCACTCACACCTACGGAACGTATTAAAGTATTATTACAGAAAACTTAATAAAGCGAGTTATTAATGAACAAACGTTGCAAGATGCAGAATATTAGTTATTTTATCGCTTTACTAAGAAGAAACAACTACTTCCCGGGCTAAGTGCCTCGACGGATATTGAATTACACTTCTAAGTCAAATGGGGTTGGCATATCTAACAGATAATTTAAACCAACCATTTTGGTTTGCAATTAGAGGTGAAGATGTCACTACTATCACGGCGTTTACACTTTCGTTACTGAAAGTAATATATCGTTCTTGATTTTAGTTGAATTTTCAGTCAGCGATTATGCCTTAAGCTCGCTGACGGATAACATATACCTTGTACTAATGAGGCCTAATTAGCCGAAACCGGTCTACAAGTTATGTTGTCCCTTCTAACTGCAAACTAAAATGGTTGGTTTAAATTATCTGTTAGATATGCCAACCCCATTTGACTTTGAAGTGTAATTCAATATCCGTCGGGGCACATAGCCCGGGAAGTAGTTGTTTCTTCTTAGTTAAATGGCCAATGTTTTTGAAAATATTTTTTAAAACTCATAAAGCGATAGAATAACTAATATTCTGCATTTTGCAACATTTGTTCATTACGGAACGTAGGTATAGTTCATGTCGATTTATTTATAAAGCTGTTTTGAGTTTGTCGGATTTTGCAATTAGAAAGATAAGAACAACCAATTTATATCAAACTAAAAAAAAGTAGTTCGTAAAATATTCAAATGATTCCGAACAACTTTTAAGGGCATCGATGGCTTCTTCGGTAGATCTACCGAAAAATCGGTAGAGTTGACATCACTGCTCACTCGTTGTCACGGGTTAAATTTGCTCTAAGAATAAAGGTACCATATAAATTCCACCATAATTAAGGGTTAAACAGAGTCATTTAATGTTGAGAACAAGCCGAATCTCGGTTGTTTGTAGGTAAACACCTTCTATTTATTATATTCTGGCCACAATTGTTACTAAAACTACTTTGAATTACCGTCTATTTATTATATTCAGGTCACAAATTATTTGGATTGTTTACGTTAATTTATCATCGCTGTCACTTGTAAACAGGTGATTGTCACTTCTCCTTCTGTTCGTATAACTCGTCATATTGTTGTCTACAGTCAGGTGTTTCGTTATATTGGCATCTATAATAATATATTAAAGTTTGGACACGAACGAGAAATGGAGTACCTATTGAGATTTTTGGTGTTACTATGACAAGCAATAGGATTTGTTGTTATAAAATTGTTACCGTTGTCGTTTGTAAATCGTTGGCTGACAATCCTACTTTTACTGGTCGTACAGTAGTTTAGCGTAAGGATAGAACGGGTAGAGGCCATCTTCGGGTTGTGTCATTTTTCGTGGAATAGAAAGGCTTGTCTCAGCCATTTTGCTACTTACCTTCGACTTGATCACTTGTTTGAGGAAGAGAGAAGCTTTTTTGGGTTTAAGTTTTAAATCACGGTGCATCCGTAACAATTAATTTTGGATTTTTGAAACTAAACCTTATTTTCCATTTGAATCGTTGTTGGAGTTAGTTTCTGTTGTTATTTTTGGACAGATTCTTTGGAAAAGCCGCGTGGCGGATTTTTGTGAAATCTTCTGTGATAGATCACGGAACAGTCAGTGAATTATTTGGTTAATTCAATACCATTCAGGCAACGAATTGCGGTTAGAGTGGCAGAATCCCCTAATAGTACAGTTAGCAACGAATACATTATTTCACCCTTTTAACAGCCAGGTGTGTCACGATTTTAAAGGAAAAACCCTAATACATTAGGGTCCTTGGTACAGGTTTAAGTTCTTGGTACGGGCTTAAGTTCTTGATACGGGCCTATTTGTTTGGAGCAAGCCTTATTTGTTTTTGGAGCAGGCTTGATTTTTGGTACAGGCCTAAATTTTGGTACAGGCTCAGTTAATTGGAGCCAAGGACTGAAAGAAATTAATAACTGGATTACCAGATAAGCTATAAGCATTGTAACTTAGATTTAAGTCGTGACTTTAGATCTTAATTTTAAGTCTTGCGTGTGATCACACTTTTCGGATAATTTTATTTTGTTTTATTTTTTACTTTCATGTTAATATCATTGTCAGGCGCTAGGTTTGACAGTAGTGTAAACTCTATACTTTTTCTTTATATTAAAGAAGGGTCTAGTTTGATATTTTCGTTTTATTTAGCTCACTTTATCGTTCTTATTGTGCAATTCAATTAATATTGATTAATATTCTTAATTTATTTAATTATCTCCAGTGAGAAAGGTCAGTGCCTGGAACAACAGGGGTTTCCGGTTTCAACCGTTCAAAATCGGTGGCGCGACTCACTATTATTTGTGTACTTACCCTCTACGGCTGAGCTGGGCACTAATTTGCCAGTAGAGAAACCACTTACCGATCTCAACTGGAGTTGAACTTCTATTTGAATTAATTGACAATTTTTCAAAATTTATTGTTTTATTTTAATTCTTTATTACATCTAAAGTACGTGGCATCGTTTTCACAAAAAACGTCGGTAAACCGGAGCGAAATGTGGTACAAAGAACTTCAAAGTGATCCTACTATTCTAGTCTATATACGGTAGAATAGATTTCTGCCACGATACGTCACTTCTTACAGATATTCAGTCAAATATTACTTTAGAGCACAAGTGATTACTTCAGTGTTAAAAGAGTCTGATTCCTCTCTTTGGTGATTCCCAGAGTGCCACATCTCGTTTTTTTTTGTATTAATTTAAAAATCTGAAAATTTTATAAACAAATGCAAAAAAAAACAAGTTAATAATATATTTATGTATGTTAAAATTGGATTCTTAGAAGTTTAATTTTGATTTTGTTTATTTGGTTCTCAATGAATTATATGTAACCAGAAATTCAGGTGTGTTGAAATTTTGTAATTAATATTTACTAAAGTATCAAAACAACGATTATTCATTCTTTTAAGTTTATAACCAGATTGTTATTTTGTTATAACGGAAGTAAAAACGTAATGATTAGTGTGAAAACTATCAAAGAAAAAACATTTATTATTAATTAAGCTATGATACAAAAACCAGATCTATTATCTGTATATTTCACTCAAATTATTTATCAGAACAATAATTGCTTGTTTTTGTTTTTTTGTATTGAAACTAATGCTTGTTTAACTCTGGTAGAGTCTACATACTTTCGGTTTAAGACTAATGAGGTTTAAAACTAGGTTTTGTGGCTACCTACAATTCGCATTTGATAATTACTTTATGAAGAGTTGCTTTAAGTTGTTTAGTGAGCAGAAGAAAACATTTTCAATAGCTTGGCGAGTTTGTTAGGGATCGAAAAGCGAGTTTACTGGTTTGTCCTTTAGAGGATGTACAAAAGTGTTACCTAATATAGTGGTTTCTTATCAGATATGGAATCAAGAACCTTGTACACAAAGAGCTATAGGTACAGGACGTGTTAGAAGAACGAATCCACTATAAGATGGCCTTCTTAGTCTTTTGGCTCTATGGGACCGCTTAACCTTCATAAGACCAATTACAAACCAATAGATTTATTGCCAGAATAACTTACTTTAGGTATATTGTCCTCACTTTATCTCACCTCTTACTCCTAGACACCTCAGTGATCGACTGGTTTGTTGCTGAGCAAAGCTGTACTGGAACTTTGAATGGAATACCATTAATCCAGATTCTGTCTGGACATGCATAACGGCCATATAAGGGTAAAAGACAAACATGACCGCATTCACGAAAAGGTAGTCGATTTTTGGCATTGGCCAGCTAGATCTCCTGATCTTTCACCCGTAGCCCGTAGAAAACGTTTGTGATATTAATGAAAGGCCATCATCATCATCATCACTGCCGTTCAATCCTAGTAAATTATGGCAATGGCGAGGCATATCGTAATCCGACTTTCCAGGTGGATTATTCCTGTTTAGTCTATATCTTTATAGGTCTGCATGTGTTTTTGCGGCGTTGATTATCTTTTTACAATCTTTTCTGTTTATGTATTTCATCTTTTAGTCTTTTATTTTCATTACTTTTACATCTTCCTCTAACTGGTTCAGCCATCTTAACCTGGCCCTTCCTCTTCTTCTTGGTCCTAGTGGTGACCAGTTTGTGATTCTTTTTATCATTTCTGTAGGTGTTCATCTCATTATGTGGCCTCAGGCCTCAGCATTCTAGTCGCCTAGCTTTTATGTATCTTGCTATGTTCTCTCCTCCCATTTCTTGTTCAACTTCTTTTTTAGTCTTTATTCTTATATCCCCATCACTTGTTATTTTTGGTCCCAATATTAATGTCATTATTTTCCTTTCCACTATTCTTAGATCTTCTTCATCTTTTTTGTCGTGATTTCCATTGCATAGGTGATAACTGGTCTAATAAATGTACATTTTGATTTTTGTTTTTCTGCTGAGGTTTTTGGTTCTGAGTAGTTGTTTATTCCTTCTAAAAGCTTTGCATACCCTTTTGGATCCTCTCCTGTATTCTCTCTTTGTTGCTTTTTCCTATTGTTACTCCTAGATAGTTGAACTTGATAACTTCTTCAAATGAAATGTACAAGTTGTTTAAGATGAGATACCTCAAGAACAAAGCGACCATCTTATTAAAACTATGCTTCGAAGTGTTCCTGAGTGGATGTTCAACAAATTCTCAAATTTTAATCTTAAGACATATTCATATAGTCGATTTGTTCCAGCTAGTTAGATATCCAGATCTTTCACTCATAGAAAAGTCTAGGAATGTGTGGGGAGGAGATTACCTACTCTGTTTGCCCTATCCTCCATAGACTCTAGTAGCACTTCTGAACGAGTCACAAGTTGCTTGAGATGGATACCTCAAGATGAAATCGACCATCTTATTATGTCTTAATGTGTTTCTGAGTGTCTAGGACATCGTGAAGGTCCAACAAATTATTAATTTTTCGCTTTTTTTCAAAGATTGTCATTTTCTCAAATTTCGATCAATTAATACCCAACCTTAAGACACATTCATAAAGTCGAAATGTTTCAGCCAGTTAGATCTCTCGATCTTTCATTCATGGATAAGTCTAGAACTTTTAGGTAAGAGATTTCTCTATATACCCTATCCTCCATAGACTCTACTAGCACTTCTGCAGGTTTTACAAATTGCTTGAGATGAGATACCTCAAGAGGAAACCGACCATCTTGACGTGTTTTTGAGTGTCTAGGACATCGTGAAGGTTCAACAAATTTTTTTTTAACTTTCTTGTAAAGGTTTGCTATTTTTCAAACATAGGTCAATTACTTACCTAAACTAATGATACATTCATATAAAACTACTTAGTTATTAATTTCCATATTTTACTTGTTATCCTAAGTGCTCATAAATTAATTAGTATACATTGCAATGTATGGTCTAAATTTACTAAAGTTCATACATTGTTTGCCTTGTCTCGTGTTTTTTTTTGTTTGAAGTTTATGGTTATTGTATGAGTACATAAAACTTTGTGCGATAATTCTTCCGCAAAGGGTATTTTATTGTCAGACAGTGCGTCTCCTACACCGACGCAGTTTACCACTTGTTTCCGAGACGTCGAGTCATTTTGTGTTTGCTATAAATAGATCAATGCCGTTAATATATATAACTACCTACTTTAATTTTGATTGCAAAATTTTTATCATCTCTAAAATTATTGAAAATTATAATTAGGTACACGAGAATCGTGGTGGAAATCTTAAAATAGAAAGTGTTAATATTTCAACTTGTATTTTACAGAAAAATTATCTTATAGGAGGCCTGGCTATTAAGTAATGAGAATGGTTACGAAAAAGGGTTTTATTATAAAAATTATTCGACAATCGACACTTCATTATACTCCCTTCCCCTCGGCTTACACCTTTCCATACGATTTTTCCATTGATCAAAGCAGTGCTGGAAGTCTTCTATGATGAAGCCACTTAAGAGTTCTGTCGTTACTCGTTTTTTGCTTTACCGCTTCCATCGAGTCAAATAGGGTCCCTTTCAAAGCAGATTTTATCTCCGAAAACAAAAAATCTGGCGAGAGTGGCGCGTGTTCGAGCACTAGAATGCGTTTATTGGCCAAATACTGCTTCACAGATAGCTCGTTATGGGCAGGTGCTTTGTCCTGGTGCAAAATCCACAAGTTGTTTTTCCACAACTCGGCCCGTTCCTTACGAATTCGTTCTCGCAGTGTTACCAAAACTGATAAAAGTATCTAGGTTTGTTTGACAGTCTGACCCTCTGGAACCCATTCAGTCATCATGATACCGCAATCTTTAAAACATAGCCTTTTATGGAAAGTTGTGGAGGACAGACTCAGGTATGGCGACGGATAAAAGCGTCCCTCCTATGCTGCTTCTCTCTCGCACTACTTTATTTGATATTTTATCTTTTTCTTTAATTCAAATGAAGATAAATTACCGATAGGTATATAAAACTGTATTCATTAAAATCTAAATAACCATTTTATTACTATAAATATCACCTTTTGAGTAATTTTCTTAAAAATGTTGTACAACATGCAAATATATCTTACGAATAGTCTATCTAGGGTTAGGTGGTAAAACTTCATTATATTTAAACATGCAAATGTTACTGGCCTTATTAATGACACCGCAAACTGAAAGGAATTCATTTGGGCATTGTAATGAGGTAAAAAATCGAAGTATCGATTTCATTTAATATTAAAAAGGTAAAAAAATTGAAACTATATTTAGAGTTGTTAAAAGTACAAATTAAATTTATAATCCATACGAGGTCTGTCGGAAAAGTACCCAAACTGTTTTTATATATTTGTGCTGGAGTAGAGTGTTTGAGCGACCTCTGCCAGGCATACACGGTAATATTAAAACTTCACGAAATAATCTGATACTCTCTGACACCTACGGAACGTATAGTTCATGCCTATTTATTTACAAAGCTGTTTTCAGTTTGTCGGATTTTGCTATTAGGAAGATCAGAACAATCAATTTTTATCAAACTAAGAAAAAGTACTTCATAAACTATTCAAATGATTCAAAACAACTTTTGAATGGTCTATAATAATACGAGGGTTGTCTTTTTAATTTTGCATATAGTCATAAAGGCAAAAAAAAAATGTAGACTTAAAGTACTTTATTGCTTTTGAAAATATGTCCCAACAAAGTCCGATACACTTTTGCATGTGTTCAAACCAATTGGTAAAACGGTTACTGCAGTCTTTAAGATCAGTGTTTTAAAGGCATCAATTGCTTCTTCTGGCTATTGAAATCGCTGGTGCTGTTTTGTCCGGCACTGTTATGGACCGGCGCTGTTTTGTCTCGCGCTGTTTTGTCTCGCACTATTTTGTCTCGCGCTGTTTCGGCGGCACTCTTATGCCCACGCTCTTATGGCTACGCTATTTTGTCCCAGACCTAATTTACATACAGGGTAATACACAATACGAAGACAGAATTTTCAATTTTCTTTTAAATTTCATATCGTGTTAAAAAATTTATTAAATATTCCTTATAGTTTGTCGTTGAGAGTCGCATATTGTAGTCACCCATATTAATTAAATAATATGTTGCCGTTTTGTCCCGTCGCTGTTTTGTTCCGTCGCTGTTTTGTCCAGCGCTGTTATTGGCCGGCACTGTTTTGTCGCACCGCTGTTTTGTCTTGCGCTGTTTTGTCTCGCGCTGTTTTGTCACGCGCTGTTTTGTCTCGCGCTGTTTTGCGTCGCGCTATATTAGCTCGCGCTATTTCGGTAGCGCTCTTATGACCACGCTCTTATGGCTACGCTATTTTGTCCCAGACCTAATTTACATACAGGGTAATACACAATACGAAGACAGAATTTTCAATTTTCTTTTAAATTTCATATCGTGTTAAAAAATTTATTAAATATTCCTTATAGTTTGTTGTTGAGAGTCGCATATTGTAGTCGCCCATATTAATTAAATAATATGTTGCCGTTTTTTCTCGTCGCTGTTTTGTCCGGCGCTGTTATTGGCCGGCACTGTTTTGTCGCAGCGCTGTTTTGACTTGCGCTGTTTTGTCTCGCGCTGTTTTGTCACGCGCTGTTTTGGGTCGCGCTGTTTTGTCCTAGACCGTTTTTCTCCTGCGTATTTAGTTGTATTGATAAACTTTTTTAAATTGTTACAAAATATGGAATTATTAACTTTATTTCATTAACTCATCAATCATTCTCTATTGGAATAAACATTTTCTTTACTATTATTAGGTCTCAAATGATACATATATGACAACCAACATTTTATTTTTCATGTTTTTGATTGATAGTGTAAGAAAAACATAGGCTAACAAATACACTTAATAACAATTTTGTAGATCTAGTTTGTTTTGTTAAACTTACTACTCGTATCGATATTTTTTTTATGTCAATTAAACAAGAAAAACTCACAACGAAATTTGTTTTGTTGCTCTAATAGAACCAACATGATAAATATTTACATGCAGTCAAATGCGTTGTTAGATAGACGTGTTTATATAATTATAATCTAAAGCTGAAAATTGAGGTAAAATTTCATAGTTACAATTTCTATTTAAATCAATAACATATTCACTCAAATGATTAAAATGTGGAACAGAACTTTAATTATGTAGTTAATGTTGGTTGACATAATCGAACGAAATTGATTGAATATCGGATTATAATAATAGGTACATAATGAAGTCTTTTAAAATGAAATGTTTATATTTGTTCCGTTTTATACAATAACCGCTACTTACAATAGTTTAATCCTTATCTTTTATTTATTAAAATTAAATCCTTTATCTTTTTTTAACTCCTTGCAAGTACCTATCCAATAATTTGTTTTGATGTTAAATATCTTTTTCTTCTTTTTGTGGGTCGCGCTTAATCCCGTATTGGCGTTTGTCTGTACTCTTCAGATCATGTGCAGAGTGCGATTTTCGGCTCTTTGAAATATGGTCTTGGATGTTACATAAGTCTCTTATATTTCTCAGCCAGGAATTCCCTTGCAAAATAAGTTTGGGAATGTGATATTTACTTCCTTTAAGAATATGGCCAAGGTAGGAAATTTTTCTTTCATTAACGATGTTCAGTAGTTTTTATTCGCAGCCTGCAATTCTCAAAATTTCTTCTTTCGTGGTATGTGCGGTCCATAGCACGCGTAAAAGTTTGCAAAGAATCCCCATCTCAAATCCTTCAATGCGGTTCATGGTTCTAACATTGAGAAACAACGTCTTAATGCCGTAAAGCAAAATGGGTCATATGTAGCACTTAATAATGCTCAATCTGAGTGTAAGTGGGAGGCTGCGATCCAGTAAGAAATTTTTAAGTTTGACTCCAACGCAATCCCATCTCTCGTTTATCGTGGCACCCAGATATTTGAAACTTGATACACGCTATATGATATTTTCATCAATCTTTAAAACTGTGTTGATTGTGGGCTGGCGACCTACTGGAATAAGTTTGGTCTTGCTGGTGTTAATTGTGAGTCCAAATTGTTTACCTATCGCATTAATCTTGTCCACCACGTGTTGAAGATCTTTCAAAGTTAATGCTAGAATTACTGTGTCGTCTGCATATCGTACCTATATTGTCTATTGGAATTCCGTTGACTTTAATTTCCCTACTTTCTCCTTCCAAAGCCAGTTGAAAGATCTTTATCTCGTACATATTAAAAAAGCACTGGTGATAATATGCAACCTTGAAGAACTCCCTTACATATCTGTATCTGTGATTAGGTCTCTGTTGATTCTTATCTCCGCTGTCTCATTCTAATGAAATTACTAAATAATTCTAATGTCTTTGGTGTCTATTTCTATTTTGAGTAGTATATTTAGTAGGACATCGTGTTTCACGTTGTCAAAATCCTTGTGATAATCTATGAAGCAAACAAAGAGATCCTGTCGTTGGTCATAGCACTTTTGAATTAGTAATATGATTGAAAACAGAGCCTCTCTTGTACCTAATTCCTTGATAAATCCAAATTATGTATCCTCGCTTCTTTCTTCACAATTCAAGTATATTCGAGCATGTATGTCCCGAAGAAAAATTTTTAGAGCATGACTCATAAGACTTATATGTCTATTATCATTACAGACTTTGAGAGATGTCTTTAACACGTTCAGAAAAGCAGAAATGGAGACTAGAGAAGGCCCAGATGTGGTGGGAAAAATCACCGGGCAAGCAACAAGACAAAGTCTTTATGAAAGGACACTCGGCGAAATTTACTGCAGAGCAAAACGATGTCAGAATGATTTTCAGTCTCTTGACAGGACAGTGTCGACTGAGAAAGCACACGAGTCAGCTGAACTTGACAGATAAAGACATCTGTCGATACTGCCAAGAGGAGGAGGAAACTTCATTTCATGTCCTATTCCAATGTGAAGGCCTTGCATCTGGTATTGGGAGATGAGAAACTGGTTGCTCCAAGTTACGTGGAGAGGCCACTGTCAAGTCTCATTAAGAGGGCAGGGCTAGACAATGTGCTTTAAGCCTACTCTAGGGAATTAATATCTATCTATCTATCTTTCTATCTGTCTAAGGAAGATTCAAATTTTAAGAAGGAGAATCAGTCTTTCAGACTTTTAAAGAACTGCGTAAAAGTATAAATAAACTGTAAAAATTAAAAAATAATAATTCAATTGCAAGTTGTTGACCCACAAAAGTAAGAATTACATTTACACTTTTATAATATTGTTATCACAGTAAACAAGTTGGATTTGTTCAATTTTCTGTATATCCTAAGGAATAAATTTATCTAAACGATCATGTTTTAGCACTTTGGTTAATATGGGACACTCACCTCTAATAGAAAATTTTACAATCCCCTGAGTTCGGTCGATAATCTATAAAATCTCTGTTCGTGACTGAATCTATCGAAATGAAAAAGTAGAACTGGTTTGTACGGGTTCTAATTGTTTGAATAATAGATCAGTTTTTCCGTAAAAGTCAGCATAACTTCACGTTAAAACTATACAAATATAAATAATAAAAATATCAAAGTTTTGTTTTTTTATCAGTACTTAAACTTTGGTATGATCCAGAAGTTTCAGTAAGTTTTATAACGTTTTTATTTCTATTTAAGTAAGTAGAAATATAAACTGTGTAAGGCTTTCGCGGCCATTGTCTAATGTATAAATGGTTTTTGGGCTGTTAGGCCGGCGTCGATTGTCTTGCTGACTTGACGTTTCGCCAACACGAGCGGTTGGCATCTTCAGAAGTTGCTTCCTGGTTGACAGTCTGCAATCTACTGAGCTCTGCGTGGACGGAGCCCGTATTTATACGTCGGGAAGGAAGTGCGCGGGGCCTCAGTTGCTTTCGATTCCAATCGGTTCTGGTCGGTGTTGCTCGTTAAGGGTAGAGTTTGTTAATCTTGACTGCTTCCTCTTTTTTATTAAAGTTGTTCGGGTGCTTCTCTATCTCTATGGCTTCTCTATAGAGTCTGGAATGGTATGCTGATGCTGATGTAGTAGCGAGGACTTGGGTCTCCTCAGACTTAATCCGATGGTCCATAGTGAGGGTATGTTCTGCTACGGCAGATTTGTCCGTCTGCCCCAGACGACAGTTGGCCTTGTGCTCTTTAATCCTGGTGTTGATCGAGCGTTTGGTAGTTCCAATGTACACGCTTCCACATATGCACGGAATGCGGTAAATTCCCGAAGCCGACAGTGGATCTCTTCTGTCTTTTGCCGATCGAAGACATTCTTTGATTTTTCTCGTTGGTTTGAAAATAGTTTTCACATTTTTCTTTCTTAGCAATCGACCAATTCTGTCTGTCACTCCCTGAATAAAAGGCAGAAATGCTTTTGCCACTGGTTGGATTTGCTCATTTTCTTTGGGTCTACGATTTGTTGGTCCAATCGATCTTTTGATTTCCTGTTCTGAATAAGAAATATGTTTTTTCTTGGTGGTTTACAGAAGTGTATTATAGTTTTTTGTGAAAGAAATAGGTACAAGTGATTGTTAGTAATTAAAACTGATCACAACTGATTACAAGTGATTGCTTGTTTCTCATACGTATGTTCGGTAAAATAATACTTTATAGCGTTAACAAAGCTATGTTTTCACTTCTTAGATATTACCGCAGTGTTATATCTAGCCTTTATTTGAAGATATTCTTATATTCTAAAGTGCGCACTTGAATTTTTTCGATTTGACAGAATTTGAAGCTGGTTTCACTAACTTCAAAATTAATAGTTTTTAGAGTTAGCCATATTTGTCAGCTAAAAGAAATACGTTCAAAAAAGTTACAAGGTTTTTATTATTCCTAATCAAAATCTGCAACAGTTATTTATTTATTACATTCAGATACTTTGTGATCTTCCCATATACAAATCTTCCTGTTTACCTGAGAGACATTAACCTGAATAGTAGAATCGATTCTAATAACGGATACCATAAACTTAGAACCACTTTACATTTAAAAATCAAACCAAAGCCAAGTACCTAATTCCCTTAAATTTCCAGCAGTGATATAATTTCTAATCGGACTTTATAAACAAGATGACGCAATGAAGACGCGTTCAGACGGCGACCTCGTCATCGACGTGGCCATCGACTTCAGCAGCAGTAAAGTCGATCCTCCGAATCAAGTCTCCGATGTCCGCTTCTAGATATCTGTGACAATCCAATCGTAGTGTAGTCTGTTCCATTCTGTTCGGTTCGGTTTGCTAGTCTGGATGGCGTCCGTCGAGATATTTTCTCCGGCGTCTCTTGCAGTCATATGGGCGCCCATTTGGGAATTTTCAGGGACGTATTGTATTTGAAAAGAATATTTCCTGCTTATATAACATTTTTTTAAATAATATGAATTAGGTATATGCTTAAAAAGGGATCAAATAACAAATAATTATAAAAATAAATACTTAAGATTATTTGATAAATATGGTGGGAAATCGATTGGTTCCAAACTTTAGATTCCGATTGGTAGCAAACTTTAAGTGTGGTATTGTATTGGAAAAGAATATTTCCTGCTTATAAAACATTTTTTTAAATAATATGAATTATACGCCTTTTGAACAGTTACATTTTTGGCATTTTATCTTAAGACATTTTCCAAATTTGATCAAATTGAAGCGATCGAGTCTGTCTTTGATTGTTCATTATTTGACCATTCTATACATTGTTTTCTTCTTTTCACTTTCTACTTGACCGTGTAGTGTCGTGAGATTTAGGATTACTGCCAGCAGTGGGGCATGTTCCCTTTGCTTCAGTGGGGTTTGTCCTCGTAGTAGTCAGATTAGGTCTCGTGTCCCAAGCTAGTAATTAGTATCCAGTTTTTATTCACTCATTTGATAAACCACTTTTTGAGGTGTTTTTTGGCACCCATCACATCTGTGAAAAATCTATCAAATCGGTACCTAATAATGTTTTACTCCCCACCTGCTTTCTTAACTAAACACTTTAAAAAGTTTTTCCTCGAACCACCTCTGTTTCATCAGTGTTCGTGACCTCGTCGATTTTATCTCGTTTCTACACTGTTTCCCATTTCTTCCTACTATAGTAATGTGCCGAAACATACCCGATTGTAATCTGGGTAATATACGTTTTTCTTAGATGAACTTTCACTTATAATAAAGGGCAGGAACGGACTGGTGAAATTGGAATAAGAAAAGAAAGAAAACTGACTTTACCATGACGAGTTGAATATTCTTATCGGACGACTTTATGAGCTACCGCAACTTTTCGTTTGAATAAGCTGTTATTATCAGGTGGAATTATTGTTCAATTTATCGCTGCAATAAAAGAAAACACTGTTTTACAAGAGTTTTAATAAGTAAAAGTTTAAACCAGATTATCATTAAGGACTAGTTATCTAACGGAAACCGCTCCAAAGATTTTCATACAATTTAGTAATCTAGAGGTTTGGAGGGCGATACATCGATCTAGCTAGGGTAGATTTTTAGAAAACGTCGTTTTTGGGTAATTAAAAACTGCTACAGTAAACAGAAAAATATGACTCTTCCTGACATTTATTGGCGCGTAGTAAATGGCGTTTGAGGGTAGACCAAGAAAATCAATTGTTTACTTATATTATTGAAAAAATAAATCAAATTATAAACAATCCAACTTCACAAAGCTGCGACTCTTCTTTAAAACACCTTGAAGAAAATCGTCATCAAGCACACACACGTCAAGTAGATTAAATTTTTGCACAGTCGATAATCGTTAGTAAGATGCTTGCAAAATTTGACAACATTATAAAACCAGAAATATCTCTTATGATATTTTTGATGCTTTACGAGCAAACCTCGGTTATCCAGTTTTTATACAAGCTCATTTCAGTTATAAAGGTTAGAGTAACCTGGCACTAATGATGTGAAAATTGATGCTACTTTTACACATAATCTGTATTGAATTGCTTTTAAATTGTCAAATAGACATAATGTAAATGCATTATTCGATAATGGACTTTTATTATTTATTTCTTTGTTACAAATCTGATTTATTTTATTGTTGTCCATTATTCGAAATTGTAACCTAAAGAAAGTTATAATCTAATATGGATGAAAAAAATTATAATTCGAATCTTTCTGGATTTAGGCATTTGATCGTTGCGTACTGAATATTTGTTAAACTGATAAGGGAAACACGTGGTTAAGAAAAACTTTACCAAAAATTTGGTAGCGTGTGTCAAAATTTAAATGTCTGTAGGTACTTCTGAATAATTATAATTTGACATGCTAGTGAAACGACCTTTAGTATTACAACTGCATAAGAATTAAACTTATGTTTCATTTTTTAGAATTTTTTAGTTTTAATAATAAACAAAGACTTAAACTAAACTATCTACTAAGATCTCAGTGCACCTCTGTGTTCAGGACGACTGACTGTATATAGGTTAACATCTAGTGGAATTGGAAAACGAAACCGACCACTTTAGGTTCCGAAAAGCTAGAACTAGAAGCGTGAAGGTTTCCTGTAGGTTAACATCTAGTGGAATTGGAAACCCACTATCACTTTTGTTTCCAAAGAGCTAGAATTAGAAGCGTAAAGGTTTCCTGTAGGTTAACATCTAGTGAAATTGGAAACCGACCACTTTAGGAAGACCTAGACCAACCTCGAACACTTTAAGGGACCTGCTCATGCAATGAAAGGATAGAGATTCCCTCATCATTAATTTTGGGCCCTTTACCAGAAACTCCAATGTCAACATGGATAAATTAAAGTACCTGTAACACCTAGCATTGTTCAGATCCGGAGTAAAACCTGCTTATCATGTTGCTACTACAAGTTGAGACTGGCAGCTCATGTTTCTTTAATATACCGATGTTAGAAAGGTCCCGCTTTTAGCGTTTAATGGTTCTATATGTTGCCACGTATTTTAATGAATTTAAAAAAAAACAAAATCAAATTTTGAAAAACAAATAAATCAACTAAAAAAAAATTTAACTAAACAAATTCAACTCCAGCTGAGTTCGGTGGTGGTTTCTCTACTGGCAAATTATGCGCAGCTCAGCCGTAGAGGGTAAGTGCCAAAATAAAGTGAGTGCGCCACCGATTTTGGTACGGTTAAAATCGAAAACCCCTGATGTCCCAGGCACCACTTCACCCACTGGAGATAATTAAATAAATTCAAAATTTTTAATCAGTATTACTTGAATTGTACTATAAAAATGATAAAGTGAGCTAAATAAAACCAAACTATCAACTAGACCCTTCTTTAATAACAAATTTCTAGAATTTACACAACTGCCAAGCCTCGTGCTTGACAACTCTATTGATATTTATATATACTTATAAAGAAAAACAAAATGAATATATGAATAATATTAAAGTTAAATTTACCAATCTGTGTGATCACACTCAATACAAAAAAAATATAAGAAAAATAACTCTTAACTAACGACTTAAATCTAGTTAGCTTATCTGTTAAACTAATAAGTTCCTGCAGTCCTTTGCTTGTCTAATACTTGGGTCGGTTCCAAAATCAAGCCTTCTCCAAAACCAAAAGGCTTGCACCAATCACAATAACGTATGCTCGAACCAAGTATCAGGCCTGCTCTCAAAAGAAGCCTGTCTCTAGGACTATAGCCGGTAACAAGAACTTATACCTGCATCTAGGACCCTAAAATCGTAATATAAAATCAACGATAGCTTAAACAGATTTTAATGACTCCTTGAATTAGTTTGACTTAATTACTTTAATACAACTTAAACACATTAACTTAAATTTATACTGCAATGAAAGAACAAAGTGAATTTACATGAATAATACAACATTTAGCAATTGACTTCTCTGAATTTACATTTAATAAGCAAAACTAATGATTGAAATGTACTCAACGAACCTAAATTTGACTTGCTAGTCACAACAAAATTATAACAATAAATTAAATCAAAATTTAACATAAAATTAATTAATAATAGTAAAAAAAAATAAGCGAAAAGGAGTCTAGTTTCACATTAATAAAACCTACATACGACACAAAGAAATACATATGTAAAATAAAGATATTAACCAAGATTGCGATTAAATGGCGTATTAATCTTATAAAAATAAAATTTCGTAACTCACCTATAAAAATAGGGTTATTCTACTTCGTTAAACTCGCGATACCCTAGCTGGTAGTTGGGTAAAAACAATTTCCTCGTCGCTAACTGCAATGATGGGGCAAATTCCGACCACGATTGCTGTCTAAGTGGTTTTTAAAATACCAGTCTTCCCTACTGTCTGCTTCATAAGGAACAAAAGGACCATAAGAATCGAATAATTACATGGATAAAGAAACGTGTACTCACCAACAGAAAATTTTACTAAATATCCGGACACAATGCCGTATTTTCCACCGAATTCACCAAAATTCAGAAAAAAATCTCTTCCTCAATATTCGATGGAAACCAAAGAAGCTTAATTACGTAAATCCAACCTAAGTTGGGATGCAAATTAAACTCTCAAAAATTTTCTCGTTAACACCTGTTCACTTCGAAAACTCTAGGTGAAAAGACAGAATCTCTCCCAAAAATCATCCTTCACTTGATTTGACACACTTCAGAAAGAAAAATGATGGCCTCTACTACTATAGGGACAACAACCATAGCTTATTCAGCCAACAACTTACGAACAAACAGGGGTCATTTGATACGTTTAATCTTATTATTTAAATAGCTAACAACAAATATCCCAACATTACTTAATTTCCCTATTTATTTTCGATTCTAATAATAAAGTTATAAATATGACCAAACGCTGGCTGCAAAACCACAATATCCAAGTTATCGACGAGAGGGTAGATCAGATGAACTACTGTCAATGATTTCAAACAACAACACAAGAATAATAAACTTACTTACAAAACCAATTTTAGCAACAACTAAATATAATTTATGGCCGAAAATAATAAACAACAGTTGGCGATTAACTATAATCGAATTAAATCAACCGGTTTTGCCTCGATAAATCCTACAATATTTACGAATTATTAGGTAAGAATTTAGCTGTTACTAAGGTAAATTTTAACCCGTGACAATGTAAAAGGGATGAAAGTGCCTTTGATACCAGAGAAATGTCAAAGACACTAAATAGTTATTCCGACACTTTAAACATCTATCTACTTTTTTAAGAGATTAAGAGAGTCTAGTATTGAATACTAAAAGAGTTTGTCAACTAAATCTCCATATAATGAGGCGCGGAGCATACATTGCCTGATATCTCAAAAGAATGCAACCACCGTTTACCCTTGCAGGTTATAGTGTTAGAGGCAAGCCCCAAAATGACATGCCAAAGAAATTTTACTTTTTAAAAAAATTCACCACAAAACTGAGTAGTAAATCTGAATGGGACAAAGACATCATATTGGAGCTAAGCCATAAAATGGTATACGGGTAGCTCTAAGTCATATAAAGGAACAGGAGCAGGGATTTTTGGACCTATAGTCAAAAGCTGCTAAAAGAAAGAGCTGTAACTCCATACTTGGGAACAGAACGATCTTGTGAAATAAGTAGTAGTACAATCTTAGAAAAACTAAGGACAGAAATGGTTAGAGAAAAATCCAAGTACTATATCTAGAAGAACTAAGACAATCGAAAATGCTCCTGGGAAACTATATCCAGAAGAGACTTTTCAGCTGTCTTAACCGTAGTAAGAAGAACCTAGGTATTATAACAGGCATATTAACCAGGCATTGCCGATTAAGAGGACACATGAAGAAACTAGGATTGGTAGATGAAGCAAAGTGTAGATTCTGTGAAGTAGGGGGATGAAACCTCAATACACATACTCTCAGATTGCAATACAGTACGTAATTTTAGGGTCAAATACCTATATTCATACGAAATAGAAGAGGAATATCTACCCAACTTGAAGCCCAACTATATCCTAAACCTTTTAAGAAAGATAGTACTAGAAGTCTGAGGAAAACATCAAACAATACTGTTTAAAAAAGATTCGCTGTTTACAGTTATCGGAGTAGCAAAAATGTTACGAATAGGATATATTATGACCTTTGTCAAGCACAACTGATGAGAGTCTCTCAAAAAGTCCAATTCAATAAAAATCTATTTACTGACATAAAGAAATATGGTCAATTAACTTCGATTTCGAATCGGTAGTTTGTACTGTATTTTATTTGGCTTTCATGTCATGGAGCTTTTAGGATATTAGGGGTCGTCAGTAACACTTTGAGTCGAATGAATTAAAATCAATGGCTGGATAACATCAAATAAGTTAGGCATGTTAACCAATAATCAATTTCTACACCATTTTTTTTGCTAAATTTTACTTGGTTGCCATTCTAATAATAAATTTAGAAAGTTGTTAGTCTCAAAATCAATTGCGAAAGGGTAGTTCAGTAATCCAAACAGTAATTTTATTATTAAACTAATTATTTTCTGATATCTCTCATGATATTAAGAAAATATCGAAAAAATGTCACATTCGGTAGGATTGGAACCTTTAAACTTTACCTATAGCCGGTAACGCCTTTAGATGCATTATTAGTTAGTCGGCTTTTTGAGAAATTGAAATATGTCTGATAAGTTGAATCAAGGGAATCGATAAAAGTGATACCACTCTTACAGGCAGACACGGATGCCGTCGCACCAAGATTTGTCTTTGACAAACCCTACAAAATATTAACAAACAAGACAGCAGACCCCAACGTAGTGAACGCTCTGAGCGTATATACGGATGGATCAAAAACAAAGCAAGGTGTAGGATGTGGAATTTACTCTAGATCCTTAAGCCTAAAAATAAAATGGGCTATGGATGGCTTGTCAAGTGTGGTTCAGTCAGAACTAACAGGCATAACCATAGCTGCAACAGAATTAATCAATAGGAACATCACAGGCAGGAATATAAATATATACACAGACTGCCGACAAGCAATACTGACCTTGAATAGACCACGTTTCACTTGAAGTTCAGTACTAGATTGTCACCAATCTCTAACTGAGGCCAGCCAGAATAACGTGGTCACTCTCAGCTGGATCAAAAGGACATGGGAACTCTAAAGGCAACCGCATTGCGACCAATTTAGCAAGCTACCATTGTCCGCAGTCGTGGACCTTATCAAACAGCACTCTCACCAAAAATTTATACAGTGCTGGGATGAAACCACGAACTGTAGACTGGCCAGAGAGTCATTACCTCATCCTGGCGAGGAAACAGCAAAAAAATTTAAGGCATTGACCAGACAAAATCTCCGACAGGTCACTGCCAATTGCGACAACATCTCTTTAGGATGAAATTAACAGAATCGCCGCTATGCAGAGGCTGCGAACAAGAAGAGGAAACAGTAGAACACATTATGTATGACTGCTCTGCTTTTTCTGAAATCAGAAGTTCCGTGTTGGGCGAGTATTGGCTTACACCAGCCGATGTCAAGGAGATCCCCCTCGGGAGCCTCATCACCTATTTTAAATCAATAGGCCTGGTGACAGCCTGAGGTGAGGATATCCCTACATACGGGAGGATGCACCATGGGTCATAATAATATGTGGCCTCAGTGCTGGCTGAGCACTAGCTCGCCCCTTCCAAATTTCCAGATCCAGAATCAAGACGTACAAAAAGTCAACTAATTATTAATGCATCTGTGGCTGATGTAATTAGATTCGTTACCGGCTATAGGTAAAGATTGCAGTTTCAAGACCTGTTGGATGTGACATTTTCTATATGTATAATTTTAATATGTTTTCATCAACAGTGTTTCATGTTATAACTGCTGATTAAATTACTTCTTTTTCGTGTTTTTATATACAGACATTAAAAGTTTATTTACTCCTATTAATCTTTCGCAAAAAAATTTTAAATGTCTTCTGGGATTATCGATTTGAAGATGGAATTTAATTATATTGCAAGAGCTGCCAAAAAAATGTATTTCAATTCCGCTCGAAAAACTCGGTTAACTTGCCAACTTGTTGAGACTATAGGAAATGAAATCCATTCCCCAGTCTTTTAAAATGTGTTCTTGGTAAAAACAAATCTATATAGAACTAAAAAATATTTTATTTTTTTCTTAAAACGTCCCAATTCTGTTCTCATATTCTTATCACAGCACAAAACGTACAATTTTTTACGAATGGAAATCAATTTTTTTACATATTATTGGTACGAGGGTTGTCTTTTTAGTTTTGAATATAACCGCTTAAAAGGCGCCACCGATAGAGCCTTTAGACACAAATCTAACCTCAGTCTTTGGTTGACATAAATCCAGAGTTTCATTTCGATACAACAAGTCTTGTAGATACAGTGAATTTTTGAACAAAAAGTTGGTCAAAATATGGATTTAGCCGAGAACATTTTCGAGCAATATTTTTTTACAATTGTCGGAGGGGATCATCTTAACAGCAATGTCTCGATGAAATGGTTTCTGTGTTTGGGAATGAAGCACCACACCAGTCAATTATTTCCCGCTGGTATTGCGAATGTTAACTTGGTCGCTCTAGTCTCAGCGACGAATCCACCCAAAACAGCTAGCAGTCACACAGCAAAACAGTAATGCGGTTCGTCAGCTAATTAAGGATGACCACCATGTAACATACCAGAAGATAAAGGCTTCTTTAGATATTTCAAAAACATCTTTCGAAAAGATCCAACATGAAGAACTGAGTGTTAAAAACTTGGTTTGCCGTTGGTCTTCAAGTCTGGACTGAGCTTTAATAGGGATCTTCTATAAGTTAGCTCGATTACATTTTAACTCATCTAAAGGATTTTTGTTAGAATTTTCTGGACCCTCTGTAGTTATAGCACAATCTTTAGCCTCGCGATTACCATTACACCAGTGCTGAATTCTTTTCGAGCAAGCATCCTTTTGAGGTCTACAAACAGGAAAAAATATCTGGAGCTATATTTGGAGAACACGGTGGATATGGAGGCAATGACTGTGTTTATTAAGACAAGCCATAGCTTCAACAATATTTTTTCTGCCAATAAGCTATACTTTAGTAACGCATAAAATCCTATCAGTCAATAAACAAATTTAATAAATGGAAATACTCTTTCTTAGAGAACAAATGTTAATAATGTTCCAGTAAACAAAATAAGGCAAATAATCTTTAGATAAATAAAATTCTACGATGTTATTTTTCTCTTCTCTTAGTGATAACAATAAACCTTCCAAACTATTTTTTTAACCTCTTTTTGTATTAAACGAAATCCAGAGTTCAGAAACCTCGACAGCATTAAGAAATTCACAACTCACGTCAGGTTAAGTGGGTTTCCGGGACGTTAAAACACTAACGATTATGGAAAACTAGAAAAGTGATTAATGGATTAAAAAAAGAGCATTCTTGTCAGAAATGTCTCTGCTCTGAATAGTAAATTATTACTCTTGTTAAAAATGAGACCATCTTCATGCTTGCTTAAATTCTTTAGATTAAATCTAAAATTTTTGAAGCTAAATTTGTTTATGCGTGTCTTAAGCATGCTTACTTTTATGGGTATGATTAAGTCCTGAAAATCTGTACATTTTTATCGAACATAGAAAGTTGAGTTGTCTATTAAAGATTAAAGTTAATTCAAAAAGCTATTGGTATAATCAGCTGCTGAAGCTGGCGCTGAAGGAAGTTTAAAGGAATGTTGTGTTGGTGGGTGTGTTGGATGTAAGGACCCTGTTGTAGGACTCATGTCCTTTTCAGGTAGTGGCTCCACTCTTACAAACCTTTTTACTTGTAGCAAGTTGGTGTTGCTTCCTGTGTCTTCTGGTATCAAAGCTCCTTGAATGTGCCTAAACCGTTATTTTTTTTTTGGTGGCAGTGTAAGTGTGTGTGTGTGGAGTGTGACACACGTGGTGCAATGTGGGTTTGGGAGATTGGTGCTGTGGCATTTTTCCTCCGTCGTGAGACCACCCATTTGGCAAGGACGAAGGGAACCACAGAAACGTTCGCTTTTTTGTATTCAGTGTAGTGGTGGTGGTCCGTCTGTAGGAGAGTGAGGATTCGGGAAGATTTGCGGTATGGCTTGCTGAGCGTGGTATAGTGGTGGAACCAAAAGTTGCCGGAGCGTCAGAACGTGCCTCTTAGTTATAATGTGTGAGATTATTCTTACCAAACTGGAAAAAAATGACAACCAAGTTAACAACTTGTGGATGAATGATGAAGCACTGTTCCACCTCCCTGGGTTTCTCAATAAACAAAACTTTAGATACTGGGTCGATAAAAACCTTGATTTGCTCCATAAAACACCACTGCATGCTCAAAAAGTTGCAGTTTGGTGTGCGATTTCGGCAAATGCAATCATAGTTTCATATTTTTTTGAGGAAGAGGCTGAATATACCGTTACAGTTACTCGTGAGCGATACGTTGCAATGATTTAGAACTTCATTACAGCGGAAGTTGACCACTTTTCAGTTAATGGCAACAACTTTTTTAACACCGCGGGACAAGAAGCCACACGCAAGAATTTGAATGAATGTTTTGAATGAATTGTTCTTAGGAAGTATCGTTTCTCGAAACTAAGATATCGGTTGGCCCCCTCGGTCCCCTGATTAAACTGCCTGCATCTTTTATTTGTAGGGATACATGAAGAAAAAAGTTTTTGCAACTGATCCACACAGGACAATCCCAGCCCTTAAAAAACGAATTCGTGACCAGTTATGTAAATGTTTCAGGATCGACATCAAAAAGCGTTTATTGCCACAAAAAATGTTAAAAATTATAAATAGGCATATTTCAAGTAACAAAATCTGAAAATAGTCTAAAAAACGGCAAAAAATTACATTAATCAAATTCACGTGACTTGATTGCCTAAAGTTTTTAGTCAAGCTTGGCCCACTTAACTGAAAAAATTCTATTCTGTGAATGTAAATCAATTTTTTTTCTCTTACAACTCATAAGCGTAATAAATTGAATTAAATTATATATTAGAAATACCTTAACCATAACTACAACGAATAAAAATGAAAAGGATTTCGTTTATAGAATGTTAAGCATCATTTAAAGCGCTTCTTTTAAGAACTCCTATAAAATATTCTAAGGAATCTTTTGTAAGTTAGCTCGATTACATTCTTATTCATCTAAAGGATTTTGTTAGAAATTTCTGCACCCTCTGCAGTTATTGACCAACATCCCCTCAGTAAACGGAATTAACAGCCCGAAGTCGCAAAAATGCAGCGTCAGCAAAGGCAAACCGGACCAAACTAGAGCATAGAACTTTCGTCAAATAATAGGAATATAGTGAGTACGGCCTGGGCTTACTTGATATTGATTTCCGCCGCGGATTTTGAAGACCCACCGACCGCCCTAAGGGGTTTTCTTGCGGTAGCAATTGCCCTAAAATATTATTTTAACGATATAACTAATATGACACTGATTACGGTTTTGTGATCGATGCATTTGTAAATTGCTTAGATTATAAGGGGATAAAATATTTACAGCCCTATAAAATTTATATCCAATAAAAGGGAAGCAAGTATATATTAATTGAATATTAGAAACATATATCAATCGTTTAAATTAGTTATTCTTAAAATTTCAATAAATAAAATCTGTAAACATGGGAGTTAATTACGTATGCAGTAATAGTATATTACACTACAAGGGCAGAAAGTTTGAGATTCCTGCACTGCGCGACATGATGCCCGAGGCGAAGCCGTGGGCATCATGGCGCGCAGTGCAGGGCTTTCGAACTTTCTGCCCATGTAGTGTATACTATTTTTCTTTGTACTATGCCGAAAGTACGAAGGAAATTGCCTTCTGTGTTAAAAGATATTGATGCCTGCCCTGACATTTGCAGTGACAGTGACAGTGACATCAGTGCAGGAATAATTTCTTTCGGTTCGCTGTCTGCGCGACATTATCGTGGCATAAAAGTTAGGCTTTCTGCCGTAATATTGAAGCTGGAACGACATACTTTCGGCATAGTACAAAGAAAAATACTTTTTTGAAGTTTAAACAAATTTATGATTTTATTATCTCAAAAAAAAGTAATAGGGGGATGGTTTATGCATTTCTCCACATTTGTTAGCCATTTATTTTCTCAAAGTCCTACGATGGTTAAAAGTTGTAGTGACTTTTTTATTCGTAAACAATTAAATCTTAAATGATACATTTCTGGTCGTAAATGCCATAGGTAGCAGTCCTTCTAAGTCCACTCCTAGACATAGGCCTCTCCAAGACGTTTCCATTCGTTTTGGTCGTGCGCTTTTTGACACCATCTCCTGCCTTGCTCTTACCTTAATTTCATCTATCCAACTTCTTTGCAGTCTTCCGATGCTGCTTTTATTCATTCTTGGTCTCCAGAGAGTAACCTGCTTGGTCCATCTTTTAGTATCCTGTCTTGCGATATGTCCTACCCAGGTCCAGTTTGCATTTGCTACAGCAGCTGCAGCACCCTTGTTTTTCTTTGAATTTCTTCGTTTTTTATGTGGTCTCTCAAAATAATTTCCAGCATAATCCTTTCTATTGTTCTTTGTGTTGTATGAAGTCGACATGCTCTTTTGTACGTCATCACATGTCAGATACAATATTGATCAACCTTGTTACTTAATATCACTCCTATTTTTCCCGCGGCTGCCCAAGTCATACGAATTCTCCTTTCTATTTCTACAGTTTGATTCCCTTTGCCTAGTTTATTGAGGTGTCCCAAATATACATATTCTGTTCGATTTTATTTCCATCTACCATAATGTTAGTTTGTTCTGTAGATAAAACTTTAGTTTTCCCTAAGTTCATGTGAAGACCAATTTCCTGGTGTAGTTCGATTAGCATATTCTGCAATTCGTTTATGTTTGTCTTATCTTGTCTTACTCCTTTCTCGATATGTATTTTATTTGTTGTTTAATCTTTTGTAATGCTAATCTAAAGCGTCGCGTTGTCGTAGATGTAATTTAACAAGGCCCTGTAAGAGAAGTCGATTCTTGCGTTGTTAATTGCCTCAAATATAGCCCAAAGTGGCATAAGACATGAACTGCGGTTTCCTCCTCCTCTGGCAGTATCGACTGACAATCAATCTCATATCGTTTCACCTTTGTGGTATAGCAGCTCTGCAGTAAATTTCGGGAAGATCCTTTTATTAGAATTTAAAATCTCAGTAAAAAATGCCATATTTTGCAAATTTTCATAATTTATGTACCAATTCGTTTAAAAGGAATTTATAATCGTCTGATCTAACCCTACACCGGATGATTGATGTAACCGGTATGAGGAATTCCTTAACTGTTTCTCTTTCAATCTGCAACATAAGAAAATACAATAGGGTGGCGTCGGTCGGCATCGCTGCGCACCATTCCGCAATTTCATACCAGGTTATTCATTGTTAACGATATAATAGCGGCCCATTAATTCATTATTCATTATTATTGTGCATTCGTGCAAGCGTAACTATTCATTGAGAAATTTGCTGTCGAGTAAGTGCTAATTCTCTAAAATTTTCACCAAAATTGCGCTTTAACGCTTTAACAATTTTATGTTCCAAAGAGTTAATTATTATAATTTGACGAGCATAGTAGGGACTCAACTATGAGTTACATATTTTGCTCAGAGTTATCTAATTAAAACATTAGCTTACCTGTTTATCCAGTTAGAAAATAGTTTTTTTAAAAAATAAGTAATTTCACTATTTCACTATTATCGCAAGCAAAAAAAACATCAAATTTAAATAGGTCAGGATTTTTAACCTTCGCGCAAGAATACCCTAATGAAAATAATCAGGTTGTCACGGGCTAAATTCGCTCTAGGAATAATTGTTTTAGAAGTAAACATAATTGATTACTTACCATACAAATTTCACCATAATTAGAGTCATTTAGTATTAAGAACAAGTTGATTTTTGTTTGTTTATAGATAATCACCATCTATTTATTATATTCTGGTCACAAATTATTGTTATTATAATTACTTTTAAATATTATCTCTTTTGAATGTAAACAGCTGTTTGTCTTCTTCTGTTTGTATAACCCGTCACCTTGTTGACAACAGTAACGTTTGATTACATGCGCATCTTTCTCAGCAAAGACCGGACGCGAACGAGACCAGTAGTTTAGGAGTTAAGAATTGAACGGGTAGAGACCTTCTTCCGTTGTGACATATTCCGCCGATAAGAATCGATTGTCTCAGCGATTTTGCTATTTGCCTTCGAACTGAACAGTTGTTTGAGTGTGTCAGAATATTTTTCGGTTTAAGTTTTAAATCACGGTACATCTGTGTCAATTATTTTTGGATTTTGAAACTAAACCTTATTATCCATTCGAATCGTTAGTGGAATCACATTTTGTTGTTAGTTGTGAATTTTGATTCGAAAGGAGCCTCGTTGCGAGGGATATTATGAAATCTCCTGTTGATAGAATTACAGCGAAGTCAGCAAAGGTACTCGTTTATTAATTTCCCATACCAGAGTAGCGCAGCCCTAGGGTTACGGTGAACCGTAGATAGCAGGACTTGATTTCTTGGCTGAATTTATGGTATTAGCTGATTTCTTGTTACGGCCTAGATTATTCTGGTTCAGGCCTAATTGTTGTGGAACACCTGAAGCCAAGGACTGGAAGAGATTAACTCTGGAATCAATCAGATAAGCTAATAAGCCTTTACCAATAATATTTTGTCACATATTTTGTTTTACTTTCATTTAAATTGTAAAGTGTCAATTGTTGTTTGTAAATTTTAATCTTAAGTAGAGCGTGTGATCACACAAAATAGTTAACCCACTTTTAATAGTGAATTTGTTGTATAGCGTTAGGGTCAACAGAATTGTAATAATTGATCATATTTTTTTTTTACTCTTCAACATCATTAAAGGAGGGTCTAGTTTTGATATTCTCGTTTTATTTATCTCCCTTTATCGTTTATCACTTGATCACTTAATCAATTTATTACTCGGTTACTTAATCTCTTACAACGATTCCGAAGAGTTGCTAGAGCCTATTCGATCTAGGGGTTTCCGGCTTGTACCGTTTAAGTCGGTGGCGCGGCTCACTTACATATCATCCCTCTACGGCTGAGCTTGGGCATAATTTGCCTGTAGAGTGACCTCTAACAACTCTCTCGCAATTCTCTTATTGTTAAACTTGGAAGTTTATTCGTTCACGTTACTTACCTTAGCTAGTTACTAAGGGGTAGAAAAACCGTGACAAGGTTTCCGCTCGTCATGTACCGTACCCTGACAACCATCAGGAAAACAGTTAGAGACAGTTGGAAGTATTTTATGTTTTAATTTCCAGTTTGTATTGTAATAACTATTGATTAACTTTAAATTTATTCGTAGAATTTGTATTTCAACAAAAAAATGAGGGTCAAATGGAATGGTGTTTAACGGTTTACAATACCTACAGTACAGAAACAGGGAAACTTTATCAATAACTCATTAACGACTCTGTTGATATACCTATAAACGTTGGGAACGGCCTTTAGTGACAATCAATAAGATCAACGACCGAAAAAGGGAATAAATCTATTACTTAATACTTTTGTAAAGGGCATAATGATAATTAAAAAACAATATTTAATAACACAATCAAAAATATATAGATCTATAAAACACCGAATAAACTACTTACTTATAAAAGTGAAAAAATGGAAAGAACGAATTTTCCCCAGACGTGGTACCCAGCTAGATCGATTTTATGCCTCCAAATTTCAACTAAATCGTTAGAGCCTTTTTCGAAAACTTATAGCAATATATGCAGACAGTTGCTCACCCCAATTGGAGTGTAGCATGGCGGTCACGTGATTGGTTTACTCCGCCCATTAGAGAGAGACGTAAACACTGCTTCGATATGTTTCTCTCTTGCACTAGGAGAACGAGCTTGAATCGGGATAAACATTTGAGGCCTCAAAACATTAAGAGTCAGGTAGTTGGGTCACCTAAAGGGTCCTAAAAAAAGTAAATTAGATAGTAGGGACAAAGAAAAATACAGCAAAAAACTGATAGAAGCAGGAGATATAGAAATACTTAGATAAGTTGGGATTGAAAAAATGAAAAGAAATTATGATCAGCTGAAAGAAAATGGAGAAGAATAACATTTCAAGACATGATCGTTCTAGGCCTCACAATATAAAGAGTAAGGTGGTTGGGCCATCTAGGAGGAATTTCCACTATAAGAGTACCAAAAAATATTAAATTAACCAGTATGGATAAAGATAAAAACAGCGAGAAACCGAAATAAGATATATTTGGATAAGTTGGGATTGAAACGATGAAAAGAAATGATAATCATCAGAAAGAAATTAATAACAATGGATAGATATAAAGAGTAAGGTTGTTAAGTCATCTAGAAGAAATTTCCACATGAAGCTCCCTAAAAAAGTAAATTAGACAGTAGGGAAAAAGAAAAGATAATCAATCATCTGAAATCAAGAAGGAAGACGTATGATGGTAGAAAAAGAGGCTTGGGTAAAGGTGGTGTAGGTTTTTAGCTTTACTGATAATGGCTCTCTCTGTTTCAAGAAATGAATGGAGAAAGAGCAAAGTATGGCACAGCTTTATATAATCGACAAAAGGTCGAATCAATGATTTGTAGGTATAAAGTAGAGTTTTGGTGTAGCATCTTCCGAGTCTACCCCCAGAGCATCTAGGAGAGAAGCTAGTCTTTTCATTTTATTGATGGTAAGTGAATCGCACGCCCAAGTAGGTCACCTGGTCTTGAGGAACGAGCTGTTGCTCCCCATAGTGAGAGGATGATATGGTCAAAAGTGAGATTTTCTCGTGGAATGAGGTTTGGATGACTGAAAGATGATGGATTGGGTTTTGGTGAGGTGAAGCGTTACTCTTCATATGCTGCACCAGTCGGAGAACTTTGAGTCTTTGAGTTTTTCAGTTAAGAATAACAGTGGAAGTTACGGAGGTGTAGGTATACCTCGGGCCGTGTCGTTGGTGTATAGTTAGATAATTTGCAAATGAGGAATATCGTTAGCATAGATAGTGTAAAGAATAGGGACTAAGATTGACTACTGTGGAACTCCTGAAAGGTGGGTAAAATTGCATTTTCAACTTTGATAAGGATTATTCTGTTGGAAAGGTAGGGGTGTATTAATTTTATAGCTAGCCTTCTAGACTCTAACACTACACTGATATCGTATTTTCAAAGTGTTATATTTATCATAATAAACCAATCTTCATAATACCGAAAATCTAATTCCGTCTGGCTATAAGTAGTTGACACTGAAGATTTCTAACTCATGTTATTATGTATCAAATCGTCATCTGGTTGTTGCAACTTATCTTTTATTATGTATGTATTTTCCTATGTCTGTATATTCATGATCTAAATAAAGAGAATATACTGATATAAATTATTTCATTCAACCTGATTAAACTTGTGCCAAAACTCTGTCAAACAAATAAACCAGACATTAAAGTTACGATATTGTAACTTAAATCTAATGTATAAAGGGAAATCATTGAATTTACTGAAATATTCATGGTAACCAAAGCATTTAGGTGCAATAAATGTGTAATTATTCACAAATTATATTTTTAATAAATTTGTGAAAACCGATTCTAGAAACTTAGTTCAATTACTGTATTAGCAAATTTTATAATTTGCTTAGTAACAAAACCAAGTTTAGTATTACGAACTTTTTTTATCACTAACTTGTTACACCACCCACCGTATAGTCCCGACGTAAATCCTAACTTCTTAACGTTCCCAAAGATCAAGAATTCAATGCGTGGGCAGGGATAAATGCATAACTAAAAAGACAATCCTCGTATGCCCTTTTCTAGACATAGAAGGGGCCTTTGACAATACTCCACATAAGGCTATCAAAAGAGCACTTATTGATATAGGAGTAGATAGAACAACTTCCACCTATCTACCTACAAGAATTGCAGAAATGAAGATAGGCCAAGACACCATCTTCATCAATACGACCAGAGGTTGCCTGCAGGGGGGAGTTGCATCCTCATGTGGAGTGTTACCGAGAACAGGTTACTCTGACAATTGGTCGAACTAGGTATCCCTTGCCAAGGGTATTCCTATGACGTGGTTTTCCTCACAAGAGGGAAATATGAAAATGACCTCTGTGACGTAGTACAGAGACTGAACAAAGCAAAGCAATGAAGTAATTCGGTGGGACTTAATATCGACCTCACCAAGACCACTTAGTAGGCTGTACAATTAAAAAGAAACCTAACTTAACCTAACCTAATATCGTTTAGTGGAAAACAGATGTTAAATAAACTTATGGTGTACAAAAACATTGCAAGAAAGAATTGGAGTTGTAACCCAAAAGCATTGCATTAGAGGCTAAGGCATTCAAAGACCCTCCTGGGAAACTGTAACCAAGAGATTAAGAGGATACATGAAGAAACTAGGATTGGTAGATGACACAAAGTGTAGATGCTGTGAGGATGAGGACGAAACCTCAATACTCATACTCTCAGAATGGATTGCATTACGTAATCCTAGGGTCAGATTCCTAGGGTTATACGAACTAGAAGAGAAAGATCTAATTAAAGAATTTAGACATCAATTTTTTTACTGAACATATGTGATCCCTCATTCTTGTAGTAATAGCTGTTTAATCAGCAATTGCTTAAAAAACGAAAATATCTTCTTTTGCACATGTAATGACAGTAACCGTGCGTAATTAAAGATACTTAACATGTAGTAAATAAACATGATTATAAATCTGTTCAATTTATCAACTGATAAAATGAGCTACATAGCTATGAATAGCTGCTTTATTATTCTGTTAAAATCCTTTTTGTTATCATTTAGCTTTCATTAGAAACATTGAGATCGTTAAATTTATGCTCACATAAACTGTTGTTATGAGAGTTTACATAAATAACATATACAGGTATATAATCTGAAAATAGATTTTTAAGGTCTATTATTTCATTGATAAAATGGAATATCTTGTGGAAAGTAATATACTGTTTACCAAGAAATACTTACGTTCTAGTTTTAAAGCTTTTTATAGACATTAAGAATAAGTGAATTTCTTCGCTTATTCTGAAATCTGTAATTAATGTAGATTTTTTCTATTAATCTGTTTCATCGATTTAGTTTTTTTAAGCTCAACAAACATTAAATTGAAAATTGACCGTAAAATTATTATCAGTTGGTAATAACATGCCACGTCTGTCTAGCCCACTGTAATGGAAGTTGATTAAGGGTAAAAAGTATTACTGACTACACGCAAAGCCTCCCTTAGGATTTTAATAGGTTGCAACTAATTGGCAAGTTTGTTTGAAGCTTAGTTATTTGAGTTTCTTTTATTCATATATGTATATGTAAATTTTATGTCAATTCTACGTAAAATTAAATTATCTACAGTGGACAGATTCTCATTTGTGGATATCTTTTTTTTTAATTATTTTGGGATAACTTCTGATCCATCTAATAAAATATCTCGGCGAAGATATCATCTGTGTAAAGAATGTGGACATCTAGGTGGAAAGAGGGGTCATCTTACTGGACATCTATGTGGAGAGCGCGGACAACTCGATGGAGAGCGCGGACAACTCGATGGAGAGCGCGGACATCTCGATGGAATGCGGAACTTTTTTCTTATTCATCTGATAAGATATATTGTGGGGAACGTGAAAATCTCATTCATATGATGGGATATTTCGGTGAAAAGCTTAGTTATCTTCTCATTTAGCTTTTCATTCATCTGATTAGATATCTCGATCGAAAGTGTGGAGATTTGGGTCTGTAGAAATCTTTGGGAAACTTTAAAATCAATGGATTTGTTATTAATATCTTAATTCATGGTGTGTTCACATAGTAGTCCAACTAATGCTGTTCTGTACCAGTTATATACAAATCCAATCCAATTCTTCTAACTCTAAGCAATGAATATGTACAAGTGGTGCAAGGATTAAGGCCTAACAGTCAATAAAAAAAGCATCAGTTGTCCCATTCGCAAATAAAACGCTGAATAAAGTGCTGATACCAATGGCCACAGAAGCCAAATACCTGGGTATGGTGTTTGACTAGAGGCTATCATGGAAGCAGAACACCAAAAGGTCATACGTAATGAAACAATAGCCCTGGTAGGTGTAGACAATTGTGGAGCAAGAACTGGGACCTGAACCCCAAAATAGCCCTCTGGTTGTACACACAGGTTGTTAAGCCAATGTTAATCTATGGTTCAGTGGTGTGGTGGAGTAAAACGCAACAACGGACTCAGGGTTAAGGCGGATCTAATAATGAGTATGCCTCAGGACAGTATAATTCCCAGTTATAACTTTGTGAGAAAGTAGAATTACTGGAAAGGGATTCATGGAATTAAGAACAGTCAATCTGGTACAGATGGCTAAAAGACTGAAAGGCATAGTGTCGGGTATATATATGTAGAAGAAACAGGATAAAAGTCCAACTAAATCTAGGTGCGTATGCTATAGTGTTTCAGGCTGAAGTAATAGCCATACAACACTTTGCAACAAAGATCGTAAGTTAGAGTATAAGGGGTAAAACCGTAGTCATATACTCGGACATCCAGGCAGCTCTAAAGGCGATAGTCTCTGCACAAATAAGCTCACAGCTGGGGTGGGACTGCATTAGGACACTCGGGGTTTCGGGGAATAAGAAGGCTAATGATTGTCCCGGAACTATTTGGCGACGTTCCTGACACCTGCAGAAAGGCAGCTATTGAGAAAGGAAAGCTAGATAAGGCCCATGAGTGGTTGGAAAAATCACCGGGCAAGCAACAAGCCAAAGTCTTCATGTAAAAGGACATTTGGCAAAATTTACTGCAGAGCTATTGTCACGATGTCAGAATGATTGTCAGTCTCTTGATATTGTCGACTCAAAGTGCCTATCGACAGGAAAATAGAAAGCGTTAATTTTACAAATAAAGAATTTGGACATCAATTTTTTTACACACTTTATGTTTTAGTTTTAGGTTCCTCCAAATTTTGTTTATATATAAAACAAATACATAATTTAAAAAATCCAAAACAGGTCAATAAGGAAGTAAAAACCACCCACTCTAATAAATGGAATAGTGAAATTTGAGGCAAACTCAGTACACCACTATTCCAAGCAAATTTGTTCACGAAATAAATCCTAAAGTAAAGCAATCTTTAAGTGGTATATAAATTAGAGCAAGTTCCAGCTGTGCTAAAAATTTTGTGTAGACTTTGGATAAACGAAACGTAGTAAAATGTACTACAATATTCTCTGCTTATGTTTTGAAGGCGGTTTCATTGGGTAATAAACAAATTCAAAATGACAAGTTTAGTCTGACTGTGTTACGGTATTAAAATCCATTTATCTACAATGTTTATGTTGTAATTTGGATAAGAGCCAAAAGCAGTTGAATCAAGATAATATAATACCTGTATCAGTAGCGGAAAAGAAGATTATCATTAATGTATAAATTAATGATTTTAACTTTTTTTGATTCTGTTCCTATAAATATTTCCAATTTTTGTATACTTTGATGTCCTTATTTATGTGACTTTATTACTTTATTTTTATCGTTTTATTCGGATATTTTATACTAAAACTTTCTGCAACTGAATACTTCAAAATTAGGGGACTCATGGACAAGGAATATACGCCAATGTATCCAAAGGTAACTAAGGGCCTTTCTGATTAGATCTGTCCTTCCCTCGAAAGAAACGAAACAAATTAGAACAATTTTTCTTGTATGTTTCATTTTTTTCTTCTTTTTTTATTTACCAATTTCTCTTCTGGATTCTTTCTATTTCTTGTGTCTTCTTTATTATACTCTTGACCATTTTATGGATGGCTCTCCACTTCTCCGCATCCTACATCATCAAGGGCATCAAGGACCTGAGTTAAAAAGTACTCTGTTGTCAGATACTTACATTCAACCCATCTTGATCTGATGTAAAAGTTCTTGTTCATCGTCTCTCCATCTCTTCTCCTACTGCAACTTTTGAACCATTTGCTTATAGTGATCTTTCTTTCTAATTTCTTTGATCTTACCATAATTCCGTTCTTCGTCATGCGGATGAGTAGGTACTCTATCATCGACGAGCAGATGCACCAAAAGGACACAGGTAATCGCCTATACCGCCTTCGTTGATTTGGTCCTATAGGAGCTCACTATCCTTAGTAGCGTCTTTCTTAGTGTTCTGGACAATAAATTGGTGCGTAATACAGTACTTAATATATACTGCGTGACACTATAAAGGACATATATTGGTGGGTACTTTTATGTTTGGCACTAGCCTTCCTAACGTGGCTAGCCTCTTCTCTGCTTTTTTGATGTAATATCCCACATGTTATCCAAACTTTAACCTGGTTAATCACTATTCTTTCTTGTTCTGCACTTAATGCCTTTCTACTTGGAATTTTCTGTTGTTTCTCTTCCGGAAGCCCTTTAAAATAATCAGTTCCAGTTTATGATCTCACATCTATCCAAGAACTCCATTTATGGCTGCGTTCGCTCTTTCCATTAAGTTTTCTTCATCGTTTTCTTCTACGATGACCAGTATGTTGTCAGTGAATGCTATTGTTTTCACTCCTTCTCCACAATGTTTATCAAGAAGGTTGTCATGGAAATTGCAGAGTGTCGCTTCAAAGGCGGAGCCCTGTAGTACCCTACCTCTAGTTTCTGCTGATATTTTTTCTCTATTACTATCTTCCTTTTCTCTAAACTAAGTTTTTTAATGGCGTTAGCAACTCTTTCTCTTCCAGTAGCCAATTGAACTGCCTGGTTTGTCAACCTTACTTTTCTAAACCCATATTGAGAGAGAGAGAGAGAGAGAGAGAGAGAGCTTATCTTTGAGGTCTGTCTACAGCGTTTCTAGGCCTTTGCATGCTTGTGCATCAGTACTCAGCAGGCATATTGGCCTATCATTTTCTGGGTCCTTCCCATTTCCTCTTTCCTTCGGCAACAGGACTGCTCTTGCCCCTTTTTATTTCTTTCAAAAATACTGCTTTCTTAACACCCAGTTGAATACCTTGAGTGTCTCGTTTAGAGCTTCCATGATTAAGAATTTTATTCGCTCAGGTGGAATTCCATCCGGTCCTGTAGCTCAAACAATTCTTCCAGTGGTTGTATTGTTCTTCTATAGCCGCCTTGTTCTGGAATCGTGGAAAGAGTCTTACACTACTCTAGGTTTCCCTGGACGTCCAGTTCATATGGTATCTCTATATGAAGGTTTTTGGTCGAAATGTTATATCCATCGTCCCAAGCGTCATTAAAAAAGCCATTAAAGAATCTCTTTTAGTGTTGCTCTGGTGTTTTCAATTCTATATCGTATTTCTGTGGTTTGATCCTATTTCGAGTTAACGACTGTACCAAGGTATAAATATGACTCTACATTATCGCAGCCAAATCTATAACCATTGCCAGAATTCCTTCGATGATTGATTTAATTAGAAAGGTATTAACCATCAAAGAGGTAACTACCTCTAAAAGCCAATTAAATTTGAAATTATATTTTTTCTGTCAATTATAACCTTAAACGATAACGACCCTTAAATCCTGTTGATCATAATTCTGCTATAGAATACACGCACAGGGTATTAAAATCTGAATTTAATAGTCTTAGATTTATTATGCCTTCCTGGTATAGAACAACATTTTTACAGATTTTACAGAAAAATACTATATTTATAGATTACAAAGTGACTTATTATTCTTGTAAAGTCGTTAAACTTGTTATTGTTCTTCCGTTTAACATATTTTACTTGCTATAAAACAAGAAGTAGTTTTTTTAAAGTATAGTATTAATCAATTTTACTTACTGAGGCGGTGGTGTAATAAACAACAAGAACTATTTTCCACACGATAAGAAGATATTAAATTAAATGTAAAAATCAAATTATTAAGATGTTACGTCTTGGAGACCAGAAAATTTATTGCATGAAATTGACCCTTAGCAATTACTCGTTTACCTCCCATCAGTTTATTACTTTAACAATTTATAGCCTACATATTTCACACTCTAGAAAGAAATAAGATTATTTTAACAGTTGTTAATAACCTCTTTATTGGAAAATACACAATAAGATAAATGGACGAAATCAGAATTGTTAAGAATGTAACTGATTTTTTTCTTATTCTATTCAAAAATTCTACTTTTACATACTTCCACCAAAAGTTGATGTACTTATAGAGCTTTTCGTGCTGCCGATGAGATATTTGTGTGTGAGATAGAAAATTTGACAGGGTGGTGAGTAGGTACTCTCTACCTTCTCATCAATCAGTTAAGGTAATGGAACAAGAGCTATATCATATACCAGTATTCTTCTTTCTCTCACACACACCAGCCTCGCATCAGCAACACTAAAGGGTGGGTCCAGTAGTACGCAAAGTGTCGCAAAGTAAACAGGACAAAGACAAAATTTCAGCTCATAGACCTTGATGTTCTTCAAAAGGGTCGTCGACGTCTTTTGAATGGCTTTTACGTCAGCCTAACGCTGTCCCTTCATGGGCAAATTTAATCTACCGAACAGAAAAAATTCGCTAGGTGCCATTCCTGAAAACTTGGGAGTGGTTGATGGTTAAAATGCTATTTTTTGTCAAAAAATCGGACACAAGTGTGCACAAGATGGTGCATTATCGTACAAGCACCAGCTTCCTTCTTCGCGATATTCTGGCCGAGCACACCAAGATTTTTTTTCGGATTTGGCTCGTTTTGGAGCTTCCATGCGGACCTTTGCACCACACCAGTCACAATGTTGTACAGAAAGTTTTTATTCTTCTTGGCCTCTTTAATGATTCGGGAGCTTGTGTGGAACAAATACTTATAGCTATTTTCAATTGTGATAATTTGTGATTATGGAGGACAGAAAGAAGGAGAACATTCTGAATCGATTAAAAAGAGTCCATCAAAAGAAAACAAAGTAAGGTGGCGCCATTGCAGCACAAGGGAATTTTTAAATGAAGCGTTAACTATTAAAGAATAAGAAGAGGTGGATATATACTTCTCCGTTTAAAATTGGAGTCCAGATTTGATATTAGCGCTATTTTGGTCGAATTTAGAACTGCAATTTTTTTTGCTGAATTCTGATATGAGACGGTGCTTCCTACTTCTACTCTGCATACTTGTGAAAGAAGATAAAATACAGTTACCAAATTGACTATCTATATATGTATGTCAATTTAGGAAAAACGTCAAATCGAGTAATGTTTTAAACTTATTATATTCTAGTTATTTTTAAAAATGTATATTTTATGATGAATGTTTTCTTAATATACAATTTTCTAATTTATTTAATATTTTTTATTTCAGCAACTGGATTTGACCCTACGAAACCTTTTTACATTCCGAATCAATCCATAGATCTGCTGGTTGCCCTTGGAGAATACAACAAGAGCTGGAGAGGAGTAGAGAAAATAGACAGTCCGGCTCCTTTTGATGTGATCAACACCTTCACATCGCATACAAGGTTGGCCTATGTATTAGAAGGTAATTTTTATACAAAAACCTTACCCAAGAAAATTTTCAAATAAATTTAAGATCAAATCTCTCAATTAGATAATTACTATTTCAGTTCTGTACTTACTCGGAAAGTAAGTTCAAAATCGATTACAAAATTCCTCACGGACAGACAAAGATAAAGGCAGTGATAATTACAATTGAGTTTTGTTTTTTACTGATACTTTCTGGTTTATCTTAAGTTCTTCACTACTTTGCTAAATGGTGCTTTATTTTTCTGAAGTTGTTTGTTTCATACGTTCTTAGGTAAATTATGGAAATTTGATCCTTTAGATTAGATTAGATTAGATATTTTTAGGTTGGCTGTTAGCCTGTATCACTGCGACCTTTGCAGATCTATTGTGAACACCCATTATCTGTGGAATAGGATTAGAGCACCTTGTCCAGCTCTGTCCTCTTAATGAGACTTAATAGCCTTGACAGTGACCACTCCGCATAACTTGGAGCAGCCGGTTTCTCCTCTCCCAGTACTAGATACCGCGTCCTTGCATTGGCATAGGACATGAAATGCGGTTTCCTCTTCCTCTTGGCAGTATCGACAAATGTCTTCATCTGCTAAGTTCAGCTGACTCATGTGTTTTCTGAGCGTACAATGTCCTATCAAGAGACTGACAATCATTCTGACATCATTTCGCCTTTGTGATAGCCGCTCTGCAGTAAACTTTGCCGAGTGTCCCTTTATGAAGACTTTGGCTTGTCGCTTGCCCGGTGATTTTTCCCACCACTCCTGAGCCTTCTCTAGCCTCCATTTCTCAATGGCTGCCTTTCTGAATGTATTAGCAACTCCGCCGAATGGTTCCGGGCCAATCATTGGAGTATTATCTCCCGCACGGGCCAGTTCATCGGCCTTCTCATTGCCCCGAAACCCTGAGTGTCCTGGTATCCATGCCAGTGTCAGAGAATTTTGACTTGCGGCATGTGTCAGGGCCCCAACGCAGTCCCACACCAGCTATGAGCTTATTTGTGCTGAGACTATCGCCTTTAGAGCTGCTTGGCTGTCCGAGTATATGACTACGGTTTTACCCGTTAGACCCTGACTTAGATCTCCGTTGCACAGTGTTGTATGGCCATTACTTCAGCCTGAAACACTGTGGCATACCTAGACCTAGACTTAGTTGGACTTTTGTCCTGTGTCCTCTACTATATATACCTGACCCAGTGCCTTTCTGGGTCATTGAGCTATCGGTATAACAGATTGACTCCCCTTGGATTGGGGGGCCATTCTTCCATGAGTCCCTTTCCAGTATTTCTACTCGAAAGTTTCTCGCAAAGTTATACCTGGGGACTATCCTGTCCTGAGGCATGCTTATTATGTGATCCGCCTTAACCCTATCATATAACTCTGCTTGCTTTTTTCCTTTGTTGGTATATTTAAATTTATTTTCGTGATTTATAGTTTATCTTTTAATGCCTTTCTAGTTTGGCCCTTACCAAAAATAAGAACCTTATCGGAGCAAAAGTCAAATTAAATTACTATAAAAACAGTTAAACCTGTAACTTTCAATATTTTAAAATATTATAGGCAGTTATAAATGTGATAGAGAACTTTAACTTTTATTATTTGTAAGTTTAATACTGACCTTTACTAAAGTTCAGTTGTCTGGTAATAAATTTTTTGTCTGGATATCTGCAGCTGTTTTTAAACAATTCTAACGTCTGGCATTTTGGCCCCGATTCTTTTCGAGCCAAATGGCACAAAAACTTATCTCGTAAATATATATATGTACAATATACTTCAGATTTAATACCATGTGTAGTTAAATTGTATGATGTACTGGTTTCAATCAGTAAATAAATTTTAAAGAGGAAAATATTACAATATTGCATACATATAACCAGGTATAAAGGGATTAAAAAAATTGAAACTTAATTTCTCGTTAAGTACGTACTTAGTGCAAGTACATTGGTCCTTCGAGCCGGATATTTGGTATAATTCATTTCCGGGGGCATATTTTGTTGAAAACAAATATTAAACTAACAGAGGAAATTATTTTTTTATATATCACGAACTCCTATAGAAAATGAATCCAAATATACGAATTAAATGTAAATATAGTGACATATTTGTATATTTATAACATTAATACCTTTATTTTTTAACTACGATTCTTGGTAATATTTGAACAGTTAATGAATATAAAATACCTAATAGAGTCACGCTATTCTAAAATAAAATTCTCATTGAACTAGATATATGACTGGTTTATCAATAAATTTAAAAATTAAAAATGTTTAAAGTGCTATTACTAGGTATTCGAAGAAGTAATAATCATAGGTTGTATTATAAATACCCCTATTTCTCTAATTTTGTTACAGGTATTTACGTAATCTCCAGATCTAGGTTAATATACAGTAAACGTAAATATTTAAATAACTCCTCGTCTTTGAAGAGTTCGCTGGCTCTTACTGGTATAAGCTACCAGGATCCGGATTGATTAGATATCTTCTTAGATCTGATGACACTAGCCAAGCTTCCTGGGTGTCCGTGGAAGTAGTGTCACGGGTCTCGGTGAAGAAGTCCTTCTGAATAATTGAATAAGGATTGTGCTCCTTGAAAATCGAGTATAGGAGCTTGTGAATCAAAGTTACCATCTAACTTAGAGCCGTGGTTCGAAACTTAATCGAGTGTTTGTTTGCATTTTAGATTTACTTAAATTCGTTTATTCAATTTTTTTACATAAAATCATTTTCCCATTTAGGAAGATTGTTAGGGTACGATAATATCGGTACTGCCCGTTTGAAACTTCTTATTATCTAATTTATTTAAAAGAGTAAACGGCTGATAAACGTCATCAAACACAAATAGGTCAGGGTTCTTAACCTTCGTGCTTCAATACCTAAACATTTCAAGAAACCTTATTAAAATAAACAGGTTTCCGCTCGTCCCACATGTGCTGTTTAGTTTGACATTCTACGAGCAGAAACATCTTATGATATAGATGCTTCACGAGTAAAGCTCGATAATCCAGGTACTAAATATTTAGCAAAAGTCCTAAATGTTTTAAAGGAGGTTAAAAATGGACCAAATAAATCTTACGATATTTAGTTGTATAGATGGATCTTCTCATGTTTTAGTTGTCTAAGTGGATCTTCGACAACCAGTTTTATAAGTGAATCTTAAGACCTTCTCGTCTTGATCTGGACTCGTTCTTCAGGAGAAACGACTCGAACCAACAAATTGCTATTTAAGTACATCATTTCGTGTAGATGAGTAACCGAAATCCAACTGTCGTTGAATTAATAGTAAATTATTTTTTCTAAGATACACGTGTATAATACAGATAGTGTTCAGAGAACGGATACAATCAAACTCAAAAAAAAATTCGTAAATTTAGACAAGAGATATGTTTCAAAAGAATAAATACGAAAATGCAACTCGAACATTTTAACATAATGGTGAAGACCCATAAGCGCTTCCGCCAAAATTTTAAATATTACTTAAATTATTTTATATACAAATTTAACACAATAATTAACGACATGAATTTACAAACTCACTTTAAATTTAATTTACTTTAAAAGCTCTAAAATTGTGTGAGATTTTGAAACGAAGTTCCTTTTCGGGCGTTACGAACAGTTACAACTGACGCTAGGAGCTAGCCAAAAAAAATTCATACCAAAAGCTGTCACGACACTATGACACGACACACGCATGTTTCTCTCTCTCACAGACCAAAAAATAAATAACTCTCTCTCCCTCTCTCTCATAGATAGATATATTACAATTAAAAAGACACTATTTTAAATTAAAAGAAAATGTACATTAAAAAGAAAATACTGTAGAAAAAAACATAATTACCTATAATAGTATTATATTTTATTTCATCCTGTTTTTATAAATTAATAAATTCATAAACATTTTAAAAATAGTTCGTAACTTGACTAGTTAGGTACCTACGTCAAATTACCTTAACTGTCAGTTACTGACAAATATTTTAATTTTAAAATTTTGTATTGAATTGTTAATTCCTGTTTTAAATTATAAAAAGTAATTCTAAAAAGATGTGTTATCTAAAGCTCTGGTATTGTATAAATGGACACTTTTGTTAAAAGAAACGAACTGTTGAAGATATTCAGGTGAAAATGGTGATAATCTATTTTGCTTTGAACAGTGTAGTGTTGCGACTTTGTTAAGTTTATACACGTTTTTTGTATATAATAAATATTAAAATAATAGAAAATAATAACAATAATGTATCCTGACAGAGTTTCTGCACAAGTTCCGTTAGGTGAGTAGAGATTTTATACAGACAATAATAAATGCTTATATATGTATAAACACTCTGTTGTGTTTACAAATTACTAATTCCTTCACTAATTAATCGAAAGGAACTTCGTTCCTTTCGGGTGTCCCTTGACACCTCACACTTTTTTTATTTATTTTAGTAGGTATTTTATTGGAATTTATTTAGATATGTTATGGAGTACCAGAAATTATTTTAAGAGAAATAATAATCTTAATATTGTAACCTTAAAATTTCCCTCGGCTAGCTCCTGAGGGTCGTGGCTTCCTTCTGTGTTTTGCTTAATTCCCCCCAAACATCTATTATAGGGCGCCAAGTACAGACACACAAATAAAATTCCAAAAATCAGTTTTAAGTTAATTTATTTCAAAATTTAAGTATTTAAGACAAAATTTTTTAAATCAATTAATTAATTTAATCTCGTATCTTTTTTTTCCGATGGTCTTCCTGTCGGAGTTTCGATAGTGATGGAACAGCCCAAGTGGATGGAAGTGATCTTTCTGTCGGTGTTTCGATAGTGACGGAACAGTACTGCCCAAGTGGGTAGAAGCGGTCTTCCTCAAGAGAACTTTCTCAGAAATAATCTCGGGAATGGATGGTCGGCTTCAAAATGGCCGTCGACAATCAGCAATATTTTCAGAAATGAATATCTGCAACCTCAGTAGGGCTCTTCTCAGATTTGGCATTAAATCCTAGCAATAAAAATTGAAATCAAAACTTCGACCTTAAGTAATGTCTATCGAATACAATCGCTATCTAGTTTCTCCAACATTCGAGAAAAATTAATTACAATCTATGTTTATATTTTATTTAACATCACAAAAAACTGACTTTTTCACAATAGCAATTGTATTCGAAAATTAAGTTTTAGTAAAATACTTAAAATAATATATTCACCGCAATTTGGATTATTTCTAACTAATAAAATTAAAACAATGGCAAAATGATACTCACCAGACAGAAGGGTGAAGGTAGTCAGAAAATTAAATCTGAATTTACCAAGAATCGCAGACGAAATGAACGAGTTGAGAAATCATTCCGTCGGCGAAGCATTATTTCCTACCACCAAATCAATCGACCTTCGCATCGGCGCGATAAAAATTAAACATAATAAAAATAAATAGTCCGGATGGAATGCTCGAAAACGAACGTTACAAACGTTACAGTATAGTATTTCAACCTAATTGTCCAAATAAACCAAGTTTTGAAACTAGTCCAAGCTACATCTCTCTATAGTCCGTAGTGCTTTTAACCATTAGGCCACGTATGCCTAGCAGTTAGTCAATGTTTTTAATCATATCTTGTTTCAACTCATTTCGCTTATATTACTTTCTTAATTTCTCCCTATGAATATATGCATGATGTTAATTTAGGAAAAGATTAATTGTCAAATCGACAATTGAAACATCAATCAACTTTTTTGCCCTGTCTTATGTTTGTTTCTGTATCTGGAAATTTGGTCACATGCATCTGGCTCATTGTGCATCCTCCCGTGTATATGGATCTGGATCTGGAAATTTGGGAGGGGCGAGCTAGTGCTCAGCCAGCACTGAGGCCACATATGACCCATTGTGCATCCTCCCGTATGTAGGGATATCCTCACCTCAGGCTGTCACCAGGCCTAGCGATTTAAAATAGGTGATGAGGCTCACGATGGGGATCTCCTTGACATCGGCTGGTGTAAGCCAATACTCGCCCAACACGGACCCGTGTATATGGATATCCACACCTCAGGCTGTCATCTCGTTTCTTTCCGAAGAAACCTCGTATATTATAGGTCATCTTTAACTTACAAATTGGTTGGTTTTTTTAAACTTTTTCGTCATTTTTACAAACATCTTTTTCTGTTATTTTCTATTCAGTTATAGCTTAAGATTTAAAATTTAGACATTTATTTTCATTACTATTTCTTAAGTTTAAACTTGTCATTAATCTATACCCGTTTTAAGGTCAAGAAATAGTTATTTTCATACTGCAGGATAATTAGGAAAAGTTTTATAAAATGTGCATAGCGAAAACTTACTCAAAAAATCTCTACGCTACTGCCGAACGGCATATAACTATCGATTTTACGGCAGTTATGCTCTTTTGAGCATGATTGACACCTTTGAATGCCTAACCGGATGATGTTTTCGACGTTTACCCTTTAATTTATCACTTTGCCGGATAGTGATCCTTGTAAATTTGTAAATGTAGGGCAACGGACCGTAGATTTTTAGTATTTTTTTGCCTCACTGATACAAATAAGAAAATTCACCACTTTACAGTTAAATTTTTCATTCAGCACCAAAGTTAGTTTCATATCATAAAATAATGGAGAAATGCATTCTATGAAATTGTGTTTTTTGATTAAATATTAATATATTTTTTTCTATTGTTACAGGGGATGATCGAGACCTAGGATTACCTCCATTGGCTTTCAATAAAGCTTCTGAATTTTTACTTTCTTCTACAGAATTTACTATCGTCGCTATGTTAAAGCAATATCCTGGAAACCCTGGAACTATAATTTCATTTTCTCATGGATTAAATAGGTAAGAATGTGTACCTCTTAGTTGATCCAATTTTTTATGTAAAAAATTTTACAACTCCTTATTGAAAACAACCTTTTACTACTTTTATAGAAGTTGATTAATCTCCAAGATAGGTAACTTTGCTTTCTATATTTGTTTGAAACATATCCGCTAAAAATCATCTTAAATATTCTTGTTAGGTGGAGGATTAGGATATCAAGGCTGGATATATGACATCCTCTCCAGGAGATTTGTACGATTTACACCTGTTAATAGCCTTTAATTTTATGGTCGGTGAATATTTTCATCGATACTCTTTTGATGGTCTGTTTACAGATTTATCATGATCAGCCTTTGCCTTGTCACCAATAGTCACTGATAATGAAAATGAGCGTCTAATAAACATCTTATGGGTCTTTTAAGAACTTTTTGGAAGCGTACTGCTAGGGTTAGGTTAGTAATCTTCTTTGACTTGTTTTTGACTTTCTTATCATTCCAGTTGCTTTTAACTTTATTGATGGTTTTCGTGCTACCACTTAAGAATTCCGAACTTCTTTCTTTACCATGGCACATCTCTCTTAATAGCCTTGTAGCAATTGAGGGTGTTTCAAGTTCCTCTTCGATTCAATCGTATAGGTTGCATTGTCAACATCTGAATTTGGTTTGTTCTTATATGAACACCAATCAGTCTGTTAGGGTAAGCGATAGGATTGGATTACTCGATGCTCAGTCTTGACCTCGAATCGTATAATTCTGTAATCCGACATCGAAGCCTCGTAGAAGACAGGTCAGTTCTGTATTAACTTAGTAAAGAAGCAGATAGATAGATTGAGATCAAGCACCTTTTGAAAGTAGCCAGATATTCTAGTAGGTACTCACCTTCTACCCTTCTTTTATTTGTGTACGTGCTCCATTCTATGTTGTGGAAATTTGCATCACATCTAGTTATTAGTGTAGGTACCTCTTTCTTGATCCCATTTATTATGTAAGAAACTTGAAAACCCCCTTCTTATGATAGTTGATTGATCTACATGGTAGGTCACTATATTCCTAGTGTTAAGCATGGACTGTTACAATTCGATTATGGAAGGGTTTATACCTATAAATAGATGATCATTTCTTATTTATGTAAATTTACTTTCAAAATGTGGTTTATTTTATTCTATTTTAGATCTTTAGAAATTCAATCCAGTGGACGACACAACGAGCTTAGGTTATATTACACTACTGGACGTAAAGCATACATCGAAACTTTTCCATATTTCTTAGCAGATGATAATTGGCACAAGGTGGCTGTAACGATAAGCGGCCTTCAAGTGGAAGTTTTCGTAGATTGTAGGTCATTGTTTAAAAGAATGCTGTTGCCAGTGGTACCAGACAATAATTTTCCAAAACCTCCACATTTGTGGATTGGTCAAGGACTTAGTCGAAGTTACTTTAAGGTAAGAATGAATTTTCTACTTTAACGTTCATATTCCTAGTTATTCAAAATACAACAATAAAAAGCACTATAATTTTAAGTTCAAGAATATTAACTTTATGATAAAATCTTAATTGGTCATATTTTGTAAAACGACTTGCAAGATAATATTCCTTAAACAGAAAACGAAAACAAACGTTAATACTTAAAATCAGGAAACAACTCAAAAACCGAAGTGTTTCCTAATCACGAATATGACTTACGTATAAATCCCCAAAAGAGGTGCGATTGGTCAAAAAAATGAACAATTTCCTGTGTAGACGTAGACAAACTTTCCGTGTTGTTGAGGGTTGATAAGTATAACAAAAAGACTGTTTTGCTTTCAATAAGTTTTGATGGTCGTTCGTGACGTTAATGTTTATTTATTAAGTGAGTAAAATTTCTACGTTAAATATATAATTTTTCAGATTATAATCGTGAAGATTGTCATTTACCTACTAGCAAAACAAATGATTATTCTCCATACACATAAATGTTTAGTTTAGGAAATAAATTACAATTTATTATGAATGATCAATTATTAAAAAAACATAGACGTTTACATACAATTATGCCCGAATGGATTGTTGACAAACGTCCTATTAAAACGAGCACTGACTGCTGCCTAATTTGTCTTCATAATCGACTATCGAATACACTATGCCTATACACTCTTTGATGTAAAAACAATTTCATCATCCACTTGCATAGTTTCAATCGCCCCGCTGAGATGTACTTACTCTTTTTTAATTATTACACAAAATCAAAGTTTCAATTTTGTAAATCTATAAAGATTAACTAGCTCTATTTTCATTATAAGCCTAATCGATGTTAAAAAATTATTTGAAAGCAGCTGTAAGTGTTTGTCTGTTTTTAGCTTTATTGAGCATGGAAAGCATAGAAGAAGAAGATAAATAACAGAAGTGTTATGTTGGTCGTCGGTTTGGGGTGTTTGGCTTTAAGAACCTGTTGTAGGACTTGGTTTCCTTTTCAGGAATAGATGGAGGGTGGTGCCAACGGTGTTCGTCCTGGTTTTTCTGACTGTTTCGGTATTTCCTGGTTCGTGAAACGTACCTAAAATTTCCAAAATTGTTTTTTTTTGTAAGAGTGTGGGTATGTCTAGGTGGTCCAATGTGGGTTTGAAAGATTGACGATGTGGAGTGTCTAATTCCATTTGGCAAGGACGAAGTGAACCACAGAAACCTTCGTCAAGGACTCAACTGTTTTTGTATATCCTGCTATCGTCCTGTATCTAGAAGAGGAGGGTTTCGTCGAGGAGCTCGTCAATTTCTGCAGGAAGGTCCCTGTCTACGTATTGTAGAAGTCTTAAGAAGGGAAGGGGGTAATTGATCTTCGGAATTTTTGAAGTGGGTATGGAGGGTCCTCTGGGCGGTGATGTTATTTCAGCGTCTTAAATTGAGAAAGAAAAGGAAGTATTTTTGTATTTTTGTAAACAAGGCGGCTTGGGTAAAGGTAGTGTAGGTTTTTAGTTTTGTGGATAATGGATTTTTTCTGTGGCAAGAAGCGAATAGAGGAGCGGTCTCTGAGGAAGAGCAGATTATGGCACTTCCTATAATCAAAAAGAGGTTGAATAAAACTTTTGTAGGTATGAAGTAGTGTTTCTACAATCCGGAGCACCTAGAACGGACGTTCGTCTTCTCATTAGATTAGATGTTTATTGGGTTGGCTGTTAGCCTGTATCACTGCGACCTTTGCAGATCTATTGTGACCACCCATTATCTCAAGAATAGGATTAGAGAACCTTGTCCAGCCCTGCCCTCTTAATGAGACTTAATAGCCTTGACAGTGGCCACTCCACATAACTTGGAGCAGCCGGTTTCTCCTCTCCCAGTACTAGATACCGCGTCCTTGCAAGGCCTTCGCATTAGCATATGACATGAAATGCGGTCTCCTCCTCCTCTTGGCAGTATCGACAGATGTCTTTATCTGCTAAGTTCAACTGACTCATGTGTTTCTTGAGCCTACAATATCCTGTTAAGAGACTGACAATCATTCTGACATCGTTTCGCCTTTGTGATAGCAGCTCTGCAGTAAACTTCGCCGAGTGTCCCTTTATGAAGACTTTGGCTTGTCGCTTGCCCGGTGATTTTTCCCACCACTCCTGGGCCTTCTCTAGCCTCCATTTCTCAATGGCTGCTTTCTGAATGTGTCAGCAACTCCGCCGAATGGTTTCGGGCCAATCATTGGGGTATTAGCTCCCGCAAAGGCCAGTTCATCAGCCTTCTCATTGCCTCGAAACCCTGAGTGTCCTGGTATCCATGCCAGTGTCGTGTTCTCATAATATTGATGGTAACTACGACATCGGTGTCCCACCTGAGAGTTCCAGTGAATCACACACCAAAGTAGGTCACCTGGTCTTGAGAAACGAGCGGTCCACTCCATAGTGTAAGAGGTTGATATGGTCGAAGGTAAGATTTGCTCGTCGGCTAAGGTTTGGTTGTCTGAAGATAATGGTTTGGGTCTTGGTGGGGTTGAGGACTACTCTCCAAGGGCAGATGCGGTAAAGGTTTGAAGTTCGTGAATCTGGTTATGGGTAAAATGGTTTGGTCTGAGTTCATGTTAGGAAGCGGGGTTTATAGAGTTGTTGTCTAGAAAGTCCCTGATCTAGGAGCAGGAGTTTGCCAATGACTAGGAGAAAGATTGGTCTTTAGTTTTGTGGGATTTTTTTCCAGGTTTTTAGCGTTTATTTGGACAGAGATGTATTAGGGTGTTTCGTGACGTAACTATACTACTGCCTAAAAAGTTTGTGTCATACTGAACAATAAAAGTATTTACTTCAAAAACAAATATATCTAGAGATTCTAAAATCACTTAGTGCTCTTATTGTACATAACAGTAACTCATATACAGTTAAATGGTAAAATTTTTTGTTAACAAAATATTGTAAAGTAACGACCAAAGTATTTACAATTTTTTTTAGGGAATTCTAGATGAACTGAAACTAATAAGAGGCCCCCATGGCTACCTGTCATTGTGTCCTCACGTGGATTCGATGTGTCCAACTTGTGGTCAATTCGTGATGTTGCAGGACACCGTTCAGGAATTGACAAGGCATCTTCAGGAACTTTCCGAAAGGGTATATGGACTACCATGTAATTCACATATAATGCGTACTGTACACTTAGCCCATAATTTTTATTACACAGCAGCGCTCTAATTAGTACATCAAATTTACATCGATATAATATTCAATCAATTTACAACTTTTTGGCACGCTTATACAAACTATTTTTGTACATATTAGTTAAATGGTTTACACAATTTTATAAGTACTATGCATTTACTATTCATCAAAAGTTTAATGATATAGAAATATATTTGAATATCTTAAATATGAAATTATTTTATACAGGTTGTTTACAAAAGATGTGACAAGAATTAAAGGGACATTTTTTAAACCGTTCGGTTCTTCATTAACTGCTGGACTCCAGCAAACAAAGACAGAGTTATTACTTAGGGAATTTTTGGAGCTTTAAAAACCCCAGATTAGAACTTGATATCCTGGCGAAATTTAACACTGCCAAACTTATTTGGGTATCAGGACATTTAGGGATACAATGCAACAAAGTCGATATCCTGGTGGAATTTAACACTACCAAACTAGTTTAAGGATTAGAACATTTAGGGATACAAGCCAACAAACAAGCTGGTAAACTTGCAAGAAAAAGATTCTTTGATCCAGAGCAATTAAAGAGCACCAGGAAGTAAGGTCCTTAAACGTAGACAACAAACCAATAGGTATTGAAAACACATCTCTGGCCAAACACACATCAGAATGTGTATTGACCAGACGTGTCCAGAAGAGCTAAAATACTGAGGAAGGCCAGATTGGAATCATCTACGAGTTATTAAGGGTCATACACCTGTCAAAACATGGGACTGTTTAATAGAGTCCTAACCTGCAGATTATGCGGCAACTAATAGAAGGTACCAAGATCCTGGAATGGGTGATATGAACAAATGAAAGAAGTACAAGAAGTCTAACTAAGCTGTAGTACAACCGGTGACTATATGTCACACGGTTTCCATCTGAAGTCATTGATAAAGCTGCTTTATAGATCAGAAAAAGAGTATTCCTTAGAAAAAGCTCTTTAGCATAAACTATTTGACTTTTTTGCCAATATACATACTCTATAGATCTGGATCCGGAAATTTGGACAGAGGCGAGAGAGTGCTCTGCCAAGACTGAGGCCACATATGGCCCATTGTGCATCCTCTCGTGTGTAGGGATATTGACACCTCAGGTTCCCGAGGGAGATCTCCCTTACATCAGCCGGTGTAAGCCAGTATTTGCCCAGCATGGATTTTCTAATTTCAGAAAAAGCATACATTAAATCCTCTACTGTTTCCTCTTCTTGTTCGCAACCTCTGTGCATAGGTTGTCAATATACTATATAAGAATTTAAATTGTTCTTATCACATGTTTAGTAAACACCCTGTATATAAAATAATAGTTAAAGAAATAACTTTATTATATATTTTAATTTTAGTTAGTGGAAGCTGAAAATCGTGTAAGTAAGTTAGAAGAATGTGAGTGTCGTATATACTGCCATTTTGATGACAAAATTTTTGAGGATGGTGCAAAATGGCAATCCGGCTGTGATTTGTGTTCTTGTGTGGTGAGTATTAAAGTATATTTAAATATGTATCTTTTTTTTAATTGAAACTAAATTTTAGCATGGTGAAGTGACGTGTAGACACGTGGATTGTCCCCAACTACCCTGTAAACATCCCGTTAACAGTACTGGAGAGTGTTGTCCTCATTGTTTAAGTAAGTTATTATTTTAAAACTCCCAAATACGGACCTGACTTAATAATAATATTTAAGATGGCGCTTTTAATATAAATGTTTAGTACTGTGACGCCATCGTGATACGGCGCTTTTAATATCTCAATTTAGTATTATGACTCCATCGTAAAGTGTCGTTTTTGCTAACTAATGTTAGTACTGTGACGCCATCGTAAGGTGGCGCGTTTAATACCTAGTTTTAGGACTCTAACGCGACCGTTTTTTAGGTAAATAATTATTTGTAATAAAAAAGTTTTTTCTTTTCTAGGAGAATGTTCGTTAAATGGTAAACTCTACGATCATGGAGATGTTACCACATTTAAAAAATGTACAGAATGTACGTGTGCTGATGGTACTATGATATGTAACCGGATAGTTCCCGAAACGGATTGTCCAAAATTAAACTGTCCGATCGAAGTACAATATAGTGTACCGGAACAGTGCTGTAATATATGTCCAGGTATTTTTTTTATTGGGATTTTTGTCTGTAATGTATATTTAATGAAATTTTAAAATTAACATTAGGAAGACATTGAAAAAATGTCGCATCCGGCAGGACTTGAACCTGTAATCTTCACCTATAGCCGGTAACGCCTCTAACCACTTCATTCATAGATGCCTTAGTAATTCGTCTGCTTTTTGATTGTCTTGATTTTACTCATGTTACATATGACACTCATTCAATTTCTCCCTAACAACATCTACACCAAGAAAATATTGAAAAAATTAGAAAAATCTAAAAATACCGGTAAAGAAAATGCAAGAGAAAAGCTTCAAAAAAACTAAAAAAAAAATGAACAATTTAATGTAATTGTGATATGCACTAAGAAAATTAATGAAATTTGAACCTCCGTAATAGGTGTGGTAAATTATTCCGATTGCATACAATTAGATCAAATTTAAAGACACCACACATAACGCAGACGCTTAATTGTCATTAAAACTGTTAGATCGATGAATTCACCGAAAAGCTATAATGACCTTTAACGTTGAAATTTCTACAATCGGTATGCAAGTTTATTAGTATTTTATGCATTATTCTTATTTTAGTTTTACTTAATAAAAAATTAAAACTTGATAGTATGTGGGACTGATTGAGTCTGCATGTAAAAATGAGTTAAAAGATCTCTTTGTGACCATAATGTCAAACTTTTTCTACATATCCATTTTTTTTTGGTTGTCAAGAGAGAAAATGCTTTATACAGGTCTTTTGGTTCTTTATTTTCTTTTTTTTATTATGCTCTTAAAAATCCTCCATCATCACGGTTAAAATATTTTTAACCGTGATCGCCACTTTCACGGCCTCGAAGTTTTTTCCATAGAACCTGGTGCACTATAAAACTGTGTGTTCAAAAGGGTAGACGTGGTTTCTCTACAGCATCTAAAATTTTCTTTTCGTTTTTACCAATCCTAAACGTAGAGGTAGATGTCAAACAAGCCGTGTCCTGAAAGAAACTGAGTTAAGAAGTACTCCGTTGTCCAGTGATTACCCATATTTTAAGTTTTGGTAATGGAGTTATTTTCTATTGTCCGGTCTACCTATCTCCTACTTCATCTTTTTAACCATTTACCTATAATGATCTCTCCATTCTCTTTCTTTACTCTTACCATAATTTGGACCTCTCTTCCGTGGATGCGTACTCTTTCATTAACGTGGGATGACTCCAGTTATCGTATGTACCACCTGTTATGTTCTGGACAATATGGTTTTATCCCTTTCCATACTCAGCGTTTTCTTCCAAATTTGTACGATATCCATACAAACGGACGAGCCTTTTTTCGTATCTTGGCTCTTCTGTGTTTGGCTTTACAAAAATCACTTCGGTGTATATTTGGTGAAAGAGAGCTACTTGAATTACAAACTTAAGAATGTAGGTTCGTGGCCCTGTGGCAACAGTAACTCGAGGAACTTGGGATACCTGGATTCAAGCCTACCTGAAGATTAGCGTGGTGTTGATTTTCAACTGAGCAAACTAGAGTCCTGCACGCACGGGTGCATGTAAGGACTCTTGGTGCCGAACCTGGTCACAATATTCCCATAGGAATCAGTGCTTAAAACATGGGTCTCTATAGGAGTGACCATGCCAGGTTTATTTAGATTAGATTAGATGTAGGTTCGTGGTTTAAAACTAAACAAAAAATAAGTCACGTAAAGAACTCAACCGAAAGTGTAAATTCCATCGCTAATGAATTCAACTTAAAAGATGTTGACCAACACAGGGAGTTACTACTTTTAAAAATATATATAAAATAATAGATTTTTAACCTTAATTGATAACGACTTTTAAATCATATCATAACAATTTTTTATATTAATTGCATTATCACTTTAACCAGTAACTAATTAATACATACTTTATGCTTTTACTAACCTATGTTTAACAATGGTGTTTGTGGTTTTCCTCTTAACAGGTGTTGACTACTGCGCGAAAGGAAACTATTGTCATGCTAACGCTTCCTGCCTTAACTTACAAACTACTTATGCTTGCCAATGCGACAAAGGTTTTCAAGGGGATGGAAAATTATGTACTGGTATGATATAAATATGTATATATTGTAACTATGAGAAATTTGTTTAAGTAATACTAAATTACATAGAAATGCGAACAATCAGTAAGGATCAGCAAAGTATCACAATAAATTTCAGTTCATTCAGTGTTAGTTAACTGTCTTAATAGCCTTTAGTTTTAATTTAATAAATGTCACTCAAGGGTCTTTATTTGTTGCTGCCTAATCACAAATCGGTTAGTTGATCCAAAGGAAAATCGTAAAAGTACAAAAAAGTTAGCATAATGGTTGAAAAACTGTCGCCTGGACCTGGTAACAGACTCTTAAGCAACTGGCTAAACACAACAACGTAACTTTGCTCTGGGGCATAATGGGATTGTAGGAAACGCTGATAGTCTCGCAAAAGAAAGAGCTAGTACTCCTTTTGTCAGATCTGAACCTTTCTGTGGCATATCAAAATATCGTATTATTAACAAAGTTCGTAATTGGGAAATGGAACTCAGTAAAGCCTGTTGGAAAAATACTCTAGGCGAGAGACCAGCTACGGTCCTCACTGCCCTACTCTAAATCACTTTTAGAGCTTTAGAAATGTCATTTTCAAAATTTTCTGGTTTCTGTTAAGTTTTTCGAGTAACTGACCTCGGATTCATTATCAGCGACCAAAAAAACCAAGGTTCTACTTTTTCAGCCAGAAGAAGATTATTGGCAGAATATTTTCACAATTTTCCGCCTTACTTTTGTAGCTAACTAACCTCAAATATTAAAAAAGCTGATTACGTAGATTGTGTTAAGCAAAGCTGCTATGAAAGCTTTGCAATCTACCACATCCCAATCCAAAATAGCTTGAAATAGCTAACAGTCTCTTAAGCAACTGTCTAAACAAAACAACGTCACTTTACTCTGGGTACCAGGGAATAATGGGATTGTCGGGAACGCTGATAGTCCCACAAAAATAGTAGCTAGTACTCCTTTTGTCGGATCTAAACCTTTCTGTGGCATCTTAAAATACCGCATTATTGACAAAGTTCGTAATTGGGAAAAGAAACTCAGTAAACACTATTGGAAAACACTCTAGGCCAAAGACAAGCTACAAAGGTTAATACGGGCCCCACTGCGCTATTCTAAATTACTCTTAGAACCTTAGAAATCTCAACCAACAGAAAGCGCAGAAAATCTTACAGAACACTAGATTAGATTAGATGTTTATTGGGTTGGATGTTAGCCTGTATCACTGCGATCTTTGCAGATCTATTGTGACCACCCATTATCTCAAGAATAGGATTAAAGAACATTGTCCAGCTCTGCCCTCTTAATGAGACTTAATAGCCTTGACAGTGGCCCTTCCGCATAACTTGGAGCAGTCGGTTTCTCCTCTCCCAGTAATAGATACCGCGTCCTTGCAAGGCCTTCGCATTGGCATAGGACATGAAATGCGGTTTCCTCCTCCTCTTGGCAGTATCGACAGATGTCTTCATCTGCTAAGTTCAACTGACTCATTTGTTTCTTGAGCCTACAATGTCCTGTCAAGAGACTGACAATCATTCTGACATCGTTTCGCCTTTGTGATAGCAGCTCTGCAGTAAACTTCGCCGAGTGTCCCTTTATAAAGACTTTGGGTTGTCGCTTGCCCGGTGATTTTTCCCACCACTCCTGGGCCTTCGCCAGCCTCCATTTCTCAATGGCTGCCTTTCTGAACAGAACACTAAGGTACCATCTATGTAAAAAGGGCAAAATGGACAGTGGCACATGCAGATTCTATGTGTCACTGTCCACTAAGGTACCATCTATGTAAAATGGACAAAATGGACAGTGGAACATGCAGATTCTGTGTATATACAGATGAAATAGCTGAGCATATTATCTGTAGTTACAGAGTAATCGTTTGCCAACGATATAAATATCTTATACAGGTCTTGGTAGAGCCTAATCAGGTTAGAAACGTACATCCTAAGCGAATAACAGACTTTCTTAAAAGTCTAGGCCTTATGGACTTATCATTAGAAGTTTGGTATAAACTAAAGATCTTCTAGCTCGCAGTGTACCAAGGTCACTTCGGCCAATTGACCCCTCTTATAATCTACAAGTGCCTTCAATACAAATAGTTCCAAAACTACTGATTTGTTAACGATCTGGTACAGAAAAGGCTAACGATATTTCAAGCTAAGATCTTCAGGTTCTATAGTTTCTTTGAACTCGTGTGTTTTGGATCCTTGTTTCTTGAAATACTGAGTGTCCGAATTTCTATGTTTATTGTGATATAATCCTGTTAAGATGATAATTTTTTTTTGTACGCTTTCTATAGATATAGATGAATGTCAACGTGAAGGCGGCCTAGATGGTCACCATTGCCACCAGAACACTAAATGTGTCAATACTCCCGGTTCCTATTTATGTGAATGTCTTCCGGGATATCGAAGAATAGATAAGTTCAATTGCGCCGAATTGGACGAGTGTAGCACAGGCGAACATAACTGTGATGTAAATGCTGAGTGCATTAACACCCGAGGAAGTTACCATTGTGTGTGTAAACAGGGTTACAGTGGCGATGGATATACTTGCCAGCGTAAGTTCACTCTTTTCTTATGAAGTGTTAATTTGGACAAAAGGTTATTTGAATTAAATTTTTAGCTGTTTGTCGTCAAAAATGTCTAAATGGTGGAGTTTGCACGAGTCCAGGCAAATGCACGTGTTCTCAGGGCTACACGGGACACAGTTGCCATCTTGATTTTGACGAATGTGCTACTGATACGCATAGATGTACAAATGCTTCAACTTGTGTAAATATGATTGGATGGTATTATTGTAAATGTAAAGATGGATATAAAAATCCTTATAAAGACAATAATTTAGGAATAATTTGTGAAGGTGAGTTTCTATTTGGTTCATAGTAGATAGAAATATTTAAAATGGGTTATTTGGTTAAGAACTTCTTTATTTTATTATATTTTTTCTTACGTAGTTACTCTTTTATGTTGTTTATTTTTTTTAAATCTTTATTTTGTAGATGTAAATGAATGTAATAGCAGCCTGCACACATGTCACCCTTCAGCTCAATGTATAAACACCGAAGGGGGTTACAGGTGTGAATGTGCTCCTGAAAGACCCAAATGTAAATTAAGTTGCAAATTTGAAGACGGAGAATTGATGGACGGGATGCGACGAGCCCCAAGAAATGATCCATGTCAAGAATGCAGGTGCAATAGGGGCGTTTTAAAATGTGATAGGCTAAAGTAAGTATCATTTTTTTAATACATTTCAATAAATACGTGAAGATCTATTCTTTTTTGTATAAAATACCTAATAATAAACAGTTAGGTTAGCATTGATTGATTTTCAGAGTTGAGGATTTTTTTCTTTTAGGTGCAATTGCAGCTTACCTAATATGTCAGACAACAATTGCTGTCCGGAATGTAATCCCAGGCAATCCTGTCGTCACCAGGAACTACCTCAGGTAATCCTCAACCATGGCGAGCGGTGGTCATTCCACTGCCAGACCTGTGAGTGTCTGCACGGCGAAATTGACTGCTGGCCAATGATTTGTCCTCCAGTCTTCTGTGACAATCCGGTGAAAAATCCTGAAGACTGTTGCGGACATTGTGAAGGAGATCCCTGTTCATTAACAACAGGGAATGCTACTTCATCTGGTCAATCTTGCTCTTATAGGGGAAGGATTATACAATCGGGGTCACAGTTTGCTGACCCCAACGACAGATGTACCACTTGTAATTGCAAGGTTTGTTCCTTTTTGGTTTATTTATGATTTTGATAGAAGTTACATAGACGTTCTTTTTTTGTGTTTATAACCTAAACGACTGAACTGACTGGTCTGTTTTGTCTTGTTAAACCAACAGGAAGGTACAGTGGTTATTTAAGATGTTGCTTGTTTGCATTAGATGCAGATGAATAGTGCCTTTGTGTTGTCTACTTTGTTTTAATATCATTACTTCATTCTTCATAACATTTTTAGTGTTTTAAAATTTTCTTTTAATGACTATCATTAACTGCGGACAGGACCTATTAACCATCAAATCATAAATTTTTGTATTAGTTATACGAGACATACTTTTGTGCAAATCTTCTTCATTTAACTTGGTATAATTGGGACCAGAACCATCTTGTGGAATCAGCAGTAGTACAATCTCAGAGAAACTAAGGAAGGAAATGGATAGAGAAAAATCCAAGTACTCGAACCAACTAGAAGGACTAAGAGAATCGAAAACGCTCCTGGGAAACTATAACCAGAAACGATCTTTCAGTTGTCTAAACCTTAGTAAGAATAAGAGGACACATAAAGAAACTAGGATTGGTAGATGAAGCAAAGTGCAGATTCTGTGAGGTAGAGGATGAAACCTCTTAGAATTCTAGGGTAAGATACCTAGGGTCATGCGAAAACTGTTAACTTCAAAAATAACTTTGTTAGCAATTTTTTATTTAAGTATGTCTCGATAAATAGGTACGCAATAAGATTTAAAAACAGTTTTCTCATAAAGCAATTATTTCGTAATTAGTATAACCCATAACCTAGACATTAAAACAACTAACATTTTAATCAATTTACAGCTGTGGAGCACCTAGCTTCTTATTCTTGGTTAATCGATATATTAACTTTGCTAAAAAGATTATTAGGTTTCTAACTAGATATTTAACTCCATAATTTTTTTCCAACGTTAAAGTCGTACGTTTGAATTTGATACCAACGAAGGTATAAAATATTATTCTAATATTATTTGTCTCAAGCAGATTCGAATAGGCACGACTCTCAAGTTTCTATTCTACTTTGCACAAAATAATATAGGCATCTTGATGTTGCTCCTTTACAAATATTTATCAAATACTAACAGAATCCTATTCAGAGTTTTAATCCCTGAGCCTAAAAATAAAAAGGACTATGGATGGCTTGCCCCTAAAAAAAACATAAGTCCTACAAGTGGGTCCTCAAATCCAACACTCCCATAAACTTTCTTTCATCTACCCATCAACCTCTTGTCTTGTCTTGTCTTGCTTGTCAAATGTAGGCCAGACAAAATAACGTGGTCCCTCTGATCTGGATCAAAGTACATGGCAACTCTAAAGGCAACGGCATTGCTGACAATTTAGCAAGGAGTGCTTCTGGCTTCAAATATGTTAGCACTCGCACATCTACCAAGCTAAAAATGTCCTCTCTCGTGGAGCTAATCAAACAGCAGCCTCACCAAAACTTTATACAGTGCTAAGCTGTAGGCTGGCCAGAGTGTAATTAACAGCAAGAAAATTTAAAGCATTGACCAGACAAAAACTCTGAAAAGCTTTAGGAATCTTAACAGGTCACTGCCAATTGCGACAAGATCTCTTTAGGATAAAATTAGCAGACTCGCCTCTAGGCAGAGGTTGCGAACAAGAAGAGGAAACAGTAGAGCATATACTGTGTGATTTCTCTCCTTTTTTCTGAAATCAGAAGATTCATGTTGGGCTAGTACTGGCTTACATCATTCAATGTCAGGGAAATTCCCCTTGGAAGTCTCTTCACCTATTAATTTTTTTAGGTCTGATGACAGACTGAGATATGGATATCTCTACATACGAGAGGATGGATAATGAGCCATATGTGGTCTCAGTGCCGGCAGAGCACTTACTCTCCTCTCTCCAATTTTCTAGATCCAGATCCAGATGGTGTTGTTCCTTTACAAATATTTATCACACTAACAGAATCCTGTAAGAGCCTCAATTCTTTTCATTGAACTAACTAAATATTGATATAAGAAATAAATAATTAGATTTTGAACTAAGTTTAGTGCTCCACAGCTGTTATATTGGCTTATTACAATCCCAACTAAATTTTTTACTAACCAGTCATATAAATAGTATTGGTCCTGTTCCGCAGATATTGTAAGGCATGGCTAGCCTATCCGCAATAGAGCTTAGGCTGGCTTGCTAATGCTAGTCAAACTTATGCTAGGCGTTACTAACAATTAACACTGGATTCCCTTGCAGGTGCCGTACTGCGCAGAACTGGTGAGCAATGTCGCGTGTTGTGTGCATCGGTAATCACTCTATCACACTTCTAACTACACTCAAATGCTCGGACTTTTATGTTCGAGCACGCCTTTCTGGCTCATATCGTTGGTTCAAAATGTATATTTTACACTGTTTTTATCGTTCCTATTTTGTAAAAGTCATTAACCTAGTTGTAAAGGATACTTATCCAATAAATTTATATAGGTTTTCAACATATCATCGATTAGTGAATCAAGTTTTTTTCATAATAAAATCATTAAAACGGTCAAACAAATTAAAGCAATATGTTAACAAAAGGAGACATAAGAAGAACTGATAATAATTTTATTGACCTGATCATTGAAATTGAGTTAAAATCCAACACATACAAAACTATATATTTTGGACCATTCAAAAATTGGTGTTTGCATAAAAAACGAACGGGCTTGTAATGGACAACACCTTCAAAGATAAAAGTAAAATGTCTTAGATAAAATACGCCTTGGAGAATGAGGTGTGTCCTAGTGTTTTGGGATAAGAAGTAGCCCTATTAGTGCCACTTTATATTAATCGTGGTTATCTTACCACCTAGTTGGTGTTCCATACAGGGCAGGGCGTTATTAAAGAGTGTGGATCAAACTTCAAAATAAATCACAATTCCTGAGAATTCCTGGGGCTTATAGTCATACCCGAAGGAATTTATCGTACTATCCACCTATAGTCTTGGCTTTATATACTTCATACATACAAATTTATAATGCTATCTGTTCGCAAAAGACAGAGACAACACTGAAACAGTAATTCAAAACTGTGGCATTAAAAAAGGCCCAAAACATACACACACGCCCGAGTTCGAGATGAAGAGCAAATCATATTGGAAACTACTAAGATATGTTAACGACATTCTTGTCTCCTTCTTTCATGACATTTCGGACCCCTGAATACTTTTGGGTAGAAATTGTGTGTATATTGCTATTGTTCGTGCTTTTCTCTTTTCTCATGTGATTTGGAGATGTCATCTCCCACACATGTCGTTAACTCCTTTCCTTCCCATTTTTTTGTGTGGGGTACCTGCAACCGGAGCCATTCTGCTGACTGTGGTGTTTTACAGTCGACTATGATTAGCTTTGACTTGAAATGTATTTCACCGAATTGGCGAACATTTCTTCCACTATCACGTCCTCCACCAAAATGTGCTCGTCCGCACTGAGGGTGTTCTCAGGGAACCCTAAGGGGAAAATGTCGACTTTTTCTGTTTTAAGAGCAGTGGCGTAGCTGCTGTTCCCTGAGGTGGTCTGTTTTCCCACCTTCACCTTCTTTTTTTGTCTTTGACGGTACTGGTGGTAGTCTCAGCTCGCTTGCATTTTTACTGGGGACAGACTCTTTGGATTTATGTTCCATAGCCTTCCTCCTGGCTATTTCAGGTGTCATTCCCTGATTTGAATACCTGAGGTATTGTATTCTGCGGTCTTCAGTAAGCGTTTACGTGACTCGTTTACCACTTTGAAATGATGATTTATTTTGGTTCTTTCTTGCTCAGATGATGCTTTTGTAGATTTTCTTGCCTTCTTCTTTGTATAATCGTGATATATCATGGTATAAAGTATTGTTTTTTATGTACGTTGGTGCGTTTACCACTTTCCGTAGATATCTCTTTTATGGGAACTGTATTTTTGTCAGAGTAGTTTTGCATGCATGGTCACCAACAACCAAAATTAAAGAATCTTTAGGTCATCCATGATATTACCAAAGACTTATTCATGGTTACAAAGAGGTTTGTTCCAGCGGACTAAAGAACCATTCTAGAACCATCCGGGAACTGCGCAGTGGACGAATTCTCGTTATCTTTGAAGTACTGAGTTGCACTTTTTTGATGTTTTGCTAACATCATCCAAATTTTAATTGTATTCAGATCTCATTTCTACTAAATAGAGATAACTGGTGTAATGACACATTTACAAACTAGGCAAGTTATTTTTAAAAACCTATCATTAACTATTTTTTTTAAATTTGAACTAACGATTTGAACCTGCTATACACAAAACAACATATACACACCTCTAGTAGTGCCTGTTTTGCCTGTTAAGTAGAAAATTAGAAAAAAAAGACACTCTCTTAACATTATTGTGTTCTCGAACACAATCTTTATCATAAGTATTATTTACACGATTGATTTTTATTAACTACAATTAATTTTTTTACCTGCAGATTTTTCTACAATTACAATTGATTCGAAAATATTCCTTTTTCTACTTTTACCTCATTTTTAAGCATGGAATTAATGTCAATCGGGTATCTTAGGGCGGCCATACACGTAGCGGTGTCTCGTAACCGTATACCAAATCGCAAGGGTTTACCGCGAGTATAGAGCACATACAGACTTCCATAAGAGTAGACGACAAAAATGATAAAAAAAGAATGTGGAGTAAAACTTGGTTACTAAAAAGAAAACACTACAGTTACGTTAACTTATAAGGTACGCGCCCTGAGAGAAGAGGAAGAGACTAGAACTAGAATGTAGGAAATGTCTATTTGATGTCTCCTCACATAAAGAGGAAAGATACAGGTATAAGAACTGCATTTTTTCTTGAGCACAGAGGAAATTGTAGTACCACAGATTTAGTTTGTACATTATTTCATCTTGATTTCTGGGATACTTCAAAAACGAAGCAAGGTTTCTGGCGAGGAAACAGCAAAAAAAAATTAAGACATTGACCAGACAAAATCTCCGAACAGCTGTGGGAATCTTAACAGGTCACTGCCAATTGCGACAACATCTCTTTAGGATGAAATTAGCAGAATCGCCGCTATGCAGATGCTGCGAACAAGAAGAGCATCAGGCTCTCAATTTTTGCTAAGGATTCATCACACGGGTTGGCACATACTTCGCGGTGCCGCTCAAGGTGGCAATCCGCTGCGAAACACCATTACATGTATGAATGGCCTAAGTCCAATCTCAAAAAGATATTATAAGGAATGTTAGATTATGTTGATAATTGTAAAACTTTTCAGAAAAATAATAAAAATCAGTTTTTGTGTTAATATTCTTTTGTCTAGAGTTTGTGCGAGATGATTTTCAAAGTTAATTATACTAACTTAATATCAAGCACTCTATAGATGTGTAAGCTAAAGCATGCTTAAGTTATAAGAAAACTTTTAGATTTCTAATTGGCTTAATTTTGATCAAAAAAAGTATGAGTAGGTTTGTATTCGGTTATTTCGCATGTAGTGAAATTCGTTTAAATCGCTTGAAGAATTTATTTTAGATATCTATAATGTAACAGTTGTAAGAGAACTGTGTTGACTATAAATATTTCGATGGAAATTAGATCAAACCTGTTTTATGATAAGTGTTATATGTGGTTTAATATGTAATACCCAAAAACTCATTATCTACTATTCTTCCTCTACCAGTATTCTCATAAGTAATGTCTTTCATTTGTTGATTCCACCCTTTGAGCTTATACTAACTTGTTAGACTAACAATAAAATCAAGTAGACATCTGCGATATGGAATCAAACTTTATGGTTTCGAAATATCTACCAACGAAATCATTGTAGGTAGATGTATATCAACATAAGGAATTTCAAAATGCAAACACTTAAACCTAGCTTTAGGTGGCTATTGAGACTTTAAAGATCCTCAAAGTGATCACCAGACTAGTACACGAATGCCGAGCAGAACTAGGTGACCTGGTGGAACATAAAAGTGTCATACTAGTTTCGGTACCACGACATAGAGGAATATAAAGCAATGAGATACAATATTCTTGTCCCGAGTCAGCTCTATATATACTAAAAAATACGATCCGGAGCCAAGTAAAATCTTGAATCCAACGACAACACAACTAACACTGGGAACACATCTTTGGCTAAGTACACAATGCAGAATGTGTATTGAACAGACATGTACAAGAAAAGTTAAAAACTGCACAAAACCACCAGAAATCCTACAAACTAGTGGAGGGGACCAAGATTGGGTGACATGAACCAATGAAAGAAGTCAGACGGCTTCCACGGCTCCCACAAAAAATCACTAGAGGACTCTTCTACGCTTCGTGCCCGAGACGAGTAATGGCAGAGACGTTATATAAAACTATCTTTGTTTTTTGATTTGGTTCAAGGAATGGAGGATTTACATGCATTAACTAACTTTGCAAGGTACAATTTAACCTTTCTGTTATTACTTGTCTTGCGCTCAGATCAACGAAGACTGTCTCTAGTTATTAAATGCTTATAGATTTTACCACACAGATTTCCCCCTATCTTAATTTCTCTAGTCAGAGTATTAGTAAGATCTCTATTTTATGAACTGTGACTGTAATGGTGTTAATCAAATGCTTTTGTTTTGTTGGACTTCAATTTCTGCTCAATTTTTAAGGTAAGGTATACAAAATTGGTTGAAATAACAAAAAAATTTTTCTATACCACATTAAACTATCTGTTGTTAACTTATCAACACTTTCTGTCGAAATATTTATAGGTTTGAATATTCTTGATTTGTTATAAAGTTTATATTCCACGGACCTTCTTGTATGCGCATGGAAATTAAAAGTGCACAATTTGTTGGTTAAATGCAGTTTCTATAAAATAAATAAATAAATTGTATCTCAAATAAACAGCAATTAATTACATAAATAAATAAAATTTATTAATTTAAACGAATATCTCATCGGTTTGTTTAGACAGTGTCGATATCTCGGTGGAAATCATGAATATCTCTGTGGAAAGCGGGGGTATCTCGGTGAAGATCCATTCGGTTTTCATTTACCGGATTGCATATCTCTGTGGACAGTTTTTATATCTTCGACTTCTCTGAAAAAATGTAATCATTTTCTCATTAACCTGCATAGAAGGTGTGGACATCTCGGTGGAAAAAATAGTCATTTTCTTATTAACCTGCGAAGACAGTATAAACATTTTGGTGAAAAGCGTGGTCATCTTCTCATTCATTTGATTTGACATATTAAATGAAATCGTCATCATCTTCTAAGTCATCTGATTGGATATGCGAATCACACCGACCAGGGAATGGAAGCAATACTTGGACTCATTCCCTCGATATATTTGTTGATGACCATGGTACACTTTGCACGGTTGGTCTCAAACCCACTGTAGGGACCGGCACCAATAAGGACAGTCTGTCGAGGGAATCGCTAAAGGTGATCCAGGCAGACAAGGATGCCGTCGTACTAAGATTTGTCTTTGAGAAATCCTACAAAAGATTAACTCATTTAGTTTCACATAGTTCATTGGATAGAAAGTCTTTGCGTAAAACAGAAGGGTTCAGGTTCGAGTCTCTATTTTTTTATGTTTTTTTTTTGTTAAATTCTTAAATTGTTACAATTTTTATACTGTAAGGATAAGTTTTAAGAAAATGCATTTAACCAATGCTTAAAATTAAATGATCTTTATTATTTTATTAAAAAAAAATCTTTAAATTGATAAAACTATAAATTTACAGAAGTATCTAGAATATAGCACAAGTTCACGATTTTAAAAAGTGCACCTTTTTTATAATTCTAATATTATAATATTAAATCACGAGGAGTAAGGTGCGACGACTTTAACAAATATGCAGATTACATCACTTTCGATTTATTTTCTATGAAAAAAAAATGCTGATCTATGTCCAATAGGTTTTGATATAAATATAAGTTACTCTACTAAAAAACCAGAAGTGAAATTTAAAATAGATCAAATTTTTCTTTATATTAACTTGATGGGTGATGGTATTCTGTATATTTCTTGTAAACCCAACAATTTATCTCTAATGGCTTATTTTTTAATTATAATTAAGTACTTAAAGTTATATAAGTTTAGTACAAATTGCAAGAGTTCTATTTGTACTAGTCTTTAAAGATCTGTATATATTTTGACAGGTTTTTGTTTGAAAGAATGCTTCGACAACTAAATAATCAAGTACAAAGGGCACCTGGACCGTAAAATATTGTGACTGATTCTTTTTTTGCAAGTTTATCTGCCTCCAATGCTTCTCGTCCTCAAAAACTAGCTTGTCTAGCCAGGATATTTAGCTCTACTTATTTGTGTATTCGTCTGAGCACTACAAGTTTTGCATATAGCCAAAAAAATATGTCCCACCAAGATCGAAACACTTTTTCATACGTTCAAAACAATTGGTAAAACAGTTATTCCAGTCTTCAGTTGACACCTGTAAAATCACTCTAAAGGCATCGATGACTTCTTTTGTCATCTGGAATTGCTGCCTAAACATTGAATTCTTGATTTTTGGAAACGTGAAGAACTCGCAGGGACTTATATAACAATCAGATATAGCCGTTCTTCGATCTTCTAAACCAATTGTTACCACATGACCAGATTGTGACACAAAAGTGTCTACAGTTCGAAAACGGATCACTTTTATTAGATTTTAATCATCGTAAAAAACCCACACAGCTTCCTATATGGAACCTTTTTAATGTTTTTCGACACTAATTGACGCGAATCGCTTTTTGCTCTTTTGTGAACAAATCAGGTATCCAACGGAAACAACTTTGTAACACCTAGTTCATCATCTAGGATCTTTTGGATCATCCTTAATTAGCTGCCGAACCTCATCTTGTTTTATCGCAATTAAACTCAGGATTTTTGTCAACAAAAGATTAAGGTTCAGTTTTTTCTAAAGATTCTATTGGTGGTACCTTCTGAGCAGCTATATGCCCAACTAAAAAGACTCTCGTACTTTAGGGTTCTTTAAAGACCCAAAGATCACCTGACTATTTGTATATATGGTGATTGGTTTCGTCTGAAGGCTGCTTTTGGCCAAGTTCAAAGCCTGGACTAGAAGTTTTGAATTTATGAAGCTCTTCGGTAGAAGGAGTTTCAGTTTTGAAGATGAATCATGACTTTCTTGAATAGATCTGGACTTGCTTTTGTTCAAAAGACCGAGCCGTATTGCAAAATCGAAACGTTAACTCTAAAGCCCACTGCTGAGGTACCTATATTAAAATTAATCCGTGGTAAACAGTAAAACTATTATAAATAAAATCATTTACAAATTAGTTTAATTAAAAAGGCATTGACCATCAGAGCGAGTTACTAGTTTTGAAGGTAAATTTGGTATAGTTTGCTATGAGATAGATTTGTTGGGTTCACTTTTAACTTCGTGATAATATTTTGAACAAATTGGTTAAATTATTGATATTTTTATAGGACGGGACGCTTTGCTGCAATTATAATATCCATTGTGGTGGTTATCAACGACCAGTGGGATATGGTGGTGTGGTGGCGTCTAAAAATGTACATTCAACAAGTGACAGTGACATTGTTAAACAATCTAGTTATCTTCAATTGGCTGCTCATAGTGTTGGACCCTACATTAGTGAGCCTACGAGCAGTGACACTGAAAGACGCTCGAGAAGGGCCCCTGGCGCGGGTTGAAACCCCCATGACGCCCAAAACCGGTCTTACATTCCTTGACACTTGTGAGCCTCCAGTGCAATAGCTGTTTCTTAATAATAGTAATAATAATAATCTCCAGATTCGTGCTCATACCAGTGAACCGCATAAAGTTGAGGGAATTAAGTTATTATTATTACTATTAGGCTTGCCTAAATTCAAGTGTCTTCCTAGATATCTAGATTTCGCTTCGGCAGCTTACATTTGTTACGATGTTATCCCCAATTCGTAATTTTACTCTATGGGCTACTACAATGTGTTGTTTTATATTGATACATTAAAATATATTTGAAAAAATAGAGGTCATACTTTTATAACGACCAATTATGCTATTAGACTTTAAATATTAAATAAAACAAACAAAATAATTAGTCTGAGTATTAATAGTAAAAAAATGTTATTTTTTTTGTTATGTCGATGAAAATTGACAATTTTATCGCGCTTGTGAGATGACACTATCTATTCTATATTTTTCATATGCAAGATGAGTTTCTGATAGGCACCCTTAAAGAAAACTAATACTTAAGTAACATTGATAAAATCATATCAACGATTATTCATTTTATATGATGATTACGAAGAAAAATGTGTTCCTCAGTTGAAAAGAGAAAAAAGATCGCAGTATCCATTCTTTCTTTACTTGCGCATGCACAGTTAGCTTGGAAAAAGAACACAACAGAACGATTTGACGTTATCGAGTCTTGCTTTAAGTTGTCCCTTGGTTAGAAAGAGAGACAAGATCGCAGTACCCACTCTATCTTTCTTTACTTGTGCATGCTCAGTTAAGTTTAAAAAGAGTGCAACAGAACATTTTATTGGTTGATGATTCGTTTACGAAATCACAAAAACGTGTGGTATGGTCAAATCACATAGATATTATCGAGTAAGGAAGAGCTATGCGTCAAGTTGTCCCTTGGTAAGAAAGAGAGACAGAATCGCAGTACACACTCTATCTTTTCATATAGATATTATCGAGTAAGGAAGAGCTATGCTTCAAGTTGTCAACCATTTCTTCTTTGACCGTCCTCGTTCCCCTCCAAGAAGCATTTATTTAGAGTGTTTACCATCTGGCATTCCATACAAATGACCCATCCCCCTTACTTTTTGAGTTTTTATAATTTAAGTGAAGGTTGGCCATACATTTCCATGACTTCCCTGTGTGTCCTCCATCTTCACTGTCCGCCCTGTTTCTTAATACCACCAAAAATGTTTCGTAGTATTTTTCCCTGCTAGATTTGCAATTTTATCTTATATCTCTTATAAGAGAACCTATGCTTATACTACTGTTCTATAAACTCTTTACTTTGTTTTCCTAGATATGATCTTTCAGTCTTGTTTGAGTTTGAGTATTTTTCTCTCTTTAAAATTTCTGCATTTATTCCATTATCTTCTGAACTTTTATTTGTCTTAAACCTTGTATCATCTAATCTATCTCTTCATTCGTTGGCTCTTTTATAAACATATTTGTATTCACTTGTTTTCGTCGTATTTTTGGTGAATTATTTATTCTTCTTTTTTTTAAGTTTCTGCAGTGGTTCCATTTTATGTCTGCACTTTACTATCGGCGATGATCCTTTATAATCATCACAAGCATTAAGAAAAAAATCCACATAATAGTTTGCACTTTAATTGTATAGAGTCGTACAATCGTCATTTTGCTTCGGGGCTTTAAACGGAAAGCATCAAGATGAACGTGGAGTGCGAAAATATGTGGAAAAGAATGAAATGAATGATTTGTGATCATGTGGGCATTTCAACGCAATTACATTCGATATGTGCTCGAAAAACCATCAATAAAATTGGTGAGTAAAGCTAAATGTGCTTCTACACGATACTGCTCGCGTATAATCGTTCGTAATCGCCGAATGTAAAGAGTAGCCTTTATGTCTGCACTCCACTATTGGCGATGATCGTTTATAATCGCCGATTGTGAAGAGGAGCATTTTATAAGATTTAAATTAAACATTTTAAATTTTAGTTTTAGTTCCAATAGGCAAGAGGGTGCTGCTTCAGAAACACACCTTGCAAGGTGTATATAATTAAGTGAATATAATAACGTAGACAAAACCAGTATAATAATAAAGTAAATTATACAGTATTTGTCTGACTGTAGCCAAAATGTTATTAACACTATAAAGATCATTTATTAGGTATATAAACATATTTCTGTATTAAATTAAATATAACGGTCTAAGGCACAACTTGGTCAAATCCATTAAATAAATCAGTTGATGGATTAAATATTTATTATAACACTTGCAGAACACACTTCAGGTTTATTTACTGTAAACAACATTACAATTGAACCCCAAACTGTTATTACGTACATTTTTCTTATAATATAAATCTAATCTTAAGACTCAATTCACACAGAACGGACGTTAGGCACAGGCGCGGTGAGGACCTTTATTCTTTCAGCGTCTCTCCTATGTAAAGAAATGGTACAAATTTCACAAAAATCATCTCTCGTGACGTACAAGTAAGATCACACTAGTTCCTCACCATGTGTTTTCATGGTCATTCTCAAAAATGCAGGATGATGTTGACTACAAGAAGAAGAAGAAGAAGAAGATGGCAAATACCCTTGTTTATTTGATTTCAATCCTGCTGATTATTGCAAAAGGAGTGCTCAAGACCTTCTTTCTCGCCATTGTCTCGCCCCTAAGTGTGTTTCACATACGCCACGGTTTCGCTACGACCGTGCCATGCCGAAGTCTCGTCTCTCCCAGATGTTGTCCGTTCTGTGTGAATTGGAACTTAGGTTTCTTATTGATAATTGCTTAAAAACCCTTTTTTCGGTAGATAAAACCATCATTTTACCTCTACTAAGCTCAAAGTTGTAAAATAGGAACTCAAGTTTAGTTTGGTGTTTTAAAATTCGTGTTTAGGAAAGTCTGTTTATCGGTAAGAATGTTTCAAATTAGTATTGGCTGCTTTACACAAGTGGAAGTATTCAATTTAGTTCTTTTGCTAAGATTTATTTAACCAGAAAACAACAAAACCGAGCTTGTTGAATCTGACAACAATCAAAAGTAATTTGTCCATAGAAAAAGGAACAAGTTTAGGTATTTCATGAATTCAGATACAATTTTGTCTTTAATACAAAATACGGAAGTAAATCAACCTGAGGTGTGTTCTTATAAATTTTAAAAAGAATACTATAGACATGTTGGCCGTTTTAAAATTCACCAAATAAGATTAATCGATCACCATTTACAATATTGATTTCAAGTGGTGTATTCATCTGCAGTATTCCATTCTTCGAGCATATGTTAACTATAAGCAAGAAGGGAACTCCTAATGACACCTAAATCTTTAACAACTGGTGGTATTAAAATGTTTATAAAAAAAGAAGTTGCGCGCTACGAGAACGAAGTTGCACGCTACGAGAACGAAGTTGCGCGCTGTGAGAAAGAAGTTGCGCACTACGAGAACGAAGTTGCTCACTACGAGAACGAAGTAGTGCGCTACGAGAACCAAGTTGAGCGCTGCGAGATCGAAGTAGTGCGCTGCGAGAACGAAGTTGGGCGCTACGAGAACGAAGTTGCACGCTCCGAGAACGAAGTTGCACGCTCCGAGAACGAAGTTGCACGCTACAAGAAGGAAGTTTCGCGCTACGAGAACGAAGTTGCGTGCTACGAGAACAAAGTTGCACAGTCGCGTGGCGTTAAGAATTGCTATAACTTTTTGGTTATTTAACTTGGACCGAAATTTTCCGGAAAATATAAAGATATTGCTAAATTATAATGTTGGATTGGAAATATATCAGACGAATAGCGTGACATTTTTTCAAACAAATTTACATGTTTCACCATTATGATAACATTTTGGTACCAAATTAACTCGGTTGCCAAGTGGCTCTGATACCAATTAGAACGAGGTATAAGAAAGATAGAATATAGTTTCATTTTAACTCTTTATAAGTATTCCACTCAAGCTTAGAGCATTGAAGTATGCCTATAGTTAGTATATGCTCAAAGGTGTAAAAAAATCTTGGGTGATGCTTTTTAAAAAGAACTTTCTATAGTAAGAAATATATTCTATATAAATATGGTTGTTATACGTTTGAATATTTTCACATTATATTCTTGTCAATATTCGCATTACGAATAGTGTCTAGTAGTAGGGTTTCAGATAGATCGTATAGAGAAACCGTATTAGGTAATAAGGTTGTAACAATTTCTATTGGGAAATTTGTTGTTGCACAGTCAATTCTACTGTGAGCCTTATACCAACTCTCAATTTTGACAATAAGATTTTATGTAGAGCTAATGTGATACTGAAAAATTGTTAGCATCATGTTTCGAATCAGCTAGTAGGTTTAAACGTATTTTCACAGGTTTTCTACAATTACAGAAAAAATTGGTTTGGAAAAGCGCCTTGTACTTGGTAAGTACCACGTGTTAATGAAAGAATTCTTCTTCTTAGTGTAACATCTTCATTACTGAAGGTGGGCAACAATTTCGGCAAATCTTTGTGCCGCTCTTAACGAAGAGGTCTAGGTGTATCCTTTCTCTAATATTCTCCTTCCATAAGAACTTTTTCACTCAGGGCGTCTTTTCCTTCAATTATCTAATAATTACTAAACAAAAAACGTGTTGCACTTGGTGAAAAAGTACTTCTTCTTAGTGGGCCATCTTCATTCGAAAACAAGTTTGGCAAATCTTTGTCTATCTTGCGCAGCTCTGAACAACGAATGAGTATCTAGGTCCATCCTTTCCCTGATACATTTCTACCATAAGAACTTTCTTATTCCAGGGCTCTCCACTTTTCCTTCCATTTCTTCTTTAAGTGCCGTCTCCATCGTGGAGGTTGGCAGTAATTTCGACGAATTATTTGCAATTCTGTGCTGCTCCCAGAAGTGTATGCGAATCAAGTACTGTTTAGTCACGAATATTCTTGTCTCTGGCCAGGTCCTCTCTGACCCTCTATTTTTCTTTGCAAGATGAGTTTGGGAGTTCGAATCTCGGGTATCGAGATATATGTCCTAGATATGCGGTCTTTGTTATCTTAATTACTGTTGGCAACTTCTTTTCCCTTCTTCGTAAAATTTTTTCCTTCGTGACGTGATCTACCCAGGAAATCATGAGCATACGTCGAAATATCTATATTTCAAAAGCCTTAAGGCGATTCTTGTTCTGGGTCTAAATTGTCCGTTATCTCACGTCCCAATGGGTTTGGCTTATGAGTTATGACCATACCCTTAGTCTTCGAGGTGTTTGTATTTAGGCCAACCTCGTCGCCTTCCTTCTATTATTAATCTTAAAAATTTATAGTTTGCTCCCTTGTATATATAGCCTAGGTAGCTAGTCTTACGCTTCTTGATTTTGGTTAAAAGTTTTCTTTCTCATCCCATTCTTTTCAAGACAGTTTCATTAAAGATATGTTCTGTCCATGATATTTTCAAAAGCCTTCAATAGATCCATATTTCAAATGCCTTCTACATAATTGATACTCAATTTTTTTAAATTAAGTTCCATTCCAAATTGAATCTGAGACACATACATTGTAATTGTAGAAAAAACATCTAATACTGTGAAAATACGCTGAAAATTACGCTGCGTAACAAAATTTTTTAAAACACTTCCCCAAACTTTTATCTCTACCTATCACTCTAAGAATTTATGTGACCAATATATCAAATGAAATTAAAGTCACTCATATCAACCGTAAATGTCAAAAAAAATCGACTAGAATTTAAATAATATATAGGTGAACACCTACTGCTAGAAAAACAAGTCAATTATTTTCAAATAAAATTATACTGTGGGATACCATAGCAGCTGAATTTATTATATGGCAATAAATAAATCTTTGACATTGCGTCAATTTCTTAGATAATCTTAGCTTCTATCGAAAAAATCAAAAATGCTGACTTTAAACGATATTCATTATATTTCAAGTTTCAAAATTAAGTACTGTATAAACAATTAAATATCTGAATAGTTACTTATATTGTATTTAAAATTACTTCCATACTTCGTCGAAAGTACCGAAATTAGCTCTGTTTGCCTCGCAATCTTTAAGGATTTTCCACCTGGCAGGAACGAAAGTTAATCATGTTAGTAAAACCCGAATTGACCAATATTTGTATGTCTGTACTAATTTGATGTTAAATTATTATTGTAAAGAAAATGTAAGGAGAAAACCAGCAAAGGCCTTTGTTGTTGGGCGCCAAATTTGTAACCATAAAAGTACCCCAGGCTAGCTCCCGAGGGTCGTGGCTTTCCTTCTGTGTTATTGCTTAATTTCCCCCCAAACAAGTTTTTAAAGGGCGCCAAGTACAGACACACAAATAAAATACTTAGATCAGTTTTAAAATGGTTTATTACTATAAAAATTGGATTAGTAATGTTTGTCAAATTATGAAAATTAATTAATTCTCTTATCTTGGTTTTTATCTGTGGCTTTGAACGGAGTTTGATCCTAAAGCACGTGCTGTAGAAGGTTGGTTTCCATTCGAGGGACTTCTAGACTGAATTTTCCACGCTTCTACGCAGTGGATTTGGAACAGCAATAGGGCCCTTCTTCTAGTTGGCAATAACCCAGAGACAGAAGGGCAAAGATGGTCGGAAACTCTGAACTACTTAAAATTCAACGATAAAATGAACGAAATAAAATCAAAAATTAACTACGAAACCTTAACTCTCCTTCCAATTAGCAGTCCCCACTCGTCTCAACGCGGAAACAATAGATAATTTAAAAATATTTTTAGTCCAGGAGGATTGTTCGAAAATGAACGATACAATCGTTACACGGTTTTTAGCGGACGTACCTATATAAGAGGAGAAGTCGAATTTTTAATCAGGGTAGAAAAGTAGTATACATTAGTTGGGATTACAGTTAATAACTACGAATTTTCGACTCGACAGGAACGAAAGTTGTTCATTTTTCACGGATAAGATAGATATTCATTGGGTTGGCCTTTACAGATCTATTGTGAATACCCATCATCTCTAAAGTAGGATTAGAGCATCTTGTCTAGCTCTGCTCTTGATGAGACGTAATAGCCTTGACAGTGGCCTCTCCACGTAACTTGGGGAGCCGGTTTCTCTTTTACCTACACCAGATACTGCAAGGCCTTCAGATTTGCATAAAAATGCGTTTCCTCCTCTGCAGTATTAACAGATGTCTTCATTTGATAAGTTTAGCTGAGCCGACAATGTCCAGTGAAGAGACTGACAATCATTTCTTCTTTGTGATACCAGCTCTGCAGTAAATTTCGCTGAGTGTCCTTTTATAAAGACTTTGGCTTGTCGCTTGGCCAATGATTTTTCCCACCACTCCTTGGCGTTCTCTATCCTTCTTTTCTCAATGACTGCCTTTCTGAAAGTGTCAGCAACCCTTCCGAATGGTTATGGGCCAATCATTGGGATATTAGCTCCCGTTCGGGCTAATTCCAGTATCAGAAAATACCAACTTTCAGCATGTGCCAGGCCCTAAAAGTTAAAGGTTCATTCCGCTAGAGAGATGATCGAATTTGGTTCCTCTGTAGGTAAAAGGAGAATTGTCTAATTTTCTAATATTCAACCAGAGTAAGAAGAAAAGTCTGCTAGGATTGATTATCGTCTTTGGTTCCTTCATTAGAATCTTATTTTCCACATTAGTAATACTGTTTTATTAGAAATTACATCATTGTGTCCATTTATTATTTCTGCTCTAACTCTTGCTTGCGTTTCAAGTTGGTTGAATCGAATTCTCCCTTTTATTTTTACACTTTTTTGTTGTTATTTTATATTTTTATGCCATTTTTCACCTTGCAATTAAGTCTGTGTATCCTCTAGTATTAAATTGTTTATTGAAGGAATACTGGTTGTATCTTTGAAATATGATGAAGTTCAGTAACTTATAATAAGTACATATTATATTGATGTTTCTGATATTTTACAATAAGTATTGACTGTTAGAGATTTAAAAAAAAAATATATACCTATATCAGCATTTTAGATATTGAGATTTATCAAAGAACTACCAATACAACTCAAAAGTTGTATAACATTTTCCATAGAAATATCTCTTCGTAATTAATGTTCCCTTTAACAAAATATATAAATATAAAGTTGTAATTGTTTACATATGTATTCTACCGGTAGTATATCTACAATTTTATCATGAAGAATTTTAGGAATTTATTCACGATTAGGAACTAAAACATGTTTTAAAAGACTCCGCACTTAGTTAGTAAGAAAAGGTATTGTCAATTTTTGTCTGAATTGTTTCTAAAATTTCAATGAGATACAAAAACTACATTAAATGTTAAAATCTTTAAAGGTTAACCAACAAAATTTTCTTCAATTTGGCGAACTTTGTTTGATGCACTATCTTGAATAAATTCATGAAATTGTTGATCACATTTATTCACTATTAAATTGTAGATGTAATATCGATATTAGGGATACCCTGATTACAAATATATACAATTTAACACTCATATTTTGAAAGAGTGAATCAGCTAATTAACAATTATAAAATCTGACTTTCCACGTCAACCATCACCCATGTACCCAAAATTTGGATTTTTTTGTTTGGGTTGTCAAAATTGTCTTCTTGACCAAAGATTTCGAAGCGATGGTGTTTTTTTAGACTCAATCTGAAAGGTCAAATATCTTCTTTTTCTTTTTCTTTCTTTTAGTTTAGGCGAGACCTCTGGTTTTTCCTCATCACTCTGTCTAGTTACATTCCAATTTTCGCGCTATCTTTTTCGAGGGCAACCTTTTGTGACCTATTGGTGATTTATCCCTTACAATTCTCTGATCATCCATTCCGTTAATGAGCTCATTCCATTCCACTTTTCTACTCAGCACCCATTTGTTGTTACTTTCCACTTTGAACCTTTTTCTCACATGTTCAATCTCACATGGAGATTTCTTTAGGTTGCTAATTCACGAATGTAAGCTTACATTTGCGAAATTTAAGATAATGGTTTTAAGATAAGCCAACAAACTCAGAAATTTAGCAATTTACACCAAACTAGCTATACGCTAGTTGCTGAGTACGAATCTGAGCTTATATTTACCAAATCTAAAATGGTAAAGATTTTCTTTTAGATCAGATTTGCAATCTTAAAGTTTATTTTCTCAAAAGTGATCTTTGATTCGTAATCAGTGATCTTCGAAATCCTATATAACAAATTTTATGATCTATTGTGTCCCCCTTTTCTTGCTTTAATTCTGATGTTTCCTCAGACTTATAGCAGCTCTTCTATCTTTTTAAAAAGTTTAGGATATCGTTGGGCTTCATCCTCTATCTCACAGAATCTGCACTTTGCTTCATCTACCAATCCTACTTGCTTCATGTGTTTTCTTAATCGGCAGTATTCATGTTATAATACGAAGGTTCTTCTTACTAAGCTTTAGCGAGCTGAAAGACCTCTTCTGGTTATGGTTTTCCAGTGGTGCTTTCGATGATCCTAGTCCTTCTAGATCGTTTCAGTACTTGGATTTTTCTCTATCCATTTCTTCCATAGTTTTCCTAAGATTGTACTACTGCTAATTCCAAAAGATGATTCTGTTCCCAAGTATGGGGTGTTAGCCCCTTCTTTTATCAGCGTATCTGCTGTTTCGTTTCCTTCTATTCTTATTTGTCCTGGAACCAATAAGAGAGTAATAGTGTTATTTTGTCCTAGTTCATTTGGGCAATCCCAGACCATCTTTGAACCGATGGCTGCTTGAATATCTTACATGATTCCAATCTTTTGTCTACGATAGTTCCTTTCGATATTCAACTCTATCCATCTTTCAATGGCACGGATTTCCGCTTGAAGGATGCTTGGGTATCCACCCAGGCTTTCTAGGTCCAAAAACCCCTCCACCTCTTCCTTTATCTGACTTGGAGTCATCCGTATACCATTTTAAGTCATTTTAGCTTAGCCCCAATATGGTATCTTGTCCCAATTTTGTGGTGAATTTTCTTTCAAAGCTAAATTTCTTTCGCACATCATCTTCGGGAACACCATTTAGAATCCGCACTTTGAATTTCGCAACCTAACTTCAAAATCGTAATCAGCGTCCTTAAAAACTCACGTATACCAAGTTGGGCTAATCTAACTGAAATTTTTCGAAGGGTTTTCCAATTTATCATTGTTTCGTCTGCCACCTTGCGTCCGCTATTTTGATTTTTGCTGTGTCTAGCTTTAAAAAACACTACCATTGCTTTGATAGCTTTTTTTAAGACGAAAATTTTTATAATTAAACAGAAAAATTTTGGGTATATGGGTGACCGGTTGATCTGAAAGGTCCTAAAAGATTTCATTAAAGAAAAAATTGTAGTATTTGTAATCAGTGTAATTTACTAGCAAATACAGTAACATATAAGAGAGTCGTTCTTTTGGCCTTAAGATGGCAGAAACTGATCAAAATATAAGAATATTGTAATAATTCTAGACAATAAATAAATAAATTTGTAATTAAGTAGTTGGTTATATAAATAGATGTTAGCTAAAAATTTTTTTATACATACTGCATGAAGCTATTTAAAAACATGTTTATGAGTTATCTAGAAACGTCTATTTGATAGTTTCGATAACTCAATGCTTGAAGTCTTTCGAAAATTTTACAACAGTTAGACGTCGTATTAACAATAATACAATAAATAAATCTTGGTCAACTTTCTTTTTAGAATATTCATTTTTTTTTCTATCTTAGAAAGTTTTTATATGCAAGTAACGGAGCCCAAAATCAATCTTTTTTACATGTAAATCTCCTTAAGAAAATTTAAGGTCCATTTTAGTCATTTTTATCTTTTTTTAAGGTCATCCACTTTTTCTTCGACTGTTTAGTTCAACCAGTTCTAAAGCTTTTCATTCACCAATTCGAACTGGTTCAAGAACCGATTTCGAACTGGTTGGACCGCTCTCCAACTGTTTTTAACTGGTTTAAACTTGTTGAACAGGTCTATAAGCAGGTATAAACAGCTGAAGAGTTGACTGTAGGGGTCTACCGTTAAGGATCACAATTTGAAGTTGGAAATTGTAAATTAAACCTTTGTTTAAATCATTATAAAACTCTGGGTGACCCTGAAAGATTCAGATCTGTACATAGTCAGCAAGTAAGTTTACAAAAATCCACCTGGACAGACAAAGAGAAAAAAGGGAAGAATTTAAAAAGGTAGTAATGAGTAATCTGGTATTTAGTATTCATATTAATAAACAGTTTGAGTATTTTAAAAAGATCGTATTTGGTTAACAATTATCGTATTTGTGAAACTAAGATTTTATAGGATTTAAATAGAAAATTAAAATACTGATATTACTATTTGAAGTGTTAGCAATAAAGTGTTCGTATTATTTGGTTTTCATTATAAATAGGCACGATTTTATTGTTGGAATGTCTTGGGATATAAAATACCTTTCATCTCGTGGGTATCGACTGTACTTCTACTCTGACGAAAACTCACTAAGATCACAATGCCACTGTGCTCCAACACACTCCAATCTGTTCGTAAATTATTTTGAATTAAAAATTTAAGCAAATGGACTGCTCGAGATACATCTGTAAAATCTGATCGTTTGTATATTATTTCCAATTCTGTCTTTAATTTGTTTTTATTTTAAAAGGGAAATGCGTGAATTGCTAAATCATTTTTTCATACCTTTCATTTTGTGGGTATCGACTGTACTTCTACTCTGACAAAAAATCACTGAGATCACAATGTCACTGTGCTCCAACAAACTCCAATCTGTTCGTAAATTATTTTTAATTAAAAATTTAAGCAAATGGGGTGCTACAGATACCTGTTTAAAATCTGAGCGTTTGTATATTATTTCCAATTCTGTCTTTAATTTATTTTCATTTAAAAAGGGAAATGAGCGAATTGCTAAATCATTTTTTCATACATTTCATCTCGTGGGTATCGACTGTACTTCTACTCTGACGAAAACTCACTGAGATCACAATGCCACTGTGCTCCAACACACTCCAATCTGTTCGTAAATTATTTTCAATTAAAAATTTAAGCAAATGGACTGCTCGAGATACATCTTTAAAATCTGATCGTTTGTATATTATTTCCAATTCTGTCTTTAATTTGTTTTTATTTTAAAAGGGAAATGCGTGAATTGCTAAATCATTTTTTCATACCTTTCATTTTGTGGGTATCGACTGTACTTCTACTCTGACGAAAAATCACTGAGATCACAATGCCAATGTGCTCCAACAAACTTCAATCTGTACGCAAATTATTTTCAATTAAACATTTAAGGAAATGGACTGCCCCAAATACTTCTTTAAAATCTCATCGTTTGTATATTATTCCAAATTCTGTCTTTAATTTGTTTTCGTTTAAAAAGGGAAATGATCGAATTGCTAAATCATTTTTTCATACTTTTCATCTCGTGGATATCGACTGTACTTCTACTCTGACGAAAAATCACTGAGATCACAATGCCACTGTGCTCCAACAAACTCCAATCTGTTTGTAAATTAAATTTAAGCAAATGGACTCTTCCAGATATTTCTTTAAAATCTGACTTTTTGTATATTATTTCCAATTCTGTTTGTAATTTGTTTTTATTTAAAAAAGGAAATGAGCGAATTCCTTAAACCTTTTTTCAGACCTTTCATCTCGTGGGTATCGACCGTACTTCTACTTTGACGAAAAATCAATGAGATCACAATGCCACTGTGCTCCAACAAACTCCAATCTGTTTCTAAATAAAATTTAAGCAAATGGACTGCTCCAGATACTTTTTTAAAATCTGATCGTTTGTATATTATTTTCAATTCTGTCAATTTGTTTTTATTTAAAAAGGGATATGAGCGAATTGCTAAATCATTTTTTCATACCTTTCATCTCGTGGGTATCGACTGTACTTCTACTCTGACGAAAAATCACTGAGATCACAATGCCACTGTGCTCCAACACACTCCAATCTGTTCGTAAATTATTTTCAATTAAAAATTTAGGTAAGCAAATAGACTGCTCCAGATACTACTTTAAAATATGATCGTTTGTATATTATTTCCAATTCTGTCTTTAATTTGTTTTTATTTAAAAAGGAAAATGATCGAATTGCTAAATCATTTTTTCATACCTTTCATCTCGTGGGTATCGACTATAATTCTACTCTGACGAAAAATGACTGAGATCAGAATGCCACTGTGCTCCAACAAACTTCAATCTGTTCGTTAATTTTTTTCAATTAAAAATTTAAGTAAATGCACTGCTTCAGATACTTCTTTAAAATCTGATCGTTTGTATATTATTTCCAATTCTGTCTTTAATTTGTTCTTATTTAAAAGGAAAATGAGCGAATGAGCGAATTGCTAAATCATTTTTTCACACCTTTCATCTCGTGGGTATCGACTGTACTTCTACTCTGATGAAAAATCAGTGAGATCACAATGCCACTGTGCTCCAACAAACTCCAATCTGTTCATTCCAACAATAAAATCGGGTAATGAACGATTTTTTTAACATTAGATCTCACCTTTCTTTCCTGGCCTAAAACCAGTAAAAAATTTTAACCATACTTAAAAATAACGATTCTATAGATCAAAAGTTAGTACACCGTTATTTTTGGGAAATTTAATTTTGGAATTGTGTAAAGACCTTAATTTTAATTTTTATTTTTATTTTAATTTCAATTGTTTTTATTAATTCAACCTAAAAATTACATTTGTCAGTGAGATGTGTAATATGTGAATGTAAGTTTATTAATTTTATTTATTGTACTCCAGCAATTATTCTTGTTATATTTTAGAAGTCTGATGATGCTCGTATGAGCGAAACGCGTCACAATAAGAATTAATATAAATATTTTGCTGAGACCGAGACTTTGATTTATTTTACTTGGTATTTACATATTCCGGTCTCTTTGAGAATTATAGACGAATTTTTTGAATACTTTGTTTTGTTTACACTGTTGCTAATACTTTTTAAGCATTGTAAAGCAGATAATATTTTCTAAACGAACTTTTAATGATTCCTACGAATTTTATCAAATGCTAATCTATTTATTAGAAATTAGTATACAGAATGGAAAAATATCATCCTGTATAAATAAAATTTGTATCATTTTAGTAGTCCATATATTAACGAAAATAAAATAAAATAAATAAATAAATCTCTTAAAATTAATCTAGCCACTTGATGAAAGAGAAATTAGCATTTTAGAAGCCTATGTGTAGTTATATAAAATCTTCACGTAATTTTTTTTTATTAACTGTGTCTTATTTATTTTGTAATTTAAGTGTTAAAGTGGTTAAATTAATTTTTGTGTTAATAAATTAGTGTATAGGAAGTATATGTTTCTGTTTCTAAATGAATTATAATTTTTAAATTCTAGTCAAAAGAAAATAAAGGCTTTTATCGAAATTTTGTACTGTTCTGGAGATATATAGCTTATACAGTGAACGTATTTTATGCAATGAATGTTAAGGAATAGTATCCCTCAATTTTTATTATATATGATTATTTATATTTTATGGTTTTTTTAAATCTTATCTCAATAGTTGAAGCTGTTTTAAGGATATTCACAACTTATATACTGTGGGCCAAAATAAAGAAGTACATTTTTTAGTTGAAAATAACTTTTTTGTTTTTTGGACGTTTTAATTTCTTTTTGCAGGGCTAATAGCCTAACATGTCCTCAATATAACTGCAAATTTGGAAGCAAATATAAAGAACAGTATCGGACTTAAAAAAAATTATGTAACGGTGCATTTGAGCTTGAAAAACGATGGAAAAGAAGTAATTTAGTATTAGGAGAGTTTCCTTCTGGAAAGGAAGGAACGTACTCAAATAAGATTTCCTGATTAAAATAAAAACTGATATTTTACAAATTCGGGATTTTTTTATATTTTATGGTGAAGGCGTGTTCTGAACATTATTTAAAAAAATTTCCTTTTTACTGAATAGTTAACCTACCAAAAAAGCATGTCAGTTCAATTTTAGCTAACACAGTTTTCTTTTGTAACGAGCTCCAATACACCGTTATATAATTTTTTTATAAGTTCGACCCTGTACGTTATTTTTGCTTCCAATTTTGCAGTCATGTTGAGGACATGTTAGGCTATTAACCCTGCAAAAAGAAATTAAATCGCCCAAAAAACAAAAAAGTTATTTTCAACTAAAAAATGTACTCCTTTATTTTGGCCTACAGTGTAGAACATAAGCCCCAGCATACATGGATTTAGCGTCATCCATTCAATTTAAGGTCCGAAAAAGGTAAGTTAGTTGATGACATTAAAAAATCTTTAAATCTATGTTCTTATCAAAACCACAAAATAAGACAATCCTTGTATTATTGGTATTAATATTGTGAAAATAATATTTTTAAATTTGATTATAGACCCACAAACAATAAATTCCGAAACTAAAAAAAATAAGTAAAAAAAAAAATTTTGTATCCTGTTGTTATCTACTTATAGGAGAGGGTGGTTTCGTCTAGGAGGTCCTCAAGTTCTGCAGGAAGGACCCTGTCTACGGGCTGGGAAAGACTTATAGAGGGATAGGGAATCTTGATTTTTGCCATTCTTGATCTTCTTTGAAATCCTCCATTCCAGTGGGTATGGAGGGTCCTCTGGGAGATGATGTTGGTACCCTATAGAGTTCGGGCGACATATTGTTGTTGTAACGTCTAAAATCCAGGAGGAAAAAGAAGAATTCTTGTATTTTGGTAGCTTGGAAAAAGGTGGTACCTATAGGTTTTTGGCTACATGGGTAGTGGCTCTTTCTCTGGAAGAAGCGAATAGAGGAGTCTTTGAGGAAGAGCAGAATATGGCACAGCCTTATAATCGACAAGAGGTCGAATAAAACTTTTGTAGTCATAAAGTGGCATCTTCCGATGATCGCGTAGAACGATTATATAACGAAATAATAATAATCTGTCTTATATAAATTTATAATTTAACTATCTTTATTAATTGTTTAAATAAAATTGAGGCATACTTGTTTTAAAACAAGAATTTAAGAATAAAAAATCAGTTCAATAACTATTATAGAGGTTAAACAGTTTTCATATTCTTAAAAATTCAACTTTAACAACAATTTTAGATACCTAATTGTTTTCTACAAATGGAATGAAATTGCCATTAGACCAATAAATTCTAAAAATTAATGATATTGTTTTATTCATTTACCTATCATTTAAATGGACCAAAATATACGATAATATTTACGCTATGTTAAAATGTTTTTTCATTCTTAAATTCATAATAATTAAAAATTATTTCTTAAAAAGTATGTTGCGATTGATGAATTTTTATGATGATAAAAAAAACTTATTTTATGTAGTCCCCTTAGGCAGCTATACAACGAATCCAAACCGTTTTCCATGTTTCGTAACATTTCTGGAACTCTTTGACTTATATGTATGCGGGTACCCTCCTGACTGCCGCAAGGATGTCTGTAATAGACTCAAAATGGGTTCCTTTGACCACTAATTTTGTGCTAGGGAACAGAAAAAAGTGACAGGGTAACATATCAGATCAATAACACGGCGATTCCTTTAGAGGCCACATACTGGGACACCATGGGACACGCTGATTGCGTCATGATGAAGGATGTAGCATGTCCAAAAAACACTATGCATAATTTTTATTTTTTTTAATATAGTCCCTTACTTAAGCCGACTCTGATCATAATATCTTCGAGAAAGTTCTCGCCGTTAATAGTTTAACCGTCAAAACTATCGATTTTTCGAGGCCGACCAATCAAATTGGTGGATTAAGATCATGTGGCGCAGGAGGGGTAGTTTTGAAGCGACGCGGTCGAATTTTAAGCGCGATATGAAAATCAGTCTAGCTTGGGTACTTGTGCTGATAAGTTGATTTCGTATACCCCTAGATTCAAATACCGGCAAATTTCTTTTAAATTTGCAAATAATTATTTGCGATTTAGTGTTTCTAAGTAAAGTAAAGTCAGTGAGAAAGTGTAGAACCCCTCTGATGGAAAAGCTGTCTGATAGTAGCGAAGAAGCACCAGTTTTTTATGGTAGCGTATGAATTGGGTGTGGCCCCATTACGTTCTCTTATCTAGGAGACAAACTATTTCTACAGTGTGCAAATTTCTCCATAGTTCGTCGCATACATGTTTTAGTTAACAGTGAAAGCGTTACGCAGGGTCTGACTAAATATTTTTGTAACACCTCTATGATAAATTTTTTTGTTTCTTGATGTTTATCTTAATTTTAATGTTTTAATATTAAATTATTATATGGTACCCCCAATTTTTTACTCGAGTAAAACATCTTTTAAGCTAAAAGTGATTTACAATTTTTTATTAAATTTTGATACTTTTCATTTCCTTTTCCATATCACATTCTGCTTAAATGGGTACACAGAAATAACAATATAAAAATACTTAGCTGTTATTGAATGTGTAATATTGTTTCTATATGTGATTAAACACTAATGTGTTTTACAGTATTTTACCTTATTTAATTGTTGATATTTTATATGTCTATTTGTTTCGTTCATCTGTTTGACTTATTACTACACACAGTAATAAATATTGTTTATTGTTTATTTATATGTTTTATTTTCTGACCTGGTGTAAGTTATTCTGATCTAATCTCATTAACAACAAGAATAAGACGTATTTCACTCATAAATTTTAGCTTTTGACTTGATCAAAATATATGGAACTGTTGTGATAAATAAGAACAAAAAGTAAGTATAACTTTCTCTTTCCAGTTTCACTAATAAAAGTGTGTAATTTAAATTTTTAACCAGAACATCTGCCGGGTTACCTAAATCTACCTTATTTTATCTCATATCCCTTATATCTTTATTATTTTATCTCTATCTACAACATCTGATAAATCATTTTATCTAACATCTATATTTTCTCTCATATCGCTCTTATTCTAACTTTATCTATAACATCCAATACATTATTTTATCCAACTTCTAGATTAAATATTTTTTCCATCTGGGTTTCTTATATTTCCCCATCCTTAAGATAAAAAAATAAGTGGCGCCCATATACCTCTCCCTTATCCATCATTTCTCTCATTTTCTCTTTAGTCCCTTTTAATTTCTTTTATCTTTTATTTTTTCTAGTAAATATATTCCCTTATATCTTTTCAATACAATATCATCTAGCTCGTTCGAATCCACGCTCGCTCTCCTCCTACCCCCTGAGTGCCGTTCGCATTGGTTAGCCTCTATAAACGAGCATTTAACATCATTGAGAAAAAAGAGGTTACACATATATTTTGGCGCCCAACGTGTAGGGCCTGATATTACACTATTTTTGACGCCCACAACGTGGATCCCGATGATAAAATCCCTATTTTTCCGACAATAAAATTACACACTTTTAATTTCGACAATTTCCGTTATTTTTTCTTATCACAATGGCCAACTTTGAGGTAACTTTTCTAACAGCCGACGAAATTAACTACGAGTTAAAGATCAGAGGAACAGCCACCAACAGAAAGATAGAGGATAAAAGGAAAGTCCTCAAAAGATTGTTAACCAAAGAAACAAACGGTACGTTCACTTTGGAAAATATTAACATAGAAGACGAAAAGGTTGCAATTAAAAATTCTATCGACAGCGTTTCCAATTTAATAGAAGAATTTGAAGGTTCTGCTTCAGATTCATGTTTTCGTAGAGTAAAATCTAGGATCGCTCACTTGTTAGGCAGAATACAACGTTTACCTCTACCTGAAAATCCTTCCGAGGATGATATAAATTTCCGCGATGAATCTAAAACCACTTGTCTCCTTCTCGAACAAGAAATGATAGATAAAACCATTCCCTTCAATAATTCACCTTCTTCTAGTTCAGTTCCGAATACAGAAAGCACAGTACCTATAATCAACGTCTCTACCCCTGAAATTAGATATCTAGATCGTTTTCCTTTGTCGAAATGGAATATTAAATTTAACGGTGATCCTAAAAGCGTTTTTGAATTTCTAGAAAAAATTAAAGAACTAGCTGAATCCCGCAACATCCTACCTGAAACCCTTTTTCAATCAGCGGTTGAACTTTTCACCGGGGATGCTTTAATATGGTTCCGCAGCATCAAAACCTCTCTCAACTCTTGGGATGAACTTACGAATGTTCTCAAATCAACCTTTCTACCACCAGAAAATGATGAACAACTCTGGGAGGAAATTAAAGGCTATAAACAGAAAAAGAACGAATCTATTATTATTTTTGTTGCTCAACTCACTTCTCTCTTCAAACGCCTTTCTCGTGAACCAGCTGAAGTCAGCAAATTAAAATACATCACCCGAAATTTACTTCCGGAATACATTCCTCACGTAACTCTCTCCAATGTAAATACCGTCTCTGACCTAATTCAATTAGTCAAAAAATTGGAGGATGCTAAATCACTCTCTGTTCAAAAACCTTCTTTCCAAACCAAAGTATCTGCTATTGACTCTACTAATCATCGTCCTAAACAACGAACTAATAAACCGAGAACATCTAACTTACCTTCTACCTCTAACAACGTAGCGAGTACTTCAAATCCAACTAATACTTCTAACAGTAGGGATGTTACCTGCTGGAATTGTCATAAGAAAGGACACATTTATTCTAGCTGTCAAAATCAACAAAAATCCTATTTTTGTTATCGTTGTGGTTCCCCAAATGTCACTGTTTCTACCTGCCCCCGTTGTTCAAAAAACTAACTAGGGGAGAATGTCGTATCGGTGCACTCTCTCTTTACCGCCCTAGTAAAACCGATATCAAAAAACAAGATCAATGGGAAAAATGGCTAAAAGTTGTTAAAAATTTCTATCAAAACTCTTCGCAAATCACTGCCCCAGTTTCACTAAACAAGTCTACCGATATACAAAGATCTTCCCATCTCGTTCCTGATGCCTTGAGTCGTGCCTTCCCTGAACAACCCCAAATTTCGTATCTTGAGGTAGACACTAATCGAATAGATGTATGGTTCGATGAGTTTCGTACTAAAATTCTCCAACACCCTGAGCTCTATCCTCAATGGAAAGTAGATAATGATCTGGTTTATAAATTAATCCCTTCCAAATTGCCTTTCGCCACTAACGAAATAGAGTGGAAAGTTTTCGTACCAAAACCCCAGAGACATGACATTATGTCATCTTGTCATGATCCCCCTACCTGTGCTCATTTCGGATTTTTCAAAACCCTGAACCGAATCCAAGAGCGATATTATTGGCCTAAAATGAGGAACGATGTCCTTCGTTTTGTTAGATCTTGTAAAGTTTGTGGAGCCCAAAAAATGCCTACCTCCACTAAAATAGGTTTAATGGGAAAAGAGAAAGCTGCCGAATTCCCATGGCAAATTATCGCACTTGATCTTATTGGTCCTCTCCCTCGCTCCAAAAAAGGATATACCTGGCTCTTAGTTGTTACCGATTGGTTTTCTAAATTTACTTTATTGCAACCCTTACGAAAAGCCACCACCAAAAATATCACTAATTTCCTAGAAAATGAAGTATTTCTCATGTTTGGTGTCCCTCAATTCCTTATCTGCGATAACGCTAGAAACCTTAACAATCCCATGATGAAACATCTCTGTGATCAATACAAAGTCCAAAAAATATGGTTCAATGCCGTCTATTCACCACAGTGTAATTTTTTAGAAAGAACGAATAAAACCATTGGAACCGCTATTAGGTGTTATATCGATGAACATTCTAACTGGGATAATGAACTTTATAAAATCCGACAGGCTATCAATACCGCTAGACACGAAGTCACCAAATACTCCCCATCATTTTTAAATTTCGCGAGACATGTACCGATATCTGGAAATTACTATTCCGCTAATGGCGCTGATCGTCCTATGTCCCTTAATACCCCTGAACAATACGATAAATACGTTTCAGATATACAAGGGTTAAAGGATATTTTTTTTGAAATACAACACAATCTTCACCATGCCTATCAAAGAAATTCCAAAACTTATAACCTTCGTCGTAGAAACATTCAATTCAACGTTGGTGATAAGGTGTGGAGGAGAAATAAAGTTCTCTCCAAAGCTGCCGATAAGTTTATGTCCAAATTAGCTCCTAAATATCTCTTATGTACTGTTGTCCGTAAACTTTCTCCACTAGTATATACGTTACAAAATCCCGATGGCTCAAAAGCAGGAAACTGGCATATAAAAGACCTTAAGCCTTATGTCTCTGATCCCGATGATTCTTCTGAAGATGAACTCTCCGAATAGGAACTAACGTTTCTCTGTTTTCTCAGAATTGTCAGTATAAGCTTTCCTTTTCCATTTTCTTTGACTTCTCTATATCTCAACCTCTCGCTATGACTCAACACTAAATAATTTTCTCTACGCCTCACTTTCATATTTTTCGTTTAGGTATAGCCATACTTATAACTATCGCTTATCCTTCGTTTAAATGTATTACCACTTGAACTTTTCATCTCGAAAGGGAAAATACTTTTCTCTTACCTACCGATTACCTACCTAATAAGTACTTTAATACTTATCACTACCGTCTCGAAAGTAGGATTTACTTTCCTTCATTTACCGTCCATTTACCTAATAAGTGTAATAACACTTGTTTTTATCGTACCGAAAGAGAAAAGATGTTTCTCGTAACTACCGTTTATTTACCTTATGAGTGTTTTAACACTTGTATTTTTTTTTCTTGAAGGAAAAAATAGCTTTTCCTTTATCTACCGTTTATCTACCGTATAAGTGCGTCTGCACTTGTAAATTAATTATCGTATCGTTCAGTAATATCTATTACTGTTTTATGTTTAGAAAACATTTTTCTATTACCTTATCTTTCGTTCATCATCCATAAACTACTTGTTATCTTCGATATGGATAAGACGATTATCGTACCTTAGTGGAAGACACATGAAAGTTTTTAGAAGAAAAAATTTTTTTTAAAAATTTTTTTTGAATTTTTTTTAAAATTATTTTTCGTTCTTTCATACAATTTTATACCTTTACGTATCGTTGGTTTAAAGAATTTTGATCCGTAACATGACTACTATTGGAATCACTTTACTTTTTTGACTAACAAAATTCAATCTTAACTACTTCTTCTGGAATTTTATTTTGACCTTGCAATTCGTCACGAGAGATAAGCCTAGGAAAGCCGTAGGGAATTCTTTCCGGTAGTGGGTCTGTTGAGATTGTAAGGAAGATAGATAAAATTTCTTTCTACTCTCCTTCTTTTCCTCTTTTACTTACTCTATTTTTTTTCCAGCTAGGATTGAAGACTGTTAGGATAATTTGTTTTTAAGATTTGTTAGATTCCTGTTAATGTCTTAGTGTGATCTACTACTTTAAGATTTTTTTTATTAAATGTTCTCAATGAGAACTATATTTTTAGTAAATACTGTTTTCTTCTCTTCCTTACTGTATATTCGTTGATATCTTTAACGTCAACCAAGCAGGACGGAACTTTTCCGAACATCTTTTCAGATGTTAACGTATCACGTACTTACCTTGACTGTCGGATCTAATGGAGCCGGTAGGCTTATTAGATTCCTAATTATAACTATCGTCCGTGTTTCTTTCTTCCTTTTCAAAATTAATATCAACAGTTTGGTTTAAATTCAGCTTTTTTCTTTATAGGAGTTCCTAAAAAGGGAAATACGCGTTGTGCCTCCTATGGGAAATTTTACTTATGGGAACATAGCATTCTTTACCTTCTTCCTTGTGTGTGTGAATGTAGTGTGTGTCCTGACATCTTATGTCAAGGGCAATATAAATACTTTTTTGTCGATTTGCCTTAAAGATACCACTTAGTGCTGCCCGTCTAGGCCGAGCTGTACACTTTTTTGTTTCCGTGCAGAAACTTCGGAGTAGACCTGTTCCCGATCACTTTGTGATCTTCCGGTTGGCCGGTACCGTTTATAAAAATCTGGTCACTTAGTATCAAAGATCTACGGATCTGATACATTTTACCTACCTTGTGGTTCTTCAAACTCTCGTGTAGTTTCACTTGTATGTTAATGCACTAAAGAATAGTGTGAATATTATATCACATTCAATAACTGACACTAATACCCCCAATTCTACCTAAATAGTTGTCGTTCTCGTTAAGATCGCTTTTCTACATCTTGATGTTCACTACCTTTACCAGCTTCAGTTTTTTAGACACACTACTGTTGTTCCAACCATAGCTTATCCTTCTTTAAAAACTGTTTTCTATCCAGTTTTTTCTCTTCGGAAGGGGCTGTGTAGCATGTCCAAAAAACACTATGCATAATTTTTATTTTTTTTAATATAGTCCCTTACTTAAGCCGACTCTGATCATAATATCTTCGAGAAAGTTCTCGCCGTTAATAGTTTAACCGTCAAAACTATCGATTTTTCGAGGCCGACCAATCAAATTGGTGGATTAAGATCATGTGGCGCAGGAGGGGTAGTTTTGAAGCGACGCGGTCGAATTTTAAGCGCGATATGAAAATCAGTCTAGCTTGGGTACTTGTGCTGATAAGTTGATTTCGTATACCCCTAGATTCAAATACCGGCAAATTTCTTTTAAATTTGCAAATAATTATTTGCGATTTAGTGTTTCTAAGTAAAGTAAAGTCAGTGAGAAAGTGTAGAACCCCTCTGATGGAAAAGCTGTCTGATAGTAGCGAAGAAGCACCAGTTTTTTATGGTAGCGTATGAATTGGGTGTGGCCCCATTACGTTCTCTTATCTAGGAGACAAACTATTTCTACAGTGTGCAAATTTCTCCATAGTTCGTCGCATACATGTTTTAGTTAACAGTGAAAGCGTTACGCAGGGTCTGACTAAATATTTTTGTAACACCTCTATGATAAATTTTTTTGTTTCTTGATGTTTATCTTAATTTTAATGTTTTAATATTAAATTATTATATGGTACCCCCAATTTTTTACTCGAGTAAAACATCTTTTAAGCTAAAAGTGATTTACAATTTTTTATTAAATTTTGATACTTTTCATTTCCTTTTCCATATCACATTCTGCTTAAATGGGTACACAGAAATAACAATATAAAAATACTTAGCTGTTATTGAATGTGTAATATTGTTTCTATATGTGATTAAACACTAATGTGTTTTACAGTATTTTACCTTATTTAATTGTTGATATTTTATATGTCTATTTGTTTCGTTCATCTGTTTGACTTATTACTACACACAGTAATAAATATTGTTTATTGTTTATTTATATGTTTTATTTTCTGACCTGGTGTAAGTTATTCTGATCTAATCTCATTAACAACAAGAATAAGACGTATTTCACTCATAAATTTTAGCTTTTGACTTGATCAAAATATATGGAACTGTTGTGATAAATAAGAACAAAAAGTAAGTATAACTTTCTCTTTCCAGTTTCACTAATAAAAGTGTGTAATTTAAATTTTTAACCAGAACATCTGCCGGGTTACCTAAATCTACCTTATTTTATCTCATATCCCTTATATCTTTATTATTTTATCTCTATCTACAACATCTGATAAATCATTTTATCTAACATCTATATTTTCTCTCATATCGCTCTTATTCTAACTTTATCTATAACATCCAATACATTATTTTATCCAACTTCTAGATTAAATATTTTTTCCATCTGGGTTTCTTATATTTCCCCATCCTTAAGATAAAAAAATAAGTGGCGCCCATATACCTCTCCCTTATCCATCATTTCTCTCATTTTCTCTTTAGTCCCTTTTAATTTCTTTTATCTTTTATTTTTTCTAGTAAATATATTCCCTTATATCTTTTCAATACAATATCATCTAGCTCGTTCGAATCCACGCTCGCTCTCCTCCTACCCCCTGAGTGCCGTTCGCATTGGTTAGCCTCTATAAACGAGCATTTAACATCATTGAGAAAAAAGAGGTTACAAGGATCCAGCTAAGGGTGCACCCTGTTGACTCTTTTTCACACTCTTCCGAGTATTTAGCGATAGTAGACTTGATTTACGGTTTGTCCCGATGCAACAAATTCTTTTCACTGCTATTAAAGATACTGATTATCGGTTTCACCTTCGACTTGCTCATGCGAGCTTTTTTCGGGTGAGAAACAAGCATTGTCAACTTTGTCGTATTGGAAAAAACAGCTCTCATCGCCTGTAATAACTCGATCAAGAAGCTCGGGATCATTTCCCACTTGTTCTAAACCGTCTACTGCGACGGTCATTCGATGCTCCTTTTGGTCGTCATAAAGGTACTTTGGAACCATCATCGCGCACAACTTTTGCATCCCAAAATGGTTGGTTAAGATTTGTATAACTGTTAAATGCTGATCTTCACGAATTAGGGCACGCACAAGCTGCGCAGTCGACTTGTTTCTCGCTCTACGCCTTGTCTTTAACTCTTTCACGCCCTTCTTTAAACTCTTTATGTCATTGAAACACCAAGGCACGGCTAAGGGCACTTTTACAATTTTCCGAAGCTGTTTCGCCCAATCTGGCGCAAAATTTTATCGCGACGCATTGCTCTAGATTTTGTTTCTCCATTTTCGTGACGAGCAAGACCAACGGGTACTTAATATGATACAGCAGACAAACTAAACAAGCTAGAGCAATGGTAAATACATCAATGGAGAGGGCAAAGATGCCGGGGAAGAAAAAGGATAAGGTAATTTAAAGATCGCAGGTTAATCTTAAAGACAGTCTCATTACTTAATTGTCACACGTCATACCTACTTATCTAAATTATACTATCAACCTATGTGTAGTGGCCCATTCTGCTCTACCGGAAGCAAGTTTCTTCGAATGTCTCTCAGGAGGGTCTGTAATGTCTGTATATGTTTATTTTTTTGTAAATTTATTACCAGAATCATTTTCTGTTATAAAAAATGTGTGCCCAGCATTATTAAAATAAATAATAATTTGTGTCTTTTTCTTTATACCCCCAAATTTGAAACAAAAGTTATAATAGTATATTACTTTACGAGTGGAGTAAATTGCATATTACAGCGAGTGTGTTTGGCCCATGAGCGAGCTTGCGAGCGAAGGGGCTAAAGAAACGAGCTAAATATGCAATTTGTTCCTCGAGTGAAGTACTATGCTTTACCCACGACTTACCACATGGTTTTTTATAAAACTAAAAATTACAAATATAAAATTTAAATTTTGGCATAAGTTGTCAAAAATATTTGATTTCGCAGACGGTCCTGTCTGAGAAATGTCAAATGTTAGTTTAATTTAATAAAAACTGTAGGTAACCATCATAATAATACAGGTTTCTATTTACTTACTTCACTAGTTTAGTAAATGAAACTATAACACAACTCCTCAATAATTTGACACTTACTGACAGAGTTATAGGTTAAAAAATACGCAATTTACTTAGGGGGCGTCCACAAATTACGTGAGGCATTTTTCTGGATTTTTCGACCCCCCGCCCCCTCTGGTGAGATTTCATAAGATTTTCCCTAACTCCCTCCCCCCTCCCCAAATCTCACGTGAGATTTTTAAAAAATTGGTATTTTAACTGCATGTAATCGAGTTCGATTAAAAAAAAATACAAGAACATAATTTGTTCCATTACTTTTACTTTAAAAACTAGCAATGACTAGTATTTGATACTAAAAATCAATAATATTTATTCTAATTCAGTCCATGGGCAGTAGCCACAGTGGTGCTGTTCTGCTTGGTTTGGACAAATACGACAAACACTATTGTGTGAAATTTCGCCGTATTTTCATTCTGGATGCATTTTTGTACTTTAATTTTACTTTTACGTAACTTTACACCTTTTTCTACTCGAAAAAAAATTACGTGATATTTGGTAAAACCCCCCCTCTCCCCCTAGTGAGATTTAGAAAGATTAAGCTTGACTCCCTCCCCCCTCTGAACACCTCGCGTAATTTATGGACGACCCCTTATGAGCCGTGGGTAAATATTATTAAACAATGAAGTATGGGTCAAGAGAAATTCTTCTCGTGTAAAATGTGTTGCGTATAGAAGAAAGGAATACTCGTGGATATTTAAAAAATAAAATTATTACTTTTTAAACCATCTATAGTTCATAATATAATTGTCCAACAATTGGTGGTAATAAAGTTAAAACTTACTGTTGGCTTCCAAATAACTTTTTAAATAATTCGAGAATAGGGTATCACAACCCCAGTACTCTTAGATAAAAGGTAAATATGAAACGATATTTTGGCTAATCACTAGTCCCAATTAACAAGTATTTGAAGGAAGTAATAGTAATAGCTATATCAGGAAAATTTCTACACCCTTCAATGCAACACTAGGTGCAAAAACTATAAACCGGTAAACCTAAAAAAAATTACCAACGATTTCTGGCCAGACCAAATCGAACAAACAGTGAAACAAAAATCAGTGGTTTAAAGATAACAGCTAAGTATAAAATATTGCTATCTATGTGTACTCTAAAAAACTAAAAAGTGAAGATATAAAAGTTGGAAAAAACATTTAAAATATAGTTAGTTTCACCTAATAGCTTTTGTTAATCTTCTTCTTAAGGTGCCTTATCCCTAAGGATATTGGCGATCGTTATCGTCCATTTTATTTTATCTGCTGCTGTCCTAAAGAGTTCTATTGATATTTTTCCACTTCACTGTCTTTCAACCAGGACGTGCATCTTCTCCCATGTCCTCTTTTGCCTTTCACCTTTCAGTGTATGATCAGCCGCATCAATACGTATTTCTCGTTTCTTAGTATGTGACCAAAATAGCTCATTTTTCTTTTCTGTATAGTACTGTAACAGGATAACCGTGAAGGGACCTTAATTTGAAAGATTGTTATTGACAGTTCATTTTTAGAAACGTCTAAAAACACTGAATAGATTAAATAATGTTTCTCGAAAATTCTAGAAAGATCTAAACACACTGACTAGATTAAATAAAGTTGTATATAAGGGGATGTATGGGCAGTTAACGTCAGTTCAAGTTCAAATATTAACAAGAGTTCATTGTATTGTCAAGCAGTTTAGACGTTATCCAGCAGAGTTCAGTGTATCTTAACAATTTTGTAAATAAAATTGTGTTAAAGTCCCCATAAGTGTTTCAAATTGGTATAAGGTGTGGGGTGAAGATACAAGAATGCCTGGAAAGAAAATACATGAACTATTGGTGGCTGAGCTCAGAAAAGAGCTCGAAGAATTGGAGTTGGAAACTACTGGGACCAAATCCGTATTGTTGAGTAGGCTCCGTGAATACTACGTAAATAATAATTTGGACCCTGACGCTGTGGAGTTCGAAGACCCAGTTCAAAAAGCAAATTCTGAACTAACTCAACAACTCAACATGAGGAGCTATCCAGTCAGATGAAGAGCCAGCGCGAAGATATGTCCCAGCTATCACAAAGAATGACGAACCAACAAGAGGAGCTATCCAGTCAGATGAAGAGCCAGCAAGAGGAGCTATCCAGTCAGATGAAGAACCAGCGCGAAGATATGACCCAGCTGTCACAACGAATGACGAACCAACAACAGGAGCTATCCAGTCAGATGAAGAGCCAGCAAGAGGAGCTATCCAGTCAGATGAAGAGCCAGCGCGAAGATATGTCCCAGCTGTCACAAAGAATGACGAGCCAGCAAAATGAACTGTCAATAACAATCTTTCAAATTAAGGTCCCTTCACGGTTATCCCGTTACAGTATTAAGCAGTTCCTTATCATTTTTCAATTTTCTTAGCGTTTCTGTATTTATTACGTGTTATGTCCAGGATATTTTCCACCACTTTTACTTATTTGGCTTTTATTCTTAAAAACATCGAACTATTTTTATTTGTAAACAAAATTTAGAGTGATTAGGACAATGTGTATAATCCGACCCTGTTCTAAGTATTGTTCCCCTCGTTAATACTCATATTAGAAATTTTTGTTATTCAAAATATACAGAACGAGTACAGTTCTCAAATAAAGACATTATACTGAAATTTTACAATGTCTTACCGTTATAAACAATTTGCTTTCGTGCATGTCAATCACAAAATTCCGCTAATTAAGATCTTTTCAAATTCTAATGTCTTGCCTATGCCTATAATATTCAAATATAACAGTAGCGCTTTATTTTAGTTTTTTTTGTTATATTGCTAAGTGCAAGAATATTTACCATTGGTTACGCCATTGTATAAATTTTGGGTCTTTATGAAAACTTTAAATTAATTAAACTAATTAGTACCTCCCAAAACCAAAGGGCGTAAAAATTTAAACATCGCAATCCTTTAAGGATAAATTAACAAAAGAAAAAGATAATTTCATATATATTATAAATTTAATTAGTTTTTAAACCAAGTTAGTTATTTTCTTAGCTTAATTTTTGTTAATTTAATATAATACTTATAGATTTTATACTTAAACCATAGAAAAAAAAATAAAAAAAGCTGATCATCCCGCGTATTCGATCCTACAACGACAGCCAATCGTGTAGAACTATCATATGCTGACTCAGCATATGATAGTTCTACACGATTGGCTGTCGTTGTAGGATCGAATACGCGGGATGATCAGCTGCTAGTCCAAATCTGCTATCAGCCTCTTATACAAAATTAACCAAATTATATATCTGTATCTACTGCATAAACTTTGATTATGTAAATAATAATTTATTATAAATTTTGAGATTAAACATTAGTACTAAATGTAGATAATCAATTTATGTAAAATATTACAACATAATTTAAACATTTTATATTTAAAAACCAATGATTTTCATTAATTTATAAGACATCAGAAAAGTTGATATCGTTGGATATTTTTGTTAAATAATTAATTATAAAATAATACTGGTGTAATAAAACTATTGTAACATTATAAACAAATATATGAGAACTAAAAATACTGTTTTAATAACAACTGTTATCACAGTATAAACTTATAAACGGGTAATTAAATATTCAATTTCAAACAGGTTACATTCGCCTGTCAAAAAACACTTGTCAGCTTAAAATAAGCAATCGAAACTCTTTAAAAACATTTTGATTATTAATAATAATCAGTATTAATTGTTTTTAATTGATTTGTTATAAACAATACGAAATTGGTATTTTAAGATAGTTTTTTAATAAAATTTCTATAAATGACAGTTTCTGGCGTTTGTCATAGTAACTCCAAGATGGCTGGCAGACTTTCAGCCAATAGGAAAACAAAAACAATGCCAAGGACGTATATTTTCTAGGAATTTTATTTGACCTACATATTTTCTGGGAATTAAGCGGGATTTCTAGGAATTTATAGAAGGGGTATTCCAAAATCGTTAAAATTTTATTTTGAGGGTGAAAAATAATGAATATGGTATAAAAATGATTTTATTAATTAAAAAATAATAAAAATTATTTTAAATAATAATTTTTATACGGTTTTGTTAATTAATATTATAATACTGATGTAGATAGATTTTCAAAAAATTGTATCTCAGAAACCAATTGCGTTATTTTGCTGAAAATTGGTAAATAATTCAAATATAGACCCTTTAATAATATATTAAATTTCTATAAATTTTGATTGACGATTATACGAGTTATAAGGGTAGCAATATTGGATGTTTTTGTAAGTAATTACCTACCAAAGTTTTGATGATAGGAACTTTAAACTTTGTAATTATAATAAAACATTATTCTTAATCAAGATAATAAATTTTCGTAAAAATTGCTTTACTCAGAAAAAAGTTATGCACAACAACGTGACACCTTGTTTTAATATATTTTTTTTTAATTTATTAATCCAATTTTTTATAACAAAATTGACAATGAAATAAGGAAAAAATATTTTAATAAGGAATGTGGCCTCCCACAGCATCTTTCTATATTAAGAATAAAGTTTTTCCAGATCTTCTTGGGGAATCGCCATCCAGACTTGAATCAAAACTATCCTTTAATTGATATTTCTTCTTCTTTCGTTAAAACTTTTTATGAAGCTATAGTGATACTTTCACTCCTTTCAATATTTATAGGTAATCAATTTTTTTTTATTTCCCATTGTTTTTCTGTCTATAATTTTATTCAATTACATTCTTTATTGAAAACATGAAACATTTACTCAACTATTGTAGTTTCCAATTTAGGGCAAATAAACGGCTTAAAAATTTGATTAGAACGCAACGCACAGTTAAGAACAATAAAAATGTGTACCTATCATGCAGAACAGCAACAAAACAGTAACGCAGGTGGGGATCGTCTTCAGCGTTTCATTCAAAGAGCTATGGAGGCAGTTTTAACCAGGAAACTTCGTTAGTGCGTTGTAAAACGCTGAAGTGTTTGTTGAAGCGCGTATCGCTGACTCGAATTTTGATTAGTCCATGTGATGCCGATGTTATACGTTGATTAAAAACGTGTTGTGAATTATTGTATAGTTGAAATTGTTTCATTCTTTTATTACCAAGGAGTAGTGGTGATCGTTATTTCGGGGCACGAGGTAAGTTTAGTTTTCTTTATTAATAACAAATATATATCTGGAAATATAATCCATATAATTGTATTAAAACAATGCAAAATACAATCAAATTATGACTACATAAAACTTGAAATTCTAGAAAATTTTATTGATTAATCAAAAAATTTGGTACTTTCATGCAACTTCCGAAAATTATTAATTATATGATTTTTTTGTTCATATTAATCGTTACGCATGTTCTAGAAAAGCTTTTATATTTTAACATTCATTAAAATAAATAATATTTCTACAAACAATCCGTCCATGAAAGATTCAATGTCAACAAAAATGATTATTAAAACTGGTAGCTAAATTTCATATTGTTTTATAATAATAATAATAATAATAATACTTTATGGTGTGACCTTAAAATTACCCTAGGGTAGCTTCTGAGGGTCGTGGCTTCCTTCTGAGTATTATTTAATTTCCTCCAAACATTAATTAAAGGGCGCCAAGTACAGACACACAAATAAAATTCGAAAAATCAGTTTTAAAATGGTTTATTATTATAATTATTATTAGTAAAATAAATTAATAAAATGAATTAATTAATTCTCTTATCTTTGGGGATTTTTGATGGCTTCTGACGGAGTTTCCATAACCTGTGGAACGGAATTGTAAGATGGGTGCAGTTCCTTCCAGGGAATTTCCTGTCAGATTTTATTTTGGTGTGGAACGAATCTGGAATTGGATTGTAATTTCCCTTCAAGGGACTTCTTGTCGAATTTTCGTTAATGGCGGAACGTCTTCAAATGATTGTCGACTGACTGCGTAATTTCTGATATGTTTTTAGCTGGTCCTTAATAGGGCCCTTCTCATAGTTGGCAATTCACCGCATTTTGGATTATATTTAACTAATAAAATTAAAACCAAGGCAAAATGGTACTCACCAGAACAGAAGGGCGAAGGTAGTCGAAAATAACTCTGAATTTAATTAAATTCACCGATAAAATGAACGAATTTAAATCAAAACCTCTCGAAGAGACAAATTCTCTCCTACCAACTGGCAGTTCCCTATCGTATCGGTGCGATAACAATAGATAATATAAAAATGTATATAGTCCGGATGGAATGCTCGAAAACCAACGTTACAAACGTTACAATGGTAGTTAAAATTTATATGTAAATATCGTGAATAGAGACAGTGATTATATTTTAAATCGTGTTTAGAAAATCAGCGATGCTGTACGGTTCCAGATTGCATAAGAAGCTAATGAGTGGCTTTTTAATTTTATGAAAACTATCAAAAGCTTTTAGATGGTTTGGCAAACGATTAAATAATTTAATAGAAGCATATAACGCTACTTTTTCCACGATTGAAAGCCTGTGATAGGGAAGTTGTAATTCAAATAATTTCTAGTTCCAAAGATATGGCTATTATTGAAAACGAACCTAATACACTTGTACGAGGTTTGTTCAGAAAGAAACGAGAATTTCAAATTTCAACGGCTACTTACATGACCCAATATAATTAGAAAAAAAAAGTGTGAGGTGTCAAGGGACACCCGGATGGAACGAAGTTTCTTTCCATTAATTAGTGAAGGAATTAGTAATTTGTAAACACAACAGAGAGTTTATACATACATAAGCATTTATTATTGTCTGTACAAAATCTCTGCTTACCTTACTCTATCAGCAATATCCGGAACTTGTGCAGAAAGACTGTCAGGATACATTATTGTTATTATTTTAATATTTATTATCTACAAAAAACCTGTATAAACTTAACAAAGTCGCGACACTACACTGTTCAAAGCAAAATAGACAATAGTAAATCCATTACTTCCAGCAGTTCGTTTCTTTTAACAAAAGTGTCCATTTATACAATACCAGAGGTTTAGATGATATACATCTACCTAGAATTACTTTTTATTTCAATTTAATTTAAAACAGGAATTAACAATTTAATAGAAAATTTTAAAATTAAAATATTTGACAGTAACTGACAGTTAAGGTAATTTGACGTAGGTACCAGGTAATTTGACGTAGGTACCTAACTAGTCAAGTTAAGAACTATTTTTGAAATGTTTATGAATTTATTGATTTATAAAAACATGATGAAATAAAATATAATACTATTATAGGTAATTATTTTTTTCTACAGTATTTTCTTTTTAATGTACATTTTCTTTTAATTTAAAATGGTGTCTTTTTATTCGTAATATATCTATCTATGAGAGAGAGAGAGAGTTTGTTATTTTTTGGTCTGTGAGAGAGAGACAGACAGACACAGAGAAACATGCGTGTGTCGTGTCGTGACATATTTTGGTCTGAATTTTTTTCGGCTAGTCTCTAACCTCGGTCGAAACTGGTCGTAACGCCTGAAAGGGAACTTCGTTCTAATAAACCCATATACAGTAAAGTGTACAAACAAGAATACATTAAATGAAAAATTGAAAAAATGTCGCATCCATTAGGCCTCAACGCTCTAACAACTAAGCTATGAATGCTTTTTTAATGTTAAATTGAACTGCTGTCATATGTGACACTTACTCACTTTCTCCTTAAGCACATATAGCATGACGTTAATTAGAGAGAGAAAGATTTTGTCAAATCGACAACTGCAACTGTATGTCACTTTTTTTGTGCCCTGTATTATATTGTTATTTGGTTAGGAGACCGGAAACGCAAATTTTTAGTAAACGATTATTTCAAGATATCTCTCAAGGAATTTTTGAAATTTTGAAGCTTTAAATATTCTTGTTTGTATACTTTCTTAAAAATATAAAAAAATCATAAATCCTCAAAAACACATGTCAACTCTCTTTCTGGACCCAGGGTATAATAGAATAAAGAATATTTAAGTATAATTTTGTATCGCGTACACGTAACAACACATTTGCAATTTTAAATATTGTTGTCAAAAACAATTTTAAAATGTTAACTGTGTATATTTTTTAGCAAATATAAATAATAGACAGTAAAACAGCGCACATCGATTTGACGTCATCGATACATGTCTGGCAATTTAAGCTCATAAAATTAGTTTATAATACAAAAATGAAATAAATATTTTACAAATTTGAAATACAAGAGTGGTAATTTTTTCTCTATAAATCGAAACAATGAACAACTGTGTAAAAGAAAGCCTAAATAAGGTACAAATAAAGGGAACATTGGAAACTGTCCTGCAATTATTTTCACAATAAAAATGTTAATCGTATCGACAGCTAGACAAAAAAATAAACGATGAATACATAGTTTATTTATTTACTATTGTGTTTTTCCTTATTAACTGTTAGGGACTGTTAGGACGATTTTTTTATATAACTGACTCTCGAAATTTTTGAACACTGGTTAGTCATTTAAAATACCTTTATTTTCTAACTAATCTCTTTAAGACCTAAAATTGCGCTGGCTCACGGTCTATAAGTAAGGTTGAGCTTTTAATATTATATATCGTAAACACTCATAGTCGAGGCAATATAGCACTAAAATCGGCTTTAACTCCGTAATTTAAACGGCAAGTCGGATTTTAATAGGTTTCTTCCAACATACCAAAGAATCATTCTAGAACCGTCCGAGAACTGCGCAGTAGACGAAATCTCGATACATTTAATGTACTGAATTGTTTAGTAAAAGTTCTTGAACCGTTTTTTGGTCTATTGGAACAGACCTAATGATTCTATACCATTTCATGGTTAAAGTTACAAAAAATTACATAAAATTACAAATCCAATTCCACACACACAATTTCCTATGAAGAAATAGCTTTTTGACGAAACCTCAGATGTCGACAAATTCCGTACCCATTGTTTTTCGGAAAGGGTTGAAGCAATATTTTTTTTGCGTAATAAATTTTCAATAAAATATGTTTGTGATTACAATTGAACCTTATAAAATGCATATGCTTACTTGGCATACATGTACCCATTACAACCTAACGAATCAAGTATAGCGGATCAAAAATTTTGTAAATTGAAATCCCCATTCATTTTTCAGTGTTCTTTTCATATTCATCTGTTGTTTTCGCTCCGTGAAAAGTATGAAAATTGTAACTGAGTATCCATATCGAAGTGAGAAAAGTAATCAAACTTTTAATTGTGTTTTGAAAATGATTCGTGTAGATACAGAGGAATAAATGGCGATAGCAAAAATACACACCGTCGCACTTATTTTTCTGTTTAATTTACTTTTTTGATTACTTTTTTTTGTAACGGTTTACAGATTATACTTTTAACATTAATTGGTAAGTTTGAAGATATTATGATGTATAAGTGAGGTCGGTGGCTTAATTGTTAGATTTTTAACTTTATTGGGATTATTTAACGGTTTGCAAAATTAACATTAATAAAATTTATCTTCTAATGGGTGATATTAAAATTAATAAAACACTCAAAATATCATATATTCAAATTTTTTTATTGGAATCCATAAATTGGTCTTTGTCATTTACTTTTTGTAGAGAAGTTCAAGTAAATGGTCCATTCGGAAGGTCGAATTTTGCATCACTTTTTCGAGCATTTCGTCCTGTATCCCACGAATAAGGCGTGATATATTTTCCTGCAAAGCTTTAATCGTGTTCGGCTTGTACACATAGACTAACGATTTCAGATAGCCCTACAAGAAATAATCAAGAGGCGTTAAATCGCATGATCTTGGCGGCCAATTCACATAGGGCCATTTCGAAAGATAAACTACTCGCCAAATTTATTCTTTAACATTTCCATTGGTTCACAAACTGTCTGGCATTTGGTACAGTCTTGATGAAACCACATGTGGCGTAACATGGCCATAGAGATATATCTCTATAAACATGGCTCGATATCGTTCGCGGTTGACGTTAACGTTTCTTCCACTGTCGTATTTGAAGAATAATGGACCGATGATGCCACCAGCCCATAAACCACGCCAAACTGGATGCGGCAGTTTTGCTTGTTCACGTATTCGTTTAGCCAGAAATGAGCCTCATCTATGAAAAAATTTTTTCGATAAAACAGCAGATGTAAGGTCCATCCCCCAAAAATTAGACATAGTGGTAGGTCATTCGGTTTTAATTGTTGCCTTAATTGAATTTTATAGGGTTTCAAACCCAAACCCACACATAAAATTTTCCAAAATGAATAACTTCTACGCCCATGAAATCTTATGCATTTCATTTATTATAAACAATACTGAATTCTGGGTTATAAATTTAATTATACTGTTAATTTAGTTTGGTCAGGTAAACAAGTGTGTAAAATATATCATAATTTATTCGGTCTAAAAAAAACAATCTCATTTGCATTAATAATCTATAAATAATCCAGCAGTGATAGAGAATGCTGTTATAATAAATCAAATAGATTTTAACGTAATTAATGGGCAGTAAATGCAGTGATGCTTATCCAATTTTCTGTCAATACAAATAGTAACAATGTACGGGAACGAACAGTTTTGTGTTAAAAATGTACCTTAATTAAAGGATTATTTGAAATCATTTATTTACAAAATATAAACTATTTATTTTACACATACGCATATAGCAAGGGTATGAGATTACTCAGAAAACCCAAATTTGCAAAAAAATAGTAAGAATCGACAATTTTCCAAAACTTTCTGTGTCTCAATAGGTACTTCCCATTACATAATTTTAACAAATTTTGGTACAAATAGACAAGGGTCCATAAGAATACAGAAACATTAATTATTTTTCCAAAATTGAAGGTAATTACAAAAATATGCAATTAATTGCAAAAAAAAATGGTAAGAATCGACAAGTCTCCAAAACATTCTGTGTCTCTCCCGTAAATTTTCAATACTTCCCATTACACAATTTTAACAAATTTTGGTCCAAATAAACAAGAGTCCCTTAAAATACAGAAACATTAATTATTTTTCCAGAATTGGAGTTAATTACAAAAATATCCAATTATTAGCAAAAACATAGTATATAGAAATCGACAATTTTGCAGAACATTCTGTGTCTCTCCCGTAAATTTTCAATACTCTTCAATATACAATTCTAACAAGTTTTCGTACAAATAGACTAAAGTCTTTAAAAATACAGAAACATTAACTATTTACCCAAAATTGACAGTAATTACAAAAATATCTAATTATTAGCAAAAAAATAGAAGCAATCGACAATTTTGCAGAACATTCTGTGTCTCTCCCGTAAATTTTCAATACTTCCCATTACACAGTTTTAACAAATTTTGATACAAATAGACAAGAGTCCATTAGAATACAGAAACATTAATTATTTTTTCAAAATTAAAGGTAATTACAAAAATATGTAATTATTTGCAAAAAAATAGTAAAAAATCGACAATTCTTCAAAACATTCTATGTCTCTCCCGTAAATTTTCAATACTTTCCATTACACAATTTTAACAAATTTTGGTACAAATAGACAAGAGTCTTTAAGAATACAGAAACATTAATTATTTTTCCAAAATTGGAGGTAATTACAAAAATATGCAATTATTTGCAAAAAAATAGCAAAAATCGACAATTCTCCAAAACATTCTGTGTCTCTCCCGTAAATTTTCAATACTTTCTATTGCACAATTTTAACAAATTTTTGTACAAATAGACAAGATTCCTTTAGAATACAGAAACAGTAATTATTTTTCCAGAATTGGAGGTAATTACATAAAATATCCAATTAGCAAAAAAATAGTAGAATTCGACAATTTTGCAGAACATTCTGTGCCTCTCCCGTAAATTTTCAATACTTCCCATTACACAATTTTAACAAATTTTGGTACAAATATACAAGACTGAATTAGAATACATAAACGTTAATTATTTTTCCAAAATTGGAGGTTATTACAAAAATATGCAATTATTTGCAAAAAAATAGTAGAATTCGACAATTTTGCAGAACATTCTGTGCCTCTCCCGTAAATTTTCAATACTTCCCATTGCACAATTTTAACAAATTTTGATATAAATAGACAAAAGTCCATTAGAATACAGAAACATTAATTATTTTTCCAGAATTGGAGGTAATTACAAAAATATCCAATTATTAGCAAAAAAATAGTAAAAATCGACAATTTTGCAGAACATTCTGTGCCTCTCCCGTAAATTTTCAATACTTCCCATTACACAATTTTAACAAATTTTGGTACAAATATACAAGACTGAATTAGAATAGGTACATAAACGTTAATTATTTTTTCAAAATTGGAGGCAATTACAAAAATATGCAATTGTTTGCAAAAAAATAGCAAAAATCGACAATTCTCCAAAACATTCTGTGTCTCTCCCATAAATTTTCAATACTTCCCATTGCACAATTTTAACAAATTTTGGTACAAATAGACAAGATTCCTTTAGAATACAGAAACAGTAATTATTTTTCCACAATTGGAGGTAATTACAAAAATATCCAATTATTAGCAAAAAAATAGTAGAAATCGACAATTTTGCAGAACATTTTGTGTCTCTCCCGTAAATTTTCAATACTCTCCAATACACAATTCTAACAAATTTTCGTACAAATAGACTAGAGTCTTTAAAAATACAAAAACATTAATTATTTACCCAAAATTGACGGTAATTACAAAAATATTTAATTATTAGCAAAAAAAAATAGTAGAAATCCAGAATTTTCCACAACTTTCTGTGTCTCTCCCGTAAATTTTCAATACTTCCCATTGAACAATTTTATCAAATTTTGGTACAAATAGACTAAAGTCAATAAAAATACAGAAACAATAATTACTTTCCCATAATTGACAGTAATGACAAAAATATGCAAATAGTAGAAATCGTCAAAGAATTTATTTATACATTCTGTGTTACCAGTTTATTTTTGGTAGCCCTACTAAATCCGATTGCAACCATCAAAAATTTATGAAAAAGCAATTGAAATTTCAGATTTTGGAAACACTGTTACCTAATAATAGCTAACTTTGTATATTATATCTACATCGAGATCTACATAAACCAAATCAACAATTAAAACACACCTGTTTATAGATAGATAATCACAATAATTAAAATTGTTATGAAGCGAATCTGACAAAGACTTGCGGACATTCTTCATAATAAAATAATAATATAGCTTCAGTCGGTTCGCTATTGGAAATCCTTTCACTTGGTATTTTAATATAATATTTATGCTAAATTAACACGGAGTCATTTTGATTTAGGTAACTAATTAAAATTTAATAGATTGCGACATAATGCTAATAACAAAATTCATAGATGGAAGATAAATTGATTAGGAACTGTGTAGGTGGTTGCTAATTTGCCAATATTTACACAAATAATTCATCATGGAAATGGTATTAATTGTTTATTTGCGTCATAATTGGCTGTGGTATGATTTCAGATTAAAAAACAAACAAACATATAAGCAAACATCTAAAAGTACAAATAAATACTTCACTAGTTTTGAAAATCGTATTAGGTCACTTAATAAGAAATCCAAACTGTTATTTTTGGTTTTTGATCTGGATCTGGAAAATTGGAGAGGGACAAGCAAGTGCTCTGCCAGCACTGAGAAGAGATATGGTTCATTTTGGACCCTTTCGGGTGTAGGAATATCCACACCTCAGGGCTGCCTAAAAATTTAAAAAAGGTGATGAAACTTCCGAGTGGGATCTCCCTAACATTGGCTGGTATAAGCTAGTACTTACCCAACATGGATCTTCTGATTTTAGAAAAAGCAAACGAGTCATACAGTATATGCTCTTCTGATTCCTCTTCTTGTTTGCAACCTCTGCTTATAGATGATTCTCGCATAGGGGAGAGTCTGCTAATTTCATTCTAAATACATGTTGTCACAATTGGCGGGACCTGTTAACATTCCCTTCGCTGTTCGACAATTTTTCTGGTAAATGCCTTACATTTTCTTGCTGTTTCCTCGCCAGAATGAGGTAATACCTCTCTGGTCAGTCTACAGTTCGTTGTTTTATCCCAGAGAGTGCTATTTGATAAGGTCCACGACAGCGTTAGCTTGGTAGATGGGAGAGGGCTAATATATTTTTAGCCCGCAGTCTCCCTTGCTAAATTGTCCGCAATGCCTTGGCCTTTGATCCAGCTTAGAGTGACCACGTTATTCTGGCTGGTCTCAGTTAGAGTTTGGTAATATTTCTGTACTAAACTTTATTCGTGGTCTATTCAAAGTCAAGAGTGGATCCAGAAAACACCGGAGCAACAGAGGAAGTAACACCAACCTGCTTTAAAGTGAAGAAGTTTGTGGGAGCGGTACCAGCAACTGATGTTAACACCATCCAAACCTTCTGATACCCTGAAAATGACAAAAGTCCTACAACAGGGTCCTTATACCCTTCTTCTCTATATAGATGCTATTATCTTTCAGTTTATTTTTCACATTTTCAAATAGCTCATTATAATTGCATAGAAAAATGAAACAAGAATTTTGATAATTATGCTATAAAATAAATTACAGGATTTTTGTAAATCCGATTATACTGCAGGTACTCAGTTATAAATATAAAATAGCAGAAAAGGTAATGTGGAAGTTTAAAAACTTCAAATTAAATATGTAGGTATCCAGTAATTTCCTGCTAGTCACATAAATATTTATCATAGATTTTATGGTACATGTAGGTATATACGTAACACGGGAAGTAATACTGGAAGTGAATGAATATTTTATGGTCAACTATGTATATCATATATCAATCTTCTTAACAGAGTCGGAGTATGGAATATCATTTCTAAATTAATATACGGTTGTTTGGCTATAATAAACCGTATCTAAACATTATTTGCTTTGGTTTAATTACAACAACTTGGTTATACTGAAATTATATGATATTACGTACTTAGGGAAAACTTTATAAAGCTGTTAGTAGTATCTTTGAAATTTAAAAAGAAGACATTAATGACATAAAGTAGATATTAAAAAGATGTCATATCCGCCATTACTATCTATCTATAGCCGATAGCACCTTAAACTGTTTAGCTACGTACTTACTTACTATTTGTCAGTTTTGGCCACACTGCGAGAACGAGTTCGTAAGAAACGGTCCGAGTTGTGGAAGAACAACTCGTGGATTTTGCACCAGGACAACGTACCTGCCCATAACGTGCTATCTGTGAAGCAGTATTTGGCCAATAAACGCATTCCAATGCTAAAACACGCGCCGTACTCCCCAGATTTGGCACCGTGCGATTTTTTTTTGTTTCCGAAAATAAAATCTGCTTTGAACGGGATTCGATTTGAGTTGATGGAAGCAGTAAAGCAAAAAATGGCAGAGCTTCTAAAGGCCCTCACCAAAGAAGACTTCCAGCACTGCTTTGATCAAAGAAAAAAACGTATGGAAAGGTGTGTGGCGAGTGGCGAGAGAGGAGTATATTGAAGGGAGTCATTCGAATGTAGAATAATTTTTATGATAAAACTTTTTCGTAACTAGACTCGTTATTTAATAGCGAGACCTCATACACAACAAAATAATTGTTCAACTTTAAGTTGTATGTATTGTCTAATGTTTACTTGATATAAATAACAATACCAAAAAGTACCTATATAACCACAAGTAAAACATTGAAGTATTTTAAAGCATAAAAACAAGATTTTTATGTTTAGATGCATACAATTCAATACCCACTCTTCCAAAACTAATATCTGTTGAAGTATAAACCACCATCGAAAATATGAAAATATAAAACAACATTTATCTGGATCAGCGAAAGCACATTTTCATTTTTTGCATGGTTGCCTATTTTTTTAATTTATTTAAATATAACGAATTTTAGCAGATGTTGTGCAACTGAGTAGAACATATTGATAATAATGCTTGATTTTTAAACCAAGAAACGGTCGGTTTTACAGGTGCTACCAACTAATCACTAAGCACCTGTTTCAACAATCTTCAACGGCTAAACAGAAATGGGATAATCATAATTTTACCTGCTATTAAGTGGTGTGATAGCCAAGAATTCATAACAGTTATTTTATTATAATTACAATAGATATTATTGTTTATTAAAATACTATTCAAGTACTCAGTCTAAACACTAAAAAACTAAATAAATATTTTCAAAAATTTGTTCTCTTATTTTATTTTTTGATATTAAAGTGGATGTGTAAACATGCATAGCTACTACTTATGAATTGAAGATGCACTCATCAAATTTAAGGTGAGCTTATTTTTCTGAAACTATAATAAAGGACCTGCATCAACTCGTCCCTGGGATTAAAATTACCAATTTGGTTAATCGCCTACCTGAAGAAACATACATCAATTCGTCCCCGAGAAGAGCAGGTAAAGAAAAATAGATTCATGAACTCAATATAAATTTTAGCTTTACAGGAGCGAATCAGACATTTCCAACACACTTCACCATTTTTTAACTCTTTTTGTCTTGTAAATTTCTGAGATTCTACTATGATTACAAATTTTAATGTTCATTAACACTTTTAGAGCATTCCATAATGTTTTGCTTTTTCTGTTGCTCCGGTGTTTTCTGGATCCAAAGCTCCTTGAACTTTAAACCGTCAAAATTATTTTTTTCTTTGGTGTTAGAGTATGTGATATGTGGAGTGTGACCCACGTGATGCAATGTGGGTTTGGGAGTATGTCTACTCTGTCGTGATGCCTCCCGAAGGCATCCACAGAAAACGTCGCTGAGGGCTTATTTTTTCTTGTATTTAGTGTGGTGGTCTTCATCGATCCATTATGTCAACATCTGTAGGACAGATGGGTTTCATTAAGGGGGCCTTCTAGGTCTACAGGAAGGTCACCGACTACAGTTTAGTGGAGTCTTAGGGAGGGAAGAGGGATCTTGATTTTCGGAACTCAATTTTTTTTGGAGTCCTCCACTTCAGAGGGGGACTCTGGGCTGTGATGTACGTTCCCTGTAGAATCCGAGCGACGTAGCGTTGTTGTAGCGTCTGAAATTGAAAGGGGAGAGGCAGTATATTTGTGTTCTGGTAGACAAGGCGGCTTGGGTAAAGGTATTTTAGGTTTTTGGCTTTGCTCTGTCTGTAGCAAGAAGAGAATGAAGGAGTCTCTGAGGAAGGGCAGAGTACGGCTCGGCGTTAATATTGATCAGAAGTATGGAGTAGGGTTTTGGTGTTACATCTTCCGAGTCTACGATCCAAAGCATTTAGGAGGGACGCTCGTCTTCTCATTTTGTTGATTGTAAGTTTAACATCGGGGTCCCACCTGAGCGTTCGAGTGACTCGCACGCCCAAGTAGGTCACCTGATCTTCAGGAATGAGTTGTTCCCCTCCATAGTGACAGGTTGATATGGTCGAAAGTGAGATTTTCTGGTCGATTGAGGTTTGGATTCCTGAAGATGATGGTTCGGGCTTTGTTGCGGTTGAGTTTTTTTGGTTAAGATATTCAGTCGACGTCGGCGTAGAGTTGGATATTTTGCAACCGAGAAATATCGCTGGGGTAGACAGTGTAAAGAATTGGGGCTAAGATTGATCCTTGTGAAACTCCTGAAAGGGGTGGTAAATAGTTCAGAAATTGCATTTCCAACTTTGATTCGAATTAGTCTGTTGGAGTGTTATGATTAAATTAATTTTATGACAAGAATGGGTAATTGGATGTAATTGTGCAATACGATTTTTTAAATATATTTCTATATAATATGTTATTAACAATTTTGCTTATACTGTTTAATACGCATTGGTTAATATAAATAAGTACCTTCGCTGTCGTAACACTCAGTGGAATATACGCTTTAATTTTTGATAGTTGACTTTGCTACCTGTTGAATGTATAAATCATAGATTTTAATAATTATAAACGTTTTGTATAAGATGCCCGGTGATTTGAAAACAACCTTGGACTTTTAAATTTTAAATGTAATTAGCACCTATTTATTTATTTATATTTACTTCTCCGTATTTTAGATTAACTACCATATTCTTTCCTAAGGAAAGTTTGTTTTTAAGACAAATATGTTTACTAAATTTAATTTTCAAGTTATTCTAGAGTTTATAAATTAAATTATAGCAGTAAAACAAAATTCGTGACTCCATGTATGCTGTAATGATAATTTCAAAATTTTTTAACACAACTATCAACAAAATTCAACTGAGTTGATTGATTATTAAATAAACACTAAGTATATATAATTAACAAAATCGTGAATCGTGTCTATTTCCATGTAAATAATAAGTTTAGTTTGAAGTTAATAACCGAATAGGTTATTAGTAAATTAACTACCGATACGTATTTTTTTTATTTGCCATAAATAATTCTACCTAAACTGAGATTAGTTCTGCATTCCGGATCTGAAGATAACTGCAGGTAGATGTTTTGTTGGAATTTCCAAGACAAACAAATATATAGTGGAGCCTTGAAAAATCAGATTAAAAAGCACATAATAGTTATATCAAAAATATAAAACAAAAAGTACAGCGCATATATTTTTATGTCGTGACTCATTTTTGTCTTTAAAAAATTAGCGAAAACATACATTATTCTATTTATGTATTAAAAGGTTTGTTCCAACACACCAAAGTACACCATTTTAGAACCGTACGATGACTGCGCAGAAGACGAAATCTCGATACGTTTGAAGTACTGAGTTTCTTCGTAACGGTTCTAGAACGGTTTTTCGGTCTGTTGGAACAGACCCAACATAACGCATAAGCCATAAATAAAGTGCAGTGCTCAATGCGACACGATATCTGATTCGTTCAAACGCTACTATCCGCTGTCCGTACGTCCCGCGACAGTGCTCAAGTTGTAAAGATTATTGGAGCACAGTGGCATTGTGATCTCAATTTCATCAAAATCTGTGAGCTGGCAATCTTTTATTCGCTAAAAATATAGTCACATACTCTCTAACTTCTGTGCAAATATTTGGTTAGAAACGGACTGACAATTTTGTTCATCACCACTGTCATTAGACTGCTCATCGTCCACTTTAACTTCCATAGTATCAAGGGCATCGTCAATATCGTCATCTACCGGCACATCCTCATTGGCTACATTTTTTTCGTACAACTGGAGTAGCTGGGCCTCATGAGTAGCTGGGCCTTACGTGAGGCAAATAACAACAAAGCACTTCTTCTAGAACTTTATAGATATTAGAGTACAAAATGACACAATACTAGAAAATTATACTTGGAAATTTTGAGCTACGTTTCAGTCTCGTGTATTTTCTGTAACGTATAAGCTGCTAGAACGGATTATCTATAGCAAAATTAGCATGAGAATACTTGAAGCGATCCCGGTTGAACAGGTGGACGAAGCTGCACAGATCAAGTCTTGATTACTTATTATTACCCACATTAAGGCAGGATTCCAAAAAAACTTAAGATCTCAGCTGCATTTATCGACCTATCATTGGCATACTACACAGTTTGGAGAGAGGGTATGATATACAAACTCTTACTTAATGCTAAACGCCCGGGTGTTTCAAGTAGCTATGAGATCAGACATCAGCTCCCCAAGAAAACTAAAGAACGGGTTACCACAGGGATCAGTCCTTGCTTCACTACTCTATAGTCTTTATATCGCAGATGTGCCAGAAACAAGATCGAGAAAGTTTGGCTACTCGCGACAAGGTGCAGCTCTATCGAAGAATCAGAAGAGACCTTGACGACAGATCTGGAAGTAGTAGGAAAGTATTTTCGCAACCCTAACGCCAGCAAAACGAAAGTTACTTGCTTTCACTTAAATAGTAAACTCGCTAAAAGAGAACTCCACATACCATTTGAAAATTCCACACTAAGCCTTAATAAAACTCCTAATTATCTAGGCATAACCCTTGATAGAACACTATTTTTCAGAGCACCTAACAAAAACTGCTGAAAAATTGAAAACAAGAAACAACATAATACAAAAACTGTGTGGCACAACTTGGGGACCATCTGTTTTCAGTTTACGTTCGTCTTGTCTGGGTCTTGTCCTTTCAATTGTTGAATATGGCGCTCCACTTTGGTTAAATAGTCCACATGTACATAAAGTGGATGCGCAACTAAACTACACAATGAGCCACATTCCACCTTTTCAACTGCGACGAATGAACGCTCTCACAAACGAGTTTAAAAAGATAGTGGACAATAGAGATTTACCCATTGATGAGGACATCGAGGACGCCAATCATAACCGACTTCGGTCTAGACGACCACCAACAAGAATCGCAAGGGCGGTTGTGAAAGACGGATTTAACCTCACAAATGCATGGAAACCATCAGACATATCACGGAAGAATGTACCTACCCTACGATCTTATAATGAAAGACCTGAAGACTTTCTAATAGCGATCCCATAGTCAATAAACTGGATGTTCATTTGCAATCTTTTATAATTTTGTTTTTCTTCTCTTAATTAATGTGTCCAAAAGCCTTACGATAAATAATAAATAACAGAAAATATCCTTGGATATGCACATTACTACACTTTTCCTGGAGGCACGAGTGTTAAGCTATTTTCTTTGCTTTTACGAAATTTTCCCACAAACTTCATCTGCGATATAGAATTTTTCCTGTCTCTTACTGTCTTTATTTAGCACTGTATATCCTACATAAGTTATGAAATATAATGTATCAATCTAGATGTAACTGGGTAAATTGATTAATTTTAATTTAAAATATATGCATAAAATAATTTTTTAACCAGAAGCGAGTATTTCTTTCAATGCATTTAAATGTCAAATTATATTTTAGTACCTAAATATTAACTAAACAGATTATAGCTTAAAGGCACTCAACTTTCATTCGTATTTGTCCTTTAAATAAACGTTTAGTTGCATCACAATCTTTAACTTTTATAACAGTTTAGTAGGCAAAACTGCATAGATAATATTATACAACATCCATATTAATGCGTAATTAATGGATTATTGAAAAATTCACTTTATGATTCGGTATATGTTTATTTTATTTCATTTTAATGTCTCTTAACACTTAAATCACTTATATATTGTACAAAATTGATTACACTATTAATTACCTTTTTTTAAAGAAAGAAGTTATGTATAAATTTATTAGCTATTAACATTTGAAGAGAAAAATCTATTTAATGGGTTTAAAAGAAATACTAATGATAATTAAGACATCAGTGTCGGAAAATTACATCATCTAACTAATTCACAGATCTACAAAAAAAAGTTGTCTGTACTTTACATGCGACACCTGTTTTTCGAAGCAATTTTGCCTCCTGAACATGAATTAGTCATAAAAGGGTGCTTTCCGTTTAGATTGGCAAAATTCCCTCACTCTTACAGCCGAAAAAGTGTGTCTGTTTATTAAAAATAAGCCAAAATCTTATTAAGATACATGCAAATGGAATTAAAAGATTCAATTCGCACAAATTCACGGATGACCAAAAAATGCTTCGAATTCAGCATTTAAGAGACATCACTAAAGAGGCCTAGAAAGATAAACACTTTCTGTACATCATTGTTACTGGTAACAAAACGTGGTATTTTCAATACGATCCCAAAACCAAGCTTCAAAGTTTCGCATGGAAGCACCAAAGCGAGCCAAATCCGAAGAAAATCCATTTGGAAAAACCAAAACTGAAGACAATATTAATTTGTTTCTTGAAAAACCATGTTTTTTTGGGGATCTAAAGGTGTTTGGTCCAATTTTTGTCCTTAAGGACACAGCCCATGAAAAACACTTAATTTGAGTATGTTGAATCTATAAAATAAGGAAAATCCCAAATACAAAAAAACATTTTTTCGTATATTGAAGAAGGAAAAATCTGGAAAAAAACAAAAATACCACGTCTGTCGCAAAGTAAAGAGAACAAAGAAAAAAATTACCAAATTTTTTAGCAAATGGATTTTATTTTACTCAAAATTGTACTCTTCAGAGTTAACACAGCGATTTGCAGAGTCCACAACTTTTTCAGGATTTTAGGATTTTAGCTTATTGTCCAAGATGTTCTTCAAAATGGTAGTCGACGCATTTGGATGGCCTCTTCATCGGCATATCGCTGTCTCTTCATGGGCAAACGTAGTCTACAGAATAGAACAAAGTCGCACGGAGCCATATCGTGCAACAACCGCCACCTAAAGAAATGAAAAGGAAGGGAGTTGACCACATGTGGGGGAGACGATATCCCCAAATCACATGTCATTACTGCCTTCCTTCCCAGGAGCAAAGGGCTATTAGCTGAGGAGCTACTTCAGCTGATTAAAGCTCAAAATGAGGATCTGAGGACGGACCAATGGAAAGTCTTTAGCCTGAAAGAAAGCTGCAGGGTAACTCTTGAGGGCAGCGATAGACGAACTATCTTGCCAATCCCTCAAGGTCAGGGGCTTCACCTTCTTCTACCGGTTCGGGAAAATCCCCGTTTACGGTCTAAGAAGAGAAGAAAAGAAAAATGGGGACGCAAACCCAGACGGCAAAAAAAACACCACAGAAGAAAGTGTTGGTGGCTCACCCAGAGGGACACCTAGCGATACGAAAAGCATCGGGTCCCTCCACGTCGCCGACCTTTATGGCAAAGATTTAGAAAATGAGGCACCGAGGTCCGAGAGTGCAGGACGAGTATGCCACCCTCGCTGGTAAGTCAGACAATGACACCCTCAATGGAAGTGAGGAAGAGACTCTTATCTCAGAAGAGCGGTAAGTATAAAAAAACCGCCAGCTTCTTCTTCGCGATGTTCTGGCCAAACACGACGAATACGCGAGAGCAAACGCCTCATAACCCCAAGATAATACAACGGTTCGGCCCGCTGGAATGAATATTTCCCTTCAAATCGTAGAAATGTATCTCAATAAAGATTTTGGCTAATTTTTAATAAATAGAGGAACTTTTTTGACAGTTTCTGGCGTAATCACAAATTTTGGACTGGCCAACATGTTCGTCGTCTTCTTGCGACTCACGACCATCTTTGAATCGTGTAAACCACTCGTGGACTCGGCTTACAAGATAAACAATCAGCACCATAAAGTTGTTTCAACAATCGATGCGTTTCGGTAAATATTTTATCAAGTTTAAAACATAACTTAAATTGGCTCTTTGTTTGATGCTCATTTTTCGACCGATGTTAAAACGCACTGTCACTTGAGCGCGATAATTGGGCGTGAAGTGGTTTGATTGTTATGATATTTTGACAGAACATCAATAAAGGATGCTAACCCCAATAACAGATGGCGCTACTAGTATCTCATATTTCTTAGCAATAGACCTCGTAATTAGCGAGTAGAAAAACTTGAAACAAAACCCATTCATAAAATAAATCTCTATAGAAATTGTAAGCATTTTATGGTCATTTAATGATAATAAATTCCACATACAACAATTAGAATTCTTTTATAGAATTAACAAAAAAAGTGTTAATGTAAAACAATTACCGACAATAGTAAGAAACAAAGCTAGATATGACTCAGTTAACTATAAAGAGAAATCAGTACCTAACTTTGTTATGCATTTTACTGACAACTAATTCTAAATTTATATGTTAGTCTGTTGGTGTCACGAATTTGTTATTGTAATGGCGTCCATGAGATTTTTCCACACACGACATTTACGAGAGCATAAAATAATTGCTAGTACAACTCATTCATCTCATTGTAACATGAGAACTTTCAGTTTCATATAATAGGTGTGATACTGTTAAGAAAAACGTTTTAATCCAAATAAAAGGTCAGCACATCAATGTTTTAGCAAATTCAAGTTAACAAATCTCGATAATTTTTTTATTTACAATTGTTTGCCACTATCCCAATGTGCTTAATACTAAATACAAGGTCTGGCTATTAAATAACGAGACTGGTTACAAAAAGGGGTTTTATTATAAAAATACGAATGCTCCCCTTCAATATAATACCCTCCCCTAGCCACACACTTTTCCATACGTTTTCTCCATTGATCAAAGCAGTACTTGAAGTCTTCTTTGGTGAGGGCCTTTAGTAGCTTTACCGCTTCCATACACTCAAATCGGGTACCGTTCAAAGCAGATTTTTTCTTCGGACATAAAAAAAATCGCACGGTGCCAAATCTGGGAAGTACGGCGTGTGTTCGAGCTTTGGAGTGCGTTTATTGGCCAAAAACTGCTTCACAGATACCGCGTTATGGGCAGTTGCGTTGTCCTGGTGCAAAATCTACGAGTTGTTCTTCTCACAGTGTTACCAAAACTGTCATATAGTAAGTCTGGTTGACACTTTGACTCCCTGGAATCCATTCAGTTATTACGATACCGGTAATATAAAAAAAGACAACATGCCTTAAATTTTTATTTGTACTTCCTTGCTTTTTTGATTGGGAAATAGCTGTCCTCATCTACGTCTGCCAAGACTGCACTATATTGTTGCGTCTATTCTCTTTATGCGTTCTTCTGTATTGTTCGATCCTCAGTAGCATTTTCTTTGTAGGTGACTTTTGTCACTATGATGCTATTCTTTACTGCTACTGGAACTGCATCTTTGTCTTCTTGTGTTTCCAAGGCCCGTCCTCTGGGTAGTAGGGATTAGTCTGCGGTTGTATCATTTATGAGGAGAAAGAACACAGAAGCTCCTTTAAGTCTTAATGATACAAAATATATAAGTGGTGGGTGAGGTGAAGGAGGTTGAGGTGATATTGGACTCAAAACTTACCTGGAACCACCATCTTGAATAAGTTTAATGTTGGCCAATCGCTTAAAACCAGATATGTTACACTGGATTTATAACATATTGATTAAACCAACTTGCACATACGCGTCTTTGGTACGGTTGCCAAAAATGTCTTTATAAAGCTTAGCAAGGTTTAGCCTAATTGGAGCTCTGAAGTATACTCCAATAGTTAGCAAGCTTCCAGAAACACAAGCGTTTGGCTTGGCTTAACGCCCTCGCAAGCGTGTAAATGGCATATTCAAGCGTTTGTGAGGGCTTGGAGCTTGTAGAAGCTTGCAGAGACTTGTGCAGCATGTAAACCTACCAATAAACCTTCTAAAAAGGGTCCGGTGATAAAATAAGGAATAATAAATAATAGCGTATGAACAAAAAGGTGGAATAATCCAGGTAGATGTTCATTAGATGAGAATTCAACTATTTAAAAAAAATAGAAAAACATAATTTTCAATCAAATTTGATCCTGTAGATTTATAACAAAATCTATTATAAAGAAATGTGTTATTAACAAAGTAAATATTTAACCGCACTTTAATAGTTACTACTAATTACACTGAATCCTAAACCATAAACATCAAAACAAGAACATATATAGTTACATCTGCAAGTGGACTTGTATTTTATGGTAAAGGTCACTAAAGTCAACAGGATCACCTTGTAAAATGAGTCGGATTTAAGCACATACAGATGTAATTGTTAATTAGTAGAACTAAAATAAAAAAGAACTAGAGTAGACATGGTATATACAGACTAACCAGTATTCTAAAACACAAAGTAGAAATCTACCGGATGAATCAACAATAAAATTTATTAGAAAATAAAACAATAAACAAGACACAAGACTAAGTTTGCTTTTCATTGATTAGGAAAACATAATACAAATAGGTGATCGACGATCCCTAAAAAGTACTTTAGTTTTTGAAAAATTACAAACTTTTTATCAAATTTGGTACCAATATGTTCGTAATAAAAATCTGAAAATATTTTCTTTATAAAGGTTTTTTCACATACGGAATTGCTTACAATACAGCACGAAGAGGTGTTCGCCAGTGGATGGGCATAGAACATCGAAAGAGCTGGGAAAGAACAGAAGGCAACATACAGTCAAAGAGAATGCTGCAGACACCTACTGGTGCTATAGCGGCAGATGCCCTTGGGCTGAGAAGGAAGACCCTGCGGAAAGTGGTTGGCTTCATCAGCGGCCACTGGGTATTCCGCGGACATCTTCATAAGATGGGAATTCAAGTTGATAACCTCTTATGTAGAAAATGCGGTGAGGAGGAGGAGACAGTTTTCCACGTGATATTCACGTGCCCAGCCCTGCAAGGTCTGCGTGAGAGATCCCTTGGCCTACCGACCGGAGATCAAAGGGAAGAACGGGTAACCATAGTCAACAGGATCTCATGGTTCATTAACAACTTGGGATTTGATGGTGAATGAGGACCTGTAAATGAGGGTGCACAATAAGCTGTACTAGCTGCGATGCAATCCCATGGTCTACCCCTAAGCCTGGCCCTCTGTTAAAAAAACATACGGACGGACCGAATCTATAAGGGTTCCGTTTTTTGCCCTCGTATATCTCGAGAAAGACAAAATACTTTTTGTATCGGTGTGTAATGTACTATATTTTAAACATGAAACAAAATTACATTATATAATTTCTTGTATTTCTGGTCAGGTGTATGTTACTTTGTAATGTTAAGAAATTTTCATAAAAGACAATAGAACAAAAAAATTATAAGTACGTAGGTACTTAAACATTTAGGATCATTTAAGGATATGCTAATAATGTATAATTATTAAATCATTACTATGTAAACTGTAATTAAATTATTTAAGAGATATTAAAATAAAATGAATGTATCTACTCATAACCGTAAAGTGTTTTTTTTGTGCATATTTAATCAATCTCCGATTTCAATTCAATTGTGCGTACTTATCTGACGTAAAAGGTAAGGCTTATAATATACCAAAACCATCACTAATAAAGTCCTAGATACAAAAACCCAAACACAAAGTAGATTTATTTCTAAGAAGTCTTGAAAACCAATATTGGATAAATACACATCCAGAAGAAGTTACAGACTTCGATCAAAAAATAGAAAAGGTGGCAGAGAAGACTTAGAATGATCCTGAAGAGATAGGGCCCATCATGAAAAAGAATGGGATTGCTAATAGAACTTAAAAAATACCAACAAAGACAGTGGTCTATATTACAAGACTTATCAATGGAATCCTAAGATTCAAATACTTCCCAGAGTGATGGTAACGAGCCCTTATTAGTGTGATTAGGAAACCTGGAGGACTCCACTTTCCTTAAAACTACAGACCAACATACAGCGTCATTCTTAAAAAATTGAAACATAAGGATTAAGATGGACCTAGTATCATCAATATATAGAATCATTTCTAAGAAGTCTTGGTAACCAATTTTCAAAAAATACGCATCCAGAAGAGGTTACAGACTTCGATGAAAAAATAAAAGAGGTGGCAGAGGAGATTTAGAATAAGAAGAAATGCGGGGCAACGCGAATCCTAAGCAGAACACGGTAAGATTAGTAATATAACTTTAAAAAAACTACCAACAAAGACAGTGGTTTACATTACAACACTTATCAATGGAATCCTAAGATTCAGATACTTCCCAGAGTAATGGTAATGAGCCCTTATTACTGTGATTAGGAAACCTGGAGCAATCCACTTTCCTCAAAACTACAGACCAACATACAGCATCATTCTTGATAAATAGAAGCTTTAGGATTAAGATGGGCCCAGTATCATCAAGATATAGAATCATTTCTAAGAAGTCTTAAAAAACAGTTTTCAAAAAACACACATCCAGAAGAGTTTACAGACTTTAATGAAAAATGGAAGAGGCGGCAGAGGAGATTTAGAATAAGAAGAAATGCTGGTCAACGCAAATCCTAAGCAGAATACGATAGGATTAGTAATGGAACTTTAAAAAAACTACCAACAAAGACTGGTTTATATTACAACACTTATCAATGGAATCCTAAGATTCAGATACTTCCCAGAGTAATGGTAACGAGCCCTTATTACTGTGATTAGGAAACCTGGAGCAATCCACTTTCCTCAAAACTACAGACCAACATCATTCTAGATAAATAGAAGTTTTAGGTTTAAGATGGGCCCAGTATCATCAAGATATAGAATCATTTCTAAGAAGTCTTAAAAACCAGTTTTTAAAAAACACACATCCAGAAGAGTTTACAGCCTTTAATGAAAAATGGAAGTGGCGGCCGAGAGATTTGGAATAAGAAGAAATGCTGGTCAACGCAAATCCTAAGCAGAATACGATAGGATTAGTAATGGAACTTTAAAAAAACTACCAACAAAGACTGGTTTACATTACAACACTTATCAATGGAATCCTAAGATTCAGATACTTCCCAGAGTAATGGTAACGAGCTCTTATTACTGTGATTAGAAAACCTGGAGCAATCCACTTTCCTCAAAACTACAGACCAACATAGCGCATCATTCTTGATAAATAGAAGTTTTAGGTTTAAGATGGGCCCAGTATCATCAAGATATAGAATCATTTCTAAGAAGTCTTAAAAACCAGTTTTTAAAAAACACACATCCAGAAGAGTTTACAGCCTTTAATGAAAAATGGAATTGGCGGCCGAGAGATTTGGAATAAGAAGAAATGCTGGTCAACGCAAATCCTAAGCAGAATACGATAGGATTAGTAATGGAACTTTAAAAAAACTACCAACAAAGACTGGTTTACATTACAACACTTATCAATGGAATCCTAAGATTCAGATACTTCCCAGAGTAATGGTAACGAGCCCTTATTACTGTGATTAGGAAACCTGGAGCAATCCACTTTCCTCAAAACTACAGACCAACATCATTCTTGATAAATAGAAGTTTTAGGTTTAAGATGGGCCCAGTATCATCAAGATATAGAAGCATTTCTAAGAAGTCTTAAAAACCAGTTTTTAAAAAACACACATCCAGAAGAGTTTACAGCCTTTAATGAAAAATGGAAGTGGCGGCCGAGAGATTTGGAATAAGAAGAAATGCTGGTCAACGCAAATCCTAAGCAGAATACGATAGGATTAGTAATGGAACTTTAAAAAAACTACCAACAAAGACTGGTTTACATTACAACACTTATCAATGGAATCCTAAGATTCAGATACTTCCCAGAGTAATGGTAACGAGCTCTTATTACTGTGATTAGGAAACCTGGAGCAATCCACTTTCCTCAAAACTACAGACCAACATAGCGCATCATTCTTGATAAATAGAAGTTTTAGGTTTAAGATGGGCCCAGTATCATCAAGATATAGAATCATTTCTAAGAAGTCTTAAAAACCAGTTTTTAAAAAACACACATCCAGAAGAGTTTACAGCCTTTGATGAAAAATGGAAGAGGCGGAAGAGGAGATTTAGAATAAGAAGAAATGCTGGTTAACGCAAATCCTAAGCAGAATACGATAGGATTAGTAATGGAACTTTAAAAAAACTACCAACAAAGACTGGTTTACATTACAACACTTATCAATGGAATCCTAAGATTCAGATACTTCCCAGAGTAATGGTAACGAGCCCTTATTACTGTGATTAGGAAACCTGGAGCAATCCACTTTCCTCAAAACTACAGACCAACATCATTCTTGATAAATAGAAGCTTTAGGATTAAGATGGGCCCAGTATCATCAAGATATAGAATCATTTCTAAGAAGTCTTAAAAAACAGTTTTCAAAAAACACACATCCAGAAGAGTTTACAGCCTTTGATGAAAAATGAAAGAGGCGGCAGAGGAGATTTAGAATAAAAAGAAATGCTGGACAACGCAAATCCTAAGCAGAATACGATCGGATTAGTATTGGAACTTTAAAAAAACTACCAACAAAGACTGGTTTACATTACAACACTTATCAATGGAATCCTAAGATTCAGATACTTCCCAGAGTAATGGTAACCTTATTACTGTGATTAGGAAACCTGGAGCAATCCACTTTCCTCAAAACTACAGACCAACATACAGCATCATTCTTGATAAATAGAAGCTTTAGGATTAAGATGGGCCCAGTATCATCAAGATATAGAATCATTTCTAAGAAGTCTTAAAAACCAGTTTTCAAGAAACACACATCCAGAAGAGTTTACAGCTTTTGATGAAAAATGGAAGAGGCGGCAGAGGAGATTTAGAATAAGAAGAAATGCTGGTCAACGCAAATCCTAAGCAGAATACGATAGGATTAGTAATGGAACTTTAAAAAAACTACCAACAAAGACTGGTTTATATTACAACACTTATCAATGGAATCCTAAGATTTAAATTCTTCCCAGACAGATGGTAATAAGCTTTTGTCACTCGGATTAGAAAACCAGGAAAGGACTCCACGTTCCCCAAAACTACAGATCAAGATTCAGCGTCATTTTGGAAAAATAGAATCTTTAGGATGTAACCTTAAAATTACCCTAGGCTAGCTCCTGAGGGTCGTGGCTTCCTTCTGAGTTTTATTTAATTTCCTCCAAACATTAAAAAGGGCGCCCAGTACAGACACACAAATAAAATTCGAAAAATCAGTTTTAAAATGGTTTATTATTTTAATTATGATTAATTAATTCTCTTATCTTTGGGGATTTTCGATGGCTTCTGACGGAGTTTCGATAACTTGTAGAACAGAACTGGAAGATGGATAGAGTTCCTTCCAGCGAATTTCCTGTCAGATTTTCTTTTGGTGTGGAATGAATCTGCAATTGGATTGTATTTTCCCTTCAAGGGACTTCTTGTCGAATTTTCGTTAATGGCGGAACGGAACTGCAAAATGGTGTCGGCTTCAACTGATTGTCGACTGACTGCGTAATTTCTGATATGTTTTTAGCAGGTCCTTAATAGGGCCCTTCTTATAGTTGGCAATAACCCTATTAATAAAATTGGAATCAAAACTCCGACTTTCAAATAATATTTATCGAACACAATCGCTATACGTCTCTCCAAATTTCAAGAAAAAATTAATTACCTTTCATGTTTAAATATTATAATATCACAAAAACTGACCTTGAACAATAGCAATTGTATTCGAAAATTTAAATGTTAGTAAAATACATAAAATATTATATTTACCGCATTTTGGATTATTTTTAACTAATAAAACTAAAACCAAGGCAAAATGGTACTCACCAGAACAGAAGGGCGAAGGTAGTCGGAAATAACTCTGAATTTAATCAAATTCACCGATAAAATGAACGAATTTAAATCAAAAACTCTTGAAGAGACATATTCTCTCCTTCCCAACTAGCAATCCCCTCTCGTATCAGCGCGATAACAATAGATAATATAAAAATATGTATAGTCCGGATGGTATGATCGAAAACGAACGTTACAAACGTTACAAGGATTAAGATGAGCCAAGTCGCATCAAGATATGGAATGCCGCCCGCATTTGGTGACCTTTTGACTCTCCTTTTCTGTTCCTATATAGCCATTTTTTTGCTTTTATTAGAAAGCGATGAAAAAGTGGGTACAAAATAACTAACTACATACTAGATAATTGTATATTCCTATTTCCGGTAAACTTTAACTAAGTTAGTTCAACACCTTTTATTCTATAAAGATCTATAGATCAGAATCTATTCATTTCTCTTTAATCAGTCCGAGTCCGCCTTGCGGTGTAAATGAGGACAATAAATCAGTTGTGAAGTAATGGATTATAATGTCATATGCTAATTCCCTTGAATAATATAAATAAAAAAAACAACTAGTGCTTTATGAGGATGTTGATAGAGCATAGTAAATCTTAATCTATAAATGGCGAATATCGTGAAATCGAAATAAATAAAACATGCACAGATTAAATTTCACATAAAATTTTAACACATTTTTAAAAAATCTTGCCGACTATAAAATATGACTTTTATTGATTAAATATGTAATTGATTGTAATGAGCTTTTACTTTCTCATTGCAAAAACTTTTTGTTTCATCTTTCATCTAATTACATAATATTCACTGACTGTTTACATACCTGTGGCACTAAAAAAGTTTTGAAATATCGTCTTCACAGGAGAAGTATACAGGCGTTAATATGCAATTATACGAGGTCTTATTCTTGGTCATTTGGATAGTGGCATCCTTCGAAGTAGTCCCCATTTGATTGACCAACTTGCCCATATCGATGCTTCCACTATCCAAAGCAGTCTTAAAAGTCAGTTATCGGAAATGTCTTTGGTCGCATTGGTTTCAACAGTCTTCTTGTCGTCGAATTGATGCAGTTTAAGCGGCATTCTCAATCGAGAAAACAGCCAAAAGTCGCAAGAAGCCATGTCGGGACTGTATGGAGGCTGCCGAAGCTGTACAACAACGTGTTTTGATAAATAGGTACTGCTGTACAAGGTTTGATTATCATGGTGAAGAAGCGAGTCATCGGTTTGCCAAAACTGACTACACGAAGCCTTGATGATCGAAAAAAACAATCACAATTACTTCTCCTTTGAGGTGCTTTTTTTGGTTGAAGCGAAGAAGCATGCTTCCACTGCGGAGACGGTTGTATTGTTTTAGGATCATAACCGTAAACCCATGATTCATTACCAGTAATATCCTTTTTAAGCACATTTTTATGGCTATTGATCATTTCTAGATTGTCCTGAGAGATTTCTAATTGAAGGCTTCTTTGTTGTTAAAATTACGTAAACTGCTTTTTTTGGTATTGCAAACTCATCTTCCAGTTCCTTCACAGTCAAATGACGATCTTTTTCAATTTCCTCTGTTTTCCCAGAACGAGAATCACTGTAAACGGGCTTGCTGCCATTTTTAATACGTTTATACCACTCTTTTATTCGAGTTTTGCCCATACAATTGGCTCCAAATGCCTTTGCAACATTTTAATAGTTTCTGTAAAAGTTTTTTCAAGTTTAAAGCAAAACTTGATGCAAATTCTTTGCTCTACTTTTTCAGTCATTTTTAATGGTACCTACTTTATTGATACAACCGATACAACAATAGAATATTCTCACACCTGTCATCAAATCTTTTATTTAAATCCATATTAAGACCACTTCCATTTAAAGCTTCTTCGTTTATTCCTTTGACTTCTACGAACTCATAAAGATAGCATGCCAACATCATCATAATTCTATTTTGTAAAAATACACATTGCGGCAACTGACATTATCATCAGAAGTTCAGTTCAAGACTGAAATAGTTCGTGAAACAAATGTAAGTACGTGCAAAAATTTTATAATAGTTGGCAGAAGGGATATTCTGTTATAGTTCAGGATTGGCTTTGGAAGTTATATAATCTTGGTTAATATTTTATATCTTAAGCTCTATCCTCTATCAAACTCCAACTAGCACGAAAAGTGAAATTTAATTGCTTATAGAATATTAAATGTATAATTATACTTTCAATTGATCAAAAACGTTAAAAAAATCTTCGGCAGGACATTTTCTCCAATCCAAAGAATATAATAGCAATTTTGTAAAAGAGTATCTATAAAGAATCGAGCAAAAACTTAAGCTTGGGTCTTGGCCGACTGTACCTACTATTTGTCGTCTATCTTCCATTAGGGTTAGGTCATATTCAATCCCCATACTTCTTAGGTCTGCTTGTGGGTCATCTCACACCTCATTCTTGGGCGTCCTAGGGGTCTTCGTCCTACTGGTACTCTTTCCCAAGCTCTCTTTTACATTAGTTCTGCCGGTTGTCTCTGTACATGACCCTGCCCATTGCAATCTGTTCGCTTTTATCTCCTTTATGATGTCTCGATCTCCATATAGTTCCGTTGTTTCTTGGTTGGTTCTTCTTCGGTACTGTTCTGTTGCGTAGCAATTTTCTCTCAAAGATTCTTCGTAAAATAAATATACTCGCAACAGTCTTATATTAACAAAACGATGTCAAATATCTTGACTCGCCACGATGCGAGACCGAGACGAGGCGAGCGTACATACCACACTCGCCAAGAGTGTGAAGAAAACATTAGTGTGTAGAATAGACTCTCTAGATAATCTGGAGAAAATGTATATCTATAAGAAGCTTGTTAGAGGCATCTGTTCTTGTTTATGTCATTAATCGAATAAATAAAACATAGTTTGTTGATTGTATTAATAATATAACGACTAATTGCAAAAACGATAAACTTTTAATTATAAACCACGAGTAGCTCTTTCCCACAGACTTAACCTTTCTGTTGAACCGGATATAACAGTTGGTTTGGGCGATACCATGTCAGGTGGGTAGATTACATAAAAGCACTTGTTCTTCGTAACGGCCAAAATGTTCGTTCCCCTGTTTTTTTATATAGTTATAAAATGCATTATGATATTTTATCCAGTATATAGGATGTACGGTTGAATAAAACCATTTAAACCACGATTATAATAAAACGTGAATCATATTGTTGTCTAAACTCTAAACTTTTGTTACAGTTCCTGAATTACCGATTGGAGTTACATTTATGAATTTTCAAGATCAGGTGAGTTATTAATTTAATAATCTTATATGTTTTAATTATTAGATTTGATATCGCACAAGCGCCGAAAGAATCCGTTTTAGGCATTAGAATACAAAAGTTTAGCTTTCACAGAATTAATTCTTTTATTTTCTTTCAATTATCATAACTTTGCTTCTAGTACGTCTAAAAGGTTGTATGACGGCTGAAATTAAAGATTTTAATGTCTACTTTCGTAATTTATAATATAATGTTTCTAAGCTTTTTAATTGATAGAAAGAATACAAAATACCAAAAGTGTTTGTCGAATTAGCTTACTTTGGTCGCGAAATACTAATTTTTAGAGAGTTGAATAATAGATACAGGGTTGAATTACGAAAATATCCACTATTATCAAGATCTGCTTCGAAATTTTTTTTATAAAATTTAAAGTTGACTAGTCCAAGTACCATCACTTTCGGTGACTCATATGTTTTCCTGAGTCGACAATGTTCTGCCAAGAGACTGAAAATCATTCTAACACCTTTTCATCTGTGTGATAACAGCTCTGCAGTAAATTTAACCGAGTTTCCATTTATGAAGACTTTGCCTTGTTGCTTGCCAGTGATTTTTCCTACATTCCTAGGCCTTATTTAGCCTCCACTTCTCAATGGCTGATTTTCTGAAGGTGTCAGCAACCCCGCTAAATGGTTCTGTGCCAATCATTGAGATATTAGCTCCCACTCGGACCAATTCATCAGCCTTCTCATTGTCCCGAAACCCTGAGTGTCCTGCTATTCATGCCAGTGTCAGCGAATTCCGACTTGCGGCATATGTCAGGGCCCTAATGCAGTACCACACCAGCTGTGAGCTTATTTTTGCTGAGACTATCGCCTTTACAGCTGCTTGGCTGTCCGAGTATATGACTACGAGACTAATCATCTCTTATGGGACAGTAGCTTGGAGCACGAGAGCTAATCTGACTACTACGAGGACAAACTCTCAAAGATTCAGAGACTAGCTTGTGCATGCATCACTGGAGGATTGGGAACATGTCCCACTGCTGCAATGGAAGTAATCCTAAATCTCACGCCACTACACATTCAAGTAGAAAGTGTAAGGAAGAAAACAATATATCGAATGGTCAAAGAAGGAACAATCAAGGAGAGACCTCCATCAAATCAATTTGATCAAACATGGGAAATGCCCCAAGACGACATGCCAAAAAAAGTAACCAAAATGCCAATCTAGAGTTTTTGACCACTCCATCTGAGCTTCTGGTCATTTTCCTTAAGTTTGTGGTTATTTATACCACATTTTTTCTTTACCAAACATCTCGTATTCTTTTTTTACTTTCTTTAAACAGATTTCACCCATTTTTTTCCTTTGGTTAATAAAACTCGCTAAACTCGAGTTACTTAACATTTTGGTAGATTTTTTTTATCAAGAAGCTATAATTTTTGTTTATGTAACTTTAGTTTGTGGTTAATCGACGAAAATTTCTGGACATTCAAGTCGAGCTTTTGGTTATTGACTACATTTATTTCTGTGTATTACGCTTCCCTTATATTTCACCAATTTTTAACTTTTGGATTATAAATCAAGCTCATCAGGTGTTTCTTAATCCTCTGGTAGGAATTTTGATAAATCAACTAGAGTTTTTTGTTACTCAACTCGAGCTTCTGGTTCTCTTATTCTCTTGCAACTTTCTCTCAATAACTTCACATATTTGTATCCTCTTGTTATACCCTGACTTACGATCTTCCTTGCACAGTGTTGTATTTTTTTGTATTAAGGATGTTCTCGTAGGTATAGATCTAAATACAAATGTACCGAGAACAACAATTGGGGCAGAAGGGACAATTTGTTGATTTGGGATTTAAAGGCCTGCAAGTTAGGACGAGTGGAAAGACGTGGGAAGGTAAGGAGTTCCACAATCTGGAGACCCTGGGGAAGAAGGAACGATCGAATCGATCCGTTCTCTTAAGGATGCATGGAGTTGACACTTCGGGTTGCTCTGGCTGGTCTGACAAGTGGAGGCATTATAGACCGGAGTTCTTCTGAGCATTACTTCAACCTGAAACACTGTAGTATACACACAAAGACTTAATTGGACTTGTAATCCTGTCCTCTACTATATATATACCCGGTCCTGTGCCTACGTAAAATGCTTAAGAACCTTAACTAATATTGTAAGAGCAGAAAAATCTTATGATTTATAGATGTTTCACGAACAAAGCTCGGTCATCCAGGTACTAATATATAATAAATAGTTACTACAACAATTCCGCTACGTAACAAAAATCGTGATACTTTGTCTAGAACAAATAGTATACCTAATACTATTTAAAAAAAAAATAGAAACAAAGAATAAACACTTGTTATACTCTACATTTTAATTCAATTTTCTTAAATCAAGATCTTGTAATCAATGGAGCGTCAATACAGAAATAAGCATAAAATGTATTACAAACACTTATTTATAGTCAGATACAGTTTCGTATTTTCACATAAAAATCTAGGCTGATTAAATTTATTATGACCATTTTCAATACAACATGAGTTATACCAATTTCCAATAAACTACTTATTGGTTTACGGTTGATTGGTAACAGCAACTGACTCGATTCATCAAACGATTGATGCAATTAACTTACGTTAATCATATTTGATGTATTCAAAATAGTATTTCACGCAGAGTTTAATCATAAATTTAATATGGTTGTTATGTAGGTAGTAAATAATACATACTTGTGGATTTAAGCAAGAATTTAATCCAAATAAATGTGTGTAATAAGTAATCCCACCAAAAACATTTTCATGTAACTGAGTCAGTTTGCTTATCCTGTGAAAAAGTTATCAGATATCGTATAAAGCCAAGCTCCAAAGACTACACGTTCTAAACCAGAGGTTCCCTAAGTTGTGCAGGTGAACTACCAGGGGTCCACAGGAGACTGGACAGGGTAGCGTGAGCAAAAAATGGGGGTTCTCAATTCGAGTGGCTACGAAAATCTATCTGGCTTCGATAGTGAAGATCTAAATTGTAGATTCTAAAATTTTGGCTTGACTTCACCTGTCAATGTAGAGCAGATAATATTTTTATTTGTTTCTCATTTGTAAACGTCAGTTTCCAAAAACACAATATTAATCAAGAAAGTTTATTTTATCAAGTCACTAACTTGAAAAACTGACAGTTAACTTGCAAAATTTTTACAAGTTAGTAGTATTATTTACATTAGAAAATTTTGTTTTATCGTCATATATGTTGAAAATCATGGTACAATTGTTATTTCCAGTAACACAGATTTTTGATGATGAAGGAGTTGATACTGATGATGATGAACCATCTGTTGACTCAGAAACTGCTGAACTCGAGGACTGCAGAACATTTGTATTCTCCTTACTACCAAATAATTTGCTAGACATTTCGATTTTTTTGTTGACCGAATCATCGACATAACTCATCGCATAGTGGCTCCAGTTCTGCGAAAACAGTGGCCGGTGTATAAATAACTCTGGGCCTTTTAAACCTAAATATTTCGCTATTTGCTTTGGGACACCACCAATAGTGTGCTGGCCAGCATTAAGAGAAATGCACTTGCCATGTCGGTATGTCAAAAAAAATCTTAGGCTTTCTGTTCCAGGAGGCCGAAGATTTACATATTTTCTGTATAACATGCAGGGCTTAAAGCTGCAGCCATGATCGGTTATGGTGAATCTTCTTGTTGTTAAATTTTTTGTTTGCCGCAATGTCACAATAACGTATTTTCCCATATCTTCTACATCATTCATGTTTAAGGAGAGAATTTCGTCACATCGACAACATCCAAAAATCCCAAATATTGTCACAATTTTCGCCAGCAACCACTGGTCATCAGGATCACGTAAACGAAATTGTTCAGCCTCTTCTTTACTTAATACCTTGGCCTTTTTTGGCGTATAACGCTCATTTTTTCGTTTCAGAAACGCTATTACCTTTTGAAATCTGCAAATGACAACTAAACGTCATATTTTTCAATAAATTTTTTAAGGAATACAAACCTGCGAACAGGGGCATTTTCTTTCATTTTCAAGCAGCTTTTCAGCATAGACCATTTTGCCCATAAAGTATTAGGGCTGAATCTAGCTGATAGTTGATTCAAGTAGACCAACAAAACATCTTCAGTTACCCCAATCACACTATTTTTGTTTTGCCACTTTTTGAAGTCGTCGTATTCTCGCTCGTACCTTGAAGCTGATTTTGCAGGTAATAAACTTGAAGCTACACTGCTGGCTGCCTCAATAATTTCTTTTGGTACATTCATTTTCACTTTCGCCAAAACAAATGTAAAGAAAAATAAACAGACATGTTCATGGCAACGCTTTCATAGCTTACGACATTTGCGACAAATTATTGAGATTTTTTTGGAATTTATCTAACCTTTTTACAAATGAGAAACAAATAAAATATAAAACAATACACGCAAGGTAACGGGTTTTACTGGCTCAAGGAGGTAACTGACTCGCCTGCGGCTCGTCAGTTATATCCTCCATTCGCCAGTAAAAACCCTCTTACCTTGCTAGTAATGTTAAATACTATACGAAGTACAGCGACTCTTAGATGTAAAAACCTGCATAGCTTGTAATTATTCAGAAGGTCAACTTTACCTGATAACGAAGCATTATTATTGGCATATGTTCGATTTGTTATGGAGAACTACCATTAACGAAAACTTTGAGGATTGACACTAAAGGTGAATCAATATTTAATGCCTCGAGCGATTTTTTAAGAAGTAACTAACAGAGCAGCAGAAAGAAGAAGCTTACAGGTATAGAAAAACTAAAAAAGTGTTGAGCAGAAAGGCAATAGATAAAAAGTTAGGCAGCGGAAGGAAGAAGTTGGAAAGAAGTGTAGTAGGAAGAAGAGAAAGAAAAGATTTTTTTATATTTATGTTTTTGTTAGGACAATCAATTTGGAAATTGCAGAATCCACGACCAATAATTGAATTGATTGGAGGGTGTTCCCGCAGGAAGGTCCATATCAATACTTTTTCTACACATTCCAACAAAAAAATAGCAGCCAGTATTTTTTCGATTATTTTTCAATTTCGTTTCTTGGTCTATTAACAGAGTTTGAATAAATGTGACAAGTAGATTTATGTTGATGAATTTAATTTAAATATTATAAAATTTTCACTTCTATTGGCAGTCCCTATAAGTGTTAACCTTATGAATATCTATCATTTGATGGAAATTAAGATCACGTATTTCGCAGAGCTGTTTCACGGCCAAACACTTAACTCATCAAAAAAAAACTAACATAATAGTATCAAGATGCTGATAAAATCTCTAAGAAACAATTAATCTTCAGGTATTCGTGTGGGTAGAATTGGTAGAATTTAGTCTTCCAAAATATAAATTATAAATGCTTTGTACGGCACGTTTTACGTCTTCTCTACTCAGCGCATTATATGGTAATACGCATGTGAGTTACTCTTGCATGACTCATAATAATGTCATGTTTGTGATTACGTGGTACATGTAAAAAACGTAAAGAAGTCTAGACCCGTGTTTTACATGACACATTGTACAAACAAAACTAAAGAGTATTGTACCAGGTGGACCACTGAAAAAATACCACTTCTTTGTAATGTTTGATCAAATTGGAAATTTGGCGTTCTCTACGATTTTCTTCCTCTCTTTTCTTTTTGTGCATATTTTCCTTCAGTTTCATGGTTTTAATGTCTCTATCGACCTAGTCCTCCCATCTTTCTTACAGTCTTCCTCTCGGTCTTGCTTTCCCTGGTTTCCATCTAATGACGTTTTTGATCAGGACGAAGTCGTTTTTTCTTCTCTCTATGTGTCCTCTTTATCTCAGTCTTTGTTCTTTAATAAATTTGTTAATATCTTTTCCTATTATTGTATCTCTAATTCCATGATTCTACTTCTCATTTTCCTTTTGTCCATTTTTATTGGTACCTTGATTCTCCTTATCATCTTCCTCTCAAATATTCTTGGTCTTTCTTCGTCTTTACTTATGAGTTACAGGCCTGATTGCCACTTTGGATACTTTTAGCTTTGTTTTTCTAGATAAATGTCCTTTATTAGGTTATGGTCTCTCCAATATTTTCTATTGCCTCCTATTATTCATTTCGTCACTTCTCTCTTTTTTTTTTCCATCTTCACTATTGAATTGTTGAAACTTTTCATAAGTGTAATTTCCTATTTTGTTTTCTTTTATTTTGTTATATCTTTTCTAGTGCATATTAGGTATTTTGTTTTCTCTGTATTGATTTCTAACCTTCTCTGCCTTGCTTCCTTTTCTACGGAGCTTTTTCCAGACTTCCTTTGCCTCTCCCCTTAAGTCTTCGTATGCTAATACTTAAACCAATGATTCTGGTTTTCCTTATCCAGGGTTCTTGGATTAATGCAATTGTGTCCTGTTGCTCAGCAAGGTGGCGGCTGATGGTTGCCAAGGCCACTCTGCTGTGCTGAAGGTTAGACTGAATAAATGAAGTCGTGTCGGCTCCTCCTCTACGATCCATTATATTATTATTTTTTTTTTCAATTATTTATTCGGTCAGAGGGACCGTTTCTAAGGACCCGTCGGTCTGCATCTTTTCAGGTGCCTGGTCTGCAGGGGTGTCGACCGCCAGCTCGACGCCACTGCTGGTCTCCTCCTGACCTTCCTTCTTGGCCTCTTCGGCCTTTACCTTCATAGTCAATGAGGTGAACGCATAGCTCAACCTCATCGACTTTCGTTTGAGGGTAGTCAAGTCCTCGTCCCCTACTTCAAAGACGAAGAGATGCCCTCTCGGCTCTGTTTTGGCCTCGTGGTGTTAAGAGCACCATCTCGAGACCTTGAGGTCCGGGTTTTGCCCACTTAGCGGACGCAGCACGACCTCCTTCTCTTCGAGTATCTCAGTTGATCTACTCGGAATCCAGAGGAATGCTTTTGTCCGCTTCGGTAGGCAGTCTACTCGCACCACCTCGAGTGATACGTCCTCCCACGGTCGAAGGCCAACAACAGTATTGGTAAGCCATGCCAACGTCGCGTCGTCATCGCAGGTAACTCTGATGATTTCACCAGTTTCCTTGATTCCGCTGGAAATTACTGCTCCTTCTAACGCTATATTGAACAGAGTTGTTGACAATGCTTCACCTCTGTTTCTATTGCGATTGTGTTTGTGGTACCTTCTTCAGTATTTAATTTTGCTCGAGATCTGACCCACAGTCTAGACCTTATAGACTCATAATTAGATATAAGGTATACACAAAAGATCTTTTAGGTCGCAGTGTACTAATCGATGGTTTAACCAAACTGTAGAAAGGTCTAAATTGTAACTTTTAGGAACTCATAACATTTTTAGATTATCTGAAACTGATCTCAATAATGTATACAAAAATCTTTAAAAGGATTCTAATATACATATTTTTAGTTAACACACTCTATTTGAAATTATAATTTCTAAACTAAATAGAATTTAAATGGATTCCACTTTCCATTTTCGATAATCAATATGCGTTAGTATTCCATAAAAGATCGATAAAGAACTGTAAAAGTTAAAACGATTTTTAGAAAACTAATTGGTTCAACTTCCTCTTATTGTTTCTTCATGGTGGTATAAATGAAATTAAAAACAAAAGAGAAAACGTACAAGTTACGCCTGCGCTCATAAAAAACGTTTACACAGAACTACTCTTCCATTTACTTTTATATCAACTGCAAAGTTAAAGTGATATATCTCCTTTTCAAATTGAACTGAGGAAATTTGTGTTTTATTAATTATATCGAAAATCTGAGGACTAGTGATACTAAAGGACAAATGATCATTGATCAAAACATGTATTATCCAAATGCCAATAGTTAATTTTTTGCCATTTTGCAGACCTATTTTTGTTTGGGTATATTGATAGTACCATATATAAGTTTTCAGATCGATTACTGTGTTATGAGTCCTTGATGAAAGTTTCTATGGCTCCCTTCGTCCTCGCCAAATGGGAGGGCTCTCGCCAAACCCACATTTCACCACGTGAGATTACACACCTACACACACTCATACCAAAAAACTATTTTTACAATTTAGGTACGTTCCAAGAACCAGAACTAGGAAACACCAAAAAATACAGAAAAACCAGGAAGCGAACACCGAACGGCATCGTCGACTGATACTAACTCCATTTCAAACTGCTCTATCCATTCCTGAAAAGGACACTAAGTTCTATAACAGGGTCCTTATACATAGTTCCATCTTTTGCCAGCCTATCTGCTGTTTCGTTTGCTTCTATGTGTCTTGGAACCCATTGGAGAGTAACAGTGTTATTTTGTCCTAGTTCATTTAATTTGCCTGGGTATTCCCAGAGTATCTTTGAACTGATTGTGTGCGAGTTTAGAGCTTTGATGGCTGTTTGACTTTCTGACATGATAACAACGTTTTGTCTACGATAGTTCCTTTCGATATTAAATTCTATACTTCTTTCAATGGCACGAATTTCCGCTTGAAAGATGTTTGGGTATGCACCCAGGTTTTCTGTAGGTCCAAAAGACCCCTGCTCCTTTTCCTTTATCTGACTTGGAGCCATCCAAACTTACTATTAAGATCGTAGACATCAAGTTAGAAGATTTTTCATAAGTTTAAGAGGATTTTATAAAGTTTTAACTATGGTTGTTAATATTCCCTTAAGAAGTGCCTTTTTTCAATCTTTCCAGTTTGAATATTCTGTTATATAACAAACATAATAGGTAACTTATTCAATTAAAATAATATATATAGTTTAAGTTAATTTTCTTGTGTAGACGAGTTGTTAGATGATCTCCGATAAATAATCCAATTTTTAATGAGTCACGAAATTATTGCAAAGTGTATTTGCAATGTAATTCATTGCTTTATTGTTTTGCATGTCATAGAAAAATAGATAGGAACTTGTAGTTTCTCTATGGGAACGAGGATGAGAAGTACATGTATAAATAGATAATATGGAATATATAAATACCTATTAAATAGTTTTTGATATGTAGATTATTATTTTTTAATACTATCACTTATTTGATAGTCTAACGGCCAGGGCGATTTCGTGGACTATCAAAATCTACTGAGTTTCTAGGTATATTGACCCGCTACTTTCGAATTTCAAACATGCTTACATTTCATTTTTTCACGAGAAAAGTCATCTCCAAATTATTGTGTGTCTGTATAGGACTCAACTTTACTCTTCTTCTCTACTCTGAGCGTCTGAGGGCTCTTCTCAAAGACTGTCTTGTCTTGCCCTTGACTAGAATCCTCCGGGTCCACCACTGTAATATCCATTGTAAGTTCTCTATAGCTCCATTTTTTGAGGTTCATGACCAATATCAAACGGTCACCATCACATCATTCATTCTAAATACATCATTGCAGTCTCACTGCAGTCTCACCATCTTTGGCTATCCATTGGGAAGATCTGCTATTATTGGGATGGGAGTATCGAAGCTGACCATTTCCATTTCTCGACGGAGACCTTCCTTACTCGTTGAAGTAGAAACATACCATGCTCAGGATAACGGACCCTTTCTCTCTAGAATCCTGGTACCGAGCAAGCATCTTCTAGGTCACGTCTTCTTTGGGTACATGTTGGTGACTCTTAAAGACAACCTCAGATTCCAAACTCTTCGAGAACGATCTTAACGACGCTCTTTTATAGCCAATCCATATTCTACGTAAGAATAAAAATTAAACTACTTAAGCTTGCCTTGAGATCTAGCGTACTGACTTTGACCTGGATGATTACGATATAAAATAATCCTTACTAATAAAAAATTGTAAATGTTTAATATAAAATTTATTAACTCACTGTATTATTCTTATCATATTTATATATATTTTTGACACTCTGTAGTATCTTAAAATGCTTGACGATCGTCATCAATTGTTCTGCTTCTTGGAACAGCTTTAGGATGAATGAACATGTCAGGTTGAGACATGAAAATGCAATACCGGGAGTTATTTGACATCGGTGCTAATGGATGAATATTGTACAAGATTATTCACTTCGAATAAAATGGCGCTTGTACACATTCACTTGAATTAAACATTTAATTTACAGTTACTGGTACCAAATAAACATCAATTATAAGCGCATAACATTTGCGGTAGGCACAATTTGATTAGTACAGTTATATGAGGAATTTTTAAGTCTAATATGTTTAGTTATTTATGGTGCAAAATTATTGAAGGTAAATTAAGTGCTGTGAGATGAGAATCTTCCTTAATGAAAATTGGTTTTATGGTATATAAATAGTTTTGGCTTTCAACTTCCTCTAAGTAGGTAGTTTGATTTATAATTTAAAAAATTGATTGTCGTACCTACTTTACAATAATGAGTTAAAAGAGCTTTCTTTAAGCATTTTCCAATGATTTTTTTCTAGTGTTGTGTTCAATTTTGAAAATTAGAGGTGACAGATACACCTGCGACCTATAGAATCTCTGTTTCCTCTTTTCTTTCCTCAGACTTACAGCATCCTATCTTTCATAGAAAGTTTTGGATATCGTTAAGCTTCAAATTAGGTAAGTTTTCTATTTCGTATGACCCTAGGTATCTGACCCTAGAATATGTAATTCTGAGAGTATGTGGATTAAGGTTTCATTCTATACCTCACAGAATCTGTCCTTTGCTTCATCTACCAATCCTAGTTTCTTCATGTGTCCTCTTAATCTGTAGTTGTGCTTCCCAGGAGCGTCTTCGATTGTCTTAGTAATTGAAAAGGCTACTCAAGTGGTCTTGGTGGAGTTGTCATTAAGTCCCATCGAATTAGGTATACCTTTGCTTTTTTAGTCCTCTCTGTACTATGTCAAAGAAGACATTTTCATGCAATACCTTTGGCAAGGTATACCTTCCGGAGTAAGCAGGCCACAGAAAGACTCCACATCAGTGGGAATGCAATTACCCCCTGCGGGCAACTATCTTCGTTTCCGCCATTTGCTAAAATTTGCAGTTTGTTCTTCCGAGAGATGCTACTCACTAAAAATAACCTCGATACACATTAGGAGTGCAATCTTCCTGACTTTGTACTGACTTTTTAAGCTGTCCTCGTATGTTTTACTTTAGGTGTTCATATAAAAAGGTGGTCTCGGTTTGTCTAGACCACCCGCTATATAACCTACTCAGATTGACTTGGTTTTTGCAAGTAAAAGCTTTATTTTTAATTTAATTCTACTTAAGAATGTTGGATAGATATAAATCATGTTTTTAGCGACCAACAAGTAGCAATTCTTAGGTGTTTGGCTATAATAATAAAATTTGATTGATTTGAAAGGCGTTTAAGATGACAGGCATTTTTAAAGAGGACAACAACATAATCATATAATTATTTGTACGCGAGAAATAGTAGAAATGCCTATTATATTCTAAGAGGATAGACGTACACTAAAAGACTATAAAATAAACATTTATCTGATCATTATCATCACAATAAAACGAGAAATTTCAATTCTTGAATTAACTTTTTCCTTAAATGCCACTGAATGCTATTATTAATTATTAACTTTTTTAACCCATTAGAATTTCAGATGCAATTTATTATTATTAGATATGGCTTGTAAGAGCACCTATCACAATAACGACATTTTTTCTATTGGTAGAGCAACATTAGGTATAACTACGAGGTCTGGCTATTAAATAATGAGACTGCGCGCCTAGGGGGGGTGGAGAAAAAACGAGTTTTTTGTTTCCGAAGATAAAATCTGTTTTGAAAGGAACCCGATTTGAGTCTATGAAAACGGTTAAGCAAAAATAGCAGTGATTCTAAAGGCCCTCATCAAAGAAAAAAGTATGGAAAGGTTTATGGCGAGTGCCTAGAGGGGTAGAGAAAAAACTAGTTTTTGTCTCCGAAGATAAAATCTGTTTTGAAAGGGACCCGATTTGTGTCGATGGAAGCGGTACAGAAAAAATGGCAGAGCTCCTAAAGACCCTCACCAAAGACGACTTCCAGCACTGCCTTGATCAATGGAAAAAACTTAAGGAAAGGATTATTGCGAGCGGAAGGAAGTGTATTATAGTGGAACATTCGAATGTAAAATAATAACCAGACCTCGTAAATATGTATAGATATAAAGAAGAACATAATTTTTGATAGACACCTACGTACGTAATCATATTTATAATCTAGAATTACGTAAAACTCTACAATCAGTTATAATAATTATATAATTAAATAGAATTCAACACTAATCGAATGTCATTATCCAATTAAATAAGTCTGATATTACAGCATTTTTAACATAAAGTGTAAATTATTGAATACTAATGATAAACAACGTTAACTTAACCTACACATATGTTTAAACTCGTTAACTGCAATCCTAAAACAAGTAATTACCTGAATTTATACAAGAAAAGTTCTCAACAGATATTAACCCGGTATCCATTTTCCTTTATCTCTTGTGAGTTTTCGGTTTATAGCTAGAAGATGTTAATCGAATACAACTTTGTAAATACCATTAATAGTAAATCAGGAAATAAAGGGTCTTTCATTAAACTCTTGCTATCATTAAATTTAAACAAACAAAGTTTGGAATATCAGATCGTCAAATGTCCGGGAATCCGAAATATCCCATTTTCCATGCAAATTTGACCTATACAATGGGTTACGTTGACTTTATGAACCTCTATGGTTTGTGGCTTATTAAGAAAACTCCACAAAAAAAGTCTAACGGGTTCAAATCGTACAATCTTGGTGGCCAGTTCACATCACTTTCACGTGACCAAACATTCCTTCAAATTGGAAAGAAGTCGGAAAACTCATTGCAACAGAAAAAAATTGATAAAAATGATTTACTGGAACTTTCTTTAACCCCACGTTTGAGTAATCTAACCCTTCCTGCCTCTCCTTATCTCTTTCATTCGCTGTTTCCACTTTCGATTACAACAGATATCATTAAAAGCCTCGCTAACAGCAGAATTCATGTTTTTCAGTTAGCAGTTTAATTTTTATTGCTGTTATCAAAATGAATAGGCTGTATGTGCAACTTTGTTGCCAATATTTCATAATCTGAATTCGATATGTGAAACTAATTGAAATTTTGATGACTAATGCGAGCTTTGGTCGTTATATTCCAGAGGGGTTGAATAGATTTCGTTTTTATTTCGATACAGTAATTAAACCAGATTTAATTTAAATTTTTTTGTTTGAACGTTTTTACAGTTAGTTTAATAAAAGTGCCGGTTTCATGTGGATTATTTGTTTGTTTTACGTGCTTAGTTTCACGATTTTTTAGTGAAATAATCTCTAAAAAATATCTTTAGTCTCTAAAAATTTGTATTTTTCAATAGAATCTAATTTTTTTCAACCAAATTAACTTGAGTAGGTACTCCTCGATTACGTATGCACTCTCTGAGCTTGTTTGGGACACTTACAATTAAATTGGTCTTCTTGAGGTATGTGTTCCCACCAGGTTTATGAGCTTCTGTTGGCCGTTCACTTCGCTTTGAGTTTAATATTCTTTCCAATTGGACCCACAGATGTTCGATTGGCTTGAGATCGGGGCTCATTGCGGGCGAAGGTAAAACGAAGATATTGGCTTCAGTTAGGGTCCTCTGGGTTAAGCAAGCAGAAGAGCACGAGTATTATCCTGCATGAGGATAAAATTATTGCCTTCTCATTGCGAAAATAATGTGGGGTCGGACGACTTACTCGAAATAACTGGCAGTAGTTAAGAATTACCAGCTCCGTTTTGCCCATTAAGCTGATTCCGCCCCACAGCATGACACTGGCCTGCCCAAATCAATCAGTTAGCCTTCTCTTCTGCAAACACGAACGCGCCTATCACCACTAAAAACTTCACTTTGCTTTCATCTGTGAAGTGCAGATTCCTCCAGTTTTCCACGATAAGTCAATTTAATTCCAACCGCACGCATTCTGGATCGCTGTCCATCTTCATGATTCTGTTGCGGATCGTTTGGTCACTTACTCGTGTACCAGTGGCTTGCTGTAGTCGGTTTTGTAAAGCACGAGCAGTAACCATAGATTCTCGGTGGGTAGTTAAGCAAACGTATCGGTCTTCTTGAATGGTAGTAGCCCGCGTTCTTCCTGATCTTCCTGATTCATGTCTTCTTACAACACTACCAGTCTCCTGGTAGCGTTCCCAAGCCTTAGGATTGGTTACCGTAATACACTTAGGCGTAGTGCTACTAATCGCTGAGATTCTCCCTCTTGCAATGGGCCCTTGGCGAAGGTTTCTGTGGTTTCCTTCGTCCTTGCCAAATGGAAGGGCTCCACGACGAAGGAGACACGCCATAGCGTCAATCTCCCAAACACATTGCACCACGTGAGTCACACTACCACACTACACCTACACTCACACCAAAGAAGAAAGACTGTTTAGGTACGTTCAAGCGCCATGGATGGAGAAAAGACTTAAGAACAATCCAACCTGCTGCAAAGGGAAATGCAAATGGGAAAATTTGTGAGAGGAAGGGGTGACGACAGATACTAACATCATCCAAACACTGCTATCCATTCCCTGAAAAGGACATAAGTCCTACAGCAGAGTCCTCTTACCTACCCTACACCTATAAATTACACCTTTTATCTACCAATCTCCATATTCTTTAGCCTCCCTCTTGCAGCAATACCACTGCTCTTATGGTGCCGAATACGTGGCATTGTTATGAGTTTTATATAAACCGTAAAACAGTAACCGATTTTGGTAAAAATCTTAAGGACCTAAGCTCAGTAGCGTTATATTTTTAAAGTTATTTGGGTTTCTTCTTTTTTTTTATGTGTAGGAGTAGATATGCTTACTCTCCATTCGTCTGGTATAGTTTTGGATGTAATTATCTTTTTAAATCGGTTAGTAAGTTCTTTTTGAAGTTCCATTCTCTCACACTTGAAGAGTTCATTATTGATACTTTCGACAACAGTTTTTCGGTTTTTTAACTTCTGTATTATCGCTTGAACATCCTCTATTGTTATTTCAGTCTCAATGTTGTCATTTGGGAGGATCTCTGTTTTAGATATGTTGTTATCAAGTGCTTCATCCATGTTTAATGTGTAATCTCATTTACTTTTACTTCTTTCGTAATCTCTCTTTTTCTATTTCGTAGCATGTTCCACACTTTTTTTTGTGCGCCGTATAGATCACTCTCCATTTCAAAAGAGAATCTCTCTCAATATTATTTATAATTCTTAAAATATTTTAAAGATCTTTAAGATGAAATTATGACAGAACAAAAGTAACAACCGTTTGCTCAACCATTTTATCATTAAAAAGCGATTATGCCTATTTTAAAGTTACATTAAAGCGAAATTAATGAACATATTTTGTAATGCAGTAGCGGTTTGTAATGTACTTATAAATTTATCTACTCCAATATCGACAGTTTAGCAATAAAAAAAAAAGATTAACAGATATATAGTTAAAGCATTTACCTAGATAAAAAGTAATAAATATTTACACTAAATCTGAACTAGTCGCTAATCCTTACTTACGACAGTATCTACTTTTACTTTCATGTAGTTTGCTTATTTTAGAAAAAGTTAGATATTGTTAGATAAATTATCTACGAATGCTAAATTTTTAATGTATAAATAAATCAGTTTCACTAAATTCAAATTAGAAGTTCATTTTGTTGTAATTTACTATTTTTGTATTACCCAATTGCAGAAAAATTGCCATTGTGCATTCATCCTCCGGTGTTTAGAGATATCCACACCTCAGACTGTCATCCTGGGTAATGAGACTCCCAAAGGGAGATCTCCATGATATCTGCTCAAATCTGCTAGTGTAAGCCAGAAAAATTGCCATTGTGCATCCATACTCCGGTGTTTAGGGATATCCACACCCCAGGCTGTCATCGTGGGTGATGAGACTCCCAAAGGGAGATCTCCCTGATATTAAAAAAAGCAGAACAGTCATACATCATATGCTCTACAGTTTCCTCTTCTTGTTCGCAACCTCTGCATATGGACAATCCTGCTAATTTCATCCTAAAGAGATTTAGCCCTCCTTGCTAAATTTTCCACAATGCGGTTGCCTCCAGAGTTCCCATGCCATTTGATCCAGCTCAGAGTGACCACGTTATCCTTGCTGGCCTCAGTTAGAGTTTGGTGACATTCTAGTACTGAATTTGAAGTCATTCAAGGTCAATTGTGACCAAATTTACGCATCTAGAAGCCCCCTTACTACGTTTTCCATTACTTTTTGGTAGCTTTCAAGAGAAATACTTTCAATCTCTTTCACAATATACTATTTCAGCTGATTTACATAAAAGAAGTCAGGAGCCATTAAGTTTGCTTTGAAGATTGGAAGAAGCGCTGGAACAAGTTTGTTATATCTGAGGAGGATTACTTTAAAGGGGACAAAATAGATATTGATGAATGAATAAATAAAGATTCTCATTTCTTACTGAACATACCTCGTATATTAGTAAACTAGCGTCGTCTTCAAAAATATTTTTTTTGTACAACTGTCATTAAAAATGACACTTTTAATGATAGCAAACAATGTTAAAAACGATTGTTTACATAGCAGCGTGTTAAAAATACTTTTAACACGTTGCCATGTAAACAAGTTTACTTTTAACACGGTTTAGTTTACTTTTAACACGGTTTGGTTTATTGTCATTGCAAATTCGCTCGTTTCATTATCAAAATAGGGAAGTTGTACAAAAAACATTGTATGGTATTTGTGTTAAAAGTGATTTTATTTTGTTCGTGAAATTGTTCAATTCGCTCCGCTCATTTCACAAACGTTTTCACTCACAAAATAAAACCTCACTTTTAACACTCATATCATAAATAACTATTTTTTATAAAAATGTAAAATTGGAATTTTACAGCATCTCTATCATAATATGGAAATATGTATTATCAATATCGACAATTTTTTTATTTATTATTGGAGGTTTATATTGACATTTACCTAAACCGCCACTGATAGAACATTATGAAAAAATGTAATAAAAAACCAATTTTATTAAAATTAGTCAGTAGCTCGTAAATTTCTGCCACTAATTTATTTCTAATTACTTATAAGATTGTTTAAAAAAGCAGAGGCTGTTATTAAATTAATGAGTGCCATAATTATGACTCGAACCGATATGGGAAGTGAGAAAACCGGATTGAAACGGAAATTATATGCAAAAAAACTATTAAGTGTATCTTAGTCCTGACTATAGATTGCTATTGGTAATTTAAAAGAGATTGACATTAACTGGAGCATGATACAAAGGTTTTGCCAGATTTATTCAACAAATACCCAAAAAAACAGTATCAAAGGGTATTCTTGTTATTAAACTGAATGATATCACGTAGAACTTGCTTTAATAGGTAGCTCTTTAAAAAAATTCATTATCTAAAGACTAATTTTCAAATAGAAGGTACAGCAAATTGATGCTTCTAAATAAGCTGACAAATTTTGAAATAATGACCAAAGATACGAATACAGTAAAGAAAGTTTTAATAAAACACGTATAATAATAGGCAACTCCGAACTTGAATTTCTTCGAAAGTTTAGGATATTGTTGGGATTCAAGTTATTTCGTATGACCCCTGGTACCTCCTCTACCTCTTTGCACTTTGCTTCATCTACGAATCCTTGTTTCTCCATTTGTTCTCTTAGTCGGCAGAGGTTCTTCTTACTAAGGTTTAGATAGCTGAAAAATCTCTTCTGGTTATAATTTGTCAGGAGCATCTTCGATTGTTTTAGTCTTTCTAGATCGTTTCTCTACTTGGATTATTCTCTGACCACTTTTTTTCTTAGTTTTTTTAAGACTGTACTACTTCTGATTCCACAAGATGGTTCTGTTCCTAAGTATGGATTTCAGCTCCTTTTTTTGTCAGCTTATCTGCTGTTTTGTTTTCTTTTATTCCTATGGATCCTGGATCCTTTTATTTTGTCCTAGTTTATTTAGTTGGCATTCCCAGGCCAATTTTGAACTGATTCTGTGTGAGCTTAGAGCTTTGATAGCTGCTCGACTATCTATGAAATTATTGCAATCTTTAGTCTACGATAGTTCCTTTTGATATTAAATTCTATACATCTTTCAATGGCGCGGATTTCCGCTTAAAAAATGCCTAGGCTTTCTGAGTTTTTGGCTCTAGGTCCAAACACAACTGATCCTGTTCCTTTATTGGTCTTGGAGCCGTCCATATACCATTTTGGCTTAGCTTCAATATGGTATCGTTGTCTCATTTAGATGTACTACCCAGTTTTGTTGTGAATTTTCTCACAATGTTAAATTTATTTGGCATTTCATCTTGGGGCATTTCCCAAGATTGATCAAATTTAAGTGATCGAGGTCTTTCCTTGATTGTTCCTCGTAGTTGTCAGTTTAGCTCTCTTATCTCAAACTATAGCCCGATGATTGGTCTCACTATTGCCGTGTACATTCATTTCAATGTCTTTGATCTGCAACTTTAATTTTTTCCTGTAATATTTCTGCAAACCTTAAGGGCTTTTGCAGCTTTGTGTATTATTTCGTGTTTGTTCCAGAGTAATCTGTTATCTTGGGTTAGTCCTAGATATTTAACTTCTGTTTTTTACTCAACGATATCTTCACCTACTTTGACGGTTTTTAAGTGTAACTTTTTGTAATGTGTGTATCAGAACAAGTAATATTTTTTTTCTGGTATCATCTAAACAAGTGGTGCAGTATTGTGCACTGATGACTCTTTGCAAATTTTTAAAACATAATTTGTAATACAAGAATTTTCACACCATTGTTAAACATTTATTGTTCTCAGAGTTACGCCAGACTGCCAATTACTGATTTTTAAGTTGCAAAATTATTAAGATACTTTGGATTACATCAAGATTTTCTCAAGAAGGACTAATCGTTGATTAAAGTCTATTATAAGACTATTTATAAAATAAATGTCTTCATTAGTGTTAATAAATAATCCCTTCTCTCAGCACTGATTCCTACTAGCCCTATTTTGTCAAAACTCTATCTATTTATATTTAAACCTATTTGTTTCAATACGGAATTAATATACACAAATCTACATAAATCTCCATAACTTAATAAAACTTTTACTTAACTTTTATTCATAGCAATAAAATTGCGCGTTATTTAAACTATTCCATAAAATTGACACCTTTATGTTTTAAAATCTAAATTTATAAGATGTTTTTTTAATTGTAATTGTAGCTAATAATGTAGAATATATTAGTTTTATATAAAACGTTATGTTTTCTATATTAATAATGCATTAACTTATCTTAATTATTATATAGACATTTATTAATTAAGCGCTATTAGATATGCTTAATTTTTACTGAATGATAATATATCATAAAGTTATCAAACTTGAAAGTTTCTCTGTGTATAGTAGAGAGAAAACAACATTAGAATGAAACAACAAACAACCATATTTAACTGATGTAGTAAAATGTGAATAAAAAAAGCTATGATTCAGAAAAAAAAGTGTTCATAAGTTGTAACCCTAATAATCAATTTTAAAATTACTTTAGCAGGTTGGGCGCCAATTTGTAACCGTAAACATTCCCAATAAAGAGCGTAAATCCCTTAGCTAGCTCACTTGAGTCGGGGTTTCTTTTAAGTGTTCTACCAGACCCTCCTCCATATAAGGGGGCCTGATTCCAAACTAAGCAAATTACACATAAATCCACAAGCTAGCTCACTAGAGTCGTTGCTTCTTTTAAGAGTTCTACCAGTCCCCCCAATCATGAAATATAAGGACGCCAGAAAAGAAACTAAGCAAATTACACACAAATCCCCTAGCTAGCCTACTAGAGTCGAGATTTCTTTTAAGACTTCTACCAGTCCCCCTCAATCATAAAATATAATGGCACCAGAGTACAAACTAAGGAAATTACACACAAATCCCCTAGCTAGCTCACTAGAGTCGTGGTTTCTTTTAAGAGTTTTACCAGTCCCCCCTATCATAAAATATAAAGGCGTCAGCGTACAAACTAAGCAAATTACACACAAATCCCCTAGCTAGCTCGCTAGAGTCGTGGTCTCTTTTAGAAGTTCTACTAGTCCTCCTCAATGATAAGGGCGCCAGAGTGCAAACTAAGCAAATTACACACAAATCCCCTAGCTAGCTCACAAGACTCGTGTTTTTTTTAAAGAATTCTACCAGTCCACCCCAATCATGAAATATAAGGGCGCCAGAGTACAAACTAAGCAAATTACACACAAATCCTCTAGCTAGCTCACTAGAGTCGTGATTTCTTTTAAGACTTCTACCAGTCCCCCTCAATCATGAAATATAATGGCACCAGAGTGCAAACTAAGCAAATTATACACAAATCCCCTAGCTAGCTCACTAGGGTCGTGGTTTCTTTTAAGAGTTCTACCAGTCCCACTCCCAAATATGAAATATAAAGGTGCCAGAGTACAAACTAAGCAAATTACATACAAATCCCGTAGTTAGCTTACAAGAGTCGTGGTTTCTTTTAAGAGTTCTACTAGTCCCCCTCAATCATGAAATATAAGGGCGCCAGAGTACAAACTAAGCAAATTACACACAAATCCCCTAGCTAGCTCACTAGAGTCGTGGTTTCTTTGAAGAGTTCTACCAGTCCCCCCCAATTATGAAATATAAGGGAGCCAAAGTACAAACTAAGCAAATTATAAACATATCTCCTAGCTAGTTCACTAGAGTCGTGGTTTCTTTAAAGAGTTCTACCAGTCCTCTCCCAATCATGTAATATAAGGGCGCCAGAGTACAAACTAAGCAAATTACACACAAATCCCCTAGCTAGCTCACAAGAGTCGTGTTTTTTAAGAATTCTACCAGTCCACCCCAATCATGAGATATAAGGGTGTCAGAGTACAAACTAAGCAAATTACACACAAATCCCCTAGCTAGCTCACTAGAGTCGTGATTTCTTTTAAGACTTCTACCAGTCCCCCTCAATCATGAAATATAATGGCACCAGAGTACAAACTAAGCAAATTATACACAAATCCCCTAGCTAGCTCACTAGGGTCGTGGTTTCTTTTAAGAGTTCTACCAGTCCCACTCCCAAATATGAAATATAAAGGTGCCAGAGTACAAACTAAGCAAATTACATACAAATCCCCTAGTTAGCTCACAAGAGTCGTGGTTTCTTTTAAGAGTTCTACTAGTCCCCCTCAATCATGAAATATAAGGGCGCCAGAGTACAAACTAAGCAAATTACACACAAATCCCCTAGCTAGCTCACTAGAGTCGTGGTTTCTTTGAAGAGTTCTACCAGTTTCCCCCAATTATGAAATATAAGGGAGCCAAAGTACAAACTAAGCAAATTATAAACATATCTCCTAGCTAGTTCACTAGAGTCGTGGTTTCTTTGAAGAGTTCTACCAGTCCTCTCCCAATCATGTAATATAAGGGCGCCAGAGTACAAACTAAGCAAATTACACACAAATCCCCCAGCTAGCTCACAAGAGTCGTGTTTTTTAAGAATTCTACCAGTCCACCCCAATCATGAGATATAAGGGTGTCAGAGTACAAACTAAGCAAATTACACACAAATTCCCTAGCTAGCTCACTAGAGTCGTGATTTCTTTTAAGACTTCTACCAGTACCCCTCAATCATGAAATATAATGGCACCAGACTACAAACTAAGCAAATTACACACAAATACCCTAGCTAGCTCACTAGAGTCGTGGTTTCTTTTAATAGTTATACCGTTCCCCCTTCCAAATATGAAATATAAAGGTGCCAGAGTACAAACTAAGCAAATTACACACAAATCCCCTAGCTAGCTCACAAGACTCGTGTTTTTTTTAAAGAATTCTACCAGTCCACCCCAATCATGAAATATAAGGGCGCCAGAGTACAAACTAAGCAAATTACACACAAATCCTCTAGCTAGCTCACTAGAGTCGTGATTTCTTTTAAGACTTCTACCAGTCCCCCTCAATCATGAAATATAATGGCACCAGAGTACAAACTAAGCAAATTATACACAAATCCCCTAGCTAGCTCACTAGGGTCGTGGTTTCTTTTAAGAGTTCTACCAGTCCCACTCCCAAATATGAAATATAAAGGTGCCAGAGTACAAACTAAGCAAATTACATACAAATCCCGTAGTTAGCTCACAAGAGTCGTGGTTTCTTTTAAGAGTTCTACTAGTCCCCCTCAATCATGAAATATAAGGGCGCCAGAGTACAAACTAAGCAAATTACACACAAATCCCCTAGCTAGCTCACTAGAGTCGTGGTTTCTTTGAAGAGTTCTACCAGTTTCCCCCAATTATGAAATATAAGGGAGCCAAAGTACAAACTAAGCAAATTATAAACATATCTCCTAGCTAGTTCACTAGAGTCGTGGTTTCTTTAAAGAGTTCTACCAGTCCTCTCCCAATCATGTAATATAAGGGCGCCAGAGTACAAACTAAGCAAATTACACACAAATCCCCTAGCTAGCTCACAAGAGTCGTGTTTTTTAAGAATTCTACCAGTCCACCCCAATCATGAGATATAAGGGTGTCAGAGTACAAACTAAGCAAATTACACACAAATCCCCTAGCTAGCTCACTAGAGTCGTGATTTCTTTTAAGACTTCTACCAGTCCCCCTCAATCATGAAATATAATGGCACCAGAGTACAAACTAAGCAAATTATACACAAATCCCCTAGCTAGCTCACTAGGGTCGTGGTTTCTTTTAAGAGTTCTACCAGTCCCACTCCCAAATATGAAATATAAAGGTGCCAGAGTACAAACTAAGCAAATTACATACAAATCCCCTAGTTAGCTCACAAGAGTCGTGGTTTCTTTTAAGAGTTCTACTAGTCCCCCTCAATCATGAAATATAAGGGCGCCAGAGTACAAACTAAGCAAATTACACACAAATCCCCTAGCTAGCTCACTAGAGTCGTGGTTTCTTTGAAGAGTTCTACCAGTTTCCCCCAATTATGAAATATAAGGGAGCCAAAGTACAAACTAAGCAAATTATAAACATATCTCCTAGCTAGTTCACTAGAGTCGTGGTTTCTTTGAAGAGTTCTACCAGTCCTCTCCCAATCATGTAATATAAGGGCGCCAGAGTACAAACTAAGCAAATTACACACAAATCCCCCAGCTAGCTCACAAGAGTCGTGTTTTTTAAGAATTCTACCAGTCCACCCCAATCATGAGATATAAGGGTGTCAGAGTACAAACTAAGCAAATTACACACAAATTCCCTAGCTAGCTCACTAGAGTCGTGATTTCTTTTAAGACTTCTACCAGTACCCCTCAATCATGAAATATAATGGCACCAGACTACAAACTAAGCAAATTACACACAAATACCCTAGCTAGCTCACTAGAGTCGTGGTTTCTTTTAATAGTTATACCGTTCCCCCTTCCAAATATGAAATATAAAGGTGCCAGAGTACAAACTAAGCAAATTACACACAAATCCCCTAGCTAGCTCACTAGAGTCGTGGTTTCTTTTAAGAGTTTCACCAGTCCCCCTCCCAAATATGAAATATAAAGGTGTCAGAGTACAAACTAAGAAAATTACACACAAATCTCCTAGCTAGCTCACTAGAGTCGTGGTTTCTTTTAAGAGTTCTACCATTCCCCCCTAATCATGAAATATAAGGGCGCCAGAGTACAAACTAAGCAAATTACACACAAACACCCGTTTCAATGATTTATTTTAAAGTATTTAAATAATCAATTATTTCAATTAATACAAAAATAGGATATTAATATGGTTAATTAGTAGTTCGTAAATTAATTTATTCTCTTATCTGCTTCTTTTCTCAGTTTTCTCTAGTAGTCGCAATCCGGGTTTCTAGTCAGAATTCAGCTTTCTCCAGAAAATGGCAATAATTTGGTCTCGCATCCAAAAAAATATTGATCGTGACTCTCCTCACAGATATGGATTGACCCTAATGATGAAATTAATAATTAGAAATCCATCCTTTAATGAAATTACAGTAAAGTAAAATCAGTTTCGGATTTTTCCATTTAATTGAGAGTACACCTGTAAAAACCGGTTTAAAATTTATTCAAGATCACAAAAACTGATGTTTGACTAAAATGAAACTACTTGAAATTAGTTGTTAGTAATAATAAAATAACACCTCAACTTAAGACACTACTGCAAATAAAATAATTAAATGAAACAATAAAATCGACTTACTTGTATTGCAGAGGAGCTACCACAAAGCAATCAGATAGGAAAATGAAATTAAAAATCTTTCTTAGCGAACAAGAATGTTCGGTTATTAGTATCAGTAAAACCACTATCAGAACAAGTTATAATTACGGCGATAACATTAAAATAAATATCACCGAATATAGTCTGGTGGATTCTAATACTAAAACGATCCGATAGATCGTTACAGAGTTACCTTAAGATTGTGACTAAGGCCATTTACAAAACTAAAAAGACAACCCTCGTAAATTCGTTTTCAGACTGGCTAAAACGATGTTTAACAAAAAAAAAAAGAGTGTGCGTGTAACCTTTACGCGCGATTGAAGTAAAACTTGTTGACGTACGTATCGGAAAATAAATATTTAATTACAATTCAATCATATTTATTGTCTATATACTTTACAAAAAATGAGGTGTTATATTTATATTATTCATTAGAAATGTGAAACCTAGATTTTACTCTCTAATGTATTTGAAACCGTTTGAAAATTTTGAAAATTTCATAAATAAATTTTGAAAATTTAAGCTGAAATCACACCGTTACTTCCATCAGAATCTTCCGTTAGAATCTAACGTTAGAGTCACCCCTAGTCGCGCCTAAAGAAGTTTTGCTTCAATAATAGGTAAACAATATTAAAAATATACACACATTACGTTTAGAATGTGTGATTTTGTAGCTGTATCTACCTTATTGTAATACAACACAACACAAGAGCCTTCGATAGTTAGATAACCATTTCATTTTGTAGCATTTTATAGCATATTCCATAAAATTTAAAATCCTGAGTTGAGTTTGTTTTCTTCAGTTCTACGAAGGATCTGTTATTGCTGGTAAAAGATCAGCCATCCTGACTAGTGGTTTTATGGCCTTTATGGCTACCTAACCAAACCTAAAATAAGTATAAGCAAGTGTTAAGACATTTCGAATATTATTATTTTATGAACAAAAACGTGCAACATGCTTCTTTACTTAACGTAAAGCATCCCTATAAATAAATATTTACTATCATAATATGTATGTATGTATATAAATTTACTTAATCAAATCATAATGAATGTCGCTGTCTCGTCTTTTTTCATTTTTATTTTTCTTCAAATCTTTCTGGCGCTTATAATATGCCCTTTGACGTTCACAATATCTTTTTCTTTTTAGCTCTTTAAGTCTATAAAACACTTTATACACAAATTTAAACTATTTACCACCAATGTATTTTGGTTTACAAGATGACAAGCTGTCAATTCATACAATTACAGATTTAATTTTATTTAATATAGTAGGCAGAATCGTGTTAGGTATTTTGTATCAGGTTTTGTTTCCGGTACGCGGTACATTAGAATGACGTCACGTCCGTTAGAATTACTGAGTTACCCCTAGTGCCGCTAAAGAAGTTTTACTTCAAAAAATCGACTTGCGTAGATACTTATTTGTACGAAAAATAAAAAGTGGTACAGATTCTGCTGATAAATGTAAATTCATTGATTTATTATCTGATTTATAATTGTATTTTTCATAAAGAAAAACACCGATTGTTCACAGCTATAATAAAAATTACTGAACAAATATAGCATATCAAGGTACAAACTTGTCATCCTTGCCATTCAGAATGTCTGTACAGGTGATGTAAAAATTGATATGATGAATTATTTACGACAAATGTGTTTAATACAATTATTAATTTATTAAAAACTTGTTATTAATCAATTTTGAATAACTTTATGTCTTGCACTTGCAAAGGCTTTTCCTTATTTATTAGGTATTTTATTACTTGTTACATACAACTGAATTTTATGAATGTTAATACAGAGTAAATTATACTTTTTTTTTTAATTAAGCCTTGATTGTATGAGTATAAAGATTCTTAAGTTATTTCCCTCAAAAAATAGTCATATTCTCTCAGAAACAGTCATTTCCTTCAAAACAGTCATTTTCCTTTAGAAGCACTCATTTTCGGTCATTCCTCCCCCTCCATAATCAGTCAGTTTCCCCCAGAAATAGTAATTTCCTCGAATCCACATTGATTGTTTTACTTAATTAATAATGGTATTTAACATCGATTTTCCCATAATTTTAATTTAGCAGAATTTGGTGCCTCCCAAAAAGTTTCGCCCTAGGCTATAGCCCAGTCAACCCATTTATAGATCGGGGCCTGACATTACTCAATTGAAGTATAAATCCAATTCTTTAGATTTAAATTCCAACAGTGATAATAACAAATAATTGACATAAATTTATACTTTTAGATATATAATTATCCTTCTAGTTCTACCAACTTTGTTTCCGTTACAAAAATATAATAAAATATCATTTCTTCGTAACGCTACCTCTCTCTAACTGAATTACGATAGTTTGACGAATCACTTATGTAGCAATTTTTTCTATTATTATCTTTAATCGTACCTCTAGATCTAGCTCTACACTTTCGATTCCGTTAGGAAATTACGTCAGCGTGAAATTTTAAAGAACTGAAAAAGAGCATTTATGTTGTACGTTCTGGTCTTCTGGCCATTTCTAAAAGATCTTAGATTTTAAAGTAAGATTGCCATTTAATTGTTTTTTTAGTTTACGGTAAAAAATATGAGATTTGCGGAAGCGGTAATACAAAGTTGACTATGTTGAGAAATCGTCACAAGCAATAATTTTTATAATTTTCGAAGAGGATTATTCCAACAGCAGTATCTCTCTAAAATGATTTCTGTGTTTGGAAATGAAGCACCACACCAGCCAACTATTTCCCGCTATTATTGCGAATTTCAACGTGGTCGTTCCAGTCTCAGTGACGAATCTAGGTTAGGTCCACCCAAAACAGTAGACACAGAGAAACATTAATTTGGATCGTCAGCTAGTGATGGATGACTGCCATGTATGGTATCGAACAGCATTGAAACCATTCAACAAAAGAAGCTCAAAACACGTTTATAGTATTTTTAGTGGCGATAAATAATTTACTCCTACGAACCAAAAAGCAAAAACGAACAAAAGTTCCCGAAGGTTGTCATAGAAAATGGCCACAACTTTTGTGTCAAAATCTGGTTATGTGGCAACAATTGCTATAGAAGATCGAATAACGGTTTCTTCCGATTGGTTTGTTTGTTTACCGGAAACTATCGCGGAACTCCTACAAAGCAAAACATAAAGGCGAATCACTCAACAACAAAGCAATGCAAGTACTCACACTTCCCAAAAGGAACTCGAGTTTTTGGAGCTTAAAAACATCGAATTGTTAGAACATCCACCGTATAGTCCCAACCTAAGTCATAACGACTTCTTTACGTTACCAAAGATAAAGAATTCAAGGCGGGGTAAGCGATTCCAGTGACCAGAAGAAACCATCAAATACCGATTTTGCTGGTGACAACTGAAGATTGGAATAACTGTTTTACCAATTTGTATGAGAGTATGCAAAAGTGTCGATACACTTGGTGGGACATATTTTGAAAGCAATAAAGTACTTTAAATCTATATTTTTTGTCTTTATGCAAAACTAAAAAGACAACACTCGTAGTGACACAACAGATGTCAAAAATTCCATTATCTAGAAGTCAAACAAGACAAACTTGATTTTGGATTAAATAAAGAGGATGATGTGTGCTTAGCTATTTGAAATAAAAACGTGGTGCCATCAGAATAAAAATTGGATCCAAGCACAAAAATCATGCACCTTTCACATCGACCAAACACCAAATCGCTTTGGCCGAAAAATGATGCTAAGTACTTGGTGGATCTAGAAAATTGCGGTTAAAATCCTGGTGAAACGAGCAGTACCAGTACGAGTAGCTTGAAAGCACCCAGGGTTCCAATTAATACTTCTTTACGTTCATGGGTCACGCTAAAGTACAAAAGATATAAACAATAAATACTAAGCACCACAGAAAAATCTTTTTACTACAAATTGCACAAAAAGTGAAAAACATCTCTAACTACCAACGAAGAACGTTGGCATGGTTTCTAAAATTTGCCCGAAAAGTGGTAAAAATGTCTAGCAACAAAGAACACTTTGAAGAAGCACATTTTATCATTATTTTGTATTTTGCTTGTTCTTTGTTGGAAAATTTTGGTACTAATTGAGACCAGTTTGTGATAGTTAACCTCTACGGTGACTGATCCAAGATATTTTTAATTTTTGTTTCAGACGCTTAGGATAGTGATGTAAGAGGTTATTTTTTTCTTGAAGTAGAGAAAATATGTTAATTCGGATTCGCAACAACCCGTCGAATACTGCCATCATTAACGCAATAACGTACCATTTATAATGTTAACGCTTTCCTTAACATGTAACAATAGCATTCACCGTTAATTGCTGTTTTACACTTCAGTAAACTAAAATGCTGTCTCCTGTAACCTTTTATCTTAGTATATATGTTTTCGTTGCTTCATCTTTATCAACTCCATTGTTTTACTTTAAAACACAATTTAATGTCGAAACTTTTTTGTCACAGTATTTTTATTATGTGATTTCCATTTAAGTTACTAATTTAAAAGCCCATTTCCATGATTACAATTGACCCATTTTTGAGGCAGCAAGAAAATACAGCCTCGCTTTTATGATTTACATTCGATTTTGTACATTTCATTGTACTGAAATCATCAGTTTTTGTATTTTTTTCATATAGTCGCAAATAAACTGATATTCAATGTATAAACGTACACACTGACTCAGTTCAGATTTAGAACTTTAAACTTTATTTATAATTACAGGATGGTTAAAGAGTTTTAAAAGCAAAAATGAATAAAATGAAATTCTTTTTTTTTCTGGAAGCTCTGCAAAATATTGTTCACGACTGGATTAGCTTCTTCATTCGACCAAAAACGCTTTCCACAGAGGAATTGTTTCAAGTTTCTGAAGAGGCAATAGTCCATGGGAGCCAAATTTGGTGGCGCCAAAACATCTTCCTTAGAGGTGTTAAACTTGTTGACCAATATGAACCGGCGTAAATTTTTCATTGGCACTTTTTCGTCATTATCTTAAAGACATGGCAAGGAGCCGAATCTTGTTGAAAAATCGGTTGATCATTGGCATCCACTTTTCTCAGCTCTCCTTCTAATAGACTTTCCAACAAATCTTTGTATTTTTGAGAATTTAGCAAGCCTTGTATTGGCACGAAGGATGCAGTATGTATATAAAAAAGTAGCCCCAAAACATCTTCTTCAGAGGATGTTAAACTTTTTGATCAATATGAGCCAGCGTAAGTTTTTCATTGGCACTTTTTCTGACGAAACACTTTTCTTCAATCTTCAGCAGCCCAACTCTTATTATTTTTTTTTGCAAATCATTCAGTTTTTTCAGTCAATAGCTGTTTCTTCTTTGGTCTTACTGCTTTTCTTTTACCTTCCAAAAGTCGTCTTCGTACAGTCATAAATTTTTCTAAAGATCTTGACTTATTTTTCTAGGGTTTAAATTACTTTCTCTCACTAAAAACGCTTCATACCTTGCAGTTTTTAAAGCAAAAATGAATGAAATAAAATTCTTTTTTTTTCTGGAAGCTCTGCAAAATATTGTTTCATGACTGGAATAGCTTCTTTATTCGACGAAAAACGCTTTCCACAAAGGAATTGTTTTAAGTTTCTAAAGAGGTAATAGTCCATGGAAACTAAATCTGGTGGCGCCAAAACATCTTCTTCAGAGGTGTTAAACTTGTTGATCAATATGAACCGGCGTAAAGTTTTCATTGGCACTTTTTCTGACACTTTTCTCCAATCGTCACCAGTCCAGCTCTTATACGAAACAGAATGGGAATAAAGAAGGCTTTGCATGAAAATCAATTAATTAAGTTGGTATAGACATATGAAGGTAATGGATGAAAAAAGATTGACCAGGAGAAGAAATCGGGGAAGACCAAAAAAGGATTATGGAATCTAGAAGATGAAGAATAGCGAAATAGAAAGGTAGCAATAAACGGCCGCACGAAGCCAAAATTCAAAAAATTGGTCCAGGTGTTCTTGCTATTTGCGAGATAAGGTATTGTGAAAAATTCATCATATAGCACCACAGTATCGATAATGAAAAATACTAGAACTTGATGTAAAATGATCTACTTTTTAAGTCAAAGTTGCAACTTTTTTAAACATTATCAAATAGATACCGCGAATTTAACATTGCAGTTGCAATAAACTATTATAACACGATAATAAAATATCTTGATTTATGTCGAATAATAAAATACAAACAGCTCGGGCCGTGTGATCGTATTTAAATAAACACAATAAATACTTTATAACTAAATTAATACACTATTTATATTTGAGAAGAATGGAAACAAACGCAACAATGTAAACAAAATAGGAAACATTAACCCACATCTCATATTTTAATATTGTTACAAAACCTCTGTGCGTACGATTTGAATATTATTTAAATTTATAATCATAATATCTATAAAATGTATCAGTACTGTTAACCTAGGTACTATATATTCAGGTCAATAAAATCAATTTATAAAACATTATCGTAGTTCTTGTGGTGAAAAAACTTTAAAAAGATAAAAATTGTAACCCTTAAATTACCCTAAGCTAGCTCCTGAGGGTCGTGGCTTCCTTCTGAGTTTTATTTAATCCCCTCCAAACAATAATTAAAGGGCGCAAAGTACAGACACACAAATAAAATTCGAAAAATCAGTTTTAAGTTAATTTATTTCTCAATTAAGAATTAGTAAAAATTTTAATCAATTAATTAATTTAATCTCTTATCTTTAATTTGATGTCTTCCTGTCGGAGTTTCGATAGTGGTAAATCAGCACTGCCCAAGCGGGTGGAAGTGGTTTTCCTTCAAGAGAACTTTCTTAAAAATAATCCCGGTAATGGATGGTCGGCTTTAAAATGGCCGTCGGCAAACAGCGATAATTTCAGTAAAAATTATCTGGATCCCCAATAGGGCCCTTCTCAGATTTGGCATTTAATCCTAGTAATAAAATTGAAATCAAAACTCCGACCTTTAAGTAATTTCTATCGAATACAATATATTTTAACATCACAAAAAACTGACCTTTTTACAATAGCAATTGTATTCGAAAATTAAGTGTTAGTAAAATACTTAAAATAATATATTCACCGCAATTTGGTTTATTTCTATCTAATTAAATTAAAACAAAGGCAAAAAGGTACTCACCCAAAAGAAGGACGAAGGTAGTCAGAAAATAAATCTGAATTTTCAAAGAATCGCAGACGAAATGAACGAATTGAAAAATCATTCCGTCGACGAAACATTATTTCCTCCTACCAAATTGGCGATCGACCTTCGCATCGGCGCGATAAAAATTGAACAGAACAAAAATATATAGTCCGGATGGAATGCTCGAAAACGAACGTTACAAAATAACAGTGCATTGTCTGCCTGCTGTGAGGGTCAAGAAAAGGTTCGGATTTATGAACTCCTCCCAATTCCCAGGTAGGCTTTAAATACTCTTTAACCCTTTTTAAACACAAACGTATGACAATCGATAAATCAAAAGGAGTTCACTCCAAGTGTGCTCTATCCACGCTCTTGATTTTATACTAAATGTTTCATTTTGGCACCAGTTGTGCCGAAAGAATAAAAAGATAAAAAAAATAACAAAAAGCTTTAAACTCTCATTTTACAAGACTCTGCGAATTGATGTGAACACAGGTGTAAAATTCTCCCTTCGCTTCTTGAAGACTTTTTGGCATCGAGCAAATAAATTTTTTAGTTTTCTGTGAGTTGCGGATTACGAAACCATATCTGGATTATAGCCTCTATTAATTTTTCTTTTGTAGTGGAATCCATTTTACGCAGTATCTTTTTCTTCTTCTTTAGCAGCACCTTCTAGTCTACTCCTGGACATACTCCTCTCCTTGTCTTTTCTAACTTCGTTTGTCTTCAGCTAACTGGTGCCAGTTTCTCCCTGCATTTTCCTTGATGTCATCGGCCCATCTTTTTTGTGGTCTTCCTGCACCTCGTTTATGTTTTCTTGGCCTTCATTGTATTATTCGCTTTGTTCAGTTTTCTTCTTTCGCTCGTGCCAGGTGTCCGGCCCATCTCCACTTGAATTTTGCAATGATTTTAGCAACATCGACTACTTTGGTTTTTCTTCTTAAATCCTCATTTCTCACATGGTCTCTTAACCTTACATTTATCATATTTCTCTCTATGGCTTTTTGAGTTGTTCTAAGTCTATTGAGAGAATTGTTAGTAATGGTTTCCATTCCATAGGTCATGAAAGGAAGGATACATGTACTTACCAAACTCGCCAAAAGATTAAAATCCAATTAGTGTCCTGCACATTTAAGGCATGGTATATTCTTGTCATTGAAATATTTCGTCATTATCTTAAAGACATGGCAAAGAGCCGAATCTTGTTAAAAAATCGGTTGAACATTGGCATCCAGTTTTCTCAGCTCTCCTTCTAATAGCCTTTCCAACAAATCTATGTATTTTTGAGAATTCATCAAGCATTCTATTAGCACGATGGATCCGGTATCTTTAAAAAAAGTAGCTCCAAAAAATCTTCTTCAGAGGATGTTAAACTTTTTGATCAATATGAGCCGGCGTAAGTTTTTCATTGGTACTTATTCTGACGAAAGACTTTTCTCCAATCTTCAGCTCTTATATTTTTTCACACAATCATTCAGTTTTTTCAGTCAATAGATGTTTCTTCTTTGGTCTTACCTACTGCTTTTCTTTCACCTTCCAAAAGTCGTCTTCGTGATAAATCTTTCTGAAGATCTTGACTTGTTTTTTTATGGTTTAAATTACTCTCTCTCGCGAAAAAAGGTTCATTCCTTGCAGTTGTCTTCTTTTCCTTTTTCTGTTCACCACAATCTTCCCATTTTTCCTTTTCTGTTCTAAAATCTTGTTAGGTAATAGCTACCAAGCTCACATTACAATAACTCTCTGAGTCACTTAAAGTAACAATAATTTTAGTATGTATTTTTGGAAAGATATCCATCTTCAAAAATCAGAATGAAATAAAGTCCTGATTCAGTGACTTCTCAGACAAACCATAATTGGTCCAAGATTAGCTCGCGAGCTTTATTCTTGTTATTTTACTTTGGTTTTTGTAACCAGAATTTTGTTATCAAATCTTTAATAAGTTTGTATGTATTTATTTTTTTAGTTTGACTAAATCCCAATATTATGCATTTAAAGTAAGAACTAGTTTTCAATCTAAACTTATACATTTTATGCTTGAATAGGTTTAAGTTCAATAAAGTAAAGGCTAGGCTTTCTCTCTAAAATTTAAATCAAAGAATAGCTCCTCTTTAATACTTTGCGGTTTCTTATTATTATTGCTATATATTCTGCATTCTGTGGTTGGAAGATACAATTTCAAAATCATTTTTTTATAACAGATATTGATTATATTTTCAGGTAGTAGGTATTAACGAAAAACTTACAAAAGTATACAATTTTCCTTGCTAAGTAAATAATGAATCAATCAAACTATTTAATAGACTTCGAAAATAAATTACAGTAGTTTTTATTGAAACACTCGCTTAGACGGGCCATACACATAGCGGTGTTTTGAAGCGGTTCACCGAAAAGTCAAATCGCAGGGATTTACCGCAACAGTTAGGTACTACTCACACTGAGTTACTACAATCTTGGAAAGAATGGGATACTTTGGCGATTAAAAACGCATCATTTACAATAAGGCGCTATAAGCGCAACATAGAGACCAGAAGACTCAGATGTTGATCTCTTGGTAACTCATTAGTTCAGTTTTTAGCAATTAGTGAACAAGTGTTTAATATAAAGTTTGAAAATCAACTACACAAAATGACATTTTATAAACATTCAAGTCTGTTTTGCATTTTCAAATGCAGTATTTCCACTGCCATGGAAGGGAGACACGAGGTGTTAGAAAGTTAGATAAAAGTTTTTCTATTTCTGTAGCAGTAGTACGAGAATGCAGTGATATCGCTACTCTTTGATTAACAATCCTATGAGCTTCGTAGTTTTCTTGCCTTTTTTTGTGATTCTTATATTGAATGCCTTCACATTGGCGAATAAAGTTATACAAAATGCAAACTGATTTTATGATATCAACCACTCTCTGCGATTGAGAGTGCTCATTCCAAAAGCTCACTCCACAATTTTTTTCTCTACTCAATCTATAATCAAAAACTCTTCTTCAGAGGATGTTAAACTTTTTGATCAATAGGAGCCGGCGTAAGTTTTTCATTGGCGCTTTTTCTGACGAAACACTTTTCTCCAATCTTCAGCAGTCCAGCTCTTATATTTTATGGCCAACCATTCAGTTTTTACAGTCAATAGCTGTTTCTTATTTGGTCTTTCACCTTCCAAAAGTCGTCTTCGACAATAGAGTCATAAATCTTTCTAAAGATCTTAATTTGTTTTTCTAGGGTTTAAATTATTCTCTTTCTCACTAAAAATGCTTTATCCCTTGCAATTGTCTTCCTTTCCCTTTTCTGTTCACCACAATCTTCCCAGTTTTTCTTTTCTGCTTTAAAATCTTGTTAACAGCTACCAAGCTCACATTACAATAACTCTTTGAGTCATAGAAGTAGTACCTATCGAAAATTCTTTTGCGATAAGGCCGAATTAAGTATCTTACAAAGGGAAGGATTTATCTCTAATGAAAGGGAAGTTAATCTGATTTTCATCACCTGGTAATGTTGAAGAATGGTAGAAACTGAATACTAATTTTAATTTGTTAGAAAACCCACGATTTCAGTAGTGTCTGTGTGAGTATGGAGGAGGCTGATTGCAGCATTCTAAAATCAGTTCTATTTAAACCAGTGGAAAAAGAGAGTTCTTTTAAATTAGTTATTTTTTCTTTGGCTTTGCGGTGTATGGCCGGCCTAAAGACATTTTGCTTGAAAGTAAGATTAATATTCATCTACTACGGTTTTCAGAGGGACTACATTATAACTCTGATACGATAATTTTTCATCTGAAAAAGTGCTTTTCAGATAAGAAAACAATAGATGATAAATTATTATTCTTTTAAAAGTTGGTTCATTTTTTACTAGATTGTAATTGACGGTAAAATTACAATATTAAAATTAATGATAATTTTAAGCAAGCTTGTTTGAAATTGGAGTAACACAAATTCTGTAAAATTAGTATAAAATAAGAATGAAAAAACATACAAGGATACAAGGAATAATTGGTTTACATGAGTGTGATCTGTGATGTTAGTGGGTTTTGGGTGTTGAGTTTAAGGAGACTTCTATAGGACTTAGTGTCCTTTTCAGCGAGTGGTTGGTGGAGTTTGAATAGAGTTAGTATCAGTCGTCGGCGCCATTTGGTGTTCGCTTCCTGATTTTCTGACTGTTTCGGTGTTTCCTGGTTCCTGGTTCCAGGAACGTGCCTAAACTTTCAAAAAAAAGTCTTTTTGGTGTGAATGTAAGTGTGTAATCCTACGTGGTGCAATGTGGGTTTGGGAGATTGACGTGGTGGCATGTCTTCTCCGGCGCGATTCCTCCCATTTACAAAAGACGAATGGAACCACAAAAACCTTTGTCAATGGCTCAGTTTTTTTGTGTATCCTGTTGTCGTCCTGTATCTACCTAATGGAGAGGTGGGTTTCGTCATGAAGGTCGACAAGTTCTGCTCTAGAGAAGTTTTACTAAGGGAAAGGGGATCTTGATCTTCTGAATTATTGAGGTTCTTTGGAGTCCTCCATTCCAGTGGGTGTGGAGGGTACTCTGGGCTTTTCTTTAAGAGAAAAAAAAATAAAAAAATAATTGTATCAATTGTTCTACAGTACAAAGTCTCCGAATAAGCATATAAAAAAACATGTTCACATAATTCATTTTTACTGCCCATATTTGTTAGAAAAAACATAATATTTGTAACCAATTCATTTAAAAAAAAAGAAATGAAATTTATGAACTGTCAGTAAAACGACTTGAATTGTCTATAAATTTATTTATATAATTGTTGCTTGTAACACTTAATCATAAATAATGATATGTCACAAGAAAAATAAGATTTATAGATACATAGCTCCACCTATGACATTCAATGCTAATTTGTTACAGATCATAGAGTCAATGTTACAATCAGTCAATACGAAAAACGAATAAAATAGACCGTGAAGTGAGCTTAAAAAATGGGTCACAGGAAACCATCTTATTATTATTATTTTTTTAATATAAGTTGTCATCAATGGTGCTAATTTATTAAAGCTTCTCTGGCTAATGCTATTTGTCTATTAAATTGTGTGTTTTTGATAAAAATTCTCTATATATATTCACAATTGCGAACGGCACTCAGTTGTTGGTGGAGATCAAGCATGGGTTCGTTCAAGCTAATGGGAAACATAAGAAACCCAGAAAAAGGAATATATAATTTAGATAACGTCACCAGGTGAATATAAAACTAGTTTCATAAGATTTAGATTAGATGTTTATTGGGTTGGCTGTTAGCCTGTATCACTGCGACCTTTGCAGATCTATTGTGACCATCTCAAGAATAGGATTAGAGAACCTTGTCCAGCCCTGCCTTCTTAATGAGACTTAATAGCCTTGACAGTGGCCACTCCGCATAACTTGGAGCAGCCGGTTTCTCCTCTCCCAGTACTACATACCGCGTCCTTGCAAGGCCTTCGCATTGGCATAGGACATGAAACATGAAATGCGGTCTTCTCCTCCTCTTGGCAGTATCGACAGATGTCTTCATCTGCCAAGTTCAACTGACTCATGTGTTTCTTGAGCCTACAATGTCCTGTCAAGAGACTGACAATCATTCCGACATCGTTTCGCCTTTGTGATAGCAGCTCTGCAGTAAACTTCGCCGAGTGTCCCTTTATGAAGACTTGTCGCTTGCCCGGTGGTTTTTCCCACCACTCCTGGGCCTTCTCTAGCCTCCATTTCTCAATGGCTGCCTTTCTGAATGTGTCAGCAACTCCGCCGAATGGTTCCGGGCCAATCATTGGGGTATTAGCTCCCGCACGGGCCAATTCATCAGCCTTCTCATTGCCTCGAAACCCTGAGTGTCCTGGTATCCATGCCAGTGTCAGAGAATTTTGACTTGCGGCATGTGTCAGGGCCCCAACGCAGTCTCACACCAGCTATCAGCTTATTTGTGCTGAGACTATCGCCTTTAGAGCTGCTTGGCTGTCCGAGTATATGACTACGGTTTTACCCGTTATACCCTGATTTGCGATCTCCGTTGCACAGTGTTGTATGGCCATTACTTCAGCCTGAAACACTTTTCATAAGAAAATTTTAGATGACTCAAAAGTTAAAAGAAAATATTGATCAGAGCAACACTCTCTAAAGAGAAATGAAAATATCTAGTTAAAAAAACAATATTTTTTGGTACATATAATTTTTTATATCCCTTATTACACACATTATGTATCTGATTTCGTAATAGAAGCAGTAAATAAGAAAGTAATAAAGAATAAGAAAACTAAAACCACTTTCAATTAAGCCGTTAGCAAGTTGTTAACATCGCCGATGACAAACAAAATTAAAATAATGCATGCAACAACCTTTCAAATCGCTTGTCGAATAGAATTAATAAGAATATGACAAATTAACGATAAATTTCTATCTATAGAATGTATCTTAATATACAGTGGTGTAACTAAATCATTACAGGTTCATTTAGATATAACAACACAGGTTCCAATTATCTAACACATTACGTTATATGTTAAAAAAATTCGTAATATTAAAGACGTGAATGTAAAACTAGATCAAGGGCTGTTTTTAGTTATGCATATAGACGCTTAGAAGGCGCCACCTGTAGAGCTTTTAGACACAACTCTAACCTCAATCTTTTGTGGACCTAAATCCAGAGTTTCATTGCGATACAACAGCGGTACAGTGAGTTTTTGAAACTAGCAAGGCGGTAGGAAAATGGATCGCGCTGAACTGGTTTCTGTGTTTGGGAATGAAGCATTCAATTATTTCCCGCTGGCTTTGCGAATTTTAACGTGTTCGTTCCAGTCTTAAAGAAGAATCCATTCTAGGTCCACCCAAAACAGAAATCACACAACAAAACATTGATGGGGTTCCTCAGCTAATTAAAGATAACGACCTTAACATACCAGAAGATAGAGGCATCTTTGGACATTTCAAAGACCTCGATAAAAAAGATCCTACATTCAGAACTAGATCGAACAGCGAATCATCCTATATCAGGTAAATGCAGGTGGTCACACTGCCCAAAAGACAATCGAGGTTTTGGAGCTTTAAAACATCAAATTGTTAGTCCATACACCATATAGTCCCGACCTAGGTTTTAAAGACTTCCTTACGTACACAAAGATCCAGAATTCAATGCGTGAGCAGCGATTCCAGTCGCCAGTAGAAGCCATCGATGCTTTTAAAACGATTTTACAGGTGTCAACTGAAGATTGGTATAACTGTTTTACCAATTGTTTTGAACGTATGCAAAAGTGTATCCATCTTGGTGGGTCATATTTTAAACAGAAATAAAGTACTTGATCTATATATTTAGATAACCCTCGTACAACTATGGATTTAAGTAGCATCTAAAAGATTAACATCATTATCATTATGTAGGGTAACGCTACTGATCGATAATAGTATTGATCAAATAATAATTAATTGTTTGTAGTTTAAATCAGTCATTATTTGAATTAATGGAATGTAGGTTAGGTCTGCGATTAATTTATGCAAAATTGGGTGTCGATTTGGATTTGTCAATATATCTCAAGGGTGTCGTAAATTTTACTCATAAGTAGTGCGTAAGTTACATCGTAAAATATATATAATTTAATTTAATTAGACCTGGTTCTTGGTAATATGTTATTAATATTAATTAATGGCCACTCAAAGCAAGATTAATATGAAAAATAATGTTAAAAAAGTTTAAAAATATGATTTATTACTATTGGTAATATATGGTTAACCTGATTGTTTCTTTAAACGTTTCTTTTTGCTAGAAATGGATAATAATATTAATGCTTACGAAATATGTACACATTCTTCAATAACAGTCTCTACGAGTTGGTTTTGATTACTTATGATTTGAAATCTTTTTTTGAGATGGTCTCATTGTCTTAAACGACCATTATAGACCAAATAGCATCAAATGTTTAACAAGTAACATGCATACACTTTATTCAAAAAGCTGTATTTCTAATTTAACTCCTCTTCTTCTAAAAATAAGTGCGGCGAAAACTAAATCCTGCTAACTATCGACAAATTAGCCTAACTTGTTTAATCATGATTAAAAAGCTTACTAATTATTTCCCAGACTTGGAATTCTTCGTCCACAGCAAAACGGTTTCCTCCATGGGAAATCCTATTGACATAATTTACCTTGATTTTAAGAAGGCTTTCGATAAAGTCCCATACAAACGTCTTCTTTAAAAATTGAAGCATTTTGATGTGAGAGGTCCATTGCTGTCCTGCATTTGTACATTTTTATCTGACAGAGTATGAAAAGTCAATTATTATATGAATTTCTGGTTACTAGTGGTGTACCACAGGGTTCTGTTATCGGTCCCCTGCTCTTCAACTTATATATCAGTCCACAGTATCACTATTTGCAGATGACACAAAGTTCTTTTCTAATCCACTTTTACATTATGAAGAACTGATTAACGATCTGAATTGAACAATGGTATGCTACTTGGCTTCTATAACTCAATGTACAAAAATGTAATATTCTTCACCTAGGACACAATAACCCACGTAGGAGCTACTACATCACTAGTGTAAATATTGCCAGATCTTCCCAACAAAAAGATGCATCGACCCAAAGTGGGCTCCTCATATTACGTAAATAGTCAAAAAGGTAATGTACATGGTTAGACAATCTGTCTCCACAGTTGTTAGCTACAAAACCTAGATCTCTCTCATCTTGGATTATGCTGCACCAATTTGGAACTCTTACTTTGCAAAAGACAATGCTTTTAAGCAAGTTCAAAGGTGAATTATCCAGAATTTCACCAGCTATTCGTAATCTCCACTATGAAGAACGTCTTCAAATCTTGGGATTATGCAGCCGCCAAGAAAGGAGACTACGTGTGGATCTGATTGAGATTAACTTGATTAGAACAACGTTTTTGCCATTTTCTTGCTCCTTAATGATACGATTTTTTTTTCATTATGCGATTGATGCAGGAATGATGTCTTTCCAACAAACCATCAACATGTTACATTAAACAATCTTTATCCAGGAGAGTCGATACTCGCACTGTCTCATCTTATGGTGCTTCAAACAACGAGTTCAGACTGTTTAATAAACGATGGAACAATAAGGAAGCAAATTTACTTTAGAACGGCGTATTAATAAAATATAAAACGGATTAAGTATTTGTTTATATATAAACATCAAATTGTATAAATGTTACTGTCAATGGTAATAAGCTATATAAGTATACATCTTGGTAATTATACTAAAACGGTATTAATATAACAAGATATCATTTCTTTTACCTCTTCTATTTCCTGCTACTTTCCACTACCATTACCATTAAGTGGATAAAGGGTCAACAAGTGTATCCTACGCATAAATGTTGAACAATTGTACACTGGTCAACTTGTCAACTAATTCATCTTTATCTATACATAACCACAGCATGTGCACTATGATTTCATGCTCCGTGGGCAACCGAAGTAATGAGCAGGAGTTAATTCCCACAAAAGGTGTGTCACTCAATCAGTCAGGTCAGGACTAGAAGATAAATGTTAAATGTCATTCAGTTTAATTTGTCTGTGTGTTTCTGTGTGTACAACTAAATTGGCTAATAATATAAGAAGTGAAGAATTAACGTAGAAAATATCATACTACGAGGTCTGTCGCAAATTAAACAGAACTTTTAAGAAATATCCGATACTAGTAAACGCTATCTCTTATTGGGGTTAGTAATTGATAGGTACATCTTTCATTGGTGTAGTGTCAAAATTTCCTGATAATCGAACCAAATCACGCTCAAAGTGACTGTACCTTTTTAACATCGGTCGAAAAATGAGCATCGAACAAAGAGCTAATATTAAGTTCTGTTTTAAACTTGGTAAAATATGTACCGAAACATATCGATTGTTGTAAATAGTTTATGGTGATGATTGTTTATCGCGTAGCCGAGTCCACGAGTGGTTTACATGGTTCAAAAGGAGAAAAATAAAAAGAGGCTGCTAGACCAGGAATTCTTTATTTGCAAGCCTCCTCGGTGGAAAGAGAATCCGGATTTACTGTGAAGGAAGTTTACCTTTGTATTAAGAAGGCTTTTTCACAATACGTCCATTTTTGATATAAGACAAAACCGGGATGGTAAATTATCTAATATATTTAAATGAGCAATTCTTGTATATTTGGAATCTCGGAATCGGCTCCAAAGATTTTCATGAAATTTAGTATATAGGGGGTTTCGGGGGCGATAAATCGATCTAGCTAGGAATCACTTTAAGAAAATGTCATTTTATTCGTGTTTTATCGAAAAGATGAAAAATATGACTCTTTCTGACATCTATTGGTGAATAATAATACTATTTTTTTTAAACTGTGAGCAACTTATTGCTTGAACGACACAACAACAGCTAAAGCTATTCCAGCAGATGGTGCTAAGTAACACGAAGTCAATGAGTGTTTGCTTTGAGGTTAGACTAAGAAAATCAATTCTTTATTTATATTATTTGTGTCTTCATAATGCACGTGTTCACTTAAAAATGCCTAAACGATCTTGGAAAACAACGCTTATAAACAATCTAACTTCACGAAGCCGCAACTCGTCTTAAGAACACCTAGAAGAGCATGGTCATCAAACTGATCAGGATTTTTAAACTTCTCACAGTGAAGACTCATTTCAAGGAAATAATCAGGTTTTTGCTCGTCCCACACGTGCTGCTAAAGTAAGATGCTTGCAAAATTTGACTGACATTACACGAGCAAAGCTCGGTCATCCAGGTACTAAAACTTATTTAAGACATGCGCAATACTCAATATAATCAGTGGTAAAGTCTTAATTATTGTAAAAATTCATTCGTAGATTAATTTGGCTGTAAAGAGTGTAAAGGCGTTGATTATAATTTATAAAATAACCTACCGGTCTCTACATTTTTCGTTAGTTTGTTTTTGAACATTTTTTGTAACTTTTAAAGATTTTAGTTTTAAAGCTAAATCGTCCCTGTCGAAAATTCTACCATAAATAGACGAGACGTGTCGGAGACACCGGAAAATGCGTACCTACGTGTTTCCGGTCAATCTCGCCATCCTCATTTTAATGGTTACTAAGTTCTCATGCTTCGAAGAAATATTTTTACAAAAAAAGTTTGTAAACGTGTCGCATTAAGGCATCTTTTAATGAAAGTGCTTTTCATCGTTACTGGATACTAAATTAAACCAATTTAGGTTTGGTTTTCAAGTCAAATTAAGTTTTTGAATAAATAGATAAGATATTGTTGCACATATTGAGAAATAGTTTCAGTTAGTTTAAGTAAAACCAGCGACTACAAAGACATGGACTTGATTGAACCACTACTTTTCGCCGTTCGCCTCCATCGCAAATCGACGCAACTTTTGTGATTATTTTTTTACATTTGTACATTATGTTTATGATAAACAAGTTATAATGGTGTCGTGGGCACCAGGTAGGAACTAAGTTCCTTCGGCTAATGTAGAATCGACACTACTCGCTTGTGTATACGACTGTAGCGCCTGCGCACGTCTCATTTAACGGTTTTATTCCATATACTTTTGTTACGGTTTTACTATTACTTTTTTTTACTATCTTATCCAAGCCTGCCGTAAGGAACATAGTTCCAATATTTTGAAAGAAGATCATTGATAATTAGTTTATAATAACACAATCTTATCAGTAAGCACATTTTATTATCTTATTAATAACACATACATGTATTTGTCTTTATTGCTCAATATTACCTCTTATAAGAAAAATATAGATTTATGTAAAACAGCATTTAATTAAATTATCATAGATAAATTTATATGCGAACAAAATGTATGCTTATTTCTTAACAAATCAATATTTTCCACATTTCACAATATAAGATTACTGTCAATAATAATCTAGTTGCACGAAACCAATAAAAAAAATATTAGTTATTATCAAATTGCTATTTATTAGTTTCCTTTCACGATACTGTCATCGAAAACCTTGTAAATGGCAAAAATAATGTTTTTTCGTTGTCAAACATGTCCATTATTTCTGTATAATTATTCAATTACAATTATTAATTACTAATGTATTTACTACTGTATTTAATTTATTTCTAGAAATCATGCCAACAACTACCACTTTATGGTTAGATAGTTTTTTTAGATCGGATTATGTTTTTACAGTTTTATGATCTCTTCATCTCGATTTGTAACACTATTAATTACTGTTCAATTACTTTAATTACTTGAGACATATCTCTTAGGAATTTTTTCATTTAGAAATTAGACAATCCGCACTTTAAGGCAGAAACAGACTATCACATCACGTAAATTCAAGTGAACTCACGCAAACTCACGTCACTGAGAAAAAGTGCGGAATGTTGTTTTGCATGGTTCGTTATGATTATGAACGAGAACCACACTAAAGTTACTTTATATATATATATATATATATATATATTGATATGGATCCTCCCTCTGGGAACACCCTCCTTCTATGAATATAGGTCGTGGATCCAAGATTTTTAAATGGATTGTCTTCACAAATCAATTTAAAAATGTATAGTAAAATCTTCTTCTTTGTAATTTCCAAAAATCAATTTTCTTACTGCAATCTTTCAGGAAAAACCTTCTTCCTATTATTCCATTTGTCTCACCATATTATTTCTATCCTTGGACTGCACTGCTTACCATAATTCCAATCTCAGGTTTCTTTTTATTTTTATTGCTTGTTTCTTTTATTATTTTATATTTTCTATTTCTATTTATAGTTTTAATTAATTATTTGTTATAAATTTAAATTCCAATATTCAGTTTTATACAATTTTTTATTTCATCTGACTTTTACAATGTTCTTCCATCAAAATTCAAAATTATAATAATCATCTCCATATAAAACAATCTATCAACTAAACAAAAACAATACAATATCAAAAAAAATTACTTAATCTAGACAACCGATTTAAAAATCCCAGACCACGTTCACACAACTCAATGAAAGAACCCGTTCCAAGAAGAAAAATCCATATCAATATATATTTATATATCACGTTATGTCACAGACCTCACGAGTGATTTCACGTTGTTGTTTTCTGCGATTGAACATATTTTGTCTTCGTGAGCTCATAGATTTTTATCTGATTAAGGAAAATGTACGAAGTTTTAATGGAAAAAGTGCGGTAACGTCAAAAGAATATCGTGATCAACATATTCGCTCGTTCCTCAAGATGAGGTGACTTACTTGAGTGTCCCTCCTAGATCCCCTGTGTGGTAGACTTGGAAGATGTAACCCCAAAATCCTACTTCATACTTATGTGATTTTTCTTCGACCTCAGGTGGATTATAAGGCTGTGCCATACTCTGCCCTTCTTCAGAGACTCCTCTATTCTCTTTTTGACTTAAAAAGAGCAATCATACGCAAAACCGAAAACCTACACCACCTTTACCCAAACTGCCTTGTCTACCAGAACACAAATATACTGTCTCTCCTCTCTCGATTTTGGACGCTACAACAACGCTACTTCGCTCGGACTCTACAGGGAACGAACATCGCAGCCCAGAAGACTTTCCATACCCAGTGGAATGGAGGACTCCAAAGAAGATCAAGAGTTCCGAAAATCAAGATCCTTCTTCTCTTACTAAGTGTCCTCCAAACTGTAGACAGGAACCTTTCTGTAGACCTAGAAGACCTCCTTGATGAAACCCCTCTCTCCTACAGATACACAGATAGATGGTCGATGTGGACTTGATGGACTGATGGAGACCACCACACTGGATACAAAAAAAAAGAAGCAAACCTTCCTACAACATGTTCCTTACCACACCACATTCCTGTGAACTTCTTCTTCTTCTGTGAACTTCTTCTTCTTCTGTTCTGTTCTATTTGCCAAGAAGCTTGAGAAGAGATTGGAAGAGAACTCCAAATAACAGATATATGTTAACATTATTGTTTTAGATAGAAGTTATTATAATTTTCTCGAACTTCGAAGACGTCGCAGTTGCAATTTCTTCTTATAGGGTTCAAGTTTAACAACACTTGGTGCCAGATTTAACCATCTAATCTTCGTATAACATGATATGCAAGCAACACGATTTAAAGACAACTTTGTCAACAAAATCGAGTTAATATTTCAGGTTTCCACCACATTTATCCTACACTTTCCAGTTTTCCTTCCTATTGCGAAGAACTAATTGAGTTATCAAATTCATTTGCCATCGAAAAAGAAACACTGCACTGAAAACCAAGGACATACACACGAAAATTTCGTTAGACGTGATACCAGTGTTTTTCTAAGCGTGATATTACCATAAAAACACGATAATGTGACGGCATATGAGCTCACGTGACGTGATAGTAGTCTATTTCCACATTTTATTCACATGTCTAAATTTTCTGGAAACTAGCCAAGGTGCGACAACCTAATGCTTGCAATGCTTTTAACATTTTTTTGGCGAGTTGTTTGTAGGGTCTTCGTTTTTTTTATAAAAAATTTCTCTTTGACCTTCACCTTGCTTTTTAAGGAGTTCTTTCGTTTGTAATGGATTATGGATTAATCGTAAGCTGTCTAATATTTGTCTTTGAGATGCCTGGAAACTTTATAGCTAGAAGAAAAACAATCTAATAAGAATTAAGTCTACAAAATAATTTTTACACAAATTTCGGCGCCTCTGATATAATAATACAATATAACTGTAAAAATTATAAGAATAAGTCTTAAACAAGATAATTTGCTAAATTCTAAATAAATAACTGTCATTTCCGGTTTATAATTTGTAAGGAAATTTTAAAAAACGTAAATTTATAGATGGAGAACAAACAGTTGTTGCTGTTATTATAGATGTGAATATTGCTATTGTTATTAATTTTTTTATAGTATGTTAAATTAGATTAGTTTTTTTAAAGGATTCTATGTCTACTGATTAAAAACATAATTTGTTATAAAAAATTTGATTTAAAGCGGGTGTATCCTGGAAGGAAAATCACGCAGTACAGTGATTCTTGTTTTTCTATGGTGACAAATTGATTTAACTTTTTTTAACGAGGATCTAGTATTAGAAAACCGCTTTTGAAGTTAAGTGAGACAGCTAAGACAGCGGGATGTTAAAAGCTCGTGAGGGTCATATTTTGCATGATATTTTAAACATGAAAGGGCTGTCGGTGCGATGGGTGTCCTGTTTGTTCATTCCGGATAACAAGCGCAACTGTAAGACCACTTCAAAGTAGTGTTTGACACTGTTTAAGCACAATTTGAATGAGTTTCTGCATGGTATCGTGACCGTCGATGAAACATGGATCCACTGGTGAACAACAGAGACCAAGGAATAGTCGAAACTTTGGACTTCACCCAGCGAACGTGCTTTGAAGAACGCGAGGATCAACTAAAGAGGTGATGGTCACAATTTTCTGGGATTCACAAAGCCCGATCTACATCAAATAACTGGAATTGGGCAAAACGGTACAGGGATCTAATAAACCGAATTATTGAGCTGATTTGACGCCAAATTTCAGAAAAAAACGGCCACATTTGACAAGAAGAAGTGCTCTTCTACCATGACAACGTACCCGCTCACACTTCTTCTATCACCACGGCTAAATTGGACTACGAAGTGGTGTCCCATCTATCGTATTCTCCAGATTTGAGCCTGGGTGACTCCTTTTGGTTTTCAAACTTGAGAAGGTAACTCATTGGGCGGAAATTTGAGTCGAATCAGAAGGTCATAACCACCACGAAGGAATATTTTGCAGACCTCAAAAAACCGTATTTTTAAACGGGTTATTGAAGTTGGAACATCGCTGGGTCTGGTGTATCAAACTAAAAGAATTCTATCTTGAGGAATAATTCGGCACTTTTCCAAAATTTTCGTTTTTCTTTTGTAAGAACTTATCAAACTGCCCTCATATACATATAAAATTACATTTATTATTGAAGCTATGCTGCTCATGCAATGTTTATGGCAATTGTGGTTAACCTTAAAAAAACAACACCAGAAAGCGTTATTTATAAACAATTTCAGAAAATTATTATTATAATATATAGTTATCGTTTATTTTGAAATCTTTTTGTAAATTTTGTTTCAACTTTATACCAATTCTAATAAATGATGAAATCTGAAGAAAGTATTGATTTTGAATACATTTTTGATCAAAATATTATATAATTGATTCATTTTTAGTATTTTTACATACTTAATTATTTAAAAGAGAAAGGACGTCAATTTCTTCTCAGCCGGTTGATTGATATTGATCAGTTATCTTATCGGTTTACAGATCATTTCAGATCGCTGGAAACCAGAAATTATTAAATATTTTTTTTTAGTAAAGTGGTTGGTCTCATGAATTTTAACTTTCGTAAAGGAAAGTGATCATTATGGTAATATTTACAGTTATTGCCTGTCAAAAACAGGTCGAAGGCGAAGGAAGGCGCGGTTTATGAATTATGGTTGCCTCGTGGCTGGAAGGACTCACCTTTGATTACCTTCCTTGTTTATAGATGAAAGTTTATAAACAACAGATTTTTTCGTACAAAAAAAAATTAATTATAAATCCATTTCTCGAACAATAGAACACAAAATCAAGTTTAAAAACAAACTTATTTTAAGTAAGTCTGAGAAAACATTAGAAAAGGGGGACACAATTTCGTTTAGGGACGAATTCCTATCTGATCTAGTTTGATCAGGTACAAAATATATTGTGACCGATGTCCAGAAAAGTAATCCAAAATTAGGGCAAAATCTTTATCTGGTCTAAAAGATATTTGTTAACAATTTCTAACGTCTGTAAAGCTGGAAAGGTCAAGTCGGCAGAATCACTCGTTTTATATCTTAAAATTTAGTGCTTATTTAGTGCTAATTTAGTCCTGATAACAGATATTTGGTGCTGTGAAAGGGGGACCATTCGTGACCGCGCTATGATACAGTTGGAGCGAGAGACACATCAGCTAATAATATAGTGCTCAATTAGTGCTGCAAGCAAACAGATTAAAAAAAATACAGTTTTTAAGTATAGATAACTGCTGATATAACGATACGAGCAATCATAGAGCTGAAAGATGACTTTAAAATAGGTATTGGTGAAATTGAAAAGAGTTAATAATTAGTGCTCAATAATTAATACCGGTAAACCCAGAAAACTTAAAAAAAAAACATTTTTCATCATCCCGCTAAGAAAATCGAAAAGTTATGGTTATTATTCTGTATTGCAAATATCGAGTTTTCATCAGATCTCAACGTTATAAGGTCACAGGAAACTACCCTGACTCTTCTCGCGATGTAGCCGCTGTGTGGGTGTGTGTTAAAAAAAAATTTTTTTTTTCAAAGCAACTACTGCTAATATAACGACGCCAGCAGTCTTGAGAACTAGACGAAGACTCTAAAACGGAATTTAATGGAATTAAAAGACGTCACTATTTAGTGCTCAATTAGTGCTGCCAGTACAGCAAAAGATTTTTCGATTTTTTCGATTTTTGAAAATCTTCGATCTTAGCGGGCAGTTGAAAAATGATTTTTTTTTAAATTTTTCTGGGTTTACCGGTAGCATTAATTGAGCACTAATTATTAACTCTTTTCAATTTCATCAATACCGATTTTAAAGTCATTTTTCAGCTCTATGATTGCTCGTATCGTTATATCAGCAGTTACCTATACTTAAAAACTGAATTTTTTTTTAAATTCTGTTTGCTTGTACAGGCTGCAATAATTGAGCACTACATTATTAACTGATGTGCCTCTCGCTCCAACTGTATCATAGCGCGGTCACGAATAGTACACTGCTAGCTTAATGAAAAGTTAGCAGTGTTCTCATTTTTAGTCCCCCTATCACAGCACCAAATATCTGTTATCAGCACTAATTTAGCACTAAATGAGCACTAAATTTTAAGATATAAAACGAGTGATTCTGCCGACTTGACCTTTCTAGCTTTACAGACGTCAATTTCTATAAATATGCAAATAAGATTTATGTTGATTATCAGTTTTGTAATTTCTTTAATGCCCTTAAATAATTAGCAACCTGTTTTTGTACATTACCTATTATTAATTTACTATTTGTAAATAGATGTCAACATAAGCTACTTATATCTGCAATCGATGTTATTTCTTTTCTAAACAGGTATTTATATTAAAAAGCATAAATTTATGATTACTTAGTTGCAATAGCTACTAATAAGGAAGCTAAAATCTCTACTAATGTTTAAATCATTTATCAAAGCAATAACAAACTTTATTTGTACACTGAACAAAAGTTATTAGATATTTACATTAATAAATTTAATTAAATTAATTACTAAAAATCGTCATTATATGTTGAATTCAATAATCTATTATATATATATACCTACAGCTGCCTGTTCGCGAAATCTCCGATGGTTAGAAAGAGACCGATGATCGCAGAACCCTATCTGCCCCTCTTACCTATCTGCAGAAAGAGACTTGTTATTTATATAGACGGAGATAGAAGGGTTTCGCGATCTTCTCTCTCTTTTTAACCTAGAGACAGCTAACAGCCTGACTGCGCTACTCTATAATATTTCTGTGAATTTAACAAACTTACGTTGCTTTGTAAACATAGAAGTCGAGATATGAGGTTTTGCTATCAATGTATGCCAGTGGTGTCAGCAAAGCAAAGGAACTAAATAAAGTATGCTACCTGTAAGCGAACACGTTCGATGGATAGAAAAAGAACGAATATCGGAGGACCCTATTTGTCCCTCTCTCTCTATCTCTTCTCTCTCTCTCTCTCTCTCTCTCTCTCTCTCTCTCTCTCTCTCTCTCTCTCTCTCTCTCTCTCTATATAGACGCGAAATGGACAGCTATATAAAATTAAGAGGGTGTACTACAGTCGAACCCACTGTAGGGATCGGAACCCATAAGGACAGTCTGTGGAGAAATCACTAAAGACGATACCACTCTTACAGGCAGACACGGATGGAGTCGTACCAAGATTTATCTTTGACAAACCCTATAAAATAATTAACAGATAAGACAGCATACCCCAACGTAGTGAACGGTCTAAGCGGATGGATCAAAAACGCAGCAGGGTGTGGGATGCGGAATTTAGTCTAGATCCTAAAGCCTCAAAATGAAATGGGCTATGGATGGCTTGTCAAGTGGGGTTCAGTCAGAACTCACAGGCATAACCATAGCTGCAAAAGAATTATTACGAATCAATAGGAATGTAAATATTCACATGGAATGCCCACAAGCACTACTAACCTTGAATAGTCCATGTATCCCTTTAAGTTTAGTACTAGAATGTCACCAAACTCTAACTGAGGCCAATCAGAATAACGTGGTCACTCTAAGCTGGATCAAAGGACATGGGAACTCTTAAGGCAATCTAATTGCGGACAATTTAACAAGGAGAGCTGCTGGCTACAAATATGTTTTGCCCATCTACCAATCCAACAATCTCCGCTGTCGTAGACCTTATCAAAGTTTTGTATAGTATTTCTAGATTTAGTTGTATCTGTACTATGCAACTATACATTTCAGTTCTTCAAAATTAGGTGTATGTGTTTGAATTGATTTGGAATTTTTTTGCTGGAACACTGTGAGATGTTATAAATAAATTATTTATATGAGTGTATATTTAAGTTATATGCTGACCACTTACTTTTCTGTCAACGCTTTGCTAATTACGAAGAAGCGTCAGATGTTGGTTGGGAATATTTTATGAACATTTACTGTTTTGTTGGAATTATCTTTTGAAAATAATATACACTATGTTACCAACTTTATTACCATAGACCGTAAGAATGCTCGTTCTTAAAGATTTCAGATTTAGTTCTAATGTTATAAGACCTGTTTTTATTAGGAATTTTTAAAATCCCTTTTAATGTAAAAATTCGTTGCTTGCGGAATAGAATTACAAATTATTCATGACCACTTTGCCAAATGCTAACCAGATGTTGTTTACATATAGCAGAACAATTATTTATTGTTTAAATTGCACTTGGAATCTACGAGTGTGGTCAGATAATTACTTAGCCTACAATAGAAAAACGAAAGTTTTAGAAATTTTATTTCTCAACAGTATTTTTTAACTTGGTTAACTTGGTAAACTTGGCCCAGCTATGCTTCAACTTCTTTAAGTCGTCTGAAAAATACGTTTTTTTGAGGTCTACAAAATAGGCTTCCATAGTGGGGAAGACCTCCTTATTTGACTAATTTTTTCCCAGTAAGTTAGTTTGGAAACAAAAAGAAGTCGCACAGGGGCAAATCTGGTACATAGCATAATTCAACCAATTTGGTCGTGGCAACGGCAGAGTGTTTAGCTGGTGCGTTGTCATGGTAAAGAAAACTTTTTCTTACATAAAAACTGGTGTTTTTTTCTGCAAATTGGTATTGATTTGGATTAACAATCCGGTATAGTCGAGCCCTGTGACCATTATATCTATAGGTATTTTGTAAATCCTAAAAAAACAGGGATCCTCACCTTTCTGGTCGATGGAAAATTCTTTGTCATTTTCGGAGCACGTTTGCCTGGTGAAATTTACTTTTTAGACTGTTTTTTGGTCTCTGGTTTGTATTATTAGAGCCATTTTTCGTAGTCGATCACGATACTAAAACCTAACACTGTCCCTGGTCGACCCGTTTACAGTGGAATGTGACCTGATGGGATTCTGGGAAGGGGGTGTCAAGTGGTGCACACCAGGAAAAGGGTACTTTTATGTGAGCCAGGCCACTTTTACTTTTACTTTTACTTCGTTCTCGAATAGTTTAACAAGTATTATAATAAAAGTCTGTTAAAAGATATCGTTCTATTAATTTTACAAAAACTATTACCACGGGTCGTAACAGTGCAGCGGCGGGATATATCACGCTCTATCCGAAAAGACTTGTTAGTTTTATAGTGTTTAAGTGTTTAAGTTTAGTTTGTTAGCAATTTGAACATATTAGTTTTAATTTGTTCGGTTGTTTGTTTTATTTGTGGACAATTGTGAATATGGGTAAAAGAAGGCGAGATAGCTCTAGTTGTTCTACATCTAGTAGATCGAGTTCTGCGTCTTCTAGTAGTGACTGTGCCGGTCGTTATAAACGAAAACACAGGAAAAGAACAGCATATAAGGCACATACAAAGAGTTATACACCACCCAATGAGACTACAAACAGGCATGCTAATACGAATCGAAATAGTTTATCGAATGCTGCTGAAATTGTAGACAATTTCAGTCGTGCTTCTGTGGTACAAGAAACACAGGATGCACAGCAAAGAATTAAAGAACTAGAAGATTTGGTAAATCAGCTTTTAGAAAACAATAACGCAACAAGAGTGTCTATAAGGCCAGACTGCATTCCGGAGTTTTCATGTAAAGAAAATGAAAACTGTCGGAAATGGTTGGACAAAATAGATCAGTTAGCTGAGATAAATAGGTGGGACGAAAGGACTACTATTTATCACATGCAGTCCAGACTAGGGGGACTGGCGAAGACCTGGTACAATAGCCTTGAGAATTATATGCATTCTTGGGCTGAATGGAAGAGTTTATTAACTCAAGCGTTCCCTGATCATCAGGATTACCCAACAGCTCTTAAAAATCTCATACATAGATTAAAACGACCTAACGAAACGTGGACTGAATATTATTTTGCCAAAACCCAATTGCTTCGACAATGTGATATTACAGGCAAAAATGCTGTAGCGATGATCATTGATGGGATACAGGATAGTACGATACAATCAGGAGCAAAAGTTGGAAGATACACTACTCCAGAAAACTTGTATTCTGATTACTTGTCAACGTTAATTACGACTACAACGAATGACCCAAAGCCGCAGTATTATAGCAACAAGAGGCCGGATAAGAAAACTGACCAGAATCTAGCCGAAATTAAATCTGGGGTTAGGAAGATTTTGCCAAAGGGAAAATGTTTTAACTGTAAACAGTATGGACACATTTATAAGGACTGTCCAGCACCTAAGATGGAATGTTCGATTTGCAAAAAGTTGGGGCATAAGGCAGAAAGTTGCTATAGAAATAAAAATAAGCCATCACAAACACGTAGTGCTATGCTATGCCACACAAAACCACCGGAGCACAACAGATATTTTGTCAATTGTTTAATAAACGAACATAATATTCAAGGATTTATTGACTCAGGGTGTGAAGTGGTTATAATCCGTGAAAGTGATGCCAAATACGTTGGAATCACTTGGGAACAAACTGATGTATGCTTCAATGGTTATGGAGGGTGTGTGACAAAAGCCTTGGGATGGTCACAGGTAAAATTAAAGGTAGATTTGTTAGAAGCTGAGGTTCCCATTTTCGTAGTAAGGGACCATCTACAATCAATGCCCTTGCTAATAGGTAGATCTGTACTTGACAAAACGGATGCTGTAACTGTTGTTCGGAATGATAGTGTACGATTGTTTAACTCCGAAATGGTGCAATTACCTGAAGTAGACAAATTACCCCCACAAAAATTATGTTTGAGAGCAAAAGAAAATGTGAAAATACCGCCAAATCATGTGGGTGTCATTCAGTGTAATTCTAACACGGACTATACTGGAGATATTTTTGTAAATATCCGTAAGTGGTACGAACCAACAAGAGGGTGCGTAGTACCAAGCTGCGTGACATCCTCCTTGGATGCTAAACTCCCTGTGCTCAACTTAACAGAAAATATCCTAACTGTGAAGCGAGGACAGATCGTAGCGCGTGGTGTCCCATGCATTGAAGAAAATTTAGGGGTAAGTGTCAATAAAGTTGATAATATTTATCCGCCGAAATTTTCTTTAAACGAATTAAAATGCTATGTATCTGAAAAATTATCGTTTAATGACTTAAATAAGCTTTTGATATTAATTAATAAATATAGAGATTGCTTTGCACAAAATGTCAGTAAGTTGAGTGGAATTAAGAATTCTGAAATGACTATCAATCTTATGGATGATAAACCTGTAACGTACAGGCCTTATCGTCTGTCTTTTAGCGAAAGAGAAAAGGTACGAGAAATTGTCAATGGGTTGTTAAGTGCTGAAATTATTCAAGAATCTAATTCACCATATGCGAGTCCAATCGTCCTGGTTAAAAAGAAAAATGGCGAAACAAGGATGTGCGTCGATTATCGTGCCTTGAACGCTAAGACAATTAGAGACTGTTATCCACTTCCCAGGATTGACGAACACTTGGAAAGATTGAAAGATTGCAGGTACTTTACTACACTTGATATGACTAGTGGCTATCACCAAATTAAAATGGCAGAAGAATCTAGACAGAAGACTGCATTCGTAACACCTGACGGTCAATATGAATATCTGAGAATGCGATTCGGATTGGTAAACGCCCCTGCTGTTTTTCAAAGAACGGTTAACCAAATACTGGGATCCATGAGGTTTACCACAGCTTTGGCATATATGGATGATGTACTTGTACCCTCTTCGAGTATACCAGACGGACTAATTGCCTTGGAAAATGTGCTAGAAACATTCCGGAATGCAGGAGTGTCACTGCGTCTAAATAAATGTCAATTTTTCCAGACAACTATAGACTACCTTGGTCATGAAATTAGTACCGAGGGTATAAGGCCCGGTACTACAAAAATTGCTGCTGTTAAAAATTTCCCTGTGCCAAAGAATGTACATCAAATACGTCAGTTTGTTGGTCTCTGTAGCTATTTCAGAAAATATGTTAAATGTTTTGCCCAAATAGCACGACCATTGACATCCTTAACAAAGAAAGATGTTCGTTTTGAGTGGGGAACAGAACAGCAAGAATCATTCGAAAAATTAAAAGAAGTATTAGTTGAAAGGCTGGTTTTAGCAATATATGACCCCAAATTTGAGACGGAGGTACATACAGATGCCTCAAAAGTAGGACTTGGTGGTATATTATTGCAGAAACAAGAAAATGGATAAAACCCGTTTTATATTTTAGTCGTCAGACATCAAAAGAGGAGCAAAGATTTCATTCTTATGAACTAGAGACTCTAGCTGTGATTAATAGCTTACAACGGTTCCGAGTATATTTGATTGGAATAAAATTCACAGTGGTTACGGATTGTAATGCCCTTAGAACAGCCATGAGTAAGCGTGACCTGATTCCTAGGATCGCAAGGTGGTGGTTAACTGCACAAGAGTTCGATTTTTGTGTAGAATACCGTGCGGGGACGAGGATGGGACACGTTGACGCATTGAGTCGAAATCCTGTTGACATGCCTGATAGAAACAATAAAAAGCCTAATATTATGGATGTGCTACAAGTGGACATCAGCAAGGATGACTGGGTTTTAGCCGCACAAATGAAAGACGATCAATGTAAAAATATTTTTAATATACTTCAGAATAAAGCCAACGATCCAGAGGAAAAACAAATTCACATTGACTATGAGGTTAACAATAATAAGTTATATAGAAAAACAGCAAACGGACTGAGATGGTACGTCCCTAAAGCAACTAGGCGGGTAGTTACCATGTATCACCACGATAACAATGGTCATTTTGCAGTGGAGAAGACAATGAAATTAATAAGTAATAAATATTGGTTTCCACGCATGAAAAAGTATGTGAAAAGATACATTTCATCATGTTTAAAGTGTGCATATAATAAAGCGCCAACGGGTAAGAAGGAAGGATTCCTTCATCCAATTGAAAAGACGCCGGTACCAATGGACACTATGCATATTGACCATGTAGGGCCCTTTGTTAAAAGTACGAAGGGAAACTCCTATTTGATTGTGGCAGTCGATGCCTTCACGAAATTTCTCTGGGCAAAAGCAGTAAATAGTACAAAAACCAAGCCAGTAATAAACTTTTTAGAAAGTGTATTTGAAACTTTTGGTGTATCCAGACGAATAATATGTGATAGAGGATCAAGCTTTACGAGTGATGCCTTTATCAGGTTTGCCAAGGACCTATCGATGCAAGTCGTATATAACGCAACGGCTACACCACGAGCAAATGGACAAGTGGAACGTTTTAATAGAACTTTACTAAATTCCATTTCAACTAGTCATGACGATGAGAGAAAATGGGAATAATCGTTAAGTTCTATTCTGTTCGCCATTAATTCAGCACCAAATGAAACGACAGGGAAGAGCCCTTATCAATTACTCCTTGGCTACAACCCCAGGGGAATGAAAGATTCATTCCTACGTATGGCTGTAGTCCAGGATGAAGTAGATAAGGATATAATAAAAACCAGAAAAGATGCTGAAATGAAGATACAACAAAAGCAAGTGAAGCAAAAGGCTCACTTTGATGCTAAAAGAAAGCAATGTCACAGGTATAGAGTAGGTGATTTAGTCTTGTTACGCAAGGCAAATTTGGCAAACGATGGTAAAAGCCAAAAACTGGTGCCAAAATATAACGGTCCCTACGTAATAAAGAAAGTCCTGGATCTTGACCGATACGTGGTTGAAGATCTGCCAGGTTCAAGGCGTGCACGTAAAAAGTACCTAGGTGTCAGCTCTGCTGAAAGAATGAAACCGTTTACGGCTGCTTATGAAAGCGATAGCAAAACGGAATCTGAAAACGAAGAAGGCTAAAAAGTAGCTTGTTCATATTGTTTTATTCTTTATACACATTTTATTGTTGTTATTTGTTTGTTTTTAATTTGTTGTAAAAGAGAGAAATTATTCATGACAAAGATGTGTGCGCAGCATCCAAGTCTGATTGATTTTTCTTGACAACGGTTTAAGTATGTTTGCATTAATTTATTGTTCTGACTTACACAGGGTTTTCCGGGACGGAAAAATGGGCAGCATGGCCGACTAAAACCTAACACTGTCCCTGGTCGACCCGTTTACAGTGGAATGTGACCTGATGGGATTCTGGGAAGGGGGTGTCAAGTGGTGCACACCAGGAAAAGGGTACTTTTATGTGAGCCAGGCCACTTTTACTTTTACTTTTACTTCGTTCTCGAATAGTTTAACAAGTATTATAATAAAAGTCTGTTAAAAGATATCGTTCTATTAATTTTACAAAAACTATTACCACGGGTCGTAACAATACTCATTCGGATTGCGCTTAGAAGCGTCAAATGCTGTTCTGAATTGGTCTTACAGTTGCGCTTATTGTCCGGAGTGAGGCATCGCACCAACAGCTTTTTCATGTCTAAAATATCACGCAGAATATCAACCACGTGCTGTTTTAGTTATTATGAGCACTCTCCATCGGCGGTCTGCCAATACAAGATCAAAGATCATAGCATGTGAAATTCACTTTTTAGATTGTTTTTCGTCTCTGGTGTGTAAGAGTGGATCCATGTTTAAAAGATTATGCAGAATATGAACCACGGTAACTTTTAATATGACCACTGTTTTAGTTATCTGCACACCTTCAATCGGTGGTGTGCCAATACGAGATTATAGATTTTTGTTAGATTATCCCTCGTGGTAGCCGTTTACCATGTCTTGACTTCTGTCTCTAAGTAGCAGAGTTTCTTTGAATAAAAGTTTCATTGAAACTGGCACTTTAGATTACTTGCTATCAAGCAGAGAGGGTGTTCCTCGTTTGGGTGTAGAGGTTAATGGTTTTCTAACACGTACCAAATTTCTCCGATTTGCATGCGGAAGAAGATTTGTTTCCTCGGAAAGTAAAATCTCTCTGCATCTGCTTTATACTCCAACCAACTATTAATGATGGCCATACCGATACCATGAAATATCAACCTTAGAATCCATTTACTAGACCGTGCCTAGACTCGATAAAGACTCACTAAGTGGTCCATCTTATCAACGATTCCTATGTTCTGTCTATACAACCTGACGACCTCTGGTCTGCCAATTTCGATATATTTTTTATCTTGCTTTTTTCATCTCTTGGCTAACTTTTACGTTTTGTTTTTACCAATAAAAAGTTACAAATCCTGATTTTTAAATTTCTGTACTATTATTACGCTAAAACGAAACAATGTTACGTTAATTATATCGAATACTGCTTTATTAATTGAAATATGTAACAAACTTTATTATGATTGCGTAGCGTTCAATAACAACTGATTTATAACTAGTGATTTCATTTAATGTTGTATTTTAAACCTGACAAGCTATGCAAGTTTTAAATTTTCATAACAACTGACTCGAGTCACTCAAAAAGGATCAAACTGATAATTTTTAACTATCTGTCCTTGTCGAACATATAGCATTTCAATATGTTTCAAGAAGAAAGCTTGCATTTATCATTTATTTCAGTCGAAGGCGCTCGGTGATGAATAAACGCAAATTGAGGTGGTCTGGCACACTCTGACTCTGATGTATATTCACGAATTTCTTTTTTAACATAAATAACAGTTACCTTTGTTCGAATGGTTAATTTTTAGGCGGCGTATTCTTAACCATCAAACTGTAGGCCCTCAGGGATTCAAAGTCATTTTTTATGGCAATATAATAGCACGTTGTTAGACTCGAAGACGGATTTACCGGTGGCGTATGCAGAGATGAACTATCTTACCAGTATAAATTTATTATGAATAAATACAAACTTTGTTATTTACTAAAATATCGATTTAATTAATGAAATTTTTACTTAAAAATGTAAACACCTCTTTAGAATAGTCAATTCAATTATCAAGTCCCATCGGCTTGTTTCCTTCCGTCCGTGTGCGCTATAACTCGTGAACGGAATGTCAAAAGTCATGGAATTTGTTATATAGAATTCTCTGTATATAATGCATATCTATTAATCTGATCGTACTTTCTTACTTCTTACCCTTCCCAACCTGAGACTCCTCTAAACAGTAGAGAGGGACGTTCCTAAAGACCTAGAAGCATTCCTTGACGAATACCAACTCTCCTACAGGTAGATGTTTGATGGTGTCAACATGATGGACTAGATACAGAAAAAAGAGCTTTTGGCGAAGGTTTCTATGGTTCCTTCGTCCTCGCCAAATAGGAGGCTTCACGAAAAAGGAGACACGCCACAGCGTCAATTTCCCAAACCCACATTGCACCAGGTGGGTTACACTTCCACACACACTCACACTGACACCCAAAAAAGAATGACAATTTAGGCACGTTCAAGTAACTTTGGATCAAAAAGAAGATATAGGAGCTACAGAAGAAACAACACGTGGGTCACACTTCCACACACACTCACACTGAGACCCAAAAAAAAATTACAGTTTAGGCACGTTCAAGGCACTTTGTAACCAGAAGAAGACACAGGAGCTACAGAAAAAACAACACTTGGGTCACACTTCCACACACTCACACTGACACCCAAAAAAGAATGAAGTTTTAGAAATATAAAGGTAACACTGGACTGGTTAGATTACTTTTCTTATGTATTAAAAACTATGAATATTTAATATATACATGATTTACTGATGATGTCTATAAATAAAAGTCCGGCTCTGCAGTTGAGGTCGAAGTCGTGTGTTGTTCGTTTTTTGTGTATGTAGTTGCGAAGAAGATTTGTTCACGCGATCACACTACACATCTGGTCTTCTTTGGTTTGGTTTGCTACTGGGTATTTTACCTCAATTACACCAATTACGTATTGTATCGATCAAATCTACCAAATGGCAAAATAAATAGTGGCTGTCTTTATACTACACAATGCATTATTTCAATTCTAGCAAATAAAACAAGTTTTTGAAATATAGGTATAAGAATAAATGTAGTAAAAACTGTATTATTATGTATGGTATTTCTTGTAAAAATTTTATAGAAAATGTTGCCAATGTATGGATGTATAAGCAACAATAGGGATAACAAATACACCTGCGTCTTATAAGATCTATTGTCTCCCCTTTTCTTGCTATAATTCTTATGTTTCTTCAGACTTCCAACAGCTCTTTAAGTCCTCTCTTTTGAAGAAAGTTTAGGATAATATATTGTTGGGCTTTAAGTGAGTTTCTTTCTCTTCTATTTCGTATAACTCTAGGTTTCTGACCCTAGAATTACGTAATGTTTTGCTTTATCTACCAATTCTAGTTTCTTCATGTGTCCTCTTAATCTGCTGTTTCGTTTCCTGTGTCCTGGAGGATAACAGTGTTAGTTTATCCTAGTTTTCCTGTCTTGGAGCCGTATATAATTTTTTGGCATTTTGGCTTAGGTTTAATCTGGTAACTTTGTCCTATTCAGATTTACTTCCAAGTTTTGTGGTAAATTTTCACTCAAAGTTAAATTTCTTTGGCATGTCATCTTGGGGCATTTCCCAAGTTTAATCAAATTAAAGGGATCGAGATCTTTCTTTGACCATTCTAAATATTGTTTTCTCTCTTACACTTTCAACTTGAACGTGTAGTGGCGAGAGATTTATTAAAATTTAAACAAATAGGAACAAACTATACAGAAACTAGTCTGAGATATTCTGTTATTTGTTTCGTGACATTAATCCATAAAATTTTTAAAGTATACTAAGTGAATATGTGTTTCTTGATTCGTAAAAAGTAGCAATAACGGAAATCATAAAAAGGAAACAAACATGAAAGGTATAATTAAAAATTCATCTGTATTGCAACACGATTCTAATGCATGTAATTACTGGTACATCTTGTTATCATTAACATTCACTACTGTATGTAATAGCTGAAATCTCTTTTTTGTTTTCTATAAATTATACTTGCAGAAAATATTTATATCATTTAATTTTGCAGACATCTTTGAAATTTCTCATAGACCAAATCTCTAAGTAACCACTAACAGCTTAAGTAGCTCAGTAAACCTGAACGGATATAAGATTTTTTACATTATTCTTTACTTATAGATCTAAGATACATTGAAGAAAAGGTTTTATTGACCATAGATGTAGAAGCTATTACGAATAAAAAACCCATCCATATTGCTTTATTTGAACATATTTAGTCTTTGAAATAGATACCAATATTGGCTGATTTTTTATTGAATTTATAAATCCTTCAATAGAAAGAGTCTTTGTTCTCTCACTGTTAATTTTAAATGTGCTATTCCAGCATCTCTTGTGAGATTGTCTGCCAGCTATACCGCCATCTCCTTGGTGGCCTTCTTGGGAGGCACTTTTCTTCTGGTTTCCCTACTAGCTTTATTTTCGCTAATCCGTTTTTCTCCATTGGTCGTAGATGCTTGTAAAATTGTTTTCTTTTTTATTTTGCACATTTTATAACAAGCACTTCAGTAAGGGCCGAGAGAACACTGAAGATATGACCAGCGCCCAAGTCGCCCTATCACTGTTTCAACTCCAGAAATAGTAACCAAAAAGAACCAAATTGTGCGTGCAGATTGTCGAACGAGCATAAGGATGATTGTCGAGGTTGTAAAGGCCGATAAAGAAACAAATAGTAATTTTTTTCTTGAGGAAGTACACATGACAAAAGTCTGTGCAAAGTTGGACTTCTGTCCAAAAGCTCGTGTGTCAACAGGTCTTAAAATAAGACCCCGAAATGATGAAAAACATTATTACTTGCGACGAAACGTGGATTTTACAATACGATGTTAAAACAAAGCAGCAATCGATGGATTGGAAGACGCCTAAATCGCCCAGAAGAATCGACTCGAGTAGTGAAAGAATAACTCGTTGATTTTGCACCAGGACAACGCATCTGCCCATAACACCCTATCTGTGAAGCAGTATTTGGCCAATAAACGCACTCCATTGCTTGAACACGCGCCGTACTGGCCAGATTTGGCAGCGTGCGACTTTTTCGTTTCCAAAGATAAAATCTGCTTTGAAAGTGTCCCGATTTGAGTCGATGGAAGCGGTAAAGCAAAATACGGCAGAGCTCTCACCAAACAAGACTTCCAGCACTGCTTTGATCAATGGAAAAAAGTATGGAAAGGTGTGTGGTGAGAGAAGAAGAGTATATTGAAGGAGAGTATTTGAATGTAGAATAATTTTTAAAATAAAACCTTTTATCGTAACCAGTCTCGTTATTTAATAACCAGACCACATAAAACAAAAGTTAATTTTTAAGTATTTTTTTACAGTGTTTAAGCTTCTTGGTATTCCTTGTATATTATTTTTCTTTCTTTCTAAACAGAGAAAAATATTAATAAAGAGTAGCTGAAAAAACTTTTTCCTTCTAAAAAAACACTCTTATAAGTTAGTCTTAAGACGTTTAAAAAATGTAATCGATCTTTAATGCAAAGGTATGTCTTGGTTGGTTGCGCATGTTAAGGATCTGCAGAATATGTACAGGGAGATTTTTGTACTTCAATTTGCAGTTTTATTTTTATAAATATCCAATTATCTTCTATTAAGATTGTACCAACAATGAAATGAATTTGGTTTGTTGACAAAAATGTTTATTGTTCTTTACAGGAAAATGATGTGTCTCAACAATTCAAGAAGCCAAAATCTGTATGACTCGGACCAAGATAGTGTAAGCAGTGGTGAAGAAATACCAATATGGGTACGTGGAGAACAAAGATGGGTATCAGGGATCTCTGAAGAAAGTACATGTCAAGATGTCATTGAAGTGTTATTACATGATGAAGAAAGAAGGGTAAATATTTCTGTTTTATATAACGTTTTTTCCTAATTGCAAAACAAACATTTTGTTTTAAATTGTAATAAAAATTTTAAAATTTTCCTGTATTTGCATGCGAAAATCGTTGAGGTTTATACATTTCTCTCCATAGGCCGCTACTTTACTGCAGGAACGTGTTGAGGTAGTAAAATTTTAGTTTAAAAATTCATCTACTCTTGTATTAACTGAACGTGCATTTCGTGGAAAATATAGTAGACGTTCGCTCTAAAGGCAAATTTCAACGCCAACGGCAATTTGCTTCCTATTTCTAACCCAAAAAGAGCGAAATCGTTACGAAAATATCGCTCTTATGCATACTAAATTTGACAAGCGTCTTGGAACCTCATTTCGTCACTATTCTTCATAATTACACATCTCGAAAACTACTTTTTGTTTAATTAAAATGCAAATTTGTACTTGTATTGGTATAATAGAGCATAGATCACTACCTACCTATCAACAAGCGTAGAATGCGAGAGAAAATTCATTAAATTAGTACGAAATTGTAACGCTCAATTTGAAATTCTCGAATGATTAATGTAGGGCTTTAATGTGACAAGAAATGGATTTTAGGGTGCGATATACATCATTTTAGAGACGTAGACAGCATTGTCTTTTCATTAATATTTGATCTGTTTGATATATTTGTGGTAATTTAATTATTTGGGACATCTCAACAAAGTTTTGAAACTTAGAAACTAGACAAATATGAGATTAAAAAAATGTTACAAAACTGAATCTTTGATTTATTTCTACAGTTGACACTATGGACTCTTCAGGCTTCCCATTACAGCAAAATAGATGTTTTATATCATAACTCAGCGATTTATTTTTAGTATTGATGAAATATTTGAAAATCTGCATAGCTAAATCCAAGGTGTTTAGTAAACATGCAGCAAAAATTCAAGAGACTATTCCTTGAACTATTCTAAAGATAATTTGTCCTTTGATGATTTTTGATGGGGCCCTTTTTTTCAAAGATACCTATGGGGCAAAAGAGTGGAGGATCAGGAAGGCCAATCACAGTAAGAACGGAAGAAGAGCCCCTACTAGAAAAATTGCACGTATAAGTAACGGGACGAATTGGAAAATTTTTAGAAACTATTTGTTGTACCCATATCACATACAATACGTTCAGGCACTTTACACACATTGGTTCCAATTCATCATTTACTGACGCTTATTCTTTTTACCGATGAAGCCAGTTTCTCAAGGAATGCAATAAAGAATTTCCAAAATAAACATGTTTGGTGAAGAAAATTCACATGAGGTGCTTGAAGATCCCTTTCAACATCAGTTTTCGTTAAAACTTTGGGTGGAAATTTTGGGTGAATTCCTAACTGGACCAATATTTCTGCCAGGAAGACTTAAGGGCGAGGTATACTGCAACTTTTTGGAAAAAACGCTTCCTTATTTCTGGAGGATGTACCATTGGTTACAAGAAATGCAATGTGGTTTATGCACCAGCGCAATTTAGCATGTTGGCTAGAGAGGTTTTAACAGTAATATACGGAGATCGCTGGATTGGTCAAGGTGGACCTCACTTATGGCTTGCTTGATCACTGGACTGAAACCCCCTTGATTAGTTCCTATGGGACCACCTAAGGTTGTTAGTTTATACAACACCAGTGGAAGATGTGGAAGATATTCTTCTTTAGGTGCCATCTTCGTTTCGAAGGTTGGTGATCATCAGGGCTATATACGTATTTTCAAAATACGAAACAATTCGTTGTTTCCATATTTATACCACTCTCTTTAGTTCTTTAGCCAGGAGTTTCGTCTTCTTTCTATGGACCGTTTTTCTGCAAAGTTTCCTTGCATTATCACTCGAAGTAGTTCATACCTTTCGTCTCTTATAATGTCTCCTAAGTATTGCAGTTTTCGTTTTTTGATTTCTTCTCTTTATTCATTCTTTTCAAGACCTCAACATTTTCAAACACGATCTTCTACCTCAGTTTCTGGAGGATGTACCACTGGTTACAAAAAATGCAATGTGGTTTATGCACGATGGTGCACCAGCGCCATTTAGCATGTTGGCTAAAGAGTTTTTAACAGTAATATTCCAAGATCGCTGGATTGGTCGATATGGACATCACTTATGGCTGGCTCGATCCCCGGACTTAAGCCCCCTGGATTATTTCCTATGGGGTCATTGGTTTATACTACTCCATTGGAAGATGTGAAGATATTAGAAATCGGTTAATTGATAGGTGTAACGCAATCAAAAATGATCCTGATGTTTTTGAAAGAGATCGGGAGTCGATGAGAAGAAGATTGAATTCTTGCATCCGAGCTGATAGTAGTTATTTTGAACAGTTTTTAGATTAAGAAACATTACATGTACCTAATTTTTAGTATTGTTATTGTTGAAATTCTTCTGTATCTTCGAAACAAAGCGCCCTATCAAAAATCGTCAAAGGACAAAATATCCTTAGAATAGTCCTTTGAATTTTTGCCACATGTTTACAAACCCAACTGTATAAAATATTTAGACTTTGTTGGATTCTACATAACTTTATTGTTGTTTAGTTTTATATCTAGGTACTCAAAATGTTTTCCTATTTAGGATCTAATTACTTGGCGAACACCACCTACTTTCTTGTGGATTAAGGATATTAACAAAGTTTGAAACATCACAGATTTAATGAATATTTCAAGCATAATTTGTCTTCTTTCTATAGTGTATTTCTGATTATATTTTGACCCCTTAGAAGTAAATCACATAGAAGTAATCAGAGCCTACACATCTTATATGAAGGTTCAAACACCTATTCAATGCGAAGATTGTTGCAAACTAGGTATAATGAGCTCATTATTATGCATTGGATATTTTATACCAAGAAAAAGAATATGCTATTTTATTTGACTAATTTTATATACAGCGTTATACGTGTTAAAGATTGGGTTAGTTATTATTTTGTAACAATATGATTTCCGATAAATCGATGTACGCCTTTCATGAAGGTACACCCAAATATCTCTTATTTCTTAACGATACCAGTTTTAAATTGTAATTGAAATTGCAACATTCACCTTTTTGGAATTTCAATACGTAATTGCATTATGTTAATCTTATTGTTCCTAATAAAATACAAATTTATCTTAAACTGTATGTTAGGAATATCAGTACCAATTAGGTTTATTTTCTTGAAATTGTTAAAAAAAATTCGAAAAGAGGTTGACCTTAAAGGCCATCCTTGCAACTTCCCGCTAGTTTTAACCGCAAAGCTATCGTGACGTGACGTATTTTGACGTTTTTGACTTTTTTTGAAATGTTTAAAAAGCCATAAGTTTTTAACGCCTTATTCGATTTTGATGTTCAAGATGGCATTCGACGCAGTTTTTTGAGACCTAAAAACGTTACCGGGAGTGCAAAATCGGTTAGTCAAAAAATCTCTAAGTTATTGAAAAAAAAACACTTTTTTTGAAATTTTTCGACAACGATATCTCACGAACCAATCAACCGATTTTAATTTGCAAAACGGCATTCGACGTTGCTTTTTAAGCTTGAGAGCTGATTAGGTTATGAAATTGATCGATGCAATAGCCAAAAAGATATGCCCAAAAAACATCATTTTTACCAATTGTTTTTTTCGGTTATTTTGAAATTTCTCGAAATCTACCGGCTCGAATCGGTTCAAACTTACAGGTAATCTAAGTTAGATGGAACTCTTTGGAATGCTTGTTATTTCATTCCGATCGGTTAAGCCGTTCAAAAGTTATAAGAGGTTTACATACATCCACACACACACACACACATCCACACGTACATACAGACATACAGACACCCTCGTAAAAATAGTCAGGGGAGGTTCCTAAGACCTCAAAACGTTGAGATCCGATGAAAACTCGATTTTCAAAAAACGGGGTGAAACCAATAACTTCCCGATTTTAAAAAAAAATTTAATTTTTTTTTAGCGGGAAGTTAAAAAAGAGGACGTATACCTACCTTTAAATCCGGGTTTTGGTAAAAAAGGATTATCCTAGTTCTTTCTATCTGAGAGCCTGCTCTGGAAACCAAATTCCTGAAATTACGAGGAACCTGGACAATAGAATTGAATATTCTTGAACTTTTACGTAATAAAAGAATCAATACATCAAAAGATGAAACAAAGAACATTTTTTATTAGATCTGTACTTTCCCTTTGAGAGGGAATCAGCAAATTGCAATTTATAAACACTTCCTATGGAAATGTATAACCAAAAACTAAAAATTGTAGAATAATTATTCTTTTTTAAGAAACAACTTTGTCTTTCTTGGTTAGTTTAGAGTTACTTTGACCTCTCCTTACCCAACTCCGCTCAATGAATGTTTCAGCGTAGTATTCACGTGAGCGTAGTATTCAGATGTACATATTATTCATGTGAGCATAGTATCCAGGTGAGCGTAGTATTCATGTGAGCGTTAATGTATTCTTGTGGACTCATTATCGATCCTCAATTAAGACCAACAAAACAGTATTTAACAGACTTGCAAAAAGTGCTCGATTGTTTAAGGATCATTAACGCAATAAGATCGGGTCCTTGAAGGTTATTCTAGATCTTCTTCCCTTGCATTTACATGTAAAGAAAATTGCTCTGAAGAGACTGCAAGAAAACAAATTCTTTTAATTGTATTCTGATTATAAAACCAAACTTTATCTCTTTCTTTCTTTTTAAAAGCGTCCCCAATTTATGTGTGTGTCTCGTGTCAGCTTGAATTATACTCCGAAAACAAAACAGTTTATCGTAAAAATATTATAATTAGTACGTTGCATGTTGCAAGTTAATCCTGGTAGCAACCAATTACGAGAAATATTTAATACCTACGTCTAAGCTAACCAAGTGTTCTGCTATCCGAACAAACCCGTCTAGAAACACAATTAAATAAAGTAATTATTCAGGATCGAGAACTGGTAGCTTCTAATAATTAGAAGAGTCTGTAAACATGCGATATGTTGCTTATGAATAAGATTTTTATTCTTTTTTCTTTGCTGTTGCGTTGCAGGGCCGTCCAATAAGTTACTCACAACAATACCAAATAACAGAAAGATGGAGAGGTGTCGAGCAACCCTTAGATGATTATTCAAAAATACTCGATATATGGAATGCGTGGGGTACTGCACAATCAGAGGTGAGTAATATCCGAATTGTTCAAAAAATGTAGTTTATGGGAATGTCTCTAATTTAAGGCTTTACCAAAGCATTTTAAAAAAATGCTCATCTAACTCATAGACTGACAAGAATCTGTAACCACGTCAGTAGGATGAAGGTCACTTTAGCCACCCGTTCGAAAGAAATAATTGGTTCGAAGAAGTGTGGGGTTTTAATAGGATTTGAATCTTGGATTCAAGGACTCCGCTATAGGACTCAGTGTCCTTTTCAGGGTGTTTTGGATGGAGTTAGCATCAGACGTCTGCGCCGCTCGGTGTTTGCTTTCTGGTTTCTGTTGTTCCGGTGTTTTATTGATTCCTAAAGCTCCTAGAACGGGCCTAAACTGCCAAACTTGGTGTTAGTGTAAATGAATTTCACCTGGTGCAATGTGGGTTTGGGAGATTGACGCTGAGGCTTTCCATTTGACAAAGACGAAGGGAACCACAGACAAATTGGCCAAGGTCTCATTTTTTTGTATCCAGTGGAGTATCCATGATATCCAATATATCTACCTATAAGAGAGAGGGGTTTCGTCGAGAAAATCGAGAAGGAAGAGAGAGTATATCTGTGTTTTGGTAGACAAGAAGGGTATAGGTGGTGTAGTTTTTTGGCTTTGCCTATAGGTTTTGGTGTGACATCTTCCAACTCTACCACCCAGGGCACCTAGGAGGGAAGCTCGTCTTTTCATTTTGTTGATGGTGAGTTCTACATCGGCGTTCCACCTAAGGGTTCGTGTGAATCGCACGTCGAAGTAGGCCATCTGGTCTTGAGAAACGAGCTGTTGCCCCCATAGTGAGAGGTGATTTTCTCGTCGGCTTAGTTTTGGATGTCTGAAGATGATGGTTTGGGTTTTGTTGGGGTTGGGGCTACTCTCCATCTGCTGCACCAGTTGTAGAACTAGAAAAGTTTCAGTCGACGCTACAGAGGTGTACAAGGCCGTGTCTTCGGCGTACTTATACATCGATAATATTATTTGCGTAGATAGTGTAAAGAATTGGGGCTAAGATTGACCCTTGTGGAACTTCTGAAAGGGGGTAATTGGTTCTGAAATTGCATTTCCAACTTTGATACGGATTATTCTGTTGGAGAGGTATGAGTGAATTGATTTTATGGCTGGAATGGGTAATTGGATGTCATTTAACTTTCTGATAAGGCCAGCGTGCCAAACCTTGTCGAAAGCCTTTTGGACATTCATAAGTATGGCAGAGATGACTTTTTAAGATACTGGAAATATCATAGATTATATGTGTAAAACTGTGTTATTTTTGTTTAGGTGAAAATATCGTTAAGAAGAATAAAACCTGATTGTCACAGGCCACCAAGTCGCAGAGCACGGTGCAGATCTGATTCTAGTACTTGGTCTGATAAAAGTGCTTTTAAAACTATTCATCCAAAAAGATTGCAAGCATTACAAAATGAAAAACAACCATCTAGTACAGAAGAATTACTAAAGTTAGTTTTAGCACAGGGTGAAGTTATCAGAAGACAGCTTAAAAAATTAAGGTAAATTATAATTGTATATGCATGTTGGGCCCTTAAATTGAGCGGATTTTAAAAACTCATTCTTGATATGACGAACTTTACTGAACGCTTTTGGGATGATAACTGAGGATCGTGCCTTCGCTTACAGTTTCCTCCATTCTTATCGATTTTAAACGCCCCGCAGGTTTTTGAGTCACTGCCTTGTCTATAGATTCTAACTTTTTGGCCCACGTTTTGATCCCACTTCCTCTAGAATATTGATCTAAACTAAACTAGAGTGAAATAGATCCAAAATGCACTCTGTTCATCGGTGAAACGCTCTATGGGACTTTTTCGAGAACCAAGCTGTCTATCCTTCCTGTTCCCTTATGCCTGTTAAAAGCAATGGGATTTTGAAATTCGCAATCCTTTCTGCCCCACCGTGTATATGTTCATTTACTTCTCTTATAAAGAACAATAAGTTATAAAACAATTAAACGAATAAGCATTTCACAGAATTTAAAAATTACATTAAGTCTTCGATGTTATCTATTAGGAAATAAAACGATGAAGATTTAAACTATTTTTTCAATATAATTATTATTTACAGGCACAGTGAACATCAAATAGGATATCTCGAAGATAAAACACACAGAGCTAGAGTTAGAAAACATGGTAGTAATTACCTTCTAGAAACCTATTTAAAAGGATTATCAGAAGCAGTTAACCCAGAACAAGATACCTTTATTGCCGATAAAAATAGCGATAGTGGTGTGATGACAGAAGGAGATAGTGAACAATCTAATAAACAAAGTAGACACCCGGAAGTACGTAAATTTTTAATAATTTTAATTCAAAGAAATACGCCAACTAATATTCTTCCAATACATAATGTTATAAAAACAATTGTACTTACCAGGCTATTTACGAGGTCTATCCCAAAAGTAGCAAAAAAGCTTTGGCTGCCTCCATATAGTCTCGACATAGCTCTTTGAGTCTTTGGCTGTTTCCTCGGTTGAAAAGGACACCAATTTGACCACAAGAAGACTATTGATACCAATGCGACAAATGCACTAAAGGCGATTCCAATAACTGATTTTTAAGACTGCTTTGGGAAGTGAAAACATCGATATGAGCATGATGTTTAATCAAATGGGGAATACTCTGAAGGATGTCAGCAACCAGAGGACGAAGAATAAGTAAAGCGCCGAAAAATAGGGGCACGTTGGATACTTTTGGGACAGACCTCGTAGACTGATTACTGAGGAACTAATTTTCATTTCTTGTTTTTAAGACTGATTCTCACTTTTAAAGCTGTATCTCTGTATTGTTTCTTCGTTTCTCTTACCATTGCATTTTGTTCGTCTAGTTCTTTTGATGTGTTTTAGGAGCCATACAAAATTTAACCACCATTCTTTTGTTTACTTTTCAGACGCTGTCAGAGAGATTCTCTCCGTGTTCTCAAGACTCAAATAAAGACACAAAAGACGATGATTCAAGCTCTACTGTAAGCGAAGCAACTTTGAAAGAACAAGTAGCACTGTTTGAACGAATAAACAAACTAAATAAACGTCTACTTAAAGAAGAGGAAAATTTAGTTAGGCTAGAAGCTAACTTAAAAAAAATCCAAAAAAAGGAGAAAGAAAAAAAGGAAAACGATGACAATGTAAGCGAAACTTTAACAAAATTAAGAACAGATATGATTAAAAGTTCGTGTGAAATGCAACACAATGAAATTGTCCTTGAAGAAACGGTAGAAAAATTAGAACATCGAAGATTATTTCTAGACAGTCTTCAAAAAGAAATTGTTAGTGAAGAGCACGAGCATGAAATGCTTCAAGCTTTATTATATAGCAAAATGCAGAAGTTTGAGATTGAGAAGAGACGTAGCAGAAGTGAATGTTTATACCAAACCAAAGAGTTGTTGGATACCTTAGTTTAAAATACCTACATAATTATAATGTCTATAAAATAAATACCAAATATTGTGTACCTAATAGCTTTGTTAACACTAATATTAAGTTCTTTAAATATTAAAATGTTGTTGATGTTGTGTAATAGATGTTTAAAAGTCTTATTGTAGTTGTTTATTTTTTACAAAAAGGGAGATGTTTTAAAATAACAAAGGATAAAAGGAAAGGGAGGTGTATGACAATGTAAAAAAGGGTCATAGATTACCTTTTAATTAGGTATAAGAGAAAACATATCCAGAAAGACAAATAATTGGTGGATTAATGAGCTGCAGGAAATGCAAGAAGAAAAGCAAAAATTGTATAGCAGATGGTTGGTAACAAAGGATCAAGAACATACAAGAGAATATAGAGAAATAGTAAAGGCATCTGGCTTCAAAAAATCTGACTGATCAAAAAGGTATTATATGCTCAAATGGGTTGATATAAGCCTTCAAGCCAAAAACTGCACCAAGCCAAGAAAAATACTGCGCCAAACCAGAAAAAAAACTGCGACAATCCAAACAAACTACTGTGCCAATCCAGAAAAGTGCGCCAATCCAAAAACCCCTTAGTGTGATTAGGGGTTAAAATAATCGATCTGATGATGTTAAATCCAACTTTCACCCTACAGAAATCCCTACTTTCTATTACATCTAGTCATTAAGTAAAATATCATCGATTTTTTTGACGTGAACGTCCAAATTAAAACCCATTGGATGGTTAAATCTTAAGACCTACCAAAAAAACATTACCAAAGGATTATTATACCAATGAGGCTAAGATTACTAAAAGAGATTGCATCTACAAATCCCCTTAGGTAGACTCCGATTAAGTCAGATTAGATGCAAACTCACAAAAAGAAGGAAGACCTGGAGTATATGACTAGAAAGCTAATGAAAGAGTACAAAAAATGAGGCCTCGAAGTAAATGTACAAAAAACGTAATATCTTTGCATAGAAAGAGAAAATACTGCAGATTAAAAGATGGAAAATTTAAGAAATGTGATCAATGTATAAAATTGGGGGTAAAACTGACAAAGATATGGAGAAGTGATGAAGCCATAAAAGATAGAATAAACAAAGGGAAATAACTCAAAGGTGCATTGAATTCAGTACCGTGGCAAAAAAATATAAGACCGGAAACGAAAAAGTAACATTTTGAAACCAGTAATCGTCTATGGCTCAGAAGTGTGGCAGTTATCACAAAAACTTATTAGCTATGGAAATGGATTTTTGGAGGAGAGCAGCGGGGAAGATCAATTACACAAGACATCGAAAAACAACAACTAATATGGTATGGGCAGGTTAGACGTATAGGGAAAGAAAGACTACCAAAAAAATATTAGAATGGGTACCACCAGTGAAAAGAAAACGAGGATGACACCAACAACATGGATGCAAGGAATTTCAAAAGCAATGTCAGCAAGAAATCTACCTGAAGAAGGCTGGCAAAATAGACAGGTTTGGAGAATGGGAACCCAAAGCCGGGGTCCTTTCTTAATCCTTCTGCGGGGTCATTTCTTAATCCTGCACAAATATGGTGCGGTATGATTTTAGTATTCTCTGACTATAAATGAATCTTCACAAAAAGGCCGGTACCAAATCTTTTTAGGAGTATTTTGAATCTTGGGTGGATCTCTTCGATAAAGGAAGCACCCTTAATAAGCAATATTAGCAAGAAATCTATCTGAAGAGGGCTGGCAAAATAGACAGGCTTGGAGAATGGGAACCCAAAGCCAGGGTCCTTTCTTAATCCTTATTCACAAATATGGTGCGGTATGATTTTAGGATCCTCTGACTATAAATCAATCTTCACAAAATAGCCGGTTCCAAACCTTTTTAGGAGTATTTTGAGTCTTGGGTGGATCTCTTCGATAAATAAGCAATATAAGCAAGAAATCTATCTGAAGAAGGCTGGCAAAATACACAGGCTTGGAGAATGGGAACCCAAAGCCGGGGTCCTTTCTTAATCCTTATTCACAAATATGGTGCAGTATGATTTTAGGATCCTCTGACTATAAATGAATCTTCACAAAATGGCCGGTACCAAAACTTTCTCAGGAATATTTTGAATCTTGAGTGGACCTCTTCGACAAAGGAAGTACCGTTAATAGAAACGAAGAATCAACCTGTAGAATCACCGATAATTTTATCTATTTTTAACATAGAATAAAAACGAAAAAACACTTTCTATTATGTTGAGGAAAAATAAAACAAAAAAGTACTTCATAATCATTTTTAATTTGTTTTTAGTTTTTTTTATCATTGCTTGAGCATGGTCCTTTCTTAATATGTAAAAGTCATCTACTTTGGAAGTATATTTTTACTTTTTATCTTTGTCCTGGCAACATGGTTTTGATCCTATAAAAATAATATTAAATTACTATTACGATCAAATTTACTTTTTTTTAAAGCTCATTAGAAGCAACTAAAAGTACAAACCTTTAGAGCAATCGCAGTTGCTTCCACACTTGCAATCGGAACCACAATTTCCTTTTCCATCACCACAAGAATCTACAAATTGATTAATAAGTAATGATATGCAGTATTTGTTAAATGATATAATTAAAAACAGATATATTGGTTATTTTTTTACTTGTATTTATATCTCAGAGTGTGTCTAATAAATTGGTTTTTAATTCCATAAAGGTACTAATATCTAACTTTGGTCAAAAAGTCGACATCTTTTCTTACTCTGAAATCGATGATTTTGCTGCATGTGCAGACAAAGATTACTCCTGTTTGCCGCTTATTTACATAGCGAATTGGCTACGAAATTTCAAATGGATAGGAAGAAAAATAGTATATATTATTTAGAACGTTGATCATCCCTCTAGCTAATTGCACTCTTCGGCTTTACGTTTCTGGTATTTATTTTTTGGATTCATAAAAAACACATATATTTGTTAAATTTAAACAATAGATTGTAAAATCGTGAGTGCGTACAACCAAATGCTGTTAGGGTCGAAGAAAAGGTCTCTTTTATTGGTCTCCCGCTGGGCCCAGGTAGGGGGTGACTTCAAAGACTCTTTATCTTTATCTCTAAAAAGACAACCCCTGTATATTCGAAACCACATGCTGTTAAGGTCCAAGAAAAGTTCTCTTTTATTAGTCTCCCGCTTGGTCCAGGTAGGGGTGACTTCAACGACTCTTTAACCCTAAAAAGACAACCCCTGTATATTCGAAACCACATGCTGGTAGGGCCCAAGAAAAGGTCTCTTTTATTAGTCTTTTATTAGTCTCCCGCTGGGTCCAGGTAGGGGGTGACTTCAAAGACTTTTTAACCCTAAAAAGACAACCCCTGTATATTCGAAACAGCATGCTGTTAGGATCCAAGAAAAGGTCTCTTTTATTGGTCTTTTATTAGTCTCCCGCTGGGCCCAGGTAGGGGGTGACTTCAAAGACTCTTTGACCCTAAAAAGACAACCCCTGTATATTCGAAACCACATGCTGTTAGGGTCCAAGACAAGATTTTTTTTATTGGTCTTTTATTAGTCTCCCGCTGGGCCCAGGTAGGGTGACTTCAAAGACTCTTTAACCCTAATAAGACAACCCCTATATATTCGAAACCGTATGATGTTAGGGTCCAAGAAAAGGTCTGTTTTATTGGTCTTTTATTATTCTCTCGCTGGGCCCTGGTAGGGGGTGACTTAAAAGACTTTTTAACCTTAAAAGACAACCCCTGTATATTCAAAACAGCATGCTGTTAGGATGCAAGAAAAGGTCTCTTTTATTGGTATTTTATTAGTCTCCCGCTGGGCACATGTAGGGGGTGACTTCAAAGACTCTTTAACCCTAAAAAGACAACCTCTGTATATTCGAAACCACATGCTGTCAGGGTCCAAGAAAAGTTCTCTTTTATTGGTCTTTTATTAGTCTCCCGCTGGGCCCAGGTAGGGGGTTACTTCAAAAACTCTTTAATCCTAAAAAGACAACCCCTGTATATTCGAAACCACATGCTGTTAGGGTCCAAAAAAAGATCTGTTTTATTGGTCTTTTATTAGTCTCCCGCTGGGCCCAGGTAGGGTGACTTCAAAGACTCTTTAACCCTAAAAAGACAACCCCTATATATTCGAAACCGTATGATGTTAGGGTCCAAGAAAAGGTCTCTTTTATTGGTCTTTTATTATTCTCCCGCTGGGCCCTGGTAGGGGGTGACTTAAAAGACTTTTTAACCTTAAAAAAAAAACCCTGTATATTCGAAACAGCATGCTGTTAGGATGCAAGAAAAGGTCTCTTTTATTGGTATTTTATTAGTCTCCCGCTGGGCACAGGTAGGGGGTGACTTCAAAAACTCTTTAATCCTAAAAAGACAACCAATGTATATTGGAAACCACATGCGGTTAGGTTCCAAGAAAAGGTCTCTTTTATTGATCTTTTATTAGTCTCCTGCTGGGCCCAGGTAGGGGGTCACTTCAAAAACTCTTTAACCCTAAAAGACAACCCCTGTATATTCGAAACCACATGCTGTTAGGGTCCAAAAAAAGATCTGTTTTATTGGTCTTTTATTAGTGTCCCGCTGGTCCCAGGTAGGGGGTGACTTCAAAGACTCTTTAACCCTAAAAAGACAACCCCTGTATATTCGAAACAACATGCTGTTAGGGTCTCTTTTATTGGTCTTTTATTAGTCTCCCGTTGGGCCTAGGTAGGGGGTGACTTCAAAGACTCTTTATAACCCTAAAAAGACAACCCCTGCATATTCGAAACCAAAAGAAGACAGTATTTTGTTGTTAAATTCAGAAAATATAGAAACAAATTAACAATTATTTATTTTGCAGTAATTTTATTAATGTAGATTATTACATATTTAATTTTTAATTTGCACAGAGTTCTACCTATATATGAACTTTTGAATATATTTTAAAATGTTTCCAGGCATCTTCCCCTGAAAGCGATAAATCCTTGTTTGCATTTAATGTTTCCGGTAAAATACCTTAACTTGGACAATTTTTCTGTCGTTTGATATGCTTGTACATTGTTAGTACCATCATTAATGGGATCTAAAAATGTTTTATTAATTTGTAGACATAATCCACATAAATTATAACAAAATATTTTACAGTAAAATATAAAATAAACGTAGTAATATATTTTTTCGGCAAGTACATACTTCCCGGACGCTTTTTTCTTTAAGAAAGTAACATTTTTCCGGCATAGTGTACGCAACACTTTCGAAAACAGTTTTTTTGGACTCGCTGACTTCCAGGCCTCGCCTACGGCTCGTCCTGGAATTTTAGCCACTTGTCCAAAAGTCGCTATTTTCCGTCCATATTATTTACAAAGATATTGGTCGGAGAAATAAAATCACTTGCACTGTTATTTCGTGATAATTATAAAGAACCGCAAAAAATTACCAATATTAAAAAATTTTATACTTACATGCTATATTTCTTTCAAAAGAAATAATGAGGATTATTAAGAAAAGTGAAAATACTTTCATGCTAACGTAACGAGAATCATGCAGTATATATCACTATTCGTTGTTATAGTTGTTATACTTCGTAGTAGATTTCATCCGATAAAATACGTAAGTATATCAGTAAATATAAAAAAGTAAATATACTTAATTTACTGTACATAAAAGAATGAAAATAACTAGCGTTTGTAAATATTGGAATATAATTAAATTATTCATACAGGTACAGATTATATTGTGTTAACAAATTTCTATAAATAATCATAAAGTTATTGTTATAAACAGGCCTTCGGGAGCGGTCATCTTATCCGTTGTCCACTCTGAAAATCTGGATCTGGAAATTTGTTAAGGGGCAAGCAAGTGGACCTAAGCAGGACATATTGCAAGACAGGAGAGATGGACCAAGCAGGTTACTCTCTGGAGACCAAGAATAAATAAACGCAGCATCAGAAGACCGCAAAGACGTTGGGTAGATGACATTAAGGAAAGAGCAGGCTGGAGATTGTGTCAAACAGCACAGGACCAAAAAGAATTGAAAATCTTGGGGAGGGCGATGTCCAGGAGTGGACTTTGAGGGGCTGTTAAAGAAGAAGAAGAATCTTTTCCGTTGTTTCTTCTGAAAATCTGGATCTGGAAATTGGGGTAGGGGCGAGCAAGTGGACCTGAGCAGGACAAATTGCAAGACAGGAAACTGTGAGATAGACCAAGCAGGTTACTCTCCTGGAGACCAAGAATGAATAAACGCAGCATCGGAAGACTGCAAATACGTTGGGTAGATGACATTAAGGAAAAAGCAGGCAGGAGAAAATGTAGAACAGCGCTGGACCAAAAAGAATTGAAACGTCTTGGGAAAGCCGATGTCCAGGAGTGGACTTTGAACGGCTGCTAAAGAAGTAGAAGAAGAAGAAGAATCTTTTCGCGGTGAACTGGGTTGGAGTTGAATCAGCCGCGCCGAATAGTCCCTTCAGAATTGTGCAAAATTTTTTTATCATGTTGTTTCTAGCCTAACAATTACATCTAAGATAGCCATTTTTATCTCGGTCAAAGTTACTATCGAAATATTCAATTTCTATGAAATTTCTAGATCGAATAGAGGAAATGGTGAATTTTTAAAACTAGTTGCGTTCTACCAATCCTAGAAGATATTGAGGACTTTTTTACAGAGGTTTTAAGGTCAATAAGGTCCAAAACTGACTGCCTGTTCTCGTGAATCAAGTGCGGTTTTTTTATTGTCAAATAATCATTCAAATCTGTTCGCTTTATTTTTTTTTCCAAAAATAAAATTAAAATTGTTGTTGCAAACAAATATTATTACAAGCTCCATATAAATTAAATTATTCAATATATATTATATACGATTATTTATACTGTTGTGGTGATTGTGAATTCAGGTTTTTAAAACCACAGAATAAATTTTCTACTTCAGTGAACATTCGGTTATCTGAAGCCAATAATTCTGATTATATTTCAAATATTTATATTCCAAATAGAACTGATGAAGTAAACGCATTCATCGAACATTAATTCTTACGATCTATGCTTTTTAGACCCTATAGAATAAGAAATTTTATCCTGTAATCTACGAGCCGTTGTTTTCGCGTAAAAAAATCGCAAACTTTAAAAAAACGCATTTTGTCGATTTTCAGAGATGCAAAAAGAATGAAGAAGTATTTTTTCATTTGGAAAATAACGAAACAATCAAATTTTAATCTTCCTTTGAAAGCCACAAAATCTCACAACTTCAAAAAAACGTCGCAATAAGTTTTTAAAAAGAAGCAAGGCCCAAGCGGTAAGTTGAGCCCTTCTACAAAAGAGCGTCTATGCGCGAGCTTTAAGTTAACACCTCCAAAAAAGGAAGGCCGCACGCGAGTGGTAAGCTGAGCATCTCTAAAAAGAGCGGCCGTGCGCGAATGGTAGGTTGAGCAACTCTTATAAGGATCGACCGCACGCTAGTGGTCAGTTAAGCATCTCTAAAAAAGAGCGGCCGCGCGCGAGTGGTAAATTGATCAAGTCTAAAAAAGATCGGCTGCGCGCTAGTGGTAAGTTGAGTACCTCTATAAAAAAAAGGCTAAAACTCGCAAACAAACATACTGCGGCTTCTTTTTTAAGTCTTAAATAAACAATTTTACCAGTTAACAAATTGGGACCAGGTTATTCAATGGTAAAATGAACTATCTTATTCTAAAGGGTCTTAAAAGCGTAACAGTTAATGGTTTCAAATCATTATTAGAAATCAATTTCATTAAAAATATTTTTATGTTTCATTCCTTATAATCAATAAAACGTGTAGTTGCTATAGATTTATCGGTAAAAATTTCAATGAATAATAATTGATAACAGATAATTACTTGCATACTTTCTTAATGATTATATGCACGTATAATGTAAACAAAAAATAAAACAATTCAAAAAATGCTAATAATGTTGCTGTTGGTTCGTTAAATTAACATTATTTTATATAAGAGTTAAAAAATACAGATTAAAACAATAATAATATAATCTAAAGATTTTTAAAATTTGTAACAGAGATGACCTAGAGTATTCAAGAATGTACAGAATTCTAATTCTTAGTTCAAAAACTTTAAGAATCATCCTTTCTTTTGCAACAACCAATCTTTAAAAATACAGATTTATTTCTATTGTGGCTGTAATAATAAACAAATAATAAAAACTGAAGCTTATTCACATTAATGTAAAACTATGAGACTAAGTTGACTCAAAATTCTCAACAGAAAAACTCTAAGACTGATTGACCTGGTGCAGCAGATGGAGAGTAGCCCTCATCCCAACTAAAACTCAAACCTTATTCCACAAAGATCCAAATCTCAGCAAACGAGAAAATTTTACTTTCGACAATATCAACCTCTAGTACGGAGATAACTGCTCGTTCCTCAAGATAAGGTGATCTACTTGGACATGATATTCACTCGAATACTCATGTGGGACACCGATGTCGAAGTTATTATTAACAAAATTAGAAGGCGAGCGTCCCTCCTAGGTACTCTGGGGGGTAGACTTGGAAGATGTCCAAGAATCCTTCGAACCTTCCTACAGAACTTGACGACCTACTTGACAACACCACCTTCACCACATCCCTTGAAGAAGGTTTCTACGGTTCTGTTCGTCCTTGCCAGATGGGATACCTAAAGCCGAAGAAAAATAAAATCAGAAAACCCGGAAGCGAGCCCCGAAAGGCTGATAAACACACTCCATCGCATACTCCTTCATCCATCCCTGAAAAGATCACAAAGCCCTACAACAGGGTCTTTAAACCTTACTAAAACCTACCAAAATTACGCTCCTGTTATTATTATTCCCTGCATCCATCCATTCCCTTCCAGTCTTCAAAAACAAACCTCAGAAGAATTCGAATATATAAAGACTTGGCCCTTCTTGCCGTATTTTTTTTAGACTGAAGGTTGATGGAGCAAATTTGATCCTGGATTTACGATCAGTGAGCATAAATAGTTGCTCGTCTGATCCAAACAAGCAACATTATAGTATCCGAAGTACTTTTTCTTGCTAATAACAAATTTGAAGTCACATTTGCTCCATCATTCTTTAATCTTAGCGAAACGGTGAAAATTTAAGAAATATAAAGATATGTCGCTCTCTGTCGTGCTTTTTGAAAGACAGAAGGTTTATGAAGCAAATATAATTTGTGATCAGAGAAAATAAATCCTTTCATATACTATTAGAGTATTCAAAGTTTTTTTGCTAATCATGAATCTGATGTCACATTTACTTTATTACCGTCCAGTCTTCAGAAAAACGCTAAAAACTTCACAATTATAAAGACTTAACCTTTTCTGTCGTATTTTTTTTAAGACTGAAGGGTGATGAAGCAAATTTGATCCTGGATTCACGATCAGCGAGAATAAATAGTTGCTCGTCTGATCCAGACAAGCAACATTTTATTATCCGAAGTATTTTTCTCGGTGATAAATCCAGAGTCAAATTTGCTGTATCATTCTTCAATCTTTAGAGAAATGCTGATGGTTTTAGAAATATGCAGATTTGTCGCTCTCTGTCGTACTTTTTGAAAGACAGAAGGTTGATGGAGCAAAATGGCCCCTGATTTGCGATCAGAGCGAATAAATACTTTCATATCTTATCCATACATGCAACTATAGTATTTGAAAGTATTTTATGCTGCTGATCACGAATCTGGAGTCACAACGCCGAAGATTTCAGAAATATGAAGACTTGATGACCTTTTCTGCTACAGTTTCTAACAACTGAAGAGATGAAGAAAATCTGACCCTGAATTCGCAGATTTTTATTAATAATTAAAATAAGTTAAATAATAAATAATATTTGCAAAAATCTAATTCTTAAAAAAATAACCAATATTATTAAAAACACTTTTTCTCAATTAAATTGTTTTAAAATCATACCTTTGCAGGAATCGCAGGGAGACGGCATAATTTCCAAGAAACTTTTCAAATAAAACTATTGTGCAATTTGAAGTAACAACTAAATTGTAATGAGGCGGCACGACAGTAATTGGTAGGTTCCTCCAGATGGGTCTATGACCATTGATTGATAAAAAGAAGGGATAAACTGCGCAGTTTCAGACCAAGAAAACAGGGGAGGACTTCAACGTTTCAACTTTTAACAGGGACGGAGAGAAAGTTTTACTCATTATCTTTGTTCTCTCTATTTATTGGTATATTTAAAAACTTTTTCTGGTTGTTTTACAAATATTTTTAAAAGGTATCGACTACTATACTTGTTAATTATACCAAACAGATACATCAAACATTGCTATGCAAATGTTTATTTTATACGATAATAAATTCGAACTAATTGTTGTATGTGCTGTATAGTAAAAGGCCGGAGACTCCTAGATGTGAACTTATGTGAGAGTTGTTAACAGATAATTATGTAGGTATAGAAAATTCTTAAAAATTTGTGTTTTAGAAAAGGCACTTACAGTGCCTTCTGTTCCGGGGTGTGACACTTTCTTTAAAGTCAGTTAAGCAAACATTGTTTTGTGTTCTTTCCCTTTTTATCTTTCTTTGTGAGCCTATTTCTTATCTCTTCTTCCAAAGCTTTTTCTCTCGTGATTTCAGTCAAAATTTTTGAGCGACCCTTTTTCTTTTACTTGTAGCTTGTAGCTGGTTTCTATAGGGTAAGGGAGTACATCAACTGGTAAAATAACTGACGGAAAAAATCATTAGAAATTGTCGACGAATTCGAAGAGATAGTCCGAGTCCACACGAATAACTTAAAGAAAATTTAGAGTGTTTAGTGATACCAAATAAAGTTGATGGATGTTCTTCAGATGTTTGAGGTAATGATGAATTTGAGAGTTATTTATAAGATGATTTATCAGTGACACTTGATGCATCAAAGTCTTCATCTTTGGTATTGTGGCAAAGGGTACAACAAAAAATGCCATCATCATCATTCAAAGAGTGGCATACCTAAAGCTCTGAGAGGCCCTCCAACAGCTGCAATGCAAGTCCTCTTAGACCTTCCTCTTATTCACATAATCTGCAAGGTTGGGTTTCTACAGGCGGCAAGAGAAATATTTAGTAACATTTTGGTAAGATCAGAACTAAACAAAATAAAGCAGAAATTGGAGAGGACATTTGGGAGATAAAATTTAGAGATTAGGTTTTCAAATAGTGCATCAGTGGGATCACGATTGTGACCTGAAAAGTAATCCAGCTCGTGTAAAATCCGAAGGAAAGCGATTTACTATTTTACACGCAAGCACTGATAGTGGATTTTTGGAAGGATGTGACTTGTTACTAGACAATTTACTTCAGATGTGTTGTTACTGGACTTTTTTCATTTCCAAAACTAAATAGACCGATGAAAGGACGATGTTTTGCCACAATTACGGAGATAAAGGCCACGTCGAAGAAAGAGCTGATGGCCATATCCAAAAACGAGTTCCAGAAGTGCTTCGAAGATTGGAAGAACCGCTCGCACAAGTTTGTTATATCTAAGGGGGATTACTTTGAAGGGGGCAAAATAGATATTAATGAATAAATAAAGATTCTCGTTTTTTTCGTAACATAGTGTGTATACATGTGAGTATGGAAGAAGCAATTATAACTGAAAAACAATAATAACTATTTTTAAATATTTATTATGTAGGAAATAAAATACATCTGACTTATTATGTTATTATTAACAATCTTAAATATCTTCAACTCGTACTTCAACAATAATATACTTTTAATCACAATCTCTTCATGAGAAAATTAAGTAGGTAAATAAAACAATTTTGTAATTCATTCCAAAGCCATAAAAGTAAAGTTTATTCCAACAAAAAACAATGCTAACTAAATTCTAGTTACTGATGTTTTTGATCCACATTTCCAGCTTGATTTTAAAAATATTTTAGTGTAAAATAATATTAGTAAAATAAAGTATTGTTAAATTGGTTATTATATAAAATAAAAAAGTATAATATATATTTGTAAAAAATACGTGGAACCAATTTTTTTGTTGGAATATAAAATTTTGTACAAAAGCAATAAAAAAAAAAGAAATATTTTATTATATAAAGTAAGATTCTGTTTTTTAATCATTTTTACACATTTGCGTCTTAATGATACTTCCCCAATCTTGCCGAGTATTTTGCGAGGCGAGGAAGCGAACTCGCTTCTCACACCTCCTCGCTTCGTCTCGTATTTCCTTTGACTAGCGCCTGAAAAACCGACAAAAAGACCGAGATGAGGGGAGCGCACTTACCGCACTCTGGCTTGGATCTTTCGACAAGTGTTTCGTTGAGACCTCTTCTCTTGGCTAGTGTTTTGGCGAGAAATTTTCGGAAGCGACATAGCGAAAACAACCACACACACTTTTCGTCTTACAGTGAAAAAACTCCGTCAAACAAGACAGCACATAATAAAAACAAGAGTGTAAGCGCTACGCTCGCGCCTTCTGACTACTCGCCTCGCCTTATCCTTCCTTCAACTAGCGCTTTAAAAAGCCGACAAAAAGTGGAGAAAAACCGAGATGCTAAGAGCGCATATACCTCTCTCTTGTCGAGACCTCTTGGATAGTATTTCGGTGAGACATTTTTCGAAACGTGGTAGCAAAAACAAGCATACACTTTCGGTAGTTCAGTACGAGTTCAATATGAACGAACACAATAAATACGCACTCAAAGATCATATAGTAACAAAACGCTATCAAATAAGAAGGCAGATGATAGAAACGATAGTGTGTACGCTGCGCTCACGCCTTCTAACTTCTCGCCTCGCCTATTTCTTCCTTTGACTCGCGCCTTAAAACCTGACACAAAGTGTCGAAAAAACGAGATGAGACGAGCGCATATACCACACTTTTGTTGAGACAAGCGCATATACCACACTCTTGTCGAGACCTATCGGCGAGTGATTCGATAAGACATCTTGGCGAGTGTTTTGGAGAGAGATTTTGAGGCAGTTCAGTACGAGTTTAAGATGGACAATGAAGAACTTGATTAGTTCATTTGCCATAAATAAATACACACTGAAATATAGTAGGTACAGCGATAAAACGATGTCGAATAAGTCAATAGATAATATAAAACGACTACTGGCCTCACCTCGTTATTCCTTTGACTCGCGTTTGAAGTGAAGACATGCGAGAAACACCGAGATGAGTCGAGCGCATATACCACACTCTTGTCGAGACATGCGCATATACTACACTCTTGTCGAGACCTATCGGTGAGTGTTTTGATAATACCTCTTGGCGAGTATTTTGGCGAGACATTTTGAGACAGTTCAGTACGAGTTCAAGATGGACGATGAAGAACTGGAGTGTAAATTTACTACTTCATTTGCCATAAACCAATACACACTGAAACATAGTACAGCGACAAAACGATGTCAAATAAGTCAGTAGATAATACAAAACGATCACTCGCCTCACCTCGTTCTTCCTTTGACTCGCGTTTAAAGTGAAGACATGCCGAGACGACGCGAGAAACACCGAGATGAGGCGAGCGCATATACCACACCATCGCATAGTCTCACAAACACTCTCGAAGACTTTGAAGGAAGTAAAGGTTAAATGTTAATTTCAAGAACCTTACCTTACTTTATAAAATATTAGTATCTTTTAATACCACTGAAAAAAATATATTTTTCTGTTAATAAACATTTTAAGAAAAAATTATCCGTCTTAAATTAATATGAATAAAACTCAGTCGATTTTTCCCATTTAATGGGAAAAATGGAAACGCACTCGTAAAAAAAAACAAATAAAAATAAGATTTAAAAACAGTCTCTAAACATAACAAATAAAAAAAGTAGAGACTAAAAATCACAATTAATACTTTTTCCAATAACTAAAATTAAACAGGACCAGACAAGACCATCCATTTGTAATAACTATTAACGTAATTCTATTAAAAATATATATATACAGAGTATTTTTTTTTAATTAAATCATAAAATCAATTACCACTTCATAAAGAAACAGTAATTATTAATTATAATAAAATTTCCACCTTTTTGAATATTATATTTTATTAAGTTTTTTTAATTAAAGATTTTTTTCGGTATATACAGATAAAACGAGAATCTGGGGAAGGTCCAAAAATTTCCTTATGAAATTTTTTGCAGAATCATCTTAATTACATACCCTTTAACTTATATCAAGATATCATCTAAGCGTAAGGTTTCAATTTATAAAGCTAGAGGTTCGAGCGCACCTCCCGAAGGCAAGAGGGTCGCGCGCGCCTCCCGAAGGCAAGTGTTACGCGCGCGTCTCCCAAAAGCAAAAGGGTCGCGCGAGCTTCCCAAAAGCAAAAGGGTTGCGCGAGAATCCAGAAAGCAAAAGAGTCGTGCGAGCATCCCGAAAGCAATAGAGTCACGCGCACAACCTGAAAGGGAGGGATCGAGCCGCGTGCGCATCCTCAAAACAAGAGGATCGCGTGTCCGATTTCGGAAAGCAAGAGAGGCGCGCACATGGCTTCCGTAAGCAAGAGATATTTCCAAAAAAATGTTTCCACGGCGAAAAAATAAATTTTAAAGCACTGTTTTTATTTGGTAACAACGTCTAGTCGACCGCGCGTGCACCCTCTTGCTTACAGAAGCCGCGCGCGCTCACTTATTGCTTACAGAATGCACGCGCGCGCTCCTATTGCTTACAGAAGCTGCTAGCCCTCCCCTCTTCCTTACAGAAGCCGCGTGCGCTCCTCTCTTGCTTACAGAAACCACCCAGAGCAGGGTTGCTCGAAAAAAGTGCATTTTAGAGAAAAGTTACTGAGAACCTTTTTTTTCAGAATTATTGCCAAGAGGAAAATACTCATTTTTATAATTTGTTACTGGGAGACTTTTTCCGTTCAGAATAAGCAAAAAAAAAATTCCAGAGCGGAATAATTAATTTTAAAGCACAGTTTATAATTGCTAACAACGCTTATTCCACCGCGTTTGTCCCTTCTTGCTTAAACAATCCGCGCGCGCTCTGTTCTATTGCTTACAAAAGCCACACGCGCGTTACTCTTGCTTACAGAAGCTACGTGCACTCCTCTCTTCCTTACGGAAGCCGAGCGCGCTTCTGTCTTGCTTACAGAACTGCATTGTTTATGGAACTGCGTCTAGAACAACGCAGAAAGAAAGAACGAGAGGCTGAAGAACAGCGCAGAAAAGAAGAACGAGAAGAGAGAATAAAAGAATGTGAAGCTTAGGAACAGCGCAGAAAAGAAGAACGTGAGGAAGAAGAACAGTGCAGAAAGGAAGAACGTGAGGCAGAAGAACAGCGAAGGAAGGACGAAAAAGTTATGTTGATTTCTTAATCTGAAAGAAAATAAAGTAAGTAAACAGGTGTTCCAAGAACGAGTCGGTGCTCGAAAAAGGTGCTTTTTAGAGAAAAGTTACTGACGACCATTTTTGTTCAGACATATTTCCGAGAAGAATATATTTTTTTTTTAAAAAAGACGATTTAAATAGTCGCGAATCCGACATTTGATATGAGTTCTAAGGAACCTAATTAAGACAACTATTAAAAAAAATTATGTGATAGTTTTTGGAACGGTCCCATGATTATCGTCTTCTCTAATTTAAACCATGTATAAAAGATCAACATTTATACATAATTAATTAAAAAAACCTTATTTATTACATTTTTTAAATATAAGTTACTAATCAGTCAAACTGCATTGCTAGATTTAAAAAAATCTCGACTCCGTTTATCTCATACTAAAAAGTTTTTTGCATAAGAGCTGACTAACTAGGTATATTTAAACAATGCACTCTGTTTAATATTCTGTCTAGCCCTTAACTTTGTACACTTACATACCCTTTTTTTAAGTATATTTAACTTCAAAAAACCTATCTAATTATCTCTTTTTTTTTTTAATATACTGACTAGAAATTTTAAAAATAACTGGTCTAACAGTAGTAGTTAGTCTCACCGCTTGATGGCACCACTATCGCAAGAGAAATTTATTTTCTTGGGGTTACCGGCTACTTATTCCTAATAGGTCTCATAATCTGACAGGTCACTGCCAATTGCGACAACATCTCTTTAGGATGAAACTAACAGAATCGCCGCTATGCAGATGCTGCTAACAAGAAGAGGAAACAGTAGAACACATTATGTATGACTGCTCTGCTTTTTCTGAAATCAGAAGATCCATGTTGGGCGAGTATTGGCTTACACCAGCCGATGTCAGGGAGATCCCCCTCGGGAGCCTCATCACCTATTTTAAATCAATAGGCCTGGTGACAGCCTGAGGTGAGGATATCCCTACATACGGGACTCAGTGCTGACTTAGCACCAGCTCGCCCCTCCCCAATTTCCAGATCCCGAGATAGGTCTCATAATTTTGTTTTGACCACGTGTGGAGGCGGGCGTGTCGATGGATTTAAAAAAAAATGGAAAAATTTCGGTCAGTGATTCGATTCTTGTTTATTGAAAGCCAAATCTAGCAGTCAAATCAAACAACGCTTGCATGATGTATTCAATGACTCTTTTTCTTGGATAGCGATCGTTAAAAATTAGTTTAACGAATTTCAAAGTGGTCGCAAGTTAGTTTTGGATAAGCCATATCCAGTTGCCTCGAAAATGGCTACCACGAAGATCTAGCAGAACACTGATTGGATGAGCACAAAATAGCTACTACAGTAGGAATCTCAAGAGACCATAAAGTCATGAAATGCATGAAATTTTGGGCAAAAGAAGGTTGTTGGCGCCATGGGTGCTGCTTTTGCAAAAGCAACCATGAGACCACCTAAAAGCAGTGTTTGGCGCTGTTTAACTGCAATTCGAAGAAGTTTTTTCATCGTTTCGTGACCGTCGACGAAATATGGTACATACTAAAACCCAAGAGAACGTCCTCCGAAGAAGATGAAGACTCAACCGTCGATCGGAAAGGTTGTGGTAACCGTGGTGTGATCTACATCGACTAATGGGGTAAGCGCAAAACAGTCACTATGCTGAACTATCGAGGCCGAATTGCAAAAAAAGGTGGTGAAGAAAAGTACTCATTCACCATGGTTCCTTTTGACTTCTTTCCGTTTCCAAACTTAAAAAATTCATTTGTTGGCGGCTATTTAAGTCGAATGAAGAGCTATTTTTTAGACCTCAAAAGGAGTATTTTTTCAGACGAGTTAAAGTTAAAAGGACCAAATCAATTAAGTGCTCAGGAACAAGACAGGAGTGCAAAACGCGGTAGTGACTAAGCTATACCAATTTTATTTTAAAATAGTCAATTTAAACCAAACGTTTACCAATTTAACAACAAGTAAAAAAATTTAGGACCTTCAATTCTGCATCTAAGGCCGGACATACACGTAGCGGTAAATCCTTGCAATACACAGCTACGTGTATGACCGGCCTAACAATGAATTGAAGTGGATATTTTGGTAGAGTAAAGGATAAGCGACGAACTAGAAAAATAGTGGAATGGTGACTCAGTAAGATATAGAAGTTGAAGTGGGCCATCCAGCAGACACAAGAATTTACGTGCAGCAGTAGACATTTTGGACTTTTTAAATAGATATAAGTGTTTTCGTAGACCAATAAGTATTAAAAATAAAACAATCTTAAAATGTATAAATAAAAAAAATCCTAGTCAGTAAATTACCTCTCAGACCTTACAAGAAAATAGTAAATAGTACTGCTAAAAAACTGTCTTTAATCGCTTTTGATAACTGGTTCTTCGTCAGTTTCTTCATCCGATACCTCATTTTGATTAGCTTTCAATCGTTTTCTAAACTGAATTTCACACTCGCTTATTTCAAAACCTATTAATGGATGTAGAGCAGATCGTAGCGATGTAAATAACTTTGGAAACAGAATTTCTTGTTGTGTAAGCAGTTGTTTAATTCGCTGGCTTTCTTTGCTGATAATCGGATTAGAAGTGTTGATCAAAACTGGTAGATTTTCGTTGGAACTGTACTGCCTAAGAAATTTTTCTCGGACATAAACGAACGGTCGTATTACACGTAGATCATGTTCGCTGAAAAAAAAAACAATTTTTTAGACAAGAAACTCAAGCCTAAAATTAGGCTTTACTAAAAAAAATTAACTCGGCAAAAATTGTCTGATTTTGTTCCTAGATGGTTCTTGTGATCGCTGAATCCAAATATGAGATAAACCAGGGCCTTTCTTAAAATAAAAGCCGTTTGGCATATGGTCACCGTTGGTTCATGTCACCCACTCCAGGATCTTGGTACCTTCTACTAATTTTTACAGGTCTAAAAGGTGAGTGCTACTGTTTGAGGTTCCTCACCACATAATCTGCAACTTGGGTCTCCATTAATCAGTCCCATAGTCTGCAGATGGTTCTTGACCAGTGTATGACCCATAAGGAATGATCTAATGAGTCGTAGCTACTAGTTTGGATAGAGTCCCATGTATTTGTAGTGGGTGACTTATGTTTGTGAAGTCTCGAAGAACTGACTGTCTTCTGTGATCCAGTGTGTTCAACTGTTTCAGTTTCAGGTTCTTTGTCGCATAATCTGCAAATTGGGTCTCCAATAGTCTGCAGGTATTCCTTGGTCAGTCCAAGGACCGTAAGGAATGCTTTAATGAGTCGTAGCTGATTCCTTAGTGTTCTGTGCAGCATTTCTTTTTTTGGCAACACCGAGTTGCCCACTTTCCTTTTAGATGTCTCCCACATTGTAGTTAAAGCACCTGTTATTATTTATGCCTTTTGAATAACCTAATCTAAATGTGCCTCAAACTTTAGCCTCTGATCTAGGACTACTCCTAGGTCCTTTACAGTCTTTTGGGGATTAAATCTTTACCTCATATATCAGCCTCAATTTCTTTACACAACTTCTACCAGTGCCTCTTTTATTAATGTCTGAAGACAGTTATTTCATATTTATAGAAACGACTAGTGTAAGTAGTTCATAAATAACAAATTAAAAATTTTGAGATAACAGATTTCTTACCGTACGTAGTAATGGGCTCTCAACGTTCTTAACTTTCCAGTATGAAACACTGATAGTAGAAAACTTTCACATAGATCATCTAGATGTTGGCCAATTGCAATAACATTATAGTTTGAACTTTTGGCAGAAGAGTATAACCGGTGTCTTAAAGCTGCAGTACAAAAACTGTGGTAATTTTCTTTGGCCTCTTCAAGTTTTTCTAAAAAGAAAAAAAAATGGTAAAAAACTTTAATAAATACAGATTTTAAACTATTATAGCACTCTGACTTACCTGGCTCATTGTCAGCATCACACTTCTTATCATCAATAATGTAATGTACTCCTAATTTCTTAAGATGAGATATTAACATATTAGGATCACATCCTGAATTATCAGGATCTACAGTTACAGCACCAATAGTAAATAGTACACCTTTAGATTTTACATGATTTTGATATTGAAGAAGTAGATGAAGAAGACATAACGAATCTTTTCCACCGGAAAGACCAACTATAACTTTATCTCCATTTTTAATCATTTCGAATTCTGTTATAGCTTCTAAAGACGGTTCCCAAATAGTTTTTGGAGGATCGTTGTACCTAGGAAATTTAATGAATTCAAAGATTCGAATACGAACAAAAGTTTTAGTGAAATATATTACCTAAGTGCCATAGTTTCTAATAAATGATGATCATCACTAAGATCTCTAAATATCCTCGGTCTATGTTTTTGTAATGTTGAGAACTTAATTTCTGATTCAGACTTTCTGGGACCATGAAGTGATTCTGAATTGCTTCTAGATTTAAGTTCACCATTTTGAAAATGTTCTTGTTCATGGAAAGACAGATTAATCCCACTATCTTGACTACTGACACTTGCAACAGTCGAAGAGAGGACTTTTGGTTTTTGAGTTTTGTCTACTTCAGTTTGTTCATTATCCAATAATTTATCAGAACTGAAAAAGAATTGATAATTTCAAAAAGATATTCTGTTGAACCTGATAAGAAAAGTGATGAATCAAGAGAAAGTACGGAAAGTGTGTATAAAGGAAAAGAAGATGTACCAGAATGTGGTAACTATGGAGGGATTAAACTGATGTGGTATACTTTTAGAATTTTGGAGAGAAGCTGAGAGAAGAGATAAGTATAAGTGAAGAGCAATATTTACAATATCCACGCTGCTTTCATAGACTTAGAGAAAGCGTATGATCGAGTGCAGAGACAAGAGGTGTGGAAATGTATGCGAGTGGAAGGTGCACCGGAAAAGTATGTCTGATAAGTGCAAGAGGGAACAAAAAAGGAAATAAAAAACAGTGTTGGGGTTACGGTTAGATTTGGGATGCATGTGGGGCTCCACCAGGGGTCTTTGCAGAGCTCCTTTCTATTTAATAGGGTGATGGATGTTATGACTGAAACTTGTGGTTGTAGATTTTGTGAAATAGAGACTGGAAAAAGAGTAGATAGTTAAAAGTGAGTAGGAAGAAGACTAAGACGAGACGAATGGACTTGAAATCAATCTGCAGGTCCAAGTGCTGCCAGCTGTCCAAAACTTCTATGCTAGAAAAGAAAGGGTGAAAGAATGAGATGAATCATAGAATAAACTCTAACACTCTGAGCTGAATCAAAGGAAGACTGCGGCTACAAATATATCTCTTTAGGATGAAATTATCAAAATCGACCCCATGCAGAGGTTGCGAACAAGAAGAGGAAATAGTAGAGCATATAATGTATGACTGCTCTGCTTGATTGCACCTTTTCAACTTTTCAGATTCAGAAGTGATCCAGATTCAGAAGTGAGGATAGATGAACCGAAGAAGAATGGTAGAAGTTTTGTTTGACGGGAATGAGAGTGAAAAATAAAAGGTAGATTGTACAAAAGAGTTGGAAAACCAGCGTTAATGTATAACTCAGAAAGCTGGTCAATAAGGAAAGAGCAAGAGAAAAATTTAACAGTGGAGGAGATGAAGATGTTGCATTGGATGTGTGGATTAACGAGAGCAATATGGCTATATATGGCCCCAGTGCCGGTAGAGTACTTGCTCGCCCCTCTCCAAATTTTCAGATCCAGATCCAGAAGTGTGGATGGATGAACTGAAGAAGAATGAGTGAAGTTTTGTTTGACAGGAATGTGGGTGCAAAAATAAAAGGTAGACTGTACAAGAGAGTTGTAAGAACAGCGTTGATCTATAACTCAGAAACCTGGTCAATAAGGAAAGAGCAAGAGAGAAAGTTAAAAGTGGAGGAGATAAAGATGTTGCATTGAATGTGTGGATTAACGAGAAGAGATGGAGTAAGTAAGAAGTACAGTGAAAGTGGAACAGTTGAGCAAGAAAATGCAGGAAAATAGGTTGAGAGGAGGGATGAGAATGATGTGAGTAAAGGAGTAGATGAAGAAGAAGACCAATGTTGAGTTCCTATATTAATATTTCATTTGTGGCAGGATTTGTCAAACACAAATCTTGGTCCATCTTCATTTATAGAAGTGTAAAACCAAATCACCGTATACTATGAGTAATCTAATGAGATAACGAAAGTTTCTTTGCTATTGTAAAAAGTTATTTCCTTACCTGGCAGATTTATTGATTATCTGAACAGATGCATCGTTATTTGTTCTTAATATATATTCTGGTTTGGCTGTAGATAATTGCCGTTCTTCACTAGAATTTCCTAAGCTAGAAGTGCGGGAATAGGAATATTTTTCGGGATTATCAGGTGTAATAAATACATCTACTGCGCTAACGACATCACGTATTTCAGACTTAACTTCGTTTGCCATTTCTATGGAAACTTTTTCTAAGTACTCGGCCACCTAAGGGAAATACGTACAATAAAAAATCTGTAAATTTATAAATGATAGAGTACTCTTACCTCATTAGCAGAAATTGAATCGCTTCTACCATCTTCGCTACCACTTCCATGCCTTTCATAAAATGAACATACACTGTCCGAATTTTCTAATGCATCTTCAACTTTAGAAATTACTTCGCGGATTTCACTTTTAATATTTGTTGCCAGTTCTTTAGTCATCTCCGTTACATAAGTTTGTAAATCAGGTACAGGGGACGCTCGACCGCACTGAAGGCAATCAAAGCTAAAATAAAAAATAGATGAGTAAATTTTTTAAAATTTTTAAAAGTATTTAGAAAGTATACAAACAAGAATATATTAAATGATATTAAGGAGAAATTGAAAAAATGTCTCATCGAGCGAGACTCGAACTCACAACCTTCAGCTCTACGCGCTTACGCTCTAACAACATAGCTATGAATGCCTAGCCATCAAATCGCTTGATTGTTGTTTCTTCTGAAATTTCCTTCTTAGGTGTCTTCATCTCTTTCCTGAATTCGTCTTTCATCCTGTTCTTTGATAGTCATTATTGTTTGAGCCAGTTTGCTGACTGTGTCCCATACTGCTTTGGCGTTTATCATCTTGTTTATTAATTCATCTTTTTCCATATTGCCTAAGTTTGCTTTGGCTTCTGCCCTGACCCTATATGATCTCTGGCATTCAAAAAGTGTGTTTCGCTGTGTCTATTCCATTGCTGTATATGCAGTAGGCATCTCTTGCTTTGCCTATACGGTTTGTGTAGTATCGAAAGGCTCCTTGTCCACTTAATATTTGTGATAGGAAGTAGTTTGTCCCCCTGTGCTCACATTTTGCCCAGGTTGCGACATTTTTGATTAGCGCCTTGTCCATTCTCCCTTCGTGCCGCTTCTCCACCTTCTCTGCCAGGAAGCAAGAGTTCTTCTCCTGACTTCCTTTCGATGAGGCGAAGTCACGCCTACTTCGAAGAGGAATCTGCTCTCCTCCACCATCAGGCCAATCGGTGGAATGCCCGCGATGACCTGCGCTGCCTCTGCTGATATGGTTCGGTAACCGGCTCTTAAGAGGAGTTTCCTCTGGAAGCTCTCTGTCAAGGACTTATATTTTTGAATCAGAGTGCCACTCTGGGGCTCCGTAGAGAAGCTTTGATTCTACGACTCTATATAGGATTTCCCTCTTGTTGTTAGAGGGAGCCAGAACCTAGAAGAATACATGGGAACGAGAAGCCTGATAAACTTGCAAGAAAAGGATTAGCCACAATATTCTACGATCCAGATCTAGCTCTAAGGATACCAAAAAGTACGGTCTGGAGCGAATGAAAGCCTGGATCCATAGACAACACAACCAACACTGGGAACACATCTGTGTTTAACCACACAACAGACTGTTTATTGAACAGACCTGTGCCAGAAGAGGTAAAGCACTGCACAAAACCAGGTACGATCCCTTTTAACAATATTAACCATATTTGATGGCTCAAAGAAGATTTGTATATGTCGAAAATTTTCATTCTAGCAAACAGTAAGCAGAGATTTCTAAGTTCTAAAGCTTAGCTGTGATATATAGTTTTGTTATTGTAGGATCAAAGAGAAGTTTGAAAGATTTATTCGTTGGATACTCAAATTCGTTCTTACCTAGTGGATAACATATTTAAACTATGTGTAGGAGACATTTGATTTGAATCTGATTCCAGAGAATTAGGTTCTTGACTGCTATAGCTGAGTTGTCGTTGGCGGCATTGCATGCCTAAACTAACACGCGTAGAAGGACTTAAAACAGGAGATGGAACGGTTGGTGCTCCAAGACTTAAACACCTGAAAATAAAATTGTAATATTTATTTTTATTATTATTATTATTTTGTTATAAAGTATTACCTTTCTCTAGCAAAATTCTGTTGTAAGTGATTTAAACTATTTGAACTAACAGCTTCCCCAACAGCAAAATTTACAGGTGCCTGTGTAATTTGTGGGTAATAAAGACCGTTAACATCTTGTAAAAAGTATGGCACTGGTGAAGAACATGTCAGGAGTTTCGGATCATCAATAGCTGGAAGACTATAATGCCTAGGAGATCCATGAGTGGGCATCGGAATATTTGGAGTACTTTCTCTAATAATAAAATTAATAACATTAAAAAACAGTTATGAAAATAATTTGTAAATGAAATTTACCTATCTCGTGATCTTTCTCTATCTCTTTTTGACGATAAATTGTAAAGAGGATCAAATGGAACTTTCTGCTTAACATTTTGTGCATTACTGGTTAATAAACTCTGAGCCTCATGTTGTAACATGAACCACCTTAATTTTTCTCCTCGACTATCAAATTGAATTCCTTGATCCTGATATGGACCTCTGTTAGCAGCCTTTCTTGCTCTATTAAACAAGTTTCTGGCAGTCTGAAGACATTCGGAATAACTTTGTGGAAAGAGACCTGGTCCTGATATTCGCCTTTCGTTCATTGTCATTTTTCCATCTAAATACCTACAATCCATTACAGTTATCAACTTTATCCAAAAAGATATAGAAATAGATTTACCTAATTGAAGACAGCCATTTTCTATCTTTAGATACAGCATTGGAATGATGTCTCCATTCAGCAGTCTCCAAATCCACTACATATTGTGGAAGAAGTTTCCAACCTTCAGTGGCTACCATTTTAACAGCTTCCATTATAAATGCTAGTTCTGCGTCGTTGATAAAATATGGAAGACTAATTCTAGTAAAGCCTGGTCGAAGTAATTCTAACATTGAATTTTCAACCCCAAGATTCAAACTGCTTAATCTCCTAAAATAAAAAAATAAACAAATATTCATTAAACACGACGAGTTATTTTTAGAAACAAATCAAACTAGATGAAAGGTTACGCCTATTAGATGTCTAAACTGCTGCCAAAAGTTTTAATGGAAATTTTATTATATATAGAATATATTGAAGTGAGGGACAAAATAGAAATGTTATTGAACTTGACTGTCACTGAGGTTTAAAAAAATAAGGAAATACATAAAGCGTGTCATTGCCATAATATATAACTGACCCCAAGTATGGAAATGAAACAGAAATAGAGTCCAATAGGAACTAACCAAATTATAGGGAGGTTTTTCATCTTGAATTTATTTAATCTAAGCTCAGATTCGTAATCAGTAACTTTAAACACCCCCGTACACCAAATTTGGTGCGAATCGGTTGATTTTTAAAAATAAGTTCACTATCTTGAATCATTTTGAAATCGCCATCCTGAGTTTTGCTAATCTGACCTTAGATTTGCAATGAGCAACCTCAAAAAACCCCGTATACAAAATTTCGTGCAAATTGGTTGATTTTCAAAAATAAGTCCGTCATTTTGAATTCGTCATCTTGCATTTTGCTAATCTGACATTAGATTCCTAATTGACCACTATCTTAGATTCGCTGTTTCAAATTTTGCTAATTTGACTTTGGATTTGTAATCAGCAACCTCGAAAACCTCCATATACCAAATTTGGCTCGAATCACTCGATTTTTCAAAAATACGTCCACCATCTTGAAATCGTTATCCTGAATTTTGCTAATCTGGCCATAGATTTGCAATAAGCAACCTCAAAACAACCCGTATACCAAATTTGGTTCGAATCGGTCAATTTTCCAATAATAAGTCCACCATCTTGAATATGCCATTCTGAGTTTTGCTAATCGTACTTTAGATTCGCAATGATTAACCTTAAATATCCTCGCATACCAAATTTGATACAAAGTAATCAATTTTCAAAAAATACGTCCGCCATCTTTGATCCAGCATCTAAAATTTTGTGAATATTTTGGTGGTACACCATCAATAAAATGAGAAGACCAGCGTCCTTCCTAGGTGCTCTGGGTGGTAGACTCGGGGAATGTCATTTCAAAACCCTACTCCATACGTGCAAAACGTATATTTGACCTCTGGTCGATTATAAGGGCGTGCAATACTCTGCTCTTCCTCAGAGATTCCTCCATTCTCTTCTTGCCACAGAGAGAGCAATTATAGGCAAAGCCAAAAACCTACACCATCTATACCCAAAACGACTTGTCTACCCAAACACAAATATACTTCCTCTTCCTTCTTGATTTCAGACGCTACAACAACGATACTTCGCGCGGAAACTACAGTGAACGAAGATCACAGCCCAGAAGACCCTCCATACCCACTGGAATGGAGAACTCCAAAGAAGAGAGTTCCAAAAATCAAGATCCCCTTTCCTCCCCAAAACTTCACCAAACTGTAGACAGGGAACTTCCTGCAGAACTTGAGTACCTCCTCGAAGTTGAAACCACATATTTGAGACCAGAACCATCTTGTGGAATCAGCAGTAGTACAGTCTTAGAAAAGTGTATAGAGAAAAATTCACTCGAAGTCCTAAGAAAAGGGAGTTTTAGTAAGGCTTCTTATGGTAATTTAGCGTGTGTCGATAGCTCTATATAGATCATGGCTTTTATCGACTCGGTTCGATAGAAATGACTGGTAGAGGATCTAACAGAAAAATAAACCGTCTTTTTTGGATATTAGGAAATTCTATATCAAAGCAATGTTCTTAATATGAAGTTTTGTTGAATACACTTACCTATCTTCTAAAATAATACTTTCGTATTGATCAGCTAAACTTTGGTCTATTCCCAACAATTCTTGCGCATAAGCTCCTGAACACGGACAACCTGCACGTGCTTGAATTCCAAAAACGTCATTTAACACAGCACATACAAAATTATGGTGAAGAAAACTTCCTCTTGGATGTCTTACCATAAAAGAAAACAATGAAATTCGTTTCAGACTTGGTGAATTATTTCCTAGAAGTATTAATTCTGGAATGGTTCTAATATGTTGAAGCATTTGCCTAAAAATAAAAATTATAATCATAGAAGTACAGATTTCATATTTATGTATAAATAATTATTTGAAACATAAACAATTAAGAAATAATTGAAAAATTGTATGCGACAGTTTTCTCACCAGCCGGTTTTCTGTACCATTTCTGTAGAAATCGCGCGTTCCGAGCAACTTTTGGAACAATTTTTCGGCGTTTACCCCAAGTTATATGAATATCGAAGATAGACAAGTAAAAGATTAAAAGATTTTATTAAAAATGCGCTAAAGCAAGTCATCGTTCAATGACCTTTGTTGAAAGTCTAGAAGACTCCAGTGGACAGGCCACCTCATAAAACATTCTAAGGAAAGAATAGTAAGACTGATGTGGGAAGAAACCCCAACTGAAACAAGACAACTTGGAGACCTCGGATCCGGTGGTAGATTACATAGAAGGAGATCTTAAAGCTATGGACGTAGAGAACTGGATGGAACTAGCAAAGAACAGAAAGGAATGGAGGCATGTTGTCAAGTCGGCTTAAACTTTTTCTAAACTGTTTATTATACTTATGAATAGAAGGTCGTACTTTCCATTGATAAATGAAACTGAATCAAACAACAATTATCTTATTGAAAATTATGCATTTTTATAAACATATTTAAATTACAAATGATATTAGTTTGAATAATAATGTCAATGTCGAGGTGAATTATTTCTGAGTGTTTTACGTCTGTCTGTGAATTAACTACAAGGAACGAATACCCACATTTCACAGTGGTAAATAATGAGTTTGTTTGTAAATTATTTCAGTATTGTATTTGTTTATACGTTTACCTACCGAGACAAAATCGACAGAATCGTGTCATGGTCTTTATTCAGAAAATTGCAACTTATTAGTCTTATTACTCTCACAAACATGAGACAAATATTTAAATTTTATTTTATTTCTCACGCTGTGTAGGCGTCAAGTACATTAATTTTTAATTTATAAAGGTTATATTTTCATTTTTATATTTTAAAGGTTATTAAATACTTATTTCTAATTTAATCTCTGAGGATTGTTTTATATTGGAAGAATACCTTTCTAATGGCAGGATACGCGTCTAAGTCGCTAAAATAAAAAAATACTTCAGATACTACAGGTCGTATATAAAGTTAGCAGTGAAGACCAAACTTTCAGTGTTTTTCTAAAACCTGAAGGGCACTGTAGCAAATCAGACCCTGGATTCGTAATCAGCGAGAAAAAATACTTCGGGTACCATCTCTCACATATAAAGTACGAAAGCAAAAGCCCAAGCCTTCATATTTTTGAAGTCGTTTACATTTTTCTGAAAACTGAAGGGTTTTGAAGCAAATCGGAGTCAGGATTCGGGATCAGCGAAAAAAATACTTTGAATAGTACCTATCGCACAAAAAGTAAAACATGAAAAGTCAAGTCTTCATCTTTCTGAGGTTTCCAGCGTTTTTCTGAAAACTGAAAGGTGTTGGAGAAAATTGAACGCCGGATTTGTGGTCACAAAAAAAAAAATACTTCAAATAACATCGCACATAAAGCTCAAAGAAGAAGGTCAAGTCTTCATATTTCTAAAGCCTTTGGTGTTTTCTGAAAACTGAAGTATTCTGGAGCAAATCTGATCCATGATTTGTGCTTAGCGGAATAAAATATACCTACTTCGGATACCATCTATCGGAAATAAAGTAAGACAGCAAAAGCCAAGTCTTCATATTTTTGAAGTCTTTTACGTTTGAAAACTGAAGGGTGTTGGAGCAAATCGAATTCCAGATTTGTGAACAGTGAGAAATAATCCTTCAGTGTACATCCACCGGACCGAGTCATAGCCGGTTGGAGAAATCGTATCGTATTAAGTTTAGGTGGGTGTGAGACAGAGAAAGTTTTATTATCACCTACCATGACTCGTTCCGGGAGCTGTAATTTATAAAATTTCGTAATAAAAACCTACATAAAATTTTACATGCGAACATATATTTAATAACTTAACAAATGAGTACTCACTTATTAATTTTTTCTTGTCTAGTCATAATATTATTTACAGAAACAGTTTCTTTTAGCTGCATACAAAGACCAGCTCTAATTGATTCAACTACAGCTGCACAATTACCATCCTCTTGCATATCAAAACTCTAAAAAAATTAAAATTGTTTTTATATACATTTGAAATTTCCTTATAGACAATTTTAATAAATACCTTGTCATGATCAGTCGAAACGAAAAAACCGTCCGGATCACATGTATTCAAACGTCTAAATATAGCTTTTTTGGCAATTAGAATACCTAGAACAAATTCGAGAATATAACATTTACTTCTTTAGGATTTTTTTCTAATGGTACAAATTTTGGCGCAGCAAGTTCGGTATCACCAAAAGCGATCGAAATGGACACTTATTGGATATTGGGTGCAATTTGCACAGAAATTTGAGTAACAGAAAATATGGAACATTGCAGCCAGATAAAAGATGGAAACCAATGAAGCGAATCCGCTATATATGCACCCAGAAGGCGACTAAAGTGGAGAGAGAAACAGCTTCCTTCACATAACAGTTCCATTGGAAGCCCAATCAAGTGCAGTAAGAACCAATTTATGGAACTATAGAGTACCTCCGACAATGGAACCACTCCACAAGGTCTTACCACCTGGTGTAGATCAGGACTGGAAGGTACTGAAAGGCTTGTAGACTCAGAATCGAAAAGGGCATCACTAAAGATAACCCTGCTAAATGGAACTATCAACTTTGGAGACCTGTCCACCTTGTGTCAATACGAATAACTAGAAAATAGCTGCCCACACAGCTAAACCACCTGTAAACCGGAGGACCTTTTATCGATTACGGAAAACGTCATTTGGGTTTGATAAAAGTTTAACTTGGAACCTTTATATTGTTTGTTTTCTAATTGTAATTAATAATTGAAAGACGCTTTTGGCACAAAATAAATAAATAAACAAATTTTTACGAGGTTTATCAAATATTTACCTACTTTCTGATTATAATTATACCTGGTGTTTGTACTCCTCCAACGAATTTGTGTCCGGAAAAGTAGATGGCATCTTTGTATCCCGATGGTGTAATATTATCTTCTACTCCAGGTATTATTGGATTCATATCAATTTGTAAATAAGGAGCTCCAATGTTGAAATTCCAAAAAGCTAAAGCGCCATATTGGTGAAGTAGAATTGTACATGCAACATCGTCTATTACTATTCCTGTAATACTGGAAGTTACTGAAAAGCATCCTATTAACAGTCTTCCACAGTTCTGATGAAATTTGAGCTGGTTTTCGAGTTCTGTGAGATCTAGAAGACCTTCTTTTGTTTCTCCTATTCGTACTAACTGCAAAGAAAGTTGTTTATTAGTATTAGGAAAAATGCTTTATCAGTTCGTTACCAAATTAATAGCGCATTATTTTAAACTGGAGTGTAGAAGGTAGATTGTAAATGAGGTGGATTGCTACAGGTGCAAACCTAAAGATCTTTTGTGCACTTTTGAGTAAAAAGTTTATCGCTAACAGCCCCGCTTGAAAGATCATTGGAGTGTTTCCCAGTTTGGAAGTAATGGTAGAAAATTCAGAAGAGAGTAAGACGAATTTTCAGCTTTCACTATTTATATGGATGAAAAGTTGAATAAGAAAATGTCCACGCTTTTTACTGAAATGTCGACACTGTCTACACAGGTGAAAAAAAAGATATCCAAGCTGTCCACATAGATGTTCAGTGAAATATCCATTCACACTAATAAGAAGTTAAAAGAAAAATTGTCCACGCTATTCACCGAGATGGTCACGCTCACCACCCATAGACCCATAGACACTGTCTATGCAGACGGATGAGAAACTTTCCCAAGCAGTCTACTGCGATAGCAATCCAAGTCCTTAAAGTGTAAAGAAAAGGAAGATTTCGTCCCCTAGATGACAATTGCGGATCACCACCAGTGAAAAAAATGAAAATGTTCGGCTCTACAGAAGAAGACGTCATCCAGAAAATGGATATTGTGAAGGCTCATGGTTTTAGCTTGGATTTAAACAATAAGGAATGACAGTGTTAACAATTGTGTAATGAAGATCAAGGCCATCAAATCTTACTGGTCAACCCACCCTTGTGTTACAATACTTTAGCAAGCTCCTGTAGAGGGAGTTAATTCTTACGTTGGTGATTGCTTCAAATGTGGTACAAAGTTCAATTGAATCGAATGCTTTTTTGTAGGTAGAATTTAACATTAAAATGTACCTTAATTCAATCTTACGTTGTTTATACTGCTGCCCGATATCCTGTGAATTATTTTGTAAGACACTGAACTAGCTTATGTGCAATTTGAACTTGAAATGATATAGTTAAATAGTTACGAAAAACGTTATTAAGTCATCAATAAAAAGCTACCTTTGCACATTTTGGTTAAACGTAATACGGTTTAATGTGACCTATAATAACTTATCGTTGATATGATAAACATGTTGTAATGATTATTCTTGAAAAATATTCCTCATATATACATAAATTTTAATGCTTGCATAGCAATCAAGTTAAATAATAAAATAGTCAAAAGTGCAACTACATTTTTTAAATAAATTTTATGGATTTGTTTACTTTGTTTTTGCGCAGTTATTTAGTTTATAGATATTGTGGGTTTGAATACATTATTTCATATTATGTTAAATAAAGTGCATTTAACTAAATAAAATATGATATTTTTATGTGCCAAATTGCATTAAAAGAGTCATTTCTACGTCGCTTTAAAGAAGATAGTTTTCCTCTTAATAACGTTTAAGTATACTGAATTAAACTATTTAATGATCATAAAGAATAAATTGTTGGTAGGTAAAAGTCCTAAAACTGGACACTGATACCGGCAACAACAGCGTAAAGAGAGAATGTTGCTCACCAATAAATGCTCTAGTAATTGGACCAAATTCCAGAGCCTCTGCAAATGTTGGCAAACAATGCAATCTGCGGAAACCTGGTTTATACTGTATTGGTAGGTCGGTAATTGAAGAGAAAGTGCTTACTTGGTTTTGCTGGCAAAGTGAATGGGAACCACATGAAACATCCTCCTTAAGTCAGTGATGGAACAGCTGACACCCAGGTTTTACTAGCCTTCTTCTGGTATGCGAGGTTCTACCGGAAGCGACTCGGAATAATATAAGGACCACGAACATAAAATAACACCTCAATAGTTTGAAACGGGATACTGTTAAAGGCCATACATCTAGAGATCAGAAATAGCTCTTAACAGCAGAGAGGAAGAGCGAAACGAAAATCCTCATATCAAAAACGGTTCAACGGATGAAACTAAGATGGGCAGCAAGAGAAAGGTCTAAATACCTACTGAAGCAAAGCCTAAATTCAGAAGAGGCACTTCAAAAGGAAAAAAGCCTATTCCAGTAGCAGAAAGAAAAAAATCCAAGTGCAATTGATCAAAAAGGGTTCAGTTTGAAGAAAACACACAGAAAAATTAACCCTCAAACGACATCTGTGTTCTTTTTGTGCAAGAATCGATACCGTGATTTTCTTCAGTTCATAAAGTTCAGTTCAGACCATAAATCTAGAGATCGGAAATAGCTCTTAACAGCAGAGAGGAAGAGCGAAGCGAAAATCCTCAAGTATCAAAAACGGTTCAGCGGGTGAATCTAAGCTGGGCAGCAAGAAAAAGGTCTAAATACCTACTGAAGCAAAGCCTAAATCCAGAAGAGGCACTTCAAAAGGAAAAAAGCCTATTCCAGTAGCACATCCAAGTGCAATTGATCAAAAAGGGTCCGGTTTGAAGAAAAATTAACCCTCAAACGTCATCTGTGTTTTTTTTCTGCAAGAATCGAGACCGTGATTTTCTTCAGTTGAATCTACGTTTGAAGATTAGCAGTGATGTATTGGGTTTTTCATCGGTGGCCAGGGATTTGGGTCTGATGGATAAAATAGTCTTAGCTTTAGAGAGCAAATTTCTATTTCCGTTAAAAAAGCCTATTCATCTTTAAGGCAAATTTATCTCTGTTTTAAGTGTTTACCAGTTGGTGTACGTAAGAGTTTCTGATGGGCTCCACCTAGAGAAGCCATGGAGGACATTTGAACGGTATTATATTCCGCATTAATAGGGTTTTTAACGTATAAAAAAGTTTGATGATATCTCCCACATGTTTTATTTATAAAGATAAGAAGCGGTCAAAGAAATATTCCTTTATATACGGATACTTTTATAGTTTACCTTGTGATTTAAATACAAAGTAAAATTTATAAATTTTTTATTAGTTGTTAATATTATTTATGATATAAATTTATTTAAGTACGCTCATCCTACGTAAGTAGGTAGTTACAAATTTAATTTATTGGTATCATTTTGGCAACGGTTCTACTATCTAATATATCAGCTTAGTCCAATGTGTGGTCCATAATATTTTTTTTAAATCTCTCAATTTGTTTTTATAGAATTAGAAACTATATTTACTGATACAACTCTACAATATTGGTTAATTTTTACAATAGTGATATAAATAAATAACGCGGAATTGATACGAACTAGGTCAGTAGGAAATTTTGTAGTCTAATTTACAGCTGTTATTTTTATAATATGTAATTTTATCTAAAGCTTGTTTTTTTTGCAACACTTGATAACAGTAAAACTTACTTTAAAAAAACAATAATAAGTCTTATCTATTATGGAATAATTTGTTGTTTGACACACAATTTTATTATGACTAAAATAATTTTGAAATGACAATCTCTTGCGTTTACATTTTAAGAGTAATTAATTTTTTTAGGAAGCAGAAGGTTAGGTCTATTAATTAGAGAATAGGTTGCGTGTCCTACAATTTCCAATAACTATTTAAAGTATGCAGATAAAATAATAAAGCCGGTCATACACGTAGCGCTAAATCGCAGCGGTGCACCGTAGAATTAAATCGCAGGAGTTAACCGTAATGGTGGGGGAGCACATACAAGCACTAACAAGAAAAGGTACTAAAATGTAATTTAAAAATTAAAGAAATTGTGGTGAAACATTATCATAAAGAAAAAGGTATGAGTGAAGTCGGAAATAATTTGAATCTGGCGAAATCTATAGTCGGAGACATTATTAAATACGAATTAATACAATATTCGAGGAAAAAGTAGCGGACAAACTAGGAAAATAAGACCCAAAATTGGGTAAAATTGTGCAAATAACATCGCTGAGCGATAATAGCTCTTTTTAATGCAGAAACTGGTATCAATATTTCACGTGAATGTTGTAGACAGTGGATCCATAAACCTGGCTTAGTTTTCACACTGCTTCCAACTCCCTTTTTCCTAGGGTTATCTTTCCGCGTGTTTTTTTCAAACCCAACACTTTTTACTCAATTGCTCTTGGCTTTTTTCTTTCTGCTACTGGATTTATGCCTTGCTTCACTAGGTATTTACACATTTTCCTTGCTGCGCCAATTACATTTATTTGCTGATCTGTTTTTTATCCTTACGAAGTTCTGCTTCGCTCTTTTTCGCTGGTGTTAAGGAGCTATCTTTTGCTCTAGTGATATGGCCTTTAACAGTATCCAATTCCATGCTATTAGGATGTTGTTTTTTCTGTACCTGGTCCTCTATATATGTATGTCCCACAAGAAGCTGAGAAGAAGCAGTTGCTTACTTGCTGGACTGTTTTTGATCCTTGTGAAGTTCTGCTTCGCTCTTTCTCGCTGCTGTTAAGGAGAGCTGTCTTTTTCTCTAGTGATAAGGACTTTAACAGTATCCAATTTTATGCTATTAGGATGTTGTTTTTCTGTTCCTGGACCTCTTTATTTGCTCCACAAGAAGCTGAGTAAAACCAGTCGGTTCCGGTAGAACCGTGCTTACTAGAAAAAGGCTAGTAAAATCTGGGTGTCACCTGGTTCCCGGAGTCCGCATAGTCGCTGTTCCACCACTGAGTTGAGGGAGATTCTTCATGTGTTTTCCATCCACTTGGCCGCATCGTAAGCACTTCCTCGCCGTCCGATTTCCTTTGATTTTTCTGATATAACGTATAATTCATACATACAGCTCCAGGTGTAAAGATGGATATGAGGGTTGTCTTTTTAGTTTTGCATTTAGTTGCTAAGAAGGCACCACCAATAGAACCTTCAGACACCAATCTAACCTCAATCTTTTGTTAACATAAATCCAGAGTTTCATTGCGATACAGCAAGTCGTGTAGGTACAGTGAAGTTTTGAAATTAGCAAGTCGGTCAAAAAATGGATCTTAGCTGAGAAAATTTTCAAACGATCATTTTTTATAATTTTCGGAGAGGATTATCCCAACAGCAACGTCTAGCTGAAATAGTTTGGAAATGAAGAAGTATACCATTCAACTATTTCTCGTTGGGATTGCGAAGTTCAACGTGGCCACTCCAGTCTCAGCAACGAATCTTGGCTAGATCCACCCAAAAAAGCAGTCACAAAACCAAACATTGATGCGTCTCGTCAGCTAATTAAGGATGTAACATACCGGGAGATAGAGGCATTTTTAGGGATTTCAAAGATCTCAATCCAAAAGGTCTTACACAAAGAACTGGGTCTTAAGAAGGTGAATCCCTCATTTGCTCACTGAAAAACAAAAAGCGGTTCACGTCAATTGGTGTCGAAACACATTGGAAGGGTTCAACAAAGGAAGCTCAAAAAACGTTTATAGTATTGTTAGTGGGGATGAATCTTGGATTTACTCCAACAAAACAGAAAATAAACACCAATCTGCTGTGTGGGTGTTTCACGATGAGATAAAACCAACAAAAGTGATCCGTTTTCGAAGCTTGTGGCAACAACAAAAGGCAATCGATTATTTGGAGTTTCAAAACATCAAATTTTTAGACCATGTACCGTATAGTGTTCATGTTCCCAAAAAACAAGAATCCAATGCGTGAGCAGCAATTCCAGTCGCCAGAAGAAGCCATCGATGCCTTTAAAACAGCGATTTTGCAAGTGTCAACTGAAGACTTAAATAACTGTTTTACCAATTGGTTTGAATGTACGCAAAAGTGTATCGATCTTTTTTTATAGGTATATGCAAAACTAAAAGACAATCCTCGTACAGCATTTTTTTAATAATTTTTAACGCTGTTATAAATACGACTGATTTAGAACGTTGCGATAAGCCCCCTCTTTCCAAAATTAAAAAACAAAAAGTGCCCGGATTTTTTGTCAAAGAGTGTATAAATACAATCCTGAACGGATATTAACATCGACAGAAAATAATTTGGATGGATGATGAACAACTTCTGGATATGGAATCCTAATAAAAAAATGAAAATCTTGTATGTCAAAAATAGATTTAACTGTTGTGGCCATTATTATTTGAGGCGTTGTAATTTACTGTTTCCGCTTTATTTTGAACACAACATTATTTTTGGATACCTTTCTTTTAATAAGTTTTCGATTTTTTTTAGTTCCACCCAGAGATAATATGTCTATGGTTCCACCAGACTTAATGAGATCCTTTATTATTGTATATACCTATTTACAATTGTAAAGACTGACATAGATTAATGATAATAAAAAAGTTGCATAAGTGATTGCGAAATGGATTAATATAAATCAATTTCTCAAGGATCATAATGAAAGATTTTTTTGTATATCACTTTCCATATGTGGAACGTATTTTAAAGTTCAATAGGCGAAGGTTAAACCTTTTAAATATCTTTTTAATTAGTGTTTTTAAATACATGTAAAGCTATTTTTTAATCAAATTAAACCGGTTGTATTAATGACAAAAAAACTACAATTAAGTAAGCTATTCAATTTATTAGAATGAAAGTAGATGGAAATTCAAGAAACCAAGATTTTTGATTTGAAAACGAAAAACTGAACATCAGAGCAGGCCTCTCAGAAGACTTCCCAAACGGTACGAGATCTGGACATCAAAGTCTTAACATTAGAAGAAGAGGAAGATTAAAAAAAAGAAGAAGAAGAAGAAAAAGAGCAAAAAGAAAAAGAAGATATTTAAAAAAACTACGTTTTAATGTAGTCTGTTTTTCCATTGTTACTTCACATTCAATTAAATAAAATCTTACTTTAACACCAAATATTTATAAATAAAAGGCTTACCTTTGCTCCTGTTTTTTGCCACAATTGTAAATTATCATAATGTTCTGTTGATCCTGTAAATACCACTGGGGATTCCCTTAAGTCTAATGCTGTTATTAATTTTCCTAAAGCATCTGAACATCCGTGTCCGGAAAATATTACAGCATCCTCTTCTGAAGCGTTAACTGCTGTCCTAATTATGTCTCTGGCTTCTTGCCTAACAAAAATATATAACTGCACATCCAATTTTATTATAAAATATTTTATGTAAACAAAAATTACCTAAACAATGTTGTTTGTAGAGACGATATGCTAGTTGTATAAGGCGTGTTTCCATATGTTGGAAGAACCTCTCTTAAAATATATTCTTCAATGAACTGAAGAGATCTACCAGATGCTGCATAATCACAGAATACAACTGAAACAAAAATACATCAATTAAATTTATAATCTACTTAATTACCTAAGAAATAGGTTGTAAGATTTAGGAATTAAAAAATGTGGTACAGTAATGGGTACGTCTGGTTTAATCCCAGCTAGTAATTGAAGGTGAGAAAAATCTGCGCCAAAATTGTTCTATTAAGTCAAAACAACCTCAGGGAGGAAAGATGCCTTAATTTTTTAGATTTTATTAATAACCCCAAAACCAAGCACCAGAGGATAATGTGGGACAAATTAGCTTCTCTAATGCTCAAGGATGAAGAAGTCGAAGATTATGTTGATTTATTTTTTCCATATGTACAGAATCGTCCACAATGAGTTTCTATCTTAAGCCCAAACAGTCAATTACCACTTTTTAAAAAACTTCAATAAAACAAGAAAAAGTTGGTTATTGGATCATAACACAAAGGATTTAAAATAAACGAGTTTGTGGCCAGTAAAAGCATTTCTGTGGCTCATTAAGCTTCTTATTTACCTGATTTGAGTCCTTGTCACTTTTTACTCTTTCCGAAGTTGGAAAGTCAACTAAGGCAAATCATTTATTTTTTCCATATCTACAAAATCGTCCACAATAAGTTTCTATCTCAAAAACAAACGGTCAATCAACACTTCTTAAAAAAACTTCAATAAATCAAGAAGAAGCTGATGTGGGATCACGATAATCCTTTTTAACACACAACAATTTTAATAAACGAGTTTGTGGCCAGTTAAAAGCATTTCTGTGGCTCATTAAGCTCCTTATTTGCCTGATTTGAGTCTTTATGACTTTTTACTCTTCCTGAAGTTGGAAAGTCAACTAAGGCAACTCATTTATTTTTTTTTCATATCTACAGAATCGTCCACAATGAGTTTCTATCTCAAGAGCAAACGGTCAATCATCACTTCTTAAAAAAACTTCAATAAATCAAGAAGAAGCTGATGTTGGATCACGATAATACTTTTTATCACACAACAATTATAATAAACGAGTTTGTGGCCAGTAAAAAGCATTTCTGTGGCTCATTAAGCTCCTTATTTGCCTGATTTGAGTCCTTGTCACTTTTTACTCTTTCCGAAGTTGGAAAGTCAACTAAGGGAACTCATTTGTTTTTTCCATATCTACAAAATCGTCCACAATGAGTTTCTATCTCAAGAGCAAACGGTCAATCATCACTTCTTAAAAAAACTTCAATAAATCAAGAAGAAGCTGATGTTGGATCACGATAATACTTTTTATCACACAACAATTTAAATAAACGAGATTGTGGCCAGTAAAAAGCATTTCTGTGGCTCATTAAGCTCCTTATTTACTTGATTTGAATCCTTGTGACTTTTTACTCTTCCCGAAGTTGGAAAGTCAACTAAGGGAAACTCAGTTGTTTTTTCGATATTTACAGAATCGTTCATAACGAGTTTCTATCTCAAGACCAAACGGTCAATCAACACTTCTTAAAAAAACTTCAATAAATCAAAAAGAAGTTGATGTTGGATCACGTAAATACTTTTTATCACACAACAATTTTAAGAAACGAGTTTGTGGCCAGTAAAAAACAGTTCTGTGGCTCATTAAGCTCCTTATTTGCCTGATTTGAGTCCTTGTGACTTTTTACTCTTTCCGAAGTTGGAAAGTCAACTAAGGGAACTCATTGTAAGACAGTACCGGTTTTCCCGCACTTCTTTGAGTCTAATTTTATTTTATTGAGTAAAAATAATTTTTAAAATTTGTAAAAGTCTAAACAAACAGAAAATTGCAATGTTATTTTTCATGGATTGCAACGAATCGATTTTATTTTGTAGACATTGACAGCCGGTAGTTGGCAGCCTTAACATAAGCAATTCTTGTGCAGAAGTTGTTTTTTTCGAACAACAAAGGAAGTCATTAATTAAAAAAAATCAAATTAATCACGTAACATTGTTTTAGTGCTGAATCCGATAATATTTACGTAACAGAATATCTTGCTTTACTTCGAAAAGAATACCATAAACAATTACTCACGATTCTATGTGAAATTGACTTTACAACACTAATAAGATATGTATCTTGATAGGAAATGCTATGTGAGTGATTTTTAATTTATTGTTTTGCGGAATTAATACCACCATTAGGCCAATCCAAAGAAAACAAATTTATAAATTAGAAATTGGGTAGATAAAGTATCTGATCTGATTTTTTGTTTGTCCATATCCATACGAGTATTGTCATATTCGGCCACAATTGGTGTTGATTTTCAATTTTCAAGTATATACTTCCAAACAAACCTTTGTTAAGAAAGAAAGGAAAATATTACGATAGGTTATCTCTTTCGCCATTTTAGCTTTATTGGCCGATCAATACTCCAGTTCATCTCAAAGTACCAGTCAAGCTTACGGTGCGAAAGAGATAGTATATCTTACTATTACTCTTTCTCTCGTGCACACCAATCTCACATCGGCAGTAGGGAAGCAGTAAATGCTGTTAGCTTGAGTACCCCTCTCCATATCAAAGTGTCAGTTAAGCACGAGACAGATAGTAGATCCTACTATTCTTCTTTCTCTCTCACACACTACTTTCTCATCGGGAGGAGAAAAGCAGTAAATGCTCGAAGTTTTAATCATAAAAGCAATATGAGATGGACAAATCAAAGAAGTGTATATTTTCGTCAAAAAGTAGAAAGATATCAGCTGTTAGAAAGTTTGTTTAAAACTCGGCTTAACTACTTTAAGAAACAGATTATCCTAACAGTTTATAAGCAAAAATTTGTTTTTAATAACATCTTATTATCGTATTAACACATTTAGATCACTGACCCCCAGATTACCATACATTTATAGATATGAAAACGAAATTCGTGATTAAAAAATTATATAAGGTCTGCTATAATTTGAACAATTAGTATTATATTCGTAGTAGTATATTCGCATATTAAATTTGGCCACCGCCACGCCTCAAAAATTTTGTTTATGGTTCTCTGAATATAAAACAGGTTATGTTAATATTTGATACATAATTATACAAAAAGGTTGAACAACAACAGAATCATAAAAAAAAATTAATAGCTTTTATAAAAGTAGTCGTATAGCGTAAGTGAAAATACAAGACTTGTTTCGTTAACTCTTACTTTGAGTATTATTAGAAATTTGTATTTTATTCAACCAACCATCTCATCTAAGCTGCTTTGAAGGCTCTACAATCGATCACGTTCGAATTCAAAACAAACTAGAAAACAGTCGCTTAAACAACAAAGTACCATTGCCTTGGGTACCAGAGCATAATGGGTGTGTCAAAAACGAAATTGCTGATAGTCTCGCACAAAAGAAGGAGCTAGTACTGCTTTTATCGGATATAAAGCTTTCTGTGTCATTTCAAAATGCCACATTATGGATAAACTTCGTAATTGAGAAAAGGAAGTCAGTCCAAAATACCTTTGCTTTGGGTACTAGAGCATAAATGGATTGTCAAAAACGAGATTGCTGATAGTCTCACACAAAAGAAGGAGCTACTACTGGTTTTATTGGATCTTAAGCTTTTTGTTTCATCTCAAAATGCCACATTACGGATAAAGTTCGTAATTGAGAAAAGGAACTAAGTGCAAAGTACCTTTGCTTTGGGTACCAGAGCATAAAGGGTTTGTCAAAAACGAGATTGCTGATAGTCTCGCACAAAAAAGGAGCTAGTACTGCTTTTATCGGATCTAAAGCTTTCTGTCATCTTAAAATGCCACATTATGGATAAAGTTCGTAATTAAGAAAAGAAACTCAGTGCAGCCTACTGGAAAAACACTCCAGGCCAAAGATAAGCAAAAAAGTTAATGCAACTTTTTCACTGCGCTACTCTAAACTTCTCTTCAGAGACCTGAACTCAAAGTGTTCGCAGGAATTCTCACAGGACACTTTCCATAAAGGTACCATCTTTGTAAAATGGGCAAAATGGACAGTTAGAGCCTGATTAGGTTACAAACATACATCCTAAGCGGATAATAGACTTTCTTAAAAGTCTAAATTCTAGACCTCATGGACTAATAACTAGATGTAGATTATACACAAAAGGTAATATCAACAGGGACAATCCTGACTAACCTTCTGTTATTAAATATTTGTTTGTTAAATTTGTTGTCGTAATATGTTATTTATTATAAAAATAGAATGAGACTTGCTGAATCATAGTAAATGGAAATGTTTCACAAATAATCCAGAATATCAAATTGTAAACCGCATATGCAATTTCCTCTAGTGAGTTGCAGAAAAAAAATTGTATTGGCTTTCTTATGAATCAACAAATTAGAGTATATTATTATTAGCAATGATCAAATTCGAATATTTTGGAGGATATAGAGATGTAGGTATTGTGTAAAGTATATTTTGTTTTTAGTAGATTTATATCTACTATTCAGCTGGTTCGCACGTCACGACTTTTCCGATATAACGAAATCTGTGGACACGATAGCGGTCGCATTTCTTAACTGATCGAAATGAAATTTGGTACAAAAATCAATCGTCCCAAAATCTCGGTCGAGTTCGTTAATGGGCCAAATCTGTACGGCCGTTTGGGCGTGACATCAAATCAAAATGGAAAAAAATTCGTAACTTTTTTACTTCACCCTGTACAAAAAAATGTTAGCAGACTTTTTTGTTTGTCTTATAAAGACCTACAACTTTTATCAAAAACATTTTTTTCTAAAACGTATACTTTTAATATATTCAATTAATATAAATCTACTGATGCGCCTGGCTTACCAAGGGCCATTTTTTTTATTCTTCGCTGCAGAGGTTGTCAATCATTAGAGCGATTTTTATCTTAGTAATGAGATAAACCACTTAATTAATCTTCTTCTTCACCACGTACGAACCCAAAGAAAAGGAAGTTTCTGTCCGAAGCTTTAAAAGAATTGGAAAGGACGTCTTCCTCGAAGAGTGTAAGTCGGTGACAATAAACCACGTCATTAATCTTCTTTACGACGTACAAACTCAATGATAACAAATTCTGTTACTGAAGCTTTAAAAGAGTTGGAACGGACATCCTGCTCGAAGAGTGTAAGTCAATGACAATGGACTAGGATTGATTTTTTACCGGTTGCCGTAGTAATTAGGTAAACCACGTCATTAATCTTCTTCTTCACAACGTACGAACCCAAAGAAAACGAAGTCTGTGTCCGAAGCTGTAGAAAAATTGGAGGGGTCGTCTTCCTCGAAGAGTATAAGTCGGTGACAATGGACTACGATTGGTTTTTCTTTTGGTTGTCGTGGTAATTAGATAGACCACGTCATTAATCTTTTTCTTTGCGACGTAGAAACCCAAAAAAAACGAAGTCTGTGTCCGAAGCTCTAGAAGAATTGAAAGGGTCGTCTTCTTTGAAGAGTGTAAGTCGACGACAATGGGTTCCTTTAGTTGCCGTGGTTATTAGATAAACCACTCATTAATCTTCGTCTTTACGATGTACAAACTCAATGATAACAAAATCAGTGTCCGAAGCTTTAGAAGAATTGCAAGGGGCGTCATCCCCGAAGAGTGGAGTCGGTAACAATGAACTACGATTCTTCTTCACGACAAAGAAACAAAAAGAAACGAAATCTGTGTCTGAAGCATTGTAACGGTCTTCTTCGTAGAAGTATGTAAGTCAGTGAAAATGGACTACGATTGGTTTTTCTCTGGTTGTAGTGGTGTCCGAAGCTATAGAAGATTTGGAAGAGTCGTCTTCGTCAAAGAGTATAAGACCGAGGCTCTAAAATGTTCGTTGTTGCTACATGCAAACCACTCTCTAAGGAGTTTCGCCTCCTTCCTATAGATTTTTTTCCCTGGGTTTTTTCTCTGCATAATAACCCGTAGTAGTAGATACCATGTCCCATATAATGCACTTTTCTTCTCTTATTTATCAGAAGTAATTCATTTTGCTAACGTATATACTTATACATATTACGAAATTATGATGTGATGTCAGTTTCAATTATTTTTAGTAGATTTATATCTACTATTCAGCTGGTTCGCAAGTCACGACTTCGGGAAAATTTCACTACAGTTTTTCGTTTTGGGCCCCCCTGACTTCAAAAACACCTTCCGTTCAAAAGTTTATATATATATATATATATATGTATATATATATGTATAGTTCCGATATAACGAAATCTGTGGACACGATAGCGGTCGCATTTCTTAACGGATCGAAATGAAATTTGGTACAAAAATCAATCGTCCAAAATTCTCGGTCGAGTTCGTTAATGGGCCAAATCGGTAAGGCCGTTTGGGCGTGACATTAAATCAAAATGGAAAAAAATTCGTAACTTTTTTACTACACCCTGTACAAAAAAATGTTAGAGGACTTTTTTGTTTGTTTTAAAGAGACCTACAACTTTTATCTAAAACATTTTTTTCTAAAACGTATACTTTTAATATATTCAATTAATATAAATCTACTGATGCGCCTGGCTTACCAAGGGCCATTTTTTTCAACAGTAAATACACAAGAGCTTTTTTTTTACCGGAAAATTTTTCGATTCATCGAAAGATTTTGCCAATCAGTAATATTACGAAAAAAACTGAAATGATAAAATCGCGAGACCGAAGGTCGAGCGATTTTATCTAATTTCAGTTTTTTGAGTAATATTACTGATGGAAAAATCTTGAGATGAAGAGAAAAATTTATCCATTAAAAAAAAGATCGCGTGTATTTTGCTAAGATTATTTTTTTCACCTGTCAAAATATCACAATTTTGTGATTTCGTCCAATGAAAACGCTTAATCTTCAATGTTTTATGCTAAATCTAGCCAATCATTCCGGTTTATATTGATAAAACCACTAGTGGTTTTACTACTATTGATAAAATTATAGAACTGTCAAAAATTCAATAACAATATTGAACAATCAATTTTCGTGTTTATAAGTACTTTACTATAAATCAACATTCATTTATATTATCTAAATATTCTGAAATATATTTTGTTATTATTATTATCACAATTCAATTCATCTAAACGATAATGAAAAATCAAATATGTAGGTACTTTAAAACTAACCTGCTTCCTGGTTCTGCATGCATTTAAAACTTTTATATGCCTAGAGCCAAATGTGGTCTTGTAGGTAAACTTTAAATAGATATACCTAATAATTTTTATTTTGGTAATTTTCTCTTTAATAATATAATTGTATAAATAGGTATAAAAATAAATATTTATTCAAATTATAACCCTGTTTTCTCTACGCTCACGACAACTGACAACTGTCAATACTATCTATTAGTGTAGGTACGGGTAATTTGTCAAATTTTTTATTAAAGTTATTGAAAGGTCAAAAGATTATAAGTATTTTCTCTTAAAATAATAATATATTTATTAAATATTATTCTGTGTAAACCCACTTCCTTTCTTTCTCTTGATTATTAATGTTTTAATAAATTAGATCATAGGTAGGCAACACAAAATACACGTACCCTAGTTTTTGTACAGAATGGTTCAAAAAATAATCTTCTCAAATACCACTCGTCCTGTAAAATTTTACTAGATAAATTTTTATTTTCCAGACTCAAACTTTTTTATTTTAGGCAAAACTACTCAAACAAACTGAATATGATAAAATCACTCGTCCTACGGACTCGTGATTTTATCACATTTCAGTTTGTTTTCGTATTTTTGCCAAATAAAAAAGTTTTCGTGGAAACTAAAAATTTATCGATAAAATTTTAAGGACTCGTGGTATTACCTTTGATAAATTAACGACTAATTATATAAAGAAACAATAAAATTTATTCATTCTAAAACAATTAAACTAGTTAAAAGAACAGTTGTTAAAAATACAATTATTAAATATTGGTTGGGGAGTACTGATTTTAATGTTTTCTTCTCGTGTTTCTACGTATGTTGAATATTCTGTTTCCGAGGGTCTCAAATTATTTATAAGTTGTTCATGGTGTTCGGGGTCAATTTGGAGGTATGGTTTAATCGATTGTGATGACGAGTGTCCTGTTATCTTAATAAGCTGTTGATCGCTAACTCCTGCTTTGGCTAATTGGGAAACTGCGCTGGCACGATTTGAATGGTTAGTAACTTTATTATTGATTATGTCCAATCCAATTTTTGCAGCAGAATTTTTTGTCCAAACAGATATGGTATTAATACCTAAAGGAACATTTTTGTACCAACCTTTAGAATTTTTATTTTTCCAAAAAGGATTTGGAGTTAAAAATAATCGGTCAGAAGTAATATGTTCATTTCTTTTTTCTACTAGCAAATGGAATAGTTTTACAGGGCAAATACTTTCGTCACTTTCATTTCTAGTCAACCATTTGCTGTCTGTTAACTTTTTCGAGCCGCCTTGTGCCGTTTTCGAAAATATGGTGTTATATTCAATCCTACCCGTAGGAAGACCATTTTGGTTCTTTTCTACTTTAAAATAATAAATTTTGCAATTAACAGCTTCTCCTCCTCTCCAAGCCAATTCGTAAGAAGCTATATGAAAGAATCTTTTTTGCAGCCCTTCAGGTTCATTTATATTCCATAGTGTTGCCATTTTTATTATATTTTCTTTGTCTATTGCTGAAGAACACGTCTTTCTTTTTGTTGGAATCAATTGAAGTTGTTTTCTTTTGGCATTTCTAGCATCCCGAGCTTCTTTAAAGGTTATGTCTGTAAAAGGATCAAATTTCAAACCATATTCGTTAAAATATTTCTGTTGTAACATTTTAGCAGTCGTGTTCCATATTGTTTTGACCGCAAATTCTTTGTAATCTTCTCCATTCTTTTTTTTCATATTGAAAGCCCAATCTTTTAATATTTTTGCTAGATCTTGTATTGTAGTATTCTCTTCCAACTTATAATTTCGGCTTTGACAAAACTCCATGAATTGTTTCCATATTGATGACTTCGTATTTTTTGTTGACTTCGGTATTGACTCTTCAATATTTTTTGTAATTTGTTCATGTGAAACCTCTCCAAATCGGTTCATACTTTATGTTTTTTGCAAAGAAAAGGTAGTATTGTTTTATATTGTTAAATTTGACAATTAAATACCTGTCAACAATAATGCAAAATTGATACACACCTACTAGATTGAGGAACATGCGATAAAAAAAAGCGATAAAAAAGGATGCACCTTTTTTATCGATGTCAAAATGACAAAATAGTTTGTAGGTATATGACATTTTAACATTGGAGTTAATTTATCAAAGGTAATACCACGAGTCCTTAAAATTTTATCGATAAATTTTTAGTTTCCACGAAAACTTTTTTATTTGGCAAAAATACGAAAACAAACTGAAATGTGACAAAATCACGAGTCCATAGGACGAGTGATTTTATCATATTCAGTTTGTTTGAGTAGTTTTGCTTAAAATAAAAAAGTTTGAGTCTGGAAAATAAAAATTTATCTAGTAAAATATTACAGGACGAGTGGTATTTGAGAAGATTATTTTTTGAACCATTCTGTACAAAAACTACTTTATTTAAGAACTTCCTAGAACAACTTATATTTCATAATTAACACAAACGAAATGCCGTTACCCCGTTTCCCCCTACCTATTAACTTATCCTCTATGGTACACCATCACTAGATAGTATTGACAGTTGTCAGTTGTCGTGAGCGTCGTGAAAACAGGGTTATAATTTGAATAAATATTTATTTTTATTCCTATTTATACAATTACAATTATATTATTAAAGAGAAAATTACCAAAATAAAAATTATTAGGTATATCTATTTAAAGTTTACCTACAAAACCACATTTGCCTGTAGGCATATAAAAGTTTTAAATTCATGCAGAACCAGGAAGCAGGTTAGTTTTAAAGTACCTACACATTTGATTTTTCATTATCGTTTAGATAAATTGAATTGTGATAATAATAATAACAAAATATATTTCAGAATATTTAGATAATATAAATAAATGTTGATTTATAGTAAGGTACTTATAAACAAGAAAATTGATTGTTCAATATTGTTATTGAATTTTTGACAGTTCTATAATTTTATCAATACTAGTAAAACCACTAGTGGTTTTATCAATATAAACCGAAATGATTGGCTAGATTTAGCATAAAACATTGACGATTAAGCGTTTTCATTGGACGAAATCACAAAATTGTGATATTTTGACAGGTGAAAAAAATAATCTATTTAAATGAACTGATATAGAAAGTAAAAAATCGGCGAAATATCTTTGGCACAGGCACAAAAACAAATAGAATTAAAATAAACCGGTACAATTAAAATAGCTGTAATAGTTTCTTACTGTGTTATTTGTTAATCTGTTTATTGTTAGAAATAAATTTATAGTAAACTATAAAATTCAGTTTTATGTACGAAATACAGTAAAGAAAAGAAAACACAGCTGCGCACAATAAAATACTAAACTACGATACAAAAAGTGAAGAAATAATAAAAAAAATTAGTTGGTCTTAACAAATTTTTCAAAACTAGATTATAGACCAGAGAAATAAGTTTTTACCATGACTTTGACCCGGAACAAAGATTTTTTTGGGAAATGCTATTTTATAAAAGGTGGTTAGTAAGCTAAGAAAAACGAAAATTTATACAAAAACTTGCATCCAGCATCCAGCTTCGTAGAGTCGGAAAAACTTCGGAAAATACGACTTTTAGGGAGACAAGTATTGATCTAATGGCGATAATGTCAATAGAACTTTTGCTACAAAATGACCTTTTTTTAAAACCCTCTACCTTAATTTTCCGCAAAGAAAATTAGGAAAAACCACCTTAATTTACTTTGTTATAATTCAAGTTGAAAAATCAATCTTGTGGGAATGGATAGTTTATAATGCCGGGTTCTGGATCTGGATCTGGAAATTTGGGAGGGGCGAGCTAGTGCTCAGCCAGCACTGAGGCCACATATGACCCATTGTGCATCCTCCCGTGTGTAGGGATATCCTCACCTCAGGATGTCACCAGGCCTATTGATTTAAAATAGGTGATGAGGCTCCCGAGGGGGATCTCCCTGACATCGGCTGGTGTAAGCCAATACTCGCCCAACACGGATCTTCTGATTTCAGAAAAGCAGAGCAGTCATACATAATGTGTTCTACTGTTTCCTCTTCTTGTTCGCAGCCTCTGCATAGCGGCGATTCTGTTAGTTTCATCCTAAAGAGATGTTGTCGCAATTGGCAGTGACCTGTCAGGATTCCCACAGCTGTTCGGAGATTTTGTCTGGTCAATGCCTTAAATTTTTTTGCTGTTTCCTCGCCAGGATGAGGTAATAACTCTCTGGCCAGTCTACAGTTCGTAGTTTCATCCCAGCACTGTATAAATTTTTGGTGAGAGTGCTGTTTAATAAGGTCCACGACTGCGGACAATGTTAGCTTGGTAGACAGGCGAGGGCTAACATATCTGTAGCCCGCAGCCCTCTTTGCTAAATTGTTCGCAATGCGGTTGCCTTTAGAGTTCCCATGTCCTTTGATCCAGCTGAGAGTGACCACGTTATTCTGGCTGGCCTCAGTTAGAGATTGGTGACATTCTAGTACTAAACTTGAAGTGAAACGTGGTCTATTCAAGGTCAGTAGTGCTTGTCGGCAGTCTGTATATATGTTTATATTCCTGCCTGTGATGTTCCTATTGATTAATTCTTTTGCAGCTATGGTTATGCCTGTGAGTTCTGACTGAACCACACTTGACAAGCCATCCATAGCCCATTTTGTTTTTAGGCTTAAGGATCTAGAGTAAATTCCACATCCTACACCTTGCTTTGTTTTTGATCCATCCGTATATACGCTCAGAGCGTTCACTACGTTGGGGTCTGCTGCCTTGTTTGTTAATATTTTGTAGGGTTTGTCAAAGACAAATCTTGGTGCGACGGCATCCGTGACTGCCTGTAAGAGTGGTATCACTTTTATCGATTCCCTCCACAGACTATTCCTATAGGTGCCAGTCCCTACAGTGGGTTCGATACCAACCGATAATGCCGGGTTAAAAATACGCTAAAGATGAATTAGGAATAAAAATGGTCAAAAAAAAAAAGAAAATGCTTACCGAATTAAGTACTATGACGCCACCGTGAGGTGGCGCATTTAATATCTCATACGAGCAATTCTTAATTAAATACTATGACGCCACCGTTAGGTGGCGCAGATTATCTCTCATATATTTAAACTTACCATTATCATTAAATCCAGTATTATGACGCCACCGTAAGGTGGCGCAGTTTATGTCTAATATATTCACAAAAAACATTAACTCTTACTTTATTAAACAAATAAATTCGTCCCTCTTTGTCTCAATCGACATAAAAACGTTCGGGTGATTAATTTATTATTGCAATATTAACTCATTTAATGATTAAAATAAATATAAACAGCAAAAGTTTAACCAACAAGTTGATAACAAATTTGTCGGTTTTCGCTTTATCTATAATCTCACACTATTTGGTGATATTAAAGAATTATTGCTGGTATCAATTATCAATTTATTGAGATAATTATATAAACCAATATTATAATGCTATTAATTATAAAATAAAAGATAACCTAGAAATATACATCCATATATATAACTACAATAGGTTTTGAAAGTCGTTTTAGGCTACTTAAGGTCTAGACACACATAACCGGTCCGTCAACGACACGAGTGTAGTCCGAGTGTCGTTCGTCATACGGTGAAGGATTTGACCAATGAAATTCAATAAGACTGCTTACACATTACTGGCTGACGCCCGAGAGACGGAACGGCAACGGATCAGCATCGGGATGGATTATGGATTAGTTTTGTTTTAATTTTTGACGGTGACGGATCGTTTTCGCCCAGCATGGAAATTGAAAAACTCATAGAAGAGGTTCGCAAATACCCCGTGCTCTATGATCAGAGCAGCGAAAAGTATAGAAATACAGAATATAAAGATAGAATTTGGAAGAATATAGCAGAAACCTTAGAAGTAAAAGCCTTATGAATCTATGAATCCATATTCTGTTCATTCTTCTTTCATTACTTTTTTTAAACTGTTCGTCATCTAAAGCAATTGCTATAATTGCCAAATCACTATTTGTAAAATTCGCTAACATGGTTTTGATAATCTAACGGGACTAACTGATATTTAGGTATCAACACAACGAAACACATTGGCGTTCTCCTGTCGGTAATATGTGGCCACTAGAGACGCAGACCGTCTGACGGACGACACTCGGCCCACATTCGTGTCGTTGACGGACCGGTTATGTGTGTCTGGACCTTTAATAGTTATCTATTTACTTAAATAATTCGCGCATCCACCAAAAATGACATTTTGACCAATATGACGTCACTAAGTCGTAATCGGAGTACTTTATTGGTCATATTTGTGTTTGATTTAAATTATCTTTTGTTATTTTTGGATTGTGTTTGAAATGGTTGTAAAAAATTATTACAAGCACAACAATAAAATTCAAGAAAAACTATTTTTCAAATAATGCAGAAATATCTCGGAAGTGGTTGCATCTCGGAGGAACCTAATGAAGTAAAACCAAATTCAAATCTTTAGTTCTACTTTACCATACTTTAAAGTATAGTATATTACATAACTAGTGCGGAAAGTAATACTTTTCACACGAGTGGGAAATAGTCGCACGAGGCGTACGTCGAGTGCGTCAATCCCACGAGATATCACGGATTTTCAAGTTTTTCAAACATTGTAAACTTTTTTTTTAAATTAAATTTAGAATTAATATTTATATATCTTAAAATGCACATTTATAATATTTCGACGACAACTAAATTTTACAAGAATTATTTATTAATCCGGTCTGTTATTTTATCCCAGTGTCGTTAATCTTGACTTTAAAGTTATTTTTTATACTTTTTTTTCCACGTGCGAATGTAAACAACAGCGATAAAAATATTTAATAAACGGCTGACATTCCCTTGAAACGAACATTTAAGATTGTAGATTATGATGTCCTGATTTATTTTAAAAGATAAATAAATACTTGGGATGTATTTACACGTAACCTTAGGTATTAAAAATGTTTGGGTTTTTCCTAGACGATAAAAAGTTAATTTTGTCAACTATCCACCAAAAAAAAAGCATCAATATTTTTAAGTCAGTTGATAAATTCGACTTTAAATAATAAAAGGCTTGGTGCGTATATATTCTTCATATTCTTGCCGAAACCTCTAGGTGAGTAATTCAGCGAGACATTTTTCGAGACGAGGTAGCGGAAACGAGAATATTCACTCTCGACACTTTATTACAAATTGAAGACGCAGAAGAAGTATGCATTTCGCCATTGTCAGCTTAAATATTCATTTCCCAATAAACACTGCAAAAGAACGATGGCAGATGATAAAAAAGAGAGTATATAGATACGCTACTCTTGCGCCTTTTTGCGCCATATTTCGTCAAAAAGTGGAGGCGAGACAAAGCGAGACGATCGTGACAAGGTAAGCGCACATACTACACTCTCGGTCTCGCAGACTCTCGCAGAGCGAATAAAGGTAGCATAACTTGATTTGTCGATTACATAATTGCAGTATTATCATCTTCAGGTATTTTATGCAATAAATGGTTCACATATTTACTAAAACAGGAATCTGAAAAAAATGGTTTTCAGTAAAAAGGAGTGAAGACTCTTTAAGGTCGGTTTACACGAGACGTGAGAGTTATGAATCACGAGCGTGGTTTCAAAAAGGATCATACGAATCGTGATGGTGTTTACACGTGAACGCGATTTTCATTCAGTAAGATGGAATCGTTACTAGCGGAAGTGGGCCACAATATTATAGGTAGCTAATAACGGGTTCAATGTGCATAGTATTTGAAAACGAAATAATAAATGGAAAATAACAAACCTTCAATATTCATGGCTGATACTATTCTTTCCACAGCTTCGCCTCTAGCATCTCTATTTCTATATGCCTGTAACTTTGTGTTCCATAAAACTTCTTCCTTTTCGTAATAATCTATGAAATTCATAGTTTGTTCATCGTTCATTTTCATAACAGTCTTTACACTCATATCGTTTGCAACTTTTTGTACTTTTATAATTTAAAATGTTGTAGGTTTAATAATTTAATTTATAATATATAAATCTATAATTATTATTATTAACCTATATATAATATATTATAATAAATTAATATTTTACAAACAAACAAACAAATATGCTTTATATTATACAGTGTACATCACGACTGAGCTTTCACGACTGCAATATCCAACATGGTTTGATATTGTACGAACCAGTCGTAACAGATTCGTGAACGATAATTCCACTATCGTGAAATACGAATTGATTGTTTACACAAACCGTAAGCCACGCTTTCGTGAGCCACGATCGTGGATCACGTCTCGTGTAAACCCACCTTTAGAATTAAGGAAAGAGAGTGTTTTAACGAGACATTTCTCGAGACGAAGTTGGGAAAACTAGCATACTTAGTGTCACTTTATTACAAATTGAAGAAGTAGAAGTAATATCCTTTCCACCATTGTCTTCTAAAATATACATATTCCAACAAACGCAGCAAAAGAACGACGAAAAATGATAAAAAAGAGAGTGTATGAGCTATTCATGTGCCTCTCTGCGCCATATTTCGACAAAAAGTGGAGACATAGCGACACGAGGTGGCGCACATACCACACTCTCGGTCTCGCAGACACTCGCCGAGCGTGTGAAGATAGCATAATTTGATTTGTTAATTTTATAATTTCACTATTATCATCTGCAATAAATGGTTCGCACATTTACTAAAACAGGAATCTTTGGTGACATAAATTGGTTTCGCGTAAAAGAGAAGTAAGGATAAAGAGGTCACATAGGCAAAGATTGGGTGATCAGATGGTTTATTTATTTACGAAATATTTTGAAAACAAATAAAATTATTAAATAATTAACATGTTGGGTCTTGATTTTAAGTTTATATAAAAAATTTGGATTACTTGACAATAACCGTGTTACACATGAATGATATTATAGAAGGATTTTAATTTCTATTGTTTTTTTAAACACCCAAAAAATAACTTCTATTGTTTAACTCTAAAAGTAGGTGGTTTGATAATATTATTTACGTTTATATTAAATATGTATATTAAAATTATAATAGTGGGTATAACGTGTATGTTATGATTCATATAGATATATCATAGTTGTTTTTACATGGATAAAGTTTGATAGTCGCAAACCTACACGTGACAAAACACTGAATTTTCTTCCTGGACATTGAAATTTATCTGTATAGCAACATACATCGCATCAGTTTGTTTGCCAAAAGAAATTTCCATTGCTACTTTGGACTCGCATAAATGTTTTGTCTGAGCTCTACTACTCGTTTTATATTGGTTTGATATTTATAATATTTTGCTATTTTTAAATAGTGTCATCTAAAAACAATTTAAGCTTCTTCTACCTATCATCACTCTTTACAATAATTCTCTTAGATTGTTATTTATAGTTGAAATTTAGAAATTAGGCAAACAATAATCAATACTAACGAGAAATCGAAAAAATGTCACATTCGGCAGGACTCGAACCGGCAATCTTTATCTATAACCGGTGGCGCCTTTAAATAATTCAGCCACAGATGCATTGGTAGTTAATCGACGTTTTTGAAACTTATATTACCTATGCCATTTACTCAATTTCTCCTTAAGCACACCTATAAATTAGCATTATGTCTTAAATAGAAATTAGAAATAATCATAGGCTAATAGGTTGTGAAAAATAAAGTGGTACCCTGTCGTTAAAATCTTTCCACTATTTCCTAAAATCAGTTAGAATGGCCTACGTGATTATATGAGCGTATTACTTACAAACGATGTTCTGATCATTCTCGAGAAGAATCTAGAAAGAACCTATCATATCCCTTTTCTTAATCACGTGCGCTCGTAAGTCTATTTAAGGCACACCCTATGCAATTGGCTTTGATGGACTAACCATCCCCTTAGTCAAAAAAAGTTTTGATTTTCTTTTTGTTAAACTTACAAGTGAATGAGTTCCGAGTGTCGTTTATTACAAGAAAGGTTGGTAATTTCTTTGAACTGGTTTTACAATTGCCGCCTGCTGAATGAGACTAGAAAATGGTCGAATTTTTTCGAAATTAAGCTGGTTACTGAGTTATTCTAAAAGCACTCCTGTTCCAATCTGTAAGTTTTGTTTATCTTTAAATAATTACTGACTGTTTTTATACATACCATCTACAGAAGGTTGAGACAAGGTAATTCAGTTACCTGAAGACCTTGAAGATGCCAACCTTGAAATCGAGGGAAGCGCGTCAGTTGGACACAAGAACATGTTACATTGGAGCGAAATCAAAATAATCTTTTTACCGATAAATCTAGGTTTGGTTTGTACCCAGATTCTCAAAGGATACACGTATTGAGTGAACCTGGCGCAAGAAATTGAATGTAACATACAAAAGAGCTACAGAGAAAGCACAATAATAGTATGGACAGGAATTTTGCTTGGCAGTAGAACTGAGCTAGTTCTTCTGGATAAATTTTTATCATTAGATGTTCTAGAACCTGTAGTTGTTCCATACGCGCAAAACATTGGTCCAGATTTTATGTTGATGCTACTCCACATACAGCCGAGCAGGAAGAGCAGAATATTCCAGTTTTGCCCTGGCCAGCTCAATTGCCCGATCTCAATCCTATTAAGCATGCGTGGGAAATGCTTTAGCGGAGAGCTTTTTAAGACCAGAATCAATTTCAAACTCGTCAACAGTGCTGGATGGCGATTCCCCAAGAAGATCTGGATAACTTGATCATCAATATGGAAAGACGCTATAGAAACACGAGGGGGCGTTCTTTCTTTCTTTGTTCCATTGTCAATTTTTAGTAAAAATTGGATTAATAAATTTTCGTTTTTTTGCATACATTTTAAACTGTTCATATTTTTTTATGAAAATAAGTCATTTTGATATCGTCGTTTATTTCTCTTTCCACGTTAGTATCAGGCTTACACAAATTATTCCATTCCACCTTTGAACCATTTTATAAATAATTTTTTAAATATCCCTAGATTTTGAGCATGTGTGTATAACTGAACAACACTAATAACATTTAAAATTCATCGATAGTTTATAATATCATGGAATTTTTTAGGTAGGTAACCTTGTTTTAGTTTTCGGACATATTTAAAATTGGTGACGACAATAAAAAAACTTAGTCAACAACTAATGTTATGTTAAGTTTATTTTAATATTCATTTCCATATGCTTATTTAATATTTATCTACTCGTTGACAATATATTTTGTTAAACTATCCTATATATTTTATTTTCCGTAAACATTTACTACCTTGAAAATTAAATTTTATTGTTAACTTAAAATTTCATAAAGTGACTTACTTTAATAATTGTATTTAATGAATCACACTGTTGACTTGACGTACTATTTATCAAGAGTACAATAAATTATCCACAAGAGCAAATAATTTATAAAATATGATTCCTAAGAATTTGACTATACAATAAAAAAATATAAAAGAAGTCCCTTGTAACAAAATTAAAATCACAGCCTCTCAGAACACCGTTGTAAAGACAATTCCGGGTTCTAAAGTGGTCGTTAATGACCATTAGGGTTTTATATATTATATTGTAGCCTTAGAAGTTACAATTAACAGGTTTGAATTTCACTTAAGTTTCCTGAGGATAACCCCGAGATATATTTCCTCTTCTGAAGTTGAAACAGGAGGTTAAATCATTGATTTGGTGGATGAAATGGGTGTCGTTTTGTAAGGATTATATACAGAGCGGGGCTATGGCAACTGCTACAAGGCCAGGTTCCCATAACCTTATTGAAGGGAAGAGAGCAACCAGAGCTATATGAAAGGGTAAAGTAGGATCAAATAATGAATATTTTTCCGGATAGTCCCTAGGTATAACTTTGTTAGAAACTTTTCAGTAGAATTACTGGAAAGGGATTCATGGAACAATAGAAATCTGGTATATTAATGGCTCAAAGACAAAAAAAGGCACAGGTTTGAGTATAAACAGTAGAGGACATAGGATACAAGTCCAATTAAGTCTACAGTGTTTCAGGCTAAAGTAATGGCCATACAACACTGTCCAACATTGATCATTAGTCAGGGAATAACGGGTAAACGTAGTTTTAAAGGACACAAATAAGCTTATAGCTGGTGTGGGACTGCGTTAGGGCCGCAAGTCGAAATTCTCTCACACTGGCTTGGGTACCACTCAGGGTTTCAGGGCAATGGAGAGGCTGCTGAATTGGTCCGAGCGGAAGCTAACATCCCAATGATTGACCTGGAACTATTCGAAGAGGTTACTGACACGTTTAGAAAGGCAGCCGTTGAGACTAGAGAAGGCCCAGAAGTGGTGGGAAAAATCAGCGGGCAAGCGACAAGCCAAAGTCAAGTCTTCATAAAAGAACACTGCGAAATTTACTACATAGCAGCTATGACATAGGCCATAGACAAAACAATGTCAGAATGATTGTTAGTCTCTTGACATAATACACCTGAGTCAGCTGATCTTGGCAGATAAAAACATCTGTACTACCAAAAGGCTGCTCCAAGTAACGTGAAGAGGCCAGTTTCAAGGCTATTAAGTCACACTAAGAGAGCTGGTGCTCTAATTCTAATATAGAGATGATGGTAATATCTATCTACCTAGGATTATTTGAAAGTTCTTTTGTCGAACACCAAGTAGTCATTAGCATTGCTAAGAGCACGAAATCCAGTTTTTACTCTCTGTTAACCATTAACAACCACAATAAAGGCTATAATACTCCTTGGCGACAGCGTTTTACTTCTTTTATGGTAGCTTATTGATCTTCAAAGTAATAAAGTATGTTCCTAATGGTAAGCATGGATTGTACCCATTCATCAGTATTTAGTTCCTTTGTTCGCTTTACGAGATAAAACTCTCTGGTAAAGGTGATACAAACCTTTATTATTTATTTGTTTTTTGTCATTGAAATATAAAAATATAAATAAATAACACACAATTAAAGATTTGCCAAGAGGTCTTGCTTACTATGTATAATGATTTATAAAGCATACTTATCTTATCTTACTACAACCAAACCGGTGCGATAGTCGTATAAAAAGAATTCGCAAAGTTAAAACCAAATATGAAAAAAAAAATGATTTATAATCTATTTTTTAATTTCCTTGGTCGTAAATATAAACCAAAGTCTTAAAATGTTTCACTTGTTTTCATTCTAACATAAATACGAATAATCCCACTTTTTTGATACCAATATAGTCTCCAAGAGCTTTTTTTTTTAAATCTATGTCAAAAATATAAGCCATGTACACGAATTGTTACAAAAAAACTTTTAATACCCGCGTCCCATATTTAAAATCCTTGAAAGCTGAAATAATGGGTCAAACATTTAAACTTACAACAAAATATTTGTTTGTTGGTGCATACCATTTGCAAGGTAAATGATTTCTGCTATTATTAGCTGACAAATTATACCAAACAAATTTTTGCATACTAATTATTTTGGATATAAACAGATTTTATTGAGATTTGTAAGATAAAAAATACTTTTCTAAAGAGGATACTAGGCTGTAGATTAATTTAAACACTATAGCAATAAAGACAAAAAACATAAAGATAAAATATGTCTTATCAAGATTAATTGGTAAAGCAGTTATTCCAGTCTTCAGTAGACACCTGCAAAATCGCTGTTTTAAAGACATCGATGGCTTCTTCTGGTGGCTGGAATGCCCACGCATTGAATTATTGATCTTTGGGAACGTGAAGAGGTCGTTGGGACCTAGGTCGGGACTATACGGTGGATGGTCTAATAATTCGATGTTTTGAAGCTCCAAAAACTCGATTGTCTTTTGGGCAGTGTGAGCACTTACATTGTCCTGATGTAGGATTATTCGCCGTTGTTTGTTGCTTTGTTTCGCGATAACTTCTGGTAAATAAACTTTTACATACTAACCGAGGTAAAAATTCTTTGATCTTCTAAAGCAATTGCTGCCACATGACCAGATTTTGACACAAAGGTTGCGACCATTTTCTTTGACAAACTTTGATAAAGGACCACTTTTGTTGGTTTTTCTTCAACGTGAAACACCCAACAGATTCGAAGGAGTAAATCCAAGATTTATCGCCACTAACAATACTATAAACGTTTTTTGAGCTTCTTTTGTTGAACGGTTCCAATATTTTTCGACACCAATTGGCATGAAAAGGTTTTTGCTCTTCTGTGAGCAAATGAGAGATCCAACGGGAAAGCAACTTCGTAACACTCCGTTCTTCACGTAGTACCTTTTGGATCGAGGTTTTTGAAATGCCTCTATCTACCAGTATGTTACAAGGTGGTCATTTTTAATTAGCTGACGAATCGCATAAATATTGTGCTGTGTGACTGCTGTTTTGGGTGGACCTAGCCTGGATTCGTCGCTGAGACTGGAGCGACTACGTTGAAATTCGTCATACCAGCTGTAAGAGTTGATTGGTGTAGTAGTTCATTCCCAAACACAGAAATCATTTCAGCGAAATATTGCTGTTGGGAAAATCCTTTCCGAAAATATTGCTCCAAAATGTTCTCGGGTTAGATCCATTTTTCGACTGACTTGTTTGTTTCAAAAACTTACTGTATAGTTTCGTTGAAAGTTAATTTTTACTTTTTTTGCATTCACACTTCATGCCGACAAAAAAATGCCGGCAAAAGATTTCCTTTAGCGGCATTTTTTGTCGACATGAATTTGTCGGCATGAAGTGTGAATGCAAAAAAAGCAAAAAAACACGACTGGTTGTATCTCAATGAAACTCTGAAGGTTCTATTGGTGGAGCCTTATAAGTGGCTATATGCAAAACTAAAAACACAACCCTCGTATTGTCCTGATTTCTGTTGCATTAGGCCGAATAGCCCTGGCAGCTGAGGCCTCAACAACGAAGAAGAAGAAGAAGATTTCTGTGTAGTTTTAAGAATAAATTATAGTAAATTTAAACATTTTTAGCTTAAGTCTCATTTTCCATTAAAAAACTATTTAAAATAGATTAGAACCATTTCCTCATTTTTATCCTGATTACAAAGTAATTTTAAATTTATAGTTAACAGTTTGTTGATTATTAACAAACTGAAGGCTACTAATAAACTTAAAAAAATATTTTTCATATGCATGTTAACTTTTTATTTGTTCCAAAACATTAACACCAAATTGAGTTACGTCAATAGAAGATACCAGTTTTACTGATAAGTTCTTGATCTTTTAACACATAATATTTATATACATAAAGCCACATGTGTTTAGTTATAGTTTTAATAAACAAAATCATTTTATTTTATTGTTTTGTACATTTCCATTGGAATATTTGTATAAATTTTAATTAATTACATATGCGATACATGTAGGAACAGTTTATTAAGTCTTAATTAACTGTCACATATAATTAATTAAATAAATAATTAAGAGCCTTGAAATGCCCTTTGACAACCGATTTTTTTGCACCGGGTTACTTGATTGGGGTAATTTTTCCTGTCACCACCATCCACCTCAACCATTAAATTAGCGGAAATACGCCTTGTTCTCGTTTTTTTCTCACTTTTTTTGCAATTCTTGGTTGATTGTTGTGATCTTCGGCTTGTACAAGATTTCCAGTCACGGAAGTATTTCTCCAAAAATATGATCGATAAATTAGGTTACACTTGCTCTAAAGGACATTTTCAAATCGCCAGAATGGAGCAATAAAGAAATACTTATTAATGGAAAACATCTTAATCATCTAGAATTTGCCAATGACCAATACTTACCTATGGTTCTCAAACATGGACTTTAATAAAACAATATTTTGATAAATTAAACAACCCTCAGAGAGTTATTAAAAGACAGATATCCTTAAAAGACCGAAAAAGAAACAGTTGGATCAGGGATCAAAATAAATATAGCTGAACATACAACTAAGCTGAAATGGAGTTGGATTGGTCGCAACGAGAGAAGAACAGATGAAAGATGGAACACCGCAATTCAAAATTGACGTGCCTACGATGGAAGAAGAGGAAGGGGAAGACCTCAGATGAGATGATTTTAAGAGATATGATGTGGAGAAGATAGGCACACGAGAGGGGAAGATGGAAACAATTAGGGGAGGCAATGGATAGACAAAAGACCATAAAAGAAACAGTTGGATCAGGGACCAAAATAAATATATCTGAAATGGAGTTGGGCTGATCGCAACGAGAGAAGAACAGATGAAAGATGGGACACGGCAATCTAAAGTTGGCGAAAAAAGAGAAAGCGGAAGACCTCAGATGAGATGGAGAAATGATTTCAAGAGACATGCGCGATTGATGTGGAGAAGATAGGCACACGAGAGGAGAAGATGGAAACAATTAGGCGAGGCACTGGATAGACAAAGGGCGAAAAAAAATATCACGTATATCCATAACTTTTTTCGTATTTTTTGGAGCAGTAGCAAGAGAAAAACAATTAACATGAAAAAAGAGTATTTTGGCTAGTTTAAGAGCGTTTTAGGAGGGTGGGGTTGATCTGACTGCACCGTAATGGTAACCCAATGAAGGTGTAAAAAATGCATTTCGATATTCTTAATCCAGGATACCCATTACAGAATCAAGAAATACAAAACGTTAATTATCAAATTAATTTCGCCATTAGGTGCAACTGTGTGATATAAAATAACATGGCAACAATAATAATGTAAAAAAATGTTCCAATTACTGGCTAATTTATTGCGAAAGAAAAATATGAATTTCGAGGAAGTAAACATTTTGCTAATTTATCAAAATTATTTAGAATTTAATTAGTTTATGATCCAAAAGTTGTTATTGATTTATATTTAAATAATGCACCTCATATTATAATAAATGCTGAATCAGTTTTGCCAAAATTTAGTGCGTCAATCGATGATTTACTGACCATGGAATGTGAAAAATAAGTCATTAAAATAAAGGCAACATAATTTTTATTATTAAAAAATAATTTAAATCATTATAAATCCTGAATTTATCATGACCAAAAAATCGAATCAATTCTAGAGCAATTAAATTAATGGACATCCTGAATCAAATTGTTTCTTTCCTTAGTAGGAATGTAGATGATTAAATGTCGCAATCTATCAAATCTAATTGCCCTTTGTGAATAAACCTAATGGTGTCTTCAGACAACTTACCATTCTCGGTATGTCTGCTCCACTAACTTATTTTATCGAACAAGTCTTCCTATAATTTACTAACGGTTGACCAGGTACATAAACGATGCTTTTCAATCACATAAATAAACAATTGTGACATGTGTTTGAACGAATAGACCCAAATACAACTACATAACAAAACCAAAGGAATGTTAATATGATTTAATTTACAAAAGCTAAGTGTAATTTTTGTTGCAAGTCTTAACATAGAAGAGATAGTAAGATGATTATAGTAAATATTTTTCTTCAGTAGACCACTTTTCTACATTAAAGGTCAAACCACCCAAGATAAGGTGTGAAAACTGGAGCCCAGAGTCATAAGAGCAGCTCCGAAGAAGGATAAACTTAATTGAGTCCTATTATAAGAAGAAGAAGGTGAAGAAGAGGAAGAATGTGAAGAAGAAGTGTCCACAAAAGATATTTTTCTATTTTTTCTTCGGATAGCTATGGATCGTGGTTCTAAATTTTAATTTTTCGAGTGTAAACCCTTCACGGCAAACTACAACTCTGTTAACAGATGGTTTATTCACCAAATTATTTGTTTATTAACAAATAAACTGTTCCAACTATAATGTATGAAAACATTAATAGTTTTTTACATTTGGCATTAACACATTACCAAGCGAGTAGTGAATGAATTCACAGTTATTTTTAGGGTAAGCCTCACGTGTCTACTAGCTGTTAAATAAACTTTTTAATAGCAAAGGAATTGAAAATTTTCAGGTAAATTAACACGCCATCAGACACTTCTAAAGTGGATTTTAAAACTTAAAATGATGTCACAGACAAAATTGAATCTAATAAATATAACAAGTAAAATTGACTAGATATGTCATTTTTGCAGACCTTTGAAGACCTATCCACACGTATAGGTTTGATGAAAAAAAATGAGTATCAGTTTTTAGTATCGGGAACCCCCAAAACCAAGTTTCAATAATATATAGTTATTAAAGTTTTGGAAAAAAGTGGCTGTGACTTACGGACAGACAGACAGACAGACATGACGAATCTAAAAGGGTTCCTTTTTTTACTACGGAACCCTAAAAATCGTTTTTATGTACATATTCATTAAAAGTAATTAAAATTTTTTCTTAGAACATATCAGATACATCGATAGATATAAACAATGTTACATAAACCTTCATCTAAATTTAATCTGTATACCAAATGTTTCTAATATTAAATTAAAATCTAGAATGAATACATTCCTAGTAAACAAGTATTCGAACTGAATAATAACGTAACAAAAAACTTGCAAATTAATTAACAAAACGATAATAATTTTAACATTAACACACTGATGAAACTGGTGAAGGTCAGCCAAAAAAATAAAAAGGTTAATATACTTTAATTTGGCTGATTATACAAATACATACGAGGTACTTTTTGAAATTTTGAAAGTTTTTAGAAAGTATACAAACAAGAATATATTAAAGGAGAAATTGAAAAAATATCGCATCCACCGAGACTCGAACTCGCAACCTTTAGCTCTACGCGCTGACGCTCTAACAACTAAGCTATGAATGCCTAGCCATCAAATCGCTTATCGGTCGTTAAATTCTACTCCTGCCATATGAGACACTTACTGGATGCCACATTTTTTAAATTTCTCCTTAATAAAATCTTTATCCACACTATAAATTTTCTCTTGAAACGCTTTATTCTGGCACACTCCACACTCTCGCTTCTTCTCGCATACCGAGACGAGGCGATAGCACACATCATACTCTCGCTCTTGCTTAGTCTCGCAGACACTTGTCGGGAGTGTGGAGGTAGTATAGAACCTAAATCGAACCGAAATTTAACCGAAAGCGAATGAAGATTGAATCTAACATTTTAATTAAAGATTTAATGGATAAATAGAAAGATATTTATCTGCTGCATATAACTCGTGACTTAAAATCAATACAATAGGAAACTTACATATGGCTGCCTTTCTTATGGACTAAACAACTCTTTCTTACCTGAAAAATAAAAGATAAAATATTAAAATATGTAGATTGCAAAGAAACCATAAAATTGCATTAAGGTTTTCATATACCGGCTTTAAATTAAGTATGCGCCATTTTCATAATTTTTAAGTGGTTAGATGGATTCCTTTCAAATTTAAACAAGGAATAGTTCCAGGCAGGAATTGAATATTTTTTTTACAAACGATCGAAAGTAACACATTTTTTTGTTGTGTTTAAATATCCTTAAGATGATGCAAACAGAATAACAGTATCTTCAGAAGGTCTCCAGAAAGTCATTTTAATTAATACAAAGACAAAAATATTCATCCAGATATAATAAAATTTGTCTATGGATCCACTGCTAAATGCACCCACCACTGTTACATTTATGGTTGCTGTATAACTACTTCTCAAACTTATTCTTAGAACAAAACATTCTTGCAAAGAAATAAAGATCGAGTACAGATCTCATTATGTAATATTAACTATGGTCAACTAGTATATGCGCTGTTTGGTGGACAGAACCTTGCGACTGTTCAATCTCAATCCCTCTGACACTCTACCACCACATTTGACAGATAGTTGGTTATAGTCCGATTCATTCGTTCCACATTCCATCAGACTGAGGATGCATCGCTGTGGTTCTAGTTTTGTGGATGCCCAATCTTTGGCAAACTTCTTGAAACAGCCTGCGCTCAAAATTTCTCTCTTGGTCTGAATGCAATTCTAGTGGTACCCCAAAACGGCTTACAAATTCTTCAAATGCTAAAACGGTGAACCCATTTAGTGAAGTAGTCCATTATAACAAAGATGTACTTAAATTCCTACATCGCTCTGTGGAAGTGACCCCAATACACCAACTGCGATTCTTTCAAAAGGACACCCGACCAGTTATTGTTGCATTTACTCGTTTGGTTTTCAATGTGGACAATTACTGGCAGCACATGTAGTTCATTTACGACACCAATCTTTAACATCGTTAGGCCAATTTACCCAGTAAAATCTTTCTCGGACCTTTTGCAGCGATTTCGTGATACCCAGATGTCCTCCAGAACTATTATTTTGTATCTGTTTTAAAATTTCCATTGTGATAATTGGGACATACCTTCGCGCTGTCTCAGTATTCGTTGTGATAGCTCCTCTTGTTGGCTCGTCATTCGTTGTGATAGCTGGGAAAGTTGTTGCAATTGTTCAAAATTTGCTTTTTGAACCGAATATTTGAACTCCACACCGTCAGAGTCCAACTTATTACTTAGGCAGTATTCATGGAGCTTAGTTACTCAACAATATGGATTTGCATCCAGTAGCTCTCTTTTGAGCTCAGCCACCAATAGTTCATTTAACTTCTTTCCAGGCATTCTTCTATCTTTACCCCACCTCTGCCAACAGACTCACAAGAATTCTGCTGGAAAACGTCTATTTAAAAACTCCCCTTAACTGCCTGCTAATACATCCCCTTTATACAGTAAAAACGAATATTCTACTGTTTTCGAGAAACATGGTCTAACTTTATTGCTACATACTAGAAGAACTTAGAATATTCGGGAATATAGTCACTAAAACATAACCTAAACAGTCTTTTAATAAAGGTCGTACTTTTGAAGTAGCCTTGATAAAATCGTAAAAATGATGGCATTTCAAGTTTCTTTGGATAAACTATAGGTACTTAAATGCAGTTACTTCTTGTAAATTGTATTAACCTATAAAGTTAGGAGTTGTTACATAATCTGTTACAACTGAATATATATTCAAAAAAGGCAAGGTGAAGTCTTGTTTCACTTATAAATATTTTTGTACCTAAATATAAATAAATCTAGGTGTGTATCTATAAAAAAAATTATATTATTTATGGTTCAACGTTTACTAACAAACCGCTCGTTTTTCTATTTTTACATTTCAAAACATTCACGCAAATTCGGTTTTTGTTAGCTTATGATCGTTGTTAAATCGCACGCTGATTATTTCGATTTAATGATCATAAGTTTGAGTATCACTGGCTATGTTTACACAGAAATGTAAACACTTAAAATAGAAAAGTTTGTAAATATAGAAGCTTATAAAACCGTTACGTAATTGGTTTCTGTACCATCTTAAATCTTTAAGCCGGGTCCAGACATGTGCAATGTATCGTGTAATGTAACGTGTAATGTAACGCGAATTCTCCGTTTGGACGGCACTGCGAGCATTACGTGTACGCTCGCCGAATGGTTCGAGGGAATCCATCGGATGTCGGTTTTTCGACCGAACACAAAGGCGCTCGCGCTGTGCTCGCAGTCTACGTTTGGACGTTCCCGCAATTACTACCTCTCTCGACATGTTCGCGAATACTAAATGGAAATGGATAGAAAATTCGCGGTAAGTATTCTGGTTGCATTCGTTCTATGCTCAGGTAGCGTCCAAATGAATTCGGATTACATTACACGATACATTACATATGTCTGGACCCGGCTTATTATTTATAAATGTTTCAATTGAATAAAAAAGGTGCTTTAGGAAAAAATTTTGAGGGTAATTTTTTAGGACGCGCGTGTGCACGGTCACGAAAAACCGACAGTATGAAGTTAGTTCTTTTTTTCATAAACTTGGAAATAAATACAAAAACAAGAAAAATGACAAACTGGTAAACTGTTTTTTATTGTTTTTGTATTTATTTTCGAACTGTATGTAAAAAGAAAGAACTAATATGTTGACTAACTAACTTCATACTGGCGGTTTTTCGTGACTGTGTACCTACAGTAAGAAAAATTATGTGAAATGCAGGTATTTCTATTTTAAAAAAGTCGATTATTGCTTAGTCACAAAAACTGAATTTTTTATCCTTTTAGAGTGTTCCTGACATCTATTGTGGTTAAAATTAATGAGATGTCGACCCTATTTTCCGACCTTCAACTTTGAAATTGTGTTTACTTGAAAGTACAACTACCTTTCCACTGTTTACTCTGGATACATCGATTATTTTGGTATTGTATATACATATAAAAGGAAGTTGTCTTTCTGTCCTCCTGTCTGTTTGAACACGATAAACTCGAAAACTACCTAATGGATTTTTATACGATTTTCAACAATAGAAAGAGTGATTCTTGAGGAAGGTTTCGGTATATAATTTATTATACTTTTATGTAAATTAGCATAAATATGGCGATAAATGTTGAAGAGGGTGCAAAAAATTTTACCAACTGGGAGCGTAAACCACCCTAAGGTGTCGCACTTGATGTCTCATTTTTATTTATACGAGCAATTCTTACTTACAAGTATACTTATAGGACGCCACCATAAGGTGGCGTAGTTGATATCTTATATATTTACACGTCATTATAAGGTTTAAAAAATAAAAAACACGCTTTTATAAAATCAAATAAAAAAATAGGAAATAAAGAATAAAAAATAGGCTTTTGTGAAAAAAATTAACTATTTTTTATTACCACTAAAATTCGATATTATAAATTTAGTTAATAAATCCAACTACTTGTTTAATGTTTCAAATCTAGTGTAGGTTGATAATAACATTTTTTTCTAAAACGTTTGGGATAATTTTACATAACATGGTTTTTCCTGACCAAATTATATTTTTTTAATGATTTACCTTTATGTTATATTCTGAAATTAGAAAATTGCTTATATAGCTATATTAAGAATAGGTAATTATTTAGCGTCAAGGATTCGTGGCAGACAATATAAACGGCACTAAAAACAGCTTTTTAGAGACGACAAGTTTGGGTACAAACAAGTTGATTGATCGATTGTTAAATTAGTCTGGTGTAAGATTTCTGTAAAAAAAAATTCACCAACGTTATACAAGCAGCATTAATCATACTAGGTTTCTAGCTCACCACAAAAATACTATTTAAGTATATCATTTGAGGAAATTAATAAACATAATTATCATTGTTAAATATTTAAATACAAGGTTTGTTAAATACGTTTTAAAATATGTTTTTAACATTTTTGTAAAAATCGAAATTATGGCGTTAAATAGGTTTGAATTAATGATTACAGTGAGAATCATCGAGTTCCTTAAAATATCCATCAACTGCAGACTCTACTTCTTCATTGTTAGTAAATATTTTACCATCAACTAATTTTTTTTTAGTTTTTTGAGTTGTCTCGTTGTGATTAAAAATTCATTTATATTAGAAAGTTTTTTTTTATTTTCGTCGTGTTCTTTATCTCTTTGTCATTCCGGATGGAATTTTGTAATCGAATTTTTATCCTATTTCCAGACCACCTAGAGATCTGAAATTTTCAGGATAGCTAAGAACTGGATGACAATGTATGTTTTAAGTGTGTTTAGGCATATACATAGAGATTTATAAATCAGAAAAAAAACTTTCTACTATAAAAAGTTTTTTTTATAAATTGTGATTATTTTATGGGAAGAATATGTGGGTTTTTTAATCATAACTATTTTCTGAGTGTAGCAATTTTTATGTAAACTTGGTATATTAGTTATAACTATTGTCGTATAGTAATAAAAAAAGTTGCAAATAGATTGGTCGAAGAATTTGGTAATTATTTTGTGTTAAACTACTTATATTTTTCGCATTTAATAACTCGGTTATTAATAAGGAAAATTCAACAAAAATTTGTTATGTTATATATTGTACTTTATTTTATAAATATGCAAAATTTGAGCTAAGTACCTCAAACCATTCTTACAATACAATTTTTTGAAAAAATACCTTCATATGCTTTATAAAATATTAAATTAAACCCTTAAAAATTCATAAAATATTTTTTTTATTATTTTTTTCTTCTTAATATTATCATATATTTACATAATTTCTCATTTTTTGTTTTAAATTCAATATTTTATAAAACGGAATTCCCTTTTCAGAAATCTCTTTAAATTCTAAGAATTCTATAAACTCTTAGAATTTAAATAGAGCACATTCCAACCGTTTCCATGGAAACCAAATATTTGACCTAATTTCCTATTGGTTAACGCTAGTCGGCCATTATTAAAATTCCAAGAAATGACATTTCAGTGACAGAAGTTCTTTTATTGTGTATTTAAATATGTAAACATTGCAATTTTTTAGTAAATAAACTGTTTAGAGTTGGTATATTTATAGATACGCAATAAGTAAGTGCTATAATTTGTTATAAGAGTTTTACATTTCGTTTTACAAGCGTTTAATCAATGAAAAGTCCTGTAATATAATAAAAAATATGATCAAAAGAGAACCTACTTAAATGTATTCTTAACAGCAAAGTTTTTAATACAGTTTAAAGCTAATATAGGCATTGACATTCAGTAGTAAAGTGTTTGTATTAATTTTAATAGTTATATATTTCGGTTTACGTGGATTTTATTATTGATAATTGCTTTATTAATAAATACTTATATAAATAATCTGATACATGAGATTACTTGTCAATGTTCATAAAGGTTGTTTTATATTAATAAAAACGTTATTTTAAGTAATCAGAAAGTCTTATTAATGTTTATTGTATATTTATAATCAGTATTTGGTTTGTAAATATCAAAATTAAGGGATATAAATATTTGTTACATCAAATAAATTTTGTGATCGAATTTAAACCTCTTTCCCGACCACCTAGAGCTCTAAAATTTTCAAGATAGCTAAGAACTGGACGACAATGCATGTTTCAAGTGTGTTTAGGCATACACATCTGACCTATAAATCAGTAAAAAAAAATCTACCATAAAAAGTTCTTTTTACAAATTGTGATTATTTTATGGGAAGAATATGTGGGTTTTTTTGTTCATAACTGTTTTTTGAGTGTAGCAATTTTTATGAAAATTTAATATATTAGTTATAACTATTGTCGTATTGTAATAAAAAAAGTTGCAAAAGATTTGTCAAAGAATTTGGTAATTATTGTGTTTTAAATCTACTTATATTTTTCACATTTAATAACTCGGTTATTAATAAAGAAAATTCAACAAAAATTTATTACATTATATATTGTACTTTATTTTATAAATATGCAAAATTTGAGCTAAGTACCTCAAAGCATTCTTACAATACAATTTTTTGAAAAAATACCTTCATATGCTTTATAAAATATTAAATTAAACCCTTAAAAATTCATAATATTTTTTTATTATTTTGTTCCTCTTAATATTATCCTATATTAACATAATTTCTCATTTTTTGTCTTAAAATTCAATATTTTATAGAACGGAATTCCCTTTTCAGAAATCTCCTTCAATTCTAAGAATTATATAAATTCATAGAATTTAAATAGAGCACATTCCAACCGTTTCCATAGAAACGAAGTACTTGACCTAGTTTCCTATTGGCTAAAGCCAGTCGGCCATTATTAAAATTCCAAGAAATGACATTTCATTGACAGAAGTTCATTTATTGTGTATTTAAATATGTAAACATTGCAATATTTTAGTAAATAAACTATTTAGAGTTAATATATTTATAGATACGCAGTAGGTAAGTGCTATAATTTGTTTTAATACTTTTATATTTCGTTTTAAAAGCGTTTAATCATTGTAAAATCCTGTAATATAATAAAAAATACGATCAAAAGAGAACCTATATTGTATTCTTAACCACAAATTTTTTAATACAGTTTAGAGCTAATATAGACATTGACATTCAGTAGTAAAGTGTTTGTATTAATTTTAATAGTTATATATTTCGTTTTACATGGATTCTATTATTGATAATTGCTTTATTAATATATATTTATATAAATAATCTGATACATAAGATTACTTGTCAATGTTAATAAAGGTTGTTTTATATATATACAAACGTTATTTTAAGTAATCAAAAAGTCTTATTACTGTTTATTGTTTATTTATAATTAGTATTTGGTTTCTTAATATCAAAATTAAGGGATATAAATATTTGTTACATGAAACAAATACGTAAGTTTGACAACTCAAATACAAAGCTCTTGTGGCGTAATTGTATCAGCATAAGGTATACGCTCGTAGATGGCTCATAAAGTGGGTTCGAGTCTCCGCAGAGGGACACTTACTGTTTTTTATTTTTTTTTATTCACTGTTTTTTATTTTTTTATTTAATAAATATTATTTTAGATTTTTTATGTTCGTTGTGTTCTTTGTTTTTCTATTTGTCATACCGGATGGGATTTTGTGATCGAATTTAAACCTCTTTCCCGACCACCTAGAGCTCTGAGTAGTAGGTAATTTAATAATGTGACCTATAAATGAGTAAAAAAAACTTTCTACTATAAAAAGTTCTTTTTATAAATTGTGATTATTTCCAACTCTGTGGGAAAGGATCATAAAGAAATCAAGTGTAATTTACGAACTTTTTTCTTAAATATTATTATTTGGTTAATCAAAAGTGTTGACCCACTTTAATCTACATATCTACGTCACGATTTCTTTGAATACATAAAATTTTAATCGTGACAACAATTATACAGTTATTTATGTATTTATTATTTTTTCATTAATTACACTTATGTAGAAATATTATTTCACAGTCAATGCCAATGAATTTTTAAATTATTTTTATTGCTTCGTCTCGAATTGTACAAATTGTTATTAGCTCAATTCGGTTATATTTATATCATTTAAATTATTTCTGGTTACGATTATTATTAGAATTTAAGATCTATACACATTTATACGCACAGTGGCGATTACATCAGGGCCACACTAAAGGTCTTCTTCCATTTAAAATTTTAAAAATCAAACTGGTCCACTAGAAACTGCAAAGTTTTTATCACCTTTTTGTTAAAAAAGTACGAAAATCGATTAAAAATAAATATTAAAAAAATTGGGGAGAGACCGAGCGTGTTTTGGGATTTCATCGTTTTTGAAGTTATACTTCTATTCATGCACTCGTTTTGTGTGGGGTTAAATGAGAAAAATCATTACATATGTAATGGTGTGAGTAAGAGAGAGACAGAAACACATATAAGGTATATTGGTTGGTACAGACAAAGATGAAATATTTACCACATGTTTAGTCATAACTATAAGTCCTTTGAATACCGTTTAAACATTCAGTACATTGAAAAGAGAGAGATATACAAAAAACAGTCTGAGCTAATGTTTTGGAATATCATAGTGACGTATTACATTGTGTTTGACAGATTATTTTATAATTCTGTCACGTAAGTAAACATATAAAGTTTAGTATTTTATATTAATAATAATATTCAGCAATGAGTATTGTATTGTAGTCTAAAATACCGTCACATGGTTGCATTATATCCTGCACTATGCTTTTGAGGTTGTTGGCTACATAAACAGAGTTTTTAAGAATAGTCAAAAAGTGCATTCCGAACAGACAATAGATAGAAAAATTATAACTCGATAAGTATTCCAAATGGAGTTTTTGGAGTCGCTGAACACGAATCTCATGATGTCGAAAGTCTCCGCGTCACTTGGTGCCTAGGGTATTTACCTCTTCTCCTGGGGTTTTATGTAAATTCTGTACAAAATCAGTGCACACTTGGAACTCAGCGGTTTTTTGGGTCGCTGAATACAAATATGTTAATGGCGATGGTGTCCGAAACACCTGGTGCTTAAAAATCGTCCTAAAATAAATAAATAGGGAGAGACTGAGCGTGTTTTTTTATAGCTCTGTGTACTCAAAGATAAGAGCTGCGAATGAGAAAGTTAGAATGAAATGCAACGAGAAATAGATAGTTCAAGGGAAGTTCCGTTACTTATTTTTGTGTCGATTTTACTGTTACAACACCACTTAGGAACCTAAAATTGAAAACTTCGTTTTTATAAAGTAGATACGGGAACAACCTTGTATCCAACGATAGTTTATTTGATATTATACATAAATTAATAAATTTACTTGAATAAACATAAAATTTGCATTTCCTTAAGTATACTGACTCATTTTTTTCAAAATGTCAAGAGGGCAAAGAAGTGCGAATTTGACCCCAACATTTGAATTAATATTTCACCTTTGGCGAATTGAATTGTAAAAAATGTGTAATAGGTTGTTTGTGGCACAGTTTTAATTTAATTTAAACAAAATTTGTTTATACCCTATAATAAAATATTTATATACGTTGCTATACTGAAGATTTGCGTTTTTTTTTTTAGATTTTTCCTAGTTTAATAACTTAAGAGCTATTAGAAAGCACGTTGTAAAAAAATTATTTACATTAAAGTGTCCTTGAAATATGTTTCTGGTTGCATGATAGAGATATAAAAAGTAATTACTGCTTTTCCTAGAAACAGTAAATAAAACAGACATGCTGTCTCCCAACTAGTTCATATCTATTTATACATATTTTTAATTGGCATCAACATGATACGTTTAATTTTTAACAAATTCATTTTTCCTCGAATATCCTGTTTCAAAAGTGCAGTTGTAACCTTATGTAACAAAACACAAAAAAAACTAGAGTTTGATTCATTTGTAGTTTATTAAATGATAAACACAAACTAACTAAAACACGATTTTTATTCAACGAAATTTATGTACATAAAAAGTTTAAATCGCCTCCCAACCATTCGCCGCCCAACCTCTCACCTCCCAATCTCTCGCCTCCCGACCTCTCGCCTCCCAATCTCTCGCCTCCCGACCTCTCGCCTCCCAATCTCTCGCCTCCCGACCTCTCGCCACCCAATCTCTCACCTCGCCTTCTGATGTCTCCACAAAGAGTGGAGACATACCGAGACAAGACGAGCTTGGTCTCGCAGATACTCGCCGAGAGTGTGGAGATAGCATAAGATGTATTGTGTTCCCTTTATCTTGCTATAATTTTTATAGTAGCTCTTATAGTCCAATTTTTCTTAGAAAGTTTAGGATATCGTTGAGCTTCAAGTTAGGTAGGTCTTCCTCTTCTATTTCATATGATCCTAGGTATCTGATCCTAGAATTACGTAATGCCATGCATTCTAAGAGTATGTGTATTGAGGTTTCGTCCTCTTCCTCACAGAAGCTACACTTTGCTGCAACTACCAATGTGTCCTCTTAATCGTGCTAGTACTTGGATTTTTCACTACCCACTTCTTTCCTCAGTTACTCAAACACTGTACTACTGCTGATTCCACAAGATGGTTCTAGTTCCAGTTTTTTTTGACCAGTTTATCTGCTGTTTCGTTTTCTTCTATTTTTATATGTCCTGGAACCCATAAAAGGGTAACAGTGTTATTTTGCACTAGTTTATTTAGTTTTCTAGGCATTCCCAGACCATCTTTTGCCTAGAATCATTTGATATCTTTAAGATATCATCTTTAATTTTTTCTTCGGTGACTGCTTTAACAAATTTATGCTTATAATAGCCTATAATCTGTTATCTTCCAAAGCAAAAAAATGCAGAAAATTTAACAGTAGCATCCGAATAGCATCTGTCTATTTTTTGATGGTAGATGTAACTACGCATTGATTGATTAATACGGATTCAGATGTCTAAATTAATGCGAATAATCCGTAATTACGGATGCGGATGCGTATATTCGTAATACTCCTAATACACATACACACGAGTAAATTTTAGTATCACTGAGATAGTAATTTATTTATCGTTGACCTCATTACAACATAGTATCATCATCTAGTTAATCAACTAATTAAAAAAATAATGATTCTCGGTATCTGTCAAGAACACTAGACAAACCGACGACTGACTGACTCCCGTTATTAATCCATTTTTCTTTGCATATACCGCCATTTCAATAATTGATCTTAATTAAACGTAATTACACCAGTAAATGGAATTTCCATTTTCATGATTATTTAATTACAGAAAAAGAAAACCGAATGAAAGTATTTTTTACGAGTCTGGAATGGTTAATGTAAACCTTAAATTATATGAATCCTCTAAAAATCCTGTTCTGATTAGAAAAAAAAACAAGCCAAAACAAATTTCAACTTCTCTTAGTGAAATCTGTTACTGAGTAGGGACAAGGAAAAAGTTTCGATACTTTTGGTAGCGAACCGATACTTTGGTACTGATTACTTTTATTCATATGAGTACTCTTTGGCAGGTCTTGTATCTCGTATCAAATAAGTCTAAGCTTGTAGTTAGATGTTTATTAAACAGTAGGTATATTGTACTCATCATCAGGGCCGGATCCAAGGGGCGCCAAGTGCCCCGGGCGTCATGTAAGGGAGGGCGCCAAATTAAGGGTTGAGGTTGCTATTTTAATATTTAAGAAAATTGATCGAGTGAATAAGCTTTTGCAGAGAGAAGACACAACAGTACAATGCTACAAGAAACATACAAGGTCTTCTAACGGCATTATCTTCAACTAGGGAGCTGACTGTTTCAGAGGCAATTGATGAGGCCAAATTTTTATCTTGTAACATGGGAATAACAGCAGAGTACAAGGAAACAAGAAAAAGAAACAGATAAAAATGGCAGGAGAATTACATGAAGATGATGATCCAAATTGCACAGGAGAAGTTCTTTTCAAAAGACTACTTTTTCAAATTTGTGATAGAATTATTACTGAGTTAAGGAACAGGTATGTTGCCTTAAAAATGGTTGCCGACAAGTTCAGTTTTTTGTGTAGGGCTCAAATTAAAACACTGAACGTTACGACTTTGAAAAGTAAGGCTAAAACGTATGCAAGTAATTTGAACGAAAAGAACTTGTAAATGAAACAGAAAGTTTTAAGTTTTATGCCTTAACTTTAGAAGATGGACTGAAAGACGCAACAGCAGCATCTATACTCAGAATATTGCATAAGATCAAGTTGGAAGAGGGTTATCCTAACTTTTGTGTTGCTCTAAAAATATTTGTAACACTTCCAGTTTCTGTTTCAGTAAATTAAAACTTATAAAAACCTGCCTAAGAAATGCTATGACACAGCAAAGACTAACAAACTTAAGCATTATAAATATTGAACATGAAAGGGATTCTTTGCCTTCTTTTTTCTTTTGATGAAATAATGAACACTTTTTCAGCAAAGAAAGCCCGAAAAATAAGAATTATGTAATCCAGGGTCTTGTGGATCTAATCTTTGAGTTAGGGCTTTAAATTTTTCGCATTATTTTCAATTATGTATTATTTCAACCTCGTATAAGACTCGTGTAGTAATAAGCCTTCGCTTTTTCGTAAATCGGTCGGGACAGTAGGCCAGAGGGGGCGCCAAATGTAAAGCTTGTCCCCCCTAGAAAAATTGGTAGGTCCGGCCCTGCTCATCATGCTAGATGGCATATATCATATAACTTATTATAATTTTTTTCCTCATTTACTGACAAGAATCTCAGCAGATTTGTTATTTAAAATGTCTTATCTGTCCTTCCCTTCCTTTTCTTATTTTAAGACCTAAGTAATGACTCCGACGTCCAGCTTTCGTATCATCGTTTTGGAGGTCTTCCAGATGGTCTGCAATTGGTTGGTTTCTCTTCTTTTGCGATTTTAGCACTTCTTCCAATTTCCGAAGCACTTCTGGAACTCGAATTTGGGTATGACCATCAGATTTTTTGTTGACGCGGCCTTTATTATCTCTTCAATTGTGGCAAAACGTCGTCATTTCATTGGTCTCTTTAGTATTGGAAATGGAAAAGGTCACAGCCGGCCAAGTCCGGAGAATACGGTGATTGAGGCAGGATAACGGTGTTATTTTTTGATTCCTTGATCCATTTTATTCGATAGTAGAAAATCGCAAAGTATACCAAAAAAAAAATTCGAGAATCGAATGTAGGTAGACCGTAAAATTCAAAATTCTCGTTTCTTTCTGAACAAACGTCGTACCTTGACTTTAATTAAATTCAAAACTAAAAAACTTAAAACAGATTTTGTAAGATTTATTATATATAGAATCTTAAAAAATAAGCATTAGTTATATCACAAACTAAATAATTGATACCAGGACTACCTAATTAACTTTTTTTTCATATCCGTATTTGGAACGATTTCAGTTACTTTTGGTTAACCGAATCTAATCGGAATTTTTTTTGGTAAGCATTCTTTGTAGGTCGTTTCACTCGATTTCTAAATGAATACGCAAAACGTACGCACTACGATCCTAATCAATCTAATAACTATTCTCAGAATTCATTAGTGAATTTAGAAACAGCAGACATAATGACGTCTAAAAAGCACTATCGCCAGAAATCATCTACGGTCGACTATAGCTATTATTCGTTTTGGAAGTTTTTTTTTAGATACAAAAAGTTTTTAACAAAGTATGGTTGTTACTTAGCATTAAAAAAATAAATTCATAATTTTTTTATCACAGTTTTAGTCCTGACAATGTTAATGAACTCATAAAATGAAAACAATTAGTGTATCGCCAAGATCAAAGCAAAAATGGGGCAATTTGCCTCATTAAAAATTAATGTATTTTTGAAGCCAGGACAACTAAAATTAGAATAGAAAAAAATTAAATATATTTAAAAAATGAAAATACAACATAAAATGTTATATTTAAGTACGGAATGTAATTTTCGATAAATCTATGATGCCTTATGACCACATTGCAATAGCAGCAAGGAGTACATATTCAAGAATGATGGAAATCGAAAAAAGTGTACCAAAACACAAGAACTACCAAGTTAAATATATTTAAATTTTAATTTATTTTCTTGGTAAAAGACTGTTTGGTTAAAACTGTCTCCGCTTGGCACGCTGTTGGTCTTATCTACTCAGCTTTAGTTCTCTAAATATCGAGGATCAGATTCTATGTTAGATCCTTCTTAGATCAGAAACCCTCAGTGACGTACCACGTACACTTTATACCACGATTTAGAGGTTAAAAAAGGCCAAGAAGATGTACGAAGGTACAAGGAACCATGTAAACCGTGATTCGAAGGAATTAACAGAATAAGATCCAGTCGACGACCCCTGGAAATACTTAATGCAGCTCGGACAGCAGTAAAGAACCAGAAGACAAAAATCACTTAAAGAGAATGCTACTAAAGACCGCATAAAGAGAAAAGTACGCAACAATACCCAGACAACAGTAGTATACTGCAAGAGTGCATTTGCAGAAGCTGGTGAAGATTGCAAATTCTCTCCAAAGTCCATTCAGGGATCCGAAGATGCTGAGATCCTTTCGGAAGTAAGGATGGGGTAGTAAAATGTCGTTATCAGAATGAAACGCTCTCCATATTGGGCTCTGTGACCTTCGTGTGTATGTTATGGAATTCTTAGTAAAACAGTAAATATGTTGTATTACTTATGCACAAAAAACCTGAATTCAAAGAAAAAAGACTTAATGCGTATTTGCAAAAGGATAATATCACAATGGTGATCAATTCATGCAAAACATACGACTTAAGATAAGTATCTGAATAAATAAACGTTAACTTTTGTTTTTAATTTTCTTTTATCAAATAATCTAACTTTTTGAAGTGAACTTTCTTTAGTTATATAGCCTATATATGTAAACATTGAAAATGAATTCGAAAGCATTTTAAAGGCGTTCATACATATTACATTATACTGGAGATACTCGCACTTCGCACTTTATAGACAATCTAAACGATCTAGTTTAAAGAACTGTTTCCTGTGCTTTTACTACAGGACAGAAATGTTTACATTTCCGACAAGGCTGTAAATTCCTGCTCCTGAAATCTCTTCAGTCTTAAAAACTTCTGTGTACCAAGAGAAACTCGTGGTCCCATTTTTCCATTCCTCAAGTTGATATATTTGTACCTGGAAGGTTTTCTTAAGCAGGTTATTTGGGAACCATGTGGTGTGATTATTTCATCTCCTATATGTTAAAATGTTGCTCAAATTTTGCCCTTCAAGATTATTTGAAGAGAAGAAAGGCTAATAGGACTTCCATGGCTGCTGTTAGAGTACCTATCAGTGGTGAGAAATGTTCAAAATGAAATTCCTGCTTCTGAACTCTCTTCAGTTTCAAACACTTCCTTAAGTTGATATATTTTTACCTGGATTTTTTTCTTAGCCACGTACTTAGAAGCATATAGTCTGATTATTTCATCTCCCATATGTCTTTCCAAATTTCTGCTTTATTAATATTAAAATGTTGCTCAAATTTTCTTACAGCCTGTAGAAGCCTATCTTTGCCTCCTCCTTCAAGATTATGCAACGAGGAAAACGGCTAACAGAACTTCCATGGCTGCTGTTGGAGTGCCTATCAGTGGTGAGAAATGTTCAAAATGAAATATGTAGGTAATTGTAATTTTCTTTCACTTTTCATTAAACAAAAAGATGTTAACCCCAGAAAGTTCAGTCACTTCAACTTTATTAAAGTAACGTGATTGTTTACTGCTGTAAATTCCTGCTCCTGAACTTTCTTCAGTCTTAAACATTTCTGTGTTCCAAGAGAAACTCTGAAGCTTAGCTTTAGTACTCCCATTTTTCCATTCCTCAAGTTGATATATTTCTACCTGGAATGTTTTCTTTGGCAGGTATTTGGAAACCATGTGGTCTGATTATTCATCTCCCATATGTCTTCTCCAATTTCCTGCTTTATTATTATTAAAATGTTGCTCAAATGTTCTTGCAGCCAGTATAAACCCATCTTTGACTCCCCCTTCAAGATTATGCGAAGAGGAGAAAGGTCAACAGGACTTCCATGGCTGCTGTTAAACTGTCTATTTCTACCTGGAATTTTTTCTTAATCAGGTATTTGGGAACCATATTTTTTTCCAATTTCTGCTTTATAAATCTTAAAATGTTGCTCAAATTTTCTTGCAGGCTATAGAAGCCCATCTTTGCCTCCCCCTTCAAGATTATGTGAAGAGGAGAAAGGCTAACAGGACTTCCATGGCTGCTGTTAAACTGCCTATCAGTGGTGAGAAATGTTCAAAATAAAATACACAATCAAACCGTTATAACGAAATATCAAACACGTTTTATTTGAAGTAATTATTTTAAAGTTGTAATTTTCTTTCACCTTTCATTAAACAAAAAGACGTTAACCTCAGAAAGTTCAGTCACTTCAACTTTATTAAAGTAACGTGAATTACCTTAATAACAATCTAGCTAATCGATCAACCTGAAAAAAAGGCTGGTCTAGGCGATCATGACATTTCAATATTCAACCGTTATTGTGTGTAACTGTAACAAAAGTACAAAACTAACAAACTTTCAGTTTGGTATATGCGTAGTGTGAATATGAGCGTGTCTAATGTAAAATAAAAAAAGATCTGTTTGTCCCCGCGGACGCTTACCAGAAATCGATGCCATGGCACGTGGAGCTCATTTCAGACCATTTCTCCAAAATAAAGGAAAGGCACTGTTGCCACAAATCATTCCTTTATCTTTTATCATTTGATCTTCGAAAATACCCAAAAGTTAAAATATATGACGATGAATTTAATATCTACCAAGAGATCCCAGATCAGAGAATCGAGTTCATAAATCACAAATTGAAAAAAATTTCAATTAAATTTAAAAAGTCTTTAAAGTATTCTCACATTGGTTTAAAATTGTTGCGATTGTGTGTTTTTATAAGTAAAACTCTTGCAGAAAGTTGTTTTTAAAAAAACTGGCATACGGACGGACAGACAGACATGACGAATCTGTAAGGGTTTCGTTTTTTGCTATTTGGGTACGGAACCCTAAATATAACATAAAAAATGAGACACTTAATTACAAAATAAAAAAACGATCAGGTGTGTTGCGTTAGAAAACAAGAAAGAAAACTAACTAACTAAATTATACAATAGTGAAACGGGATAACCGAATAAGAAAAGGACCTTTCGAAGGAATCGCAGTAGATGTATTGGGGCCACTTCCAAAGAGCGATGTAGGAATTTAAATACATCTTTTTTGTAATAAAGTAGTCCATTCTTTTATAAATTTGGCAACATGGAACTGAAAATTCTGTGTGAAAAATAATGACCTGCCCTTCATTCAGTCCCTTCGTAAACTGTTTCAAGGTCATTACGCAATACGCACATTGGTTTATCAGTTCCACTATTCAGGCTTTTATCTCAATGGTCTTTGTTTATTTTGTAGAGCGTACGTTTGCGTTAAAATTAATTTACCATAACCTGCTACGGTTGATGGAAATTTGATGTGACCATGAAAAGAAATTACGAATGCTACGATAGTAGTATCATTTTCTTGTCGTATTATGAGATTTTGATGTGTATTCATATCAATTTTCTGAGGTGTGATGTTTCAATCCACTTCCTTGTATTTTATGTACTACTATATTTTTTTACTGTTATCTAGGTAGTAGATATTGAAATTTAACACAGAAATCGTTTAAAACACAGTTTTGTCGATGAAAGGATATTAAAATGTGACGGGAAGGTATCGCTAGGTAAAGCTCCCATGTCACGAACGTCAAAGAACACAATCTCCAGAAGGACTTCTACCTCAGATATCAATAAAAGCTTCGCTTTCATCAGAATTCACTAAGTTTCATAAGTTTTTAAGGGAAAGCTTTGAAAAAAGGTGTTGCGACAGAAAAATCGTCACAAATATGAGTAACGGACCTTCCTCTGGTCTGTCCATCTTTGGTCATTTCCAGTCTCGAGTAAACTAACGCCTCTTGCCTCTTTCTGCTCATCCGATTAGATTTCCCACTTTAGAGTACACCTTCTATCGAGCTCCATAACTTTTTGAAGGGGCTTTTGTTAGGTTAGAAGATGTTTCGACAAAAAAATCGTCGCAGAAATTAGTAACAGAACCTCCTTTGGCCTGTCTGTCTCTCGTTGCTCCCTCTTCTTCCATTTACAAGTACATCAGATATCATTAAATACTGCGCTTTAATCGGCATTCACCGAGTACCATATGTTTGTGAAGGGAAAGCCATTAATGTTGGGTGAGGAAGAACGGTTGCGACAGAAAAATCGTCACAAACATAAGTAATGCATCTTCTTCTGGTCTAGTTGTTCCCACTTTCGAGAAAGTTAACGCCTAAGATCAACGAGTTACATATGTTTGTTAGGAAAAAGGTTTTAATGTTAGGTTGGAAGAGGTGTTACGACAGAAAAATCATCACAAACATAAGTAACGCATCTTCTCTTGGTCTGTCTATCTCTCGTTTTTCCCACTTTCGAGTAAGCTAAGGCCCAAGATCACCGAGTTACATAAGTTTGTGATGGGAAAGCTTTTAATGTTAGGTAAGGTGGATGTGTTGCGACAGAAAATCGTCACCAACATAAGTAACGCAACTTCTCCTGGTCTGATTATCTCTCATTGTTCCACTTTCGAGTAAGTTAACGCGTAAGATAACCGATAACATATGTTTGTGAAAGAAAAGCCATTAATGTTGGATATGGAAGATGTGTTGCGACAGATAAATCTTCAAAAACATAATTTACGCATGTTCTCCTGGTCTGTCTATCTCTTCTTGTTCCCACTTTCGAGTAAGCTAAATCCTAAGATCACCGAGTTACATAAGTTTGTGAGGGAAATGCAGAGATAATAGATAATTTGTCTATAGGGAAATGCTTTTAATGTTAGGTAAGGTAGAGGTATTGCGACAGAAAAAAAATCACAAACATAGGGGAGAAGGTGGTAAGACGGGGTAGCGGGTAAGACGGGGTACCATGCGAAATTCACAGTTCAAACTGACCAATCACGCCCGTTTATTCATCGTTTGGCGCGCCGCCATGACACTTGTCAATAGCCCGGCGGTCAATGGTTGACAAGTACACGCTTGTCAAAAAAATTTAGAAACAGTGTTTATTACTACAAAGTGTTTAACATATTTTGTTCTGATTTGACACGTGGCTGTGGTTTGTGAAATAACGTTTGCTGATGAGGTGTTGCTGTGATTGACGCTTAAACTAACCTATAATAAGGTAGACATTGTGTTTCCGTACAATTGTTGACTGTTTTTTTTATTGTTTTTATTTCTCGAAAATGGCTCTGCAGGCAAGATGGGGTAACGGGGTACAAAAGATCAAAATAAAAAATCAAAGAACAATAGCCGAACAGCAAAAACAGCAAAACGCATCTGGAGATGGAAGTAAAGAAGAGGGGGACACACCATATGTATGTATTGTGAGGAAGTATATTCCGTTTCCATTGAAGGGTGGATATCATGCTCATCACGTGGAAGGCGGGCTCATAATAGCTGTGCAGGAATAGATGATGATGATGACGAAGCCTTCTACGTCTGCGAGTTCTGCCAGCCAAAATAATAATCTTTTTCCGTGACTATGCTTATCACCCCACCTTACCTCAGGGGGTACCTACCCCATTTTACCACCACCATGGGGCAAGACGGGGCAAAACATCATTATTTTATTTTAATTTTTTTCTCTTAAGTGTGTGATCAAAAGTTCTTAATGACACCAAATATTGGAAGAGTAATAATAAGTGGTTAATTAAAAAATAAATATAATTGTTTCACTATGTATTTTTTTATATTATTGACATTTAAAGCTTAAGTACCCCATCTTGCCACCCTCTCCCCTAAGTAAGGCATCTTCTCCTTGTCTGTCTGACTCTCATTCTTCCCACTTTCGTGTAAACTAACGCCTAAGATCACTAAGTTTTATATGTTTGTGAAAGAAAAGCTTTTAATATTAGGTTTGGTAGAGGTGTTGTGACAGAAAAATCGTCACAAACATAAGTAACGCATCTTCTTCTGGTTTGTCTATAACTCCTTGTTCCCACTTTCGAGTAAGCTAAATCCTAAGATCACAGAGTTATCTATGTTTGATAAGGAAAAGCATTTAATGGTAGGTTGGAAGAGGAGTTGCGACAGAAAAATCGTCACAATCATAAGTAACGCATGTTCTCCTGGTCTGTCTATCTCTCGTTGTTCCCACTATCGAGTAAGCTAACGCCTAAGATCACCGAGTTACATATATATTTGTGAAGGGAAAGCAATTAATGTTGGGTATGGAAGATATGTTGCGACAGAAAAATTGTCACAAATATAAGTAACGCCTCTTCTCCTGGTCTGTATTTCTGTCATTGTTCCCACTTTCAAGTAAGCTAACACCTAAGATCACTGAGTTACATATGTTTGTTAGGAAAAAGGTTTTAATGTTAGGTTGGAAGAGGTGTTACGACAGAAAAATCATCACAAACATAAGTAACGTTTGGTCTGTCTATCTTTCGTTTTTCCCACTTTCGAGTAAGCTTTTAATGTTAGGTAAGGTGGATGTGTTGCGACAGAAAATCGTCACCAACATAAGTAACGCAACTTCTCCTGGTCTGTTTATCTCTCGTTGTTCCAACTACTTTTTACACCTTACTATACACGTTCCTAACACTTTATTATTTATTTACTTTCCTAAATGTGCAAACAACTAAAATTTAGAAACGGCTTGGAGTATTTACCGATTATCAGACAATTTCAAAAGTTATCTTATCGCAAATCAAATATATTGTTTGTTAAATGTTTGATAAAAAAATGTATGTACTCCTGTTTCAAGTACAATGTACAAATATGTAGAAATGAGAAAAAAATTAGCAGACTTGTGGTCTAGGAAAAACCCTAAAATGTATTTTAACAATGCTGATTTTTATTTAATAATAATAAATAAGATAAAAATGAAGGACCTTGTTTATTAAGATAAATAATATAATCCACACTTATATAAGAGTATAGATAAATTTTTGGTTATTATCGTAAAAGTTAGGTAACAATTCTTAAAAAAATAAATGTATTTTTAATGTTAAGGGAGTAAAAAGTGGTAAATGTGTTTCGCATAGGTATGCGCGCATATCATACTTTTCTGTCTATATCTGTAAAGTTGAGAGGTATGGGTTGCATTTTATCATAAACTTGACCATATTTGATTCATTTTGTAACCTTTCGACAGTCTTGATAGAAAGCTACAAGTCCCAGGTCGTTATCAATCCTATTACTTGACACCATCACCAGGAGATCTCCCGAATATCGGTTGGAGAAAGCCAGTACTCGCCAGGTTTTCCGGGTGTGAGTGGAAATAGAGGAATTACTGAGTATGCGTTCCACTGTTTTCTTATCTTGAAAATATACTCTTTAACATATACCTAAGTTAAAAGGAGTAGCATTTCCAATGCTCTGGTAAATGTGGTTCTAATGATCTCTGTTATGAGGCATGCTGATCTCAAAATTTCAGTTAGCTGTGGCTTGGTGGTGGTTTGGCCATCAAATATCTAGATGGACTTTTTATGGATCAAAGATCTGTCGATCCAACCAACCACAAGATCTAAAACCATGTTGGTGGAATTCTCTGTTATGTATGCTAGTCTATCATCTGACACCAACACAAGGAGATCTCTCTTATGTCATTTGGATGACTGGATAGACTTATTTAGATCAAAAATCTCTCGAACCGACCAAACACCAGGTTTTAAAAAGTCTTACTCTTGCAACGTGCAAGATGCGAGATGATAGGGAAGGTAACTGAATAGGGCTCCGCTCGGAACATCCATATTGTGAATCCCTTCCTGGAAGAACGGTGAATCGTTGGTGCTCACGAGCTCCATAGATCCCGCTTGGAGCAAAACAAGACGCAAGATGTTAGAGGAAGTAACTGATTAGGCCTCCACACTCTCGGTGAGTATCTGCGAGACCACGCTCGCCTTGTCTCAGCAAGTCTCCACTTTTTAAGGAAACATCAGGATGCGAGATCATAGGGGAGGTAACTGTATAGGGCTCCGCTCGGAACATCCAAATCGTGAATCCCTTCCTGGAAGAACGGTGGATCGTTGGTGCTCACGAGCCCCATAGATTTTGATTGAAACAAAACAAGACGCGAGATTATAGAGAAAGTAACTGATTAGACCTCCACACTCTCGGCGAGTATCTGCAATACCAAGCTCGCCTTGTCTCTGCATGTCTTCACTTTTTGTGGTAACATCAGGAAGCGAGGCGAGAGGACGGGAGGCGCGAGCATAACGTACACACTTGTTTTGTTTATTTGGAAGTGTCGAAAGTGAGTATGCTCTTTTTCGCCATCTAGCCTCGCCAAGACTTTGGAGGTAGAGCTTAGTTTACAAACAGTGAGAGGACAGAAAAAAATCTTAATTTCAAATTTACGAACCATGATATTTGCTGTATGATTTTGTTGTTATCGCTATAAATAGTTTGATACAAATTTTTAATATTCCTTCCTGTAAGAGTCCTTGCTTTATTATCATTATGAACTAGATGTTGATTTATTGTTAGTTGTTTAGATATTTGTTTCATTGGTTTTGAATAGTATTTTCACACTATTTGGTTGCATTTTATCAGCTTTGCTAGCCAGTTATGACGGATGTAACACATCCTCTTTATGTGTTATAAATAGGTAAACATCTACTGCTACTAAAACAACAGACAATTCAACCGTGCTATACAAGATTATATTCACAATATTTTGGTAAAAAAATAAACATATTTTTCTATTAATTGGAGATTTTCTTTCATTTAAAATAAATAATAATTTAACCATTTTATGGTCGCCATAATCGACCTAGTGATAACTTCTGTAGAGGCCTCTACAGGATCACCAGAAAACTGAAGAACATTTCTAATAAAATAATCCTTCGTACGGTAGTTCCGAGAGCTCAACGATTTACTTGACAACGATAACCTCCAACAACACCTGAGCCCTCGACGAAGATGTCTGTGGTTTCTTTCGTTATCTGACAATAGAAACCTAATCGTTACAGTGGATGTCCTGTCTTTGAACTTTATTTCTTTCAACAGCAATTATCTTTTGTCCTTAACAAACTATCCTATCCACAATCCTATCGAAGAGTGGAGTTTAACGATTTACTTAACAATACTTTAACTTTCCTAAAGATACACTCAAGATTAATAATCCTCCTTACAGTTAGGAATCGAGGAGTTCTTGTTGAGCTCAACGATTTACTCTCCTACCGATTATCACCGAAAATCTATGAAATTTCCATACAGTAGATTTACTTATCAATACTCAACTGTTCTAGTGATCACCTCTGTTAAGGACTCTATAGGATCATCAGAAAACCGAAGAATATTCCTAAACTAAAAAATTCTTCGTAGAATAGCTAGGAGATTCTTTTGGGAGCTCAATGATTTACCTGAGAAAACTACACTCTCCTACCGATAACCTCTGTGGAGGCCTCCATAGGTTCACCAGAAGATCAAAGAACCTATGAGCTCAACAACACTCCACTCTCCTAACGATAACCACCAACAATAACTAAGCCCCCAACGAAGGAGTATGTGGTTTTCTTCGTCTCTGGCAAGAGAAACATCGTTACAGTCTTTGAACTATATTTCACAGCAATTATCTTATGTCCTTACTGACAATCCTATCTACACTTCACAGTTCTATTATTTCTCATCTCGTGAGAAGTACTTTGGTATTTTCTCTCACATAAAAACTGATACAAGAAACAATAGCATAAAATATAAGTGTGACACCAATATAATATTTTATTACTTTCGTTGGCGTTAATTTTAATTTTCTCCATATAAAGTCATATTTGCGGAGCCGCAGGACACTGCAACGAGCACCTCGTTTTATATATATGACGTAAGAATATTCCTTGACCTCCTTTGCAGGATTCAAAGCCCTCGTTGTAGAAGTGCTCGGTTCGTTCAACTGCTCTACTATCATTTCGTGTTTTGTCCAATTTTGTTAAACTATAATTATTATTCGTTTTAACGTAAATTGCATTTTTTTATTTATAAACATAAATTAAGATTCAAGACATCTTTTAGCTGATCTCAAAGACACTATTAATTTATTATTTTTTCGAATACAACGATATCCTTCACTGCAAATTAAAAATTTGAGTAGTTCATTCTCACTATTTTTTATTGTCTATATTAAACTCGATTAAAAAAAAAAGATGTAGGTACGAGGTTTGTTCAGAAAGAAACGAGAATTCAAAATAGTGACTGTGGCATTTGGAGAATCGACTATGAGTAAACCAAAAGTGTATGAATGGTATAAATGCTTCAAAGAAGGCCGAGAAGACATTGATGACGATGGCCACTCTGGACGTCCAAGCACGTCAACAACTGATGAAAACGTGGAATCAGGGAAGCAAATGGTTTTGGAAAATCGTGGAATTACTATTAGGGAAGTTGCTGAGGATGTTGGCATATCAACTAAATCATGTCATGCGAATGTATCGAATATTTTGGCATGAATCATGTGGCAGCGAAGATTGTTCCAAAATTGCTCAATTTTGACCAAAACCAACGTCGCATAAATATCGTCAACGACGATCCAGATTTCCTCGAAAGGATCATAACTGGTGACGAAACATATGTATATTATGGCTATGACATTAAAACCAAAGCCCAATCATCACTATGGAAGCGACCAGAGGAACCAAGATCCAAAAAAGCACGTCAAGTTTGGTCGAATTTGAAGGTTTTGCTCTCTGTTTTCTTCGATTACAAGTTCGTTCCACAGGGTTTTATGAGTAACAAGAAATATTTGCTGGAAGTTATGAGACCTTTGCGCGAAGCAATACGACTTAAACGCAAGGATTTGTGGGAAAACCAGTCGATAATGCACCAGCACATTCATCACTGCTTGTTCGTGAGTTTTTGGCCAAAACTAACACCATAATCTTCGGACTTGGCCGGCCGCGACTTTTTCTTAGTCCCAAAATTAAAGAGACCGATGATAGATAGATAGATATTTTTGGGGTTGGCTGTTAGCCTATATCACTGCGACCTTTGCAGATCTATTGTGAACACCCATTATCTGTGGAATAGGATTAGAGCACCTTGTCCAGCTCTGCCCTCTTAATGAGACTTAATAGCCTTGACAGTGGCCTCCGATGAAAGGACGACGTTTTGCCACAATTGAGGAAATAAAAGTCTCGTCGATGAAAGTGCTGATGGCCATTTCGAGTTCCGGAAGTTCTTCGAAGATTAGAAGAAGCGCTGGCACAAGTGTGTTATATCCGAGGGGGATTACATTGAAGAGGACAAAATAGATATTGATGAATAAAAAATGAGTTATTAAAAAAATCTCGTTCTTTCAGAACATACATCGTACAGTGAAAATTATACCGGCCTATATGATTATAATGTATGTTCAACCAAAAAAAAATACTTTCTTCACATACAACGTGATTTGTTTCGCTTGAATATGTTATAAGGAAGAGTTATTTACATTGAACGGAAGTTATTTAATGAAAATCAAGCAAAAATTATGAATTTGAATATAAATGTATAACAGATACATTTAATAAAGAGAAAGTTTTTTATGTTCTTATAAAACAGGGTAAAGATAAATGTATATAAAATTAAATTCTGTAAATAATTAGGTATATTTATAATTTTAATAATATCGATACTTAAACAGTAATAAGCTACTTATTGATAATCTAATAATATAATGAAACAAAACGTTCGACTTTCACTCACTGAGTCTGCAAATGTAGTAAAAATGTTTGGTAAAACCACCTTAAGAAAGTTATTTATATCAGTAACCCCTCTCAGACACTTCTTTTAATATAAATACTTTAATAGCTGTCTCTTTTCTAGAAACTCTAAGAAATTGTAAGAACCATTGTTGTACTTTACAAGAACTGCCCAGAAGACCCTACAAACACACTAAAGGATAACCAGAACACTGAAGACCCTTAACTTAAGAATCCTCCTTACAGTGAGGAATCGGGGAGTTCTTGTGGAGCTCAACGATTTACTTGACAATACTCCACTCTCCTACCGATTATCTCTGCAGAGGTCTCTATAGAATCACCGAAAATCTATGAAATTTCCATACTTGTGCTAGTGATCACCTCTGTTGAGGACTCTATAAGATCATCAGAAAACCGAAGAATATTCCTAAACTAAAAAATTCTTCGTTCAATAGCTAGGAGATTCCTTTGGGAGCTCAATGATTTACCTGACAAAACTGCACTATCCTATCGATAACCTCTGTGGAGGCCTCCATAGAATACTGAAAAACCTATAAATCCTGCTTACAGTATTTCAGGGATTCCTTGTGAAACTCAAAGATTTTCTTAAAACATTCCACTCTTCTAACAATAACATTCAATAACAACTGAGCTATAGTGTCTATGGTTCCCTATATATGGAAGAAGATCCTTAAGCTAAGAATCCTCCTTACAGTGGGGAATCGGAGAGTTCAACTTGATAATGCTTCACTCTCCTAAGATGACCTCTGTGGAGGCATCTATAGTCATCAGAAAACCTGAGAAGAAGAAGATTCCTAACACTTTACTTAACAATACTCCACTTTTCTACTGATTCCTTGTGAAGTTTAACGATATACTCCACTCTCCTAGTGATAACCTCTGTCAAGGTCTCCTAGGATTGCCAGAAAACTAAAGAACCTATGAAAATCCTCTGTACAGTAGATCAGTGATTCTTTGTGGAGCTAAAAGATTTACTTGAGAGCATTGCACTCTCCTATTGATAATCTCCAAGAGCAACAGGGACCACAACAAAGGTCTTTAGTAGGCCTCTGGTCGAAGAACTACACTAAACCAAACATACACCATACCAATAACTCATTTTTGTTTTTGCAAAGAAACAACAGCGACTAATAATCCTACCATCCTTTACCAAATGCATCCTTGAAAAAGACATTAAATCCTAAAGCTTATTCAACATATTTTTTTCATTTCTGCGTTCTACTTAACTACTTTCATAAACTTTTAGTCAGATAGTAACCTTCAAAATTTATATTGCTACCATACTGGTACTAAAGAAGGATATTCTTTAATGACGATGGCCATGACCAATATGCTGGTAGTAAAGACGATCCATCATTCTGGTACTACAGATTATCTTATTTAGTAATCATTTGCTAGGTTTTCCAGAATAATACAGAATTATCATTGTCGTTGTTGATTTCGTGAAAACGTAGAAACACATCTCCTCCTTATTATAAGAGCTAGAGACACAAATTAGATGTCAAATTAAAGCTCTTTGTTTGAAGACGTCACTAAAGGTAAGAATTTTTTTATCACTACCGGTTCAAAAGTAATAACTAGAAGAAGTGAAAATAGTAAAGTCACTTTTCCCAGCGAGATATAGTCAAATCGTGAAAATGTAGCAATCGTTTTGTCTGTCCGTCTGTATGTCTGGAAACCCATATCCTCCGTTATTATAAGAGCTAGAGACACGTACAAATTAGCTCTTTGTTTGAAGACTTCACAAAAGGTGAGAAATTTTGTATCACTTCTGGTGTCCGGTTCAAAAATTATAAGTAACCAGAAGAAGTGGTTTAAAGTCGTTTGGGGTGAAAACAGTAAAGTCACTTGACTTTTCCCGGCAAGATATAGTCAAATCCTGAAAACGTAGAAATCGTTTTGTCTGTCCGTCCGTATGTCTGTAAACACATCTCCTCCGTTTATAACAGCTAGAGACACAAACTAGATGTCAAATTAAAGCTCTTTGATTTCAGACGTCACAAAAGGCGAGATATTGTCAAATCGTGAAAACTTAGAAATCGTTTTGTCTGTCCGTCCCTATGTCTGTAACACATCTCCTCTGTTATTATAAGAGCCAGAGACACAAATTACATGTCAAATTAAAGCTCTTTCTTTGAAGACGTCCCTAAAGGTGAGAATTTTTTTATCACTCCCGGTTCAAAAGTGATAACTAGAAGAAATTTGTGGGAAAACAGTTAGGTACTTGACTTTTTCCGGCGAGATATTGTTATTATTTTGGTACTTCGTTTAATTAATAAAAAAAGTTCTTTCCATTGAAACTTTACTTACTTTAGCTTACTTTAATTGGAGTGTTCGTTACACCCAGATATAAAAAATCTATATTCTATTTATAGTTTGCAAAGAAATCTTATACCTTCTTCCAATTCTTGAAGAAGGCTTCCTTGCTGTTGCTAATCAACATTTATTTTGTCTGTCCGTCTGTATGTCTGGAAACCCATATCCTCCGTTATTATAAGAGCTAGAGACACGTACAAATTAGCTCTTTGTTTGAAGACTTCACAAAAGGTGAGAAATTTTGTATCACTTCTGGTGTCCGGTTCAAAAATTATAAGTAACCAGAAGAAGTGGTTTAAAGTCGTTTGGGGTGAAAACAGTAAAGTCACTTGACTTTTCCCGGCAAGATATAGTCAAATCCTGAAAACGTAGAAATCGTTTTGTCTGTCCGTCCGTATGTCTGTAAACACATCTCCTCCGTTTATAACAGCTAGAGACACAAACTAGATGTCAAATTAAAGCTCTTTGATTTCAGACGTCACAAAAGGCGAGATATTGTCAAATCGTGAAAACTTAGAAATCGTTTTGTCTGTCCGTCCCTATGTCTGTAACACATCTCCTCTGTTATTATAAGAGCCAGAGACACAAATTACATGTCAAATTAAAGCTCTTTCTTTGAAGACGTCCCTAAAGGTGAGAATTTTTTTATCACTCCCGGTTCAAAAGTGATAACTAGTGTTAAGTCGTTTGTGGGAAAACAGTTACTTGACTTTTTCCGGCGAGATATTGTTATTATTTTGGTACTTCGTTTAATTAATAAAAAAAGTTCTTTCAGTTGAAACTTTACTTACTTTAATTGGAGTGTTCGTTACACCCAGATATAAAAAATCTATATTCTATTTATAGTTTGCAAAGAAATCTTGTACCTTCTTCCAACATTTATCGTTATATCAATATAATACTCAACTCTGATTCGTCCTATTTGGTGTGACTTTACTATTGTTTTGAAAAAATGCAAATAAAGTAATTTGTATGTATTATTTAAAACAAATTCTAAAAAACGCAAAAAATGTGCTTACTAAACATTCTCTCGATTCATTAGGAAGTATTTGTTTCAAAAAGTGACCTTGTATTCGTGTCATAATTATTATCTCAAACAGCAACACCCAGCCACCAATATAAACAATATTACATAGAAATAAAAAAAAGATACATATGCCAAACACGTAGGCTGACGGACTTGAATATTTTTTTAATAAATCAGTTGATGCGATATATTCAGTAATTTAAAAATGTTTTTTATATAAATATTTTGATGTCTATTTAAAAATAATACAAACCTTTTCGCCTTCCAAAAGGTCCTAAAAAGGCATTATTTTTCCCTACGATATTATCATCAATATATTTCGTCAACTTAGGTACATCCTCATTCTTTTTGAGCAGACTAGTATTTTTTTGTTTTTGAAATCGAAACGGATAATCTTCTGGAAAGGCATATAACCGTCTATTTCCATAAGATTTTCTAATTGTTGTAGTGGTTGATGTCATTTTCTCATTTTATATGGCACTAAGAAAAACTATACGAACTTAATTTTTATATTAAACACAATTCGTGTAGTGATTAATTCACCACGCGCACACGTTATGTTTCTTTTTAACACTTTTATCTCAGCCGCACTCTGTATCGCGGGTCTACGAGACTGTCTAAATTTTACCGTCTGATCTGGTATTTGTGTCTCGTTTTGTGACACTTCCTCAGCAGGAATGAATCGATTGCTGCAACGGATGTAGCCGAGTATAAAGTCGCGGAAAACTCGCAGGAGTTTACAGAGAAACGCCTGGTATGTGGACAACGCATCATACATTTCAATTGTACAATTGCACAATTGATCTATTTTCTTCAAATTTTTCATGTGATCTTTTTATACAATGTTTGTTGCTACTAGACAGTCAAAATTAATGATAATATTGGGATCGCGATCGCTTTATAATTGGCGTTATATTTGTTTATCTAGGCTGAAATGCCGAAGCCGAGTCACGAAAAGCGTTACGGTGCTACATATATAGGTATACATGTAAAAAGAGCACTGGAGTTAACAAAATCATCAGAAGTTAATATAATCAACGCAAAGATGGGCAGGGGTCGAAGAGAGGACGTTGAGGGAGATTATGATTGAGTATGCCAAATGGCCGACTAGTAAAATTCTGTCAAGAAAACTTAGTTGTAACCAATATACAATTCAAACGGCTCCCAAGGCGTCTACATACATGGATTTCTATTGCAGACAGAATCCACAAAGATCAATTCTAGACCCAACTCTATATACTATCTACGCCAGCGATATTCCTCATCTGGAAGATATCCAGCTCTACGCCGACAACACGGCCTTATACACCGCTGCAGCGTAGACTGAAACCCTTAATCAAAAACCTCAAAGATTGCTGGACCAGTTCTCTAACTGGTGCAGCAGATGGAGAGTTGTCTTAATCCAAACAAAACCCAAACCATTATATTTAGACATCCCAACCTCAGTCGACGAGAAAATCTCTCTTTCGACTATATCAACCTGTCACTATGGGGGGAAGAGCTCGTCCCTCAGGATCAGGTGACCTACCTGGATGTCCGATTTACTCGAATACTCAGATTGGATGCCGATGTTGAACTAACATTCAACAAAATGAGAAGAAGGGCGTCCCTCTTAGGTGCTCTGGGCGGTAGAATCGGAAGAAGCGGCACCAAACCCTCCTACATACATATAAAACCTTTATCAGACCTCTTGTCGATTACAAGGCCGTGCCATAATCTGCTATTTCTCAGAGACTTCTACATTCCATCCATGCCACTTACGTAAAGTGAAAAACCTTCACTACCTCTACCCAAGCCACCTTGTTTACAACAACACAATATACTGCCTCTCCCTTCTCGTTTTCAGACGCTTCAACATCGATATGTCGTCCAAACTCTGCAGGGAACTAACATCGTAGCCCAGAGGACCCTCCATACACACTGGAATGGAGGACTCCAAAGAAGATACAGAGTCCCGGAAAAAAAGATTCCCCTTCCTAACCTGAGACTCTTCCAATCTGTAGAACATGGACCTTCCTGAAGATCTGGAAACCCTGCTGGACGAATCACTCCTTTCCTACCGCTAGATGGTGCCCACCACGCCACTACTGGATACAAAAAAAAAATGGGTCCTTGACGAAGGTTTCTGTGGTTCCCTTCGTCCTTTCCAAATGAAAAGGCTCCACGACGGAAGAGACACGCCACAGCGTCAATCTCCCAAACCCAAATTGCACCACGTGGGTCACACTACAACACAACACCTACACATACACCAAAGGTAGGAGGCTGTTTAGGTACGTTCAAGTACCATAGATGGCAAGAAGCAGGAGAAACAACAGCAATCCAACCTGCAACAATTGGGAAAATTTGTGAGAGCGGGGCCGACGACAAATACTAAAACCATCCAAAAATGGGCATATCGCAGGAAATCAAATGTAGAATAGAGCAAGCGAGAACATCATTTAGGAAAATATAAGAGGTACTAACCAACAGAGAGTTAATAATTTCGCTAAGAATACGCTTATTACGCTCCTATGTGTTCAGCATTTTGTACTATGGAATAGAAGCATGGACCCTCCTCACGGAAACGATATGCAAAAGGATTGATGATTTTCAAATGTGGGCTTACCGTAGAATATTAAGGATACAGTGGATGGATAGAGTGACAAATGCAGCGGCTAAACAAAGAAAGAGAAGTACTGAATAAGACAAAAAGAAGAAAATTAGAGCACTTTGTCCACGTGATGAGAAATCCGAAATATGAATTGAACACCACACTATTTAGGTCAGCTGTCGACAAAGTAAAAATCATGCTACTGATCGCCACTGTTCTTGGAGGACAAGGCATTTAAAGAAGAAGACTATAATTAAATAGGTATATTATTATACAGTGTGGTGCAAATGAAAGAAATAAATTCGTTATTTCGTAAACCGGCTACTTTAAGGAAAAATCCTGAAACAGGTCGATTTTTATTTTTAAACAGGCTATTCGTAAGTATACCTTTTTATTTTTGACGTCATCTATGTGCGCGTGATGACGTCATCGCTAAAATTTTTAAATGGAAAGGTGGGTTTTGTAATATATTATTTGAAAGGTCTTTTACCAATCTTTAATACATTTGGGTTACTTTGTATTTAATGAATAAGTAATACTAATAAATATTTATTGTAATAATTAAAACGTATTAATTTTTTAACCGAAAACAAACATGAATTATTTAGGCATATTAATATGGCTGAATAGGTATTTAAAAGACCTTTCAAATAATATATTACAAAACCCACCTTTCCATTTAAAAATTTTTGCGATGACGTCATCACGCGCACATAGATGACGTCAAAAATAAAAAGGTATACTTACGAATAGCCTGTTTAAAAATAAAAATCGACCTGTTTCAGGATTTTTCCTTAAAGTAGCCGGTTTACGAAATAACGAATTTATTCCTTTCATTTGCACCACACTGTATATTTAAAACACAAATTAATTTAAGACTATTTTTAATTTTAACTTAAAATACAATAATTATTTATACCACACTGTTAAAAGTGACTTATGTAAATGTTCCAGTTCTTATGATGGTTTACCGAACATTTATTAATGAAAAACTAATCGATCTGAGCATAACTACAACTATAAATTAGGCAATTTATTCTTAATGTATTTATAAAAAAAATGTTAACTGCAATATGTAAGTAACACAAAAATTCAGTTTACTAAGAATACCACAAATCAATATTTTTTTAAACTATCTAAATATAATCATTTTACTCAAAACCTCTAATTTAAAAAAAGAACAACAATGTATAATAATAATAATAATAAATCACGTATTCTACAATTAATAAAAGTAAATATTCCTCCATAACAACTACGATGTTGAGTATGGTTGAGTATATAAATATAAAAATAATGAATAAACAGCTGCTACAAAAAAATGATATAAAAGACAAAGTTATTATATTAAACAAAGAAAACCCCATTAAGGAATTAATTAAAATAATTTCTCTAACTAAATTTATACTACAAATAAACTAACAACTGCAAATTAATACATAAAGTAAATATAGCTTACACTTGATAAATTTGAACAGCAACAGTAACACAACATTTTAAAGATCCCTACATAATGTAACTCAATTTTATTATCAACATATATTAATTTGGTATAATAATTTTTATACATCTAACTGATGGTTATTGTTTTTAACAGAATACAAATTTGACAGATTACAATTTTCAAATTCTCGACCGGAAATATTAGTTAGGGATATTAGAATGTCAAAGTTGGTTACATATTTTTTAATGAAATATACAATATTTATTCCGTAACTATCCATAAAATATCAATTATATTTATACTAAAAATAGAAATGAAATTATCATGTTATTTGTTGCTTGTAAATCTCGATAAGTAATAAATTTATAATTAAAAATCAATTATTAGACCGTCAACGACTAATACTTCTCCCGAGTTTACCCGAACTTTGAACGATCTTCTACGTCCTCCTGTCGCTGATCGCTGTCAGTGCCCTTTACAAACAACAGCGAGTAATTGACTTTTCTAGTAAATTTTTGCATACTTCTTTTCTGGTGCACTTGTATTAATAATTGTTTTTTTTATACTCGCAAACATCTTACTTCTAGGGGTAAGTCATTATATTTTACATTTTCTGTTAGCGCTTTATATAAATAATAGATTTAGAAAGGTTTGTACCATGCATTTTTTACACTATCCATTATGCGTCATGCCTGTTCTTGGAAAAGTGTATTTGTGTTTGATTTATCGTTTTAATAATGAAAAATTTAGTTAACAGACTTAAATTTCTTTGTCTATAAATACTCTAAATACATTCTTATGTGTTTTAGTAGCTTTTATTAAGAGTTTATTGAATAACAATATCACTTTGTTAGGTTGAGTAAATATTTTAGAGTGAACCTTCAATAGTTTTTTAAGTCTTTTTTGATATGTGTGGTTAAGTTTTTGATAATAAAACTAATACTATGTATATAAAAACATGTTAAGAGTGTAATGCATGATTTGTTTAGTAAATTTGCTTTCTATTTTTTGCAAACGTCATCTCCGAAGTATAATAAGAGTGCTCAATCTAGACAAAGGTATTGTTCTTGATGCTAAGGTCACAAATTATCCAGATTCTTGGCATATGTAAGAAACCTTGGCTAGACAAGTTATGTCCCCTTAACATTGGCGTTGATGCCGTTGATTCACTTTGCGGTCATTTCTCATTTCAGGCGGTCGACGACCCTCTCGATCTTCTTGCCTTTGTTCAATAGCCGAAACGTGAATACCGAGTGTCTCGGCATTTTTACCTGTAAACTCATAAAATTTCATTCGTCATTTATCTTTAGTCAATAAAAGTTTATTTCTACTACATTTTATAAAACTTAACTTTACAAATACAAAATTTTGTTCAGTTTTTGATCAAGTACAACAAAATCGAGAAAATAAATAGTAAGTGATTTATTAAAATTAAAATAAAGTATAAACTGATTTTTTTAAACTGTTTTGTTCTCAAAAACATGTGTTCTTTGTACTAATTGTTAATACATAAGTGTAAATGATTCGCAAATACCTACTAGTAAATAAATTAATTACACACTAGGATTATTGCTATTTTTTGAGTAAAACAAAACCAAAACCATTTTTTCTCAAACAAAACTTTGTCAAAAAGTTCTAATGACGTTATCCGTAGTTTAGTCGACCCAAAAAAAACTTATTTAATTATAGAAATTAGTTATTTACTGTTATATCTATTTACGTAGAACTTATTCATTGCCGATACATTTTGTAATTAGTAGATTTTTTAATTAACCGTGGCTTATCCGTGGTCGATACAAAATTAGGCGAAGTCAAATGATCAATATCCTGGAGTATATTTATGTAAAGCTACAGGAAATTTATTTTTAAGTCTTTTATACTGTTTTGATTTGAGAAGAATGAAATCATCAAAGAAACAAAAATTTCAGAAATTGATTTTGTAAATACATTTTTTCTTAAATTATTCATGTCATATTCTTCTTCTTATAATGGGGTCTAGTCCTGTTTTAATCCGATATGTTTAGCTTCCTTTCTAGCTCTTCCTGTACTTTCTTACCATCTTTTGGGTGGTCTGTTACCGGTCTTCACGACTTTGTCCATCTATCATATTCTTCTAATAACATTTTTATCACACCTATCATTAGAAGATACTTATCAAGTATATAGATCAATGATTGAATTAATATACGACTAATTTTCTTGAACATTCTCAATATCGTGATAAATTGTTGTAAATTTTACCATAACAGTTTTGTTTGTGACTCAACGTTAATTAAGATAAAACAGTAATATTTATTCATAAACAAAGCAGATTTTGTTTCCAATAGGTACGTTTAATGGGTGAAGTTTCCAAGTATTTTTCAAAGTAATTGTTCACTTGAATGTCTTCATATCTCAAATAAACAAAGCCATTTACAAAATGCGTGTTGTTTATGATTTTAGGATACTTTGGATACTTCCGTTTTTTTACAGTTATTTACGTGATTTTTGATGGATTTTGTTTTTAAAAGCATATTTAGTTGATTACAACGTCAATAAAATATGTTTTTTCGGTTGGTGATTTTAGAATTTAACTTTTAAAGCGAATCAAATATTCAACACAATTTATATGTGTTAAAAATAATATATCAAGTAACTAGATTATCAAACTGAATATTTAATTTCCTGAATGGTATCTAGTAGTTTATCGTGGTCACTAATCAAAACATATTTTATTTGGGACACTTGCGGTCTATTAAATGATTTGAAAAAAAGGAGTCCACTTCTCTACAAACAGATTGCCCTACAAAAATTTGAATTCGCTTAAATTTTTTTTTGTTTTTGTTATCGTTGTCAGAGAGTTTTATTTTTTATCACTTTGAGTTACTGTAACTTATTTTTTGACCTCAAATCAATTTTTACTCTACGCATCTACTCTTTAAAATGCGTGCCAATGATTTCAAACCTCATCTGGTCAATTGTATACAATAATTGTATCCAAAATCTTGAAAGTAGCTAAAGAAAATCAAATATCGGAATTTGGAGTAAAACCGGGTATTCACAGCGAAAAATTGCACATTTATTGGGAGTTTCTTGAAGACACTGACGACCTTGGAAAGATTCGCTCAAACCAAATCGTTTTCTTACAGAAAACTCTTGGGCCGACCCAGAAAGACTACAAAAACTGATGATAGACTTATACAAGTGTTAAGTAAGCGGTCTAGACTAAAAAGAGTGCTAGTTATTAGAACTGAGATCAATCAAACGCTACCGAAGCCGATCTGTCATACAACAACTCAAATGGCCAAAAGATTACAAAAATTTGGTCTTCGAACAATTGCAGCAGCAGCTATAAATCGATGAGTCCAAATTTGAAAGTTTCGGTAGCAAACGGCGAATGGACTGCCTCAAAACATCGCCATTTCATCTGGCATTGATTTGATCGGGGAAGGGTTTGTGTTCCAGCAAGATCCATCAAAAATTTGTATGAATTATTTATTATCAAAAGAATCTGCAACCTTGAATTCATGGAATGGCCACCACAATCGCCAGAAAGTTTCCAGAATGCCCAGAATTTGTAGAGCAATCATCAAATCGAAACGCCAACATATTGACGAGAAACGGCTGGATTGATTTTTTCATTTTTTCATTTTTTCAAAACAGGGCTGGATATTAGATCTGAGATCAATCAAACGCTATCGAAGCCGATCTGCCATAGAACGGTCACTCTTCGCTTTGTATGTATGTGTTGCTGCAAAAAAAAAACGACTCAAATGGCCAAAAGATTAAAAAAATTGGTCCTTCGAACTATGGAAGCAGCTGCTATAAACCGTTTAGTCCAAATTTGAAATTTTCGATAGCCAACGGCGAATGGACTGTCTCAGAACATCGCTATTTCATCTGGTATTGATTTGATCGGGGAAGGGTTGGTGTTTCAGCAAGATCCTCTTCTTAAGGTGCCTAATCCAATTAGTGGATGTTGGCCACAATTCTGGCAAACTCCTGTCGATCTTGTGTGGCCCTAAAGAGTGCATGGGCATCGAGGTTTGTCCAATCCCTGATGTTTTTAAGCCATGAGTGTTTTTTTTTCTTCCGATGTCCCGTTTTCCTTCTATCTTTCCTTCCATTATAAGCTTTAAGAACTGGTACTTGGAATTTCGAAATATATACACCATATAGAAGTATGGAGTAAATGTAACACTTTACAAAGCGATATCGAAGCGTTAAGTTGAGGCTACTGTTGCTTAGCAAGGTTCTCATATTAGTAAATGCTGTTCTGGCTTGCTCAATCCTGCTACGTATCTGTAGGTCTGGATCTAGATCTTCAGCTATCCAACTACTGAGATATCTGAACTTGGAGACCTTTTGGATGTTCTTATTCAGCAAGATAACGACCCTAAACACCCATTAAAACTTTGTATGAATTATTTAATATCAAAGAAGCTGCAATTCGTGTAATGGCCACCATGATCGCCGGATTTAAATACAGTCGAACTGTTTTAGGATGAGCTGGATGGAAAGGTTCGAAAGCTGTGTCCAACCAGCGAATCCTTCAGCAGGCTGGGCAACGAATACGACCAGAAAGATTCTAGAAATTGATGGAGAGAATACTCAGAATTTGTAGGGCAATCATTTAATCGAAACGCCTTGATTTGGTACAATTTCAATTATTTTCTATTCCGATAAGGGTAAATTTGGTAATAGTTAAAATAGCCTTTAATAAATGATGTATTTACCATTTTTCTTCTGTAAGTTCAAATTAATTGAGTTTTATTCGTGCCGGAAGGTTAGCCAAATCTTTTTATAATTTAATCTAGCTAAGAGACATTGAAATACACCGCACATGGCAAGCAATTATTGTTGGTTGCATCACAATTTTCAAGCCAAGGTGGTGACCTTAGAATGTTAAAATACTGTTTTGTTAGTAAAGTCCGAATTTATATATTTTAAAATAAATAAAATAATATTTACTGTTGGAAATATCAAATATTTAAACAGAAATTATGAATGTAATAATGCCTTTTTTATGGGATAATTACGTGCAAACCTGTGTAGAACATTAAGTTAATACTGTTTACTGTAAAAAGATAAAATAATAATCACATATAATTTTAAAACCGTTGGTTTTTGAAATTTTAATAGTTTTCCTATGTAACAATGGTTTATAATCTTAAAATCATTTAAATATTTGTACAGATTTGATTCTTGAGCCAATATAACATTTTAATTTTGTTTTTCTTTGTTTGAAGCACAGATATACATAGGATTTGGGGTACTTGTATTAGCAAATAAGAAAAAGGACGTCTTCAACCTAGCGCAAGTTCATCCAGCACAACGGAGAGCCCCAGGCAGACGGGGCCACAAGCTCGTGTTTCGGTGAAGGACAACGCTCCTTCCACCAAGCGACGCTGGGTCCCACCTTCTACACTGAGACACCAAGATGCTCTTACGCCTGAATCTCGTAATGATCTGGTGTTCCGAAAGGTAAAAATCAGCAATTGTTCCTAAAGAACTATTTATGAACCACGTATGAATTGTTTATTTTCTATTAGAATCTTCGAGCATATACAGTAATCCATGTTACTGATGCGAGACTGGTGTGTGAAAAAAACGTATATTAGAACATGCTATCTTTCTCACGCTGTTAGTGGTGATTGGTTAATACTCCTCTCCATATACCCATAGAATGTACTCATCAACTAGTCAAGCTAACTGCACAAGAAAGATACCATATCCTAATGTTCTTTTCTCTCTCTTACATCGTTAGCATTTTTTTAACGAAACAGGATATTAAAATTTGCTATTGATTTTAAAAATAAGAAAAACTCCTTTTACTCCTTGTTTATTATTGAATTTCTCACATTATTCTTCATTACTTACTTACTGCCTTGCGTTTGGTAGGTCGAAACATAAATATTCAAATAAATTTATTTTAGGTTCGCGGCATTCTCAACAAACTCACACCAGAGAAATTCAAGAAGCTGAGCGATGATTTATTGCGCATCGAACTACAATCCAGCGTTATCTTGAAGGGTGTCATCTATCTCATATTTGAGAAAGCCCTCGACGAACCCAAGTACTCGTCTATGTATGCGCAGTTGTGCAAACGACTGGCAGAAGAGGCACCTAACTTCGAATCCCCTAATCAACCTACCTCTTTCCGAGTTCTGTTATTAAATAAGTGCAAGGTATATAAACAATTTATTAATATATTATAAAAAAATAATTTGTGGTTTAATTTTAAGCTTGAATTTGAAAATCGTGCAGCAGCCCTTGATAATAATGGCGTGGGAATCGACTCTTGCTCTTCCTGGGGTGGTGGCGCCGCGTATTCTGAAGAAGAGGCAGAACGGCGTCAAATCACAAAACGAAAAATGCTCGGTAACATTAAATTCATTGGCGAACTCGGCAAATTGGAAATATTACAGGAAGGTATTCTACACAGATGTATTAAAGAATTGTTGGTCAGAAGGGGCGACGATCCCTCGGAGGACTTGGAATGTCTATGTCAGATTTTCAGGACCTGCGGCCGTATCTTGGACTCCCAAAAGGGTAAGTTTAATGAATATTATATTATTTTATAATAATAACTTTCTACTCCACGTTAGGCGCCAATTTGTAACTTTAAAATGTCCTAATTAACCTCTCCTTTGCTATCTTCTATTCTTTGTCTTTGTTTATGTGACTATATTATGTTAGCTATGCATGCAGAAAAAAGTTATGTTCTTAACTAATATATACTTTTGTACATTTTAGGTGAAAACCTCATGAACCAATACTTTGAAAGAATGAAAACACTAACAAAAAATCAAGACTTACAACCGAGAATCAGATTCATGTTGAAAGACGTGATTGATCTAAGAGAAAACGGATGGGTGCCGCGAAAGGCAATTGTTGTTGAAGGTCCGATGCCCATCAATGAGATTAAACCGGTGGACGACGATCGTCCTGGATATAGAAGAGATCGTAATCATGATCGAGACTCTGGTAGATCTAACATACCTGATTTATTCCGCCATCCAATGAAGACTAGAAGTGGTCTGGATGATATGCTTATGGGTAAGAATGTTAATTACAATTTTTACATAAAATCTAGTGTTTCTTGATCTCTGGTGTGTACTAGTTGACCATTTTTCGTCGGCGGTCACGAAAAGACACAGAAACTCCTTCGGATTGCGCTTAAACTCTACTTTTCCAATTTTATGGAATAATTTGTCAATTAAAATAATGGTACACAACAGTAACATCTATAATGACGTAAAAAGGCTCCTAACACACCAATATCAAACTTTTGTAAATGTAGTAACGTGACGAAATACTAAATTAAGAAAAGATTATCAAAAAAATGCAATGATCGAAATTGAATAGATTATTGAATTCATACTTGCACCATATGAAATAGAACCACAATAATTTGGAAAGAACCAGAAGATTATAATAAGATTACTCACAGATATTGCTGTCTTTAAGAACAATTTGTTTGTATACTTATACTCATTGGACAATTTCGACTCTATATTTATATATTTAAAATCTCGTTCCTGAGTTTGTGTTAAACAATATTGCTATTAATATCAAACATTACATATATTATATTTTTTTAGGAATAAATTTAGCTCCTGCTCCAACACTTATACCTACAGGCCCTCCACCATTTGGAGCTCATAATGGCTTTGGAAGTCACAGGGATGGTAGTTATAGAGGCCATAATAATCAGCGTAGTGGTGCATACAACTACAATAATCAAAGGGGACAATACAAGCACAACCAGAACAATTCTAATTCACAATATAATCGTAAGTATAAATAAATTGATTAACTAATTCTTTTAAACCCTGAAAAATGCACTGTCTTACATATTTGCAAATCAAATCCCAATTATCAGTATAGTTTAAATGACGTAGTTTTAAAAAGATTGATTTGGGAATAACTATCAACAGATTGGACTGGTCAGAACATATATCCAACATTTCAATTACCCAATCCTGAACTTCTTGGCCAGATATATAAAACATTTGTTAGGCCGCTACTAGAATACAGCACAATATGCTGGTCTCCACACTACACCAAAGATATCAAGGCACTCAAGAATGTACAAAGACGCTTCACAAAATGGTGTCCACAGCTGTCCAACCTCCCTTATGTAGAAAGATTGTCTGTTCTCACACTTCCATCATTAGAGGACAGAAGAAAAAGAGGGGACCTCATACAGTGCAACAGAATTTTGAACAAGTTTTCCATGGACATAAGGAACCTGTTTCAGCTCAATAGTGACCTAAAGGTTAAGAGGTCATGGCTTGAAGCTATCCAGGGAACGATTTTCCACAACAACGAGACAATTTTTCTTTACGAACAGAGTATTCGACCTGATGTTGTGTCTGTTCCCTCTATAAACATTTTTAAAAATAGGCTAGGCGCATACCTTAATACTCTGAGACACTAACTTTTACAATTATATTCTTTTAGTTTGTTTTTACCATTAAGCTTCCAACACCTATTGTATGTTTTTTTTTGATGTTATTTATGGTGTTCCATTTTGAATTTTTGTACTACCTGGACATAATAGGCTTTGCCTTTGCCCTTACTAATGTATAATAATAAAACTATATATCTGTTTTTAGAATCCAATAAGGATGTCGCACCACGCTTCAAGAAAAGTAACCTCATACTCGGCAAAGATGAATTAGCTGACGTTGAACTCAGACCTAATTCAATGTTAATCACCAAAGCTTCATCTTTGAAAACCAACAATTTAATGAACAATAATAATAACAAAACAATGGAACCTACTTTTGCTACATCTACAATTAAACAACCTCCTTCAACGTTGCTCAAGGATCCTTTGCCTATTAAACAGACTACCGAAAAACCTAAACAGTCTAAAAAAGACAAAGTGAGTAAAAGAGTGACAAAATATAACTGTAAAAAAATTATATTTTGACGTATCTCTCATGGAATTTTTAAAACTTAGAAATTATACAAACAATCAAATGACATTAAGGAGAAATTGAAAAATTATCATCTGGTTGTATAATATCTAAATTTCTAGAATCCCATGAGAGATACCTAAAAATAATTAGTTTAATAAAAATCTCTAGTTTCGGTCACCTAACCGAATAAAAATATAAGACAGGATACAAAAAACATCATTAGGTAGATAGATAGATTCTAATAGATAGATAGATTCTAATATACTCAGTGACATAAGAAGTGTTACACCCAGAAGGAATAATGTCTTAATCTTAATTTTTTGACAACATGGTAGATTTCCATCGAGAATAAAACTATAACATTTTCAAGAATTTTTAATAACGTATAACAAAAAAAAAAGTGTGAGGTGTCAAGGGACACCCGGATGGAACGAAGTTCCTTTCGATTAATTAGTGAAGGAATTAGTAATTTGTAAACACAACAGAGTGTTTATACATACATAAGCATTTATTATTGTCTGTATAAAATCTCTACTTACCTAACGGAACTTGTGCAGAAACACTGTCAGGATACATTATTGTTATTATTTTCTATTATTTTAATATTTATTATCTACAAAAAACGTGTATAAACTTAACAAAGTCGCGACACTACACTGTTCAAAGCAAAATAGATTATCAACATTTTCACCTGAATATCTTTTCTTTTAACAAAAGTGTCCATTTATACCATACCAGAGCTTTAGATAACACATCTTTTTAGAATTACTTTTTATAATTTAAAACAGGAATTAACAATTCAATACAAAATTTTAAAATTAAAATATATCTATGAGAGAGAGGGAGAGAGAGTTATTTATTTTTTGGTCTGTGAGAGAGAGAAACATGCGTGTGTCGTGTCATCGTGTCGTGACAACTTTTGGTATGAATTTTTTTGGCTAGCTCCTAGCGTCAGTCGTAACTGTTCGTAACGCCCGAAAGGGAACTTCGTTCCAAAAATTAATAATGTGTTTGGCGACCCCGTAATTGAATACACTCATGTACACGTCTAGTCATTGACAAAATGACATGGTCAATGTCTGCTTGTGGTATCTCATTCCATGCAACTTGAACTTCATGGATTAACTGTACCAGAGTTTGTGGAGGATGGTGTACATTGGACAATCCTCTTCCCATCATATCCCACACATGTTCGATGGGATTTAAATCTGGTGAACGGGGTGGCCACGGCAAAACATTAACGCCAGATTCTTGGAGAAAGTCCATAGTTCGACGAGCAATATGGGCACGCGCGTTATCTTGCTGAAAGCGGACGTGTCGACAGCCGTCTAGATAAGGCAGTAAAGTGGTTTGTAAGACATCATCAACATAACGTGCAGCTGTCATACGGCCTCGAATGAACACAAGTAGTGATCGGCTACCATAGGCAATAGCCCCCCAAACCATTACTCCAACCGTCTTGTGTACATGTCTTTCAAGAACAAACCCGGTATCTCGTCGCTCTCCACGGCGGCGCCGGCGTCTTAACCTTCTACGGCCATCGTGTATGCCTAAACAAAATCGCGATTCATCGCTGAATGCTATATTATGCCATTCTTCCACCCATTGCTGCCGTTCTCTGCACCAATTCAAACGTTGATGGCAATGGTCCTGGGTCAAAGGAAGCACTAGTCGTGGGCGGTATGAAAACAGTCCAAAGGCTCGAATGCGACGGTATAGTGTCCCCATAGTAACAGGTCTACCTTCCTCTCCAAACCATTGATCAGCGATTTGACGCGTAGTAGCAAAACGATCTCGCAGAGCAAGTAGTCTGAAGCGCCTATCTTTACGCTCTGTGGTACGCCTTGGTTGGCCAGTTGGTCTTCTTCGTGTTCCTCTACCTTCGTTTGTCCACACCCGACACACACGCATTAACGTCATTGCCGTACAATTAACACGAAGGGCAATTTGGTGATACGACAAACCCATATCTTTATAGGCAACAATTCTACCCCTGTCAAAATCGTTAACATGGTGGTAATTTTGATGTCCTCGAACTCCAGGCATTTTGTTATACTGACTACAATTATACTGAAGAACAATAATTAAACATTTCTTTACCAACCAGTCTTCATAAATCGTTTTTTTTTAATTTTAGATAAAATTTTATTTTTACAAAAACTATTAAAGATAAAACATTGATATTGTTATCATAGCATTCTGTCATTCTGTTGTCAAAAAAATTAAGATTAAGAAATTATTCCTTCTGGATGTAACACTTCTAATGTCACTGAGTATAATTAGTTTAATAAAAATCTATAGTTTCGGTCTCCTAAGCGAATAAAAATATAATACAGGGCACAAAAAAGCATCATATGATAGATAGAAAGAAAGAAAAAAAAATAATAACGTAAAAAATTTTGTTTTAGGGTCCAAATAAGGAAGAAGTTTTGAAAAAGTTTAATACATTAATTGATGAATATTGGAAGGGAGAAGTTGATCTTAAACAAGCAATTAATTCATACAAAGAGCACAAAGTCCCTGATAAATTTGCTAAAGAAATGGTTCTTAGTGGCTTATCTACAGCTTTAGAAAAATCTGGTACGTTTTTTCTTTTTGAAAAATGTATTTTTATGTTATTTAATTTTTTTTATATTTATTAGATGTCGAACAAGAAAAACTGATTCGATTCTTAAGTAACCTAAAAGAAGATAATTTGATTGGTGGCAACACTGTACAGGATGCTTTTAAATCGTTATGTAATGTTTTAGAAGAGAGAGAAAATGAAATTAATAAAGTAACAAATTCAGCTTCAGTTCTCTTTTCCACAGCAATATGTGAACATTTGGTGCCTCTCTCAGATGTTGCTAGTCTGACTGAAAATGGAGCGCATCATCCATTATTCCTTTTGGTGCTACAGAATATACATAAAAAACGGGGAAAATCTGAGTTATCAGAGATGTTCAACAAAAGCAAAGTGAGTAATGATTTTAATTTTATATTGTATTCATTTTCTAATCACATTGTTTATAGATCAACCTAATGTCTCAACTCCCTGACAGTGACAAAACTAAAGAACGTCTCTCTGAAATTTTGGAAGAACGTGATCTTACCTTCCTTTATCCACTATTACGTATTCAAGCAGATTTAGCTCGTCAACTGCAAGCTGATCCTAATCCTCAAGCCTTTTACAAATGGATTAAAGAAAATCTAGAACCTTCAAATTTTAATGATCCTGGTTTTATCAATGCACTCATGACTGTGCTTTTGAAATATATTACTCAGGTTAGTAAATATTCTCAATATGTTCATTCTATCATCAAATATATATTTTCTTTGTAGCATCAAACATGTTTGAAAATGTTTCTTGCTTATTTTATTAATCGTGGTGTCAAATTTGCCAAGGATCGTCTTTAAAATCTGAAAATGTCTAACAAAAGTTAAATTTAAAAAAAATTCTAACCTTTCGACAACCAAATTCTAGATCTTCTAGATTTTAGATCCAAAAAACGCTATTGAAAGAGGATCTGGTTGTTGAAAGCTTAGACACATTTTGTTTATGTTTATTCAACTTTTGTTAGACATTTTCAGATTTTAAAAACGACCATTGATATATTTGACATATACATCAAGATTAATAAAACAGCTAGTGCCATTTTCTCAAAAAATAGAAGAAAATGTGTTTATATACAATAATATTCCAACTTTTTTAGGAGTCATCTGCTTGCGTAGATGAAAAAGCTATAATCGAGAAAGAATCCAGTTTACTCAAACGCTATCAACCAATACTAACTGGATTCTTACGGGATAAGTCAAGTTTGCAACTGGTTGCTCTTTACTCACTCCAGATGCATTTTCACTCACTTGGATTTCCCAGGGGACAGTTATTGAGATGGTTCAATGCCCTCTACGATATGGAAATTGTCGACGAAGAAGCTTTCTTGAATTGGAAGGAGGATGTAACTGATGCATATCCAGGAAAGGGTAACGCTCTGTTTCAGGTACGAATAATCGATATTTTATACTCTAATTAAGATTTTTTTTCCGTCTTTATTCCTGTTTTCTTTATTTTTTTCTCCTCTCTTAAAAAGATAGATACTTAGAGAGATAGAGAGATAGATACAAAGATAGATAGATTATTTCTTGATTCTCGATTCTTCTTCCATTTTAAGTAAAAACCAAAAAACTTATTCTTTACTGGTTAATTTAATAACTTACAATAACTTTTTATTTTATAGGTAAACCAATGGTTGACATGGTTACAAGAAGCAGAATCCGAAGAGGAAGAGGGAGATGATTGAACTAGGAATTATTATATAAACAAAAAAAAATTGAAAAAAAAATAAGTGGCGTGATTTTCACATAAATAGTAGAAAGAAGTTTAAAAAATAATTTAAGGTATTAAAAAGAAGAAAAACAACACATACAGGAGTAGATATTACTCTCCTTTTATTATTAATATTATTACTTCACTACTTTTTTAATCTCGACAAAAAATTTCCCGTCTCTAAGTGTATGGGTAGGTAGAATTATCGTAATGGACATTTTATATTTATTATTTAATCGTAGCCAGAACCGGACTGGGATTGAAAAAGGGGCTGTGAATTCAGAAAAATAATTCCATAACTATTTAGTGCAGTTCTCGAATTATTAATTTTTACGTGTGTACATCTATTTTACCCGTATCAGCATTTTTATTAAGAAAAATTAAAAATAACCGGTAGGTTAAAGAAAATGTTTAGATTTAAAGAAACAAGAAGCTGTCAAGAAGGTGATATGCCGTGAGAGAACTGGAAATTAACAACCAAGACTTGTATAGTAAAAGTTTTTTTTTAAGTAGCTTTAGTTATTTTAAAGTTTATAATATGGTATAAAACTTCCTAAATCTGCTTCTGTTAATACTTCTGAAAGTATAGGGCAACTTTTAAAATGCGTTTTTTTTAATATTGTTAATTTGTGTTGTTATAAAGTAGAAAGTTATCGACAATCACTAGCAATTGAAAATCTAATAAACTAACATTCACTCTGTGATATTCATCGATAGGGAAATCTACTATTTTAATACCCACATATACAGATTAATATCTACTAATATTAATTTGAAATTTTATTAACAAAATGGGATACTTGAATAAAATTGCGTTACAACTTCGCTATAGGACCTTTGCTAATCCGTATAGGGAAAAATAAGACCTAATCTGAATTATCGAGGCATCTAAATCCATTATTCTAATAGGAATAAAATACTGTTTTACTAGAGTTGAATTTAAAGTAAATATTCTCAATTTGGCCAAGAATTTTCATTCTGACAAGTACCTCGTGACAAGGCGGAGCTTCCAGTGCGCAGAAAGAGAAAGTATTTGGCTAGACTAGGATACCTGAAGATTAACGTTTGATAAGATTTCATCAGATTTTAAATTTTTTAGAATGTTGTCAATATGTTAATGATCACAGTAATATTGGCTATTTTTAAGTATGAACAAGGCAACTGTCTAGATGTAAAGAGATACTTACAGCATAAAGACTACCACACAAATGGTTTTTGGTGTACTGTACACCCACCATATCGCCATTTTCAGACTAAGAAACTCAATTTTATCTTTGTTTTTCTTTATATCGCCTAAAGTTGATCTGTTTATATCAAACTTCGGAGCAATGATAAGATAGTTGCCACCTTTGTCTAACATTTCTATAATACGTTATTTGATTTTTATTGACAATGTAGAATGTTTATATGGTGGTGCTATTTTGTGCACCAGTCAGGATTAACAAGGTCCTACTGTATCTACCATTTACTGCATATATAAAGTTTCTTTAGAAAAAAATAGTTATATTACTATTACTGACTATTATATGCTTCAGATTAATACAAGAAGATAGATTTTCTAATAATGAATATTTATATTAAACGACGCCGCTTTCAAACTGCTTAATTGGATTTTAAAATAAATGTTTTAATATTACATCCATAAAATATATTAACCGTATTTTATTTAATAAGCAAAATAAACAGTTTTAATGTAAACTTGAATCTATTGTTACTTACCGACCGGTTAATGAAGGTTGAAAGTTTAAATAAAATAATGTTAAGGGTATTTATATCTGAGAACTGTACTAAAACTGCCAGGAATAGATGGCGCCAGTATCCAGAAACGGCCCAATGCCGGAGCACTGTGCTTTTCTATTTTAGTAAATAATTAATTTATCATATCTGTTAAGAATATCAGTTGTTGCTTTTTTACAGAAATAATCATTTTTTAATAAAGCCTTTAGCAGAAATAGGCCAAACATTTTTTCCTACGCATCTTGTTAATATTATAACTATAAAACATCAACTGATATCCTAAACGAATATAATGAAGAAGACAAGGACGCAGAAATTTTTTGCGAGAATCTTAGGTTGATTTTTTTAGTTTTATGTTTTTTTTCGTGTATGGTGGTTGAAGTTTGAGGATTCTTCTTCAATTTCAAGGACTCGTAGTGGAATTCGTATCTTTAGTCAATCAATAGAAACATTCTCTTTTTGTGACAGATATAAGTTTATTTTTGATGAATGATTACATCTAGATCTATAAGCAAGCTAGTTAATCCAGTTTCGTTTCAAAGTATTTTGTCACCTGAAATATATGAAAAAGGTAATGAAAGATTTGATATGTTAATTAAATCAATAAAACTAAACTAAGTTTATGATTAAAATTAACTCTCAAATCATTCTTTGGAACGAAACTGTATTGACTTTATTGCTTATCAGATGACTGTTGATAAATATAAACCTTTTATTCAGTAATACTTTTATATAAAACAATGTGTTCCGTTTTTGTGTAATTCGTGTCAAATGTATTTTCTCAAGTATTTTTTTTTTACAAAATAGTTAATTTTTCCTGTATACTTAGGTTACTTAATGTGTCACTTAAAACTAAAACAATTATACTGTGAACTTGTGTTTAATAAATTATTCGATGGTATTTTACTATCGATTCCTGAATTCTATTTGTGTTTAATTTTAAATCTAATATCATTTTTACTGTCTGACTGATTTTTATGATTACGTGTTTATTGGACAAAAAAATGTCATATTGACCGAAATAAAAAAAAAGATCTCGGTCCTATAGACCGCGCCAGCATGGATAGAAGCTTGACTCTGAAGCAAATACCTGGATCAACATTAAAAGGAATCACAAAATAACAAAACTATATAGAGATACAAACTTTTATTAAAAATAGTGTGTATTATAAAAAGTAAATTATTTAACTGGTTTCATCTGCCATAGTCCATCATTTAAATAATGACAGTTCTCTACTCCAACTCCTTTATTAATTTTAGCTCTAAAATAAAAAATAAGTAGGATTTAGCTAAAGTTGGGTTTAATTCCTAGCGTTTTCTTTAAATAAAAATAAAAAATATAGTGTTCTTACATATCATCAGTAGATAAAGATGTTTTTCCAATGGCTAAGGCATGTTCTTTTCCTTCAGCCATGATCGCCTAAAAGATAAGAAAAAATTTCTTCACTTTATAAATATTTCTGTCAGAAAATTATTATTTTAAAAATCTTACCACAATTGTGTCTTTAGGCACCGCTGTCATTTTTGCTCCCGGAGATGTTAAACCTGGACACATTATATTTGCTCCACTAAGAACAAATCTAATAGCTCCCTTATCCACTTGTTGCATTGGTAAGAAAAAGGGATCTACAAATAATCCGATGAACTATAGTTAGAATCTATTTTTTACTTCATATAGAAGAACTTACATTTATGAAGTAACTTTAAAGTAGGCATCCATTGACTCTCTCTTTGCCGGAAAAATAGTAAATCTCCATTTGAATTCACTATTATTTCTATGTGGTCATGACTACAATAAAATGTTAAATTATAATAAATAAAAAATATGCATTATGAAAAAATTAACTGATTTTATAGAATTTGATGTACTAACCATTTTATTATCCTAAGAGAATCCTTTTTTGGTAAAATATAATCGATATAGTTTTCTAAATAAGGGTAAGAATCTATCAGTTTAGCTCGTATGGATTTTTGAACAGAGGATTTCAGTTGCAATACACCAGAAATACTTTCTTTTTCATCGAATCTGGAACAAATATAATTATATTGTAAAAATTAATTCTTATAAATGATTTAAAAGCTATACTTTTTAAACATTTTATAAATATAATTTCAACTTCTAACTACACTAAACAAAAGTTAGGTTAGTTGAAAAAATTCATTTTGACAACTTTGTCAATGTCATTAGCAAAATCTTCTGATAGACTCGAACGTTTGGTTCGTTTAAACTAAACAATCATGTTTGTAATAGTTTGAATGTAAAGTTTTAACAATGCAGACGACAGAATAATTAAAAGTAAGTACAATTGAATTAATTACTATAAAAATAAGCTCTTAGTTTCTTAATAAATGTCTCGTTTAAATTGACAATGTAGCTAACGTACGTAATAAGATGTATGTGTGATATAAAAACTAGAAGAAGAGATCTCAGATGACATCTTTATGAATTTCAAATTTAAAAAGTGTATTTGTACGCAAAATAAACTTGTTTACTATTGATTTTTACAGAAAAATGATTGGTATAATATTAATAAATGTAGAAAATCGTATTATTGAAGCAAGTCTGAATAGTAGGTAGTAATGTCATGTAAATATCTAATGAAATATCAAACTCAGAACAGAATAGAGTTAGTAAGTTTTAGATTTAAGACTTTCGGACCTTGTTAAATGACTCAATGTCCTTTAACAGGATAATAAGATGTGGTAGGTGCTCGTTTCTATCCACTCTTTCTCATCTATTTTGTAAGTGTTTGTGTAGTAGTGCAATGTAGGGTTTAGAGAGACAACTTTTCTCTTATGTAGTGCAGTAGCGGGGAAAGTTTGGGTTTTGAGGAAAGAGGTTTGGTTCAGAGACAGTATTATGTACATTTACAGAAAATCAGTACGAATATTTGCTTTAAAGTTTATTTTAAAAAGACTAATTTAATACAAAAAAAAATATCGTAAACTAAAAACAAGTAAAAAAATATGAAGCAGCGTATAGCAAAATCTTTATGTATAATAGAGAATCTTCAGTATGAAATGATATGATAAATTAGAATAAAATAGACAACGGATAGAAATAACAATTATTTTACAGAGGTAAAAACTTGTCACACAGAAATTTGTGAGAGTAAAGTCGATTTAAAAATATATCATTTATTCTAAAATTATTTGAGGATTTGTATTTTAAGCCAATTAAATTAAGATTAACGTTATAGCTTAAATTATACCTACAAGAATATACTAAAAAGTAAATTACTAATCAAAAAACTGTTGTTTCTTTAACTCCTGTACTTGTAATATTACTGTTATTATCGTCTTCATCAGTGTTATATTCAGCTTCGGTTAGTTTTCTTGTAGCAACTTCTTCTTGAGCTCTCCTGTTGTAGAAAAATCAGTTTTCAACTTTAAAACAAACTCAAAACACATTCTATTAATTACCTTCTCTGCTCTTCATAGTTTTGGTCTGAAAGTTGTTCTTCTTTTTCTTTTTGTTTCCCCTTTAAGAACCGATATGCCAAATATACAAATAATAAAACTAAGGGTATAACAACAAGCATTATTATACCAGAAGTTAACCCTGCCTGCCTTTGAGAATATTCCTGTTGACCTTTAAAAAAATAATAATAAAATATATGTATGGTAAAGAAGCAACACTGTATTTGTATTAATTCACAATCAAAGCATGGTAAAATTAGTCTTGTTCAACATGAAAATACAAATACTAAATTCAACAGCCTTTCGTGCTGCTAATGCGAGATTGATAATCGAGTAGCTAAAATCGCAAAAGAAGAGAAACCAACCAACTGCAGACCATCAGGAAGACCTCCGAAATGATGGTACGAAAGCTGGACATCGGTGTCACAAATTAGGTTACAACTTTGAAAAAAACAAGACATTGTCTTAAAATAAGAAAAAGAATAAGAAGAAGACTCTCCTGGCAAAAATTTGAGTCGAATGAGAAGTTCATCACTGCCATAGTGGCCTATTTTGCAGACCTCGAGAAATCGTTTGAAAATTTCTTTTGTAGGCTAAGTACCTACCTATCGAATCGCCCTTGGACCAATCTAATTTTTCATGGTTGATAAATAAGGATAAATAAATTAATTGTTCAAAAACATTCCACATGTTAGGGAAACTATCTTGCAATTCTCATACCAAATTTCATCATAAGAATCCCTAGCATGTGAAATGCTTTATGATTCCTCAATGGTGTATGTAAAAGTTTATTAAATTCAAATTTTATATACATACGTTATTTTTAAATATACAAATTTATTTATAAAATTAATACTTTGGCACATCACCACATGCTAGAGACAATAGACTGTTCTATGCAACTTTTTGTACAAAACGATTTTGTCTGGGGTTTGCTCCGAGTTTAGATTCGGTTTACAAGGTAAAACCCTCAAGAGCATCCATATGATTAGTTTAAAATGCAATTGTAATACTTAAAATATATAAAATTATTACTACTTGACAATTTTTCAATCAATTTATGTTAAATTACAATACTTTATAAATCCAAAAAAAAAAAATATTAAAGAAGTTGAGGGTATACCAAAAATAAACCTATACGTCTGTAACTATACTGCTCTGACTGCTACTAAACCTATTTTTAGGTTTCTTCATCGGCAGGGCATAATCGTTATCTGTGTAATTTAAATTTTTATTACTGTTTCCCCTTATAATATCTGGTCTAGTGCTATATGGAACAGTATATTGAATACTAGAAGCTGGACTAGTAGGACTCTGTGGTGGTGATTTAGAAGACCTGTCTATATCTTCATAATTAGGATCATTAGGATCTAAAGGTTTATCCTCGAAATCTATTGATGGTCTGTTTGTTAAAGGTTCGTGTGTTCTATAAGTTTTATCATAACTACGTCTCTTTTTAGAAATTGAGTCACTATCAGTAGGACTAGATATTGGACTTTGAGGATATTTGTCTAAATCTTCATCATCATCACGATAAGGTTGTAATGTTCTAGCGAGAATTTGCGGAGAAGTGCTAGGTTTATCAGCATTTTGGTACTCCCACGAACTTGATTCCTTATTGGTTAATCTTTGATATACTTTATAACCTAAGTATGCTATTATTAGAACTAATGGTATGAGAACTGCAAGAATAATACCCGACGTTATAGCTGCTGTACGTGAAGAATATTCCTCTTGACCTGTATAAAAAAAAGTAAAAAGTTAGTTCTTTTCAAATGTCTAAAATAAAGTTTGTAGTGTTTAGTTGAACAAGAGACTGTCCCTTTCTAAAAGAAAGAAAAGGTACTTAATGTAAATACTTACGTAAGCAATAAGTATACCCATGTTCTGGTATATTCCATTGTCCATCAGCACCACATTCTCTTCTTGGATCTCCAACGAGTACAAATTCTTGAATACATTCATAAGTGACTTTAGTACCAGGTACAAATAAAAATGTACTTTTTCTGCCAAATCTTGGAGTTTCTAAAACTCCACAAGAAACTACCTTAGTTCGAGTTGTTTCTTTTAAATGGTAGATTGTAGCTTTATAGTTTTGTGTATAATGTGCTAAATCTCTATTTAATGTCATCGCATAATCATAGTAACATTCATACATTTTTGTGGAGCATATCTCGTAGGTTCTTTCAATTTGTTGTGATCTATTTGCTGGTATAATGTCTTCTGGTAACATTAAAAATTGAGGTTTAAATGTTTTATTATTATAGGATGAAGATGTACGGCCAAATTCTCTAAAGAATAGAGATCTTCCTTTTTGTGGATCTAGAACATCATCCAACATCCACTTACTACCAAAATCATTATATACTCTTTCCATGTCGTTGATGTTGTTTACTATTCCTGCTCTTGTACCATCTGGAAGTGTGAAATCATCTTCTTTGTTGAAACTCCAGTTTCCGAAGAGACCAACTGTTTTATTCTAAACATAGAAAGGAAATCATACAGTAATAGAGTAACTTTTTGACACAGTAGAGTCTTTAGATTTCATATTACACATAGTCTAATGGCAGTAAAAAGCGATCCTCAAGGAGAAGTTTTACTGTCGTTAATGATAATTGACGATTTCATAGTAAAAAAGGGTTTCGTGCTCTGGTTTCTAGTAAGATTTAGTTATTGTGGCAAGAGCATTATTGCTAACTGCATGCTTAGTGTCTAATCTGTGTCCGAAGAAAGGACTTTAAGCCAATCCTCATTTCTTTTATCAACAGAAGAAAAACAATGATGAAACTTCCTGTTATAATTGGAGTGACACTTTCATTCTCAAAAGAGATAAATTACCTCGGAGTTGTCCTCGACAGGAAATTAAAGTGGAATCCACACCTTGTCAATATAACTTCAAAAACTAGAAGGGCTATGTGGACCTGTCATAAGCTTTTTCGGAAAACATGGGGTCTTAAACCTAAAATATCTAACGGTTATCAAACTCATTGGGTTGGCTGTTAGCCTGTATCACTGCGACCTTTACAGATCCATTGTGAACAGCAATCATCTTTAGAATAAGATTAGAGCACCTTGTCTGGCACTGCTCTCTTAATGAGACTTAATAGCCTTGACAGTGGCCTCTCCACATAAACTGAAGCAGCCGGTTTCCTATCTTTCAATACCAAATACCGCGTACTTGCAAGGCTTTCACATTGGCATAGGACATGAAAAGCGGTTTCCTCCTCCTCTGGGAAGTATCGACAGATGTCTTCATCTGTTAAGTTCAGCTGACTCATTTGTTTTCTGAGCCGACAATGTTCTGTCAAGAGACTGAATCATTCTGACATCTGTGATAGCAGCTCTACAGTAAATTTGGCTTGTCGCTTGCCGGTGATTTTTTCCCAACACTCCTGGGCCTTTTCTTGCCTCCAGTTCTCAATGGCAGCCTTTCTGAAGGTATCAGCTACCCCCACCCCGAATGGTTCCGGGCCAATCATTGGGATAGTATCACCCGCTCGGGCCTTTTCATTTTCCCGAAACTCTAGTGGAATAAAACAACTCAACAAAAGGCAATAATACAGATCCCAAAGGTGCCAAGACTCGCTTGAATCACTGGAGTCATGGTATCGTGTTCTAGTATGGCCTTAAAGGTAATTCTAGATCTTCTTTCCTTACGGCTTTCATTTCGCTATTCTGAATTACTCTTAGAGCTTCAGAAACCTGAATTCAGAATAATCGCAAGAATTCTCATAGTACCTGTCCACCGAGGTACCGTCTCTGTAATATAAGCCAAGTGGACTGTGGAACATGAAGGCGGAACATATTATCTGTAACTGCAGAGTAATTGATTGCAAACGTACATCCTAAGCGGATAATAAACTTTCTCAAAAGACCTTTTGGACTCATAATTAGATGTAGAATATACACAAAAGATCTTTTAGGTCGCAGTGTAGTATCTGGAAAATTGAGACCATTTATAATCTACAATATTGGGCTATTCGGAGAAGCTCGCCAAAATTGATGTTTCGAAAGAGTATGTGAGGAATGCTTTTTAGTTATACATATTAAAGAAAACAATATTTGTACTTACAATAAACGTCCACGGCAAAAATACTCTAGCGCTCATATAACCTTGATTATCAACAACTTCAACACCTGCTCCATTATCGAACATAATTAGAACTTCGGACTGGTTAAGAATATAAGTTGGGGTGTAAACGGTGACACCTGCATCAAAATTTGATTATAGTTTCGTGAATAAAAAGAAATAATCTACTTTACCTCTAAAGTGTTGGAATTTTAGTGAGGGTCTATCAAAATATAATCTTCTGTTATCAGCAATTACATCTAGTCTGTACCTCCACCTAGATTCCAACGGTCTAGCTCTGACCTCTACAGTTACGGTGGAGTTTCCTCTAGCTACAATGGATGTCAGTTGTGTTGCTCTGACTTCACCATATGCGTTAGGATCCATTTGCTCAAATCTACCTTGCACTTCGAGGTTATCTGAATTGGTTACAGACTTCACTAAAGCAAACTCTCCTTTTCCGTTAAAAGTATACTCTACGTCATCAAATGTCACGACGTGTGGATCCCCGTAAACTCCTGCTACAGCAGGAGCTTGGTAAGCAACACAATCCTGAGTAGGTCTTCTTTCAAATCTTAAAGTTTCACATCCTACAGCTTGTTCTTCTTGCCATAAACAACATAAATATTTTGGAACAACATCATTGAACCACTGAGATAAAGTTGGAACTTTCGTGGCTTCGTTAAAAGGTAGTTGACCAAGATTGTGACAACGTCGAGGACTTGAACCCCATTGTTGATCGTAAGATAACATAAGATAACCATTTTTGTCATAGCAACATTGTTGTTCGGCACCTTCTAGCCTTAAATTTAAAAATAAGTAATAAACAACAAAAAAAAAATGTAGGCAGTTAATAATTGGTTTGTCGTTCGTCACATTACTACAAAGTAGGTACCACTGGAACCATATTTTGTATGTTTGGTAATTACAACGAAAAATCTGTTCAACATATTGATTTTTACGGCGTTAGAAGTAAGCAGTCGGAGCTCAGCTCTAAAAGATGCGATTACGGAGTTAGAAGTTACTGCTCCAGTTCGCGAGTCATCGAGTACCAAGTAGCTTGACTCATTTGGTAACTTCTTCCAAAGAGCACCGACACCCAGAGCGATTCACCATTGCCATTGACTCCGCAGAAGCTATCTATTTCATCAAGAGCATCCAACTAGTGACCATTCAACTGACCGCTGACCTACTTCGACGACTACTCGAACCACCAATTTTCCACACCAATACTCATTTGGTAACTTCTTCCAAAGAGCACCGACATCCAGAGCGATTCACTATTGCCAATGACTCTGCAGAAGCTATCTATTTCACCAAGATCATCTAACTAGTGACCATTCCACTAACCGCTGACCTACTTCGACGACTACTCGAACCACCAATACTATACCATAACCTGGAACTACTTTTGGTACATCCTGGAGACCCCAGAATCTTCATCGTCTACCAAATGTATCCGTACGTGTAGTACAAATTTGTGGCAGGTAAAGACACTATTGTTGTACGGTTTTCTAAAGGCATTACTCTTACCACTAATTTTAAAAATACTTACGTAGGTGATCCAGTTTTGACGCAATGTAGAGCTTGATTATTATAATAACAAATAGGATTTGAGTCTTTGTCGCAATCAAAATCAGGCATAAATTTTCCTTTATCTGCTAATGCTTGTTCAACAGTACATGGACATTGTGGAAGTTCATGAGCAAAGTTTTTAAGGTACCTATCTGTTCTTAACCAATCATCACATAGATATTTAGGCCAGTGTTTACCGTACATAGATTCCCATTGAAATTGGAAATACCAACCTAACGGTATTGGTCTTGACCAAATGACTGGAGTTATCTGTATTTCTTGCTGAACTGATGTGTAAGTATTTACCTAAAAAAGTTACGTCAATAATTGTGTGTCTTTTTTTTGACTGAGTATGGGAACCATGAACAATGTTGCCATCTGGTAACAGATTTATAGCTGACCTGGCATGCTTCGTACAGTCTAACGCGTGGTATACACGTAGAAGTAGACATTAAACCATCAACTCGTAAGCAAAGAGTGCGTACCGAAAAGAATATTGCAGATCGGGCCTAAAAACAGCTCGATGAAAATCCGCTGGCTGTTTTATGGAAAAAGTTTGTTCAGCAATGAGGCTCATTTCTGGCTGAACTGATACGTAAACAAGCAAAACTGTCGCATCTGGAGGGATGGACAGCCACATGCCATACAGGAAATACCGATGCATCCAAAAAAAAAACGACAATTTGGAGTGGTTTATCGGCTGGTGACATCATCGGTCAACTTTTATTCAAAGACGACCGTGGAAGAACGATATCGAGACATGATACTCGACTTTTTTTTGCTGAGTTGAATTTGGTTGACATGTGGTATCATCAAGTCGGCGCCACATGCCACACAGCTTGTGAAACATGTTGAAAAATGAACTTGGTGAGCAGCTTATCTCTCGAATTGGCTGCCAAGATCATACGATTTAACGCCTCTTGATTATTTCTTATGGGGCTATGTGAAGTCGTTAATCTATGTGAAAAATCCGAACACAATTGAATCTTTATAGGACGTGTTATTCGTGGGATGCAGGCCAATAAACAACTGCTACAATAAACTGAAAAATATGACTCTTTGTGACTCATATCAAAAACACCTTGAAGAAAATCGTCATGAAAAACAAATAGGTGAGGTTTCCCAAACTTCACGCAGTCAATAACCATTTTCAGAAAACCTTCATAAAAATAATCAGGGTTCCGCTGATCCCAAACGAGCTGCTAAAGTAAAATGCTTGCAAAACTTGACTAACATTATATGATTTAGATGTTTCATGAGCAAAGATATACTTACTTTAATCGATTCAGTTAAATTTATTTGTAGAAAACCAAATTTAATATCAGTCAAGAATGTATTTAATCTTGTTCTGTATTGAGATGGAACTACTACATATTCTCCAGTGTTTTGGATGTTGTCCGCAATATCAGTAATGTACAAGAAAGATGGTCTCATAGTTGTTTCTCTGTAGCCCCAAAGAGATACACGAATATTGGCATTTTCATTTGTTGTCAAGTTTTGTTTTTCCCAGCTTATTTTGAATTCACTTGGTGATTTTTCATGGTATTTCATGTCTTTGAAGAAAATTTTTTGAGATGCACTTGAAGGGGATTCTAAAAATTAGAAATGGTGGCTTTTATACAGTACCTAACTAATGTTAGAGTTATATTAAATTGCTTACCAACGTAATATTTTCCCTTCCACTTGAAAGCTTCTGAATTAACGGCAATTTGTAAGTTTACCCATCCTTCAGTATACAGCAGCGGTTGGACACAAATAGCTCTGTTTTTATCGACTACATACCCTACTACTTCATCAGAAACGTCAAATTTACATCTTATCCGGTCATCAAGATTGAAGCAAGGACCAGTAATATTTACAACTGTTCCTCCTAACATATTTCCACTTTCAGGAGCGAATTTCAATGGAAGATTTGCACCATCTATATCTTTGTTACAAGAACCCAGTAAGATATTTTCATCAATACGGAAAATATGCCTTCCTTGAAAACCATTACCATATCCAGTTGCTGTTAAATCTCTAATGACTGAGGCTTGACTGTATGGAGTATACTCAAAGCTTCTTGTTCCGTTACCAGCATTAAAACCAACAAAAGCTGGTACTCCTCCTTCTCCTTTTCTTGTATCTCCTCCAGCTTCTGTATGACTTGTCCAATCAAGATTTAAGTAGTTAAACATTGCATAAGTAAAAACTTCATCTGTTGCCAGAACCATTTGGAAGGTATTGGTCTGAAAAAGTATACTGAATTAAAAAAAAAGTATTTCAAATAAATTATCGGAATAAATTTGAAAATCTTGAGGAGGTAGTTAGAAGATAATATAGTTAAATTTTTACTTGATAGACAGCGTTGGCATATCCACCATTAAACGAAATATTTTTCCAAGTGACAATTATAGCATGTTTAGGATCAAAGGTCTCTGCCCCTATTACTCCTTCCCTTATGTCCCATTTTAATCTTTCTCGAATTTCGACTCCCATTCTATCATGCCTTACTCTGAGATCTCTTTCTAATCTGAAATACACACCAGGAGCTCTTTGGTCAATATCTCCGTCTCGTAAGTTTCCAATTTTGCATTTACTGAAGAAGATTCCTAGAAAATAATCAAATATAATATTCTAGTATGACTCAGTTTGTTCCAATATCTATCACTTACCAATAAATGATGGATCATTTTTCTTTGGCCATTCCTTAATTGGAAAAACAACAGGATAATCATAATTTGGTGGAGGATCACTAAACTCTAAATAACCGTTAATTGATACCCTAGTATAATTGAATCTAAAACCAAAGAAAGGTAATTGGAAGTTCAAATTCTTGTGTACTTGAGGTGTTGAAGATTGAATTTCTTTCTGGTAGTCGCCTTCATTATCTGCATTTCCACCTTTGTCATAAAATGGATACATAAAATGTTTTCTAATTTCTCCCAGTCGTTGTTCAGTAATTGTGTATGGAACACCACCCCTCTGATCAGAATCTTGTGGGGCAATGTCTGATGTCATGGGATCTAAAAAACCATTCAAGATGAAATTTTAGTTAATTTAGAAAATTTATGATCCATATAATGAAAGACATGTATATTAAAAAGCAGTATGTGTTATTCGCCCATATAATCAAACACATGTACAATAAAAAGCAGTGTTATTAGTCCAGTCGAGGTCTGCATACAGTTTGATCGTGGAGAATAGGAGCCTTTATTTTGACTGAAATACTCTGGATTATTGTATTGAATAAAAACGAGGGTTAAAATTATCAAGTCGGTCACAAAATGGATCTTAGCCAAGAACCTTTTCGAGCAATCATTTTTTACACTTTTCGGAGAGGAAGCACCACACCAGTCAACTATTTTCCGCTTGTAATGCAAATTTCAACGTGGTCCCTCCAGTCTTAGAGACAAATTCAGACAAGGTCCGCCCAAAATAGCAGTCAGACAGAAACACATTATTGTGGTTCGTCAGGTAATTAAGGATGACTGCCATATTACATACCGAGAGATCGAGCCATCTTTGGGCATTTCAAAGACATCGATCCAAAAGATCCTTCTTGAAGAAGTGGGTGTTACGAAGTTGGTTTGCCGTTGGATACCTTATTAGCTCACAGAAGAGCAAAAAGCAGTTATCCAGAACCTTCGAAAAAGCAACATACAACAGCGAATCAACCTACATCTAAGTGCTCACACAGCCCAAAAGACAGACGAGTTTTTGGAACATCGAATTCTTATGCCATCCACCGTATAGTCCCGACCTATGTCCCAACGTCTTTTTCACGTTCATAAAGATCAAGAATCCGATGCGTGGCAGCGATTCCAGTCGCCAGAAGAAGTCATCGATGTGTGTGAATTGGGCCTTATGTTTAGATTTATTTAGCAGCTTCTAACTTAAAGTCCAATTCACATAGAATTGCTAGAGACGAGGCTTCAGCATGGTACGGACGTAGCGAAACCATGGCGTATGCAATGCAAACAGAGAGGTAGGACAGTGGCGAGAAAGGATGTCTTTGGCACTCTTATTAGTCCTATTACAATAATCAGCACGATTAAAATCAAATAAACAGGGATAATTCCCAACTTCTTCGCAAAATTGTATGTTGAAGTCAACATCATCCTGCTTTTTTGAAGATGAACACGGAAACATGTGGTGAGGATCTTCTTGTAAACCACGAAAGCTGGTAAAGAGACAATCTGAGGGCGACCGCCCGCGCCATGTAACTTCTGTGAAATTTGTACTAATTGTTTACATAGGAGAGACGCGGAAGGGACAAAGGTCCTAAATTGGGCCTGAAATTATGCTGTAATTGGCATTCTAAGATAATAAAAAAAAGCATGCTTAATATAAACTCCACGTGAGCTGTATAAACTGATTATATAAAATATAAAGAAAATTTTCGTAACTACGAATTAAAATAAATGTTAAGATAGTAATGGTTCCTAAAGTGTATTGTTTGCATAATTTCTAAGTAGTTCATGCTAGTTTACACAATTTTTATCTTGTGCTAGATTAGTTTTACTTTAAACCAACAAAGATATTTCATTAAGTTAGTAGGTATATATTTTTTAGGTTAAAGTTTAATCAGATAATAATTTTTTTATTATGTTTCATAAAATTATCTATACATTCCAATCTAAAAAAATGTGTACTATAAGTCCCTATGTTTCACACATTTTTAACTATGATGTTTACAAATATGAGGTGTGAGGTGTGAGCTAATAGTTTTTGGATTTTTCGAACGTATACTAATTAGAGGCAGGCTTCAATGCTCTTAGCGCGAGACTAGTAACGAAAGATGTAACTATATAAGCTACCTCTCTCTCGGTTTATTACCAGTTTATACACCGATTAGAACAAGAAACAGATACCTAAGACAGCAGACCCCAGCGTAGTGAACGCTCTGATCAAAAACGCAGCAAGGTGTGGGTGTGGAATGTGGAATTTACTTTAGATCTACAAATGGAATAGATTAAGGATGGCTTGTCAAGTGTGGTTCTGTCAGAACTCACAAGTATAACCATAGCTGCAAAAAAATTAACCAATGGGAAAATCACAGACAGTAATCTAAATATTTACACAGATTGCCGACAAGCACTACTGACTTGAAAGAAATCGTGGGGAAATCTCTCAGAAGAGCTTCATTACCAAATTTACGCTTTATATAATTTAAGTGCTTGCCTCATGAACCTCATGAACAAAATACTAGTATTTTTTTGGACGAATTTGAAGACAGTTTAGGATCAATTTTTGTTACTGTGGATGAAATTGTTTGTATGGGAGACTTTAATTTAGATTTATTCGATTTAGACAGTGTAGTACTGTTAAAAAATTTTACTCTTTATTAGATTCTTTAAATTTAAAACAGGTGATAGATGTTCCTACAAGGGTAACAGCTACTTCATCAACTCTGTTGGATTATGTTATAGTGCGAGATGAAGCTTTAGTTGAGAAGGGTATAATACACAATGATATTGCAGACCACGCCATTGTTTTCTGTAAATTGCCAATCAATAGATATAAACAGGTTCCTAAAATGTACACTTATCGAAACTTCAAAAATTTTAACGATGATTCTTTTCAACGAGATTTGTTTAATACATCATTTTTTAGAATTTACGATCAAGAAACTGTTGATGAAAAGGTTTCATATTTTGTAAACTGTTTACATCAGTTAATTGATAAACACGCTCCTGTGGTTACAATAAGGGTCACGAAACCTAAAGCCCCTTGGTTGACATATCCTATAAGACAAATGATGAATGAAAGGGATAAAGCTCTAAGGAAATTTAAAAAAACAAAAGCTGAGGTGCACTTTCGATTTTACCAGGATTTGCGTAATTACGTAAATAGAGCCGTTTTTCGTGAAAAAAAGGCTTATTTCACATACCAGCTAGATACCAACAGTGCAAAAGAAATGTGGAAAACATTAAGGACAAATAAATTATTAATAGAAAAAAAATCAAGTTTATCCGATAACTTTAGCGATGTTGATGAAATTAATAAATTCTTTCTTGAGTCTGTTCCTAATGCTACCCCAGGTGAAAATGTCTCTCAGTTTTATAAAAACAATAGATTAGTTCAGTCAGATTTTGTTTTTAAGGAAGTTAATGATTTTTTTGTATATCAAATAATTTGTGGAATTAAAACAAATGCCACTGGCTGTGATGAGTTAAATATCACTATGTTAAAATTATGTTGTCCTCATGTGGTGCCATATATCACACACATAGTAAACTTTTGTCTTTCGAGAAGTGTGTATCCTTCTGTATGGAAAGGTGCAGTTGTGCGAGTATTACCAAAAGTAAACAATCCCAAAGAGTTCAAAGATCTTCGCCCAATCAGCATACTACCCATATTGTCAAAAATTGTAGAGAGAGCCATGGAGACTCAAATAAAAGAGCACTTAGTTTCGTTTTCAATATTACCATCAATTCAGTCGGGTTTTCGTAAGGGATATAGTTGTGCAACTGCTCTTCTTCATATAGTAGATGATATTATTAAGGCTACTGATGGTGGAAAGTGTACACTACTTATACTGCTTGATTTTAGCAGAGCATTCGACACTATAAATCATGACTTATTAATTGATATATTACAGTATATAGGTTTTTCAGAAAATGCTCGCTTGTTAGTAAGTAATTATTTAAGAAACAGACAGCAACGTGTCTCTCTAAATGACAAAAGCTCAGGACTACTTTCACTTTCGTCAGGTGTACCACAGGGCTCAATATTGGGTCCGTTATTTTTCTCAATTTATACGTCTCAACTATTGCAACACATATCTAATTGTAGTACACATTTATACGCGGATGACACCCAACTCTACTATAGCTTCTTTCCGCAGGAAATTGAACTTGCTTGTAATACGATTAATGCTGACCTTAATGCATTTGTAAAAGCCGCTAAAAATCATTGCCTTTTAATCAATCCTACTAAATCAAAAACTCTCCTATTTGGCTCCAAATTAAATCGTCAAAAGATTTCCAATGAGATTGATGTTAAGATAAATAATGAAAAACTAGCTACCTACTGTCTCGGAAGCTAAAAATTTAGGTGTGATCCTGGACACTAATTTGAGGTTTGAGAAACATATTAACGCGGTACTTTAAAAAGCATACATGTCTTTAAAAACAGTTTTTGGCATCAGACATTTTTTGCCATTTGGCGTAAAAAAAAACCTATGTGAGACTTTGATTTTATCGGTGTTTAATTATGCTGACGCTCTATATGGTCCATGTTTAACTGTTGAATATAAAAAGAAAATTCAGAAAATGCAGAATTGTTGTCTTAGATTAATATTTGGTATTAGAAGACGCCGTAGCGTCTCAAATAAACTTAAAGAAATTGGGTGGTTAAACATGAACAATAGAAGGATATTACATTCGGCGTGTCTCTATCATAAAATAGTACTTACAAGAAAGCCGTCTTACTTACATCGAAAAATAACTTATAGGACAGATATTCACAATCTTAACATTAGAAATAGAGGTTTAATTACAGTTCCATTCTTTAGGTTAGAACTTTTTAGATCGTCTTTCAGCTATCAAATTTGCCATGTCTATAACGGACTTCCTACAGATCTTAAAAGTTATAAAATTAGTAAATTTAAAGTATCTGTTGCTAAATATCTTTTTACTACTCAAACCTAAACACTCTTTTAATTATTTTATTTTAAAAACAAAATGTTATAAGCTATAATTCCTAAACTTAGTCTGGATACCAACTTTTAAATTTTGAATTGTTATTTTTTTTTAATTTTGTTTCTTTATAAGCATGTACAATCTTAAGGTTAAGTGGTAGAGCAACTTTTATGGTGCTTAATGCCCCATAAAAGCTGAACTTCGCCTTTTATTTTCAATTAGGTAATCTGTTAATTTAGTTCACTGTAACATTAATATTTATATTTTGAAAATAATAAAGACAATTATTATTATTATTATTATTATTATTATTAAGAAGGCCACGGACTTCATCAAAAAGGAAGGCAGTTTATTTGCAAAAGAGAAGTTCATGGGTTGTACAAATCTCGTTCAGTACCGGATCCACACTGGTAATGCTGCCCCGATTCAACAAGCATCAAGACGGCTGCTCTTCGCTAAGCAAGAAGAAGCTACGTCGATCACGAAGGATAGGAGGGAATCATCGAGGAATTCAATAGTCCCTGGTCATCTCCTGTGGTACAGGTTACCAAGAAAGACGGGTCTATAAGATTCTGCGTAGATTACCCATTACCCAGAATAGATGACACATTAAACGTGTTGGCCAATTGCAAATGGTTCTAAACGCTAGATTTGAAAAGTGGATATTGGCAGGTAACGATCTCATTTCAAGTTTAGTATAAGAATGTCACCAACATTTAACTGAGGCCAGCCAGAATAACGTGGTCACTCTCTCTGAGTTGGATCAAAGGACATGGGAAGGAGAAAATTTAAGGCATTGACCAGACAAAATCTCCGAACGGCTGTAGGAATCTTAACAGGTCACTGCCAATTGCGACAACATCTCTTTAGGATAAAATTAACAGAATCGCTGCTATGTAGAGGTTGCGAACAAGAAGAGGAAACAGTAGAGCATGACTGCTTTGCTTTTTCTAAAATCAGAAGATCCGTGTTGGGCAAGTACTGGCTTACACCAGCCGATGTCAGGGAGATCCCCTCGGGAGTCTCATCAACTATTTTAAATCTCTACGCCTAATGACAACCTGAGGTGTAGATATCACTACACACGGAAGGATGCACAATGGACCATATGTGACCTCAGTGCTGGCAGAGCACCTGCTCACCCCTTCCCAAATTACCAGATCCAGATCCAGAGGTCTCTGCCAATCGCGACAACATCTCTTTAGGATGAAATTAGCAGAATCGCTTCAATGCAGAGGTTGCGAACAAGAAGCGCATATAACTATTTTAAATCTCTAGGCCTGATGACAGCCTGAGGTGTGGATATCCTTACACACGGGCCATATGTGACCTTAGTGCTGGCAGAGCAACTGCTCGCCCTCTCCCAAATTTCCTGATCCAGATCCAGGGGTCTCTGCCAATCGCGAGAACATCTCTTTAGGATGAAATTAGCAGAATCGCCCTTATACAGAGGTTGCTAACAAGAATATAATGTATGACTGCTCTGCTTTTTCTGAAATCAGAAGATCCGTGTTAAGCTAGTACTGGTTTACACCAGTCAATGCCAGGGAGATCCCCCTCGGGAGTCTCATCAACTATTTTAAATCTCTAGGCCTGATGAGAGCCTGAGGTGTGGATATCTTTACACACGGACCATATGGTGTCCTCAGTGCTGGCAGAGCACTTGCTCGCTTCTCTCCAAATTTAGAAGAAGATCCGAAAGAAAGCCTTTAAGGCTGTCTCTAGTTAGTATTTGTTGTAAAAAATGTATAGAAGCTTCTATAAATTCAATGAAACACCTCTAAATGTTCCTTTGTCAGGTTAGTAGCGTGATTATGACTCATAAAAAAAATTATTTTCTATAAATTACTCAACCTCTACATATAAAAGCGTTATCGAAAACAACAAGCAAAAGCGTATTTGTTTAATTTCTGTATTTACACAAACCGCACCCGAACAAAATGGCGCTGAATGATATTATCTAGGTATTTAATTGCGTTTACAAAATTAATCTATAAAATTAGATAAGCTGTAGACAAAAACATCAATACTTGTATTTTTATGAACTGATAATTTATGGTGTATAAAATTTTTTGAATTAAATATAACTTTGTTTAATTGAAATATATATAATTAATTGGCGGCTTCGAGTGATGTAAGCCCTAGTATCAGTAGCATAATAACCTATACTGACTTCTGAAAACACCATTGATAATTTTATTTATTAATTTTTAAATTTTGCGCATATTTATCATAATTACTAAGTAATATTTATTTGATATTTCTTAAAATTTCGAATCTAATATATTATTTAGTAAAGGTTTCAGTCTAATATCAAAAAAAGGCCTATGAGGAACAACGCATTTAAATTTGACCCCCAAGAGTAGCTCATTGGTGACCATTCGCATGCGGGAATAAAATAATAAAACTTATCAACTCCTACCTTTCCGACCGAACAATTCGCGTCAAAGTAGGCCAATCTCTGTCCAACCCTTTTTCGCCACAAGCAGGAGTTCCCCAAGGCTCCATACTTTCCCCCCTTCTCTATCTTATCTACACTCACGACGTCCCAAACATCAAAAATATTCAACTTTATGCTGACGACACAGCTCTATACACGTCCGCCAAAACTACGGCTGCTCTAAACACCCAAACCCAACGTTTACTGAATAAGTATACAGACTGGTGCAGAAAATGGAGGGTATCAATCAATCCACAAAAAACCCAAACCATAATCTTTCGCCACCCTTCCTACGGCCGTAGACCAAATCAATCCTTTGACAATATCAACCTAACTCTCTGGGGTGAGAGACTCGTAGTAATGGACGAGATTGACTACTTGGGAGTGCGCTTTACGCGCACCCTCAACTGGGAATCCGAAGTCAAACGCACCCTCGATAAAATGAGGAAACGAACCTCTCTCCTTGGAGCGTTATGTGGACGGTTTGGAAGATGTCAACCTAGCACTTTACTCCACACCTACAACGCATACATTTGACCTATAGTCGATTATAGGGCTGTACCATTCATTACCCTCTCTTCCCAACAGAAAAACCGCCTGGCCGCAACTGAGCGGAAAATCCTACGAAAGTGCCAATTCCTCCCTCCTTGGCACCCTTCCCATCTCACATATATTCACACAAACTACAAAAATACTATACCAATTCCTCTTCGGTTACAGGAACTCCAACGGAGGTATGCCACCAGGACCCTGCAAGGCCCCAACACCCGGGCTCAGGATACTCTCCGAACCCCTTGGAACGGAGGTCACAGAGCCATCCAGAGGAAACCTCGAAGGAAACTTCCGCTTCCCCAGCTGAGGCTACTCCAAGCTGCAGGGCAGCTACTTCCAGAGGAGCTCCAGGGCCATCTAGAAGAGGCCCCACTAGCTCTAAGATAAGTAATTAAAATACTCTAAATATATATTATAAATTATAAAATAAATACATTAGGAACTAATTGTACAGAAAGCAGGCCGAGGTTTTCTGTGGTTTCCCTCGACCCAAGTTCGATCTGTCTCAGTCTAAAAATAGGCTGTTTCAGGAAGAACTTGTTAAATGGTCTTTCTTAAACAGGATAAAGTTGCCACGGACAACTTCTATAATAAAAAGCAGGAAACAGTAAACTGTAGCACTACCCTGAAAAGGACACTAAGTCCTATAGCAGGGTTTAGGGAAATAAAATATATTACTTATTTAATTCTAAGAAATAATTTGTAAGCTAAACAATAAAACATTTTTAAATTTGAATTTGAATTTGCAGTTTTTTTGAAGAAAAACAGACAATGTCAGATGAGATAGTTCTTCTTAAAAATGAATCGTGGTTAAACGATCTTGCCTTTTTAAAGTATCTTAACCTAAAATTGCAAGGAAAGAACTATTCATTACCAATGATGGTAAATTTTATCAATGGATTCAAAGTGAAACAAAAAATGTTTTTGGCAAACTTTACCACACTCTTTTGAGAACAGATTTCATGATTTTATAATACATCGCAAACCACCTATCTTGCTTTTTATTAACCCATCCCCCATGAGCTATAAAATAGTCCATCCAATATCCTGCCAAAAATCATCGAAATCCAAATTTACATTTCTTTAAAACAGTTATTTTCTGAGGCTGTTTCTTCAAAACCTCAGCAGTTTGCAAATGATTTTGTGAAGTTCTGGAAACTGGTTCCAAAGGAAGATTTTCCTAGGATTTCTGATATTGCATGTCAGTTTTTAAGTCAATTTGGATCAACATATTTCAACTTTCAGTTGTTTTAAAAACAAATACTGTTGTTCTTGGAATCCAACACACATTTCTATTTTTATTTTAATTTCTACCTCAGATTTGTTACCAAACATTCGAAAATTAGTTGCTCAAAAACCTCTAGAGATATCTCACTAACATTGTTATTTATTTAATCGAGTTTTGTAGGCGTAGGTAAGTAAATAGTGCGAATCCATGTGAGACCAAAAGTGTGTCATGTGGGATCATATGGTTTTAGTCAGATGTCTCCACTTTATGAGGCGATTGTAAATCAATAGTACGAATCCAAGCGAGACCAAAAGTGTGGCAGGTGCGCCATACTCGTCTTGGTCGTCTCGCTGTGTCTCCACTCTCTGTGGCATTTGTAAGTAAATAGTGCGAATCAAAACGAGACCGACAGTTTGAATATGCGCTCATCTCGTTGTCTCCACTGTCAGTGACCTTTGTAAGTAAATAGTGCGAATCCAGGCGAGAGTGTGGCATGTGCACTCAACTCGTCTCGTTATGTCTTTACTTTCTGTGGCGTTTGTAAATAAATAGTACGAAACCAAGCCAGAACGAGAGTGATGCATATGCGGTCACCTCGTTTCGCTTTGTCTCCACTTTTTATGGCTTTAGTAGCTAAATATTACGAATCCACTCTAGACCGAGAGTGTGGCATGCTCGCCATACTGGTTTTGTTCGCCTCACTATGTCTCCACTGTCTGTAGCGTTTGTAAGTAAAAGGTACGAATCCAAGCAAGATCGAGAGTGTAGCATATCTCGGTCGATTTGTTATGTCTCCACTTTCTGTGGCGTATTTGAAAATAAATATTGCAAATCCAAGCGAAACCGAGAGTGAGGCATTTGCGTTCATACTCATCTTGGTCGCCTTGCTAGGGCTAAGGATTCTGTGGCTTTTGTAAGTAAATAGTACGAATTCAAGCGAGACCGATAGTGTGGCATATGCGCTTATCCACACTGGACCCAGAGTGTAGCATGCTCGCCATACGGGTTTTGTTCGCCTCGCTATGTCTCCACTTTCTGTAGCGTTTGTTAGTAAATAGTACGAATCCAAGCGAGATCGAGAGTGTGGGATATGCGTTCATCTGGTCTCGGTCGTCTCGTTATGTCTCCACTTTCTGTGGCCTTTGTAAGTAAATAGTGAAAATTCAAGTGAGAGTGTAGCATATGCGCTCATCTCGTCTCGGTCGAATTGTTATGTTTCCACTTTCTATGTACTTTGTAAATAAATAGTGCGAATCCAAGTGAGAGTATGGCGTGTGCGCTTATCTCGTTTTGGTCGTCTCGTTATGTCTCCACTTTTTGTGGCGTGTTTGTAAATAAATACTGCAAATCCAAGCGAGACCGAGAGTGAAGCATTTGCGTTCATACTTGTCTTGGTCGTCTTGCTATGGTTCTGGTTTCTGTGGCGTTTGTAAGTAAATACCTAGTACAAATTCAAGCGAGACCGAGAGTGAGGCATTTGCGTTCATACTCGTCTCGTTATGTCTCCACTAACTGTGGCTTTTGTAAGTAAATAGTGCTAATCCAAGCGAGAGTGTGGCCTGTGCGCTCATTTCGTCTCGGTCGTTTCGCTGTGTCTCCACTTTCTGTGGCATTTGTAAGTAAATAGTGCATAGTGCAGATTCTTAGAGCCCATACGCAATGACAGTCAGCTGAAGAATGCGCATTTTGATAGTCAAAATTTAAGTATTTTTAATATTTAAAAGGGCTTACATCAACTACAGTACATATACATAAAGCAACAATACAGATTCACAAAATTTTAACAATAACTATGTAAATAAAACTAACCATAATCTGAAGAATAATATGTGACATATTTCCCAGTTTTGCCTACTTTTTGATATGTTTTATTAGGTACATCATCAGTGTTAGTGTTAGCTGAGTCACTATTTGGCATTATTTCTACGGGATTGTCTACAAAAATAAATATCTAGCACTACACGCTACAGATTACGCAAATTTTAACAAAAATTTTAAATCTATCCTTGTATGATATGTAATATGTGTTATCAATTTCTACCAAACCTTATTGCTCTTAAATTTATTTATTGCTTATAAAATTTTGGTCCTGCAGGATTAAAAATGTCCTTTTTGGATGAAAAATATTGCTTTTGGATTAATAAAGACGTTTTTTGGATTAAAAAAAGTCGGTAATGTTTTTGAATAAAAAACCGTCACTTCTTCATTAAAAAGGCGATTTGGCAGAAAGAAAACGTCGGCTTGGATTAAAAACTGTCTTTAGTCATTTTTGGATGAAAATATATCATTTTTTGAGTAAAAAAGTTAGTTTTAAGATAAAAAATGCCTTTTTTATACTAAAATAACATTATTTTTGGATGAAAAAATCGATCCATATCCATACGTGCCTATAAAACACCCTTTTACGAGCAGACAAAGTAGTTGTTTATTCATCGTATGAAATAAAACCCGCTAAAGCGTGTGTAAAGAAACAAAAATACGCCCAAGTTAGTTTTTTATAGTTTTGTTCTTTTTTTAGGAAAAAAATTTTTTTTTCATATAAAAAGTGTGAGGCCACACATAACGCTGGTAATGGTGAAGATAACGAAGAAGAAGACGAAGATTAGTTGGCTGGTTTTTCTTCAAAAAATTCCTGTTTTATAGCCAAAACTCAATACAAATTGAAAATATTAAACAAATTTGTACGTATTTCCGCTCTGCCGTATGTGTGTATGTATGTGTATTATGTGTGGCATCAAACTATGAAAAATGCGTGATTTCCACAAACACATTCCAAAAAATCGACAAAACAAAACCAGTACACAAACATTCCATTAACATTAGAGCAATAGTGTTCCTTTAATATTAGTCCCCAAAAAGCAAGGGTAGATTTAAAATTAGTGTTAAAAATCATGCAATTGGTGTTAATATCTACCTACTTATATAAAGTCGGAATATAATTATTACAAATTATTTATTAGATTAAAAAAATAATTGTGTTACTATCGGTTTTTATTACATTTAAGCTTTTCTTTATATGAGTACCTATGTAACATTAGTCATAGAAGTTACCAATAAGCAAATAAAGTAAAACTGTTCTTTTGTGACTCTTAAGTAGGACAGATATCTACAGTGAAGTGTTTTTAAAGAAAAGTAGATTTTGAAACACAATAAGAATATAGAATATCGACTGTCGAATATTCCAGAATGGGAATACTTCACGAGGAACTATTTATATAACAATAACAGAGTGCGAGCATGTTTGAATATCCCAAAAAGTGGAAGACCAAGTGCACATCATTTACTGCACAGGTCAAAGAGTTTGGTGAGTTGAAAAAAACCGAAGAGACTGGCCTATCAATACAGATTGGAGTTGATGAGGAATAGTCTTAAATATTAATTCGTAACTTCTTCGTATACCAAGATGCTGTCATCAACTGAGGCGAGTACATTTAGTCAAAGTAAAGATTATGGCTTATCAATACAGATCTTCTAAGATTACAATATAATTGGAGTTGAGGAGGAATAGTCTTAAATATTAGTACCCAACTTCTTCGTATACCAAAAGATACTGTTATCAACTGAGGCGAGTACATTTAGCCAAAGAAACGATTATGGCCTATCAATACAGATCTTCTAAGATTACGATATGATTGGAGTTGAGGAGGAATAGTCTTAAATTTTAGTACGCAACTTCTTCGTATACCAAAAGATACTGTCATCAACTGAGCGAGTACATTTAGTCAAAGAAAAGATTATGGCCTATCAATACAGATCTTCTAAGATTACAATATAATTGGAGTTGAGGAGGAATAGTCTTAAATTCTAGTACGCAACTTCTTCGTATACCAAAAGATACTGTCATCAACTGAGCGAGTACATTTAGTCAAAGAAAAGATTATGGCCTATCAATACAGATCTTCTAAGATTACAATATAATTGGAGTTGAGGAGGAATAGTCTTAAATATTAGTACCCAACTTCTTCGTATACCAAAAGATACTGTTATCAACTGAGGCGAGTACATTTAGCCAAAGAAACGATTATGGCCTATCAATACAGATCTTCTAAGATTACGATATGATTGGAGTTGAGGAGGTATAGTCTTAAATTTTAGTACGCAACTTCTTCGTATACCAAAAGATCTGTCATCAACTGAGGCGAGTACATTTAGTCAAAGTAAAGATTATGGCTTATCAATACAGATCTTCTAAGATTACGATATGATTGGAGTTGAGGAGGAATAGTCTTAAATTTTAGTACGCAACTTCTTCGTATGCCAAAAGATACTGTCATCAACTGAGCGAGTACATTTAGTCAAAGAAAAGATTATGGCCTATCAATACAGATCTTCTAAGATTACAATATAATTGGAGTTGAGGAGGAATAGTCTTAAATATTAGTACCCAACTTCTTCGTATACCAAAAGATACTGTTATCAACTGAGGCGAGTACATTTAGCCAAAGAAACGATTATGGCCTATCAATACAGATCTTCTAAGATTACGATATGATTGGAGTTGAGGAGGAATAGTCTTAAATTTTAGTACGCAACTTCTTCGTATACCAAAAGATACTGTCATCAACTGAGCGAGTACATTTAGTCAAAGAAAAGATTATGGCCTATCAATACAGATCTTCTAAGATTACAATATAATTGGAGTTGAGGAGGAATAGTCTTAAATTCTAGTACGCAACTTCTTTGTATACCAAAAGACACTGTCATCAACTGAAGCCAGTACATTTGGCCAAAGAAAAGATTATGGCCTATCAATACAGATCTTCTAAGATTACGATATCATTGGAGTTGAGGAGGAATAGTCTTAAATATTAGCACACAACTTCTTTGTATACCAAAAGACACTGTCATCAACTGAAGCCAGTACATTTGGCCAAAGAAAAGATTATGGCCTATCAATACAGATCTTCTAAGATTACGATATCATTGGAGTTGAAAAGAAATAGTCTTAAATATTGATACGCAACTTCTTCGTATACCAAAAGATACCAAAAGACTGAGGCGAGTACATTTAGTCAAAGAAAAGATTATGGCCTATCAATACAGATCTTTTAAGATTACGATATCATTGGAGTTGAGGAGAAATAGTCTTTAATATTAGTACGCAACTTCTTTGTATACCAAAAGATACTGTCATTAACTGAGGTGAGTACATTTAGCTAAAGAAAAGATTATGGCCTATCAATACAGATCTTCTAAGATTACGATATCATTGGAGCTGAGGAGGAATAGTCTTAAATATTAGTACGCAACTTCTTTGTATACCAAAAGATACTGTCATCAACTGAGGCGAGTACATTTAGCCAAAGAAACGATTATGGCCTATCAATACAGATCTTCTAAGATTACGATATCATTGGAGTTGAGGAGGAATAGTCTTAAATATTAGTACGCAACTTCTTCGTAAACCAAGATGCTGTCATCAACTGAGGCGACTACATTTAGCCAAAGAACAGATTATGGCCTATCAATACAGATCTTCTACGATTACGATATCATTGGAGTTGAGGAGGAGTAGTCTTAAATATTAGTACGCAACTTCTTCGTATACCAAAAGATACTGTCATCAACTGAAGCGAGTACATTTAGGCAAAGAAAAGATTATGGCCTATCAATACAGATCTTCTAAGATTAAGATATGATTGGAGTTGAGGAGGAATAGTCTTAAATTTTAGTACGCAACTTCTTCGTATACCAAAAGATACTGTCATCAACTGAGGCAAGTACATTTACCCAAAGAAAAAATTATGGCCTATCAATACAGATCTTCTAAGATTACGATATCATTGGAGTTGAGGAGGAATAGTCTTAAATATTAATACGCAACTTCTTCGTATACCAAGATACTGTCATCAACTGAGGCGAGCATATTTAGCCAAAGAAAAGATTATGGCCTATCAATACAGATCTTCTAAGATTACGATATCATTGGAGTTGAGGAGGAATAGTCTTAAATATTAATACGCAACTTCTTCGTATACCAAGATACTGTCATCAACTGAGGCGAGCATATTTAGCCAAAGAAAAGATTATGGCCTATCAATACAGATCTTCTAAGATTAAGATATGATTGGAGTTGAGTAGGAATAGTCTTAAATTTTAGTACGCAACTTCTTCGTATACCAAAAGATACTGTCATCAACTGAGGCGAGTACATTTAGTCAAAGAAAAGATTATGGCCTATCAATACAGATCTTCTAAGATTACGATATCATTGGAGTTGAGGAGAAATAGTCTTAAATATTAATACGCAACTTCTTCGTATACCAAAAGATACTGTCATCAACTGAGGCAAGTACCTACATTTAGCCAAAGAAAAAATTATTATTTTAAATGACGAAAAGTAATCCAAGAATGAAAAAAAAACGATGGATTTTATAGGGATAACATAGAGGAATGCTCGTTTATGTTAGATACAAATATAAAGCGAAATTTGCAGATAAAATCCTTGCTTCGAGCACAATTTCTAAAAAGGTGTATAGCGACCTTTTGTGAAAAGAGTGAGGGGTGATAATAGATTCGTACAAAGTAGAAAAACAGTAGATTTTATATATTTTTATAAGTGACAATCGCACTGTTTACTTAAAACTAGTCATCTCAACAAAACACCAGTCGACGATTTTAATGATTAAAACATTATTGCAAAATATTGATAAAATACTGATATGATAAAAATAGTATTTCATATCACCTGTAATGATTATTTAATGATTCATAAGTTCATTTAATTAAGCAACAATAGATTTTCACTGGTTTTAAAAGATGATTAATTATACTTTAATAGTTTAATTAACCTTTAATGTGTAATAATTATATTCCGATAATTTAGTTTGATATCTGTTTTAATAACAGATTTTACCGTAATTTGGATCTGTTGGTTTGTTTTCATTTACATTTACACCTTCTTCAACAGGTGCAGCTTTACCATCTCCATTCTCTCCATTATCAGTTTTTACAATTTCAAAGTCACCACCATTATTTTCAGTACCAGTATTATCACTGTCTTCTTGTCCCTTAATACTAACACTTATTAACAAAATAAAAACAAAGTTTTTCCAATACATTTTCGCAATATTTTTTGGCACAACGCCCTATAAATTTCGATTTATCCGGATCACATTAATTTCGTTTAACTCTGAGCGTATGAAGTTATCATCTGCGAGTATAATAGATGATTATTTCTCAAACAAGATAAAATTTGTTATCTATATAATGACATATTTTTAATGAAATAAGTACAAATAAACTAAATACGATAGATTTTTTATCAGAGATAATACCTTAGCAGGTAAGTTTCTAAAACTCACAGGTGTGACGAATCATTTTAAGAATATTTAATTTTTATGATACTCGGAAATCTTCCGTATTGCAACATATTAGTCACTCTATAAATGTTTTTTCATACATTTAAATTTTAATTTCAAGTTAAAATATCTAAAATATAGTACCTTGAACCCTATGTACTTTCATATACACAATACAGGACCATGTTAGCAAATTGGACAAACAACCCATTTCAGCGATTAAACATTATAAAAAAACTTGTAACTTTAATTAATTAACATTAGTTGTTCAACATTATAGTTTAACAGTAAAAAGTAAAATAACATTTTTAAAAAGAGAATTTGAAAATTTGTGATTTAACATTTGGCGCAGTCAGTAGGATTCGTTAATGTTATCAAAACAAGGAAACGAACTATCCTTTAATGAAAAAAGAGCTATAACGACAAGTCTTTACTAGAAAATCGTCTACAAAACACCTACCTACCTTTCTAATAATAAGATTTAATATTGAATCATCTCGTAACTCCCTAATTAGTGATACAGGGTTGTTAAATATGTATCGGAACTGGTTTTAAAAATTAAAATTTATTGCAGGAACCAAAACAATTACTTAATATTCTTCAAAATACATTCCTCCTGCTCCTGTATCTATACACTTAGTCTGTACGTCGGCTACGAGGGTTATCTTTTGAGTTTTGGAGATAGCCATAAAGACAAAAATATTTAGACTTAAAGTACTTTATTCCTTTTCAAAATGTGTCCCACAAAGATCCCACTTTTGTATTTCGAACATTTTTTGCAGATTGATCAACTTTGCATGTGCTTTTTTAAATTAAATTTTTTTTAATGTTACAAATTTTGTTCATGATGTGTTTTCGAAACAAAGAGGCTTTTCAGAAACCATCAGAGGACAAAACATTGTTATAATAGGTCAAGGAATGAACAATTTGAATATTCTTCAAAAACTGTCGTCGTCTCCTTATGAGCACATTCGGGTGAAGTCCACTGTTTCTACGTTCTGTTTTGTCCTTCTCCAGGTAGCCAGAAAACGCTGGCGATGGTATAGACTTCACCTTGTTGAAGCACATTCGCCGGGTAAAGTCCACTTTGTTTACTCTTCCTTGGACTCTGGTGTGTCACTAAACGATGTGCAAAAACTCCTTCAAATTGCGCTTAAACTGCGTCAAATCCTGTTCTCAGATGGTCTCACGGTTGGTAAAACAGTTATTCCACTCGCTGTTTTAGAGGCATCGATGGTTTCTTTTGGCGACTGGAATCGCTGTCAACTTAAACTTTGGGAACGTGAAGAAGTCGTTGCGACTTCGGTCAGGATTATATGGTGAATAGTCTAACAATTTGATGTTATGAAGTTCCAAAAAGTCGATTGTCTTTTGGGCAGAGTGAGCACTTCCTTGAAGCTGAGAATCTGAATTTAATTGAGCTAGCTAGGTTTTACTTTCTTATAAATAAGATTTCAAATATCGTTGAAGTTACAAATTGACCCTTTAGGTAGCAAATATTAATGCCGAAATGGTAAATAGCAATCCTAAAAAATCTTACATATTTCATTTCTTAAAAGAATCCAAAAAGTGGCTGTTTTCCCTTTTAGATGTGAATGGGAAGATTTGGGAGATGATAAATTTGAGCTGTTTCTATTCTTAGCTTACTGCTGTTTGTTTATAAATTTATTGTTATTAAAGTACACGCGAATTGTGAAAATAGTATTTAATTTTAATGATTTCTTTCCTATTTCTCCATTAAATGATCCAGATTTGTTTGAGAAAGGCTTTAGATCTCTTTAGAACATCTTAGATCAACTTGAGACTGAGTACGTAGTTTTACTTCAAATTTAGATCACATTAAAACTATCCAAACATCATTAAAACTGTATGAGAAGAATTCAGATTGGTATTGCTGTCATTTGGAACTATCTTAAGTCTATCTTCGTGGCCCTTTGTGAAGTTTGTACTTGGCACTATATTTCCTTGAAGCCAAGAATCTGAATTCATTTTGTTTATTAAGGATGTCCTCGTAGGTATAGACCTAAATACAAATGTACCGAAAACATCTATTGGGGCAGAAGAGACAATTTATTAATTTGGGTTAAAGGCCTGCAAGTTAGGACGAGTGGGGAAGACGTTGGAAGGTAAGGAGTTCCACAATCTGGAGACCCTGGAGATGAAGGAACGATCGAATCGATCCGTTCTCGATGTCTGGCACTGAACAGTATAAGGAGTTGGCACGTCGCGTTGCTCTGGCTGGTCTGACAAGTGGAGGCATTGTAGAGCGGAGTTCTTCTGAGCAAAATTCGTTTATGTATCAGTTAAACAAGAAAAGATCAGACACTGCTCTTCGGTGGGACAAATGGGCTAGGTTTTTGGTGATACTGGTGTCGTTTATAAGTCGAACTGATCTTCTATGTATTGCATCAAGAACTCCTAGCCTTGATGGAGCCGCCGAGCCCCATACATGCGAGCAGTATTCAAGATTAGGTCGTATTTGGGCTTTGTAAAGAGTAGCTAAGTTGGATGGAGAGAAATATTTCCGTGCTCTAAACAGAAAGCCTAATTTCTTTCCTGCTGCAGTTGCTATGGATGCAATATGTTCGTTCCATAGTAAGTCATGGGAGATCGTTATACCAACCAGCTTAATGGAGTCGCCCGCTACCAGTGTCTGACCGTTCATTGTAATGGATAAGTTGCATGTTTGCCTCTTGTTGTATAGGCAACATGTCTTTGTCTTCGAAGCGTTGAAATTAACAAGATTCTTTCTTCCCCATTCGTCTACAATTCTCAAATCTTGATTGAAAGAAGCCGTTGTGGATCTTCTGTCCTCTTCCAGAATATCTAGAGATATGGGACGGTTGTGCGCTTTGCTACAGTGTAGGTTGCTATCATTTGCAAAACAGTGTATCGGGTTATTAGTGGCTTCTAGTAGATCATTAATGTGTAATAGGAATAGAGTAGGAGCTAGAACCGATCCTTGGGGAACTCTAGCGTTGATCTTGTAGAGGTTGAAAGAATGTCTATCTACGGCAACTTTAATGTGCCTGTTGGAGAAAAAGTTGGATATCCATCTGCAAAGGTTTTGCGAGAATCCGTATGAAGGCAGTTTGTTCAAAAGAGCTGCATACCACACTTGATCAAATGCTTTTGAGATGTCTTGCGATACTATTTGAGTTTCCCCATAGCGGTGGATAGCATTACTCCAGACATGGGTTACATATGCTAGCAGATCGGCTGTTGACCTTTGTTGGCGAAAACCATATTGCCTGTCACTTAAAAGGTTGTGTGTCTCAAGGTAGCTCAGGATCTCGCATTTGACGTATTTCTCCATAGTTTTGCTAATAACAGATAGAAGAGCTATGCGGGTCTGTAGTTAGAAGGCTGGGTTTTACAGCCTTTCTTGGGGACTGGTTGTACTCAATTGAGCTAGCTAGGTGTTGCTTTGTTATAAATTAGATTTCAAATATTGTTGAGTTTACAAATTGGCGCCTAAGGTGACGAAAAATAATGCCAGTTTGGTAAAAAGCAATCCTATTTCATATATTTCATTTGTCAAATAAAAAAAGAGGTTGTTTTCCCGATTAGATGTGAATGAGAAGTTTGTGGGATGATAAATTTGAACTGAGTGTGTTTTCTAATTCTTAGCTTACTTCTGTTTGTTTATAAATTAAATGATAGATATATCTAAAAATTATGGAATTTAATGATTTTTAAAGGAAGAAAATAATTTAAAATTATCGTTGGGTATAACCTTGTAAATCAAAAGATAAATTTAGTACCTTCCTTTATCACCTGTAAGATATTTGTAATCTTTATCACCTGTTAGTTATATTTGTTTTGCAACGATATACATACTTTAAAAAGTTCAAAACTTAACGTTAGATAAGATATAAAATAATGTTTATACGAAGCTACAGTTCATTGTTACTTTTCAACTTTTATTAAATAAAAAATTTACTAAACAATAAAAACGAAAACAAAAATGTTGCATTCTGTTTTGCTTTGAAAAGTGACAAAGCCAGTAGGAACTAAAACCCTTTATTGAATGTTTATGAAATGGATCTTGGGATATTAACGTAGTTACCATCTTAAATTGCTTCTTATCCGATTAGAAGCCATGAAGAGCCACATTAGCCGGCTAATTCTCCTTTACATCTTAATTAAATTTTCTTGTTAAAACTCTAATTTTGGTCCTGAAAATCATTGAAACTAATTTCTTAAGTAGGTTTTCGCATTTAATATACGTGTTTGTTTTTTATATCCGTTGACTCTTTTTTAACTTCCCGCTAAAAAAAATTAAAAAAATTTTTAAAATCGGGAAGTTATTGGTTTCACCCCGTTTTTCGAAAATCGAGTTTTCATCGGATCTCAACGTTTTGAGGTCTTAGGAACCTCCCCTGACTATTTTTACGAGGGTGTCTGTATGTCTGTATGTACGTGTGGATGTGTGTGTGTGTGTGTGGATGTATGTTAACCTCTCATAACTTTTGAACGGCTTGATTGATCGGAATGAAATAAAAAGCATTCCAAAGAGTTCCATCTAACTTAGATTCCCTGTAAGTTTGAACCGATTCGAGCCAGTAGATTTCGAGTAATTTCAAAATAACCGAAAAAAACAATTGGTAAAAATGATGTTTTTTGGGCATATCTTTTTGGCTATTGCATCGATCAATTTCATAACCTAATCAGCTCTCAAGCTTAAAAAGCCACGTCGAATGCCGTTTTGCAAATTAAAATCGGTTGATTCGTTCGTGAGATATCGTTGTCGAAAAATGTCAAAAAAGTGTTTTTTTTTTCAATAACTTAGAGATTATTTGACTAACCGATTTTGCACTTCCGGTAACGTTTTTAGGTCTCAAAAGACTGCGTCGAATGCCATCTTGAACATCAAAATCGAATAAACATTTCAAAAAAAGTCAAAAACGTCAAAATACGTCACGTTACTATAGCTTTGCGGTTAAAACTAGCGGGAAGTTGCAAGGATGACCTTTAAGGTCAACCTCTTTTCGAATTTTTTTTATATTATATTATTTTCAATATCATCGTTTTTTGTGTAATAATATTGTTTATATTAAAGATTACTGCTTCTATTTTCTCTTTAAAGGCTCCTTTACATGTTGACAAGCGTAGATCAAAGCGAGTGTCAGCAAATAGGTACAAAGCAAGTTCCAATGTTAACACGTTTGACCAGTACTCTTTAAAGGCGCCTATACAAGTTATTGACACCTATTGAACTTAAGGTAACTTAATTTGTCTTTCAAGAACAGGATCTTCAAAAGATCCAACTATATGCCGACAACACAGCTCAATACACCTCCGCAACGTCGACTAAAATTCTCAACTGAGAAACTCAAAGACTGCTGGGGCAGTTCTCCAGCTGGTGCAGCAGATGAAGAGTAGCTCTCAACTTCACCAAAACCCAAACAATCACCTCCAGATATCCAAACCTCAGTCGATATCTCACTTTCGACCATATCAATCTCTCAATATGGAGAGAACAGCTCCTTCCTCAAGACCAGGTGATCTACTTTGGCATGCGATTCACTCGTACGCTCAGATGGGACTCCGATGTCAAAGTTACCATCAATAAAATGAGAAGACGAGCGTCCCTCCTAGGTGTTCTGTGTGTTAGACTTAGAAGTTGCCACTTTAAAACTCTACTTGATACCTACAAAACTTTTATTCGACCTCTTGTCGAACCATACTCTACTCTTTCTTAGAGACTCCTCCATTCGCTTCCTGCCACTGATAGAGCCATTATCCGCAAAGCTAAAAACCTACACCACCTTTACCAAAGCCTTGTCTACCAAAATACAAAAATACTTCCTTTTCCTTCTCGATTTCAAACTCTACAACAACGATACGTAGTCCGTACTCTACAGGGTACCGACATCACCGCCTAGAGGACACTCCATACCCACTGGAATGGAGGACTACAAAAAACCTCAAGAACTCCGAAGATCCAGATCCCCCTTCTCTCCCTAAGACTTCTCTAAACCGACGAAACTCTTCTCTTCTATATGTAGATACAATAGATACAAACACTCACACCAAAATTTTTTTTGTCGCTTTACGGACGTTCCAGGAACCAGGAAACAACGAAACAGTAGGAAAACCAAGAAGCGAACACCGAATGGCGCCGACGACTGATACTAACTAACTCCACCATCTACTCCCTGGAAAGGACACTAAGTTCTACAGCAGGGTCCTTAAACCCAACACTCAAAACCCTCTAATTATTCGTTACATCCTTACCTTTAGACAGTTCCATAGCTTGTGGATCTATCTGATTGTTTGTTAAGCGTTGAAACACCTTTTGATGACTTCTGAGTGTTATAAATTACTCTACCTAACAGATTCTTCGATTGATGATTGCTAGTGATATTGGGATTCAAGTAAGGATGAACGGCTTAAGAATTAAAGATGTTTATGAAATCGGCCCTTACTCTAATAATTGGTCGTATTACAATTAGGGTTTATTATTCCTGTTTCTTTATTTACAAATGGTTATGTTTTTGGAACGATTTTTCAATATTTACCTAACAAAAATGCAATATTCCTAAACCTCAATTTTCTTTATTACGTTATTATCAGATTTTCTAATCGAGTGTTGAAGGTTTAGCTTGTCTTAACTTTCTTTATGACAACTAGTGACTAAGAACACAAGCAAAAGTAATTTTCAAAACAGAAAAACAAATCTCATGTAGCGACAGTAATCAATGAGCCAACAAATGTGATTAAATAACAATTTAACTGTTGAGAGAGTGCAGAAGGACGTCGCTCACGCCACGTGCTATTCAAAAGGCAAACTTACAGAACACGTGACTACATCGATGAGATCATATCTGATGAGCCATTGTCAGTAGATGAAATCCGGTCCGGAATGGATGATTTTGTTGATTAGGAAACATTTGGAGTTAGATCAGGAAATGCTGTTGTAGGCTTGTTAAGTATTTATTGGAGATAATAGATAAATCTTTAAATCAAGCTGTTATTCAATTTGTTTTCTGTCCATATTTTTAAATAAATCAATACGAGCTTGCATTTTTATATAAAGAAAAGTGTTAATTTTCAGTAAAGATAACAAGATTAAGGTCGTTTGTTTTAGGGACAAAATTTAAAATCCATTGGAGCAGCGAAGTATCCCAAACCTATTGTTTTAAAATAACTAGAAAGTATGTTCTAGATTTTGCATAGACATTTTTTATACCGACAAAAAAACAAAATTTTCTTTCAAAATTTAGATAATTGATATAGCTACTTATTAAAATCCAAAGTCTATCAGTATATCTACTTTTCTGAGTGTAGAATACTTTGCATACTTAAAAATTTTCTCACATAAATCGTAGCCGAAACCAATTTTCCACCCTGTGAAATATCGACAGGACATCTTAGCAAAAGGGCTGCAGGCACTACGTTTCTTATCCCCCAGAGAGTGCCACTGTCATGTCGTGGAACGGTGCAGGACTGCCAATGGTGGCCAAGCAGCACGACCCGCTCTATCCTGCTCTGGACTCCTGACATTGCTGTGGGAAGGACTCATTCGAGCGGGTCACACTTCTCCCTAGGGCCGAAGGGTTTTTTGACATCGTAGATCGTACATTTACTTACTATTTTTTTTATATTCGTTTGAGGGTTTAGTAAACGTAATTTTAAAATTTAGGAATTAGTCAAACAAGAAATAATGTTAAGGACAGATCTAAAAAATGTCACACACCGCACGATTCGAATCGGTTTGCAGGTTCGAGTCCTGTATATTTTTCCACGAGTGCGTTACAAGAAGTATTTCTCCCTGAGGCATTTATTGGCAGTATTGACCTAGCTACCGGAAATGGTTGGATGACACTTAAAGCCTTTCTGGAAGTATCCAAAAATATAAAAAGAACATACTGAAAGCAAACCCTGTGCTAGTTCTACTTGATCACTATTCAACTCTTGAAAAACTCAGATCGCCATTTTTTATAAATAATTTTTTTGTGTATAAACCTACCAATTTCAGTAATTTCAGATTGTCAACGCTGCTGGTGAGTGACAAAGATACATACCGAAATGCTCGAGTAATATTTACAAAAAAATACAACTTCAGATTAGAATTTCTGAGGGTCCCTTTCTCGTTTCCGCTCCCTAAAATTTGTGATGATTTGATACCTTTTTCAATAACTATTTAGTGCTCATTTAGTGCTCTTGGTTTATGCGAAAAATATTTAAATTATCAACTATTTTGTTAATTTTTACCAGTTAACAAAGTCATATCTTTTAGATAGAATTAGTAAGAGGTCAACCGGAGTGTCAACAGTACATGAAAATTTAGTGCTCATTAAGTGCTCTTTTTATTTATGCAAAAATTATTTAATTTTTTATAGCTGAATTATTTTTTTATTTTTTACTGGTAACAGACTTGGCAAGTAATATCTTTAAGATAGAACACGTAGATCAACCGTAGCATCATCGGTACGTGAAAATTTAGTGCTCATTTAGTGATCTTATTTTGCATAAATTGCAAATGCTTTACGATTGAGGAGCGCGAAGCTGCAGAGATGGCGTTTAAAAAATTTATAAAAAATTAAAATATTTTTCGCACAAATCGAGAGCACTAAATGAGCACTAAATAGTTATTAATTGGAGTTATCCTGATGTGGGATTCTAGACATATACACTGCTAGCTTGACAAAAAGCTAGCACTAAATTAGCAGTAAAGATTAATTAGCGATTTTGCTTAGTCTTAGATTTTTGGTTAAATTAACTTGTGTTACTCTTTATATAATTTGTAAATTATGTAAACAAGTAAGTATCATTGCTTCTTTTCCCCTATTTATATACACTTTATTCATACTGAGTCTCTGCTAGAATAAAATCTGTCTATTTTGCTAGTATTTAATGTACTAAACACGACGAAAAGGGGAGTGTAACTGCCAAATGCTCATCGGACCAGCCACGTGCATAGTTCCATAGAGAATGTGAGATCAAGTGGAAGTTTTGCACACCACAAACCGACTGCCATCCATACAATATATAATATCGTATACAGGGATGGATCAAGATTAATTTTTAACAAAATATTGTGCGTCATCTAAGTGACTGATACTGAATTAATGATTTAGTAAAGTGTGCTCTTAGTAGGTATATAGAAAAACAAGTAAAGTGGTCTGAGATCCACTTTTAGTCGAAAAATCAGGCAAGAGTATCTGAGGAACTATTCAATATTAAGATGAACTCTAAACAACCTCCAGAGGTCTCTTTAGCCTTAATCTCAAAGTATATTTCGACGTAAAGTTTTCTGATCTTTGAGAATTTGCCGCAAACGACGTGTTCCCCTCCATCTAAGTTTTTTGATAGTTCGTAAAAAGTTAGATGGGGTCAACAGAGATCGACATCGTGATCAGCGATTCGAAAAACAATTACCTATACTTGGCTTTTTTTATCGTCTTTTAGTGGAAAACTCAGCCGAGTGAATCGGATGAACTATTCAGTATTCAGATGAGCTCCAAACTACCTCCAGAGGTCACTTTAGCTTGCAAGTTAAAGTATATTCGGATGTAAAATTTGTTGTTCTTTGAGAATTCGTTGTCAAAAAATGTGTACCTACCACCCCATCTAAGGTGTTAGATCTTCATCTCTCATTGACATAGACGTGCTGGGCTGGAAACTAACATGTACATTTATATATTTTATCAATTCCTCGGTATTTATAAAAGATATCATCATTGAACGGTCTATTTTCTTATAAGTACTGGTCTGAGATCTACTTTTAGTCGAAAATCAGCCGATAGTATCTATGGAACTATTCAACACTCAGATAACTTCTGAACGACCTCCAGAGGTCACTTTAGCCATGAAGGTTAAAGTATATTCGTAAAATTTCTGCTCTTTAAAACCCATTTTGCACAATACAATTTAATTGACAATTAGATTTTTCTCCATTCCTTCCTGTCTAAGGCTTTCTCTTTCCAGTTTCTTACTTCTAGATGCTTTAAGTCTTCCTCCACTGCCGTCAACCATTTCTTTCTGGGTCGTCCTCTCTGCCTCTTTCCCATCATAGAGCTTCTCAGTATTTTCTTGGTTACTTTCGTTTCTGGTAGTCTTTCAAAATGTCCTGGCCACCTAATATTGAGGGGCTGTCGTAGAGCTCCATTATTTCTTAATGTGTTTTCCTTATCTATATTTGGTCAGCTTTTTTGCCTCCAAATATCTTACGTAGAATTTTCCTCTCCCAGATTCCTAATTTCTGTTTTTTTAAACGTCAATGTCTCACATCCATAAAGAGTTACTGGTCTGATAACTGTTCTGTACAACCTCTCTTTTGCTCTTCCAGCAACCATTTTTGACATTAACACTCTCTTGATTGACCCTGCACTCCTGCTTCCTTTGTTTAATCTATTATTAATTTCTCTGCTTTCGTCAATTTTGTTGCTTATATTTCTGGAGTTCCTGGAGTATTTGGGCTTGCTGATAGAATATTTTCCATTAAAATGTTAAAAAGTGTTGTGGATAGAGGGTCCCTTTGCCACACTCCTCTGTTTGTTTTAAAAGTCTGCCTGTTTGCCTGTTTGCGCGCACCCCATTTTCAGTATTTTACAGGGACATTTTTGTCAGTCTTATTATTAGCTTGTATGGTTCTTCATTCCTAAATATATTTCAGATTTGTGTATTCTGTCATAAGCTTGCTTGAAATCAATGAATAGGGCATATATTGGTAAACTGATATCGTAACTTTTATGAAGTACTTGTTTTAAGGCAAAAATCTGAACGACATCTGCGAAAACCTGCTTGTTAGGCGCCAATTTCTGTTTCTTCGTTTTTCTTTATTTTTTTCTTTTTCAAACATTTCGTACACTACATCAAGTAGAGCGATTCCCAATAATTATTGCCGTTTGTAATGTTCCCTTTTTTAGGATTGGTACCAATATTGCTTTAGACAATTTTGCGGGCATTATTTGTTCCTCCCAGATTTTCAAAGTAGGCTTGCATATTTTTTCCTATTAGAAAGGTCAAAAAATACATCTAAAACTTGTTCAAAAACACCAGAAGTTAATTTTTAGTGTATCCTATTTCATTGACAAAAATTCTAATGATTCGTAAACGTTATTCCTTAACGTTTTGGCTAATTCTGCCCTGATATTTTAGTAGTGCATCTGGCTCTATATAGTGTAGCCCTTACGCGCTACGGGGGTTAAAGGGCTATTATGACTTCCTTGCTACATTAATCTTCAACAATCATGACACTTGTCGTCCAATATCTGAGTGAAACATTCTATACTAATTTAATAGCACGCGCCTAGTTTTTGAATAATAAATTTAAAACTTTGTACCTCTGATTTCGGGATATTTTTAACCTGGGTAGTTCAAAATATAGCTCGAATTTATATAAAAAAAATACTTACAAATATGGCATTTTTATCTAGATAGAATCTTTAATTGTTCCGAAAATTGGAAGAGACACGACAAATTTTATATGACATTTATGTCAAATGTGAATTTATCTGTATATACTTTTTAATGTATAATTTTTATTCAAAATTTTTATATAAACAACTTATTGGCAACAACAAAATATATATTTTTCTCCGAAATTACAATGCTTCCAGCAACTATATCATTGGAAACTTGTACCGTTGTATTTAAAAAATGGCTTGATAGGTTCATCAGTATCTTGGTGAGTATTATTTGATATGTTAAATCTGCTAGTTCTTTTCAAACTAAACACACTTTTTGAAAGAAATGAGTTCAATTTTGTTATAAGAAGATTTTTGGGGTCGCTAAAAACGAATTGTTATCTCTGGAGTACGTAGTGTCCAGGATAACCACTCTTTACATCCTCTCCTTGAGTTTTAGGTAATATCGTGATAGATTTCCATACTTGGAACTTGGAAATCTGAAAACGAAGATGATATTAGGTCTGTTCCAACAGACCAAAAAACCGTTCTAGAACCGTTACGAAACAACTCAGTACGTTAAAGGTATCGAGATTTAGTCTACTGAACGGTTCGTGGACGGTTCTAGAATGGTTCTTTGGTCTGTTGGAAAAAATCTATTAAAAGTGATCTACGGAGGATCTGCTGCACCGGATACTTACTGGTTACATTGTCTCTTGGAGTTTTTGGTAATATAGTAATAGTAATAGATACTTCTTAGATCGCTTTCGATATTATATACGTTTTCAGTCAGCCCAAAACCTCTCTAGTATTGAGTTTTGACTAATTGTTTAATGAATTTACCGAAAACTCCTGGAGACGAGGTAAACAGTAGGTATACTGTGCACCAGGTACTCTGGAATTTACTTTCAATGGCATATTTGTTTTTGGTGAGCCCAAAACTCCCGAGTATTGAGTTTTGACTAATTGTATAACAATATTACCGAAAACTCTAGGGGGCGAGGTAAACAGTAGGTATCCTGTGCACCACGTACTCTGGAAATCACTTTCAAAGACATATTTGTAATTGGCGAGACGAAAACTCCCGAATATTGAGTTTTGCCTAATTGTTTAACGATATTACCAAAACTCCAAGATACGAGGTAAACAGTAGGTATTCTGTACACCAGGTACTCTGGAAATCACTTTCAATGTCATATTTGTTTTTGGTAAGCCCAAAACTCCCGTTTTTGAGTTTTGACTAATTGTTTAATGGATTTAACAAAAAATCATGGAGACAAGGTAAACAGTAGGTATCCTGTGCACCAGGTACTCTAGAAATTACTTTCAATGTCATATTTGTTTTTGGTGAGCCCAAAACTCCCGGGTATTGAGTTTTGACTAATTGTTTAACGATATTACCGAAAACTCCAGGAGACGAGTTAAACAATAGGTATCCTGTGCACCAGGTACTCTGGAAATCACTTCCAATGTCATATTCGTTTTCAGCGAGCCCAAAAATAACCTAGTATTGAGTTTTGACTAATTTTAAACCGATATTACCGAAAACTTCAGGAAGTGATGTAGACAGAAGGTATCCTGGGCACCAAATACTTCGGAGACCACTTCCAATGTTATATTCGTTTTCAGCGACCCCTGAAACCACTGAGTAACAAAATTGAACTCATCTCCTAGGTAGTATATAGTCATTAAACATTAGATTCTTTAGAATCTAAAAGTAGCATTATCATTAATTCTATCTCTAGCCTGCACGAGCACCTCTAAACTATGGACAACATCTTACGTCCATGTTTATGATGTCTGGAGCTTTAGTTCAGTTATATAATCAGATGACAAATGGAACTGTGGTTAAAATTGGACAAGGACCCAGAAAATATTCAACATCAAGGATTGGAAAACAGTAAGTATTCTTAATTCGCAACTCTTTACTCTTTAGTCACCGTATGTAGACAAAACAGTAGGATCACTCTAGCAAAAACTTATTCGCATTTTGGTCTGTATCGGTGTCGCTCACCAGCAGCGTTGCCAACCTAAAATTTTTGGTTGGTCAGGTAGTTGTAATAGTTACCATTGATTAATAAGTTTATTTTAGCCGTAGCTCAAGACGTAACAAATCCTGGTTTTTAAGTAGTTTATGGGGAAAACGAAAATGTTGTACAGAAGCAATTTACAAAATGGCCGAAACCTTCTCAGATTACATATCGACTGCCATTTCTGAAGAAAACTTTGATGACAACGAAGTTATTGACGAAGTGATGACAATTTCGAAATGTTCACAAACTGATACTAAAGATTTGGAACAGAAGAAGGTTGATTCAATTAAAAAAACTGTAAGTGATGATAAAATGTGTAATAGTATATTGGATAATACTAAAAAATCTCTGATTCACGCTGGAGGAGATTATGCAGAAACAGAAAGATGGAAAAGGCGTAGGAGAAGAAAAACATCGGAGGTTAAGAGGTTAGGGAAAAGTAAACTAGACTTTGATTTAACTGTTTCACAGTCAAAAAGATCAAATAAATTTCAGACTGATTGTTGTAAAAGAACTCGAAGTGGAACAGTTTATAGTCCATATTCTTGATTTTGTATGAAAAATAACAAAAATAAAAATATTTGTGTAGTCTTAGTAATTAATATTTTCTCTTCCAAAATAATTTGAATGTTTATTCTGCTTCATCTTTCAGCTTTCTGATTACGAGAGTGGCTCGATGAGTACTTACCCTACAAAAGAAAAGTAGCGATTTATTTCTTAACATAGTCGCATTTTAGCCCGGTACACTTGATCTAGCAATGCGCCAACTTCTTTAAATTTCTGCTGGCAAATGACTTTTTTAAGTTTTAAGGCACATGGGACCATGCAAATCTGGAGAATAAGGTGGATGTGACAGCAGTTGGTAACCCAATTCAACTAATTTAGAGGTCGATTTAAACTTCTGCCCGAAAATGACATTTAAGTTTGGAAAAAAAAGAAGTTACATGGGACCAAATCTGGAGAATACAGTGGATGGGGCAGCAGTTGGTAACTCAAGTAAACCAATTTGGAGGTTTGAGCCAAACCAATAATTGGAGACCTGTGACTGTTTTGCTCTTCTCCAGTTAGTTGATGTAGATCACACTTCGTGAATCCCAGTAACAGTGGCTACTGGCTACCACCAATGAGATAGTTTTCGCCTTCTTCGGAGCACTTTCACTGGGAAAAGTTTACTGTTTCGGCAGTTTCTTGGTCCCTAGGCAGAACCTTGTTCAGATTGCACTTAGACAGTGTGAAACACTGATTTGAAGTGGTCTCACAGTTGTGCCTTTTGTCCAGAGTGAGCAAATTGCTCCAACAGCTTTCTCATGTCCAAAATTTTATGCAGTTTATGACCTACGTGGTTTTTTGTGTTAGCTATCTCGCGTACCTTAAATCAGCAGCCTGCCGATACGAAATTGTGTATTATTACCGAGTTATTCTTTATGGTAGCCGTTATCGAGACACCTGGTGCTGGCTCATCAAAAACCTATGTGTAACAGTGGTGCATCATGAGGAGGCTAAGTAAATATCAAACTGCCCCCGTAGAGAATTATTTATTATTTCTATTGATTGAGCTATTTTCAATTACTTAAAAAATATATATTCTCAATTTATCTACAAGCAAAGTAATTATAAATGGTTGTTTCATATTTTTTAAATGGAAATAAAAAAAATTGTACTCCCTCAATGTCGCTCATAATAAATGTCCTTTCTTACAAGAAATTTAACATAAAGAGATGACATTTTTAAAAAATTGTAATAGCTGAATCCCTGCAATGACCGTGAAAGAAAATGAACACAGTGGAGAAATGAGTGTCTTCAGTCCGCACGAGTGTAGATTCAAGGCAGACAAATATCTTTGTAGAAATAAGAACAAGGGTGACTGATTGTCCTCATTGCCTCAAGACAGGAGTCCATCTCTACTTCACGTACGAGATGCGGAATGTAGAGACAGGCGCATATTCCACCAAAGAAAAAAAGATATGTAGGTATGTTAAAAACTTGATATACTGATCGTTGTTTTAAAGGCATCGATGACTTCTTCTGGACACTGAAATCGCTACCCATGCATTGAATTTTTGATCCTTGGGAACGTGAAGAAGTCGTCAGGACTATACGGTAGATGGTGTAAAATTTTTGTGTTTTGAAGCTCCAAAAACTCGATTGTCTTCTGGCCAATGTGAGCACTTACATTGTCCTGATGTTTGATGATTCGCCGTTGTGTCTTCTTAACCAATTATTGCCACATGACCAGATTTTGACACAAAAGTTGCGAGCATTTTCTTTGGCACACTTCGAGAACGGATCACTTGTAGATTAGTGTTTATTTTCCGGTTTGTAGGAGTAAATCCAAGATTCATCGCCACATACGTTTTTTGAGTTTTCTTTGTTAAACCGTTCCAATGTTTTTCAATACCAATTCTGTGAGCAAATGGGAGAAACCAACATTGTAACACCCAGTTTTTCATGTAGGATCTTCTGGATCGAGGTCTTTGAAAGTCCCAGTGATGCCTCAGTAGTGTAGATATATGTGACGTCACAAGAACATTTTTGAAATAACCAGAAGCCAAAAGAACGTCCATCCAACTCATATTTTCACTTCCGATCTATAGTATTCCCATATCTACAGTACTTTCCTCTATCTCCCGGTATGTTACACGGTGGTCATCCATTCACTGTTTTGAAGTATATCAAAAAAGTTATCTGGTTGGTATGCCCCACCTATTAGAAAAAGTAGAAAACACTGCTTTGATCTTTTTTCTCTATCGCTCTCTGAGAAAACGGGCCTGAATCGAAACTATGGAGGGTAGAATCGAAACGCACAGTTTTTAACTTCAAATAAGAAAATTTTATTTTTAGTCCAGAATAGTTTGACTGTTATTCAAATATGATGTAACTCTTACTTAATACTCTGTTTTAATACGAATTTCGATTAATTGGGATAAATGTAACTTTATTTTTTTTTTGTTAACAATAAATTTTATAGGTATTTTCCTTGGTGGAAAAGTCAAAAAGAGTTTATCTTCGTCCCCAGTTCGTTGCCTGCAATTTGTCCAAGAAGTCGGTGGCGGCAACGATGGCGGGCAGTGCTCCTCCTCCAAGATTCATCCAGATATCCCCGGGGAGCTGCCTAACTATGGTAGTCCCGCACCCGTCCATAATAAACATCTATCACTCTGTTTACTTTTCACTTCTTACTTACACACTGTGCTCTAGTCCTATGTTGAATTTTCTTTGATAAAACTTTTTTCTTTCTGGATGTGTGGATTTTGATGAAAAACTAGATTTACCTTTTATTTAAAAAGATTTTATATCTGAAATTCGCATTCAAATCGTATAAAGAGTCTAATGAGATAATGGTACAATTATGTCTACTGCTTTGTTTAGTGTGCTAATTCGTTTCTTATCAATTCTGAACTTGTTTATACTCGAATCAAAATTCTTTATATAACTTAGTTCTCTACTTGGTGGAATCTAAATTCATTTTTGGAGAAGTTATATCGCAATTAGCAACTCTTTACACATATGAAATTAGGGAATATCTGTTAATGTGGTCATCCAAAAGATGGATTTTTCTTGGGTGTGCCCATATTGCTAGGGATCTAGTCGTTTGTTACTAGTTACTGAATTCTTTATGTACCTTTCATTCGGCTTTTTATAGAAACGATGTAAGGCTGACGAATCTGTATACTTTTGAAATAAAATAGTCAATTTTTCTTGGTTTTCGTAATAAAATAACCTTTCTCTATACTTTGGTATAAACAATTCCGGGTTAGTTCCAAGCTGATCTGGGACTGCATACAAAACCTTAATGAACTGGCTAGACAAAACAGTGTCTTCTTGGAGTGGAGACCAGGGCATAAAGGTTTTGAAGGAAATGAAACCACGGATCTTCTGGCCAAGAAGGGAGCGGACACACGATTTACTGGTTCAGACTGCCTAGAGCCTGGGTAAGGACCAAACACTGTAGTAACACTATAGGGCTGAGGCACTCGAAGCTGATGCTCAAAGGCTACTCCAAAAAACTCACGTCTGACATACTGGATCTTGGCAGGAGTCAGATCAGAGTACTAGTGGGCCTGCTCACCGGGCATGGACCATTCAGACTACACCTTCGGAGGATGGGGTTTCTGACACAGGAATCCACCTTGTGCCGACTGTGTGACATGGACGATGAGACGGCAACTCACATTCTGTGAGTGTGAGGCCTTGGACTATAAACGGTTCCTCATCTTCGGTGACACGAATCCTGAATCCTATCACCACCTTAAGGAGCTGGTCACAGGACTTAAATCTTTTATAAAGGGAACTGCCCTGTGGCAACAGTAACTCAAGGAATTTAGGACACCTGGATTCTAGCCTTCCTAAGGATCAGCGGGATGCTGATTTTCAGCTGAACAAACTAGAGTCCTGCAAACACGGGTGCATGTAAGGACTCTTGGTGCCGAACATGGTCACAATATACCCACAGGAAGCAGTGCTCAAACATGGGGCTCCATAGGTGAGACCATGCCAGGTTACTTAGATTAGATTAGATAGATACTTTGGTATATAGTATAGTGCTGGTGAGAAAGGAGTACTTTGAAGTATGAATGTGTAAGCGTCGCCGTCGTCCAGTTTCGACTATTTAAGAGAAGAAAAGCTATTTAAATTTATCATCAATAACGATTTTGTCGATACACATTCCCTATCAGAATGTAAAAGTTTTCCTTTTTTTCTCTATCTACTTCTGAGTGATGAGGTAACGTTAATCGTCCCAATTAGCATTGATTTTCCTTGCTAGCTCAAAATAGGTATTTAAGGGTCGTGGATTATCTTTTACCAGTCCCTTCCAAACATATAATTAAGGGCGCTAAGTACCAACTCCAGAAATTAAACTTAGACACCAGTTTGAAGTCTTTATTAAGTTAAAAAAAATTGACAAAAATCGAAAAAATTTTTTTTATGTATTTTTGATTTTCTATGATATTTTCGGTCTAAGGTAATTTACTTAAATTACACATCGTTAAACTTTTGCGTACCTTAAGACAACACAAATAGAGATAAATTCTAGATTGGTGTCAAATTGAGTAGTATCATACTGAGACTATTAAAACCGTATATAAATAAGAAAAGTAGAATCAATCTTGGCCTGCGTTTCGGTCTACATCGTTCTCGCTCACTAGCAGCGTTGCCAACTTAAAATTTCTGAAGTCAGTACGGTATATTGGTAGATCTACTGAAAAATCGATAAAATTGGCATCGCTGCTCACCAGTTCTCACAAAACCGGAACGAAATATAGTACAAAGGATAGATATCAAAAAAAGAATAATATTATTCTAACGCTTTACAAGCTTTGAAAAACATTTTCAAAGACAATGACCGTTCAACTAAGAAGAAACAACTACTTCCCGGGCTATATGCCTCGACGGATATTTGATTACACTTCTAAGTGAAACGGGGTTGGCATATCTAATAGATAATTTAAACCAACCATTCTGGTTTGCAGTTAGAAGGGACAACATAACTTGTAGACCCGTTTCAGCCTATTGGGCCTCGTCAGTACAAGGTATATGTTATCCGTCAGCGAGCTTAAAGCATTTTCGCTAACTGAAGATCCAACTAAAATCACGCTCGATATGCCAACCCCGTTTAACTTTGAAGTGTAATCCAATATCCGTCGGGTCATATAGCTCGGGAAGTAGTTGTTTCTTCTTAGTTGAACGGTCATTGTCTTTGAAAATGTTTTTCAAAGCTTGTAAATCGTTAGAATAATAATATTCTTTGATATCTATTGATAACACGCTTTATTAAATACGACAATGTTACAGTTTTCTGTAATAATACTTTTGTGGTACAAAGAACTTCAAAGGCGGCGCTCAAACTGATCCTTCTATTCTTGTTTATATATGGTGGTGCTATTTATGTATAGCGAGCCGGGAGAGTTAAGTGACTACTGTTTTCACTCTAAACGACTTTACACTGCTTCTTTTGGTTATAACTTTTAAACCGGAATTCTCACCTTTAATGACGTCTTCAGACAAAAAGTTTTACTTTGACATCTCATTTATGTCTCTAGCTCTTGTAATAACGGAGGAGATGTGTTTACAGACAGACGGACGGACAGACAGACAAAACGATTTTTTACTATTTGATGTTGGGGTGAATAGGATAACGCTACCCCTACTACCGACTGTGTACAGCACGATTACAAAATATAGTTTAAATAATAAAAATCATATTTTGTCATATTTTTGTGGATTTTAAATTTTTTATATAAGTGTCAAATTAGAAATTATCGAACTAAGACGATTTATTTCAAAAGAAATCGTTTAATAAATAAATATATATTCTTATATTTATATAAGTTAATTTTAAGTAAAAACCTTGTACGAAGTGTTAATAAACATTATTATCGATAAATGTTTAATCTGTTCATTTCCCGTTTTATTCCCCATTCATATTTTTATTAATGCCGCATTCTGAGAAACTGCCAAACATGAACTCCGAAATCACACACATTCATTCCTCTTCTACAACTGTTGAGTGTTGATGTATAAACACTAAAAGGAAAACAGATAAGATCAGAATGCAAATTTAATTCCAGCAGAACATTTTAATATTCCCTTCATATGTGCGATTGTGTCACAGAAACTGAGCCTTACAACCCTCAGTCGCGTGCTACATTCTTTTGTGACGTCACGGGAATCGTGTGGAATACACCAACTCCTAACGCCGGTTTGAACGAGGACTATTGCCAATTGGTCGTTGCCGTTGTCATGGTAGTAGAGGGAGGAGCTATAGCAGCATCCCTTGGCCCGTTTTCATGATTTCATCCCCATTTTCCGACACTCGGACTTTTTCCGATCCTCCCCTAAAGTTGCTCGTTATTGAATTAGGCTTATCATTTGATTTCAGTCATAGACTCGAGTTGAGTCTCTGTGTTGTTTCTAAAAAACTCGTGATTCTAAAAGCCGCGCGATAATTTGATAGCCAACTTTTATCCAATTATAAATAAGACCCCTTTTAATAATTTTTCCTCGTTGCCGTTCCGTAAGATTTCGCGCCAAAAATGGACTACTCATATTTGAATCAATCTTTCGATTCAAGTTGTTTACAAGGAACCACAATGGATCCTACTGGATTAGGAAATATGCCATGTTCATATGGGGATTTAACTTCTTGTAGTCAAATGTCACAAGCTGCATATAGATATACCGCTGCTGCAGCTTCCATGGCCAGATCTTATAATCCAGGTGGAACTGGGCCCATGGGGGTACATCATCCAGGAGCTGCTGGGTCTCAATGTGCAGTGATGGGCTCAAGATCACATGTGCCAGATGTACATAGGGCTACTATGTTCCCATCATCAATGAATCTGCAAAGTAAGTTGTTTATTTAATATTTTAATAAACAAATGTCTTTTTATATTACCCAATATTCATGTTAATACTTCTCTAAGAAACAGTTTAATATGAGCCTTTTTTACACGAATAAAAAAGCTTAAAAAGTGCCGTCGGATATAGAGCAATAAGTTCTTTATTTTTATGAAATAATGTGGTTTTATCGCGTTTTTATGCTGTATCTATGGTTTTATTTTTATTTACTATTCTAATCAGTATACTTTGTAATCTATGGTTTTATCAATGATTTTTATCAAATATTTGTTGTCTGGGGATTCCCATAAACTGGTAATCTTTAACTTAATAGGAATTTCGTAGGAAAAAGTAAAATAGAGAACGGGAACACATTTTTAAAAAATTTTAAATATACAAACAAGAAAATTAGATTCAGGAGTAATCGAAAAAGTGTCACATTCGGCGAGAATCGACCCTAGAATCTTTATCTATAGCCGGTAACCCCTTTAACCACTTCAGCAGGTATAAGTCCTGCTGGATGTGACATTTTCTTGATTTATTTTTAATATCAGTTTATTGTTTGTATAATTTCTAAATTTCAAAAGTCCCATCAGAGATTCTATGAAATAATCAGTTACCTAAACAGTTTTTTCAAATTTACAGAAATCTGACTGAATTTCACTAATTTGAATTCATTTTATCAGTTTTTTAAGACTTTAAAGATCATTAAACAAATTTATAGAAAAGTAAAAAATAAATTTTAATTTTAAATTCGTTTTATGTACCAAAGTAGCTAATTAAATTCTGGGGATTCCCAAGAACTAGTAATCTTTAACTTAATGGGAATTTTGTGGGGAAAATTAAAATAGAAAACGGAAACACATTTTTAAAAATTTTTAAATATACAAACAAAAAAATTACATCAAGGAGAAATCGAGAAAATGTCATATTCGGCGAGAATTGACCCTAGAATCTTTATCTATAGCCGGTAAAGCCTCTAACCACTTCAGCAGTTTCAAGTCCTGCAGGATGAGATATTTTTTCGATTTATCTTTAATATAATTTTTTGAAATAATCAGTTTACTACAAATCTTTTTCAAATACTCAAAAATCTGACTAAATTTCACTAATTTGAATTCATTTTATCAGTTTTTTAAGACTTTAAAGGTCATTAAACAAATTTACTAGAAAAATAAAAGGCGCCTAAATAAAATTTTAAATAAAATTTATTTTTAAATTCGTTTTATGTACCAACGTACCTAATTAACCATAACTAGATCCCGGGGATTCCCAAAAACTAGATTCAGGGGATTCCCATGAACTGGTACGGTTTAACTTAATGAAAAATCTGCCGGAAAAAGTAAAATAGAAACCGATAAAACGTTTTTATAATTCACGTTCACAAAGTTTCTATTTCGACACTAAAAACAGTATCGAAATAGATTCATTGTAACACTGTTTTTGGTAACTTTTGGTTGTACACAATTGGTTGCACTGCACTGATTGTCAACGAAAGAGTTCAGGTAGTAAATCAAAAAGTATGTTGTACTAAATTATTAACTACATTATCAGCGTTATTTGCTAAATTCGGAATATTTTATACAAATTTGACAAACATTCAAATTTAAAATCATTAAAACTGACAAGTGTCAAAAGTGTCAAGATTGCCAACATAAATAAATATTTCGAAAAACTCTCATTTTATATATTTTTTATACTTTTAAAAGTTCATTATAAAAAATAGTATGTAACACTCGAGTTACAATGACGGTTTGTAGTACTCGTTCTTTGCGAAACTCACCGCTTCGCGGTTCGTTTCACAAACTGAACTCGTACTACGAAACCTCTGTCATTGTAACACTTGTATTACAATATACTATTTTAACATTCTTACAATTAGAATAGTTTAAAATTTAGTATTTGAAATAATTTTGTATCATTTTTTCAAGTAATAAGTTGTTTTTTCTGGTAAAGCAACATAAATGTGATTGTACATTTACAAGTTTTGAAAACACTGAACCAAATAACATATTTACAATTTGTAAAAAAGTTTAAGTAACAAAATAGTGCATTTTTGAATGGATTTCAGCAATTTTTTATACCGAAATTCTATGATTAAGTAATTTTTTAATCAGTTTAGGATAATTTTCTCGATATGAGAAACTCCCGTCCCTAATTATCTACTTTTATTTAAGTGACATTACCTCTTAATACAATAAAACTTATAAAAGCATACCCAATAAGACTTGTTGTAATTCCCACTCCACCCCGCACGAAAAGCGCCATCTTGTGCATAAAAGGAATGACATACTTTCCTCAACTCCACACGCACAAAAGCAACAAGCTCATAACGAGAAAAGGTGAAATGGTGGTAAAAAAAATGAAAAATTTTAAATTTTTTAACCGGAGTTAATACATCTCGACCGCCTGCTTGGTGAAGACTGACGAGACTGCCGAAGTCCTGGAGAGATGTTCTTTTTCTCATTCCAGACATTATAAGACCATAACTCAGTTGTGCTGGCTAACAAGGTTATACTTCGGCCTTAACTCCACTACAAGCGACGCCCCACTACCGTTTAAATTAAATAATTTAATAGCAGAGAAAGTTTATTGTGAATACTCTAGTTTACGGGAACGGGAACTCCATTCAGGAATCTTGGAATGAAGGAAAGGAAATGAAGAATATAAAATGGTTTCTCGAGTTATCCACCGTTTTCTTTTACTCAACATTTTAATCTAAATAATTGTATGGTGTTTAAACATACTTTGGAAACTTTATTCTTATTTATAGAAATAGGAATTTGTTTACTAAATATTTACCACACAAACTAAGAAATATTGAGTAGTTAACTTCTACAGGGTAACCTCAGATTTTAAATATGAATACAAAAAAGGTTTCGTTGCTTAAATCAACAGCAACTAAACAGTGGAATGTAATTATGTTTTAAATGCCTCTCCTTCTCTGTTTTAGGGTTCTATGGATAGGTCTTCAAAAATGATATTTGGGTTTCCAATATAATTTTTTTCTAAACTGAATAGTTTGTGCGAGAGATACTTCCAAAGTGGTAAAGTGTACTTCTTCTTCTTCTTCATTCTCCATTCTCCATTCTGGAGGTTGGCTCTCATCATTGCTATCTTAATTTTGAAAGCTGTGGCCTTGAATAGATCAGATGATTTAACCTTAGACCATTCTCTTAAGCCAAGATGTTCTTCTTCCAGTAGATCCTTTCCCCACAATTTTTCCCTGGATTATAAACAGAAGAATCTCGTACCTTGGACCTTTCATGATGTGGCCAAGATATTGTTTTTCACTCTTTTTATAGGACCTCTACTACTTTATTCATTCTTCTCAGAACCCCCTCGTTGGACACATGTTCTATCCATGGTATTCTAACATCCTACAGTAGGTCCACATCTTGAAGGCTTCCAGTTTTCGCTCGCAGGGTCTAAGGTTCTTGATTTTCATACAAAATGCACAAACATTCTTAATGTGATTTCTGGACAATACTCCAGGGAACAGTTAACACTTGTACATTGGTAATTATACCTCTGACTCTTTTTAGCCTTTCTCCTTCTACATACAAATGTTTAATGAGCGCTACAGTTTTAATATTAAGTCTCTCAACCTGCAAAACGGAAATTGTTTAGTCAAATGCGGTTAACTCGTATTCCACCGACATCGTTTTCAAAGGCTATGTCGAAAATTTCCTCCGGGTAGAGTTTGAAAAGGAGTGGTGAAAGAAAACATCCTTGTTTGACTCCTCGTGTTTGATTTCCTCTGCTCTTCTCAATTTAGATTGGACGCGGAAATACGTACTACGTTTATTAGGTAATACTTCAAAGAAATGCTGCAAAAGAAAAGAATTCTTATCTTTATATTGCGCTCAGAACAACACAAAGAGCAATGGAAAGGATTGTGCTTGGAATTAATTTGTGGAATCATATAAAAAACGACTAAATTCGAATAAGAACAAAAGTGGAAGATGTTATTACTGCTGTAGCAAGTGTGAAATAGACCCCGGCGGGACATTTCGTAAGACTACATCCTGAGGAATTGACAAAACAGGCAACTTTTTGGAGACAGAGAATTCATAAACGAATTATTGGAGGACCACAAAGATCGCTGGAAAAAGCAGCCAAAAGATAGTGTCAAACAAAGCAAAACAGAAAAATATGGAACAGTCTAGAGGAGGTCTACGTTGAGAAGGATTGCTAAAGAAGAAAAAAAATTATCTTTCTAATGTTCTCAGAACAACACAAAGAAGAATAGAAATGATAATGCTAGGAATTAGTTTGGAGAACCCCATAAAACACGATGAAATTAGAATAAGAACAAAAGTGGAAGATGTTATTTCAGTTGAAACAAGATTGAACTGGACTTGCGTACAATGTGTTGCAAGACAAGCTCCAGAGTGATGGACAAAACCGGTGGTTCTTTGGAGACAAAGAATGCATAAACTCATTATTGGAAGACCACAAAGACGATAAAAAGAGCACACAACAGATGGTGTCAAAAGCGAAAATTAAGAAAATATGAAAAAGTCTTAGCGAGCTCTACGTCCAGAAGTGGATTTCAAAGAGCTGCTAAAGAAGTAAAATAACACCTGGATAAATTTACAACACTGTTAATGGAGGATCAAGAATTTTAATAGTAAATATTCTACATAAGATTTGTTGTTATACTTAGCTATGGAATTTTCTAAGATAATAAAAACAACAATTTATCGTTTGAATATTAAAACATATGGCACACGAAACGTTAAACTAATAGATCAAAAGTTTCTAAAAATTCAAACGTTGAAAATACAAAAGACCATAAAAGATTTATATTGTTTGATCTTTGATGTAAAGACAAAGAATATTCGTCTCTCGTCCCATAAAAGAGAGTTCTTCGACCATAAACTTAGTCTACATGTTGCGACAGTAAAAGAACGATAAAAATTCAATGTGCATTTCCATCAATTTCCTTCCACGGTTTATCTCGCTGCTTTCACATGAAAAACTTCATGCAAAACGCACTCAACTGAAAAGTAAGTAATATTTTTCGTTCTTTACATTGTGAGAAAATTTACCGTTGTTACAATTTAAAGAAATTGGCTTTTATCTCTAGAACTTCAAGGTTCATAAGGTGTTAGTGCTTAGTTTAAATAGAATATTTGTTAGAGTTTTTATGGAAAGTGTTTTTCAAGGCAGGTTATTAGGAGAAAAGCAGTGTATGGATTTATTTGTCAAGGAGTATAAAATAAATTAATCAAATGGTTCTTAACTTAATTAGAACTTTGTTTTAATTGATTAATTAGATACTGATGACAGTGTTGCTCTTCTTCTTCTTCTTCTGATGCTTATCAACTAATGGGTGTTTGCAATCACATGATCCATTGCTTCTCTATCTCTATTGTCTGATATTTTGGAGCCCAGACATCTTTTTTCTACCTATTCCTCTCCTGCCCTCAATCTTGCCTTCAATCATCAACTGTAGGAACCTATAGTTTTCGTTGCGCATTATATCGCCGAGGTAGTCTGTTTTCTTTTTCTTGACTAAATGGAATAGCTCGCGTTCTTTAATCACGCGTCTAAGAACTTCTTCGTTTGTCACCTTCTCGGTCCAAGAAATTTTAAGAACCCTACGATACAGCAACATTTCGAAGGCTTCTAGTTTATTGATACTACTCGTTTTCAGGGTCCATCCTTCAACTCCCGCAGCTCCGTCCATTGTCTGATATTCCGGAGACAAGACACCTTTTTTCTACCTATTTGTCTTCCGGCCTCAATCTAGCCTTCAATCATGAACTGTAGAACCTATACTTTTAGTTGCGCATTATATGGCCTAGCTAGGCTGTTTTCCTTTTCTTGGCTACAAGAAATAGTTCGCGTTCCTTGTTCACGCGTCTAGGAACTTCTTCGTTTGTCACTTTCTCGGTCCAAGAAATTTTAGGAACCCTACGATACAGCAACATTTCGAAGGCTTCTAGTTTATTGTTACTACTCGTTTTCAGGGTCCATCCTTCAACTCCCGCAGCTCCGTCCATTGTCTGATATTCCGGAGACAAGACACCTTTTTTCTACCTATTTGTCTTCCGGCCTCAATCTAGCCTTCAATCATAAACTGTAGAACCTATACTTTTCGTTGCGCATTATATGGCCTAAGTAGGCTGTTTTCCTTTTCTTGACTACATGAAATAGTTCGCGTTCCTTGTTCACGCGTCTAAGAACTTCTTCGTTTGTCACTTTCTCGGTCCAAAAAATTTTAAGGATCCTACGATACAGCCACATTTCGAAGGCTTCTAGTTTATTGTTACTACTCGTTTTCAGGGTCCATTCTTCAACTCCCGCAGCTCCGTCCATTGCCTGATATTCCAGAGCCAAGACATCTTTTTTTATCTATTCCTCTTCTGTCTCCAATCCTGCATTTAATCATCAACTATTGGAACCTATACTTTTCGTTGTGCATTGTATGGCCTAGGTAGGCTGTTTTCCTTTTCTTGACTACATGGAGTAGATCGCGTTCTTTGTTCACGCGTCTAAGAACTTCTTCGTTTGTCACCTTCTCGTTCCGGAAACCAAACCCTACCTCTAGCAAATCTTTTAGATCTATTTAATAATTTTCCAGGTGCTCATAAAAAGCTATTATTTTGAAGGTTTTTACATCTCCACCTGGTGCGGCTGGGTCCATCACTTGGACACAGTCCAAGTAGCCATAAATGCATGAAATGTTCAGAAAATTTACAAAGTTCTTTAAACTACTATTGATTATAACAACTAGAGATAATAAACTGCGCTTTCTAATTCATTAAATCGTAAGACGTGGGCAAAGTTTTGACAGAAAGAAATTGCAAGCTGCAATTATTGATGTTTGCAACTTTGGCTCTAAAATCACTCTACACCCAACTTACTCAATTTTTCTATTATAGTTTTTAACCCATTTGTCAATAACAGATATTTTATAAACCAATAATTTCTGTACAACTTTTAGTATCAAATAAAGCCTATTAATATCTCAGTGTTTACAATTTCAACGAAGAGCCCCTTAAGCTGTTAGCACAATAATAGTGGTTAGCCGAATCCCATGAATTTTTAAGTATGTTCGGTAAACTAGCCCGAACAATTTAATATCGCGGTATGTTACAAATTCCTGCAGGTAAACAAAGCTAATAATTTATGAACTAACCCAAACTTTGTATGTTGTATAAGGTGTACGGTTTCTAAACAATCAACTAAAATGATTAATATAATAAAAACATTGTTTCATTCAGTTTGCTTCACTATAATTTATTGCATACCTACAAATATTACGAGGGTTATCTTTTTAGTTTTGTACCTTATTGATTACAAAATATGTCTCACCAAGATCGATCTAGAAGACATCGATGGCTACTTCTAGCAAGTGGAATCGCTGCTTATGCATTAAATTATTGATCTTTGGTAAATTGAAGAAGTCGTTGGGACCTAGTTCGGGACTATACGGTGGATGGTCAACTGAAGCCTTAACAACTCGATTGTCTTTTGGGCAGTGTGAGCACTTGTATTATCCTAATCTAGGAAGATTCGTTGTTGTGAGTTGCTTTGTCGGTGTTTCGCGATAACTTCTGGTAAACAAACGTTTATACATCAATCGGATATAAACATTCACCGATCTTCTAAGAGGGAAAGCGCGGCCCCGGACGTAGAAAAACCTCCCGGCTTAAGAACATACATTTGGAGTAAGCACCACGACACTATTTAGATCAGCTGTGGAAAAAGTAAAAATCATGCTACTGTTTGCCAATGTTCTTGGAGGACATGGCACTTAAAGAAGAAGATCTTCTAAAGCAATTGTTGCCACAGGACCAGATTTTGACACAAAAGTTGCGACCATTTCCTTTGACACACTTCGAGAACGGATCACTTTTGTTGGTTTTTTCTCCCTTTGTGAAACAACCACACAGCGGATTGGCGTTTATTTTCCGGTTCGTGGGAGTAAATCCAAAATTCATCACCACTAACAATATTATAAATGTTTTTTGTTGAACCGTTAACAATGTTTTTCCACACCAATTGACGCGAACCATTTGTTGCTCTTCTGTGAGCAAATGAGGGATCCAACGGGAAAGCAACTTCTAACAACCAGTTCTTCATGGAGGATCATTTGGGTCGAGGTCTTTGCAATGCCCAAAGATGCCTCTATCTCCCTGGATATTATACCGAAGTCATCCGTAATTAATCATCAATTCTTTGCTGTGTGACTGCTGCTTTGGGTAGATGTAGCCTGGATTTGGCACTGGGACTGAAGAAACCGCATTTCATGTCCTATGTCAATGTAAAGGCCTTGCAAAACTCGGTATCTGGTATTGGCAGATGAAAATTTGAGGTTTCAGTGTATAATGTATTGTTGGACAGGGTTTCAGGTTACTGGGTATCGAGGTTTCAGTTTTCACTGGTCTGTTTTGATTTTATGTCTAGCCTCAACAAAGATTCTGTGTACTTATCAAGGTATCAAAGACTACTTTAAAAGCAACACTTGCTAAATATCGTGATACCCAAGATAAAAGCTGATATTTTTAACAGCAACCACACCTAATATCATCATTAATAAATCAACTAAGCTTCGAAAAAGGTTAGGAGAAAGAGAAAATTAAATTCGTGGCGCCTTCTATATGCAAAACTAAAAAGACAGATGGTGACTTCTTCTTGGAAATTTCTCGCTGGCAGATATATTAGAGAAGTTCGCTCCACATTCTTAATTTTTCATAATATAAACACCCTTCCTTTAATACGGGAAGAAATATATACAGCGAGGAAGTACACTCTAGAGCAAGAGAATAAAAGTCTATTAAAAGCGAGATGGACTATCACAGAACATTGAGATTAAAGCAAAGCGAGATTGCTGTTAGGTCCAAACGAGAACGTAATTTTTCTCGTGTATGCCAAATAGTTCAAATAAATCAACCTTTTTGCGAAACTTCTTGCAGGCAAATATTTTCAAAAAGTTCGCTCTACATTGTTACTTTTTAAGAATACAAAACACCACTTCTCAAACACAGGTCGAAATACCTACGGTGAGGAAAGACACTCCTGAGGTAGAGAATAAAATCACAATCAAACCGAGATAGGCTATCAGAGCGTATCGAGATTGAATTTTAAACCGAAGCGAGGTTGCTGTCAGTGGCCAGATAAGAACGTCACTTCTATCGTCTTGTAGAAAATAGGCGATCAGTTAACATGACCACTTCTGGAAATGAACTTGTCACCAAATCGAATTTACAATAAATTGATAGTTAAGCCTGGCAAATTGTGGCAACTTCTTGGATGTTTAGCTGATTAATTTTTGGAAATGAAAAATCACTCAGAAGGCTCTGTAATGTTTACCATTCACCGTAATGGCAACTTCATCCTCATTTTGAAATAAATAAGCATCGATAATGCCGCCAGCGTGTAAACCGCACCAAACAGTCAATTCTAATGGATATAACAGTGAATCGTTAACAGCTTGAGGATTGTCTTTGAAATGGCAATTTTTCTTATTAACGAAGCCATTTAACCACAAATAAGCTTCAACACTAAACACAATTTTTCGATAGAATGCTCATCTTCCACTAGTTGCAAATTAGCCCAATCAGCATTTTAGAGGCTTATAAGCCAAGATCCTTACGTAGTCGATGGATCTAAGCCAAGAAATTAAAAAAAAAAATTGAGAAATATCATCAATATTCCCTTCCATAAGCACATTTCTTTGTTTTGTTTATGGTTTTAAATGGAAAAGAGTAAAATTCGTGCGAAAACGATCAATATCTGCACGAATTACTTGCTTAATAATCTGGTTAAGTGCCTATGAGCAAAAAGATTTGTTTTTTTCAGAATAAATCTTCTTAATTTAGACGCGTTGTCCTAGCGTTAAAAGATTTAGGATAAATTACCAAACTTACTGAACAGTTTGACATTTTCGGCTATTAAGCCAAAGACAACAACTATAAAAACTTCTTATGTAGCTAAAAAAACACCATTACCTTTATTTCCAAATCAAAAACAATTTTTACTTATTAATGAGATTATTTCTGCCTTTAAATTGTAATGAAAGTCATTTTCTATTGATTGAAATTACCGAATAAATCTACTTAAAATACTTTTAAAGACAGATAGATTTATTATATTTAATATAAAAAATTATAAATGATTCTGAAGAGTTTTGTTGACTTATTTCTTGTATAAAACACCCTAAAAATTATCTAACAGACGGTGTCAAGTGCGGTTTGGCCAACAACAAAGATAATTTTTCATTTTTCGACATTTTTTATGAAGGCAATTTTATTGTAAGGTCTCTAGGAATGTGTTTTCGCAGACGATAAACCAACTTTGAGGAACGATCTGGTAGAACAGAAGCGAAACTCACTGCCTACATTTTCCCCTTTATTTTCTTTCTATTTCGCTAGAGATAAATGTTTGCGTCTTCTTGGAAACTCGGAAAAAGGGCGAAGGGAGAACGTTGATAATTTTTTGAATTATGTTTGTGGAAATTATCTTTTCTCTTTGGCTATAACCTCAACGAATAATTATGTTTAAATAAAAAATATTTAGACAGTCGACTTCGATAACAGCTTTTTTTACTTTTCTAATATTTAACATTTTTCTTACCAAATTTCTTTAATAAATATTAAACTTAGTTACTTTTTTCCAGTAGTAGGTAGAACATTAATTCTTTTTCTATTCCTACGTGTAAACACCATTCCTAATTCTTCATTTTTATTTTTTTTTTGTGAAAGCTCGAGTTTCTTTTAACTCTTTTGATATAATACCAGCATTCTTCGATAAAATTCGGCCTTAGCACCGTTCTACGTTCACGCTGTAACTCCGCAGCATTCTCCGATCAAGTTCGTACATTCGCATTTCTCAGCTTTCCTCGATCAAGCTCGGACTTCGCATTCTTCTCCAGTCATATTTGCACTTCTCAGAGTTTTTTGATCAAGCTTTTACTTCGCTGTCTTCTCCAGTCAAGTTTGCGCTTCTCAGCGTTCTTTGATCAAACTCTTACTTCACAGTGTTCTTTCATCAAGTTTGTGCTTCGAAACGTTCTTTGATCTCGGCGTTCTCCGTTGAAGTCTTCACTTTGCTGCGTTCTTCGATCAAGTTCTCGCTGTGTGATCTTGTTCGATCAAGTTCGTACATTCGCGCTTCTCAGCTTTCCTTGATTAAGCTCGCACATCGCATCCTTCTCCAGTCAAGTTTGCACTTATCAACGTTCTTTGATCAAGCTTTTGCTTCGCTGTCTTCTTCAGTCAACTTTGCGCTTCTCAGCGTTCTTTGATCAAACTCTTACTTCGCAGCGTTCTTTCATCAAGTTTACGCTTCGAAACGTTCCTCGATCAAGCTATTGCTTCTTGGCATTCTCCGTTGAATTCCGCGCTTCGCAGCGTTCTTCGATCAAGCTCGCACTTTACAGTGTTCTCTGGGGAAGTTTGCGCTTCTCAGCGTTCTTTGATCGAGCTGACCTTTTGCAGCGTTTTTGGACTAAAGACGTGTTTTGTAGCGGTCTTCGATCACGTTTCAGCTCAGCAACGTTCTTCTATAAAGCTTGCGCTTTGAATCATTTTTTGATGAAGTATCTACTTTACAGGATTTGTCAATCAAATATGTACTTTGCTGCGTTCTTCGATCAAGTTCGTACTTCGTAGCGTTCTACAAGATTTATCAGGCATTTCAAGTGTACGTTTTTCTACGTTATTTGATCAAGTTCTTACTTCGCAGGGTCTGTAGTCCAGGTTGCGCTCGGCAGCATTCTTCGATAAAGTTTGCGCTTTGCAGCAGAGTTTATCAATCAAGGTCGCGCTTCGCTGCGTTCTCCGAACAAGTTCGCGCGCTTTGCAGAGTATTTTTTTCAAACTCGGACTTCGTAGGATTCTCAGGTCAAATTTGCACATTTGTAAGGCTTAATTACCGATATTAGATAAGCAAAACTTTTGAAGACAACGTTTTATGAAATTAATCACTTCACTGTTTACCCTCTTTAACTCTCCAGAAGTGAAAGTTTTTCTGTTAATAAAATAATATATCCACAAATCTGTTTATGAAATATATAATGTCAGTACTCCAAAAATTGTAATTGTTTTGATCCATTCAATACATTTGTTCAAAAATTCAAAAGTTAACTTTATCGTATAAATTTATACTGACGCCCTTTAATCAAAGATTTATTATTAACTTGTTGCAATCACTGCACCTTAGGGTAGCAGTTGGCAGTGTCTTACAGGAATTCAGAAAGTGTCAGCAGGAAGAAACGCCTAAGCATATCGATCGACACTCTCCCTTCTTTACGCAATAAAAATGTCCGCCGTATAGGGAGTCGTGACAAAGTAATCCATCCTACTACTACATGTCATTTAATTGGTAAACCTTTCTATTCTTTCTATGCGTTTCTAAGCTATATGGAAACATGATGATGTATATTTTTTATCATGATAAGAACGACTACCACTAAAAGAATAATTCTAGGAAAATTAGCAATCCTATAAAAATCATTTTGAACATTTCCTCTCCATTTCGGAGGCAACCGATATATCGCTGACAATTAAATTGGTCACTTTCTTAATTCTGGAAAGCATGGGATTTGGTGGTTTCAAAAAATCACCTCCACTTTGCAAATTTGATATAGGTTGAAATATTAAATTTGTATATTTTGTTTTAGGTGGTCTACCCTATAAAGTATATCCTGGTCACGATGGAGTACTAACAGAAAAAAGGAAACAACGACGTATCCGTACCACTTTCACATCCGCCCAGTTGAAGGAACTGGAACGAGCCTTTCAGGAAACACATTATCCGGATATCTACACAAGGGAAGAAATAGCTATGAAAATTGATTTAACTGAAGCACGAGTTCAGGTAAGTGCAATATTTGAGAATCATTCATGTTTTAGCTGATTTTATTATTTAAAATATACACATATAAATAAGAAGGTTGTGTCGATTCGCAATGAAGGCATTGCTGTCGCGAATGGTGAAACGTCGTGGATCTTCGGGGTGTTCACTGTTTCGCTTCTAGGGTAGCTGTGGTGATGGTGTCATAAATCTTTGTTAGAAGTCTGGTGTTACTCTAACACTTGTAATTACTTAGACGTATGAGCTCCACAGACACATTGCTCAATATATCCTTACTAGGTTAAAAATTCCGTAGACAGAACAGTCAGAACAATCATGCTTGGTGTGTTCTACTTGATCTTGTACTATCACTATTCGATTACCAAATTCTTCGATATTTTGACTCCACCTTGCACAAAAATTTCTTTACCATTCTTGGAAATCGTTTTATTATTATTCTATTTCTACTTATTGTAATTTAGGATATCACACTACCGTGAGTATTGGTTTTATACAATCTTTTAACTGCTTGTTTCACCTTACAACAAAATAGAAAATACTTTAATAACTAAAAGTATGAACTATTCAATTTCAACTAGTTAGAAATGAAGACTAACATCGTTATATTTGAAATTTAACCATTTAGTAAACATAGTGTCCAGTGCTTCCGGAATTTCAAAATGATGGATAACTCCGTTTAAATACTTTAAGAGATGAGATATATACTATGCAGAGTATCCTCGTCCCTTTCCAGTCGGGTCCAGTCACATTGAAGCTGAAGGGAATTCGCTTGAGACCTGAAAATAATTTGATTAGCACTCAAGCTGACCCGTAACTACTCGGACGTTAATGTCGGGAAGAAATTTTAAAAGCTCAACCAATTACATAATTGTACCAAGCTGTGGTAAGCTTTGTTTTACCGACCTAAGTGTAATTTATATTTTAATTACTTTTCTAATCCATAATGGAGTTAATATGGGCCTAATAAATTAATTGTTTTAAAGTATCTTTCATGGGATTTTTGAAATTTAGACAAATAAGAAAATGATATCGAAAAAAATGTAAAATTCGGGAGGATTCAAACCTACAATCTTTATCTATAGCCCATAATGCCTCTAACCACTTCATTCATTAGTTACCACTACTAAAAAATCCTTGAACAAATATGAAAGGATCTTTCAATCTAAAATTCATGTAATAGAAAACGTCACCCAACTAATTTTTAATAAAATATACGAGGAGTGCTTTTTGAAGAAATTTAAAAATGTGTAAAAACGTGTCCATTTAAAAATCATTTAAAATGTTTTTATTAATGGGAATATGTTATGAAAAATTTGGTGAATAATACAATTTCTCTACTTTTTTCTGATGCACTTAGTTTTGCGTTTACTTATATTTTGTAGAAAATATACGAGGTGCGCTTTTTGATGAAATTTAAAAATATTTAAATACGTTTCAATTTAAATATCATTATTAAATCTTTGTATAAATGTAAATCTCTTTTAAAAATTGTACTAAATACAATAATATATTTACTTTTATTTGACGCCTTTATTATTACAATAACATATATATTTTATAAAACATACGAGGTGCGCTTTTTGATGAAATTTAAAATTGTTTAAAAAACGTTTCTATTTAAAAATCAATAAAAATGTTTCTATTTCTGAGAATCGTTTATAAAAATTATAGTAATTAATACACTCAATCTACTTTTATGTGATGCCCTTAGTTTTACGATAACTTATAAATTTAATAAAATATACGAGGTGCGCGTTTTGATGAAATTTAAAATGGTTTAAAAAAAGTTTTTATTTAAAAATCAATAAAAATGTTTGTATTACTTAGAATTATTTATAAAAATTATAGTAAATAATACAATCAATCTACTTTTATGTGATGCCATTAGTTTTACGATAACTTATAAATTTAATAAAATATACGAGGTGCGCGTTTTGATGAAATTTAAAATGGTTTAAAAAAAGTTTTTATTTAAAAATCAATAAAAATGTTTGTATTACTTAGAATTATTTATAAAAATTATAGTAAATATAACAATCAATCTACTTTTATGTGATGCCCTTAGTTTTACGATAACTTATAAATTTAATAAAATATACGAGGTGCGCGTTTTGATGAAATTTAAAATGGTTTAAAAAAAGTTTTTATTTAAAAATCAATAAAAATGTTTGTATTACTTAGAATTATTTATAAAAATTATAGTAAATAATACAATCAATCTACTTTTATGTGATGCCCTTAGTTTTACGATAACTTATAAATTTAATAAAATATACGAGGTGCGCGTTTTGATGAAATTTAAAATGGTTTAAAAAAAGTTTTTATTTAAAAATCAATAAAAATGTTTGTATTACTTAGAATTATTTATAAAAATTATAGTAAATAATACAATCAATCTACTTTTATGTGATGCCCTTAGTTTTACGATAACTTATAAATTTAATAAAATATACGAGGTGCGCGTTTTGATGAAATTTAAAATGGTTTAAAAAAAGTTTTTATTTAAAAATCAATAAAAATGTTTGTATTAACGGGAATTTATTATAAAAAATATAGTATATAAAACAGTTTATCTACTTTTTTTTGCTGCAATTAGTTTTGCCATTACTTATATATTGTATAAAATATACGAGGTGCGCTTTTAGATGAATTTTGAAAATGTGAAAAAAAAAAACGTTTCTATTTAAAGATCATATAAAAATCTTTGTATTAACGGAAATCGTTTATAAAAATTAAAGTTAACAATACTTTCTATTTACTTTTATTTGGTGCCCTTAGTTTTACGATAACGTATATATTCGATAAGATATACGAGGTGCGCTTTTTGACGAAATTTAAAAATGTGTAAAAAACGTTTCTATTTAAAAATCATTAAAAATGTTTGTATTAACGGGAATTTGTTATAAAAAATATAGTATATAAAACAATTTATCTACTTTTTTTGCTGAAATTAGTTTTGTGATAACTTATATATTGTATAAAATATACGAGGTGCGCTTTTAGATGAATTTTGAAAATGTGAAAAAAAAAACGTTTCTATTTAAAAATCATATAAAAATGTGTGTATTAATGAAAATCGTTTATAAAAATTATAGTTAATAATACTTTCTATTTACTTTTATTTGGTGCTCTTAGTTTTATGATAACATATATATTCGATAAGATATACGAGCAGCGCTTTTTGATGAAATTTAAAAATGTTTAAAAAACGTTTCTATTTAAAAATCATTAAAAATGTTTGTATTAATGGGAATCTTTTATAAAAATAATAGTATAAAATACATTCTATCTACTTTTATTAGATATCTTTAGTTTTATGATAACTTATATATTTTATAAAATATACGAGGTGCGCTTTTTGATGAAATTTAAAATATGGAAAAACGTGTCTATTTAAAAATTATTAAAAATGTTTGTATTAATAGGAACATTTTATAAAAATTATGGTAAATAAAGCTATTTATCTACCTTTTTCCGCTGCTGTTAATTTTGGGAAAACTTACATATTTAATAAAATATACGAGGAGCGCTTTTTGCTGAATTCAAAATATGAAAAAAACATTTCTTTTCAAAAATAATTAAATGTTTTTGTATTAATCGGAATCTTTAACAATTATTGTATATTAAAGGATTTATCCAAAAGTTATCAACAAATATAAAACGGGACACAGAATTTACAGGGTGTAGTGTAAATCCATTTAAAGCAATGCATAAAACTCTTAAAGTTTAAAGAATTACACCAATAACACCTTTGTTATTATATAATCGGTAAAGCGGTCAATAAAAATATTTTTTTGTTAAATTTGGCTACATTATTAAAATCAATTGTTATATCTGTAGGGTGATAACACATTACAAACAATACATAGATGTTAAGTATAATCTTCCCATATCATTTAATAACATTCGCTCCATTAATAAAATTCCTAGTTGTCCAGAAGTAGTTACAATCAAGTCAACATGAAAATGATCACCGTGCGACCTCCGTATGATAATGTTAATAGTGTCAACAGCCCTTGTAGGGCTTTGTTATAGTTCAAAAGGACAATTTCACGGACAGGAGGAATAAAACGTGTCGCATACGATCAGCATTCGATGTTTGTATCCAATTACATGGATCACGTGCCCACTCTACACTCTCAAATGGCTCTTAACATCAGAACGACAATTTCTACACCGACACGGTCTCTTATATTGATAATAATCGAGTCTAATCGGTTTGTGTTACTTGTGACAAGTTGCAAGCGATAAAAATCTGATTGCATCTCCCCTAACATATCTGAATTGAAGTTCATCACTTCTGACCTATGAAAAAAATATTTATTTAATTCTCAGCGTTTGGAATAGTCACATTTTTGATAATTGATAATTGTTGGTAGGTTTTTAAAAAGAATAACTTTTTTTGAATTAAAGAGTAGGTACACAATGTATATACCTACATAGAAAACATAGATTTTTATATAACTATTTCCCAAGGTTCCTTAGAATAAAATTGGCAATTGTTAACCCTCCCTCTCATATAAAACCATATGACAATCCGAAACAAACGGTTAATACACTTCCAATTTGAGCTATTAAAGTCAAGTTCCCACGAAAGAAAAATCCCCAGACGTCTATAAAATATTCATGTCGATGTTGTGATCCGACGATTAAATAATTTCAGTGACACTTTTCGTCTAATCTCAAGAGACATATCAAATGGTCATAGCAACTTTGTCTCACCCACTTCAGCCCTCGATTACACATTACATCCCTTGTGTTCATTGTTAATATAACCAGTGGGTATCAAGATTCTATTGTCCTGCTTTTAAATGTTCAGTCCCCAGTAAGCCTCAGAAGTGTATGGCATGAGAAAATTAATATTTACCAAAGCATAAAAAACTTCTTTAATATAAATTTGATAGATGTTATATAATTTTTAAGTGAAATGATGCAAAAGGAACTAGCTTTATGCATCTGTGGCGGGATGGACAAGGGGTGTTTTTTACAACGTTAAGAAGTGGTTAGACTGCGAGAACAGAGTGGCTGATTACTATACCACTCAGTGGCTAAGCGGGCACGTGTGTTTCGAATCTTACCTACATCGAATCTGCAAAAGAAACATGGCCAACTGTTGGGACTGTGGCGTAGAGGAGGATGATCCGAGGCACACTGTGCTCAGATGCAGTACATGGGGTGCAACAAGAAGAGGAGGAAATGCTTGACGTCCAGTCCTCTACAGACTCCTAGACTGGATAATGGAGAGACTAGAGAAGTGGAACGTGGGGCATAATCTGTAAAAGAAACACGGCCAACTTTTGAGACTGTTGCGTCGAGGAGTTTGATCCGGAGCACACTGTGCTTAGATGTAGTAGGTACATGGGATGCTACAAGAAGAGGGAAAGACTTTCCGTCCAATCCTCTGCAAGACTCCTGAACTGGATAATGGAAAGATCAGAGAAGTGGAACGTGGGGCATAATGTAATCAAAAAAATAATCAGGGAAAAAGAGGAGCATGGCTGACTCATATATCACTAGCGCAGCCACTGAGAAGGAATTTTTTAGTGGATATTCGAGGGACAGTCTTTTGGTAGTTCCACACTACCTGGTCCAAGAAAAAAGATGCTAAACAACATGTTTGAAAGTTGTTAATAGTTTGGTTCTTTGCTATAATAAGAATTAATTGCCTTTGATGTTAAAATTATTCGACTTTCTAATGGTAAAGCACTTGGTTTTATATTATTGGTGGTAATGCTGGTTTGTTTTTGGTGAAAGGATTGAACGTTGATCCGAATAAAAGTGTTAAAGGGTTGACTGTAAACCACAGGTTAATCTCTCATTCAAAATAAATAAAATGTAATCTAAATGTCACTAAATACAAATATACGGCGATGGTCCGCGAGCTACCTGGTGTATTGGTGAAACTCGTCTCCTGGGGTTCTATGTTAATTTCATTCGAACTCAGTCAAAAGTCATTACTCGGGGGTTTCGAGATGAATCAACATGAATATCATGACGAGTTAGCTGGTCCCTAGGGTGGACCTCATCTACTGGGATATGATGACGGTGATGATCCTTGAGCTACCTCATCTTCAAAATTTGTATGTTAATCTTATTCGAAATCAGTCGAAAGTCATTACTCTAAGAGTTTTTGAGGTCACTGAACATAAATATGATGGTGTCGGTGGTCCTCGAGCTTCCTGATGCACAGGGTGTACCTCGTCTCCTCTTCCTCGTTTCCTTTAAAAACATTTTGGAACGAATATCTGTAATCGTTCTAAAATTAATAAAGTTTCCTTTTTCAGCATCTCTTTTATTATTATAGAACGCTTTAAACAATTTTTTATAACTTTCTTTAAATGAATAGCAGACTAAAAAATTTCTTTGTATATAAACTAATCTCTAAGCAGCAGTAAAATGGCGTGTTTCTGGGAAATCGCGAAAGTTTGTGTGTACCAACGCCATCGCTCGTCACTTTGTTTAAACGCATTTGCATAAACAAATAGTTGAAACAGAATGGTTGGGGATTACAACGGTTATTTGTTGACTATAAAAGGGATTTAACAGAAACGACTTGAGTCGCGAAGTGAATTTGTGGCTTCAGTGGATTGAAAAATGTTTTTGTGATATGAATTTTTTGGAATTTTTAAATTTATTAAGGAAAAAAAGTTAACTTTTCTAGTTTGGTAGATCAGATCCTTGCAAATACTTTTGATAAAAATTAATCAATTTATTAAATGACGATAAGTGATTGCAAGTGATGAAGTGATTGTTTTTTATTGATGTTGTGTCAAAATTTCATGACAATCAAACCACTTCCCACCGAATTATCGCATTCATAGTGATAGTACCTTTTTAACATCGGTTGAAAAATGAGCATCGAACAAAGAGCCAATATTAAATTTGGTAAAACATTTACCGAAAGGCATCGACTTTTAAAACAGGTTTATGGTGATGATAGCTTAGTCCACGAGTGGTTTACACGGTTCAAAGAGGGTTGTGTGTCGCTGGAAGACGACGAATAAGTTAGCCAGCTGAAATTTGTACTTACGCCAAAAACTGCAAAAAAAGTACGCCTGTTTATTAAAAATGAGTCAAAAACTTCATAGAGACACATGCAAATGAAATTAAATATCTCCAGCAAACTTTCGATCTATTGAATTTTGCGGGAATTTGGCCACGAGCAAGGTGTGTTGATGCCGAAGACGAAGATAAATAAGAAAGTGTCTAAGATAGCGAAAGACTGTAAAGTGTGAGAAGAGATAGAGCGATTCTGATAGCTGAAACGTACTAAAAACCAATAAATACAACAAAAACTTTACGGGGTCTGTAGCAAAGTAAACAGGATCTTTAAGAAATATCCGATACTAGTAGCACCATCTGTCATTGGGTTTAGCGTTCAATAGGTACCTCTTTCATTGATCTTCTGTCAAAATTTCATAGCAATTGAACCACTTCACGCTGAGTTATCGCGCTCAAAGTGAGAGTACCTTTTTAACATCGGTCGAAAAGTGAGCATCGAACAAAAAGCCAATATTAAGTTCTGCTTTAAACATCCCAGATTGCCACATTTTCTGTTATATTACTTAGCGATTATCGCTGTGCTATATAAAATATTTGTATTGATAATTATTCGAAGAAGGTAAAAATATTATAAACAAAAAACAAATAGCTAATTATTTTTCCATTACTATCACAAATGAATTTACTCTTTTTAGAATTATTGGACCTAGACTATTATGGAATGGGTATGTACAGAAAAGATGAAAATGAAATTTCCGTATACGGCTCATAAAACTTCCTTTATGACAAGAGCTCTCGTCACTATTTCATCCACATTATCCACAAGCAATTCGCGGTTGAGAGCCCCATATGTTCTCGTTAATTCTGATAAATGCTTTTGATTTCTTTTGCCTTTTATGATACAACAATACTACACAGGTGTGAAATTTTTAAAATGTTGTATCTATGGAAATAAGCAGTTTTTCAATAAATAATTATAAATGGAAACTTAAATTTAGAAAAGGGACTTTTTTTAATAACTTTCTGTTAGTAAAACGGCGTTAATGTAGATCTATTTACACTTATTTTGTAGTACGCATTCATTCATAAATAAAGTTGTGAATTCAACTAAATATTTTCAGGTTCACTCATTAGAGCAGAATATTTGGTGCCTATTTTGCTATTGTACAACGGTTGCTTTTCAAAATATATCCCACCAAGATCGATACAGTTTTGCATACGTTCAAACCAATTGCTAAAACAGTTTCACTTCCTTTTGTCAGTTGTTTTTCTTTTCCAGTTCATTACGTTATATCTTCTTTAACTTCGCTGCTCTATCTTGACCTTGGTCTTCCTCTTCGTCTTTTGCCTACGAATGCACTAGATAATACCATTCTTGGAATTCTATATGGAACCATTTTCTGCACATGGTCCAACCATCTAATTCTTTGCTCCTTAATTTCCTCTAATGTAAGGATCTTGATCTTCTCATCCATTATCCATTTAATTTTTTTCCACCAAAGAGTTTGAGCAGTATTTTCCGCTCCCAAACTAGTAACAACTCTTGGTGTGTTTTGTTGTTACCCATATTTTAGAAGCATACGTCACTATCAGCCTTATTACGGTCTTGTAGGTTCTTATTACGGTTGTCCGACATAATTCTTCTTTGTATATTTTCTTCACAGTTAGATTCTGTTGTGAAGACAGTTCCCCAGTACTCAAATCTTCTTCGAATTGCTTAGTTGTCCATTCCATACATTTCGTTTTTGCTTCATTCTTTGGTCATTGCCCTCTTTTTGAGCAACATGGCTGTTTCTAGCCAAGATTACCAAATCGTCCGCAAATGCTAAGGAATGATGTTTTCTACTGATTTTAATGTTAGCTTATTGTAACTTGTTGGGGAATCGTTTGGAGCTACAAAATCGGTTATTCAGTAAACAAATTAGCAACTATTCAGCTACAAATTCACATGAAAAGATTACTTGTTTTTGCTGTTCACTGCCAGTTTAATGGAGTATTTCGTTAAGGGTTATTTATTTATCTGTAGTCTAGTAAAGTTAAATGAATTGTCGTTGTTTATATATGCTCCTTTTAGGGGTCTTTAGGCATATTTACCTCAAACCTGATTTTACTTGGTCATCGACCTCTTACTAGCCACAAAAATATATTTTCTATAGAAATTCAAGAAAAGATGAAAATGAAATTTCCGTATACAGCTCATAAAACTTCCTTTATTACAAGAGCTCTATAAATCTAAGTAACCGGAATGTTATTAACATGGTTAAATGTAGAAAATACTATTAAAATATTGGAAAACTAAACATTTTTATGATATTAATCAACTGAAACGATCAGTTATCGATTAAAATTCCCTTGAAAATCCCGAATTCATTTTTCATCGTATGCGACAGACCAGTCTCGAACTTTGGCGGTTCTTTCATCTCTCGAGAGTGTACCCCGTGCGCTCCCCGTTACGGTCACACGCCAAACCTCATGAAATATTCACGATCGAGGAGCCGGAATGCGAAGCTCAGGTGCACTTCCTGGGGCTCTTACAACACCCCCAAATTAAACTTAACGATATCAATATCTATAAAAGTAATTCTACTTTCGGTTTTCGTTTTAGAATTATTCATCATACTCAAAAAAGTGAGAGACGAGATAGCGATAAGGGATTATTGTTTTCTTTGCCAATTTACAAGATCATTTTCATCATAACAGTGACATATTTGCTTTCTATTTGTAACAGTTTTTTTATTAATAATTACGCAGCTACATATAAAGGAAATCAAAGAAAAAGATATTGAAGAAATTTAAAAGCACCTTAGGATACGTAAAATAATGTGAAACGATATAAGATTAAATAACGAGACTGATTACGAAAAAGGGTTTTATTACAAAAATTATTCTACATTCTCCCCTTGCCACACTACTTTCTATACATTTTTTCATTGATCAAAGCAGTGCTGGAAGTCTTCTTTGGTGAGAGCCTTTAGGAGCTCTGTCGTTTTTTGCTTCCATCAACGCAAATCGGGTCTCTTTCAAAGCAAATTTGATCTTCGAAAACAAATAAAAGTCTCTGGGTGCCAAATCTGATAAGTACGGCACGTGTTCGAGCACTGGAGTGCCTTTATTGGCCAAATACTACTTCACAGATAGCGCGTTACAACTCGGGCCGTTTCTGAAGAACTCGTTCTCGCAATGTTGTCAAAACTAACAAATGGTAAGTCTGGTTAACAGTGTGACCCTCTGGAACCGATTCAGTCATCAGAATACTGTTAATGTCGAAAAAGAACGGTAAATTTGCCTTCAGTTTTGATTTGGACATCCTTGCCTTTTCCTTCTGGGCGATTCAGGCGTCTTCCAATGAAATCGTATTGAATAATCCACGTTTTGTCGCAGGTTTTTCATCAGTCCGGCATCTTCTTTTAATCTTTCTAGAAAATCTGAGCAAACCTGTTGACGCACGAGCTTTTGGTCAGCAGTGAGGTTTTTTGTCACCAACTTTGCACATGTTTAAATCCTCGTGTAAAATTTTTCTGACTTATTCTTGATCGGCGTTTAAAGCTTCCACTGTTTATATTTGAATTTTTTGCACCATCTTTAAGAATCTGCTGACACTTCGTTGGATCTTGGGACCAGTGCCAAATTACTGTGGCTCATTGCACTGTTTATTTTTAAATTTTTTGCACCATCCCTAAGAATCTGCTGATACTTAGCTACAGAATTGCTTCTGATAAGATTTTTGTTGGGTCTTGGTTCCTGTGTATAGTGACTGTGGCTCATTCCACTGTTTATTTTTGAGTTTTGTGCACCATTTTTAAGAATCTACTGACACGTAGCTATAGAATTGCTTCTGATAAGATCTTTGTTGGATCTTGGAACCTGTGCTTAGTGACTGTGGTTCAATCCACTGTTTATTTTTGAATTTTGTATACCATCCTAAAGAATTTGCTGACACTGAGCAATAGAATTGCTTCTGATAAGATTCTTGTTGGTCCTGTGCGTACAAAATGAGGCTCATTCCACCGTTTATTTTTGAATTTTGTGCACCATTCTTAAAAATCTGTCTTGGGTCCTGTGCAAAGTGACTGTTGCCCATTCCAGTGTTTGTTTTTTGAACTTTTTACACCATTCTGTTACGAAATGAGTGATTTGCCAAGTTTAGTAGCTGGGAGTGTAACTATGATCGAAGAAGGGCATACCTTCCGCTCAGTAAGTCAAGGTTTAGGTGTTTCGTCTACTCATCGAGTTGTTACTTGCAGAGGCGAAGACAAGGCAGAAATTGGGTAACCAAGTACCATTATCACCTGGAAAGCTTTAACAAATCTTTGACAAACTGCTGTTCAGACCCATAATAAACTGGCTAAGGTCCGCGATGTTAATTTTAGTAACCGGACTGTTGGATTAGGATCTTAGATGTCAGCACAAGCACCTAAGCTCGACGATCTGCACGCACAATTTAGTTGTTTTTGATCACTGTTTCCGGAGATAAAACAGTGCCAGGGTGACCTGCGCGTTGGTCATCTTCAGTGCTCTCACTGAAGAGCTTGTACCACTCAAAAACGCGCGCACGCGACAGAGAATTGTCCCCATAAGTCTCTTACAATAATTTATAGCACTCAGTCGGAGTTTTTTTTCAATTTACCGAGAAATTTGCTACTGTTTTTCTTCACACATGGTTTTCGGTACAAGAAAAAAACACGTTTGTTTCAAATCGCTACTGTATAAATACTATAATAGTGACAAAAACGTAGTTTGGTACCTGCATAGAGAAGACTTCTAGATACCCAATGCACTACTCGTTTTTTGTCCCATCGCTCTAGGGCCAACTAGGCTCGCAGTCTCGTTATTTAATAGCAAGACCTCGTACGATAAAATACGTAGACGTATCGTCAGGTGCGCCAAAAGATTTTTTAATAATATTAAATACATATTTTGCAATTATTTTCTGGCTATATTCGTACGTCACTAATAAATATTTATTTCTATTATAGTAAAATATTGTAAAGAATATTTAATATTATTTTTAATTCCCTTGTTTTACAAAATTTTAGCTTTGTCAGGACCACTTTTGTATAATACACGAGTAAAATGTATTTTCGAATTTTAGTGGCGCTATAAAATTTCAATAAAATCAATTAAGAATTTATAAATTGAAACGATAATAAATAAAAAGGTGCCATTCAAAAATATTTTAAACTTGTCAGTTTTAACCTGTAATTAAATAAATAATAAATAAGCCTTGTTTCCAAATTACATGTTTGGGCTTTTACCTCTGACAGTTACTTTGATATCGGAAAAGGTATGAATTATGAAATCAACCACAATTTCATAAATGACATTTTCCGTGTCATTTGCGAATTAGCGTGCGTTTCGCTATTTTTTATTAAATACATTCGACATCGGGAAATTATGTTTGTTATATAAATATTTTTTGGTCGTAATTATACAAAAATATGCGTAATGAGATGATTTAATATAGACTGAAAAAAATAATTTCTTAACGATATAGTAATTACTAGATTAATCATAAACGTCATTGTCAAGAGCATTTAACATAATGTGATATGAATAACTACGAAGCCATCTGTGGCCGAATGATTAAAGGCACTATCGGCTTTAGGTTATGAGCCCTTGACAAAGGTTTCTGTGGTTCCCTTTGTCCTTGCCAAATGGAAGTGCCCCACGAAGGATGAGACACGCCACAGCGTCAATCTCCCAACCCCACATTGCACCACGTGGGTCACACTACCGCACAACACCTACACATACACCAAAGGAAGAAGACTGTTTATGTACGTTCAAGTACTATGAATGGCAAGAAGCAGGAGAAATAACAACAATCCAACCTGCAGCAAATGGGAAAATTTGTGAGACCAGGGCCGGCGACACCATCCAAACACTGCCATCCATTCCCTGAAAAGGACATAAGTCCTACAGCAGGGTCCTCTTACCCACCATACTCTTATAAAAATATCCTTTATCTACCTATCGTTTACTCATTCGTATTCGTATAATCACATATTTGACAGATTTGAGTCTTACTGTATATAAGTTCCTGAGGAAGATATATAGAGCAAATAAAGTATATGAAGTTTGGGAGTAAAGGACAAATAGTAAATTAATGAACTTAAATGGTGAACTCACATAGGAATAACAAAAAGGCACAAAGGATCAAATGGCTAGGACATGTGTGGAAAATGGGAAATGGAAGAATTCCAAATATGACATTTTCTAAAAATATGGAAGGAAAATGGAAACCAATCAAATATTGTCTTTATTGTATACTGAGGAAATTGGAATAATTATCACCGTGATTTCCCGGATTAGAAAATTCACAAAATTATAATAAAAATGTGAACAATTTTTATTATAAAAGTGGCAGTTGATACGATTTTAACGCCTGGAAAAAGGTTTTTACTTTAAACGATTGCAAGTTGTGTTGCAATTTTTCCCGAAAATCGCACGATTTACTTTTTGATTAAGATATATACAGCAAACAAAGTATATGAAATTTGGGAGAAAAGGACAAATAGTAAATTGATGAATTTTAATGGTGAACTTACACAGGAATAACAAAAAGGCACAAAGGATCAAATGGCTGGGACATGTATGGAAAATGGGAAATGGAAGAATTCCAAATATGACATTTTCTAAAAAAATGGGAGGAAAATGGAAACCAATCAAATATACCTGTCTTCATTGTATACTGAGGGTGGAATGATTATCACCGCGCTTTCCCGGATTAGAAAAATCACAAAATTATAAGAAAAATTGCGAACAACAACAACTTTTGACTCTCTACAAAGCCCAGATTCGACCATCACTGGAATACTGCTCTCATGTCTGGAGTTCTGCACCGAAGCATACTCTTCGGTTGTTGGATTCCATCCAAAGGAGAGCCATTCGCCTGATCGGTGACCACGAGCTAACCAAGAACCTCGACAGCTTAGAACATCGAAGACAGGTTGGTGATTTGACCCTCTTTTACAAATATTTCCATGGCAAGTGTTCTACTGACATTGCCCGCTTGATTCCACCTAGAGCAATTCATAGCAGAAATACACGACAAATCACTTCCGCCCATCCCTATGTGGTTCAACTTAATACTCCTCGAACATCATTGTTTAAGAACTCTTTCTTCTGGAGGACAACCTCTTTGTGGAACGGCCTTTCTGAGGCCGTATTTCCCACCGAATATAACCTTCAACGATTCAAGAACAACGTGAATCGCTTTCTTCGCACAAGCACCGCTCTCAGAGCGCCTTAAAGGATTTTTCCTGCAGTGCTTGTGCTTGACAATAAAAAAAATATATTATAAAAGTGGCAGTTGACACGATTTTAACGCCTGGAAAAAGGTTTTTACTTTAAACGATTGCAAGTTATGTTGCAATTTTTCCCGAAAATCGCGCGATTTACTTTTTGATTAAAATATATACAGCAAACAAAGTATATGAAATTTGGGAGAAAAGGACAAATAGTAAATTGATGAACTTTAATGGTGAACTTACACAGGAATAACAAAAAGGCACAAAGGATCAGGTGGCTGAGACATGTATGGAAAAGGAAGAATTCCAAATATGACATTTTCTAACAAAATAGGAGGAAAATGGAAACCAATCAAATATACCTGTCTTTATTGTAGACTGAAGAAATTGGAATGATTATCACCGTGATTTCCCGGATTAGAAAATTCACAAAATTATAAGAAAAATTGTGAAAATTTTTTATTAGAAAAGTGGCAGTTGACACGATTTTAACGCCTGGAAAAAGGTTTTTACTTTAAACGATTGCAAGTTGTGTTGCAATTTCTCCCGAAAATCTCGCGATTTACTTTTCGATTAAAGAACACTTATTGCTTTTATGTAAATCTGTAAATAAAATTGAGCGTTAAATGTAACAAATTTTAAATTTTTGAGAGATTTTGAAAGTTTTTGGTTAGTTTTGAGTGATTTTTGGTTAGTTTTTTGATCATTGGGCCATTTTTAAATGAATGGTTGATTTTTGTAATATTATCATAGACTGAAATATTATCCAAATTAATTTCTAGGGTAATAATGGTATATAAATGTTATTTATTGCTAGATTTAATCCTATATATAGATCTAAAGTAATTAAAAGTATTTATCTCGACTACTGAAACCAATACAATGAAAACTCATAATCTAAATTAAGTCATTCCATTATCCCGAATAGGGCACCATATGGATAACCACAAACTATGAGAAAGACAGCAAACGCTAAATGAAGTGTTTTCCGTTTTTGGTCTAAGTCGAAACATCTCAATAATGCACAGTTAGCCGGGGACATAAACGATAATGTGATTTGAAGTGAATAGTAATGGACAATAGAGCAGAGAATCTTCCTCTCTTTCTCTTCCAGCCATGAGACAGACATTTATTTTATTGCAATTGCCAGCGTGCACAACTGCTACAAACACTCTTTCTAATCACTTCGAGTCCACGGCCACCAGACCCTATCTTAACTCTGATCTCTATACGATCCTCTCTCACTGTTACAATTTCGTCTGTTCGATATTTTCCATTAAGGCACAATTAGAAACTACCGTTTGTTTTTTAAGTACTTACTTGCTAACTCACTAAAAGAACAAGAAAATTTTACAAAAGATTTTTCAATTCTTAGATTAGTCATTGAGTGTTTTTTGCTAATTTGCGTTCTACAAATTATTTAACATACAACAACGATTATTATATCCCATTCACTGAGTCTAAAAATATGGTAATACTTCCGAATTCTTTATAGCTGCATTGATTTTTCTAAAAATTTAAAATTAGGCTTACTTTATTATCTACTTCAAAAATTACCAAACTCGAGAAGGGGTGGCAACTACTCTCACAGAGGAAGCTTTTTTAAGTTTTGTTCCTTAAGTACTTCTTCACTGATGCATGAAATGAAAATATCGATAAATCAGGAACAATAAAGGCAGTTTTGTTTAAGAAAAGACACCGCACAAACCATATGAAGGTATAATGATGGAAGAAGACAACGTCAAATAAACTAGATCAGTAAAATACCTAGGATTAACCATGAATCAAAAAATATGCTTCAAAGAACACGTCGACAACGTAGTGAAGACAGTAAAATATGCAAAAAACAAACTTGTTGGACTAATTGGAAGGAGAAGCCATTTAAAATTAAGGCTGAATCAGCATGGGGCAACGCATAAAGAACTACCATGACAAAAGTACAGATGCAACAAAACAGATGTCTACGGGAAGTGGTAAACACACAGTGGTACATAAAAAACAACACATTATTCCACGATTTAGAGATACCATAAAAGAAAAAACCAGGAAGATCTACGAAGGCACGAGGAACCACCTGAACAGTAATCTAAGGGAATTAACAGAGTGGGACCCAGATGACGGGTCCTGGAAACACAAGTGGCCAAAGATGCAGCTCCAGCAGCAGTAAAGAACCAGAAGACAACAAAGCGCCAAAGTGACAAAAGAGTTACCACAGAAAGAACGCTACTGAGGACCGCAAAATACAGAAGGTTGAACAAAGAGAACAATAGTCAGACACCAGGAACATAGTGCAAGAGTACTGTTTTGCCAGAAGTAGATGATGACCACAGTTTCGCCCCAAAGCCATTCGGGGCCCCTCGGAAGTGAAGAGGATGATGGAAGTGCCGTTCAGACAACTAAGTCGTTGGCTAGAATGACATTGTCTTCATCTCGAGCTCAGTAAGCTTCGTGCGTGTGTACTTCTTCACCAACACACAAAATTTTAAATGAATCGATAGTTATAAAGAATTTGTAAGTAAAACCGTCTGTAACTGGACCATAGGAATCTTTTAGAAAAGATATTCATCATCAGCATAATTCGATAACTTAGGATCATCTAATGAACTAAGTTTAGCTAACTATAAAATTTGAGTACGACAATCTTATTAAATTACAAAAATATTATAAATCATATTAAAAAACAAATAAGTACATAAACAAATTCATAAAAAACAACATCTCAGTAAGGGTGATAAATACATTAAGTTATAAGGGTGATTTAATAAGCGTGTACACTTAAATGGACACTAAAAGATACAAAGAACAAGTGACACAAGTGTTAACATATAAACTCGTGAGGTGAGTAGTAAATTAAATTCACTTTATCACCAACACATGTTACCAATGTGACATTGCAGGTCTTTTATATCCGGATTATAGGGGAGGATTATGATTCTAGGCACTTTTTTTATGCTCAATGGTTTGTTTCACCCATGTTCGCTGGCTTGACAATAAAGATTTATTATGTTTTTGTAATATATTAATCAAGAATGACTTTAAAAACATAATTCCTGATGTGTAATGGGTATTTTTCTAAGAGCTTGAATTTCTTCAACTTGTAATGTTTTTAATAAATAATAAATTTGTTAATAAAATTTCATATTTGTATGTATTTAAAACAAATTTATTAAAAATAAATATTAAAAAATTGAGGGAGAGACTGATTATGTTTTTCTTTTATGTTATTTTTAGAAACTTCCTGATTACACCTGGTATATTATGTGTACTAAAAAAGTTATTAAAAAATTGAGTTTACTAATAAAAACAACATATGTTTACTTATTTAGAAACAAAATATTACTAAGATTCATTTAAAAGAAATATTGAAAAATTACGGGAGAGACTGATTATGTTTTTGTTTTGTTATTTTTACCAACTTTCTCATACCACCTTGTATATTTTTTGTATTGAAAGAGTTATTAAAAAAATGAGTTTATTAATAAAAACTACATATATTTATCTATTTAAAACCAAAATTTTAGCAATATTCATAAAAGAGAAGTATTAAAAAATTAAGGGAGAGACTGATTATGTTTTTGTTTTGTTATTTTTACCAACTTTCTGATACCACCTAGTATATTTTTTGTATTGAAAGAGTTATTAAAAAAATAAGTTTATTAATAAAAAATACATATATTTATCTATTTAAAACCAAAATTTTAGGAAAATTCATAAAAAAGAAGTATTAAAAAATTAAGGGAGAGACTGATTATGTTTTTGTTTTGTTATTTTTACCAACTTTCTGATACCACCTTGTATATTTTTTGTATTAAAAGAGTTATTAAAAAAATGAGTTTCTTAATAAAAACTACATATTTTTATCTATTTAAAACCAAAATTTTAGCAAAATTTATAAAAAAGAAGTATTAAAAAATTAAGGGAGAGACTGATTATGTTTTTGTTTTGTTATTTTTACCAACTTTCTGATACCACCTTGTATATTTTTTGTATTGAAAGAGTTATTAAAAAATGAGTTTATTAATAAAAACTGCATATATTTATTTATTTAAAACCAAAATTTTAGCAAAATTCATAAAAGAGAAGTATTAAATAATTAAGGGAGAGACTGATTATGTTTTTGTTTTGTTATTTTTACTAACTTTCTGATACCACCTTGTATATTTTTGTATTGAAAGAGTTATTAAAAAAATGAGTTTATTAATAAAAACTGCATATATTTATCTATTTAGAACCAAAATTTTAGCAAAATTCATAAAAAAGAAGTATTAAAAAATTAAGGGAGAGACTGATTATGTTTTTGTTTTGTTATTTTTACCAACTTTCTGATACCACCTTGTATATTTTTTGTATTAAAAGAGTTATTAAAACAATGAGTTCATTAATAAAAACTACATATATTTATCTATTTAAAACCAAAATTTTAGCAAAATTTATAAAAAAGAAGTATTAAAAAATTAAGGGAGAGACTGATTATGTTTTTGTTTTGTTATTTTTACCAACTTTCTGATACCACCTTGTATATTTTTTGTATTAAAAGAGTTATTAAAAAAATGAGTTTATTAATAAAAACTACATATATTTATCTATTTAAAACCAAAATTTTAGCAAAATTCATAAAAAAGAAGAATTAAAAAATTAAGGGAGAGACTGATGATGTTTTTGTTTTGTTATTTTTACCAACTTTCTGATACCACCTTGTATATTTTTTGTATTGAAAGAGTTGTTAAAAAAATGAGTTTATTAATAAAAACTACATACTTTTATCTATTTAAAACCAAAATTTTAGCAATATTCATAAAAAAGAAGTATTAAAAAATTTGGGGAGAGACTGATTATGTTTTTGTTTTGTTATTTTTACCAACTTTCTGATACCACCTTGTATATTTTTTGTATTGAAAGAGTTCTTAAAAAAATGAGTTTATTAATAAAAACTACATATATTTATCTATTTAAAACCAAAATTTTAGCAATATTCATAAAAGAGAAGTATTAAAAAATTAAGGGAGAGACTGATTATGTTTTTGTTTTGTTATTTTTACCAACTTTCTGATACCACCTTGTATATTTTTTGTATTAAAAGAGTTATTAAAAAAATGAGTTTCTTAATAAAAACTACATATTTTTATCTATTTAAAACCAAAATTTTAGCAAAATTTATAAAAAAGAAGTATTAAAAAATTAAGGGAGAGACTGATTATGTTTTTGTTTTGTTATTTTTACCAACTTTCTGATACCACCTTGTATATTTTTTGTATTGAAAGAGTTATTAAAAAATGAGTTTATTAATAAAAACTGCATATATTTATTTATTTAAAACCAAAATTTTAGCAAAATTCATAAAAGAGAAGTATTAAATAATTAAGGGAGAGACTGATTATGTTTTTGTTTTGTTATTTTTACTAACTTTCTGATACCACCTTGTATATTTTTGTATTGAAAGAGTTATTAAAAAAATGAGTTTATTAATAAAAACTGCATATATTTATCTATTTAGAACCAAAATTTTAGCAAAATTCATAAAAAAGAAGTATTAAAAAATTAAGGGAGAGACTGATTATGTTTTTGTTTTGTTATTTTTACCAACTTTCTGATACCACCTTGTATATTTTTTGTATTAAAAGAGTTATTAAAAAAATGAGTTTACTAATAAAAACTACATATATTTATCTATTTATAACCAAAATTTTAGTAAAATTTATAAAAAAGAAGTATTAAAAAATTAAGGGAGAGACTGATTATGTTTTTGTATTGTTATTTTTACCAACTTTCTGATACCACCTTGTATATTTTTTGTATTAAAAGAGTTATTAAAACAATGAGTTCATTAATAAAAACTACATATATTTATCTATTTAAAACCAAAATTTTAGCAAAATTCATAAAAAAGAAGTATTAAAAAATTAAGGGAGAGACTGATTATGTTTTTGTTTTGTTATTTTTACCAACTTTCTGATACCACCTTGTATATTTTTTGTATTAAAAGAGTTATTAAAACAATGAGTTCATTAATAAAAACTACATATATTTATCTATTTAAAACCAAAATTTTAGCAAAATTTATAAAAAAGAAGTATTAAAAAATTAAGGGAGAGACTGATTATGTTTTTGTTTTGTTATTTTTACCAACTTTCTGATACCACCTTGTATATTTTTTGTATTAAAAGAGTTATTAAAAAAATGAGTTTATTAATAAAAACTACATATATTTATCTATTTAAAACCAAAATTTTAGCAAAATTCATAAAAAAGAAGAATTAAAAAATTAAGGGAGAGACTGATGATGTTTTTGTTTTGTTATTTTTACCAACTTTCTGATACCACCTTGTATATTTTTTGTATTGAAAGAGTTGTTAAAAAAATGAGTTTATTAATAAAAACTACATACTTTTATCTATTTAAAACCAAAATTTTAGCAATATTCATAAAAAAGAAGTATTAAAAAATTTGGGGAGAGACTGATTATGTTTTTGTTTTGTTATTTTTACCAACTTTCTGATACCACCTTGTATATTTTTTGTATTGAAAGAGTTCTTAAAAAAATGAGTTTATTAATAAAAACTACATATATTTATCTATTTAAAACCAAAATTTTAGCAATATTCATAAAAGAGAAGTATTAAAAAATTAAGGGAGAGACTGATTATGTTTTTGTTTTGTTATTTTTACCAACTTTCTGATACCACCTAGTATATTTTTTGTATTGAAAGAGTTATTAAAAAAATGAGTTTATTAATAAAAAATACATATATTTATCTATTTAAAACCAAAATTTTAGGAAAATTCATAAAAAAGAAGTATTAAAAAATTAAGGGAGAGACTGATTATGTTTTTGTTTTGTTATTTTTACCAACTTTCTGATACCACCTTGTATATTTTTTGTATTAAAAGAGTTATTAAAAAAATGAGTTTCTTAATAAAAACTACATATTTTTATCTATTTAAAACCAAAATTTTAGCAAAATTTATAAAAAAGAAGTATTAAAAAATTAAGGGAGAGACTGATTATGTTTTTGTTTTGTTATTTTTACCAACTTTCTGATACCACCTTGTATATTTTTTGTATTGAAAGAGTTATTAAAAAATGAGTTTATTAATAAAAACTGCATATATTTATTTATTTAAAACCAAAATTTTAGCAAAATTCATAAAAGAGAAGTATTAAATAATTAAGGGAGAGACTGATTATGTTTTTGTTTTGTTATTTTTACTAACTTTCTGATACCACCTTGTATATTTTTGTATTGAAAGAGTTATTAAAAAAATGAGTTTATTAATAAAAACTGCATATATTTATCTATTTAGAACCAAAATTTTAGCAAAATTCATAAAAAAGAAGTATTAAAAAATTAAGGGAGAGACTGATTATGTTTTTGTTTTGTTATTTTTACCAACTTTCTGATACCACCTTGTATATTTTTGTATTGAAAGAGTTATTAAAAAAATGAGTTTATTAATAAAAACTGCATATATTTATCTATTTAGAACCAAAATTTTAGCAAAATTCATAAAAAAGAAGTATTAAAAAATTAAGGGAGAGACTGATTATGTTTTTGTTTTGTTATTTTTACCAACTTTCTGATACCACCTTGTATATTTTTGTATTGAAAGAGTTATTAAAAAAATGAGTTTATTAATAAAAACTGCATATATTTATCTATTTAGAACCAAAATTTTAGCAAAATTCATAAAAAAGAAGTATTAAAAAATTAAGGGAGAGACTGATTATGTTTTTGTTTTGTTATTTTTACCAACTTTCTGATACCACCTTGTATATTTTTTGTATTAAAAGAGTTATTAAAAAAATGAGTTTACTAATAAAAACTACATATATTTATCTATTTAAAACCAAAATTTTAGCAAAATTCATAAAAAAGAAGAATTAAAAAATTAAGGGAGAGACTGATGATGTTTTTGTTTTGTTATTTTTACCAACTTTCTGATACCACCTTGTATATTTTTTGTATTGAAAGAGTTGTTAAAAAAATGAGTTTATTAATAAAAACTGCATATATTTATCTATTTATAACCAAAATTTTAGTAAAATTTATAAAAAAGAAGTATTAAAAAATTAAGGGAGAGACTGATTATGTTTTTGTATTGTTATTTTTACCAACTTTCTGATACCACCTTGTATATTTTTTGTATTAAAAGAGTTATTAAAACAATGAGTTCATTAATAAAAACTACATATATTTATCTATTTAAAACCAAAATTTTAGCAAAATTAATAAAAAAGAAGTATTAAAAAATTAAGGGAGAGACTGATTATGTTTTTGTTTTGTTATTTTTACCAACTTTCTGATACCACCTTGTATATTTTTTGTATTAAAAGAGTTATTAAAAAAATGAGTTTATTAATAAAAACTACATATATTTATCTATTTAAAACCAAAATTTTAGCAAAATTCATAAAAAAGAAGAATTAAAAAATTAAGGGAGAGACTGATGATGTTTTTGTTTTGTTATTTTTACCAACTTTCTGATACCACCTTGTATATTTTTTGTATTGAAAGAGTTGTTAAAAAAATGAGTTTATTAATAAAAACTACATACTTTTATCTATTTAAAACCAAAATTTTAGCAATATTCATAAAAAAGAAGTATTAAAAAATTTGGGGAGAGACTGATTATGTTTTTGTTTTGTTATTTTTAACAACTTTCTGATACCACCTTGTATATTTTTTGTATTGAAAGAGTTATTAAAAAAATGAGTTTATTAATAAAAACTACATATATTTATCCATTTAAAACCAAAATTATAGTAAAATTCATAAAAGAGAAGTATTAAATAATTAAGGGAGAGACTGATTATGTTTTTGTTTTGTTATTTTTACCAACTTTCTGATACCACCTTATATATTTTTGTATTGAAAGAGTTATTAAAAAAATGAGTTTATTAATAAAAACTGCATATATTTATCTATTTAAAACCAAAATTTTAGCAAAATTCATAAAAAAGAAGTATTAAAAAATTAAGGGAGAGACTGATTATGTTTTTGTTTTGTTATTTTTACCAACTTTCTGATACCATCTTGAATATTTTTTGTATTGAAAGAGTTATTAAAAAAATGAGTTTACTAATAAAAACTACATATATTTATCTATTTATAACCAAAATTTTAGTAACATTTATAAAAAAGAAGTATTAAAAAATTAAGGGAGAGACTGATTATGTTTTTGTTTTGTTATTTTTACCAACTTTCTGATACCACCTTGTATATTTTTTGTATTGAAAGAGTTATTAAAAAAATGAGTTTATTAATAAAAACTACATATATTTATCTATTTAAAACCAAAATTTTAGCAAAATTAATAAAAAAGAAGTATTAAAAAATTAAGGGAGAGACTGATTATGTTTTTGTTTTGTTATTTTTACCAACTTTCTGATACCACCTTGTATATTTTTTGTATTGAAAGAGTTATTAAAAAATGAGTTTATTAATAAAAACTGCATATATTTATTTATTTAAAACCAAAATTTTAGCAAAATTCATAAAAGAGAAGTATTAAATAATTAAGGGAGAGACTGATTATGTTTTTGTTTTGTTATTTTTACTAACTTTCTGATACCACCTTGTATATTTTTGTATTGAAAGAGTTATTAAAAAAATGAGTTTATTAATAAAAACTGCATATATTTATCTATTTAGAACCAAAATTTTAGCAAAATTCATAAAAAAGAAGTATTAAAAAATTAAGGGAGAGACTGATTATGTTTTTGTTTTGTTATTTTTACCAACTTTCTGATACCACCTTGTATATTTTTGTATTGAAAGAGTTATTAAAAAAATGAGTTTATTAATAAAAACTGCATATATTTATCTATTTAGAACCAAAATTTTAGCAAAATTCATAAAAAAGAAGTATTAAAAAATTAAGGGAGAGACTGATTATGTTTTTGTTTTGTTATTTTTACCAACTTTCTGATACCACCTTGTATATTTTTTGTATTAAAAGAGTTATTAAAAAAATGAGTTTACTAATAAAAACTACATATATTTATCTATTTATAACCAAAATTTTAGTAAAATTTATAAAAAAGAAGTATTAAAAAATTAAGGGAGAGACTGATTATGTTTTTGTATTGTTATTTTTACCAACTTTCTGATACCACCTTGTATATTTTTTGTATTAAAAGAGTTATTAAAACAATGAGTTCATTAATAAAAACTACATATATTTATCTATTTAAAACCAAAATTTTAGCAAAATTAATAAAAAAGAAGTATTAAAAAATTAAGGGAGAGACTGATTATGTTTTTGTTTTGTTATTTTTACCAACTTTCTGATACCACCTTGTATATTTTTTGTATTAAAAGAGTTATTAAAAAAATGAGTTTATTAATAAAAACTACATATATTTATCTATTTAAAACCAAAATTTTAGCAAAATTCATAAAAAAGAAGAATTAAAAAATTAAGGGAGAGACTGATGATGTTTTTGTTTTGTTATTTTTACCAACTTTCTGATACCACCTTGTATATTTTTTGTATTGAAAGAGTTGTTAAAAAAATGAGTTTATTAATAAAAACTACATACTTTTATCTATTTAAAACCAAAATTTTAGCAATATTCATAAAAAAGAAGTATTAAAAAATTTGGGGAGAGACTGATTATGTTTTTGTTTTGTTATTTTTAACAACTTTCTGATACCACCTTGTATATTTTTTGTATTGAAAGAGTTATTAAAAAAATGAGTTTATTAATAAAAACTACATATATTTATCCATTTAAAACCAAAATTATAGTAAAATTCATAAAAGAGAAGTATTAAATAATTAAGGGAGAGACTGATTATGTTTTTGTTTTGTTATTTTTACCAACTTTCTGATACCACCTTATATATTTTTGTATTGAAAGAGTTATTAAAAAAATGAGTTTATTAATAAAAACTGCATATATTTATCTATTTAAAACCAAAATTTTAGCAAAATTCATAAAAAAGAAGTATTAAAAAATTAAGGGAGAGACTGATTATGTTTTTGTTTTGTTATTTTTACCAACTTTCTGATACCATCTTGAATATTTTTTGTATTGAAAGAGTTATTAAAAAAATGAGTTTACTAATAAAAACTACATATATTTATCTATTTATAACCAAAATTTTAGTAACATTTATAAAAAAGAAGTATTAAAAAATTAAGGGAGAGACTGATTATGTTTTTGTTTTGTTATTTTTACCAACTTTCTGATACCACCTTGTATATTTTTTGTATTGAAAGAGTTATTAAAAAAATGAGTTTATTAATAAAAACTACATATATTTATCTATTTAAAACCAAAATTTTAGCAAAATTAATAAAAAAGAAGTATTAAAAAATTAAGGGAGAGACTGATTATGTTTTTGTTTTGTTATTTTTACCAACTTTCTGATACCACCTTGTATATTTTTTGTATTAAAAGAGTTGTTAAAAAAATGAGTTTATTAATAAAAACTACATATATTTATCTATTTAAAACCAAAATTATAGTAAAATTCATAAAAAAGAAGTATTAAAAAATTAAGGGAGAGACTGATAATGTTTTTGTTTTGTTATTTTTACCAACTTTCTGATACCACCTTGTATATTTTTTGTATTGAAAGAGTTATTAAAAAAATAAGTTTATTAATAAAAACTACATATATTTATCTATTTAAAACCAAAATTATAGTAAAATTCATAAATAAGAAGTATTAAAAATTTAAGGGAGAGACTGATTATGTTTGTGTTTTGTTATGTTTACCAACTTTCTGATACCACCTTGTATATTTTTTGTATTGAAAGAGTTATTAAAAAAATGAGTTTCTTAATAAAAACTACATATATTTATCTATTTAAAAACAAAATTTTAGCAAAATTCATAAAAAAAAGTATTAAAAAATTAAGGGAGAGACTGATTATGTTTTTGTTTTGTTATTTTTACCAACTTTCTTATACCACCTTGTATATTTTTTGTATTAAAAGAGTTATTAAAAAAATGAGTTTCTTAATAAAAACTACATATTTTTATCTATTTAAAAACAAAATTTTAGCAAAATTTATAAAAAAAAAGCATTAAAAAATTAAGGGAGAGACTGATTATGTTTTTGTTTTATATAATTTTATTGACTTCTATAAGAAATATTTTTTGGTTACTTTTCAAGAAATTGAATAAACACAATTATGGCTAATAATTTTAAAAATAAGACTGACGTATTCTATTTATTAATTTCGTGATGTTTTGGCACACTATTCGCAATCTAGTATAAACTGAGTGTCAAGTTATTTTTGAGTGTTTTGCGTTTTCAGAATGTCCGAAATATATTAAATATCAACAGAAGCAATTTAGAAACTTATTATTTTACTTACTTATTTCTTGATTTATTTATATTTGTAACTACGTTAAAAATAAATTATATTGTTGTGATATAAATACTTAATAATACGTTTCATTTTAATTTAATGTTAAACATGTAAAAGGTGTATACAAGTTTGATATCCTTATGACTCTTTTAAACTCTTTTAAACTAGTTTTCTTCAGACAATAGTGTTGGTTCCTGTTCCAGTCTTGTGGTCACTCTTGAAACTCTTCCAGTATCTTCTGAAATTGTCATTGTATCTCCACATTTTGACGAGTGTCTGCGAGATTTTTCTTAAACAATAGTGTCGCCTCTTTTTCTAGTCTTGTAGACACTCTTAAAACTCCTCTGGTACCTTCCGAAATTGTCATGCTACCTCCACACTCTTGACGAGTATCTGCGAGACCAAGCGAGATCCAAAGAGTGCTATGTAAACTCGCCTTATCTCCAGTTTTTTTCGGTTTTTTAGGCACGAATCAAAGGAACATGAAGGGAGATGAGAGTTCGTGGAGCGCGAAAATATCGCACCTATACACTATCGTTTCTATCATCTGCCATCGAATTTGACGTTGTTTTATTGCATTACGACTTTTGCAAATGTATTTACTGTGTTTATAGTTGATTTATTTCATTGGAAGTAAATATTTTAAAAGAAATACTTCGTATTGAAGTGTCTCGAGTGTGTATTTTCTTTTCCGCTAACTCATCTCGCAAAATGTCTCGCCGAAACACGCCGAGAGCCAAAAGAACATTAAACGAGACGAGAGTTCGTGGAGCGCGAGAATATGGTACCTATACACTATCGCTTCTATCACCTGCCATCATATTTTACGTCGTTCTATCGCTTTACGACTTTTGCAAATGTATTTACTGTGTTTATAGTTGCCTTGTTTATTTGGAAGTAGATATTTAAAATGAGCGAAGTTCTACTTTGTATTGAAGTGCCTCGAGTATGTATGCTCATTTCCGCTACCTCATCTCGCAAAATGTCTCGCCGAAACACGCCGAGAATTCTCGAGACGAGAGTTCGTGGAGCGCGAGAATATCGTACCTATACACTATCGCTTCTATCATCTGCCATCATATTTTACGTCGTTCTATCACTTTACGACTTTTGCAAATGTATTTACTGTATTTATAGTTGCCTTGTTTATTTGGAAGTAGATATTTAAAATGAGCGAAGTTCTACTTTGTATTGAAGTGCCTCGAGTATGTATGCTCGTTTCCGCTACCTCATCTCGCAAAATGTCTCGCCGAAACACGCCGAGAGGTCTCGGCGAGATTGTGTAGGTAGCAATTACAAGTAAAACAACGAAAATTTTGATTTTGATCGTTGTTTATAATCAAATACATTTTCATGAAAAGTGTTATCCAAAAATGTAAAAGAACAACAAAGTTGTTTCTATTCTAAAAAATAAACGTTTTCTAACAATAGTTGCTGTGTGATAGAACTAAAATGTTATTATTTAACATTGGATTTAATCTTCTAAGTAGCAGTGTAGATTTCAAACAGATGTATATTTAAAATCGTGTATAGTTCTGCTTCTGTAACCACATTATATGGGCAAGGGTGAGCCCAGTTAAATGAGGGACATTCTATTCATCCAATCGACGTATACTATTTCATCATTTTTTGATCGTAACAATATTTATAATAGTAACGCTTTAAAGGTTTTTATACTAAATAAAACACAAATGATTAATACTAATCTAATTTAATGCTTTTTTCGGACATTTAGGTGGAGGAAATGAACGTAGAAAGACCAACAGAAAAAAGCATTACACTCCTACGGTAAGAGAAAAACTCGCTCGCATATCACAGTCCATCGCCTGGCCGGCTTTTTATTATATACCTACCTACATATCTACAAGTACCTATATATGCGTTGATATACATATAGTAATACAGAATATTGTCTTCTAGTCATTTTCAAGCTTTGCTTCTCATTAAACTTTTTGGTAATTGTACTGAAAAGTAAACTAACGATACCAAAAAGGACTACTACGAGGGTTGTCTGTTTAGTTTTGCATATATCCATAAAGACAAAAAGTATGTAGTCTTAAAGTACTTTATTGCTTTTCAAAATATGTCTTACCAAGATCAATGCATTTCTGCATACATTCAAGCAATTGGTAAAATAGTTATTCCAGTCTTCAGTTGACAGTTGCAAAATTGCTATTTTGAAGGCATCGCTCGTTTCTTCTGGCGATTGGAATCGATGCTCACACATTGAATTCTTAATCTTTGGGAATGTGAAGAAGTCATTGGGAGACTATACGGTGAATAGTCTAACAATTCGATGTTTTGATGCATTGTCCTGATGAAGGATGATTTGCCATTGTTTGTTGGTTGGTCATAAAACCTCATAAAAAACTGGAAAAAGGTAGAAAAAAAAATGGACAATTCTGAAGCTTTTAACTTAACACAATTTTATTCTATTCTATAGTCCAATACTATAAAAACTGAAATACAAAATCCAAAATAATTCGATACTTATTTTCTCAGTGAAATCGCACTGATTAAATTATCACTAATTTTGTTTTGGATTAAACACACCAACAAGTAAATAATAGTCTACATGAACGACTACAAAAAAAAAATACCTTTAATATCGCGTAAAATTGCCGAAACGTAATCTGTTCGTGATATGCATGCAGTAATAAACATTTCATCTTTTTGAAATAGCGCGCACCACAATGCAAACCCAATCAAGGCCTCCAACGTAAATCAACAAATGTGGGGAAAGAATTATATCCCAACTCATACAACCAACCCTGTAATTTCGACGGCATATATCTATATTTTAATTTAGATGGTGTATAATCATCAGAAATAAACTTACATTTACATTATAATTTTATTTTCTATAAATGCAGTACAGTTATTATACATTTTTTAATTTGCTGGAATAGTGAATATTAAATCATGTAAACACAAACTAAATTATTAAATTAAAAAGTCTCATTATCAATACATTAAAAACAGCTGTTTCAACAAACATTAACATTGCTTCCTTTTCCGAATCTAAAGCTGGAGCCGCATTTACCACTCTTAGGAAAACCATTTTAAATTGCACTTGCCTAGTTGTATCTGGATATTACACAGCTCAGTAGTTTGCTATATTGAAAACACTTGATTACATAAACACTCAAAATTCTTTAAGTGCAATATCTTGTTTCCCAGACAACCATTTCTAATTAAAATTAAACCTCAGCTCGATATTTGTCAACAAAACAATTAAAAAAATTTCTTCCTTTGGGTACCATCTCAAATTGGGATAAAGGGTAACGAGTTAGCTGATAGCCTGACAAAAGAAGAAACCAGAAACTACCTGTATCAATGTAGTCCACACAGACCTAACCCTAGTTTTAAAAAATGCAATTATACCTAGATGGCAAGCTGAATGGGATACTCCACAGTCAAAGTTAGTTGTAGTCAAAAAGTCTGTACAGTAACACGAAGATTAATGAGTCCTCAGTTCCATGGGAGCTTCAGCAACTCTAGTTGAGGAGAAGCTAATTTCCCCATCTTGCACTACATTCTTAATGTCTTTTTATGGTGTGTATTGTATTTTAGACTTGTTGCAGCTGCATTCTTGGCCTCTTGTGTATTGACAGGTGGGGTTAAGCTGCTCTCCTCATTCTGTATTAACTGTCTACTCCTCTTGTGGACGTTCTACTTTAAATTATTCTTTCATCTGTAACGTTCCATCTGGGTAACTCTTTGGTCAGTTTTCGATCATATGTCTTTAGTTTTTTTGAAGTTGCATTCTTGGCCTCTTGTGTCTCCAGGACTTGTCGTATTCGGTTAGTTTTTTAGTTCAGGGTTTGCATGGTTCCTCGTTCTTTTTTTATGGTGTATGACAAAGCACGCTCACACATATGTTACTTAGTCCAAGATGAAGAGCATATCGTACTGATAACGAAATGCCCTATTTCTATGAAAATCCACCACCCGCTTACTTGCAAAGAGCTGCTTTCCTCATTTTGCTGTACATTCCTAAATTCTTGTTTATGGCTTCGTGCTGTTTTTGTGTGCGTTCTACTTTGCACTTTTCTGTCATCTATAAGGTACTTTCTAGGTGACTCTTTGTTTTTTTAGCTCTCTATAGATCTCTTTAGTTTTTTAGTCTGGTTGAAGCTCTATTCTTGGCCTCTTGTATCTCATATCTGTCATATATGTCGGATTTTGTTAGTTTTTTCAGTTTTTATAACAACAAGCTTTCCTTCTCTAAAAATCCACCACTCCTCTCTTTCTAGAGGACCTCAGCAACTTCAGGCAGTTAGGAAGAAGGTGTGTGAGCTCATAATAAAGAGCATATCGTTTTGACAACGAAAGGCTCTCTTTCATTGAAAATCCACCACCCGCTCACTTCCAAGTAGGCTTCAGCAACTTCAGACCCCTGAATTAGCAATTGGAAAGAAGCTGCTTTTCTCATCTTCCTAATGTTTTGGTTATGGCAGTATGATCTTTTTGTGTGCGTTCTACTTCAGACTTTTCTGTCATCTATAACGTTTTTTCTAGGTGACTCCTTGGTCTTTTTTTAGCATGTTGGAGGTGTATTCTTGGCTTCTTGTGTCTCCAGGTCTTTCATCTGGGTCGTATTTTGTTAGTTATTTTAATTCCTTATAACATGCTCTCCTTCTCTACAAAACCACTACTCCCTTAGTTCCTAGGGAATCCCAGCAACTTAGGACAGTTGAGAAGAAGTTACGATCCTCACTTTTTGCAAAGGTAGTGCTGTTCATAATAGATTCTTGGTGTTTTGGCTATAGTTGCGTACTCTTCTTGTGATCAGTGACTTTGTCGTCTGTGATGGGTGAATAAAACAAAGATAAATGTCAAATACTGTAGTATATGTCAAAATTGACGTAACAAAAAATGACAGATCACATGTAAAAAATGACGTATAAAGCGATGATGTCAAAGCTAATGTATCAAACAAAGAAAGATGTCAAAACCTAGAATTCTTATGTCGAAATTGACGTATAAAACAAAAAAATCACAATTATGACATATAAAAGAATGGCTCTATGTCAAAAATTGACCTATAAAACAAAGACATATGTCAAATACTCGCAATTATGTCAAAAAAGACAAATAAAACAATGGACCACGTCAAAAATGGCATTTATTTAAAATTATTTATGACCACTAATTTTAGTAGATTCTTTTACCAAATACGCATTTAAATAATACCAAAAACGTGCAGAAATATAGCATCAAATTCCAGTTATTAATTTTTCTTTGTATTAAAAATAGATTAAATCATCACAGACAGAAAAGCTGTTAGAAACGCACAAAATGTAAACCGAAAACATTAGAAAGAAAACTCCCCTAGGCAAAAAGACACTTTTCATCTACGTACCGTCTGCTCTTGAAGAAAAAGCGAAAAACAGAATACAATTTAGTAGTTAATTATGTTGATTAAATTTGGAAGAGCATTTGCCCTTTTGCTTTTCCTAGTTTTTCGTTTGTATCATCTTGGAAGTGAACCCGAAACCCCGTTGGTAATTTATTACGGCTTTTCTTGTTCAGATTTTCAACCCTACTTATTGGGATTAACTAATGAAAAGCATGATTTATGGAACAAAGAAGTGATTTAATAACACCTCTATTATGCAAATTTCCTAGAAGATTTTCAAAGTCTATAAACAAAATTAAATGGTTTCAATTTAGCTTTTTTCTTATACCTTGAATAAGCATACGTAACAACATTTCTTCTTTTCTTCTGATACATAATAATTGTAAAGTTTTAATTAGTATAATATTCGTCTAATTAATCGACTTTCTGAGATTTCTCAGACCCTAAATAGCCTGAAAAGCTATTTTTTTCCTAACTTACACCACCTTTTAAAAGATCTTTTTGTCCCAAAAAAAATCTATAATAACTGGAGTAGATGGCTTTAGATCGCAAAGAAAATTTGATTTGAAAGGCTCGTATATGAGAAATAAATTGGCAATATTCTTTATTCAAACTAAAACTGTTTAAAAATTAAATAACAGTATTCAAACCAAACCTAACTTAACAGTTGCCTCGTGTTAACTTTCCCAATATTTACCCTGTCGTGTCAATACCTACTTATTATTCTTCACAGGCATTAGAAAATAATGAATAAGAAAACATTGGGTATTGACGCAGATGTCTGTTATTATTGTATTTGGATTATCTTGTGCTAAAAGTACGTGTTAGGTGGTGAAGTATTTGCTCTGTAGATTAGACTGGCTACCGGCTAAAAACATGGTGAGTAACAAATTGAAGGGAAAGGTCGTTGAAAATATAAGCCAGTTACAGAGGGAACTTCTAATATAAAAATATTGTTCTTTTTTGATAAAAGGAAATCGACTATAAATTACTTTACATGTTGAATGTTATTAAACCACTACTTTAACAACTATAAACGAAAATATAAAGGGAATTTCAAGACTTTCTATCAAGGACTCCGTAATATTTTACTAGTGATGAGCAAAATTGGCCTTGGTCTTGAAGCATTGGTCTTGGTCTTCTCCGCCAAGAGTGTCTCTGTTTGTACTGTGTTGATTGTGTGACCAGCTAGATCTGGAAATTTGGGGAGGGATAGATGATAGATAGATGTTTATTGGGTTGGCTTATAGCCTGTATCACTGCGGCCTTTGCAGATCTATTGTTAACACTCATTATCTCGGTTGTCAAACTCATTGGGTTGGCTGTTAGCCTGTATCACTGCGACCTTTACAGATCCATTGTGAACAGCAATCATCTTTAGAATAGGATTAGAGCACCTTGTCCAGCCCTGCCCTCTTAATGAGATTTAATAGCCTTGACAGTGGCCTCTTCGCATAACTTGGAGCAGCTGGTTTCTCCTCTCCCAATACCAGATACCGCATCCTTGCAAGGCCTTCAGATTGGCATAGGACATGAAATGTGATTTCCTCCTCCTCTTGGCAGTATCGACAGATGTCTTCATCTGCTAAGTTCATCTACAATGTCCTCTCAAGAGACTGAGAATCATTCTGACATCTCTGCAGTAAATTTCACCCAGTGTCCTATTATGAAGACTTAGGCTTGTCGCTTGCCCGCTGATTTTTCCCACCACTCCTGGGCCTTTTCTAGCCTCCATTTCTTAATGGCTGCCTTTCTGAATGTATCAGCAACTCCGCTGAATGGTTCCGGAGCGAGCAAGTGTTCTGCCAGCACTGAGGAAATATATGGCCCATTGTGCATCCTCCCGTTGTGTAGAGATATCCACACCTCAGGCTGTCATCAGGCCTATTGTGAGACCATATTCATCGAGCACAGACTTTAATTTATTTAAAATACGTTGTAACGGGACTTCAGTCTCAGAAAAAAGCACAAGATCATCAGCTTACATCATCTCCCTTATCTCCACTATTTGTAGATATCTTATTCCCATTGTGGCTTCACGAATGGTTCCTCTAACTCAATTTGTCCATCAATATTACAAATAATAGTGGGCTCAAGATGCATCCTTGTCTTACTCCCTTCCATGTTTGAAAGTCCTTGGACTTGCGGTAATTTGTTCTTACATAGTTTGTGCAATGCCTATATATCGATTTTAGTGCTTCTATCAGTCCCTGGGGCACTCCTCTCTCTCTTCCAGTAACTGGTGCACTTTCGAAAGCCTTTTGTAGGTTCACAGATCTTTTTCTTGTATTCTATCGTCTTGGATATAAGCTGTTGTAAGCAGAATATTAAATCCTGCGCTTCTGTCTGGTCTGAATCCATATTGATTATCGTTGTGTTTTTCTTCAAGGTGTCCTCTCAATCTTTTTTCCAATATCCGCTTGTAAATCTTACCAACCCTGGTAATATACCTCGATAGTTGTTGCACACCATTGCATCTCCTTTTTTCAAAATTGGTACCATTATGGCTATCTCCCAATCTTCCGAACTGTTATTATCTTTTTATGCAGTGTTTATTACTTTTCCTCTAAGCTATTTAAAATTTCTGTACTTAAACCATATTCACCTGGACTTTTTCCATTTTTCCAACACTTCTTTATATTCAGTCTCTTGTTCCAATAGGTTAAACGTTGTTTTTTCATTGTTTCTCTCTTGATCATCTAAGGTGCATTCATTTCCTTCTATTGAATATAAAGAAAACAAAATCATAATGGTGAATAAGGATAAGATTGTGGAAGGATAAAGGAGAACATCTAGGTAGGTTACACAAATATCAGTACTGTGCGAACTAAATGAAGAATGGGACAGGGGTATGAAACTAAAGGACGTACTGAGATAGCCAGAAGTGCTTTTTATTAGATGAAAGCAATATTATGTCATGGAAAACGGAATATATAAATTAGAAATAGAATATTAAGATGCAAAGAAGAATGAAAAAATACTCAACACTATAAAGGAAACAAAAGCTACTTTGGTCACATACTAAGAAACGAGAAATACGAATTGATGCAGCTGGTCATACAAGGGAAGCTGGAAGACAAGAGGAGAGCGTGAAGAAGACACGCGTCCTGGTTGAAGAATATGAGACAATAGAGTGCAAAACGTCAATAGAAGTGTTTAGAACAGCAGCAGATGAAATCAAATGAGCCAATGTCTTTAGGGATAGGACACGTTAATAAGAAGAAGAATTTATTGATCATAACCAAAATATCCAATGATGGAACTTGACGAAAGGTGTTATTGGCATAAAAACACTTGCAACAGTTTGTGGTATGTCAATGGATAAATAATCATAAACAATACTTATTGAATAGATACTTAATGTATGAACATACATCTTTTTCCAATGACATCTACAATTATCACTTGTTAAAAAAAACACAGCTTTATTGACCCTTTAAATTTAACACATAGCGTCCAAATGATTACTAAGCTCCTCATAAAAAATTACGAGACAAACCTGAACGCGAACGTTTGATTAGGGGTGTCTACTTAAATAGTCCATTGTATTCATACTCGTGCTAAATAAAGAGGGGCGATAAAACCAAGAGCAAACAAAGCGCTTCACACATGAAGCCCGAAGTTGGCAAAGAGGGCTGTGTGGCAGGTCTTTAATACACATGTTTCTCTTGTCACTTTGCTAAATACACATTGAATACTAAATGTATGCCCGGTTGGCCTTTGTAATTGTTAAGGTATTACCATAAAATTTGATGTTCGTTATAATCAATGATTACGATCTTTTTACCGAGGAAAGTAGATAAATTGTTTTATATCCTATAATTTTGATAGAAGATTCCTGTTAATTAAAATTTTTTTTATTATTTTTGAATAGAAAAGTTTTTTTTATGGATTTTTAAATTCGTCAAAAAGTGCTATTGTATAATAGCACCAAAGCAAAAAACTAAGAACAGTCGAAAAAGAAGATTAATGGTATTTTTACTATGATTTTAATTAACGAGATTTGATGGATACGAGCACGAAATCCAGCTCCTACTCCTAAGAATTGGCGCACAAGAAGAATGGAATCAAATTCTGCAAGAAACTGTCCAAGACCTTTTGAAAAATCAAAATTGGTGTATAAAAGAAAGTCATACAAAATCTTGAGGCTGTTGGATTGAAGCTCTAGATTGTCCACCTATGAGTCCTGATGCAAATCCTCTAGCTAGAACATGTATGGGACTTCCTAAAACAACGAATTTTTCTTCTTCTTAGGGTGCCTGTCCTTTCTTGATGTTTGCAATTATTCTGGTTATGGTGATTTTGTTGGTTGTCGTCCGAAATAGCTGTGTTAAGGTCTTTCCAAACCAAGGACTTAGAATGGCGAGCAAGGACTTTCTTCTTCATCCTGTGGTTCGTTTTTCTTCGATCTTTCCCTGTAAGATGCATTGAAGAAGCTTGTATCTTCCTTCATTTCTCATTATATGCCCCAGGTACTAAAGCTTATGAGATTTGATGGATACGGGCGCGAAATCCAGCTTCTAACTGCTAAGAATTGTTGCACAAGAAGAATCGAATCAAATTCTGCAAGAAACTGTCCAAGACCTTTTGAGAAATCAAAATTGGTAATAAAAGAAAGTCATAGAATATCTTGTGGCTGTTGGATTGAGGCTATAGATTGGCCACCTATTAGTCCTAGAGGAATGCAAATCCTCTAGAACATGTATGGGACATCCTAAAACAACAGATTTTTCTTTTTCTTAGGGTGTCTGTTCATTCCTAATGTTTGCAATTATCCTGGTTATGGTGATTTTGTTGATTATCATCCGAAATACCTGTGCTGAGTTCTTTCCAAATCAAGGTCTTAGAATGGCGAGCCAGGACATTCTTTTTCATCCTGTGGTTCGTTTTCCTTCTATCTTTTCTTGTAAGATGCCCTGGAGAAGCTTGTATCTTCTTTGATTTCTCATTATATGCCCCAGGACAGAAGTTTACGAGATTTGATGGATACAAGCGCGAGATCCAGCTGCTAACTCTTAAGAACTGCTGTACAAGAAGAACGGAATCAAATTCTGCAAGAAAATGTCCAAAACTTTTTGAGAAGTCACAATTGGTGTATAAAAGAAAGTTATAGAATATCTTGAGGCTGTTGGATTGAAGCTCTAGATTGGCCACCTATGAGTCCTCTTGCAAATCCTCTATAACATGTAGGAGCATCCTAAAACAACGGATTTTTCTTCTTCTTAGTGTGTCTGTACATTCCAGATGTTTACAGTTATTTTATAATTATTATTATTATTATAAATATTTTTCTAAACTCAATCTTTATAATACTTTCCGATGTATATATACGTATAAGCTCGTTTATTCGAAATACAAATATATATCGACTTTACACTCAAACACATATCTCTAGGTCAAGCCAGTAAAACCATCAGGTGGTAGATGAACGAATGAAACTGACATTTGAATATGAAAAATAACAAGAAAAGTTATCCTACCAATCCACTTTTGCAAAAGGCCCTTACGGAACGAGCTGTCACACTCGCAGCAAGCTTGGCACCATGACAACCGCAGCCTACTGAATTATTAATCGCTGTTGGTTAATGAAGTCTTCCAATTTCAAGTTGCTAATTATGTCTGTTTTTTTACGTTAATTCGGAAGAGGAATGAATGAATTAAAAAGTAACATAAATGTTCTAAAAAATGCTATAAAAGACGCTAAAAAACAGTGTTAGATATAAAAAAAATATCGGTACGATAGGTGCGGGTAACAAGGCCTAATTAAGGGTGAATTTGTATAAAATAATAACTAGTTATTCAAATTAACAAATTTGTACTTTTTGCTGCAAAAAAACATAAAATAAACACCTTGCCAATAGGTCTTATTATACTATAGTAGGGTAATAAGGCCTAAGATTTTAACAATCATTTGTAATCAAAATAAGTTAATGTACTTAGTTAATGTAAAGATGTAAATTGGTCAAAAATACCGAAAGTTTGACAACCACTACTTCCTTACCAACTGATTATGTCACTTAATATTTCCCATTCCGGGAGTAAAAGCAAATACGGTCGGTGAAAATTTGTTCGGAAAATCAATAGATTAGCATAAGATGTCGCGGAGAAGTTAAATTTCTGCGGCGGTTGATTGGTATTTGCAAAGGATCGTCTTCTAACGGTCGCTCTGGCACTGATTTGAAGCCGACCAGCGACCTCTGGCTTATTGGCACACAATTAACAGTCATCGGTATTCCAGACATACGGTCTGTTCATCCGGTGTTTACCGGTTTGATTGAATCGAATTGGCTTGATGGGGGAAATTCGGCTAACAAGCTTTTTACAAGGGAGATGCTTCTGTTGCTTGTGCCTCATTGCTGCCTCTCTCCCGTTCTCGCTCTCTACTGTTTCCCATTTCATTAGCTTTTTATATCAGTTCATTAACTAATTTTTTGTCATGTTCATCAATGTTATAGCAAATTTTACACACTATAATAACTTTTTTTAATTTTAGTTTACCTTTGATGAGATTAAAAATATAGTTATCTTCATCGATTTAACAACTTTAAATAATCAATCCTAATATTCAAAGGAACCTTAAAATTTCAACTCACTCTAGCAACAAGTGATTATTTACTAATAATGTCACATTTTCAAAAATTCTATATGGCTCTTCTTGAGGAGCTGATAACAGAGGTTGGCTATAATCCACAATCCGCTGGTTGGTGGTGAAATAATCAAGTCGATGTTATTACTGGAGTTGACCACGAATGTCATTTTCACTACACTTTAAATCTAAGATTATTACAGTTTATGCGTCTGTGTTGCGGAATTGGTCACTTCAAAACACGTACCCGCAGATACTGAACTGCGAGAGAGCTGAGAGAAGACGTTATGAGAGAACTGAGAAACTACTTAGCAACGAGAGAGCTGTGGGAATACTGAGCGATGATAGAGCTTTGGGAGACTACCGAGCAGCGAGAGCTCTGTGTGTGTACTGAGCGTTGAGAGAGCTTAGAGACTACCGAGCAGCGAGAGAGCTAAGAGAATACTCAGTAATGAGTGAGCTGTGTGTGTACTATCGAGCAGAGAGAGAGAGTACTGAGTCTTGAGAGAGCTTAGAGACTACCGAGCAGCGAAAGAGCTGAGTGAATACTACTGGTGTGCATGGGCGCCGCCAGGATTATTTTCAGGGAGGTGCATCTGTATCTACACACTATTATGATCTAATATATGTAGAATGAGTGTAATGTAAAATTTAATACAATTGGACAGCAACCTCGACGCTTTCAGTTGTTATTCAAACAATAACTTAATAAAAAAATTAAAAAAAAAGTGTGAGGTGTCAAGGGACACCCGGATGGAACGAAGTTCCTTTCGATTAATTAGTGAAGGAATTAGTAATTTGTAAACACAACAGAGTGTTTATACATACATAAGCATTTATTATTGTCTGTATTATCTGTAAATCTCTACTTACCTAACAGTTCGTTTGTTTAAACAAAAGTGTCCATTTATACAATACCAGAGCTTTAGATAACACATCTTTTTAGAATTACTTTTTATAATTTAAAACAGGAATTAACAATTCAATACAAAATTTTAAAATTAAAATATTTGACAGTAACTGACAGTTAAGGTAATTTGACGTAGGTACCTAAATAGTCAAGTTACGAACTATTTTTAAAATGTTTATGAATTTATTAATTTATAAAAACAGGATGAAATAAAATGTAATACTATTATAGTTAATTATTAATTTTTCTACAGTATTTTCTTTTTAATGTACCTACATTTTCTTTTAATTTAAAATAGTGTCTTTTTAATTGTAATATATCTATCTATGAGAGAAAGGGAGAGAGAGTTATTTATTTTTTGGTCTGTGAGAGAGAGAAACATGCGTGTATCGTGTCATAGTGTAGTGACAACTTTTGGTATGAATTTTTTTTTGGCTAGCTCCTAGCGTCAGACGTAACTGTTCGTAACGCGCGAAAGGGAACTTCGTTCCAAAAATATAATTTTCTGGTATTTTCTTTCATAGCAGGGGGGTGCAAGTGCACCCTCTTGCACCGTGCTGCCGGCGCCCATGCTTGTGAGAATACTACGCGTCGAGAGACCTGTAAGAGTACTAACAAGCAGCAAGAGAGCTTAGAGCTTAGAGTATACTCAGCGTTGAGAGAGCTTAGAGGAACACACAACGGCGAATTTTCCTACACGTGCCCAAAAGACAATCGAGTTTTTGGAGCTTTAAAACATCGAATAGTTAGCCCATCCACCGTATAGTCTCGTACCAATAACTTCTTCACGTTCCCAAAGAACAAGAATTTAACGCGTGAGCAAAATTCGGATGATGTTATAACTGCCAAGAGCTGCTTTATTACATTTATCATTTAATCCGTAATTTAATTTACCAACAAACAGCCAATAAAAACAATTTTTTTATAAACCAATAATGCAGACGTTTACAGTTTCGCAAAATCTGATGGAAAACTGCAATAATAATTGAAATGACAATCAGTGCTATATCCCAAACACTTAAACAAATCATTGCGCATGGATTGGTTGTATCGAAATGTACATAACAGTCACCCGTACAGAATAATAATATTTAAAGAACTCATTGAACATTCGACATGAAATAATCCTGCTGATTTTACGATTGGATCGGATTACAGTGAGATTCAACCTGAAATAAATTTCGTAATATTTTTGAGCAATATTTTATATGAATATAAAGGTGTATTTATAATGTCTAAGCTAGTAAACCTATTAATTTATGTAATCAAGACAATTGTATAAAAATCAAAGATAGAATAAAAACTGCTCTAGGATGTATTAGAGGAAAAGACAGCCTTAATTCATTTCTTTTCAACTTAATAATATAGATAAAGCACGCAGGTAACTGAGGTGTTCTCAGCAAATTCTGATCCCTGAATCGACTATGAGGAGAAGGTACTCCTCATCATCCGTTTGTGCCAAGACAGTGCTCTAGCTCTAGGAATATTTCTGGTATCTATAGCGATTGTTGCGTGTTTTTCTCTCTGAGCGTTCTTTTGTTTTGCGCGGTCATCAGTAGCGTTCTCTCTAGGTGTACTCTTTACCGATATGATGTCTTCTGGTTCTTTACAGCTGCATCTTTGGCCTCTTTTGTTTTCAGGATCAGTCGTCTGTATCGTATTCTGTTAATCTCCTAAGATCACGATTTCCATGATTCCTCGTGCCATTGTAGTTGTACCTCTAAGTCATGGTATAAAAGGCTATTTCTTATGTACTATGGTTACTGGTACTTAAGATCCTCATGTGTGTCATTTTGTCTAGTAATCCTAGAACAGCTCCTTGTGATACTTCCGTTTCTTGGTTTCCATATCAACATGTTCCCGACCCATCCCAATCCAAAATTCCCTCTTTTTTAAGAATGACGCCACCAGCTTCGGTATTTTACTTGAGATCCCCATGTCATTTTCTATAGTAATCCTTCGTGTCATCCTCTGTCAAATGCATTGCTAACATCTAGAAAGACTGCTCCCGTGAATTGTTTCTTGTTAATTTCCTCCACTAGTCTTAAAACGCAAAATTCTGTAAAGTACTCTTTTCTAAATTCATATTGTTCCTCTACAAGATATTTAGAGTCTTTTAAGTAGGTATCAGCTTTTCTGTAACTTTGCTAAGTGGGAGTAAAAGGCTGACTTTACAATAGTTATGGGAAAAACTTGGGTCTTTTTCTGGCTTCCTTAACTCTTAATCCTTGTTGTTGTAAATTTTAGGATCGCATTGATAATTGTAAATAATTTCCACCACTTTTACAAATATTCGAATGAACTATCAAACACAAAATGTTTTGCCATTATAGAGAAACAAAAACCTTATGGCTATTTTTCCTCTCACCAAAATCGTAAATCATTGCCTAAATATGAGAGAGATTCGGAAAACCCTGTACAGTAATTATCAACCGTAGTATCCCCGATTAAAATTGCTCTCGCGTTGTTCGTTTTATTTATGTTAAACGCAACTCGCGAGGCAATCAGCGTAATCAATTCTGTTTTTATTTATTGTCAAACCACGCAGACCATCCGAGTTCGAACTCTACGAGTAGTTCACAGCCAACACACGCTATACAAACGCAAATAAAGAACAGATTTTACGTTTGATATTGTTAACGATTGCTTTTTTTAAATACCGTATACTGTGATCAATGTAAATAACAAGTTTACAGTATATTAGTCTCGTTTATATATTACAAATTCACTGAATTAATTGGATATTGTATCATGAATTTTCGTTAACTGTAATCTAATTATTACGATTTTTTACTCGGTAAACAGTACTCAAGGATTGTTTAATAGAAATGTGTTTAGAATCTGTAAGATAGTATGAGGTGGTCTGAAGAAATTTCGAGCTAACAAAGATACACAATATTGTTTCTAACTTTATCTTCAACGTATATTACTTGTAACTCTACACACTTTTCCCATCTCTACGAATACGAATGAGTAAAGAATAGGTAGATAAAGGATTTTTTTATAGCAGTATGGAGAACTGCGAGAGCGAATATTCTCTTTCCTCATCTGCTGATTCATATTCTTCACTCTCAGGCGATTCTTCAAATTCACTTTCTTCAGACACTTCTTGGTCCATTTGCTTTCCCTCATTTTGAACATCTAAGTCCTTTAGTGGTAACTTTACATACTCACACTGACTTAATTTTTCTTGAAATAAGACATCTCTACTCAGAATAACTTTATTCTCTTCTTTTACCCAGATACGATAACGCTCGTCTCCGTCATAGCCTATCAGGTACCCTTTTATTGCCTTTTTATCCATTTTCTTACGTCTCTGATCGGGAATGTGGGCGTAGCACACTGAACCAATTACTCTCAAATGCTTTATTCTTGGTTTCTTACCTATCCATAACTCGTGGGGACTAACACCTTCTACAGAAGACTTCCCAGTTCTATTTAGGATGTATATTGATGTTGCTACAAGTTCTGCCCACATAGCTTCTGGAAAAATCAAATTATCATTAGAATATTTAAATGTCCTTGCCATTTCAATAGTTGTGCGAAAATCTCTCTCACAAATTGCATTTTGTTGAGGCGTGTATGGGGCTGTCAACCTCTGTGTGACCCCTGCTTCACTCAAGATCTCTCTGATCTCTTTATTGTCCATTTCACCTCCATTATCACTTATCAACTCTCTGATTGAATGGCCTAACATTTTTGCATGTTGAAGTACCTTTTTAAGCATTTCTTTTACCTCTGATTTTTCTGACATCAGGTAGCCATATCGAAACTTTGTATAATTATCCTTAAAAACAACTAGATACCTTTTCCTATTAAATGACTCTGCAAAAGGTCCACATACGTCAGCTGAGAATAATTCCCCTGGTTTTGTGGATTTTTCCCTATTGCCAAATGGTAGCCTGTGTGCTTTGCCATAGATACAAGGCTCACATAACTGCTTTTCCTCTTTTGGAACTTTCAAATGCAACTCTTTTTTCATTTTAGCAAGTACGTGCCTTTTATCTTGATGACCCCACCTCTCGTGGTACAATTGTAACGTATTATCAACAAAATTTACCTCAGGGTTTGTTGCTGGTAGTACTGGTTCAATTTTTGCTTCAAATAAAGTACCTCCTAGTTCCCTTGATCCACTCAGCATCACCTTTCCCTGATTTGAGAGACTACACTCTATAGCTGTTGACTCAAATACACTTTCTGGATTTCTGTCTTGTGCTGCTAGAACAGAGAACAAATTTCTACATAAATTTGGTACATACCAGACATCTTTTAGCAAATATTCTTCCCCAGTTGCCAACGTTTTTATTCTTACTGTTCCCGTGCCTATGGCGGGTAGGACTTCTTTTCCTGCAGCTTTTATGCCAGATGGAGTTTCAAATTTCTTAAAATCAATATAGTACAAGTCAGTATTAGTTACATGTCTTGTTGCTCCATTGTCTATCCACCACCTTGACGGATGAGTAGACCAAACAGCTGACATAGCCTCCTCTTCTACAAACATAAGTCCTGCAACATCAGCTGTTGAAACATGTTGGGGTTTCTTTGGTTTTCCATCAGAAATCCATTTTTCACAATCTTTAACCCAATGTCCAACCTGTTTGCAGTAGTTACATGTAAACTTCTTTTGTTTCGGCTTAAATTTACTCTTATTCTTCTTTTTATCAGCTGCTATTAATGCCTCTTGGCTCTCTTGAGAAACATGACTTGCACCTTCATGTTTCATGAAATTTCTTTCAAAAGAACATAACTGAACAGTTAAATCATCAAATGTCTTATTCTTATCATCTTTTAATAACATCCAACTTGATTTAAAACTAATGAAAGAACTGGGCAAAATATTCAGCGTCTTACATACGAGTAATAAGTCTGGTAAAGCATTCTCCTTTTTTGCTTTGAGACCATTATTTAACTCGTTCCACAGTGACTTAAGCTTAGCAATATGCGTTGATACGTCATCACCATCAACCCAGTGAAAAGAAAAGAATTCTGAACAAATCTTAAATAACTGGTCTTTTGAGGATGCCTCAAACTGCTGTCTCAACATATTCCAAGAATCAAACGCTGTCTCTTGATCCATAATTTTCTGGTAGACTATATCACTCACAGAACTTGCGATCATTGATTTAGCGTAACTATTTGATTTCCTAAATAAGTCACATTTAGACTTGTGCTCTTTTCTCTTATCTTCTGAAGCTCCTTCTTCGATTTCTTCAGGTTTGACTAGCTTGCCATCTATGACATCTAGAGCACCTTCATGATAGTCTAAAAGATCTCTTATCTTGTGTTTCCAAACTGCCCAATCTGATTCACCAGTCAGAGGTTTGATGTGTTTATAAAATTCCATTTTATCACTAACTTTGATAATCTCTTTATTCTCTGTCTATACGTAACTGGCACCCATAACCTTTTATAATTTTTAGAGAATATAAAAGTGAAATTTCGATAAACATAGACAATTTATTCAATGCTGAATTTTATGTACAAGTGACAAATTCAAGTTGTTACATCAATGTCAAAGTATTTGTTTTTAATAAATACATAAAAGAAAAATAACTGATTTACGCTAAATCTCAAAACTTTTGAGGGAATGGATGGGAGTGTTTGGATAGTGTTAGTATCTGTCGTCGGCCCCGCTCTCACGATTTTTCCCATTTGCATTTCCCTTTGCAACAGGATGGATTGCTGGATCTTCTCTTCATCCATGGTACTTGAACGTGCCCAAACAGTCTTCCTTCTTTGGTGTGAGTGTACGTGTTGTGTGTTAGTGTGACCCACGTGGTGCAATGTGGATCCTATCTCTGTAACCCGTTCAAATACTTCTTGACGTATTTTTTTCTACAAAATAATCGTTTTTGAAGTTAATAGCCTTTTTATTTAACGATAGTATGAGGTGGTCCGAAAAGTTTTAGAGCTAACAAAGATACACAACATTGTTTATAATATTTTTTTCAACTTATACTTCTTGCAACTCTACACACTTTTCCCATCTCTGTAACGCGTCCAAATACTTCTTTTCTGCAAAATAATCATTCAAGAAGTTGATTGCATCTTTATTTAACGAAAAACTGTGTTCTGTAAGAGGAGTTAGATGGATGGTCAAGCAGTTCAAACTGTAATTGGTGAATGATTACGATCCCACAAAACAGTCGTCAAATTGTTATACATAATTGTTGCCAAGACAAACCAAATCTATTTTAAAAACGTACTAAAGACAAAATATCTGTTTTAGGTTTGGTTTCAAAATCGAAGAGCAAAATTTCGAAAGCAGGAACGATTAGCACAACAAAAATCATCAAGTATCAATTCGGATAGTCCAAATCCTACGACAAATATCAAAGCAGAAAATACAAGTATAACAAAAACATCAGTTAGTAATAATAAGGATAATGTGAAACCAGGATCACCTCATTCCAGCATATCAACGACACCAAATTCAAATACCAGTAGTATATCAAGTCTACATTCAAACAGTGGGGATATAAAACAAATTAATGGAAATACAGGTAGGATATTTTGTTATGTATTATTTCATTTCAGAACGTTCATAACTACGAGGGTTGTCTTTTTAGTCTTGCATATAGCCATAAAAACAAAAAATATGTCCCACCAAGATCGATATACTTTTGCATACGTTCAAACCAATTGGTAAAACAGTTATTCTAGCCTATAGTTGATACCAGCAAAATCGCTGTTTTAAAGGCATCGATGGCTTCTTCTGGCGGCTGGAATCGCTGCCACGCATTGAAGTCTTGATCTTTGGGAACGAGAAGAAGTGGTGGAACTTAGGTGAAGACTATACGGTAGATGGGCTAACAATTCGATGTTTTGAAGCTCCAAAAACTTTCTTTTGGGCAGTGTGACCAGATTTTGACACAAAAGTTGCAATCATTTTCTAGTTCGCCTCTAACAATCCTATAAACGTTTTTGGAGCTTCCTTTGTTGAACCATTCCAATGTTTTTCGACTCCAATCGATGCGAACCGGTTTTTGATATTCTGCGAGCAAATGATGGGTTCCAATCTAGTTCTTTATGTAGGAATCTTGGGATCTAGGTCTTTGAAATGTTCAAAGATGCTTCTATCTCCCGGTATGTTAAAGAAAAACCATTTCAGCGAGATATTACTTTCCAAAAATTGAAAAAAATATTGCTCGAAAATCCATTCTTGGACCCACTTCCTAATTTCAAAAATTCACTGTACCTTCAATCTGCCCAATTTCACTTTAGCTGTGATATGCGCAAATGAAGAAGAGAGAGCATCACAATAAAGCCAGAAAACATTGTCTCGAGACCGACGAATCTGAGCGTCTCCTCACCTTGGTTCATCATAAACCAGTGTGCATCTCAACGTCAGAGCTAAAGTGAAATGGGGCAGATTCTTCACGACTTATTGTATCGCAATGAAACTCTAGATTAATGCCAACAAAATATTAAGGTTAGGTCTGTTAGTGGCACCTTCTAAGCTTCTATATGCAAAACTAAAAATACAACCCTCGTAACATAAAAAAAATGATTTTATGAATTTATGAGTCATGTGATAGAAAGCCGTCTTTATTTTAATTATACATCAAACATTGCTATAATATTATGTAAATATTTAGTTTATTCAATTATAAATACGAAGTAGGCATCTTATGTACTATATAGTAGAAGGCCGTACGGTCATAAATGTAAAGTTGTATGACAGTCATTAAAATTTACAAACGATGGTGTAGGTAGGTATATAAGAAAATTTTCTATATACTTTGTAGTTAATAAAGTCAAGTGTGTTAAATTTTCTTTTAAATAAACTTTTATTATAGTTCATTAAAAAGTTATACGGATCAATAAAATCAGAAGATTAATAAAATCACTGAGATGAGCGATATTTAATCCACTTAATATTATATCCAATTTAGAATATCAATCTCTTTATACGTATAGGGGCGAGAAGTGGATATCATTTAGTAATCGAAAACAAAGAATAGCACATATGAAAGTTTTTGATATCTACCAGCTGGAATCGAAAGATTTATCTGCGAATATAAAAATAATGCTGTCTACTTCGATTCCATAAATAACGCAATGTGTTTTGATAGATCGTTTTACGATTAGAAAATAAGAATTTTTCATTCACTTTATTTGCGTTCATTTTTGGAAAGCTTCAATTAAAAATTGAATCTACTAAAAATATGTACTTTTTTAATAAGGATTTATTAATTACAATACAAATCTAGTCCGTGCCGACTATGACAACTGACATTTGGATCCGTCATTGCTAGTTTTTAACAACTATGACAACTGACAGTTGGATCCAACATTGCTGGTACTTGACGACTATGACACATGACCTTTAGGTACGTCATTGTTTTTGACCAGATTCTTACCAACTATGCAGGGAATGTGGTCTAAATAAAGAAACACGTCCACTCAAATTAAAAATAAATTGGATTCTGTGTATGGAGACTCTGTCCCATTATTTACCACATTAAAATTTTGGATAAGAGCTTGGAAGACTTCCAAAATTCACTGGTATACACGAGAGACCAAGATACAGTCGAAAGACTGGAGTTTTTCCGGTAAACGTACTACGAAGAAGACAAAGACTGTCCCATCGACCAGAAAAGTGATGGCCACAGTTTTTTGGGATTCACGGTGTGAAATCTACATCGAGAAGGGTAAAACGATTACAGTGCTCTACTATGTCGAATTATTGGGCCAATTGTAGAAAAAAATGCCCATTTGGCAACGAAAAGTGCTTTTCCCTCACCGGCTCACTTATCTGCCGGCCATATTAGGCTTAAAACTTCTGTCTCATCACCAAATTCTCCAGATTTAGCTTCGTGTGACTTTTTTCAAATTTACTTTCCGTATAGAATTGTTGTAGACAGTGATAAATCAAAATCTACTATTTTCATTAGTTATTTAAAATTACGTTGTTAATTAATGCATTTTAGAAGACTCTATGCTTTTACTTATGTCATAAAGTATAACATATATACGCGCTGAACTAATTTTCATTATTCCATGAGAACAAAAGAGATAATTTGAATGGTTTTATTCTGTACAAAATATCATTTTAAAACATTAGAACACAGACCGCTGTCAGGCAGGAGGAGAGCATCAGCAGGAGAGAGAATATGTACGTATAGCAGGACTAAAAGCCAACAGAAACAGGACGAGGACGAGGCAGCAGGAGTAGCAGCAAAAGCTTCCCTTGCGCCGTTCTGACATTTAATCTAGAAAATTGCCCGCTGCCGCCCATTTATTTCCATTACTGTCAACTCTTTAGTTGCTGCCTACGTACACACACCACTCCACTATGGACGACCAGGAATTCTTTCCATCGCAATCTGATGTCACATTAGAGGACGGGAAGTTTTTCTATTGGGTGTCGGATGTGTGCTTGTTTGTAATCTGGTTGAGTTCTCAGAAAATTAATTCCCGAAAGCACGTCCCAAAAGACTCAAGAAAATTTTGTTTTTCCATTTGGATCTCAATGGAATTGATAAAAATTGAATCAGATTAACTAATATTAGATTGAAAATTTACCTTACAGTTAAAATAAAAATCGTTTTGCTTTATAGTAGACTAAATCAATGATTTTTTTCTCATTCTCCGTTTTTTTTTCAATTTTTCCAATTTTCAACTAAATTTTTTTGAAAATTTTCATAAATTTTCAAATCCCTTAATTTTTTAATATTTCTCTTTGATCAATTTTAATAAAAATTTGCAAATTTATAGAAAAATCTTTATATTTTCCATAACACTTTTCACTTTTTTAATACCTTTTATGGTTCTTGAGATATACAGGGTTAAACTAAAAAGTTTAAAGAAAATCAAAAATCAACAAAAAAAAGAACATAGTCTCTCCCTTAAATTTTCAATATTTCTCTTTGATCAATTTTAATAAAAATTTGCAAATTTATAGAAAAATCTTTATATTTTCCATAACACTTTTTACTTTTTTAATACCTTTTATGGTTCTTGAGATATACAGGGTTAAACTAAAAAGTTTATAGAAAATCAAAAATCAACAAAAAAAAAGAATATAGTCTCTCCCTTAAATTTTCAATATTTCTCTTTGATCAATTTTAATAAAAATTTGCAAATTTATAGAAAAATCTTTATATTTTCCATAACACTTTTCACTTTTTTAATACTTTTTATGGTTCTTGAGATATACAGATTTAAACTAAAAAGTTTTAAAAAAATCAAAAATCAACAATAAAAAAAAGAACATAGTCAGTCTCTCCCTTAATTTTTTAATATTTCTCTTTAATCAATTTTAATAAAAATTTGCAAATTTATAGAAAAATCTTTATATTTTCCATAACACTTTTCACTTTTTTAATACCTTTTATGGTTCTTGAGATATACAGGGTTAAACTAAAAAGTTTAAAGAAAATCAAAAATCAACAAAAAAAAAGAACATAGTCTCTCCGTTAAATTTTTAATATTTCTCTTTGATCAATTTTAATAAAAATTTGCAAATTTATAGAAAAATCTTTATATTTTCCATAACACTTTTCACTTTTTTAATACTTTTTATGGTTCTTGAGATATACAGAGTTAAACTAAAAAGTTTTAAAAAAATCAAAAATCAACAATAAAAAAAAGAACATAGTCAGTCTCTCCCTTAATTTTTTAATATTTCTCTTTAATCAATTTTAATAAAAATTTGCAAATTTATAGAAAAATCTTTATATTTTCCATAACACTTTTCACTTTTTTAATACCTTTTATGGTTCTTGAGATATACAGGGTTAAACTAAAAAGTTTAAAGAAAATCAAAAATCAACAAAAAAAAAGAACATAGTCCCTTAAATTTTCAATATTTCTCTTTGATCAATTTTAATAAAAATTTGCAAATTTATAGAAAAATCTTTATATTTTCCATAACACTTTTCACTTTTTTAATACTTTTTATGGTTCTTGAGATATACAGGGTTAAACTAAAAAGTTTTAAAAAAATCAAAAATCAACAATAAAAAAAAGAACATAGTCAGTCTCTCCCTTAATTTTTTAATATTTCTCTTTAATCAATTTTAATAAAAATTTGCAAATTTATAGAAAAATCTTTATATTTTCCATAACACTTTTCACTTTTTTAATACCTTTTATGGTTCTTGAGATATACAGGGTTAAACTAAAAAGTTTAAAGAAAATTAAAAATCAACAATAAAAAAAAGAACATAGTCAGTCTCTCCCTTAAATTTTTAATATTTCTCTTTGATCAATTTTGATAAGAATTTGCAGATTTATAGAAAAATCTTTATATTTTCCATAACATTTTTCACTTTTTTAATACCTTTTATGGTTTTTGAGATATACAGGGTTAAACTAAAAAGTTTAAGGAAAATCAAAAATCAACAAAAAAAAGAACATAGTCAGTCTCTCCCTTAAATTTTCAATATTTTTCTTTAATCAATTTTAATAAAAATTTGCAAATTTTTAGAAAAATATTTATATTTTCCTTAACAGTTTTCATTTTTTTAATATCTTTTATGGTTCTCGAGATATACAGGGTTAAACTAGAAATTTTAAAGAAAATTAAAAATCAACAATAAAAAAAAGAACATAGTCAGTCTCTCCCTTAAATTTTTAATATTTGTCTTTAATCAATTTTAATAAAAACTTGCAAATTTATAGAAAAATCTTTATATATTCCATAACATTTTTCACTTTTTTAATACCTTTTATGGTTCTCGAGATATACAGGGTTAAAATAAAAAGTTTAAAGAAAATCAAAAATCAACAACAAAATAAAGAATAAATCCTAAAAATATAAAATTTGTTAGTTTTAACATTAATTTTTTTTTCAGATATATACATAAAAGTAAAAAGTGTTTTTAATCGAAAAGTAAATCACACGATTTTTGGAAGAAATTGCAACACTTGCATTCGGTCGACGTAAAAACCTTTTTCCAGATGTTGAAATCGTGTCAAGCTATCGTATTTTTTTTTAAACAACAATAAAGTATTGCTATTATTTACTATTTTTTTAACTGGTATATTTCGATAATTTTCAGGTAAATCAGAAGAGCAACTATCAAATAACAATAAATGGCATTCAATGAGTCCGCAGTCTTGTAATACAGCTCTGTTAGTACATCAAGCAAACAAAGTTTTATCTCAACCAAACCATCTTCAATCACACCACGCCGCTGCTGCAGCTGCACTTTCGTCACCGTTTACGTCATTATTAGGAGCAACTGGTGGAGCAGCTTCATATTTATTAGGTGACCATTTGAAACCAGCGACGGCGAACCACTTGTTCTAAAGATAGGTGTTGGGTTTTAGTAAAATTTTAAAATGATTTGTCAATTTGTTGATTTTCCCTTATTAGAGTTTGATATTGTTTAGTTATACTTTTATTCTCTAAGGTTTTTTGGACAAGGAGCTAAAAAGGACATGGATGAGGACACACAATTTTTTTTCGTATGTTCCTTTCTTACAGAGTTAGGAGCTGTTAAAAATAAAGACCGTACTTTTTGGATACTTATTTGTATTTGTATCAATCAGTTTCGACATATTCCAGGGGGAGCGAAAATGGAAGCTGGTTGTCTGTTTCTAATTTGCATTCTTTAAATTTATCACTATTGAAAGCTTGACTGACAAGGCACATGGTTTTTTTGAGCCTACAGAATTTGACTGCTACCCCACAATTTGAATTGTTTTTCTACTTTTTTTACCATTTTTTGACTTACTTTTTTTCAGTATTTCGATTATGGCGAACATTTAAGGTTGTATGTATTTTTTAAAGGTGGCGCCTTTTAAGCAGCTATATGCAAAACTAAAAAGACAACCCTCGTAGTAGTGGTTGTAAATATAATGCTGATACGAAATAAATTGACAAATCATTGAATATGAGTGTTTTTAAAGGGCGTTTGTGAAAATTAGATTAGAGAAATCCGTCTGTGTTGTTGAAAAAAAAAACGTGTTATACGAATGTTTATACGTCAACGAAAAACGAAATATATTTTGTTATTTTAACAAATAAAAATCTTAAATTACACCAATACCAGTTACAAATCCACTTTGTTTCAGTATTTTTAAATTTAATGCATATACTAACTAGAAATTATACAAACAAGATAATGACATTAAGGAGAAATCAAAAAAATATCAGATCTGGTGAGATTCGAACCTATAATCTTTACCTATTAGTTGGTAACTCTTCTAACCACTTCAACCACAGACGCATTAGTAGTTAGTCAGTTTTTGATCGTCTTGGTTCAACTCATTTCCTCCTTAACCAAAAATTACGATGTTAATGAGAGAGAAATTATTTTGAGATATTTCTCGTGGAATTATTAAAATTTATAAATTATACAAAAAAAAATAACGTCATGCATACATCTGCTTAAGAAAGCTTTGATTAAGTGTCATATCTGACATAAAAAAGACAACTTTCACAATAGAAATACGAGAGAGATAACAGGTAGCTTTATAAAAGTGTTTTTTAATCAAAAAGTAAATCACGTGATTTCCGGGAAAAATTGCAACACAACTTGCAAAGGTTTTTCTATTGGGTGTCGGATGTGTGCTTGTTTGTAAACTGGTTGAGTTTTCAGGAAATTAATTGCCGAAAGCACGTCCCAACAGACTCAAGAAAATTTTGTTTTTCCATTTGGATCTCAATGAAATTGATAAATATTTAATCAGATAAACTAATATAAGATCGAAAAATGATAGATCAAACGCAATTCTCTGCCTCTAACAGCAATCACAATAGAAATACGAGAGAGATAGCAGGTAGTTTCATTTCCTCTCCCTGTGGTTAGTTGCCTCGCGCTCAGGCTGCCTCTAGTTAGTATATGCTCAAAGATTTCAACTATATTAAGCACTTTTGGATAATTAATCCAGAAAAATTTGTTTATTTATTCAATGAATAAAGAAATAATAACACTGAAGCACCGTATATAGACAAAAATAGTATAATCACGCTAAAACTGATTTCATGCCGCCGATGCTCTTGATTGGCATTTCGGTTGGCATCATTATGGCTCACCAGCAGCGTTGCCAACATCAGATTTCTAAAATCGGTAGATTAAAACAAAAAAAGAAGTAGAAATCTTTAGATTTGAAAAAATGGCGACAAATTTATAAAGAGAATTGTGGTACATAGGGAACCTAGTATTCCTGTCTATATACGGTGACTGAAGCACTTATTGGTGATGGTTACGGTGTAAGAATTGTTACTTTTAGTTTATATAGTATTTTCATATAATAAAAAAATTAAAGAAATATGATAAATATAATATTTTAATTATGATTTGGTATAAAATGTTGTTAAAAAAAATATCCTTTATATGTAAAGCAACGGTATTCGAAATTTGTATATAATAACTATAATAATAATAATAATAAAATTGTATACCTAATATTTTTAATTTATGAAAGACTGTAAATTTGTAAATATTTATTATAAGTCTATTCTGGAATATATAACTATCAATAAATGTCAAATCAATATGTTAAAAAATCACAAAATACAGTTTTCCTTCTAGTCCACTAATGTATAAGGTTTTGTGTAAAAATAAAACATTATGAAATTATATTTCTTAGTTTTTCTATGATATTCGTGTTCAGCTACCCGAAAACTCCACCCTCCGTAAAATTTATTAACATAAGATCTACACGAGGAGGTCAACTCTGACCACGAGGTCCATCAGAGCCCACCATCGCGTTGAAATCATCTTTGTCTTGAAATTCGTCTTCAATAACCCCAAAGTGTTATCATTATTGACCAATTCTTCATGAGCTTAACACAAAATCCAGATGAAGAGATTTATCCTGGACACCATCAGGTACCTCGGAGACCATCTTTACCGTGAAATTCGTTTTAAGCGACCCCGAAAAGCCCCATGTAACCTATATCAACTAATTTTGAATCAGTTTAACATAAAATTCAGGTGATGAGGTTCACCCTGGACATCAGGTACCTTAGAGACCATCATCGCCTTAAATTTGTATTCAGCGAACCCCAGAGTCAATATCGACTGATTTTAAATGGGTTTAACATAAAATCTAGACGAAGAGGTCAACTCTGAGCACCAGGTCGTCTTCAATGACCCCAATTGTTGTGAAAACATTCACAACAATAGTTATATATTTTATGAACAGGACGTGACTATGACAATGCCTCTCAATTCTCTCTTCAATAAAAGTAACAGTTTAGAAATCCCTATCTCTTTCAATTAGGCACGCACTACTCTATAAAATATACCCAAAAAACCCCATCTGTTACTTTCCCTATCATAAAATGTAACGTCAAAATACCCGACTTGTACTTTCCCCATCATAAAAGATAATAGTAAAATTCTTGGTATAACCATCCTTTCTGAAAACCAATCCACCCCCTTTTATGATCACAGGTTATAATTTTATCATTCCCGATATCCGAAGACGAGTAGACAAACAGTTCTCTCTCTGCTCGGTAGTCTCCCAAAGTTCTCTCGCTGCTCAGTTCTCTTATCACTCGGTATCCTTATCACTCTCTCGCTGAGTAGTACACTCACAGCTCTCTCTCTCTGCTCGGTAGTCTCCCAAAGTACACTCACAGCTCTCTCTCTGCTCGGTAGTCTCCCAAAGTACACTCACAGCTTTCTCTCTGCTCGTTAGTCTCAAAAAGTTCTCTCGCAGTTCGGTTCTCTTATCACTCTGTACTCACCGCTCTCTCGCAAAGTGATAGTTCTCTCAGCTCTCTTGCCGCTCATATCTCCTCATCGCGTAATATTCGCTAAGTTCTCTCGCTTCTTGTCTCGCTGTTGGTACGTGTTCAGAAGTGACATATTCAGCAACACAGACACATAGACTATTGTAATATTAGTATTTAAAGTGCAGTGAAAGTGACAATCGTAATTAAGTTCGTAAACAAACAAAGTTATAGTAATAGTGGTAAAAGATTGTATATAGTAATAAATTATAGTGTAATAATACCAATTTGATTATTCCACCCCCAACCAGCGGATTGTGGATTACAGCAAACCGCCGTGTGAGAAGTTGGTACTGAGGTTATCAGCTCCTCAACACCAATGTTATCATTATCGGCTAATTCTTAACGAGTTTAACAAAAATTCCAGATGAAGAGATTCATCCTGGACACCAGATACCTCGGAGACCCTTGAAATTTGTTTTCAGCGACCCCGAATACCCCCATGTAACCAATATCAACTAATTTTAAATAAGTTTAACATAAAATCAAGGTGACGAGGTTCACCCTGAACATCAGGAACCTCAAAGATCATCACCGCCTTAAATTTGTGTTCAGCTATCCCCAGAATCTCTTTAAGTCAATGTCGACTGATTTTGAATGAGTTTAACATAAAATCCTGGTGACATGGTCCACGCTGGATACCTGGTACTTCGCAGACCATGGATGTCTTGAAATACGCGTTCAACTTTAAAAACTCCTGTGTAATTATTAGCGACAGATTCTTAATGAGTCTTATATAAAATCCAGGTGATGAGGTCCATCCTGCACACCAGTTCCTCCAAGACCTTGCCTTAAAATTTGTATTGACCAAAAAAACCCCCGCGTAATCAATATATAAGATAAAATCTAGGCGACGGGCTTCACCCTGGACACCATGTACCTCATCATCGTCTTAAATTAGAATTCAGCAACCCTGAAGACCCTCTTTAGTCAATATCGACTGATTTTAAGTCAGTTTATCGTAAAATCCTGGCGTAGAAAACAACAGGTACCTGCCAGACCATGATTGTCTTGAAATTTGGGCTCAAAGAATTCAAAAATTCCTCTGTAATCATTATAGACTAATTTATCAATGAGTTTAACATAAAATCTAGGTGACCAAGACCAGCCTGGGCACCAGGTACCTCGCAGACCATTGTTGTCATGAAATTCTTGTTTAACGACCCCAAAACTCTCGTGTTATTATTATTGACTGATTCTTAATGAGAGACGAGGTTCATCCTGGACACCAGGTGCCTCAGATACCATCGCCGTCATGAAATTCGTGTTCAGCGACCTCATAAAATTAAAACTTTTCGTTTGTCGGAGAAAAATTTGGTTTACAAACTTTCCTGGCGCTTTCCAGAAACAAAATTGCCGAAAATCTTATAACGTTTGCTAGAATTCTAGATATGGTTCATGTAATTAACTACCAGTTCAGAGTCTTCATCGATGTCTACCCACATTGGGCACTTCTAGAAATAGAAGGGGAGTCGTGAGGATTGAAAACCTTCAGATATTTTTGATAGTGGTTGAATCTGTAGTCGAAGTAGTCAAATCGTAAGAGATAGAAGTTAAAGAAGAAGATGAAAGTGAAAATGACGAGAAAGATAATGAGGAAGATGAATCCCAAGGTGGCCGTGGAGATGGAATCAAAAATAACGGGAAAGAAGATGTTTGTAAAAATGTTAAAAGAGATAATATGGAAGATAAAGTTGCAGATAGAAGTAAAGGTGATGCCGGAGATGAAGATAAATATCAAAATTTTTAAAAGAGAGAAAGAGTGTAAAGTCTTTAAAGTGTTAGAAGAGGCAGAGTGATTCTAAAAGACAGCAATTGCGACAATCAGTCGTGAGGATTGAAAACCTTTAAGTCTTGTAATAGTGGTTAAATCTGTAGTCGAAGTAGTCGAATCGTAACAGATAGAAGTGAAAGAAGAAGATGAAAGTGAAAATGACGAGGAAGATAATAAGGAAGATGAATCCCAAGGTGGCCGTGGAGATGGAATCAAAAATAACGGGGAAGAAGATGTTTGTAAAAATGTTAAAAGAGATAATATGTAAGACGAAGTTGCAGATAAAAGTAAAGGTGATGCTGAAGATAAATATAAATATAAAAGTTTTTAAAAGAGAGAAAGAGTGTAAAGTCATTAAAGTGTTAGAAGAGACAGAGTGATTCTGATAGACAGCAATTGCGACAATCAGGAGGTTGTCGTTCTATCTATTCCTCTATCCTTATGTGTGCTCTTTTAACTGCCTCATGTGGAGTATTGTCAAAGGCCACTTCTATATCTAAAAAGGCACATACTAAGGTTTCTGTCTTGTTTAAAGCGTCTTGGATTTCATCAATCAATTGGATCAAGGTGGTATCCTAACTTTAGGTAGTTTTAAAATATATTTATTTAAATCCAAAATCTATCTTAGTAATCCAAACTAATTTTAAAATATCCTAAGAAATCCTACTCGTCCTAATTACTAGAAAAAATTAAAATTTTTGAATCAATACCAAAAAATCCACTCAATTTTCCTTTGATCTTTATGACACGACAGTATATCCATTTTTAGCTCATAGTACAAATTGTTCAACATTTCTCTTATAATATACTTAAAATATTAACGTCACTACATTTTTGAATGTTTAATAACATATCCAGTAATAAGATGATTTATAAAAAGTGATTAATTTTCTAAATTTAGTAGGATCCAATCATGTAGACGTTACGTTTTCGTTTTTCACATTGTGACGATACGAATTGAGTGGGACTTGTGTGGAAAAAGGATAGGCAATATAAAAGCGTCGGGACGCTGATTTTATCCAGTTCTCTGGAAGTTAAAAAATATTTAACACAAGTGACTCATAACAAATAAAAAATGTCTTTGGAACGTCAAGTCCGTAACAAGGTATGTAAAGTGATTTTTTTTGTATATAATATAATAATAATAATAATTTATTTAAATAAATACAAAAATTTTGTTAATTAAAAAAAATGATATTTTTAAAAAACTTAAAGTTCTGTTTTTATTATTTAAACTGGTTTTAATTTTTTATTAATTTATGACATGATATGACCTTTCTTCACTATTTTTTTAGAGTTTTTCATGTTTTATTTTAATTTTTTTTTATTCCCTTTCTACAAATATCTACGTTAAAAAAATCAAGTTTTCACAGTCTCACGATGTTACTTCTTCTTTTTAATAATTTGTCTCTAAAAGTGACGTCTTAGTTTTATAATAACTTATGTATTTTAATAAATATACGAGAAACGCTTTTTCTGAATTTAAAAATAAATAAAAAAACGTACTTTTTTTCAAAATTTATTAAAAATATTTTTAATTAAGGGATGCTTTTATAAAAATTAATATACATAAAGAAAAATATCATTTTTTTCTAAACCTCTTAGTTTTGCGATAACTTAAGTCTTTAGATAAATATACGAGGTGCGCTTTTTCTGAATTCAAAAATATATAAAAAAAACGTATTTTTTTAAAAATCTATTAAAAATATTTTTAATTAAGGGATACTTTTATAAAAATTAATATACATAAAGAAAAATATCAATTTTTTTCTAAACCTCTTAGTTTTGCGATAACTTAAGTCTTTAGATAAATATACGAGGTGCGCTTTTTCTGAATTCAAAAATATATAAAAAAACGTTCTTTTTTTAAAAATTTATTAAAAATATTTGTAATAAAAGAATACTGTTAAAAAAATTACAGTAGATGAAGAAAAATATCAATTTTTTTCTATAGCTCTTAGTATTGCGATAACTCAAGTGTTTTAATAAATATACGAGGAGCGCTTTTTCTAAATTCAAAAATATATAAAAAACGTACTTTTTTTAAAAATTTATTAAAAATATTTGTAATAAAAGAATACTGTTATAAAAATTACAGTAGATAAAGAAAAATATCAAATTTTTTCTATAGCTCTTAGTATTGCGATAACTCAAGTGTTTTAATAAATATACGAGGAGCGCTTTTTCTGAATTCAAAAATATATAAAAAAACGTACTTTTTTTAAAAATTTAATAAAAATATTTGTAATAAAAGAATACTGTTATAAAAATTACAGTAAATAAAGAAAAATATCTATTTTTTTCTATAGCTCTTAGTATTGCGATAACTCAAGTGTTTTAATAAATATACGAGGAGCGCTTTATCTAAATTCAAAAATATATAAAAAACGTACTTTTTGAAAAATTTAATAAAAATATTTGTAAGAAAAGAATACTGTTATAAAAATTAGAGTAGATAAAGAAAAATATCAATTTTTTTCTATAGCTTTTAGTATTGCGATAACTCAAGTGTTTTAATAAATATACGAGGAGCGCGTTTTCTGAATTCAAAATTATATAAAAAAACGTACTTTTTTTAAAAATTTAATAAAAATATTTGTAATAAAAGAATACTGTTATAAAAATTACAGTAAATAAAGAAAAATATCTATTTTTTTCTATAGCTCTTAGTATTGCGATAACTCAAGTGTTTTAATAAATATACGAGGAGCGCTTTATCTAAATTCAAAAATATATAAAAAACGTACTTTTTGAAAAATTTAATAAAAATATTTGTAAGAAAAGAATACTGTTATAAAAATTAGAGTAGATAAAGAAAAACATCAATTTTTTTCTATAGCTTTTAGTATTGCGATAACTCAAGTGTTTTAATAAATATACGAGGAGCGCGTTTTCTGAATTCAAAATTATATAAAAAAACGTACTTTTTTTAAAAATGTAATAAAAATATTTGCAATAAAAGAATACTGTTAAAAAAATTACAGTGGATAAAGAAAAATATAAATTTTTTTCTATAGCTCTTAGTATTGCGATAACTCAAGTGTTTTAATAAATATACGAGGAGCGCTTTTTCTAAATTCAAAAATATATAAAAAAACGTACTTTTTTTAAAAATTTAATAAAAATATTTGTAATAAAAGAATACTGTTATAAAAATTACAGTAGATGAAGAAAAATATCTTTTTTTTTTCTTTAGCTCTTAATATTGCGATAACTCAAGTGTTTTAATAAATATACGAGGAGCGCTTTTTCTGAATTCAAAATTATATAAAAAAACGTACTTTTTTTAAAAATTTATTAAAAATATTTTTAATAAAAGAATATTGTAATAAAAATTACAGTAGATGAAGAAAAATATCAATTTTTTTCTATAGCTCTTAGTATTGCAATAACTCAAGTGTTTTAATAAATATACGAGGAGCGCTTTTTCTGAATTCAAAAATATATAAAAAAACGTACTTTTTTAAAAATTTATTAAAAATATTTGTAATAAAAGAATACTGGTATAAAAATTACAGTAGATGAAGAAAAATATCAATTTTTTTTCTATAGCTCTTAGTATTGCAATAACTCAAGTGTTTTAATAAATATACGAGGAGCGCTTTTTCTGAATTCAAAATTATATAAAAAAACGTACTTTTTTTAAAAATTTATTAAAAATATTTTTAATAAAAGAATATTGTAATAAAAATTACAGTAGATGAAGAAAAATATTAATTTTTTTCTATAGCTCTTAGTATTGCAATAACTCAAGTGTTTTAATAAATATACGAGGAGCGCTTTTTCTGAATTCAAAAATATATAAAAAAACGTACTTTTTTAAAAATTTATTAAAAATATTTGTAATAAAAGAATACTGGTATAAAAATTACAGTAGATGAAGAAAAATATCAATTTTTTTTCTATAGCTCTTAGTATTGCAATAACTCAAGTGTTTTAATAAATATATGAGGAGCGCTTTTTCTGAATTCAAAATTATATAAAAAAACGTACTTTTTTTAAAAATTTATTAAAAATATTTTTAATAAAAGAATATTGTAATAAAAATTACAGTAGATGAAGAAAAATATCAATTTTTTTCTATAGCTCTTAGTATTGCAATAACTCAAGTGTTTTAATAAATATACGAGGAGCGCTTTTTCTGAATTCAAAAATATATAAAAAAACGTACTTTTTTAAAAATTTATTAAAAATATTTGTAATAAAAGAATACTGGTATAAAAATTACAGTAGATGAAGAAAAATATCAATTTTTTTTCTATAGCTCTTAGTATTGCAATAACTCAAGTGTTTTAATAAATATACGAGGAGCGCTTTTTCTGAATTCAAAAATATATAAAAAAACGTACTTTTTTAAAAATTTATTAAAAACTTATTAAGTTAAAGGATACTGTTAAAAAATTAAAGTACATAAAGAAAAATATCTATTTTTTTCTAAAGCCCTTAGTTTTGCGATAACTTAAGTGTTTAGATAAATATACGAGGTGCGCTATTTCTGAATTCAAAACTATAAAAAAACGTACTTTTTTTCAAAATTTATTAAAAATATTTGTAATAACAGAATACTGTTATAAAAAGTACATAAAGAAAAATATCTATTTTTTTCTATAGCTCTTAGTTTTGTGATAACTCAAGTGTTTGAATAAATATACGAGGAGCGCTTTTTTATTATAAATAAACGTTGTTATACTCTGTGTAAAAATTTTATATTTAATTTACTGATCTATTAAATGTAAAAAAAATCGTTCTAAAATGTCCTTAGAATCTTAAATATCTAGCATTCATTTTAAATTAGTTTCCATAACTTTAAAATTGTGATAAAAACAAGTAGTTTATTAAAATACCTTCTGTAGTCTTTAAATCATTTTAAATACTATTAAATTTTATATTTTTGTTTACAGCTCGCTGCAAAACGTGACCCTAAACAAGACAAAGAAGCTCAAGAATGGATCGAAACTATTCTTGGTGCTAAATTCCCTCCAGGTGAAGCCTACGAAGATGTCATTCGTGATGGTACAGTACTATGCCAAGTAATTAACAAATTGAAACCAGGATCCGTCCCCAAAATCAACACCTCTGGTGGACAATTTAAAATGATGGAGAACATCAACAAGTAAGTTTTAATGATAAATAAATTTCAAACTATTAAAATTTTGGCAAAATGTATGTTAATTGGAGCCCATTTTAATTCTTCTTTTTATCATCATTCTAGTTTGTAGTTTCCAAGATCTATATCTCTTTTAGAAGAAAGCGAGAATTTTTGAAAAACTCATAAAATCCTTATTTATTCATAAATATCCCCCTCTTGTGCCAGCGCTTCTACCAATGTTCGAAGCACTTCTGGAACTCGATGGCCATTAGCTCTTTCTTCATCGACATCAATGTCTTCTCGGCCTTCTTTGAAGCGTTTATACCATTCATACACTCTTGGTAGATTCATCAAATGCCACAGTCAACATTTTGAATGCATTGGCCCACTTTATATTATTTAGATCATCTATGACAAGGACATCTTTTTGTGGATATCACAGTTGACCCTGATCTAGATTGGAATGTTGCAAACAAACAAACTTAACTATTTTGTTTATGGACATTCCTATCTATCTCACTTATCAATATTTTATATTTATCTCTATTGATTTATAACATAACAAAAATTCTCAAATGACTATATATAGTTTAAAAAGGCCAGTAAAATTTTAATCGAATCTAAGTATAGGTGGACTAAGAAAATTCAGGATCTAAGAAAATATTTATATAACTTTAATTGCAGTTTTATATGCGCTTTAAAGTAAACATTTGGATTAAATTTACTTTTCAACAAAAACTGCGATTTGTTTTTTTGAATATCATAAACAAACTCTATTTTAAACTTGATTTCAATCGTTGTATCAACTTCGAATCTTTATTATTTTAAGTTTCAAGTATATGTTGAAATTAGATTTCAAACAAAAATCTCTGGACCTATTTTCGCTAACAGATGCGTGATGTTAACAAATAGATTTTCTTCTGGATACCCAGTCTAAAATTAAATTTGCAGTTAAATATTCTGAAATTTTTTCGGATTGTGATCATCAGTATATTTAGTTGATTTATTTAAAGGCGGGAGGATTTTGAGATTTGAATTAATATTTTTTTGCTATTTTTAGTTTTTATATCAACATCAACAAGGCGTGTCATTCCCCAGTGGAATGTATGCCACTTTTCTACATAGATTTGATTCGTTTAACGCGCCTTCTTCATGGTTCTTTTCACAAGTTATTATGCGACTTGGGTTTCTCTACGATTTTCTTCAACTCTACATATTTACCTCCAGTTTCTCACTTTCACGACAAGCGTCCTAGTCCTTCCATCTTTCTTTTGGTCTTCCTCTAATGACTTTTTTAATTAGGAGGTCGTGTGTTCTCTTCATCTCCTTCTTTGAACTTTAATGCATCTGACAATATTTACCTCCAGTTTCTCACTTTCATGACTATCGTCCTAGTCCTCCCATCTTTCTTTTGGTCTTCCTCTAATGACTGTTTTAATCATGAGATCGTGTTTCCTTTTCATCTCCTACTTTGCACTTTAATGCATCTGACAATATTTCCCTCCAGTTTCTCACTTTTATGACTATCGTCTTAGTCCTCCCCATCTTTCTTGTGGTCTTCCTCTAATGACTTTTTTAATCAGGAGGTGGTGTGTCCTCTTCATCTCTTTCTTTGGAATTTAATGCATCTGACAATATCTTCACCTATTATCGTATCTCTAATTGCATCATTCATTCTTCTTCCCATTTCCCTTTTTTTCCATTTTTATTGCACCCGCGATTCTCTTTCTTCCTCTCAAATATTCTTAGTCTTTCTTCGTCTTTACTTGTGAGGCACATTTAAATATCCGAATTATAACGATTTTTGTAAAAAATTTCGAGATTTTTTTGTAAAAAACATTTATGGTTTCATTTTCTTTATATTTATTTAAATCCAAGATAAACACTTGAAAACTTGTTAATATTGATAATTTGCCAAATTTTACAGTTTATAAGCAAAATGTCGCTAATTGAGATTATCACCTGATATAAATACATCTAACAAATGATGCCAAATGCAATTTAGCACTCTGGACTAAACATATGCATTATGTTGACAAATATATGACTGTTGTCCAACAAATAGATGCTACGATATTAAGGAATACAAGATAACGAGCTGGTTGATAGAATAGTCAGAAAAGGAGTAGCCACAATATTTTACAGTCACAGAGTCAACTTTAAGGGTACCAAAAAGTACTGTCCGCTGCCGAAAGAAAGCCATGGACAACACAACCAACACCAGGGGCACATCTCTGGCCAAGAGACCCCTTCCAGAGGAGCTAAAATACTGCAGGAATCAGCTAAGAATCATAACAAGATTCCTTAAAGGACATGCACCTATCAAGGGACACCTGCAAATGGGGTTAATGGAGGCCCAACCTGCATATTATGCGACAGGGAACCGCACATACTGAAGACAGTCAATTTTTGGATACTTATAATTTTACAAACATATGACACCCATCCAACTAGTAGAGGGTATCAAGATCCTAGAGTGGGTGACATGAACCAATGAAAAAAGTGTAATAAGCCCAATTAGGCTGTAGTACGACTGTTAACTATATATCAAACGGAATTTTATTTTATTAGTTTGAAATTAAATTTGAGTTCGAATCCTACTGACTGCGTCATTGTAATACGAATTAACTTAAATTCTAACTAAATAGAATTTAAACAATATTGAGTTCAAAGAATTAACTCTTTCTATAGATACGATTTTCTTTCTATAACTGAAGAGGCTAACTAAGACTTTCCTTCCTTGGTTTTTAATTGTTTCTTTTTCTCGTTCAAAAGTAGTTCTTCATTTATCTTCTGCTATTATTCAAATCTGTTTCTTCCAAATGAGTCTTAAGGGTTTAGGTTTAACATATTTCGTTTACTTGTTTCTTGTATGTAAAAGTTAACTTCCTGTTCATTTTTTTCCTCCTCCATCTCTCCAGGTTTAATTTAGTATCCATAGTTTATAACTGTGAGTGTTAGAGGATTATTACTAACTTCTTATGAAATTTACTTTTTTTTAGCTTCCAAGCTGCGATTAAAGCTTATGGCGTTGCAGACATTGATGTGTTCCAAACAGTAGACCTCTGGGAAAAGAAAGACATTGCTCAAGTCACAAACACTCTCTTCGCTCTTGGCAGACAAACATACAAACACCCAGAATGGAAAGGACCATACCTAGGACCCAAACCCTCTGATGAAAACAAAAGAGAATTCAGTGAAGAACAACTTAAAGCTGGTCAAACCATTATTGGGCTTCAAGCTGGACAAAACAAGGGTGCCACACAAGCTGGACAAAATATTGGTGCTGGCCGTAAAATCATTATTGGAAAGTAGAGATGATATTTATTTTTTTATTTTTACACAATTTTTTATGTTTATTTACATGTAACTGATTGTTTAATAAAGAATTGATATGTTTTATTTTAACAAATATGTACTTTTGTCTTTTTTTAGTAAACCTTTAGTGTTTTGGGTAATTCTCAGTGTTCGTACATTAAACTTTCTTTTTAAATTTGAGGTAACAGTAGTGACAAGAAAAAAGTAAGTTATGTGTAAAGGTACAAATACACCATAAGCAGCTCTTATACTTTAGATAAGGGCAAAGTACTTAGTGTGATCTAATAGGTAATTATATCAGGCAGAATGGCTTAAAAAAGTATGCTTAAGCTATATCTTAATTTAGACATATTCATATGTGGTAACACGTGTACTGTACAAAGAACAAGGAGCCGTCGTTAAGACACACCAGGCATAAACGTTCTGACTGATCCGTCTAAAGCAGTTTAAACTAGTAGTCTTCTTATTCCCGGAAGATACTGGGCGATCGATCCGTCTACGGCTCTAACACCCCCAGGGTATACTACGAACGTCAAAAAACACAAATCTCAGCCTATTCTTTAGAAGAACCACTTCCATAGACACCCAGGAAACCTGCTAAATGTATAGTGTCTGTTATAATAACACCAGACCCCCTACGAAGACTTCTGATATCATTACTCCAGACCATCACCAGAGCTACGCCCTGGAAGCTCACACCAGACCTTCTACGAAGACTTCTGACATCATTACTCCAGACCATCACCAGAGCTACGCCCTGAAAACTCACACCAGACTTTCTACGAATACTTCTGACATCATTACTCCAGACCATCACCAGAGCTACGCCCTGGAAGCTCACACCAGACCTCCTACGAAGACTTCTGACATCATTACTCCAGACCATCACCAGAACTACGCCCTGGAAGCTCACACCAGACCTCCTACGAAGACTTCTGATATCATTACTCCAGACCATCACCAGAGCTACGCCCTGGAAGCTCATACCAGTAACAACCAGCAAACTCTACAAAGTAGTGGAAATCCCGAAGATCCACGACGTTTCACTGTTTGGCGATATGGTACTATGATGTTCCTCGACTTAGATTTTTGGATTATGTCAGGAATTAAAGAAGGGTCATATTCCAAAATTACTGTGTTACAAACGATCTTTAAAATCGATGAAATAACGATTCTCTGTAACTGTGTTAAATAAAATTTAAGTACCATAGTGAAAAAGACTTAGCCTCTAATTACTTTTATTTAGATTTCATTGAACCTGCGAGTTTTTGTAGAAGATTACCTAAACACAATTTAACACTTCTTGTGCAACTAAAAAGAACTGAATTACAGGATACTTTAAAGTAATACTTAAAAATATATGAATTATAAAACGCACATGTCAAAACGTAAATAAAATTGTAACCGCTCGTCCAAAAATTCTAGAACACCTAAAAATATTTGGAACGGGAGATAAATTCAGGTGTAGGTACATTAAAACTAACTAGTTTTGTGTACAATGTGTGTGGGTTAATTCTTTTGGATGAATTCCAGAAATCTGTATTATTTAAACCGAAATAACAATTAACCTCTAGACATATGTTTCGTTGGTATTTGAAATTATTAATATTAATGAGAGGAAAAGTTGTAAAATGACTGATAAGTGTTGAAATTCAGTTGAGAAGGTGTTATATAGATTGTTTGCTATTATTATATGTTGTTGTATCAATCTTAATATACTCATTAAAATAAAGGCAATAGCCGAATAAGTATCGATGGTACATGTAAAAAAATCTCCAAAGCCAAATTTTTAGCCCAAGATGCTCTTTCTATGCTCAAAAACGTGTTTTTGAGCATGGGAAGAGTTTTATTTCAACAGGCCTAATTTTTAATTTAACTGCATCTCCACAATTGATCTTCTTTTACATTGATCCAGTCAAAAATACCAAAAACAATATACATACATATTAGGGTGCCACATTGGAAATTATACTTATGCCTATATGAAGAATATTCACAACCGCCTTCTAGCATAATATCGGATCTAAAGTATTAAACACCTCCATTTTCGTAAGTAAATGGCAAAATATAGAACACCACATTTAAAGGGAGCTAAGGTTCAAAATGATGAAAAAATGAACAAATTCGAATAAACCAGATAAGGATAACTATATAATGAAATCAGAAGATGTTAATTAACGAGAAATGCTGAGTTTTCTTCTTCTTCTTCGTATTGCGTTTATTTCAAAATCTGAACAAGTTCTAATGTATAAGATAACTGAAATTTTGGGTTATCTTCTGTAAGCTCTTTCGCTGCAATAAATAGTCGCCTATTGGACTTATTATTTATATAAGAATGGATCCAAAACATCCTCTTTGTTCGATCATCTTCAGAGCTTAACATCTTTCTGACTGTCTAATAGATGGTCTACCTGCAATCTCTTTTCCATTGGCTTTCGGTATATGAACTTTTTTTAATACTTTAATGGTTTCTGTTGAAAGGAGGTATCTCCTTGAACTCCATACTGATCTTTTAATATTTTTTATCTTTTATCCAAATAGAAATTGTTGGGTCTTTCGCCATCTACTGAGTAGGTAGTTAACTATGGATCACATAATATCAAATTCTACACTAAAGTTGATTTCACTGGTGAATGAATTCAAATTCTGTTTGCTAGATGAAGGAACTACTAAATTTAAAACATAACAGTTTAGATTTTTTTGTCTACATTTAACGGAAAATAGATGGATTCAAAAAAATGCAACTAATTTGTAGAATTAATTTATTTAAACCGTATATACAGGGTGCTTCAATTACTACAAACTCCTGTTATTAAAGACGATTTAATTGAATTTGCGTTTATACAAAATCGTGTGATTATTTTAATTAAAAAAGTAATCATAAAATATGCGCTTAGAAGGACTTAGATAAATTTTTGTTCGATAGGTTTTTAAGATAATTTTGGTCTTTATCAGTAGGTTGTTTACATTTTTGCTTATCTATGAAAAGTTTACTTTTCCTTTTTTACTAGTTTTTTGCTTGGTTTTGCAATAAATACAATAAAATCCATGAAGTTTAACAAAGTTTGATAGTTACCGCGATAAAACTGCCTTTTAATTACCTATCTTTAATCTTTACTTTATCAAATTTTAAGAACGTTTATTTTAAACTGTTTTCACGAATTCTTACAATCTGTTCAATTTTAACGATTATTATCTATAATACATTACAATTTCATAGATTTTCTAAAAATAAAACTTTCTTTACATATACAGTAACAGAATATGCCTTGTAATACCGACAAGCGTTCCTTCATACGAGGGTGATTTGGAATTATTTTTAAAAACAAAAGATACAATAAAAATACGAAAACCTTAATTATTTTTCAACATAATCTTCTATGTATTCACCTTTTTAACATCAGAACCTGGGATTCCAAGAGTGTACAAAGGAGAGTGTTACAGTATGAAACCTGAAGCAAAACGTTTGCAGATGGATATCCAACTTTCTCTCCAACAGGCACATGCAAGTTGCTGTAGATGGACATTCTTCCAACCTCTACAAGATCAACGCTGGAGTTCCCCAAGGATCGGCTCTAGCTCCTACTCTATTCTTACTACACATTAATGATCTACTAGAAGCCACTAATAACCCGATACATGGTTTTGCAGATGATAGCAACCTACACTGTAGCAAAGCGCACAACCGTCCCATACCTCTAGATATTCTGGAAGAGGACAGAAGATCCACAACGGCTTCTCTCAATCAAGATTTGAGAATTGTAGACGAGTGGGGAAGAGAGAATCTTGTTAATTTCAACGCTTCCAAGACAAAGACATGTTGCCTATCCAACAAGAGGCAAACATGCCACTCATCTATTACAATCAACGATCAGACACTGGTAGCGGGCGACTCCATTACGCTGGTTGGTATCACGATCTCCCAAGACTTACTATGGAATGAACATATTGCATCCATAGCAACTGCAGCAGGAAAGAAATTAGGCTTTTTGTTTAGAGCACTGAAATATTTTTCTCCATCCAACTTAGCTACTCTTTACAAAGCTCAAATACGGCCTAATCTTGAATACTGCTCGCATGTATGGGGATCGGCGGCTCCGTCAAGGCTCGGAGTTCTTGATGCAATACAGAGAAGGGCAGTTCGACTAATTAACGACACCAGTATCACCAAAAACCTAGCCCCATTATCCCACCGAAGAGCAGTGGCTGATCTTTCCTTGTTTTACCGATACATAAACGGATTTTGTTTAGAAGAACTCCGCTCTATAATGCCTCCACTTGCCAGACCAGCCAGAGCAACGCGACGTGCCATCTCCATGCACTCTTATACTGTTAAGTGCCCAACATCGAGAACGGATCGATTCGATCGTTCCTTCATCCCCAGGGTCTCCAGATTGTGGAACTCCTTACCTCCCCACGTCTTCCCCACTCGTCCTAACTTGCAGGCCTTTAAATCCCAAATTAATAAATTACCTCTTCTGCCCCAATAGATGTTCTCGGTACATTTGTATTTAGGTTTATACCTACGAGGACATCCTTAATAAAAAAAAAAAAAAATCAAACATTGAAAACGTACAAATTGTTTTGTCTGTCTGTCTGTCCGTCTGTCTATCCGTCGGTCTGTCTGTCTTCGTTATTAAAAGGGCTAGAAACACAAATAAGATGCCAAATTAAAGTTCTTTGTCTCATTAAAACTCATTATAGATAAGAAACTTTTTTTATCACTTCAAAAAGATTGTCAAGCAAAGTCAATTGATCTTTATTTTATGGAAAAATCAGAACTTCTACGAAGAAATTAATAGTACTAGAGCGAGACTGAGTAATTTTCCCAAGCAGCACTGATTTATACAAAAATTTGGTTATAGGTTTAACTTACCCTCTACTTTAAAGTTGACCTTGTACCGAGAGTTGTTTTTCAGTGTTTTGGGGTACCAGGATGGTAGCCAAACCACCAACCTGGAAGAAAGTCTTCATCTCTTGCGAGAAATACACTTCCTTGATTCCTTTGCACAGTAGAGGCAAAGTGTAACGAAGAACACCACATTCCCATTGGCAGCGGACTAGCACATTGCCAGACTCATTGTTACGAGGACAAAATTAAATGGGCAATATCTAGCTCCTCTTCCTTCAAATCTCCGGGACTGGACGGAGTTTACCCAGTCCTGCTGCAGTTGGGTCTGGAGGAGCTCCTTCCTCACCTAGTGCAAATATCCAGAGCTTCCCTAGCTCTGATTTTATATACCGAAGATGTGGAGAGAAGTAAAGGTTGTCTTCATACCAAAACTAGGAAGAATGGATTACTCCATTCCAAAAGCTTACCGACCTATTAGCCTTACATCATTTTCATTAAAAACGCTAGAGAGGCTAAACGAAAGGTACATAAGGGAGAGATTCTACTGTAATGTGCTCCGGTCCATTTTTCAATTGTTGTAAGAGAGCATTTAGACGGATCGTTTGGAAATAATGGATAGAAAGGGGTGGACCTGTCCCATGGCCTGCAAGATAGCCTGATTTAAAACCCCTTGACTTTTTCTTTGGGGACACTTTCATATACGTCAGTCCTATGAATAACCTCGAGGAGCTGCAGCAATGAGTAGAACAGGTATAACATCAAATTCTAGCCAATAAAGGTATTTCGTCAGTCCCTGTGGCGAAGATGTCGTAGCTGCATTGAAATGAAGGGAGAGCACTTTGAACATCTTATTTATTTCTGTGTTTCTGTTGTTTGTTAATAAATATAATTGGTTTTTGTTCACATTTTACCCATTTCATTTTGTGACACTTTTTTTAACACCCTATATAAAGATTAGGGAACGCTTATGATTTTAAGGGAAAACGTACAACGGTTAGAAAGAGAGAGAGAAATACGCAGTACCGTAACTGTCTCTCTATACCGAAGCACATGCAATAAAGGAAAACTTATTTTTCGAATAATAAAACGTATGTAACAAAATATAGTTCAAAGTTGAAATTTAAAAAAAAAATTTAGCAGGATAATGCACAGATGAAGTGGGTGTTGCGATCTTCTTTCTCTTTTCAAGGGATAGCTGTAAGCCTGGCTCTCTTACTCTATTATAATAACTGTAGTAATTGTTTGTGCCAAGAGTACAACTGAATTTGATCTTTGAACAATGCCTTAAACTGTCTCAAAATTTCAGATGATTTGTCAAGTACATTTGGTAAAGCTTTATCCACAAGTTGTACATTGGGTGACGGTATATCTGTCTAAAATATTGCGAAGAGGTAGTCATCGTACGCTTCTTTTTAATGGTAGGTAAAGAAATGGTAGGCACTGCTATCTATTTACCTTTCAACATGAAAAAGAACCAATTCGTATTTAATTAACCCTCGTATAAAAAAATTAAACTATACGGGACTCTTTCATTCTATTTTATAACGGTTCTAAAATTAAAGTTTGAGTAGGTGGAAAATTCACAGTATAAACAGATTTTTTGTCAGTTTCACGATACGAACATAAAGTATAGTCTGTTTAATTATAATTTCAATAGATTTTATTATACATACTTCAAAAACACGACAGATGCTTACACAAGATATGTTATTTTCATAAATGGTGTTAAAAACATATTTGGCACATATTTATTTTATTTTTAATAAAACACTTAACATGATTAACAGTAGTTAACTATATTGCACCTATGGATATTGGATATTTTACAAAAAAAAATCAATTTTGTATAAATTTGTAAAGTACGTGGGGCTAGCCTTGAATATATACAGCCTATTCAGCTTTTATTGCAACCTTTTCAATTTCACCATTCTTTGTCTTTCAGATTTCTCAATTTCCCCATTCTTTTGCTTCTAGATTTCTCAATTTCATGGCATTCTTAATATCATCCTTCCATCTCTTTTTTGATCTTCCCCGATTTCTTCTTTTCATGCAAGGTCTTCTCTGCTCCCATTCTGTGTCAAATCCTATCATTTGATATGTTACACTGCATCGTCTTCTTCAATAACTAGTTTCCACTGTAGTTATTCTCCTTTTTATGTCTTTCGTAACTGTCCAAACTACAGATTCATATGCAACACAATATTCCTCAAGCGATTCAAACATTCTAATTTTTTTTGTCTTTATTCTTTTTGCCTATAGAAGTGAACATTCTTGTTATGTTCTTGTACATATTTGCAAACCAAGGAATTGGAATTGGTTCTAAATCCACCATATTCTCCAGATCTGCCTCATAGTAACGTTTTCTGTTTGTAGATCAAAAAAGAATGTTTGCTTTAAAAAAAATTCAGCGATGATTGCGTCAATTCGCGATGAAAGCGTTGCTGTCGGCCAATGTGGTTCAATCGGATTCACGTCTTTCTAAAGTTCGTTGGCTGCTACTGGTGTTAGCTTCCTGGGCGTAGCGTTGGTGATGGCCAAGAGTGATGTCAGAAGTCTTCGTAGGGGATCTGGTATTGGTGTAACAAACACTTACAGGCTTTATAGATGTGCGTGGAAGTGGTGTCATAGGTCTCGGTGGAGGAGTTCTTCTGGATTAATAATTTTTGTAAGAGGTCTTATGTTTGTGTAACAAACACTTAGCAGAATTCTTGGGGGTCCGTGTAAGGGTGTCTCTGTAGAAAAGTCATTCCGAAAAATTGGTTTAGGATTGTGCTCTTGGACGTTCGTATCATGGGAACTTTTAATTCGAAACTATCTAGTAATGAGCATCATAGACGTATCGCTCAATATCTTCAGATGATAAAAAAGCTCTAGTCTCAACTTCCGTAGACAGATTAGTGAGAACATTCATGTCTGGTGTGTGTTAACTACCGCTACTTGATCTCGTACAGTATGCAGTGTTCACACAGTTGTATCGCACTCGAAGGTAACTATATTGGATAATAAAGTCAAATTTTACCAAAGAAAAAAAAACAGTTTTTACTATGTTTGCCTTGGAACTTTTCAGATTAATCGTAATTTCTGATGGAAAAATATTACTTTACTTAGAAATATTAAATATTTATTTAAATTTATGTACTTAACTAAGTAAATTATCCTTTCTAATGATATAATAAACTTGTTTGATATTGACCAAAAGATTTTAAAGAGTTTTTTTTATTTATATAAATTTTTGTGAACCTCTTTGTATTTAAATTTAATTAGAAAAAAATATGTTTTGCGATGCCAATATTTACTGGTTCCAAGTGTCGCGTAGGTTTAATGTGTCATCAAAACTTTTTTGCCAAATTTTATGTTTAACCATAAAAGAAAGGAAAGCGCGTAAAATCTTAAAATATCTGGAAATTCATAAAAAAATTAATAATTCAAGAAAAACTGAAAGAATGTTAAAAACTATAGTCTATTTTTTATTAAGCTGATATAATAAATCATTCTTGTCAAATTTGAATCCCTTAAATGTCTTACACAGTGAACAAATATTTCTAACCATCTAACCATCTACAAATGGTTGATCCAAGTATAATCCAGGTAGAAAATGCGATGGTTTTTCCTACGAAAATCTTTGATAATCCCAATAATCTCTTTTCCAGAACACAACTTCATCACTTGCAATTAATAAAGAATTTCTACCATGTTTTTCATATCCATTATTAAGTTCTTTAATTCTACTTCATACTTTACTTCTACTCATATTTGGTATATCTTCATCTTCTTCGACGACCTTTAACACTTTATCCAAAGTTGGTATTTCTTTCTTAAAATAAAATTGGTGCTTTTCAAAACACTTTTTAGTCCTTCCTAAAAATTGGAACACAGATCGAGGATGCACTTGAAGAAGACAAATTTCTATTAACAATATTCTTGTAAACTAAATCACTTCTTTAGTACAAATAAGATAACCTCCAATAACATTACATTATATATATAAACCTACCTACTATTAAGACACCATTTTCCTCTCAGGGTTTTCCAAAATAAGCCCTTAATAAGCATTTTTCAATACTGGGAATTTCATGTAATTGGTAACAGGTTCCATCTGATCTAATCTAAATAAACCTGGCATGGTCTCTCCTGTAGGGCTCCATGTTTTAAACACTGCTTCCTATGGGAATATTGTGACCAGGTTAGGCACCAACAGTGCACCAAGAGTCCTTGCATGCACCCCATGCGTGCAGGACTCTAGTTTGATCAGCTGAAGATCATCACCACCGCTGATCTTCAGGTAGGCATAAATTCAGGTGTCCCAAGTTCTTGAGGATTTAGATGACTATCCTTGAGTTACTGTTGCCACAGGGCAGTTCCCTTTATAAGAGATCTGAGTCCTGTGACTAATTCCTCAAGGTGGTAATAAGTTTCAGGGTTCGTGTCACCGAAGATGTGGAACCGTTTATGGTCCAAGGCCTCACACTCGAATAGAATGTGAGTTGCCGTCTTATTTTTCATAGTGCACAGTCGGCACGAGGTGGGTTCCTGTGTCAGAATACCCATCCTTCGAAGGTGTAGTCTGAATGGTCCATGCCCAGTGAGCAGGCCTACCAGTACTCTTATCTGACTCCTGCCAAGATTCAGTATGTCAGACGTCAGTTTTTTGTAGCCTTTGAGCTTCAGCTTCGAATGCCTCAGCCCTACAGTATTACTTCAGTGTTTGGTCGACTATTCCCAGACCCAGTTCCTGACTTTGGTCCTTACCCAGGCTCTAGGCAGACCCACTACAGGTTCTGGACCAATAAATCGTGTATCCGCTCCCTTCTTGGCCAGAAGGTCCGCGATTTCATTGCCCTCAAAACCCTTATGCCCTAGCATCCACTCTAAGAAGACCTTTTTGTGTCTAGCCAGTTCATTGAGGTTTTGTATGCACTCCCAGATCAGCTTGGAACTAACCCGGAACGGTTTTAAGGCCAGCAGTGCAGTAATAGGTTAGAGAAGAAAAAATCCCAACTTCCTCTTGCCTCTTTCTTTCAAGAGCTTTTTAAATTATTTTTCCTTGCGAAGTAGAAGTTTAGTTTTGTGAGGAAATTTTTCTGATTTTTCTGAATTAAGTAATAAAAATATACAAAGAAGGCGTTTAAAATAATCTTAAAATTTATTTTAGAATATGAATAATATTTGTGCCAGGAACGTTTCATACATTACCTATCTATACGTACGTGTGTATATAAAGCATGATTCATTCTTTTGCTATGACCGAAACAAATTTAGATTTGCGATTTTACGTGGGCTGAAAAACAACTAGAAACTAGACTAATTTTAAAATAATTTTAATTTTCTTAGAGGTATTGAAAATTTACTGAAGGTCATGTGTAGCAAATTTTCCAATTGTTTAGTCTTATGAAAATTAATTACTTACACTCGTTAACTATCAAGGAAAAGTACGTTATTGCTAGAGTTTAAAATATTTCTTTCCTACGATAGTCAAACTGCTTTGAAGGCACTACAATCTACCATGTACGAGTCCAAAACTGCAAAGAACAGTTTCTTAAACAACTGTAACTTTGCTGGGAGTTGCAGGGCATAATAAAAGGATTTTTAAAAACGAGATTGCTAATAATCCCGCAAGAGAAAGAGCTAGTACTCCTCCTATAAGATTTGAATGTGTCTGTGGCATTTTAAAATGCCGCAATATCAATGATATCGTACTCTTAGAAGATCTGTATTGAAGAACCATAGTCTCCTCATTGACATTCCTACCAGTAGATTATATAAAAGAGAACAGTTATCGCACAGTCAGTTTTTGAAGACTTCAAAATGCCTCCACTAACCTATAGCATCCAACCTTTGGACCTTTATAAACTAGTAGAGGGTACCAAGATCCTGGTATGGGAGACATCATCATCTTCAGCCATTATCAATACACTTCTGGATGAAAGCCTCTACGGATGCCCTCCATTTCTGTCGATCCTGCATATTCGTTCCAGGGATCTGCAAAACATATAATCCCATCTATCATGCGGTTTTCTCCGGGGTGTACATTGTTCTCGTGGGCACCATTCTGACTATCTTCTTGCTATATGCCTTGCCCAATTTCATGTCGATCTTAAAATCAACTTTATGATGTCTTTTACTTTCGTTTGACTACGAATCCATGTATTTCGTCTTCGATCTCGCCGAGTGGTACCCATCATGGAACGTTCCATACTACGTTGTGCCATTTGCAGCTTTTGGATGGCCTTAACTTTTAGAACCCATGTTTTATTTTTCTTCCCAATTAACTACAGCCAATTGACGATTCAGATTTACAAAATCTATCACTTCATACACCAATTTATTGACAATTTTACTACTGTTTTGTAAATTAATTTGGATAATATTATTCATAAATAACATTTTTTGACATTCAGAATAAAACCTTATATCAATAAAGTTAGATAACAATAAACTAAACAAACAGGTGTCAGCAACCCAACGACAAATTGTAAATTTAACAAAAGAAAAATACCTATATTCTACTTTTACACAAACAAATTGGCACATATCCAACTTTCCTAACTTTTTAGCAGGTTTCACATAATACAAATGTATAAATATTTCTACTATGCACAAATGCAGCGAAACACAATGACCTTATACACATTATTCAACTAAGTAAAATTGTCTTACTTTTTGATGTAACTTTTATTTTATATTACTGATCATCTCATTTAATCTGTTAAATTTTTATTTATTTTCCTCTTAATTTAGTTTATTTTTGAGATTGTTTCTTAGTTATTTTAGATACTTAATCTACGAGGTTTGTTCAGAAAGAAACAAGAATTTTGAATATCACGGGCTATGTACATTTATTTTGTTTTTCCTTATGTTGGGACACATGTACTAACTGTATTACTTTGTGGTTAGTTTTAAGTGCTATAAGAACTTCTTAATTTGTCTATGAAGAACTTACTTTCCAAATGTGTATGAGCATAGCTCAGATTCATCCTTGACGATAGATAGATAGATAGGTAGATAAGAGAAAGTTCAAAGGAGAATGTAGAATATAAGGACCTGTTGTAGGACTTATGTCCTTTTCAGGGAGTTGATGGGAAGGTTTGGATGCTCTCACAAAATTTGCCATTTGTAGAAGGTTGGTGTTGCTTCTAGTAATGCTCTCATCCAAAGCTCCTTGAACGTGCTGACAGATTTTTTTCCTTTTGGGTGTCAGTGTGAGTGTGAGTGGAGTGTGACCCACGTGGTGCAATGTGGAATTGGGAGATTGACGCTGTGGAGGATGTCCTCCGTCGTGAGGCCTTTTACATCCCCCGAACTAAATATGCTGTCTAATTACGACAGAAGTCCAAATGCCATTAAGAAGGAATGAGAGACAGAGAGACTGTTATTTTTATTTTTATCTGAAGTTCTAAGTTGAATTGTCAAAATCTTTAAACAGAGGTCATATGCGTGTGCGTTTTTCTGTCTCATTTTCAACTATCGCCAAAGCGTTCTATAAGAAGCATAACTAAACATTTCGCTTCCATTGTGGTGGTGATTTTATAAAAGCTTAAAATTACTCCCGAAGTTGAAGCCTTTTGAGTGGCCTCTACGTCGGCATACCCCTGTCCGTTCATGGGCAAATGTAGTCAACCGAATAGAAAAAAGTCGCATAGTGCAATATCCGGAGAATATGGGGAGTGGTTGATGGTTTACACAAGATATGATGGTGCATTATAGTGCAACAAGCGCCAGCTGCCTTCTTCGCAATATTATGGCCTCAGTTTTAATAAACAGACACACTCTTTCGACAAATTCGGGTGTAATCACAAATTTCTTCTGACCATCATGTTCGTCGTCTTCCAGCGACTCACGGCTCTCTTTGAACTGTGTAAACCACTCGTAGACTTCAGCTATGAGATGAAAAATCATCACCATAAACTTGTTTCAACAAACGTTATATGTTTTAAGTTTAAAACAGAACTTAAGATTGGCTCTTTGTTAGATACTCAATTTTCGACCGATGTGAAAAAGGGACTTTGAGCCGGATAACTCGGCGTGAGGTGGTTTGATTGTTATGAAATTTTCACAGAATATCAATGAAAGATGTACCTATCGAACAGATAGCGCTACTTTTCGAGTTATAAAAAATCTGCTTATCTTTATCAAGGTAACGCACTCATAATGCGTTTATTGTTTTGTTTTTGATTAAATTTAAATAACTGAAAAACGAAAAATGTATCAGGTAAAACCTATAAAACATTTTCTATCTATAGGAACTTACTTTTCAAATGGATGGTGTATGAGCATAGCTCAGATTCATCCTTGATGATATACCTCGATAGGTAGATAAGAGAAAGTTCAAAGGAGAATGTTGGATGTAAGGACCCTATTGTAGGAGTTATGTTCTTTTCAGGGAGTGGATGGGAAGGTTTGGATGGTGTTAGTATCGGTCACCGGCCCCACTTTGACAAAATTTACCATTTTTAATAGGTTGGTGTTGCTTCTACTGATGCTCTGTGTCTTCTGATCCAACGCTCCTTGAAGGTGCCTAAAGATTTTTTTCCTTTTGGGTGTCAGAGTGAGTGTGAGTGGAGTGTAACCCACGTGGTGCAATGTGGAGTTGGGAGATTGACGCTGTAGCGGGTCTCCTTCCTCGTATGGCCTTCCAGCTAAATATGCTAGCCAATTACGACAGGAGGAAGGAATGAGTGAGAGACACTATTATTTTTATTTTTATCTGAGGTTGTAAGTTGAATTGTCAAAATCTTTAAAAAAGGTCATAGGTGTGTGCCTTTTTATCTGTTATTGCAGAACTGGATATATCCAAATTAACGCGTTTTTCTGTCTCATTTTCAACTATCGCCAAAACGATCTATAAGAAGTCGACGCCTTTTGGAAGGCCTCTACGTCGGCATACCGCTGTGCCTTCATGGGCAAATGTAGTCAACCGAACAGAAAAAAGTCTTATAGTGCCATATCCGGAGAATATGGGGAGTGGTTGATGGTTAAAATACCATTTTTTGTCAAAAAATCGGACACAACATGTGATGGTGCATTATAGTGCAACAAGCGCCAACTTTTGACTTTCCCAAACGGCTTTTTTTTGGGTTTGGTTCGCTTAGGTGCTTCCATGCGCAACTTTCACGCTTAGTTTCGGGATCGTATTGAAAACACCACGTTTTGTCACCAGTCACAATGTGGAATTTGAAGCATTTTTTGGTCATCCGTAAGCTTGTGCGGAACAAACCGTAAACACATCTTTCTTGTGACCAAATTCCCGGTCAAAATGAGACAAATAGAATCTTTGGAGATATTTAATTCTATTTTGTCGCACTTTTAATAAACTTTTTCCACAATTTCTGGTGTAATCACAAATTTCTTCTGACCAACATGTTCGTCGTGTTCCAGCGACTCACGGCCCTTTTTGAACCGTGTAAACCACTCGGCTATGAGATATACAATCATTACCATAAACTTGATTCAACAAACTATGCGTTTCTGTACATGTTTTACCAAGTTTAAAACAGAACTTAACATTGCTTCTTTGTTCGATACTCATTTTTCGACCCATGTTCAAAAAAGTACTTTGAGCCAGATAACTCGGCGTAAAGCGGCTCGATTGTTATGAAATTTTCACAGAATATCAACGAAAGATGTACCTATCGAAGGCTAGCCCCAATACCAGATGGCGCTACTTTGCGATACACCTCGTGTGTCTTAAAAACCCTTTTCGAGTTATAAAAAAATCTCCTGATCTTTATCAAGGTAACATATTCATGATGCGTTTATTGTTTTGTTTTTGTGTAAATTTATTCGAAGACTTTAAAATTGAATAACGGAAAAATGAAAAATGTATCGGGGAAAACCTATAAAACCTTTTTTAATACATTTTTATAAACCTGTAGGATTAAAATAGGGATTGTTATTTGTTCCAAAGGGTTTTGAAAGCTTGTAACCAGACGCTACAAATAAAAACTATTATCCTTTTCTACAAAATAACTGCACAAAACTTTGGCTTTTTGTATTAAACATGTTGCTTTTTAGTATTTCGATAAATTTAATATGATCACAGATAATTCTGGATGCTTTAAACATGAAATTAACAGCAAATTTCACTCAATTTACAACATAGATTATGCGAAACGCAAATCATCCTAATGTAATATGAAGTTTAAAATTTATTGGAAAATTCTTATAAAAGCACCGGTTCCAACAAATTTTATTAATAGCTACGATAAAATCTGTTTCAAACTGTGAAATATTTCACACCGGTGTAAATAAAGCTCATCAACATTTACCTTATGAAAACGGTTTAAAAATAAATAGTTATTTCAAACAGTTTGACTCAAAAACCGAAAATTAATACTTTTTATATTTATTTGATATTTACATTTAAATTAACAATATATATAAATAATCATGAAAAAAATGATACAAACGTATCTCGCGCTATACTGTCAATATATTCCAAAAATATAAACTGAACTTATAACTCTATCAGTCCAAAGAAGGGCAAAACCAAACTATAGACACTGTGTTTCGCTCTGTTAAAGCTCATCAGCACAGTACAGGTTTGTCTCTTCAGTGTAGACTGGATAATATTTGTTATTTTTACTTGCGAAAGTTAAACACAATCGTAAGTAGCGCCATCTCTACTCCCAAAATGAGCTCTAGCAGAGCGAAACACGGTGTCTACAGTTTGCTTCACCCGTTTTCATCTGCCTACTCCCAGAATCTGCATGTTCCACTGTCCACTTTTCCCCTTTCCCACTTTCAGTGGACAGTTTCCTGTGAGAATTCCTGCGACTATTCTGAGTTGAGGTTTCTTAAGCTCTAAGAGTAATTTCGAGTAGGGCAGTGAAAACTTTGCTTCTATTTGGCATGGAGTGTTATTCGTAGGTTCCTTTTCACAATTAGGAACTTTATCCTAATGCATCATCTTGAGATGCCACAGAAAAAGTATTACTAGCTTCTTCTTCTGCGAGACTATCAAAAATCTCGTTTTAACAATTCCCTTATGTCCTGATACCCATTAGCAAAGTTACTTTGTTGTGTTTAACTAGTTGCTTTAACTGGATATTATTAATAGAAGATAAGTTGGACTATAATATGTTTAGCCATTTCATCAGCCTACTCCCATAATCTGGATGTTCACTTTTCCCATTTTACATTACAGAGATGGTACCTCAGCGAACAGTGTCCTGTGAGAGTTCCTGTAATTATTCTAAGTTGAGGTTTCTTAAGCTCTAAGAGTAATTTAGAGCGCAGTGAAAACTTGGCTTCTATTTGGCATGGAGTGTTATTCGTAGGTTCCTTTTCACAATTAGGAACTATATCCTAATGCATCATCTTGAGATGCCACAGAAAAAATATTACTAGCTTCTTCTTCTGCGAGACTATCAAAAATCTCGTTTTAACAATTCCATTATGTCCTGATACCCATAAGCAAAGTTACTTTGTTGTGTTTAACTAGTTGCTTTATAATAATAATAATAATAATAGCTGTTTATTGTCAAGATAAAAAATACAAAAATATAACAATCTATGTGACATGATGGCAGTCATAATTTAGTTTCTAATAAAAACATAGATTTTAATTGAATAAAGGTATTAAACTTTTTCATGACAATAGGTTCTGGATAGATTCACCTGCAACAAGTGCAGATGCCTCTCTCTACCCCCAGAACCCAAAACCCAAATTAATCCACAACAAAAATAAATTATTAAAAGTAGGATATTCTTAGCTCACTGTCCGCTCTACACCCTATTCTACATAATGTAATTTAGATATATGCTTGAGCCACCAACACACAGACTCAAACGCACAGTTAAATCAATAGCATCATTCTCATTTTCCGATGAAATACGGACGGACTCAATAATTTAAATTCAGCAGGGATATTGTTATAAGACGATGCGATATTAAATGAAAACGAACGGCGAAATAATGAGCTACCGTGTCGGGGTATAGTGAGAAGACCACGGTGACGTAAATTAAGATTATGAACATCCGTCCTAAATGAAATTCGATTAAACAGGTACGGTGGTGTTTTAAAGATGATTACCTTATGACAGAAAGAAAGAAAATGAAGACTCCTTCTGTTTTCCATGTTTAGCCAGCCGGACCACACCAAAGCATGAGATACATGCTGCCTCCTTTGTATGCCATAAATAAACCTTAAACATGAATTTTGGACTTTTTGTATCCGAGAAGAAGTGTAAACATCAAGACATGGGCCATATACAATATCACAAAAATTAAAATGACTCAAAACGAGAGAATCACAGAGCATTTTTCGTACTGGAGGTGACAAAGAATGACGAAAAGAATAAATAGTTCTAAGAGAATTATAAGCACGATTAGTTATTTTAGCAACATGTTCTCTGAACCTGAGCTCAGTGTCAATATACAATCCAAGGTCCCTGGCTACAGAAGAAAATTCAAGAAGATTACCATCCAATGACAAACGGAGATTTTCTTGAAGAAAGTTGCGATCCTTATTGCTACAAAATAGCAGCACAGACGATTTTGAATTATTTATTTTGAGGCCATGTTTGGACGATACACATAAAAGATTCTGTAGATCTTTATTAATGACCAACTCCGCTGTAGCAACATCCTTGGTATCAAAAGAGTAATAAAGCTGGGAGTCATCAGCATATAAATGAAACTTACAAACCTCGAGACAGTTATAAATATGACAAGTGTAAATTGAAAATAAGAGAGGACCGAGAACAGAACCCTGAGGAACACCATGATGCAACATCAGTGAATCAGACAACTCTTCAGAAATCTTTACCCTCTGTGACCTACAATCCAAATAACTGGCAAAAAAGGATACAGCATTGTCTGGATTTAACTGGATATTATTAATAGAAGATAAGTTGGACTATAATATGTTTAGCCATTTCATCAGCCTACTCCCAGAATCTGGATTTTCCACTGTCCACTTTTGCATTTTACATTACAGAGATGGTACCTCAGTGAACAGTGTCCTGTGAGCGTTCCTGTGATTATTGTGAGTTGAGGTTTCTTAAACTCTAAGAGTAATTTAGAGCGCAGTGAAAACTTGGCTTCTATTTGAAATGGAGTGGTATTCGTAGGTTCATTTTCACAATTACGAACTTCATCCATAAAACATCATCTTAAGATGCCACAGAAAAAGTATTACTAGCTTCTTCTTGTGCGAGACCATCAAGAATCTCGTTTTAACAATTTATGTCCTGATACCCGTTAGTAAACTTACTTTGTTGTGTTTAACCAGTTGTTTTAACTGGATATTATTAATAGAAGATGATTTGAACTATAATATGTTCACCCGTTTCATCTGCCTACGCCCTACTCCCAGAATCTGCATGTTCAACTGTCCATTTTTCCCATTTTACATTACAGAGATGGTACCTCAGTGGACAGTGTCCAGTGACAGCTCTTGCGATTATTCTCAGTGGAGGTTTCTCAAGCTCTAAGAGTAATTTAGAGTAATGCAGTGAAAACTTTGCTTGTATTTGGCATGGAATGTTATTCGTAGGATGCACTAAATTCCTTTTCAATTCATCCATAATGCATCATCTTAAGATGCCAAGTCTTACTAGCTTCTTGCGAGCATATCAAGAATCTCGTTTTAACCATTCCTTTATGTTTTTATACCCATTAGCAAAGTTACTTTGTTGTGTTTAACCAGTTGCTAAAGAAAATTTTTCCAGTTCTAGTTGCTTTGTCCTTAAACTTGGAAGATTATAGAGGCTCTACTGGCTTGGTTATCGGTATCAATAAATATTTTGGCTGATTAAGGCGTTTTTTAATGCACTCTTAAACACAGAAGTTCAAAAATTTTAAAAAATATATAAGATATTTTATAGATACTTTAACTAATATAAGTATTCTATTTCTGTATTTTAATGAAACTGAAATGAATTGTGATATAAATTGATGAAAGATTTAACTTAAATATGAAAATAACTAAAGTTTCTATATGAGAAGTTATTAGGTGAACGTTCCGTGATTCTTTATTTCTCTATTTCCGTAATACTTTTCTATTTTAGTCGCGACTGCATAGTTATGCCACTTCTCTTGTTGAAGAAATTAAATTAACCACACGTGTGTTAAGTGTTTTCACTTTTATGATATCTTTAAGATTTGTTTATAATGTTAAGTAATTGTTACATTTGGTCTTTATATTATGTTTGTTTTCAGTGAGCCAAAGTTTATTAAAAACAATCCTGATGCTTTAAATATTCCAATTTTGGGAATTAAAAAAGTCGCACGGTGCCAAATCAGGTGAATAGAGTGGATAATTCAATAAACAGACTTGAATTCCAGCCAAAATCTGACAAACATTGAGTGAGTTATGACTCAGTACATTGTTGAGCAAAACAGACTAACTTTCTGATTTAAAATAAACGAAAAAAAAATCGACAAAACAGTTATAAAATCATGGAAATCAACTCCAAAAATTGTAAATAAAAAGCGACCAAATGTGTTATAACTTTGATCAGTTTTATAATTCTCCTATTCCAGAAGTTACAGGGGGGACACACATTTTACCACTTTGGAAGAATATTTCGCGCAAAGTATTCAGTTTAGAAACAAATGAGATTGGAAACTCTAACTATCATTTTTGAAGACCTATCCTTAGATACCCCAAAATATTTTGTAGATTATCAATTTTAAATATGGGGAACCCCCAAATGTATTTATTTTTCTGTTTTTTTGTAAAATCCTAAGGCGGTTCACAGAATAAATCTACTTATCTAGTTTCAACAGTGTAGTTCTTAAAATTTCGGGAAAAAGTGACATACGGACAGACAGACAGACAGGGTTCCGTTTTTTGCCATTCGGCTACGGAACCCTAAAAACCTAAAAAACATTAATTGTTGGACGGTCAGTAAGTCTCTTATATTATAGAAAAAAATTTCATTAATACAAAACGATATGAAAGATCTATTTAAAAAATGATAGCAACAGTGTTTTGGTTAGCAAAAAAGTAATAATATAGGGATCAGTTTCTATAAATAAATACAGGTTGTGTATCAAATTAAATTTTTAAAATTAGCTACTTTATGTGATACTGGAATAGCTACCTGTGCTAACGCACGGTAATAATTTATTTATTTTTTTTAATGTTAGTTTTTCGTCCAAATACCATAAAATAAATTTTATTCATAAAATGTGTAATAAAAAATAAATGTTAGTCAATCAATCAATCGTCATTATATTAAAAAATAATATAATAGGTTACATCTAGTGAAAAATTTAAATTTCAAAAAATTGACAAATAGAATTTAGTAAAAAAAATTGGTATCAAATGGCGAGTTTCTGAAACACACATTTTACCTTTAGGTTTAATTACATTGCCTGTATAATTGTGATAAGCGATTACATTTATTTAGGAAATCGCCTTGATACAATTGACTGATGAAATCCAAGACATTCTAAACTGAAAATAAACTTTTGTATGTGCCTTTCTAGACATAGAAAAGACCTTTGACAATACTCAACATAAGGCTGTCAAAAGAGCACTAAATACTAGAGGAGTAGATAGAACGACTTCCATCTTGTTGTCGCAATTGCTGTCTACAAGAATCCTACTAATATTATATAGGCGAAAGTTTGTTTGGATGGATGTATGGATGTTTGTTCCTCTTTCACGCAAAAACTACTAAACGGATTTTAATGAAACTTTACAGTAATGTAGCTTATAGATCAGAATAACATATAGGCTATAATTTATAAAGATATTGTGTGAATTGTCCAAAATATAACGATAAATGTCATTTAAGTCTGAAAAAATTCTGCAATCTGCGAGCTACTCAGGCGTGTGCTTACATAAAGACCTTGATTTTATTCGAATTACACGCAGACGACGTCGCGGGCAACAGCTAGTTGTAGAAATAAAGATAGGCCAAGACACTATCTCCATCAATACGACCAGAGGCTGCCCATAGGGGGAGTCGTATCCCCACTCATGTGGAGTCTTACTGTGGACAGCTTACTCTGCGAATTGAAAAAACTAGGTATACCTTGCCAAGGGTATTTCAAGGACATGGTTATCCTCGCAAGAGGGAAGTATGAAAATGTCTTCTGTGACATAGTACAGAGAGGACTGAACATAACAAAGAAATGGTGATACTTAATATCAATCCTACCAAGACGATTTTAGTAGCCTTTTCAAGCAAAAAGAACCCTAACTTAAAAACCGTCAAAATATCGTTGAGTAAAAACAGAGGTTAAATATCTAGGGGTAGCCCTAGATAGCAGGTTACTCTGGAACACACACCAAAACGAGATAATACACAAAGCTACAAAAGCCCTTATGGTTCACAGAAACATTTTACGAAAAAATTGGTACCCCAAAGACATTGAAAAAGATGTACCAATGTGATGTGTGATGTGAGATCAATCATCACTTATCGGGCAGTAGCTTGAGGCACGAGAGCTAATCTGACTACTATGATGACAAACCTCTCGAAGATTCAGAGACTAGCCTGTCTATGCATCACTGGAGCAATGGGAACAATATATAGAATGGTCAAAGAAGGAACAATCAAGAAAAGACCTCGATCACTTCAGTTTTATCCAACTTGGGAAATGCCCCAAGATGACATGCCGAAGAAATTTAACTTTGTGAGAAAATTCACCACAAAACTAGGTAGTAAATCTGAATGGGACAAAGACACCATATTGGAGCTAAGCCAAAATACCATAAAATGGTATACGAATGGCTCCAAGACAGATAAAGGAACAGGAGCAAGGGTTTTTGGACCTACAACCAAATTTTCAAAAAGATTAGCATTTTCAAGCGGAAATCCGTGTTATTGAAAGATGTGTAGCATTTAATATAGAAAGGAACTATCGCAGTGTCATATGTGACATGAGTTGAATTTAATACCGATAAACGATTTTCCCAAAAAGTCTACGACAGATCCACAAATCCCTTATACCTACAGGGATTATATTTGCACGGTATACATTCCAGAATCTAAGTTTTCTGTAGAGGATAAAAGTGTTACTCCATTCATAATAAGAGGTTGAATCATTGATTTTCTTGTATTGGTGAATGAAATGAGCATCGTTTTGTTAGGATTGCATGAAAGTTTTTCCTTCGAACACCAAGTAGTTATGGCACTTTGCATGCGGCCAGCTATAATATTGTCCTGTTTACCACTTACCTTTTTTCTAAGATTTGCATAAGATCGTCAACTATCTTTGGCCACCTTAAAAGCAATAAAAATCTTCCTTGAGGACAGCCTCTGTAATGCTTCTTTGATAGTTAATTGATCTCCAAGATAGCTAACTATATTCCTAGTGTTTAGCATTGATTGTAACCATTAGATTCCTATTTTTGTTACGGCAGCTTAAGAGGTGTTATCGAAGGCACTCTTTAAATCTATAAATGAAAATAATGCAACTTCTTCTGTGTCAATAGTATTTTTAAGAACTTTTGCGAGTTAATGCAAGGTATCTATTGTAGATTTGTATCAAGTATTTTTTCTATACTATTTAATAGAAAGAAGGTGATACTTTTAGGTCTATATGACTTTGGTTCATCCGGAGGACATTTGCGACTCTTACCAATAAAGAACACCTAAACCTATTATTTTGGAATATATTCCATTTCATGGTATAGAAAGAATTAAATTTTATTTGATAAAATGATTGATTTATTAGTACCCAATTTAGATTGTTGTTTGTTTTTAATTTCGTTGTTGTTGGGTTCCATTGTTGACATTGATTTTGTTGCTGCTGAAGAGTGTTTGAAATTGCAACTTTTGTTTATTTTCAAATAATGCGTTGAATAAATTAATAAATACTTCTTTTATTCAGTTTTTGTAACTAAGAGAAATAAAAGCAACAACACACAGCATGGTATATGCATTAGATTAGATTGCCACACAGCTATAAATTGTCTAAAAAAACAATTTATTATTATAAAAAATTAAATAACATCCATTAAAGTGACAATTCAAACTTAATAATGGATTTAATCTATTTGTTTTTGTTGGGGTGTTGTAAAAATTTTGATACAAAGTAAAATTTTGAAAAAACAACCGTCAAACACATATCAAATTTCTGAAAAAGGTACGTATTTTAACGAATAAGCATATACATGCATCTACATAAAAATAGAACATAGAAAAGCTTATTCAGAGGTATTGGTGTGTCATGGCCCCCCTTTTTTGGGGTGTCGTGTGCAAAAGCAGTTTATAGAGTAAGACTCCTTCATCGCGGGCTTCACACTCGAATTAGTGGTAGTAAAGAGGACATCTGGGCCTTATCAACCACATTTTTGCGATTCCGAAAGGTAACCTATTTAATAAACGCGAGTGATTATACCCTAACATAAAAAAATAGTGCAAGCTCTAAGTGTTAATAGTGCTTTATAGTGCTTAATTTTGTATATCAATGGTTTTTAGCACCTGCATGCAGCTGTAGCCATATTTGGTATCAGTTATGTTATAATATCTGGCATAATGCCAACCAAGATTATTTTTAGTACAACTGTGTTTGTGTAATATTATGCCGATGGCCTAAAGCCAAGTGACCTAATAGCAGTGCTAGATGCCGCTTTATAACAATTTGGGATTTTTGGATTATTTTTAATATGTGATTATGAAAGCTTATGTTTTAGTGCACTTATCTTCTAAATATTCTGAAATATTTAGAATTAATATAAGAGTGAAAAATACTAACTTTCATATTTATATAATTTGATAAAACATAACAATTTAAAAAATTTCTAAATATTTTTAATTTATTAACAATTCAAAAATTAGAGATTTTTCCTACTAATTAACATTAACAGCTTTAGTATGCAAGTTAATGCAAAGCTTAAAAACTTATTTAAACTTTGAGTTGATAAATATTTTGTTTGTCTTTACCTTTAATAGAATTGCACTAACAATAAAAATTATACAAAAAGGGGACAATAGGAATTCATTATAAACACTTTTATATTCTACAATCACTATTGAAAATTGACTTTTCTACATCCAAATCCTTAACAGAAAGTTTGTGTTTGTCATCATCTGTCACTTTCTGCTCTAGAGCAGAAAACTAGATAAAAATGCGGACTCAATATAAAACAATATAAAAGTTCTTGTAGTTCGTTGTAACTTTGATCGATGTTTTAATAAATCTACTCACTAGATCTTGGTCAAACCAATTTTCGGTTGAAGTTTACGTAATAATGTACATTATAATTTTTTTTTGTTTTATAATTCTCTTATTCCAGAAGTTACAAGGGCTTACAAACATTTTACCACTTTGAAAGTATCTCTCACGCAAACTATTCAGTTTAGAAGAAAATTATATTAGAAGCCTAAATATCATTTTTGAAGACCTATCTATAGATATCCCACACGTATGGGTTTGGTTTGGTCTGGGAAACCCCCAATTTTTTTTTCTAATTTTTGTATAAAATCTTAAGAAGGTTCACAGAATACATCTACTTACCAAATTTCAACAGTATGGGTCCTAAAGTTTAGGAAAAAAGTTACTATGACATATGGACGGACAGACAAACAGATATAGCGAATCTATAAGGGTTCCGTTTGTTGCCATTTGGGTACGGAACCCTAAAAAGGTACTCAAAATGGTTTATTTTAATAAAACTGCCAATATAGAAAGCAAACAATACACATATCATGTAATCGTAGAAAAAATCTTGTGTGTTATTAGAGCAGAAAGCTCTTTGTCTCAAGCGACAAAGTCCATACTTTTTTAAGACCATATTCTCTTAATTTATACGTCTTATCTAGATCCAATGTTATTTTTTATACCTTTCTTATGTCTTGTAGCACTACAACCCAGGGTGGGTCTTTGCTGATTGCATAATTTGCTTCCATCTCAAACGGTCTTCCATGATGTTTGGATCGATGGGTATTCCCATTGTTTTTAAGTCTGAACAGACGTTATCTCATCATCGCATCAGTGGGCGACCTGATGAGGGTCTCCTTCTGGCTGGGGCCTCTTCCCAGCTAAGGGTCTTCTTCCAGCTGGGCCTCTTCCCAAATGTTAAAGAGTCTATGCAACCTAAGGGTCTCCTTCCAAATGGGCCTCTTCCCAAATGTTAAGAAGTCTACGCGACCTAAAGGTATCCTTCCAAAAGGGGCCTCTTCCCAAATGTTAAGGAGTCTATAAACATGTCCTGCTCATTGCAGACTTTGGTATTTGATTTCTTGTACGATGTCGCTGGCGTTATACAACAGGTTGATCTCGACATTAGTTCTCATTCGGTACTGGTTGGTATTTGGATCCGAAGATCTTTCTAAGGATTTTTCTGTCAAAACATCTAAGCTTCGTCTCCATTGCTTTTGTCAGCGTCAACGTCTCACATCCATACAAGAGCACCGGTTTTATACATTGTGATTTTTAAGGTTCATGAAAGATTCTTGGATTTAATGGTTTTGTTAAGGCTGTACATGCTTGCGGCTTGAATTTTCTCTTTTATCTCCTCTGCGATGTCGTTGTCAGATTCTAACCCGTCCCTTTTGCCTGTTTATTAACAAGTATTTGGTTTTCTCCTCATTGACCATAAGTTCAGTTTTCTTTGCGTCTATCTCAATTTTCCCGAAAGTTACTTTTACATTGGGGATGGAGTTTCCAAGAAGTTCAATGTCATCCGTGTACTAGTAGTAGTTTAGCCCATTAGTGGACCATAATGGAATTTTCTGTCATGTAATTTCCACTGCAGTCTTTGACTTTTACGAATAACCGCTATTGTTAAACTGTTTTTATACCAAGAGTACCTATAGGTTGATATTACAAGTGCGATATGCCACTTTTTTATTTCTTCTTAATGTCATTTTTTTGTGGTGTAAGTTCTAAATTTAAGAAAATTGGATGAAATATGTTTCAACTAAACTATACTTTACATACACGACTAAACAAAATAATTCCTCTTTTCGATAAAATGCTTAATCAAACAACACGTTTTCCTTATATGTTTTTCAAAATACTTGATATAATATATGAAACGCGGAATATTGAACATAACAAATATTTTGTATCAATTATGTGTAATTTTTGTTACAGACCGACCACATAAACAATCAAAATGCCTTTCAAACCCGCTGAAAACCCAAAGTGCCCAAAATGTGGAAAATCTGTATACGCCGCTGAAGAAAAAGTAGCTGGTGGATACAAATACCACAAATCATGCTTCAAATGTGGTAAGTACTGCTATTTAATAAAAAGTAAATATTCATTATCAAACAATATCGATCTGATACCAAGAAAAAACTAAATGCGAATCTATATTGAGAATAGTCGTTATCATTGTTAGAATCTATCAAAAGTATTAGCTCTAAATTTTGTAGTTGATGGAAGAGCAGAAAGACCGAAAGGTGGCTCTCAAAGAAGCTAAAAGCGCCAAAAGGCCTCAAAGTTTTGTATATACGTCTATTAATACTTTCTTCAAATAAAATGTGGCTTTTCTGACGCGCAATCGATGGTCGTTCTGATCTGTTTAGTTATTTATCGTATGGCTTTTTGACACAATAAAAGAAGAAAAACAAAATTAATAAATGAACACTTTATTTATGGGGTTGCTATCAGAAAATCTTTAGGTCCCCCATTATATGGGTACCTACATTCTTCCGTGATATGTCTGAAGGTATGGATTTCTCTGCAGTCACAGAGAGGAGATGGCTGCTTTCCCCACTTGTGTAAAAAGTAAGCACATCTGCTGTGTTGGATTCTAATTCTGTTAAGCTTGTGAGATCGAAACCCAGTGGTTTATGGGTCATACACAGCATTGTGTAGTTTAGTTGCGCATCCACTTTATGTACCTACATGTGGACTATTTGACCATATTTAGCATCTGAAAAAACAAGACCCAGAGCAGAAGAACGTAAAGTGGAGGCAGATGCTCCCCAAGTTGTGCCACACAGTTTTTGGATCATTTTGTTTCTTGTTATCAATTTTTCAGCAGTTTTTATTAGGTGCTTTCTGAAAGATAGTGTTCTATCATGGGTTATGCCTAGAAACTCAGATGTTTTACTGTATCTTAGTGTGGAGTTTTCAAATTGTATGTAGAGTTAACTTCTAGCGAGTTTATTATTTAAATGAAATCAAGTAACTTCCGTTTTGCTGGCGTTAGGTCGGAGCCTCTTTTCCTACTACTTCCAGATTTGTCGTCAGGGTTCCTTCTGATTCTTCGATAGAGCTGCACCTTGTCGCGAGTACCCAGTCATCAGTATAATCAAGCTTTCTCGATTTTATTTCTGGCATGTCTTCGATATAAAGACTAAAGAGGAGTGGAGCAAGGACTGATCCCTGTGGTAACCCGTTCTTTAGTTTTCTTGGGGAGTTGATGTCTCAGATCTACTTGAAACTTACATATATCAATAAGAAACCTTTATTGTAGACAAGTTAAAGATAAATTAAATTTCAGGAATGTGCAACAAAATGTTGGACTCCACCAACGTAACTGAACACGAGGCTGAACTCTACTGCAAAAACTGCCATGGTCGTAAATACGGACCTAAAGGTTACGGATTTGGTGGTGGTGCTGGATGTTTAAGTATGGATGATGGTGCACAATTCAAAACGTAAGTCAACTTGTTTTACTTCATTGACACCACACCTACACTAGATATTCAGAGATTCAATTTTTAAATTCAAGTAAAAATAGAACAATTTTTTATATCATTAAACTTACATTCCCAAAAACTGTACTTACGCAAGGTTCCTTACCAATTAAGAGTCCTGTTGAATTTTCTTTTGATTACACTCAGTTTGAATATAAAAATTCTAAACACGAACGTAAGTAGGCTCTACCAGGTTGAAATAGGTTTAAACAGATCCTCTTTTATCCTTGTATAGCCTAGATATGATTGCTCTCAGACTAATTAGGCTAAAAATAGACTCTAGTTGGTTGACATTTTATTCCAGAAGGGATATTTATGAGTAATTACTAACGCTAATATTTTTTGAGGTGTGCAACTTTAAAAATTGTCCAAACACTAAAAATTCTTTTGTTAAGAGGTCATATGCGACAGGATTCGAACCTGCAATCTTTACCTATATCCGGTAACGCCTCTAATAAGTAAAGATTACAATTTGGAGCCATGGCAGATGTGACATTTTTTTGATTTTCTTATTTAATTTACTAAAAAATTATTCTATTTTTATATTATTTTGTTCGTAGAGGTTTATTGTTTTTTATATAAATTCCTCGAGTTCTTCTCAATATACACGTACCAATAAAATGCTTTAGGGTAGTTTAGTTATCTGTATCTAACAGCTTTTAATAAAAGTATACAGTATACAGTGTACAGTATACAATATTCACACAAACAATTAAAAATTCCTTTATAATCCAAAGAAGTTTTTAGAGTCCAGTCGCTATGTAGGTGATGGTTGCAAAATTCATTTATATTTAGCAGTCTTTAATGGACTGAGGGCTTTCCTTATCTCTCGATTCCTTTGTTTTTATGTGCTTTTTGCGAATAAATGGTTTAGTTTACCTAATTTTACCATTTAAACTTAAGATAAGCTTAGCTAAACTCCACCATAGTTGAGTTTACCTTATCTTAAGTTTAAACGATGAAATCAGATATTTTATTTTATAAATGTAATATGCCATCTTAACAGTTAACGAAAAGATTCTTATAATGTATCTCAAATAGGTGCATTAACCAATAGTTAATATAGTATCAGCTAACTAATAACTATTCACCAAAATCTTCAAATTTACGTGGTTACATTCTCTATATATACGGTATACCTCTAGATAGAGCTTATATGGGATAAAGTAAGGCAAATTCTGAAGTTAGGTAATCCGCAATTATAGTCCATTGTTGAATTTCTTCGTATAGTTAGTTGAGTTAATTCCTAACTATCGCTGGAACACAAATACAAATCCTAGGACTGATAATGCTGGTTACCTTCCTAATATTTGCCATTAACACTATAGTGTAAAAAAATTGACTTGCTAGGTGTAGAACAATTTTCATCTCATTTTTCAGTCTAAGAACAAACATTAGGTGTGCAAACAATATCCTCAATGTTGAGGTTTATAAAACCACTGTTGCATTAGTCGGGTAAAGCTTCAAAAATCTAACATTTGATGATTTGTCAAATAAATTCTTGAGGCATTGCTTCCCACTCTTCAGTAAGCGCAGTTTAATTTCCATTACGATCCTTGACACACGATTTTTGACCCGGACTCTTCGTTTAAACTTATCCCAAACATGCTTAATTGGATTCAAGTCTGGGCTCAATGGTACCCATTTAATTTCTGACCCGGACTCTTCGTTTAAACTAATCCTAAACATGCTCAATTGGATACAAGTCTGGGCTCAATGGTGCCCATTTCATTGTGGATAAACCGATTCCATTTAGGGTCTTGTCCTGCATTATCCTAAATTTGTCACCAACGAATCCCAGATTGTCTCTAATGTAACGATCTGCTGTTAAACCTCCTCCATGTCATCCACCAGGTACTTTCCACGGACTCCACTGATCTTCATTCCACTCTACATGTTTTCGATTAAATTTTAATCGCCTTTTTTTAAAAACCTATAGTGGCTTCTCTTTTTGGCATTCAGTCATCTTCTAACGTTCCAAATACTGGTGACCTCTCCTCTGACTTCTCTAAGCTCTTTCTTGTTGATATTTAAAGGATTTTGCGAAGGAAACTTGATCCGTTCTTTGTGTTGTCACGCGTTTACAGTTTGATTCTTGTTGGTGGACAGAGTTACCAATTATAAACTCTGTATGTTTGGCTTATTTAGCTGAAGCTTTCTTTCTCTTGGATATGACGTCTGAGGTATCTATTTTTCTTAAAATTTTTAATGTGCTGGCACAAATGTGTAAGTAATAAAGGGATAGATTAATTATAGGATTGCAATGCCAACGCAAGAGCCTTATTGGTCAATTACAGTACAAAGCAAAATCCTGATACTCCTGCAATTTTTTTGAAGCGTTATTCGATTAATGGAAAAGCAGTGATTTTTAAACTTCAATAATCAAGATATTGTTTTCATGTTTCTTAGACTGAAAAAGGAGTTAAAAATTGGCATATAGCTAGTGAGCCGATTTTTGCACTCAAGTGTATATTAGAAGTATGCTGTATTTTTGGCATAATACGTTAAATACACTCTCGCTTATAATTTATTCTAGAATATAATCGGAAATTAAATCAATACTTCTCTTATATGTTGATTTTTAGCGGGTTTAACAATTTATTAAATGTTGGTTTAATTTCTAACTATTTTATTTATTCGTACGCTTTATCCGAAAGCCTTTGCTTAGAAATACCAACCAAGAATAATCTTGGACTATTTTGACATGTCTATTTTTTGCCTCCTTAGGCAAAACTAAGAAGGAATCTCGAAGATGGCGGCCCAAAAATGACATAAATGACATCAACAGTCAAGCTGTCGTTCGAACAACCCTAAATTTCCATCCCGTATACACTAATGTAATCTAGATCTTAAATTACATAGATAGATGTTATTATTTATAAATTTTCATATTGTTTTAAATCATAAAAAAAAAATTCGGTTATTTTGTAATAAGTAATTGAATAAATAAACTTTATTTAAGACCAAATATTTATATGTTTCAAGAGACAATATTCAAAAAACAATTTGCTCGAGAAACATAAAGTTTACTACGTTTATCTCGTAGAATTAGGATCATATCTCGCTCAATTGCGAACTACTCGCCCAAAGTGTGAACCAAGTTTAAGCAAATACACTTTCATTAAAAAGTCGCGATAATTGTTTGCTATTATGATTACCTATTTTTATGCTATCTTTTCCTCTATGAGATTCATAATCGTTAATTTTATCAAACCGGATTACAATTTAATATCGAGTTTACAATCTAAACGCAGCTACAAGAAAATATGATATTCTCGCTCATTTTCGACTCGTTTGAACGACTCGTCCAAAGTGTGTCAGGCTTAAGCAAATGTAGTTTTTTTCATTTTTTCCTTACAAAAGGTGCGATAATTGTTTGTCATTATGATTACTCATTTTTAGGTTTATTTTCTCTATGAAATTCATAATCGTTGAGTATATCAAACCAGATTACAATTTAATTTCCAGTTCACACTCTAAACGCAGCTATCAAAAAATATTAATAACATTCTCGCTCATTTTCGACTCATGTTGAACGACTCGCATCGAACTACTCGTCCAAAGTGTGAGTCAGGCTTAAGCAAAAGTAGTTTTATTCGTTCATTAAAAAAGTCGCGATAATTGTTTGCCATTATAATAACTTATTATTATGCTATCTTTTCTTGATGAAATTCATAATTGTTGGTTTTATCTAACCAGATTACAATTTAATGTCGATTTCACACTCTAAAAGCAGCTACAAGAGAATATGAACAACATTCTTGCTCATTTTCGACTCGCGTCGAGTTTTCTTCATTCTTTCATTAAAAAAGTCGCGATAACTGTTTGCCATTATGATTACTGATTATTATGCTATCTTTTCTTGATGACCGGATTACAATTTAATGTCGAATTCACACTATAAACGCAGCTACTAGACAATATGAACGACATTCTCGCTCATTTTCCACTCGTATGGAACGACTCGCATCGAAAGACTCGTCCAAAGTGTAAGTCAGGCTTAAGCAAATGTAGTCTTTTTCATTCTTTCATTAGAAAAGTCGCGATAATTGTTTGCCATAATAATGTCGAATTCACACTGTAAACGCAGCTACCAGACAATGTGAACGACATTCTCGCTCATTTTCGACTCATGTCGAACGACATGCCCCAAGTGTAAAGCAGCCCTAAGGAAATTTAATTTTCTTTAGGCTTTTATTAAAAAAATTCGCGTGTGTGTGACACATCGAGATAAACGTAGATTTTATATGTTTAAAATCCTGTTGTAACACCCAAAGTATCTTGTTTTTTGTTTATTGTCTAAATCCTACCTTATTCCTTGCCCCAAAAAAAAGTGTTGTGATAGTGTCGCTATGTCAATATCCTGTGGTAGCAGTTTTGATGGTGTACAATTTTTCCAAAAGTATTCCAAAAATACCATAAAACGGTGAGAACTTTTTTTAAAACTATCAGCATGGCTGAGCAATTAGATGCTGCATCGCCTATTAACAATTAGTTACCTAAATCCTAATAATCCCTTATTTCCTTTTCGTAGTGGGATAAGGAGAGTTCCCTCAATTGTGTTAATAATTTTGGACAATTCGCTATTAAAAAAAAATGATTTTTGTTTACACAATTCACCTTCTCCTGTTACATTTAATTTTAGTTTTGTAGATTTCTTTTTCAGCACTGCAGCTTTGGCCTATTGCACCTCTACACTTTATGCTTTTTATTAATTTTTTTATATTTTAGAATTTTCCAAGGACAGACAATCTTGAAATGTGCGTTTTATTTTTTTTTTTTTTTTTTTTAGAGAAGATGATTTAAATGCTAATTTTATATACAACATTGTTGATCTTAACATATAGTTTATTAGTAAATAGAGTCATTTCAGGATGTATAAATGACATCTAAACCTATTTTCTGTTGAAATGAATAGAAAATCTACACGTCTGACGGTCGAAGCAGCGCGCGCCGTAATATAAAATATGCGCCGAACTGAACGGAGAGCAAGCAAGCGTTTTTTAGCGCTCGTGTAAAAAATAAAGTCTTTTTTATTTGATTCTTAACGTCTATAGCGTAAAATCCAACATTGCTCTATAAAAAAGTGTCGCCTTTTAAAAGCTCTGGCGTATGAGTATCTATTTGTTTTATTTCAAAGTTTTTTAACCGCCGTTTAAAAACTTTCGTGTGAATGAGGCTTTAGTAGTAAAAATTCTGATTTACCATATTCTTTAACACATTATCTATGCCTTACAGCTTACAAATCTAAATAATATTGCTATTAAAAAAAGATTACCTAATCACCAGTAATGTTTCAGTTATTTAGAATCAATCGACAATTTTAAAGAGAATATAAAGATTCTTCAGCAGAGGAAAGAGTAAGTTTCCATTCCAATTTAATGTATTTGCCTTATTCTTCTACAAAACCTTCACAGAAAAAGTACACATATTACTTCTATTACATCTCTTTCTGTGTGATGGCTTCTTTGCTTCCCACTGAACACTATTATACAACTTTTAGTATTTATTTCTGGTTAAAATTAATCAGTTAAAGCCATTTGTGTAGGTTAAAATAGCTTTGGGGAACGTCTTGGAATCCCTGTATTATCTGAAAGAGCCAGATACCTACATTAGAAATGTAGATCATGGATAATAATATATCTCTATTGAAAAGAGTGGGACGAGAAAGAAAAGTTTTAACCAACAACAAGAAGCGTAAGAGAAGTTACCTAGACCTAGGCCATATACAAAGAGTAGAAAACTATCAGTTTGTTAAGATTGTTGATCTAGGGACTTTATCAAAAGCTTTTTCCATATCCATAAATGCTAAAAAGATGATCTTCTCTACCTATCCATCTCGGATGTTATATTATCTTGACCTGGCGCTTTGTTGTCCTTTAGGCTCTTTATTGCTTCCTCTAACTCTTCTATCGTTATCTCTTTATTTATTTCTTCTTGTTCTACATTTATTTCTTTATCTTCCTTTGTATCCTCTTGATTTTGGAAGTAGTCTTTCTATCTTTTCATTACTTCCTTTTCCTGAGTTAATATCTCTCCCTTTTCATTTTTTATTGCAGTTCTATTAATCTCTGTTTTTTAGCACTTTAAACAATTTCTGATTTCCTTTATAATATGTTTCCATTTTTTCTCCAAATTCTGTCCAGTTGTTTTGTTTCTCTGTCATCACTATATTTCTGTGTTCCTTGTATCAGTTCTTTTATTTAAATATTCTTTCTACATTTTCTTCTTTATTTTTACTTGTTTCTTGATTTCTTTTGTCCACCAAGATGTTTGTTTCTTATTTTTACTTCGATTGAAGACTCCACACGCTTTTTTTGCTGCCTTGATTAAAATATTCTTAAAAACTTTCCACTTTTCTTCTAGTGTTGTATCATTTACTTACTTCACTTTTTATTATCAGTTTAGAAGATCTTATTTCTTATACCGGATAAATTCAAAAAACGATAAAAATCAACTCAAGCGAGTACTTCATACAGGAGCACTTACTTATGGGTGTAAAAATTAAACAAAATAAATTTATTTTTCGAGGATTTTTTGGAAGAAGGGCACATGTCATGCTGTCCTCCTTGAATTGACTCTTGTATCTATCCTTTATACATTTTTGAAAAATTGATACAACGAATATATTCTGCTAAACACTGCATGTTATTGTGACTATCTCATCTATGTATGTACTGTTTGTGCTATAGTTTTGTTTATGTTTTGATTGTAATTTCTTTTGTATGTTTACTGTTTATTACATGTTCTTTCAAGTACTTTTTTTAGCCAAATTTCTGCCTTATATGTTATATGTTATATGTAATGCAACGTGTATTCCTATTTTTACAGTACATTGCAAAAAATTTAATCTTATACTGTTCTATACAACTATTGAGTTAGTTATTGTTTATTTTTCCTATATTATTATTTCTTATATATATTTAATTTGTCATAGTTTAACAAACTGTACGAGGGTTGTCTTTTTAGTTTTGCATATAGCCATAAAGACATAAAATATACTATAGACTTAAAGTACTTTACTAGTAGTATAGCAAGCGGGGTTCTGTGACCGATGGTAAGCATGCCATCCAGTTTGAACCGCTTTTGAACCACTTTGAACCACTTTAAACCACTTTTGAACCGCTTTGAACCGTTTTTGAACTACTATAATCTTTCGCTATGTTACAACAACAATCCTCATAGCCGAGCTCGATTCCTAGTTAACTACTACTTTTTTATTCAACTTACACCAAAATACAGTTGGGTGTGGCCAAAGGTAATTTGGTAACATCACTTGTACATGTAAATTTGGTGTCACACCTGGACAGGTAAATTTGGTGACACACCTAAACAGTTCTTGCACGGAAGGTGAGTGAAATTTATGGCGCAGGTTCTGAAGTGGATGGCATGCTTACCATCAGTCACAGAACTCCGCTTGCTATACTACTTTTACTGCGTTTCAAAATACGTCCCACCAAGATGGATACAGTTTTGATTACGTTCAAACCAATTTATAAAAGAAATATTTCAGTTTTTAGTTGACACCTGCAAAATTGCTGTTTTAAAGGCATGTATTGCTTCTTCTGGCGACTGGAATTGCTGCTTACGCTTTAAATTATTGATATTTGGGAACGTGAAGAAGTCGTTGGGACTTAGGTCGGGACTATACGGTGTATGGTCTAAAAATTCAATGAAACTCCAAAAACTCGATTGTCTTTTATACGCGATAACTTCTGGTAAACAAACGTTTATATACCAATCGCAAGTAACCGTTCTTCGATATTCTTAAGCAATCACCAGATTTTAACATAAAAGTTTCGACTACTTTCTTTGAGACATTTCGAGAATGGGTCACTTTTATTTTTTCCCCATCTTAAAACACCCATTGACGTCTATTTTCTGGTTTGTAGAACCGCTTTTGGCTCTTCTGTGAGCAAATGAGGGACCCAAAGGGAAACAAACTTCGTAACACCTAGTTCTTCATGTAGGATCTTTTCGATCGAGGTCCCGGTATGTTAGACAGCAATCATCTTTAATTAGCTGACGAACCGCATCAATATTTTGCTGTGTGAATATGCTGTTTTGGATCTAGCCTGGATTCGTCGCTGAGATTGGAGCGACCAAGTTGAAATTCACTATACCACCGGGAAATAGTTGACTATATGCAAAACTAAAAAGACAAACCTTGTACGCACAGGCAGTTTTATTTATAGAGACAGAATTATTCTCATTTCTCTTTACTCTCCATACAGAGTGAAACAAAACAAAAATACTAAAATAAACAAATAATTGTTTATAATATTGATATTTTAGGCAAATAAAATCATATGAGAAAGTTAAAGATAACATAACGAATATAGAGAACAAAAAACCGTAAGTTTTTATACTTACCCGAAAATTTAGAAAGGGAATAAAGTTGCCATGGATTCTGCAATCCCTCTTTTTTTATATTTTTGTAAGTTCCAAGTTACCTTCTAAATATAACAAAATCCTAAATCTACCGTTAGTATAAATCATTTAATCAACAATTGAAAAGGTAGATATCAGAATATAATACTTACATATTAGTAAGTATGGTAATTAACCTTGATCTCCGCACATATACTAACTAGAGGCAGTGTCCATTGCTCTTAACGCGACCGAGATAGATAAAATGTAACTATTTGTTGGTTCAGAGACTGGATGATGCTTTCACACAAAACAATATAGAAAAGTCGTGGATTTTTTCTTTTTTTAATAAACCATGAAAAACGTGTTCAATGAAATATTTTAAAGAGTCTGAATTTCAATTTTTATAAAAATCGGTATCGATTTTTAAAGATTTTTCAATATAAACTTTCAACCCTTATTTCACTCCTTTAGGATTAAACATCTGTCTCAGTTTGACGTTTCTACCAACAGCGGTTACGACTGAGCGTGCGTCATGGGAACATCTCCATTTTTATAAAAAAAAAATTTAGATTTTATTTAAGTTACTCACTGCCTTATTTTACGATGAACTTAACTTTACCTACCTAACCTATCATACCTTATATTAATTGCTAGAATAAGGTAGATATGAGACAATTGATCAAAGTAAGTCTTAAAAATTGTATAAATTCTGCTTTATACTGCTTCGAATACGCTCTATTCTTTTTTTTTTTAATTTAGTATATTTAAGGTAATTATATAAAATAAATATTTACAGAGATCCTGATGCAGTGGTAGCTCGTGCTCCATTACTTGCAAAAGCTTTTGCTAAAGCTCCTGAAGGTGAAGGTTGTCCAAGATGCGGAGGATTCGTCTATGCTGCTGAACAAATGCTTGCTCGTGGAAGAGTAAGTTCTATCTTTATTTCCTAACAAATTTTATAGCTATTATAGTATCTTTTGTAATTGGTAATATATTGATATAGAATTCCTTATTGGAACACATCAATAATAATCTTCTGGTTTTGATTCTGCACTTCAGAAAATCTCTTTTTCCCTTCTTCCTTTTTCTGTTCTTGTTTTTTGGTATCTATTTTGGTGATCTTCCCCTTCTCGCTTCTGTCACCTTCTCCTGCCTCCGCTGGTCTTCTTTCTGCTTCTTTACTTGCTAGCTTCTTCTTTCTGCTCCTCTCCTTGCTAGCTTCTTCTTTTTGCTCCTCTACTTGCTAGCTTCTTCTTTCTGCTCCTCTACTTGCTAGCTTCTTCTTTCTGCTTCTCTGCTTGATATCTCCTTCTTTCTGATCCTCTACTTTCAACTCTGTTTTTTTCTTCTCTTTGCTGCTATTCTGTGTGATTTATATCTTTTGATTAATTCTTCTTTATATCTATGATTTATTATCCAAAATCGAGTATCAGAGGTGCTTCGAAGATTGGAAGAACCGCTGGCACAAGTTTACTTTGAAGGGGGCAAAATAGATATTGATGAATAAATGAAAATTTTATGAGTTATCCAAAAATTCTCGTTTTTTTTTTTCTAAACATACTTCGTATAGCAAATGAGGAACTAAAAAAATGTTGCATACACTGCCATTTGTACATTTTACATGACTTACAGCAAATAAGTATGGGATACTAATTTATTTAAAACATGATTTGCTTTCCATACAGAATATATGAAATGAAGGATTTTCCAACAGAACACAGAATTTATATTTTAGCAGTGATATGCAAGTTTTTAAATAAATCTCTAAATGCTTAGGGTTGGCACAGAATATGCTTCCGCTGCAACAATTGTGAACGCTGGTTAGATTCAACATCACATTGTGATGGACAAGATGGATTGGTTTACTGTAGAGGTAGAAAAAAAAGTTTTTTATTTCTTTAGCATGAAGGTATATGTTGGAAATGGACACAAGTGATGTATTTTCTCCCCAATTTTGTTTGTTTGAATGTTTGTTCATGTTGAATTTTTGTTTTATTTTTTACCATTTTGTAACTTTTTATTTAAGGCTTTCCACAAAACCTGCTTCAAATGCGCTGACTGTAACAAGGGATTGGACTCCTTGAATGTAGCTGAAGGTCCTGATAAGGATATTTACTGTAAAGGTGTGTTTAAAACATCTATTTTAATATAAATATTATCATTAGATATTCGAAAGCATTGTTGAATGTCCTTAAATAATTGTTGTGTTGTGTCTTAGTTTGTTACGGAAAACGATTTGGACCTAAAGGATACGGATATGGTCAAGGTGGTGGCACCCTTCAGAGCGATTGTTTTGCTGTCAGGTACAAGAACAAACGTTTTAGTTTTCATGTGCTTTATTGAATAAATTAACTTAAATCTTGTGATATTAATATAACATTATTGTAAGAATCGTTTATACGACTGTGAAACAAAATTTTTAACTTATTCCAGTCAATTTCGAGCTAATTCTAATGCTAAGTCCACACTCTTCGAGAGTGTCTGCGAGACCAAGTGAGAGCGAGAGTGTGGTATATGCGCTCCTTTCGTCTCGGTCTCAACACTTTCGTCGAGTGTCTGCGAGACCTAGCGAGAGAGAGTGTGATATGTGCACTCGCTTCGTCTCGGTCTCCATATTCTCGTCGAGTGTCTTGCGAGACCAAGCGAGAGAGAGTGTGGTATGTGCGCTCCCTTCGTCTCGGTCTCCCTACTCTCGTCGAGTTTCTGCGAGACCAAGCGAGAGAAAGTATGGTATGTGCGCTCGCCTCGTATTGGTCTTCTTCACGTCATCTCGGCTTGTCACCATTTTTCGTATTGGATTTATTCAGATCAATAAATGATTTTTACAATAATCAAAAGCTGCTATTGCTCAATATTTTCTATGTAGATTTAAAAGTGATTCATAATTATCAAGGGCTGAATATATTAGTAAATATTTAGATACTAAATAGTGGTTATAATATTGAATCATTTTTTTCTAATTAGTCATATGTGTCTTAAGTTTATATCTTAATATTCATCATTTCTGAGCATTTACTTAAATGTTAATCGACTAAGCTTGGATATGCTTAGTAAATTAATTGAGGAGTTTACGTGAAAGATCACCGAAGACAGCGAAGATAGGAAAATGTATTCCATAGGTAGTCAATAAAGAGATTTGTAGAAAAATCGGAAAATCATTTGGGAAATGCTACTCGTCAGGTACCAAAGAAAATAATTTTTTTATTGAATCGTGACTGACAATGAGACGTGGATTTATTTTAAGAATCCAAAGTGTCCCCACTACTCTTATAAGGCGCGAGTATCTTCAGTATGACGTAATAAGTTTGAACGTTTTTTAAATGCTATGAAAGGAATCCAAATACTTTTTATCCACAGTAGTTGAATATAAAAAAAAAGACAATTTCATACCAAAAATGTTCAGAAATGATTTAAAACCCTCTCTGTAGACTATTAATGTATTTTATATTAATATATATAGCTTGCTATGCTCAGCGCTACGGCCCACGTGGAATCGGACATGCTGGGGGGCTATTCCTGGGGCTTATGTCTGACGCTTTGGATATTGATTGGCAGAGGTACATTTCAGCAAAATATTTATCGTAATTTCTCTTTTTATTGTTCTTGTGTTTGTCTATCTACACCTCTGTCACTCCAATTAACACTAACTAGAAGCTAAAGTAATTATATTCAACTCTTTTTTTTAATCTTGCTCTAATATAACTTTTAGTAACTTTGTAAATATTTTATATTAACTAAACAGCTGGCATATACAAATTGAATACAAAAAAAATATCATCACTTCTCATTCCAAAAGATTGATATAATATATGTCTCTTTAATCAATATTTTATGTAATAGCGATCAAGCTCCCAAGACAACTGTCATTGACACCACCTCAATCAAAGCCAAACCAGGCCAAGGTTGTCCACGTTGCGGTGGAGTTGTCTTTGCTGCTGAAGAAGTTCTTGCTAAAGGTCGCCAATGGCATCGCAAGTGCTTTAAATGCAAGGACTGCACAAAAACTCTTGACTCCATAAATGCCTGTGATGGACCTGATAGAGATGTTTACTGCAAGACCTGCTATGGAAAGAAATGGGGACCTCATGGCTACGGTTTCGCTTGTGGGTCTGGTTTCCTTCAAACTGATGGCCTCACGTAAGTGTTATCAAGAGTTATAAAATTTTACTAAAAAAGTACATCTACAAATTTAACTCAACACTGTTCCTTTATACAATTCTTAAGTATTATAATATACTTACAGCGAAGATGAAATTTCTGCTAGTCGGCCTTTCTATAACCCAGATACGACTTCGATCAAGGCCCCTCCTGGTCAAGGTTGCCCAAGATGTGGAGGAATGGTCTTCGCTGCCGAACAACAACTAGCAAAAGGAACGGTAAGTTCTTAACTTTTGTATTTGTCCCAATTTCATCTATCAGTCCTTTACTGTGAGTACGAGTATTTAATGGAGTAGTACACTTTTTTACTATTTTTAGATGTGGCATAAGAAATGCTTCAATTGCGCTGAATGTCATAGACCTTTGGATTCTGTTCTTGCTTGTGATGGTCCAGATAAAGAAGTCCATTGCCGCGCTTGTTATGCTAAATTGTTTGGACCTAAAGGATTCGGTTTTGGCCATGCTCCTACTTTAGTATGCGCTGATGTTACTGCCCCACCTGTTGTTCATGATCCTAGGCCTAACAGTGGTCGTAAAGCACCCCCTGGACAAGGTAATGCTTATTTAAATTACTTATATGTGCCATACTTAACCAAGGGTAAAATAAAATAGTTTAATAATCACAGAATATGTTAATATAGTGTAGTGAAGGTGTCTTAGCTTTAAAGAAAACTCATCTGCTTCTTAAAGGATCTTAAAAGAATTTGTTCAATAAGTATCGGGATTGGTTTCAAAAATTATTGCAGATATTATTACAATAACTTAATAACCTGCATCAATACACTTAGTTCGGCGTTTTTGCCACTCTGAAAAAGCCCACTAGAAGTCGGTTTCCGGAATACTGTTGAGAACCTTTGTCGTCGTTTTTTGAACCACCTCCATAGAGTCCTTTTAACTCCATTTTTATTCGCGGACACTAAAAGAAGTCTGGTGAAGCCAGGTATGGTCTGTAGGAAGGTGAGGCCACGTCTTGGTGAAGTTTCCAAATCTTTGCAATGGCTGGTCGAACGCACGTTACGCAATTTCACAGTTACACGTTCCAGTAGGCACAAACTCTTTGTGAACAATACCACATCGGTCGAAAAAAAATAAGAGGTTCAAGAGGTCTTTGGGTCTACGACACGTTACTCATCTTCGACGAGTTTCGGGTCTTTCCTAAAACATTTGTTGCCACTCAAAAACAGTTGAATAACTTAAGGTATCGTCCCTCTGACTGTTTAATGAGTTGAAGAGTCTTGGACGCGGATTTCTCGAGTTTAAAGCAAAACTTCACAGCATAGCGTTGCTCGAACGTCCGCTCTATGCTGAAGAGATGACATGTCACAAAAATCTACTTTCTGTCTCAAGACATGCCCGCAGGCGACTAAATTAAAGAGGGCCTGAGTGGTGGGTGGAAAAGTACCTTTCTACCCAGGCCAAACAGACAGGCTTTCCCACTCAGCTCCGTTGAGGATACAGTGAAGCAGTACCTACCGATACTTATTGAATAGACCTAGTAATTCGTTGAAAACTGTGATTAGTATTTTCTATTGCTTAAAATAAACTATATTCTTATCTAAAACGATTGTTCTTTATAGGATGCGGACGTTGCGGTTATGCTGTATATGCAGCTGAACAAATGATTAGCAAAAATGGTATTTGGCATAAGAGATGTTTCAGCTGTGCTGACTGCAACCGTTCTTTGGATTCTACCATTCTTAATGATGGACCTAATGGAGATATCTATTGTAGAGGTATGTATTCGGTATCATTATACGTAAATTAACATTTCTACTACCAAAGTTAAAATTGGTTATTAAAGATCTTCTTATTTTTTAGGTTGCTACGGTAGAAACTTTGGACCTAAAGGTGTTGGTTTTGGCATGGGTGCAGGAACCCTTACAATGGCTTGAACAAAGGACCCACTTTCTTAATCAATAGAACCTTTCAGAGTCAAATATGATAAGCAATTGGTCAACTACGGAAATCTTGTACTTTGGAAACAAAAAACATTTCAATTTATAAGATTTCTGTTCTACTAAACATTGGTTAAGACTGTTATAGATGATAAACAATCGATTTTACTTGCAATTACATTTATGCTTTGAAGCGCATATTTTTGACTTATTTTTTTTTTTGAGATAATAGTTTTTTATTCCATTTTTTTGAAGAAGGAGAGGATGTTAGTATTTAGAAAAATTGGTTCCAATTGCCAGTGAGTTGATAAACTAAGTTGAATATTATTTTGATTACCTATTTATACAAGATCTCTTTTATAGCTAAACCATCAACAAAAATGATAAAAAAAAAGATTATTCAGGATAGGTAATCAAAAAGTGATATTTAATTTAGTTGTTCCAAGGACGAACGACCAGGATATCCTGAGATGTTTTTTATATATCTACATCGGCCACTTTGTTGGTCTACCGACAGCTTAGCGCTTACGCCAACATTAATATTACATAGTTAAGTTTTTCGCTGATATACTGATTATACCCATTTTTTGTTTAGTTGTAATTAATGATGTTTTAATAAAACGTAAAATAATAAAAAAGTGCATTATTTTCATTCTTTGATTGGTTACCTATAATCAGTGGCAGATTAACACATTTGCCGCCAGTAGGCTGTTCAAATTTTGCCGCCCCTTGTGATCTCTGCACATCGATTCCCTACACGGAGAAAATAAGGTGGAAGAAAATGTCAAATTTTTAATTTAAAAACTAAAAAATGTTCTGTATTTTTATTGAACTTACAGTTTAAAACAATATTCCTATTAAATTATGTATTAAGAATCCGCTTAATGATGATAACATCAATTAAAAAATAAAAGTTTTAAATTACCATTTTGCGCGATTTTATATTTGCAAAATCGTCAATTAAATCGTCGTATGAAATATTGTTCATAAGTTCTGACTCTATGCACAAAAGAGCTAAAGCATTTAAGTTTTCTTGACTTAATGTAGATCGTAGATAGTTTTTCACCCGCTTTAAGCAAGAAAAGCTTCTCTCATCCGAACAATTTGTCGCTGGTGCTATATCCAAGTTTGGATAAATGTTCTCCAAATTCTGATTTCGCAGAAACGAAGATAGACTTTTTAATGATCCAGACTCAGGTTTTATTAAAATTCTTTCAGAAGAAAGGTGGCCTTGAAGGTGTACGCATTCTTGAACTAGCTCAGTTTCTAAATCGTTAGGATACTTTTTTTCCAAGAAATATGCTTTTTCCGTTAGGGTCGATGTTGTTAGTTAGAAATGAAAACTTTTCGTTAAATCTGCTGTAAGCGTCCTGACGTTGTCCTAACTCGGACACGAGTCTATCTACGAGGACGAGAAACGTATTAACCCGGAAAGTTTCACTCGCAGTCATTCTAATTTCTTCATCGGGTGTTTCGTCAAATCTTTTTTGGAACGAAGTGTCCTTTCGCGCGTTATGAACAGTTACGACTGACGCTAGGAGCTAGCCCAAAAAAATTCATACCAAAAGTTGTCACGACACTATGCACCGACACAATGCACCGACACACGCATGTTTCTCTTTCTCACAGACCAAAAAATAAATAACTCTCTCTCCCTCTCTCTCATAGATAGATATATTACAATTAAAAAGACACTATTTTAAATTAAAAGAAAATGTACATTAAAAAGGAAATACTGTAGAAAAAAACATAATTACCTATAATAGTATTATATTTTATTTCATCCTGTTTTTATAAATTAATAAATTCATAAACATTTTAAAAATAGTTCGTAACTTGACTACGTCAAATTACCTTAACTGTCAGTCACTGTCAAATATTTTAATTTTAAATTTTTTGTATTGAATTGTTAATTCCTGTTTTAAATTATAAATTTTTTTTAAAAAGATGTGTTATTTAAAGCTCTGGTATTGTATAAATGGACACTTTTGTTAAAAGAAACGAACTGTTAGGTAAGTAGAGATTTTATACAGACAATAATAAATGCTTATGTATGTATAAACACTCTGTTATGTTTACAAATTACTAATTCCTTCACTAATTAATCGAAAGAAACTTCGTTCCATCCGGGTGTCCCTTGACACCTCACACTTTTTTTTTAAATTTTCACCGTGTTCTTTGTCTCTCTGCGGAATTTTGTAATCGAATTTAAACCTATTACCCGACTACCTAGAGCTCTGAAATTTTCAGGATAATTTGGGATAATTTATAATCGTCGTCTTCTTCTCAATACCTAAAAAGAAAAAAATAAAAAGAAAATGAGAAATTAAAATACACAAGTACATATAAGAGATATTCAAAGAATCAAAATAATATAATTTATCTATAAAATATAAAATTCTAATAATCATGTATCAAATAGATAATGAGAGTAAATATTAAAAAAGTTTATAAATTTTACGATACCTTAGTAATTAAAACCGATTTTAAATAAATTAAGATAAAATGAAATAAGAAAACCAAATGTTAAGACATCAATGTAAAGTTTTACATAAATTTCAGTATAAAATATTAGAACTCATAGAAGGAAATAAAAAAAGTTTGTACTTACTTTCAGAATAGACAATGTTTGTTCTCAAGACATATTGTGATTTGTTATTAGTTTAATTTCCAAATGAAAAATTCTGAAAATAGAAAGACATTAGATTATATTGTAGATAAGATATTATAAAATTAACATTTCATTTAAAGTATAGCAAATTTTAAAAGAATGTCTATTGTATTAAAATGTAAATAAGGAATTAGGTATTAGATTTTTAGTAATTTTATTTGATTAATAATTTAGTAGGCGAATAGAACATAATAATGATAGTGTAAGATTGTTTGGGGATTCTGTTGTTAAATTGTTGATTTCCTGAATCTCTCTCTTGTTTTTTTGGCTTTTGAAGTGATAGCATGTAATAAATTTTGCTCCGTTAAAATTTCGATTTTTTTATTTAAATACTTATAAAAGAAAGTATAAAAGTAGTAAAAAGTGTTAACAAAGCCACAAGACAACTCCTGATAGCCACTGGTAAGAATTAAAGTTCATATATATGGAGAAATAAATGTTAGGAATGGTGTGCTGAGCAGTTCAGTTATATGAATGCTTCCTGAGTAATTTAACTAAAGTAAAACTGGTTTCTAATAAGAAAGAGAGTATTAGTTTACTCACCGTTTGATGCAAGAGCAAATTATTTCCGGATGAGAAGCAAATTTATTCGTCTACATCTATAAAGTGTCCGTATATCATTGATGTTCCTGGGAAATGGTTGGATTCCAATAGGAAATGATAGCCTGTGCCTTCGTTTGTCCAGAGAGAATACCAAAGCTTCAAAACACGGTATCTATTTCCAATTTTTTTTAAAAAATAAAGAACATTCCTGTGTTTGATTTTTCTGTAGTTGATGAACATTTGATTTCACTTGTACACTGTTTCACTGTTTAAATAAGTTGTTTTTACATTCTTTAATAAGTTTAATTTGATTTATTGATTACAAAATTCAGAATTTTTCATAACCCTTGATTTAATGATGTTTGAAATTTGAAGGTAATGTGTATAGGCGCACAAAACAATAAGAAAAAGTGAGGTTAAGGCAAGAACGTATATAAGAAGGATGCTCCACTTGCTTGGTGGGGGTATGCTTGCTAGATGGAAGCAATGTGGGCAAGGCGAGAGAAGCGACTTGCGCAAACGGCTACTGCGCATTAGCGCTGTCTCTGTTCTTCTCACTGTTCGTTCAAGAGTGAGAAAGTCAGTAGCGTGCTGGTGTTTGGTTTTTTTTTTGGTGAACTGTCAAGACAGATCCAAATGTCAAAGCGTTGTGGATAGAAAATGAGCTGAAATAAAACTTTTTCGATCAGTATATAACAATTACGGGTAAATTTAATACTGAATGAACAGAGAATTAAACAAAGGTAAAAGTGATTTGCCTTGTCGTGATATGTGGAGTGGTGATTTAAAAGATTTAAAAAGGATTGAGGACAATTTGAAAGCTTCATTGCTAGTTTCTTTTGATTCCAAGGTGTATTACTGCGGTGAATTGTTATCATGGATCACTTGGAATACCTCGGAAACTTTCAGGAATGTTGAGGAAATTCTCGAAACTTTGGATCGAATCTTTAACTAAGATACCTCAATTTATAAATAATGACACCGGTGAGAATTGTAAACTTAATTGATTGTGGTAGAAATATATGTAAATGGGGAATCATGCATTTATTTGACTGATATACGGGTTAATAACGTTGGCAAGGTAACATAAAGTACGGGCCTAAAATTTCTCCACAAAAACCATAGTTAAAAGTGCATAATAAGTTAGTGAAAACTTTATATCAATAATAAACCTTACACTGCCGAAGAGATTTCTGAAATAGAGGCGGAAATTGGAGATTTAGGAGCTGATTCGGAGGAAGAAGAAAGCGAGCCAGAAAAAAAGAAAGAAGAAATATTAACAAGAACAAGAAAACCATCTGCATCAACTGATAAACAACAAAAAAAAGGTGGAACGATTTAAAAAAAAGTAAACTATTAGTGTCTATTTTATCTTTATATTTCAATCAATTTTATTTAATTTCATTTCTTAGTTATTAGCTTAGAGTTCGCACTTCCCGTTCTACTTTGATAATTTTTCGCATTTTTTATAATATTATACTACATTTTATCTGTTTTAACTTTATTATATCTTTTTTAACTTTATTCATTGTGATTAATTTTATTTAATAAAGGTTTATTAGAAACTTTTTGTTTAAGTAAGTATAAAAGCATTGAAATTTTATAATAAATACAATTTTTTATGAGATTCCACTTCTGTCAACATTCAAAGTAATTAAAAGATTTTTTAATGGATCCTTATATAATCAATATTATATATCAACTAGAAAAAATAACATACCCCTTGCAATCAGCAACAGAAACATCTGAAGTTTTAAAAATAAATAAAGAAAATAAGAATTTCAAAATATTACATCAAAATATATCCAGTGTTGGCAAACATTTCGACGAATTTCAAATTTTTTTAGAAACTCTTGATATTTCGTTAGATTGTATTGTACTCTCAGAGACCTGGCAAATTAGGGACTCCCTTATTTTTAATATTCCAGGCTTTAAGACCCTATATAATTCAGGCAAATATAATCAGAATGATGGTGTCCTTGTATTTATAAAAACTGATATTTATAATTATCATGAAATAATTGATCTAAATGGTTCAAAGTTATTAAAATTGAAGGTAAATTTTAAAAATAAAGTATGTTTTTTATACTCATTTTACAGATCTCCTTCTAGTGATATTCAGAGTTTCTTAGATCAACTGAATGAAGTTTTACAAAATGAAAATGAAAACTCCGATTACAATTTCTTTGTAGGTGACATAAATATTGACTTATTAGTTGATACTGTAAATAAGAACACGTACCGAAGCATTATGAATGAACACGGTTTTTTCTCAACAATTAATACACCTACTAGGGTACAAAACAACTCAAAAACTTGCTTAGACCACATCTTTATTAAATCAAAAAACAATAATTTTGATACACTTATTCCTATAACAATATCAACTTCAATAACAGTTTATCATACCATCTTATTACAATTAGTCCTAATTGAAAAAATAAGTAAGAATTATGGTAAATCTCGGTATTACCAAATTATTAATAATAAAAAACTTGTCCAAGAAATACAAAAAATTTCATGGGATAATGTCTTAAATAAAACAAGTTTAGAAAATGAAACAAAGGAATTTTTTAGTTCCCTGCAGATGTGTATACAAAACTCCTCAAAAAATATTAGAATTAAAAGTAAAGAGAAAAAAGGAAAAAATGGATGACAAGATCTCTAATTAACTCAATAAATGAAAAAAAATCATTATACAACAAATACAGAAAAAATCAAAATAACGTAGATTTAAGACAAAATTATTTAAATTATAAAAAACAATTATAAAAAATAATTAAACAAGCAAAAATTAATTATTACAAAGAACAAATAAATAAAGATCAAGGCAATCAAAAAATATATGGAAAAATGTAAATGAAAAACACCAGCACGCTACGCTACTGACTTTCTCAGTCTTGAACGAGCAGTGAGAAGAACAGAGACAGCGCTAATGCGCAGTAGCCGTTTGCGCCAGTCGCTTCTCTCGCCTTGCCCACATTGCTTCCGTTTTCATTGCACACGGCAGCTCATAGTACAACATAGGGAGTGGAGCATCCTTCTTATATACGTTCTTGGGTTAAGGTCAAATTGGAATTATTGTACAAAAACATAATTTGGTATATTATTGTTGAATTTTATTAATTCTTTTTCAGTTAAATTTGAATCCATTTATTAGTTGAGATTTTTTGAACTCTGACCCTTAGAAAGAGAATAGATAAGAACTTATGTTAAAGTAACAATCATTAAAATAAAAGAAATTAAGTTGAATCTTACCTTATCCACATCTATATTAAAATAAAAAATTTTAAGGTATTTTCATATATTTTATAATATATATGCATTTTCGCTTATATGTTATAATATATTACTTACAAAACAATAATTATTGCAGGCTCAAAAACTGTATTATTTTATACAGGGTGTCGCAGAATTAACTACGGAAACTTCGTATACGTGTTCCTTGATGACAAATAAGTAGGGTCTTTCCTATAAAAAAAATTTTTTTAGAGACTCCTGTCAGAGTTATTTTGAAAGTTTTTAAATATGTCGTTCGTAGCCTAGTTGATTAAGCGTCGGATATGAATCAAAGTGACAGTTCTATTATGTTATCATAATGGGATCGACTACGCGAGAGAGAATTTTTTTTTTGTTTTACATGTGACAACAGTAATTATTATTTTAACTGTTAATAAAATAACTAATTTAGAAAATTTTTAAAAATTTTAGACTATACTGTGGACTATGCCGTAATCTATCTTGTAAAGCGCTATTTGCCAAGGGAGTAATAATTTAATAATAGTAATATGACTTATAAATCACCAAAAAAAACTTTCTACTATAAAAAGTTCTTTAATAAATTGTGATTATTTCATTATGAATCCAATCCTTTGTTTTGTTGCAATTGACCATTGTTTACAAATTTAAATAATTTGTAATAAATAATGTGTTCAAATTAAAAACTCCTGAAGACAGCAATCAAAGATTTGATAATTTATTTGTTTATTAATACAGTTCGTGAATACTGATGTAGTTTTATATTGAATAGGTCTTAGAATTTTTCCTTTAGTATTTTGGAATAAATAAATCCTTTGTTCTGGTTTTAATTGGTATGACTCATTAATTTTTTACAAAATTTCTATACACATAGGAATAAATAAGCTTCAATTTTTACCACTAAGTAAAAGGCTGGAAGGATCGGGATGAAATTTGGTACAGGGGACAGGGGTAGATTATGGTCTGGAACTAGATAAACGGGATATATCTATATTTATCCTAGTTTTATTATAAGCAAATCATTACAGTTGTTATTGAATCTTGATCTTGAATCGCGCCAAAACGGCTGAACGGTGTAGGATGAAAATTGAAATAAGGATAGATGGTAGTTGGGAATAGCACATAAGCTACTTTTCATCCCACGGGAACAGAAAAAAGGAACATAATTATATAGTTTTATGTTATCATTTTTTAGGAATCTCAAATTGTATTAATTTTTTTATATCTTTTATAGTTTTTAATATACGAGGGAATTATAAAATCTTTTTTGAAGTTGTAATTTACTCTAATGACTGGGCAACAAGTTTTTGGAGCGATTTACGTATAAATATAAAAATTATAAAATTGAGATAATTGTGGATTATCTAAATTATCAATATTAAAGAGTGTTTCAAGTCACCGTCCAGCGGGCGGTCAATAAAAGAGATCTCTCTCTCTCACACTCATAGATGACTCATAGATGACTCATAGATGACTCATAGATGACTCATAGATGGCTCATAGATGACTCATAGATGACTCACAGATGACTCATAGATGACTCATAGATGACTCATAGATGACTCATAGATGACTCATAGATGACTCATAGATGACTCATAGATGACTCATAGATGACTCATAGATGACTCATAGATGACTCATAAGTGACTCACAGATGACTCATAGATGACTCATAGATGACTCAGAGATGAATCAGAGATGACTCAGAGATGACTCAGAGATGAATCAGAGATGACTCACAGATGACTCAGAGATGACTCAGAGATGACTTAGAGATGACTCACAGATGACTCACAGATGACTCAGAGATGACTCAGAGATGACTCACAGATGACTCACAGATGACTCAGAGATGACTCAGAGATGACTCAGAGATGACTCAGAGATGACTCAGAGATGACTCAGAGATGACTCAGAGATGACTGTCAAATATTTTAATTTTAAAATTTTGTATTAAATTGTTAATTCCTGTTTTAAATTAAATTGAAATAAAAAGTAATTCTAGGTAGAATATACAATACCTCTGGTATTGTATAAATGGACACTTTTGTTAAAAGAAACGAACTGTTGAAAATAATGGATTTTTTTTTTTTCTATTTTGCTTTGAACAGTGTAGTAGTGTCGCGACTTTGTTAAGTTTATACAGGTTTTTTGTAGATAATAAATATTAAAATAATAGAAAATAAAAACAATAATGTATCCTGACAGTGTTTCTGCACAAGTTCCGGATATTGCTGATAGAGTTAGGTAAGTAGAGATTTTATACAGACGATGATAAATGCTTATGTATGTACAAACTCTCTGTTGTGTTTACAAATTACAATTCCTTCACTAATTAATCGAAAGGAACTTCGTTCCATCCGGGTGTCCCTTGACACATCTCACTTTTTATTTTCTTTTAGGTTGTCTTCTTCCAATATCTGTTGTATATTGCTTCGAAACGCTTAATTTTATCGCTTTTTCTTCGAAATACTTGAAGTTCTCTCGTTCAGTTACGAAAAACTTACAGAGTGATTCGTAAAGATCGGCAACGTTGATCAAATCTACGGTGGAAGCCTGAATTTGAACATTCACTTTGTTTATTTTCTTCAAAAAATCATTCCACACAACAACCATTACCGCCGTTTCCAGTTTTTTTAAATTAAAAAATATCCCCGCCGCTTCGTTTCACGTTACAGGCTTTTCGGTACAATCGTCCTTGGTTGATTCCAAAGTTTTAGAACTTCGTGCCAAAAATCTTTCAAACTCTTACACGCGTCCTCTCTGGCTGACCAACGTGTCACATTCACTCTCTTCAGGGTTTTGCCTTTCCCGATTTCACTGGTTAATTTTTGCTAGCGTTGTGTCGAGTTTACAAAAAAAAAACGTAAATTTCCTGAAGCAGCATAAAAAAGTGACAAGTTTCTGTACAAGATTCAACAGCAGCAGTTGCCACTAAATTCAAAGAATGGGCAGAACAAGGTACGTAAAAAGCAAAAGGTGCTTGGTTTTTAATTTTTGCTTGTAAATCGTTGTATATGCCAGACATGTTCGCGGCATTATCATATGACTGTCCACGACAGTCTTCTATATTTATGTCCAGTGTTTTGAGTTCCGAAATAATGGCCGAAAATATGTCTTCAGCTTTATGTCCCACTGACGACAAAAATTTAAGAAATCTTTCGCACGGTTCGCCTGTTTCCAAAACATATCTAATGACAAGGGTAAGTTGATCCACATAATATGATATATCCGGTGTTGAATCGATGATTAGGTAATAATATTTCGCATTTCTTATCTCATTTCCAATCTGTTTTAACACTTTATGTCCCATCAAGAGGATAAACTCATCGCAAATGGTACTTGATATTTTTTTATTTCTATAAGAAAAAAAATTGGGGCCGAATTTGCCGCCCTAGGCTTCAGCCTACTCAGCCTGCTGGTAAATCCGCCACTGCCTATAATACGTGTCACTCATTATAATTTAAATACTTCCTCGTTGCTTGGTAGTTAATCTAATGTGCTGTAGAGGTCATCAATGCATTGTTCGTTATGTGTGTGTTCTATCGTTTTCGAGTTTCATGTATTACAACTCCTACTCCTGCTTGTGCTCTCTCATCTTTATAAACTCCACTGTAGAATAGGATATAATCCCTGCATCTCATAACCCTTCCTTTTTTCTGTGTTTCGGAGAGAAGACAAATATCAATCTTATTAGTTGATAGTGCCAAGAGGACTTCTTGGTCTCTACTCTATGGTGGATATGTTTTAGCAGGTCAGTCAAGGTTTCTTGGTCGAAAGACGAAAGTTATTTCGACCAATTACTAAACGCACAGCAGGACCAAGAGAGAGATATGGTCACCTACTATACCGCAGATCCACTGGTCGAAGAGCCCACTATTGAGGAGGTAACGAAGGCGATCAGCAGGTTGAAAAATAACAAAGCTCCGGGTAACGACACAATATCAGCAGAGTGTCTCAAATATGGAGGAGAAACTTTTCTCAAACACTTCCACACCCTCATACTCCAGATTTGGAAAAATGAAAAAATACCAAGTAGTTGGAAAGAGAGTGTCATCGTGCCCATACACAAAAAGGGTGACAAACTACAGTGCTCCAACTATTGGGGAATATCATTGATAAATACTGGATATAAGGTCTGGTCCCTATTACTACTTGAAAGATTAACTCCCTATGTAGAACATCTGCTAGTGACTACCAATGTGGGTTCAGAAGAAGCCGATCGACCGTTGATCAGATCTTTACAATCCGTCAGTTGATGGAGAAGAGCTGGGAATACGATAAAGCCCTACATCAACTTTTTATCGACTTTAAACAAGCGTATGACAACGTCCTGAGAGTGGAGTTGTGGAATGCTATGATAGAACTAGGAATTCCGAATAAACTTCTCAGTTTGACAAAGATCAGCATGGAAGGCTCCGCAAGTGCAGTACGGATCGGAGGGAAGCTTTTAACCTTTTTCACTATAAATAATGGCTTAAGACAGGGAGACGCCATCTCCCCACTCCTTTTTAATATAGTTTTAGAGAAGGTAGTGAGGGAGGCAAAAATGGAGACTCTTCTTTTTAGAAATCGGGGCCCACGTCTCATATTGGCCTATGCAGATGACATAGACATTATTGGAAACACAACTGTGAACGTCAAAGAAGAATTTCTAAAAATAGAATCTGCAGCGAAAATTGTAGGCCTAAAAATAAATGAGAGTAAAACCAAGTACATGACCACATCAAGAACGGAGCGTAGGGATCGAATAGGACAAAATGTGACGATGGACCAATATAACTTCGAAAGAGTCCATGAATTTAAATATCTAGGTGGCACTATCACGTCAGACAATAACATGACCAAGGAAATTGACATCAGAATACAAAGTGCCAATCGCTGCTGTTTTGCATTACAGAAAATAATAAAATCCAAAAATGTATCTCGGACGACTAAAATAAGAATATACCACTCCATTGTAAGACCGATTATGACGTACTTTTGTGAGACCTGGACCATGACGAAACAGAACGAAAACAGATTGAGGATTGCAGAGAGGAAAATCCTACGGAGTATATACGGACCTACACGGGATGAAACTACGCAACAGTATCGTAGTAGAAAAAACAGGGAAATAGAAGAACTATATGACCAACCGGACATTGTAAAAATAATTAAAGCCGAAAGACTGAGATGGGCCGGCCATGTCAAAAGACTGGAAGATGGAAGAGCTGTCAAATTAGTATGGGAGCAGGCCCCGACCGGTAGAAGACCATTAGGAAGACCACGGCTACGGTGGAGAGACAACATAGCATCAGATCTTAGAGCTCTGAATATCACGGAAGCAGAAGAGCTAATAATGGACAGAGTCTTATGGAGGGGAATTGTTGAGTCAGCCAAGACCCATCCTGGGTTGTAAGAGCTACAGAGAGAGAGAGAGTCAAGGTTTCTTGCGTTTCCATTCTTTTTTTCCTTTTCCTTGTCTTATCGTCTATGGTAAAAATCCGTCCAATTTTTAATGGGTTCATTTTACCAAAAGACTTTATATTGGATTAAAATAGCCTGATGGGTTATGGCGATTTCAGTCTAACAGTTATTAAAAAAATTAAATATTGTGATTTGCAAATTGAAATGTTGGTTCGATACAGATAGGTTACGTAATTAGTAAAACTTTTTTTATGGCTTTGGGTCTTGCTCGTTTTGCCATGATATTTTGCGAAAACCCTAATCTATATCTTAGAATCTGAGAGATGTACACGGGGATATTTGACGGGGATACTCATTTCACGCTAATGCTACCGGTCATAGCGACTTATCAACACACACAGGTAGGTAGTGGATTGTTAAGGTATATAAACATTAGGGTCAAGTAAAACTTAAAAAATAAATTTAATGAAACGTATATTTCGTAATCAGTTAAAATTGTACATAATTTTAATGATATAAATTATAAAGATTTGTTTTTATTATATAAAATATAGACATATAAGAAATTATTTTTAAGACCTACTATAAAAAATTCTAGAAAATCAACATTTTTATAAATTATTTACAAATAAACGTCGTTGAGTATGTCTAACTATATTATTGCAATTTCAAAAATTTGCTTGACTAGCAATAGATCTATGATAAATTTTTGTTAAGATTCAAATCGTACTTCACCATCTACTCGTAATATAGTGTGTGGAACATAACCAACCTAAAAACAAAATAATCAATGAAATTGTTTATATTTTTATAAATAATTTTGTTCAAAATTAATCATATACAGCTTTTAAAATTGGTAAAAGAGTATTTTAGTCTTCTTCTTAAGGTGCCGGTTTATTCTGGTTATAGTGATTTTGTTGGTTCTTATCCGAAATAGTTATGTTAAGGTCTTTCCAAACCAAGGTATAAGAATGGCGAGCCAGGATATTATCGGTTTGTTTCCCTTCGATCTTTCCTCGTAAGATGCATTGGAGAAACATGTATCTTCCTTGATTCCTCATTAAATGCCCCAGGTACTGAAACTAACGAGATTTGATGGATACGAGCGCGAAATATAGCTCCTAACTCCTAAGAATTACTGCACAAGAAGAATGGAATCAAATTTTGCAAGAAACTATCCAAGACCTTTTGAGAAGTCAAAATTGGTGTATAAAAGAAAGTCATATAATATCTTGAGGCTCTACATTGGCCACCAATGCGTCCTGATGCAAATCCTCTAGAATAGTCTAGAACATGTATTGGACATCCTAAAACGACGAATTTTTCTTCTTCTTAAGGTGCCTGTCGATTCCGGATGTTTGCAATTATTCTGGTTATGGTGATTTTGTTGGTTGTTATCCGAAAAAGCTCTTTCCAAACCAATGTCTTAAAATGGCGAGCCAGGACATTCCTCATCCTGAGTTTTTCTTCGATGTTTTCTTAAAAGATCCATTGATTTCTCATTCTATGTCCCAGGTACTGAAGCTTACGAAATTTGATGGACATGAGCGCGAAATCCTGTTCCTAACTCATAAAAGTTGCTACACAAGAAGAATCGAATCAAATTCTTCAAGAAAATGTTCAAGGACCTTTTGAGAAGTATGCCTAGAATAATGCAAGCTGTCACTAGAGTTGTAGTCCACCATAAAATATATGTACACAAAATAGACTCAAAATAAAATATATGATATTTTTGAATGCGAGTATTGTATAAATTCACCTCATTAGTTAGAGTTCTGATTTTCCAGAAACCATCTCGATAACCTTCTTTACCAATAGCAATTACTCTTTCTTCTTCTCTAACACTTATTTGATATCTATCTTTTGCATCATAGTTTCTTATTACTACAACTCGTAACTGTCGGTAAGGCCATAACAGTTTTGTATTTTCATCCAACCTGTAAAATGTCTAAGATTAGTAATCATTGAAAAGTGTTGTTTGAATAATACCAAATAGACGACATTAAAACTCTTTTTTTTTCTAATAATTCAAAAACAGCTATCAAAGTATGCAATTCATAAAAAAACAAAATAGATTAAAGAAAAATATCTGAAAAATATGAAAAATTGTAACCAGATTGATAAAATCGCATATGTGCGAAAAAATAGCTTTTCATGGGGGTTGAGAGTGTGATAAGTGTTACTTTCCAATGTGGTCGTAGGAAAAATCTTTAAATAATTAAAAACAATGTAAAAAACTCCTGAGAAATTAAAAAATAATGAAAAAACATTGTTAAAATGAAAAAATATCGTAAAAAGCGACTCACCTTTCAAAATTTTCTTTAAGGCTATAATTTTGATAATTGAGCACTAATTCTTCGATACTATTAAAAAATTTTGATTGAGATAAATAATACTTCTTTGTGTCACCGGGTATTTCATTTTTGCAACATATTTTCATATGTTTTACTGTATCAGTCCTAAAAGTAAAAAAAAATGTGAGCCGTCACGGGACGCCTGGCAGATGTGAAACATCGACATTATTGTGTAAAAGTAATATGCAGAAAAGAACAGATTGTGATAGGAACTAAATATGTCATAATGATAAAATAAAATGTTACGATTTTTTCCAGATAACGATGACTATTTATTGAATAAATTTAAAAAGTGATTTCGTTTAGCTTTTTATTTAATTGCCTTAAATTCAATAATCTTAAAAAAGGAAATTATTAAAACACAAATTTATATAGAAGTACGTTACTATATTAATATAATTGTAGTTACTTCATAATTTTAGTACAAACAAAAAGCGATACTAAATAAAAAATAGGGAAATGATGAATTTAACTATGAATACAACTTTATCGTTGAATAACTTTTAAACGGTATTTAAATGGGAAATGTATTATGATTTAGGCACGGGTTAATGTGAATATTAAGGGCTGGTTAAGGTCTGATAATTTTTGTTAGGTCATAATCTAAAAATTTGATGGGTGTTTGGAGAACAAAACCAAATCTGGGAAATAACGGACACCCCAATGTATATAGAGTAGGTAAGTACTCACTCATTTTTATTCATATTTTTTCATCACTTTCTTTATTAACACTTTGTTTATTCATATTTAAAACTAAATACACAAATTTTACGCGGACAACTATATGACAACTATTCACCAACAATCTATTTTGATTGACTAGCTGTCAATTTTACAGGTCAGCAAAATATGTAGGTATATTATGTTGCCTATACAAACAATCATTTTTATATATATATATAGAATAGATAGTAGGCGGAATCGAGTTAGGTTTTTATGAAACAATTCATACCCTGTCCCGCCAAATTTTTGAATCGATGAGCTTCTTCCCCCTATTGTTGGCGCGCCACCGTCGCGTCGCTCAAAACATGACACCAATTTCATATAAGATATCAGTACATCTCTTATCGATTATTATCGATGCGTTAGGTTTTTTACGTCATGACGTCACCGTCGCCACGCCAGAAATCTGATTTACGTGCCGCTATAGATGTTTCACATCAAAAAAATCATATAAAATGATGAGAAAATACTTAGTATACTTTTAAACTTACTTTAATGTGAGAGCATATTTATCTTTGTCATCACTCCAAGGTCTAATCCTAACCATAAAAGTTCCATTTTCCCTATTTTCCAGTTTCATACTAGCAGTCGTTCTATCCATATCTCCAACAAACCACAATTTATCTCTTAATGGATCATTAAAGTGATTACTGCTTAACGAATTGGTCAGATTTAAAGTTTGACCACATCTTCCTGATTTCTGGATACAACTCTTATGAACAGCTATTCCACACGTTGCACATTTGTAACCTTGAGAGATTAGACCTTTCAAATATTTCGAACAGAATATGCATTGGTTCGGTTGAGGGAAAGTGTGGAGATCGAAGTTATGGCTAGTGTGTTTGAGAGCTTTCGGCTTTAAGTTATCCCTGAGGATAAAAAAAATAATAAAAATAAAATACCAAACTTTAAGACAAAAAAAAAAATTAACTTACATTGAATCGTTAATGGCTTTTATAATTTGTTGTTTCAGTTCTGCCGTTCTTAAGGATATAGTAAAAGCATTTTGGTTATCATTTTTTACAAGACAAAATTGAAAAAATGATCTTGCTTCTTTGTTTAAAATCGGTCTGTTATGTATTTCTTCCACGTGGTAGTCAGAAATGTTTATCAGATCTCTAAATGCGAACTGGTTACCCTACAATAATACCAATAATCTATAATATAAAAATGAATCGCTAAATATCTCAATTATGGAAATTTTTATCCTTCATATCCCATAAACACCTGTTCCTTTGTACAGACACAATTAGTTTGTCAACGTCCACATAGTCCTCTTTTTGTAAACATCTAGTCGCAAAAGACCGCAGATTCAGACAAAAACATCAAAGTGGTTTGAACGCTCAAATCATACTGACAACGACGAGCGTATTCTGAAGAGGCTTCCCTTCCTTCAGTAACCACTTTCATTGGAACACAGGGGTTTGTTATTTCAAGCGAATTCGTCAGAATTTGCATCCATAGTAATCGTAGCCTTAATTAAGTACTATGACGCCACCGTAAGGTGGCGCAGTTCATATCTAATATATTTTAACAATTCTTACATACATAATCTGGATCATTGAAACCATCAGCTTTTTCAAAAAAACTCCCTGCAAAAGTATACTATGATAATTTTTTGAAACTGAACTATATAATTGTAGCCACTCTTCTTCTTTAGGTGCTGTCTCCTTAGTGTGAAGTATATTCAGGAGATGTTTCAAATAAAAAGATTCGTAAAGGTTTAAGAACCGTATTAGAAAAAAAAATATCTTACCTTGAGTTGTTTGCATATCAAAACACATTTGTCAAATATAAAAACGTATCTATTTCTTGTCTTTTGATCATCATGTGCTTTAATTCTTAAACTGGCGTCCTTTACTAATCTACCAAAATCCGATAATTTTTGAGTGGGCATGAGATTCCATTCCGTTATAGTTTCTTGTAAATGATTTATTACATCTAAATGTTCACTATCTCTGGCAGCTTCGTTAATATAACCAGCAACATCTAACATAGCTTCTCTTGCACGTTTCAGATCGTTATACTCTTCGTGACTCTAAATAAGAAAATGAAAAATTATAGTTAGATATTCACAAGAATAATGATATAGATCATCTGTTAGCAACAACCGGGCGAGGGCCGGATTCGACCCACGAAAACCCTAATTAAAATTACTCATACTCACAGAATCAAGTGAGCGAGCAAGCATAGCGGTGGCCTTTGATTACAAAGGTTGCCCATACTCTTAACCATCCAGACCATTAACCAAAAATGAAGTTTAACAAGAAATTCAATTTTTAAACATTAAAAAAGCTCCTGGGTTGGACAAAATAACACCAAAGGAACTACCAGATAAAGGAATCATACTGATTACTCTCATCTTCAACGCCATTCTACGCTTAAACTACTGGCCAAAGCTCTTTAAAACCGCTGAAATAATACTAATTCCAAAAGTAGGAAAAAATCCTAACGAGGTTTCATTATATAGGCCAATAAGCCTACTCTCAATCGTATCCAAAACACTTGAAAGGTTACTGTTACAAAAAATTAACTCAGATCCCAATACAGAGGACTGGATACCCAACCACCAATTTGGCTTTCGAAAAAAAAAAAAACACTCAACGATACAGCAGGTTCATAGAATAGTACAATGGAAAGCAAACAGTACTGCACAGCTGCCTTTCTAGACGTTAGTCAAGCATTTGATAAGGTTTGGACACAGGCCTGATTTTCAAAATCAAGAAATATCTTCCCATTGCCTACCTGAAACTGTTAAAATCCTATCTTAGTGGGAAAGAATTCCAAACAAGAGTGAATGAAAGTGATTCCAATAATTTTCCTATAAAATCTGGTGTTCCACACAGCAGCGTTCTTGGACCAATATTATATGTGCCATACTCAGCTGATCTACCATCCAATAATGAAACCATCACTGGTACGTTTGCAGATGATGCTGTTATCCTTGCAACCGACGAAAATTCTATTATAGCATCTAACATTCTGCCGTTAGAACCGAATGGAATCGAGACGTGGTCAAACAAGTGGAGAATTAAAATGAATGAAAAAAAATCAGTCAAAGTGTCTTTTACCTTAAGAAGAGACCAGTGTCCCCCAGTTTCACTTTACAACATCCATCTTCCCCAATCCTCTAGGACCAAATACACATCTTGACTCAAAACTCAACTGGAAAGAACATATTCTTAAGAAGCGGAAACAAATTAACCTAAGAATGAAAGATCTAAACTGGCTAGTCGGTAGAAAATCGAAACTGACCCTAGAAAATAAAATTCTTGTCTACAAAGCTATCATAAAACCTATCTGGACGTATGGAATCCAATTTTGGGGATGTGCGAGTAAGTCAAATACAGCCATAATTCAAAAAAGCCAATCGAAAATACTGCGAACGATAACTAATGCACCGTGGTATGTGTCAAACCTAACACTTCATGAAGACCTAAGAATCCCGTTCGTACAGGATGTGATCAGTAAATATAGCACAAAGCACCATGAAAGAATGGAATCACAGAGTAACCCCTTATTCCAACTTCTAATAGTTATAAGCAGATTTTTTTTATTATATTTAAAGTGTATAAAAATTATAATTGTACCTTCTTGTCAATAAATGAATTTAAATAATAGAACATCAAGCCAATAGAAGACTCAAAAGGAACTGGCCAGCTGACCTGAGAAATGGTTGAAGTAGTCTTGTCACTGGAGAAGACCTTACCACGCTAATAGGAGCCCTTTTGCTCCGCAGCTAGCAAATTAGCTTAGAGAACCTCATTTGTGTTTTGATTGCTAAAGAATGTGACATAATAAAAAAAAAGGTTGCCATACACGGTCTATATTGATTTGTTCGCTTTCCCTAGAAAGGGCTGTTCGGGAAGGATCTTAGATCCTCTTAGACCACATAGGTTGTCCATAAATGATATAAACTAATAACTAACTTACTTCGTTAGTATGCTCAATAAGTTTATCCAATAAAAGATGATACTTTAATATTCGCTGCATTGGCACTGATAGAACGTCTCTTAATTTAAATCGACCATTATTATCTTCTTTTTCATATTTCTAAAATAAAAAATTTATAAACAATAACATGAATATTCTATAACGACTATAGATTGCGCTGTACTCTACAATAGAATTACTAGTTTTGGAAATCCCTATCTCTTTCAATTAGGCTGGTACTTTCCCCATCATAAAATGTAACATCATAAAAGAAAACTGTAAAATTCTATATAAACTTCCTTCCTCCCCTTTTGATGATTAAAAGTTTTAATTTTATCATCCCCGATATCGGAAAGGTAGTAAACACACAAATCTCTGACTGCTCGGGAGTCTCTCAGTTCTCCCGCTGCTCGGTATTATCTAAGGTCACTCAACGCTAGGTAGTCTCTAAGATCAATCAACGCTAGGTAGTCTCTAAGCTCCCTCAACGCTCAGTAGTCTCTCAGTTCTCTCGCTGCTCGGTAGTCTCTAAGCTCTCTCAACGCACAGTATTCACACAGCTTTTTCAACCTTCAGTATTCACACAGCTTTTTCAACGCTAAGTATTCTCACACCTCTCTCGCTCCTAAGTACTTTCTCAGGTTTCTGCTAGAATTTGCTAGAATTTAAAGTGTAGTGTAATAACATCAACTTGATTATTCCCATCACAAACCTGCAGATTGTGGATTACAGCAAACCGCCGTGTGAGAAGTTGGTACTGAGGTTATCAGCTCCTCAACATACATAAAAATTATATTAGTAAAGTTTAAAAAAAAACTTACGATTATTGTTTGATTAAAAGAATCATCACTATCACACAATTCTTGTAAAATCGTTGTGGCTTTTGTTAAATTGGCACAATACATTCCATAAACTAAAAATTTCTCACGAAATCTCATGAAAATACTGCTAATTCTTAAACTTGGAGTAGATCTAATACGAATTAGTTCATCGAGGAATTCTGCATGAACATCTTTCAATTCCTACAAAAAAAAAACAATAAATATAAAATTTGTAACATTTTGGTGATTTAGTTCCATCACACACCAATCCATACTCAAAAGAGATGTTAAGGAAAATATCACGCACAAAATGAATGGAAATTGGGTATTGCTCGATTTGTTTAGAAATGTGATATGTTTTGGATAGTTTCATATGAGCTAAAGGCCTTAATAATCGTTGATGAATAGTTTAGAGGAGGGTTCTTAAATGTGTTTTTTGGTTTACTAAGTGTAAATATGGGAATCACTCATCCTTAAAAGGTATCTATAGGTGAGTTTTAATATCGATATTTATAATATATTTATAATAAATCACAATTCTAGACAAATGGAGCTGGATCCAATTTCCTTTCATTTTATGTTGGCTTTTGTAACGATCAGAGATCGTTTTAATTTCCGAAATCCACCTGACTATTGGTAGATATTTATTTTATTGTTTTGTGCCACGATTATTAAGTGGGAGACGAGGCTCTCTGTTATCCGACGTTTCCTTGTTCGACGATTGTAATTTCGCGTTCATTTCAACTTCGTTCGTATCCCTGAAAAGTGCTCCTCAATACAGTAATTCTTTAGTTTCAGTTATAAATTTTATTTGTATTAAATTGTCCAAATTGTGATTAATTTTGTTTTTGTAAAATATTACTAACACTTAATTTCAAGTACACCGCTATCGCAAACATCAGTTTTTTGTGATCATAGAGAGTATAATACACGTGTATTTAAATTAATTATTTCTTGATAATATGGAGAAACCAGATAGCGATTCTACTTGATTGTAATTCATTAAGAGATGGAGTTATGATTATGATTTCATTATTAGAGTTTTTGCCACATCCAGATGGGCCCTAGTAGGGAAAGAAAATTTAATTTGAGAACGCGACAAGCAGTCAACCATTTTGTAAACCGACTTAAGGATAGTTGATAATATACCGAAGAGAAATCATACCTTCCCTGGAAAGGAATATAGTTATTGTAGTAATCAAACCCATCCCAAGGAGAAGATTCTTTATGGATACATGGACGGAAAAAAAAAAGATAAGAGAATTAATTAATTTAACGTTTATTCTTATTAAAATTCAATATTGAAGATTTTTTTAATAAATCATTTTAAACTAGTGTTTGAGTGTTATTTGCTTTGTTTGTACTCTGGCGCCCGTAATTTGTGTTTGGAAAAAATTGATAAAACTCAGAAAGAAGCCACGAACTCAATTGAGCTAGCCTAGGGTTGTAATCCCTTAAAAGGGAATTTTATTAGCTACACTTTAAAAAATATAAATTAGGAGTGGAATTGATACCAATTATTGTGTGTTAGTTAGTTGCACTTACCTTGATTTTAAAAAATACACAAGAATGATATTCTTCTTTCATTGAACTAGTTAGCGGTAACATAAAATTCTTTTTTAATTTTTCTAAAACATCTACGTAATTTTTTTCAGTTTCTAGCAATTCCTTAATCACAAAATCCCTTTTTTCAGTCGGTTGAGGATGCTAAAAATTAAATATAAACGGTAATAAAAATTTACAAAATGTCAAAGTTAAATTAGGATCTATTCTAGTTTCTGAACATAGAAAAATATTGAAATATAAACCATAATTTTAACATTCTTTATTACTTTTTATATGAAGATATATTTTGACTCCACTAGGGAAGAGAACAGTCCGAAGATGCGATGGAAGGAGCAAGCAGAAGAAAACCGTAGAAAGATGAAATTAAAAAAATATCATAAAGAAAACATAACAGAAGAGAGACGAGAAACAGGGTTGAAAACGCAAAATTACACCAGCAATTATAAAAGCAAGAATTGAATAGGCCAATCCCACACATAAAAATAATTTTTAACAACACAAAAACAACTACAGCTTCCTCGGGACCATAAAGCTTTGATGATGATGATCAGATTATCAAAATAACATAACTTAACCACCTGGAAGTCTTGTATTGACTCCATCAGGGAACCGATCAGACCGAAAATGCGATGGAAGGACCAAGGAAAAGAAGACCTCTGAGAGGTGAAACTAAAAAACATCGTAAAGAAAATACAACATAGAAGAGAGTGGAGAAACATAGTTGTAAAGCAATTGGAAAAGCAAGAACTTCATGGACTGAATTCCCACATAAAAATGATTTTTAAGTACAATACAGCTATAGTTTCACCAGGAACCTAAAGCTTTGATGATGATGATCAAATTATCAAAATAATATAGTGGTATCGAATTTACTTAACCGCCTGGAAGACTTGTATTAACTCCATCAGAGAACAGAGCCGACCGAAAATACGATGGAAGGACCAAGCAAAAGAAGACCTCTGGAAGATGAAACTAAAAACCATTGTGAAGAAAATATAACATAGAAGAGAGTGGAGAAACACAGTTGAAAACGCAAAATCTTGGAAAAGCAACCACTTCATGAGCTGAATCCCTACACAAAAAGGATTTTTTAGTACAAAACAGCTACAGCTTCATCGGGAACCTAGAGAGCTTTGATGATGATCACCTGGGAGTCTTAAATTTATTTAAAATTGATATCCCTCCTTATTTAACAATATAATGTTGATTTCAATATTTTTTTAAATCAGAAACTTACTAATATAAATACTTTGAACTACAATAACAAAAAAAAAGTACCTCTATGGCTGGTTTGTCAAGAAACAAATCTTGATATATTTCCTCATTAGCTATTTTAAAAGCGCAACTGTTGTCAACTAGGCTCCTTTCTCGCACTGGCATCTCTCTAACACAAAAAAGCCATGCATAATAAACATATTTTTATAAAATAAAAAAAAAAAACTTCTGCAGTAAAAATATATAATCAATATTTAAAATGGTGGAATATGAAGATGCTAATAAAAAATTATGATTATTAAAGTAATATGTGTCTAAAGAGGAATGGACATGACGACATGAGTTAAGCAAAATATGATCAAAAACTGTTATCATACGTGACCAAATTACTATAGAATGTATCGTCTTAGAAATTATAAAGTATGGTCACAATTATTAAGAAAAAGGATATAAAAAATTAATAGAAAAAGAAAACAACAAAATAGAGAATAAATAAAGAAAAAATAAAAAATTACACACACACAAACCCAACAATCGAAAATACAAAAAAAAGGCATCGTTATTGTTTTTTCAGAAGTGTATAAATGGATAAAACTGTGCAAGTAAAATAATCGGTGGTCGTTTCTACACAGAAAACAGTGCATGCTGAATATAAAAAAAAAATAAACCTAGAAATATGTATTTTCGGGCTACAAACAGTAATATACAATAGTGCTAAAAAAACACGTAAAGAAATGCAATTAAAGCGTAGGTTCAGCAAGTATCAGCGAGAATTTTGATATCTTATAGTTAAAAAATTTAACCCTTGGTTACATGTTTGCTTATATTTCACAGATAAATTTCTATTTTGTACTGAATGACCTATTTAACGTTATGATATGGAGGTTTTTTGAGGTTATAACTTCTTATGGGAAGGTAAGCTTCATAACGTAACGCGTTACGGTTCTAGACTGTCTGGATTCTCATTCTCAACAGGCAATCTCCTGCTCTCTCACTCTAATACATATGATTCTACATGTTAAATTAATTGGTTTTTTATTTTCAATTGTCTGGCAGGTTTTTGACCTTTGCTCACTAGCATCTATTTTATTTTATTTATGTTGAGGTTAAGTCCTCTTTCTTTATTGGCTCTTGGTACTCTCCATTGATTTTTATGTCTCCCAGTGCTTTCTTAAAAATTTGTTCGAATTAAATATTAAAAAGAAGGGGGGAGAGAAAACATCCCTGTCGCACACCTTTTCTGATCTCAATGCCCTCTGTGAACGAATTGCCAACTTTTACCCTGGCTGTCTGATTCCAGTAGAGACTTGTCACAATTCGGATATCCTTATCATCAATTCCTATGTTTTGGAGAATTTCAATTAGTTGGTCATATCTAACATTGTCAAAGGCCTTCGAGTAATCCACAAAGCAAATATAGACATCCTTGTTCATATAGATTAGTTTAAGATAACACTATTCAGGCGTCTCGAGACGTAAACGTGTTTTTTAGGATTTAAATTCTCTATAAGCTCATGTAACCAAAAGTAGAATATACTTAATTAAATAAACTATAAGCCTCTGTATAAAGCTGTCAATTTTTGATAAATAAAATCTCGCTAATAATTGAATCTTAAAAACTGCACCCGCAAAGCCTACCTCCGGTAAGGTAGACGCTAAGGTGACATAACACAAATCACCATAAAGATCTTCTTCCCGGTCCTCAGATTGTGGACAAGGGATGCTAAATTGCAACCAACTTGGTTGCGCGTAGGTTGGAATATCGCTATTGAAAAAGAAATAAACAATTATCGTTATGTTCAATGGTTTATTGTTGTTGAATATAGTCTTTTGGGAATAAAATAAATACTAATGATGAAATGAAAATTGGTAGTCTCTTATTTATTTATTTTCACAGGGATCGTTTACTTTTGGAATTTTGTCCTAGCTTTTATGCTACCTTCATACAGTCGGTAGCTACTTTCGAGAACAACCGAAAGCGATAATGTGGCCTAGATTGAATAATTTTTCTAAAAAATTCTTGAATCAACTGCTTCCAACTCTTCAGTAAGAGCAATTTCTATTACACTCCTTGGTGCAGGATTTCTGACGCGTTTAAGTTCAGCTCAAATATGCTTAATTAGTTTTAAGTCTGGGTGGCCAGTTCCTAGAATGTATTCTTAAAGCATTCTTCTACAATCTTCAGTAAGAGAAGCTTTTATTTCAAGTGGAAGCAGCGAAAATCCCAAAGCTAAACACGAGAGGCCACTTTAATCTCCCAAGGTAACTGTATGGGCTGCAATTTCAGCAAGAGGAATCATGAATCATTGGAACCTACTTTTTTTGAAGATTCTCGCGACCATTCAGTTACTGTTAATTCTGCTGAGTATGTGAAAATTTTAAGGAAGTTCTTGTTTGAAGCTACTGGATACAATCGTAACACATGGTGTTTCAACAAGGTGGAGCCACTTGCCACACATCTAATGAGTCCCTGCTGGTGGTCAAAGACATGTTTTCGGAAAAACTGATTTCCAGACGAGGCCACCCAGAAGTCCAGATCTATCCACAGCAGACTTCTTTTTATGGGACTATTTAAAGAGCCGCGTCCTCATTACTAAACCAAGTACACAACGTCAACTAAAAGAAAAAATCAGCGAAGAGATGTCGGCGTTCTAATTGTCTCTTTGCAGGCGAGTATTCAAAAATTTTATATAATTCATGGCCCACCCTTGACAATAAATATAATATATTTAACATCGTAGTAAGAAGTAAAGAAACGCTTCAATAGGGTTTAAAAATATATGCAAATTCTAATTAAAATCATTATCAGCGCATTTAGTGGAAAAACAGTTATGAAACGTGTATAAAGTTAACAGTAGATAAAATTGCGCTTTCATTAAAAATATTTTTACGTTGTTAATCACAGGAAATGATTTGTCAACTAAAATGTGATTAGATAATCTAAATAATCAATTATTTTAAGGTTGCTTGTCCTTCATATACACTCCTGGACAAAATTAACGCACCAACAGAAAAATTTCAGATTTTTATGTCATAAATATTTTTTATACGTGCAGAGAGTATGAATAGTAGGATTTGAACCTTTTTTGACAATTCTGTAAACAAACTGAGTTTGTTTGGTAACTTTAAATTCACGTTTTTAAGTTAGTGAATACTTTAATCATTTAGTGATATAAAATTTGTTAGCAACCGAGATTAATTTGTTGCTTTTCTTTGCTGGTTATTGTGTAAATTGTTGTTTGGCGAGTTTTGTTCATTAATTTACCATAGTTTAAAGTCTGAAAATGAATCGTCCAAGGAATTTAACAGAATATGAGACAGTACGTGCAATAACGTTACATGATGAGGGATATTCTCAACATCATATTGCCAATTTGCTGGGAGTAAACCATTCTACAATAAGTAGAGTAATTCAACGTTTCAACGAAACTGGAACTTATCGTCGAAGGCCAGGACAAGGGCGAAACCGCTGTACTAGTGCAAGAGATGATCGTTTTCTTAGGCAATCTGCTTTAAGAGCTAGGTCAGTCACCAGTTCTTTGTTAAGAAATGATCTCGAAGCTACTCGAAATGTTGCAATTTCTGCTCGAACAGTCAGAAGGAGGTTGAAAAAAGCTGGATTGGACAGCAGAAGACCAGCAACTGCAACACTTCTTACCAGAGAGAACAGGGTTGCAAGGTTGCGTTTTGCCAGAGATCATCGTAATTGGTCTGTAGACGATTGGAAATGTGTTTTATTTACAGATGAAACTAGGGTGAGCCTAAAATCCCCTGATGGGCGCGAACGAGTCTGGCGGAGACCAGGAGAGAGATTTGCGCAATGTAATATCTCTCCAAAGAGTTCATTTGGTGGTGGCTCTAAAATGTTTTGGGGGGTATTTGTTATGAGGCTCGCACAGAGTTAGTCCCTATTCGACCCAGATCTATGAACGCAAATTTTTATCTCGAGAACATTGTGGTTGAACATGTAATGCCCTTTGGTCCTTTTCTGGAAGATGATTTTTTTGTTTATGCAAGACAATGCTCGACCTCACGTGGCTAGAGAAGTATTGGATTACCTCAATAACATTCCGATACCCTTTATTGAGTGGCCACCAAAAAGTCCGGACATGAATCCCATAGAACATGTCTGGGACATGCTTAAAAGAAGGGTTAGAGCCTATGTACCTGCACCTGCCAGCTTGAGAGAACTTGAAAATGCAGTTCTTGCAGAGTGGGAAAACATTCCACAGGATGCCATTCAAAATTAATTAAGAAGCATGCCTAGGCGTATGAATGCGGTGATTAGAAGTAGAGGAGGCAACACACGTTATTAACTTTTCTATACTAGCGTCCTTTGAACTGTGTTGTCACTAAATGGTTATTAACTTTTTCATTGACTTAAAAATGGATTGTTCACTTTGTTGAAATTTAATTCCAATAATGCCATTTGCCTGTAATATTGTTCTGAATAGTTAAATTACGCAAAATGTAGCTTTCCATTTCGATTAAATCAATTTATTTTTGAAAATAAAATTTTTGTGAGGATTTATTGTATTGGTGCGTTAATTTTGTCCAGGAGTGTATATATTGAAACTGGCTGACCAATCAATGATTTTTTTTCTAGTTTTTTATTACTTTTTTTGTCGATTTTACCATATTTTTGTCTATTTACTGGTTTTTACTTTTTTTTCTTGTATTTTGTAATTCACTTTTTTTCAACTATTTTTTCCAATTGTCAACAATTTTCAATATTTTTTATGATTTTTGACAGTTTTTTAACCATTTTTATCAATTTTTCAAGATATTTTACAATTTTCTACAAATTTGTATGTTTTTCAAGAATCCTGTATGACTTTCGACAATTTTTTTAACATTCTCACGAATTTTTCAGGTTTTTCATTATTTCTGTACTATTTTCGACATTTTTAACAATTTTTGAAGATGCCAACAATTTTTTAAGTTTTTTTATCAATTTTTCACGATTTTCAATAAATTTTTTTAGGATTTTTAATATTATATTAAGATTTTCAAATAATTTTCAGCAATTTTATTGGATTTTTAACGACGCTTACAATTTTTACTGGTTTTTTACTTTTTTCCAACAATTTTAATGAATTTTTAACATTTTTTTTAGGATTATCATCAATTTTTCACGATGTCAATTTTTTTACAATTTTCAACATTTTTTTTATATAATTTTTCAAGATTATCACGAATTTCTTACAATTATTCACATTTTCCAATATTTCTTTATAAATTCGACATTTTTTCACCTTTTTCAAAAATTTGTAGCAATTTTTTACGATTTTCAACAACTTTTTACAATTTTCAACGTTTTTTCCAAATTTTTTACAATCTTAGGTTTTTTTGTTATATTTGATAATTTTTCAATTAAATATATTAGGTACCAATTGCGCTACCTTACGGTGGCGTCATAGTACTTACGGTGGCTTTCTTCTTTTTATGAATATTCATACCGAGGTCGCCATAAGTCTGGCAACAAATTTGCAATAAGAAAAAAAATGCCAACCTCGGTATATAAGTATATGCTATTAAAAAACAATTACTTACACATTTTTTAGGCTCTGGTATATTACTTCATCTTCTCTTTTTAATTTCTGTGCATTATATCCCCTATTAAATAAAAATTTTATTTACATAAATATACAGTTCAATATAAAATGAGTATACTTACGGAATTCTAGATTTCATACTTTTAGGACATAAAGAGAGCTTTGATAAAGTACAGAGCACTTTATGGAAATTAGTAAGATCAAACAACATCGTTTCTTCAAAAAGATCAGACTGTTTTAAACCAAAATTTTTCTCACATATTCTAAGAAATAAATTAATATTTCGTAGGCACAAAAACTGTAAAAAAATACCTCATTTGAATATAGTGGATTTTTAATATCATCAATACACAAATTCCTTAGCTTTGGAACCAATGAAGTCTGGTGTTAAAAGCATTAGAATGATTTTTACTATTTTTGACTTTCTCTATTTGTGTAAAGCTAATAGACTACAATCGGAAATCTACGGAACCAATTATCGTAGAAACTTACGACGTTAAGTACCCCGGATTTCCAATTCTAGACTTAATATCGGTTTACTTTACCTGTGCTAAAGTAGGTTTCAAATTGACATCTTTCATATCAATACATCCAGGATCTATTTTGTTGAGCAACTTACAAAGTAATACACCATCTCGTAAAATATTAGCTAAATCAGCAATGCAAGCACTAGACCAATTAGCTTTATGGTCAGCCCGGAGAATCTCCCATCTTGTTAGCCAAGCAGCACATTCTCTCCACAGTTCATCATTTACTTCTGAACTGTAAATACTAACTTGACCCATCAAGTTATTGAGCTAGAAGAGAAAATTTTTACATTGTTATTGGTGAATTTTACTATGGACCCAGTTACATCACTCGAAAAACATTCGCAACAATATTTATATCATCTAGGTACAACGCTAATGAGTTTTTATGGCTTCAGACGGTCAATTGACCATAAAAAAACGCAGAGTGATTCTATTTAAAGGGGTGCTTTTTAGAGATAGGGTTGAATATGTCCATATTACAATTTTTGAACATTAACTCAAATTCTGTGCGCTTTTTGTATATACACTTCAATAGAAACGTTTTCAAAATTAAATCTCCTTTGGATTCATCCCTTTCTTAAGCCTTAACCAATTTTGACCTATAACTTTTTTCCATAAGCAATGGATATAGAAAAACAAGAAGGTAATTTTACTATTTTGAAGTTGAAAACTCTTAGCATTTTCTTGTAATATACGTTAAATTTACATATATACTTACAGATAAACACTTATAAATTAATTAACATTTTACATACAGCTGGGTTAACTTAAATACAAATAAACAAAACTTTTATAACATTCTAAGCATCAATGTGAAAATATTATAAGGGTCAAATGTCAGTTAGTTATCAGTTTTAACTCTATAGAGTTTGAAGAATATATATTCGATTGCAAACTATTTACAAATAAAAAAAAATAAACGTCCAGCTTGTTATTTTTACTGGTACTAGAAGCAATGTATAATAATTTTTGTTTGGGGTTCACAGAAATACGAACTAAATTTACACAACTAATTATTAATTAATAAGTAAGTAAATCTGTATTTTAAATCACTTGTGTATTTGACTACAAGTATTGCAATTTTATTAGAATTTAACATATTTATAAAATAAATATTGTTTACATTTTGTTAAGATTTTTTTTACTTCTACTAACCCGACTTTTAAACAGCTTGAAATTATTTTCTAAGATTCCAACAATTCGTAATCACACCACTTTCAAAACAATTTAAAATATTTTGTATTTTTTATAAATTGGATTGTAATGTGTAACCTTAACAAAAGGTTGAGCAAGATTTTAAGTAAAATAACGTCTTTAAAGTCTGTTTTTTAAGAATATCAGAAAGTAAGTACAAGCACCATGTTGTGTAAAGTTAATTAACGTGTTATGCAATTAATTGAGAACTGAGGTGATGATTTCTACTGGTTAACCCATTTTAGTTAATTAAACTAACTTATTTTAATTAAACAAGCATAAAATATACATTACCAAGTTATCATTTTCTGCAAATGATGCTGTAGCCATACTGCCTTTTAATAATTAACACGAACCAGTTCTTAAATATTAACAGCTTACATTAATAACATATTTTTGCAGCACTATAAGTAAAGTTCCTCTTGTTTTTTATTCTTATTGTTTGTTTATAATACTATATGTACGTAACTCCCTACTCTAACAGAATACATGACTGAAAAAAAAAACATTTATCAAATCAAACAATAGATTGGAATCAAGATATATGAACAAAATTTGAGCATTTAGTTCAATAATTTTGCTGTCTTTCTTGGGACACATAACAAACTTGTTTATCTCTTTCTAGAGTTCCAGATTGTCAAAAACTGACGTTTATAGATGTTCATTTGTATAAGTGCAAATAATCCTTTATTTAATAATTAATTTTATTAAACAAATCTTTAAATAAAGTTATAGTTTTGCGTTTATTAATAATGAAGTACATATAATTGTATTAGATCTAACTACGATATAGAAATGTGCCGTTAAACAAATATAAATCAAAAGAACATATTTCATGACGGTGAATAGTGACTTCCATAAACTTAAAAGTTACTAGAATATTCTGCTCGTCCTGCTTGTCATATTTCTGAATTAAGCAAATGGCATGGCAGATTACAATGGCAGCGAGCAGTGGCGGAGTAGATTGGCCGTCTGTCTTAAAACCATTTTTATCAAAAAGTTATGAGACTTCTAACCCAGCAGAAGTAATAGAATTATGTTCAGCTATTGTTAAAAGGTATGTACATTATAACTTACTATTTTCCGGTAACGGTTTTGCACAAAGGTAGTCTAAAAATACTGACAGATTTTTTTTTACCAGTCATTTTTTTAATCGTACTTTTTGTTTTCATTTCAGCGAATCTGAGATTTTGCGCCACAAGGAGAGTAATAAGAATTTCTTCAATTCATTTGCTGTTTTAGCTGCAGATTATATTAGTAGCAGCACAAGTGGATGTAAGTATTTTCTTTTATTTTGATGAATAGTAGTAGAAACTTCTACCAGTGGTAGACAATGCTAGAGGGGGTCCCAAGTTTACAAATACATGATAAACAATTAATTTCGGTGTTATTAAAACGTAATAGAATATACTTAATTAGTGAGATTAATGAAGTTCCAATAAATTAGATATGAATCATTGCTACTTATATACACATCCTGATTGTTTATAAATTTATTGTAACCACATTAATTCTAAGTTAAACTGATCCATCCACTTTAGTACTTTAAATAGTAAACTTTGTTGTGTTTTTTAACTTTATAAACCTATTTTTTGCAATAAATGTCATTATTGAATGTTTTCTATAATAGTAATGAATGATTTGCACTAAATAACATTTCATAAAAAGTTGTAATAATACTTTATCACTAAAACTTCTGTAAAAATACGCTTTAGTTTTTATTTATAATTGATTGTTCTCGCTATGCAGTAGTTATAGATAGATATTATAATATAATGATGTTTAGAAGTAATGAAGGGATGAGTTATAATTTTATTTATCATAATAATACTTAGTATAATTAAATATGGATAAGCGGTCTATAGTAAACTTACCATATGCAAGTCATTATATTACTCTAATCATTAATTATAATATAAATAACCCTCAATAATTCGCAACAAGTTGCGCCACCTTGTGACACTATAAAAGTTATTGGATAATCAATTTGTGACAGGAAGAAACTTAATAATCTCTTTAAAGTTGCTTAAATTTAAATAATATTATGATACAAGCAATTCCACTTTTTTTATTTACTTTTTCAACTGGTTTTTAATAATTATCATCTTATAGAGGCTTATTGAACATATGCTTTTGACATTTAAAATTCAGATTCTTCATTAATACTGATTTCAGTCACATGTCACATGGTGGCGCAACTTACCGAATTGTTGAATTTTTGGATACCTACTTCCGAGGCCGCACTAAGACCCGATCTCACTGCTCTAGTTATTATTTATTTAGCAGTTTTTTAGGTGCTCTCTGAAAGATAGTGTTATGCCCAGATACTTAGGTGTTTTATGGTGACTTAGTGTGGTTTTTCAAATTGTATGTGGAGTTCTGTTCTAGCGAGTTTATTATCTAAGTGAAAGCAAGCAACTTGATTTTATTGGCGTTAAGTTGGAGCCTCCATTTGCGAAAATACTTTCCTACTACTTCCACATCTGTCGTCAAGGTCTCTTCTGATTCTTCGATAGCGCTGCTCCTTTTTGCGAGTACACAGTCATCAGCGTAGCGAAACTTTCTCGATCTTGTTTCTGGTATGTCTACGATATAAAGGCTAAAGAGGAGTGGGGCAACGACTGATCCGTGTGATAACCTGTTCTTTAGTTTTCTTGGGTAGCTGATGTCGGATCCCATAGCTACTTGAAACACCCCGTCGTTTAGCAAACTGTATACTAGTCGAACTGTTAGTTTGCGGAGGATTACCTGTATACGTTTGTATATCATACACTCTCGTATGCCGCCGATAGGTCAATGAATGCAGCTGAGGTCTTAAGTTTTCTTTGAAATCCTGCCCCAATGTGTGTTGTAAGTGAATCTGTTCAGTGATCACTATCCAAGCGAGTTTTTGCACTTTTTATAATATTTAACTAAGTTGTATTGAATATTATTGCTGTATTTCGTAATTTCTTTTTTTTACAGTGCTTGCAAGTCATCTGGAGACAGTTAATGCTGCATGTCGAGTCCTCTTAAAATATTTACTAAGTGCTCTAAACGCAGCCTGCAGCGATCCGAGTTTAAGTAGTACCCTAATAGAAAGGTACCTAAATGCCATTCGAGTTTTGTGTATAGGAACGGGTCTGCTCTCTACCTCAGAGGTTACAGTCCTTGTGGACAGTATGAAGGGAGAAAATTTACCTCAGCAGAACCCCGCGCCTACAGGTAAATTTAATTTTCGTTAAATTTGTAATTTAAGACGACTGAATTAGTTTACTTTGAATAAAATAATTTTCAGGCAATGAAAAAGATGTCAGCAACAAGCAAGAATCGTCAAAAAATCGTTCTGACTTATCAGTCAGTATTTACGAACAGTTAACATTACCGTTAAGAGATGGAAGAACCACAACGTTGGATGTTGGAGCTAGTGGTTCTTCAACAATTCCCGATATAACCCCCGGCAGTGACCCATCGTTAGAAATTAACAGATTATTTTTAAAGGCTAATCAAGAAAGTTTACAGTCCCTAAGAGCAGGAGATACCCTTATTGATCTTTGTCTAAGTTTACCTTCAATCAAAAGGGCTAAAAGTAAAGTGGAAGAGGCATTGGCTGGAAAACCATTTTCCTTACCTACAAATAATACAGAAGCCACAGCTCTTAGAAATACGTAAGTTTACATAGACAGTATAATTAAATATTTGTGATGATTTACGTTTTTTAAACAAAGTATAAACATGCTTACAGAACGTGGTTTAATAATATTTTTAATTGCCACAAATTTCGTCTTTAAATTTAAGTTATTGTATCCCCAATATTTTTTTATTGTATTTTAGATTACAACTTGTTTACTTGCAAGTTTTTATTTATTGTCATTATCTTCATATTTGATAGCGTTTCATAAAATAATGACTTAAAATCTACTAAGGCACTAACGTGTTTAAATTTATTATATAAGGATTTTTGAAATATTTTTTTTTGCTTGATATTACAAAAGGTGTTTAAGACTCAAGTGGTCGAATTGAAAATTTGAGTTCAGGATCCAAAAATAAGAAAAAAATTCAAATAAAGTAATATCCGGAAAATCTTTGTTAAGTAGGTAGTTATGCGACTCCAAAATTAAAGTTAAATGGAAATACATGATAAAAGGTTTTTACTATGTTTTAATAAAAAAAATCTTAATATAATATTGTACCATAAAATTAAAGGTTATTCATGCTCATGCTATCATGTGGTTATTAATTGCTCATTGTTTACAATCGTTTTGTTGCCATATTTTATATTGTACTATTTTTAAATTGTAAATGACTCTAGAAACATTTCGAATTAAAGTTTTTTAAATATGTCGCAACATATCATTGTCATCATCATCATCATACAGGCTCTATTTGCGTTCATTGCTGAACATAGGCCTCCTCTACACTTTTCGAATTTTCTCTGTCCTGAGCAGCCACCATCCAGTTTGTTGAAATTCTTTTTATGTCGTCTCTCCAACGGGTAAGGGGTCGTCCTCTTATCTGGGTCTCCATTCGATAAGTTTCTTTGACCATCTCCCTTCTTTGTTTTGATATGCGTTCTTTATCGTCCACGTTAGTTCTTCTGCGTATCTCTTCGTTCCTTACTTTATCTTTTAGTGTCAATCCAATCACAGATCTCTTCATTCGTGTCGTCGCTGTGTCACTCTCAGTTTTTCTACCGATGTTTTGACGAGGGTCAATGTCTGCGCCATACGTCAGAACACGCTGATTAAAAGAGATATTGGGATATCAGCTTTAAACACATCTTTCATTTTCCCGTAAGCCACCCATCCCAAAGTTATTTTTCTGGCCAATTCACAGATTTCATAATCTCTGTGAATTTGTATCTCATGACCTAGATATACCTACTTTGTTGTTTTTTCTATTCTGATTTGCTCACTGAGACCAGATTAGTCATCATTTTGGTTTTGGAGTAGTTTATTTTTAACCCCATCTGTTGCATAGATTTTTGAACTTCATAAAGCATATGTTTGGCTTCTCCTAAATTGTCTGTTGGTTCTTATACACAGTTTCATAAAACTTTCGACTATTTGCATCAATGTTTCTCTTGATTTAATACTGTGATATTTTTTACAGCTTATCGTCAACGTTATCGGAAATCAATCTAGCAATGTCAGCTATAAAACTACCAGTTTTAGAACCACTGACTTCAAGCAAATTAGATAAATTATGCAGCCTAGCAATGGCGGTATTGCACTGCGCTCTTAGTCAAGCAGCTGCAGCCGCTGTGTTATCCATGAGTTCAGTCGTTTCACCAAAATGTTCTAATCAACAATCTCAAGTTGGTTTGAAAGAGGATGATTTAGATACAAACTCTGTATCATTAGTTGAAGAAACTTTAAATATGTATAGTTATATAGGAAATGTTATTAAAATGTCCACTAGAGCTGGAGGTCATGTAAGTATTTTTTTCTACAAGTTAATCTAAAATCAATGAATAATTAATAAACTATTTTTTAGGTATATCAAAACTTCCTACTTGCTGGAGCATGGGTACTTGTTTCTGGTCTCCAGACACACCTCACATCTAGCACAACAGAGAAAACTCCTCATCTGAGAGAACGAGAGGAAAAAGGTCGAAGTCCATGTAAATCTAGAGAGGGAAATTCGGCCAGATCGGGATTGCAAAAATTTCAGCAGTCTTTTGGAGTTCTGTCAGTAGCATTAGCTGCGAAAGCCTTAAGTCTTTTGTCAGAATTATTCGATGATTTGTATTTAGAAGTTTGTGGAGGAGCAGGAAGTATTGTACAGGTACATACACAATTTGTCTTTGATTAAACTCGACATTTATTACTTATATATGTTAGGTTGAACCAGCTCCTTTAGCAATAATGGGCCAATTCACGGCTCTGCAAAGAATTTCAAGGATATTAAACGCAGCACCTTTAAATCATTTACTATTTTATCTAGCAATAGTTAGTTATCGAAAAGCATGTACTTTAAAACGGCTTCATCCTCCGGAAGGAGATACTTTTAGTCAATCAGACTCTACCACTTATTATGAAGAGATGATTATGTGTTCGGATGATAGCTCTACTGATGAAGGTATTTTTTATATTTGTTTACTATATATTTTTTTATAATAATAATCATTTTAGACGAAGATAGCGAACCAATTCTTGGTCAGTGGTTTGAAGAAACTTTAGCGCCACCTGAAACTACAGATTCAAAATCACCGACATCTTCAGAAAATGTTGAAGTAAAAACTGTACTTGATAGAACACTAACATTAGTACCAGAAAAAGGTGAAGCACACGGCTTTATTGCACTGTCAACTAGCGTCTTTGTCTTTATGAATAAACATTTTTTATGTACAAAAAGCACATTTATCTCTAGATACGTAAAAAATGGTCTAACTGAACAACAGATGATCATTTTAGCAGCAATTATTAGAGACTTAGATAGAGAAACAGCTAGGACTGAAATTGGTAATTAAAAAATATTTTATATATTATTATATTTCCAGTTTAATTATTACAAATTATTTTAGGAACTATATCAGTATATTTCGGACAAGCCTTAGGACAATTATATTGCGAATTTTCTCGCGCTTTAACAAGGTTTGCCCATAATTTAGTGACAAATGGTAATTTAAATAATCTACAAGCTTGTCTGCTAAATCATTTGGGTGTATCACCTTGGAATACTGATGTACCACATGCTTGGCCATTACAAGTATATCCAAGAACATTAGCTATATTGGCACAGGTATGTTTTCATTAAAAAAATACGTACATTATTCGGAACTTTCGTTATTCTTCACCCATTGGACAATTTTAAAATTTGATTAGTCATCAATGTTTTGCTGTGTGACTGCTGTTTTGGGTAGACCTAGCCTGGATTTGTCTGGGTATCGAGGTTTCAGTTTTCACTGATCTATTTTGAGTTTATGTCTAGCCTCAACAAAGATTCTGTGTACTTAGTAAGGTATCAAAGACTCCTTTAAAAGAAAAACTTACAATATCGTGATACCCAATACACGACTTGTATTGCAGTAAAACTTTGGTGGTGCCTTCTAAGCGTCTATATGTAAAACTAAAAAGACAACCCTCATATGGTGGCTTCTTCTGGAAAACTTCTCGTTGGCAAATATTTTTGAGAAGTTTGCTCCACATTCTTACTTTTTCATAATATAAACACCTTTCCTTTAATACGGGAGCAAGAGAATAAAAGTCTATCAAAAGCCAGATAGACTATCACAGAACAGCAAGACTAAATTTCAAAGTAAAGCTAGATTGTTGTTAGGGCCAAAAGAAAACGTCATATGACACAATATTTCTTTTAGTTTGTTTTAATAATTTCCTCATTTTTTTATTTTCATTCTTTTTCCCATATTCGTCGCACCCTGGTCTCGACCCCTGGTGACTAACAGGTTTTCTACTGTATATGCTTTTAGACCCTTTTCGATTATCTTTTATGCGTTTATTTTAATTTTATAATTTCTCATTTTTTTTTCTCTTTCAGGTTCTATTGTTAAGGCCACAAAATGAAAAAGAAGCTTCCGTGATCAGTATCTGGCACAGATTGGTTAATACTCTTATTGAGAATGTTCTAAATAATGCACATTCAGTTGTTGATTCCGAAAATGAAGGTAAGATATAATTTCTATCATGAAGAGTGAAAAGTAATGACAGTAATTTTTTAGATCTAAACGTGGAACATGCACAAGTCTTATTATACTTATTCCATTCTCTTAATCTAATTCAGAAAAAGTCAGTTGTCTTGCTAATGGCAGGAGGAGTACTGAGATGTTCTGAAATTGCTCGAGGTCCTCTTAAAGATTCCCAATTGTTACACCTATCTAGACTGCTGTTACTCTTTGATTATATAATGAAACATCTTTATGATCCACCAACTTCTCTTCTAGAACAAGTAAGTTTATAACTTTTTATTTAGGAAACTGAGCTTAATCAGAACTCATTTTGGTTCTATATAATTGATGTTTTTTAGATTCAGTGGAATCTTTTCTATCTAACAAATCTTAATTCTGAAACAGAAAAAGATAGTAGTATGACCCGAATGTACACCGCATGGCAAGACTTAGAAGACAATTATCGAAAGGTTTCAGATGTAGATGAATTTGCTATGAAACCTCGTTTTTATGTTTTAACAAATTTGGAAATCAGTAATCAAGATGCTCCAAAATTAGATGGTTTAGCCTGTAATTTTATTTTGGGAAATCCCGATAAATTGAGATATCCTTTATTGTTGGATGCACTGATTGAAATTTTGAATGTTACTCATATCACATCAGGAGCGAATGCTTCTAAAATGAGCTTTTTGGGACTTTGTGCCACTCAATATTGTTTCACTATTTGTTGGAGGTAAATATTTTATACTGTTTATTTCTTAAAAATATTTATTAAAAATGGAACTTTTCAGATTGTTGCAGTTACTTCCGCCATCAGCATCTTATATGGAGCGTTTAGCTGGTGGTGAAAGTTTATCAGCAGGGCCACTTCTTCTACATTCATTGGTATGGGGTCCAAGAGCGTCTCATAAAAATTTTAGCAGGTGGCTTAAAGATTGTCTGGTGAAACAAGGAATGTATACACAACATACAGACAAGTTGTTAAAAGAAGTATTAGAGGTTATAAATAATATAAAATACGATATAACAAATGCTAAAAATTGTATTATAGCTCTTACACCAGATGTGAAAAAAGGTAAGAAAATTAGCAATAAAAAAACGATAAAAAATTATTTACCATTTTTATTTCAGATCTTGTAACAAAAGAAAATCTTCCTCCACTATCACATCTATTTTTAATAGATGCTCTTATGACAAAAGTTCAAGTAGCATTAGAAGAACCAGAGGGTACAACAGAATCGACTTCCATTACAGTTTTAGATAACACTTACGTCCAAGATTTACTTCCACATGTTTTACGATTAACACAATCTATTTTACACTGTACGAAATGGTCATTATTACAGACAATTGTTGATCAAAATCCATCGTCTGATAAATTGAGCTTACAAAATTTGGAAGGATTACAAGACGTTTTGGCAATAGCTTCAACTAAGAATACATTGACAAGTTCTCTTTCTTCAGAATTGACTTCTTTATTACCTTCTTTAATCAGCACCGTTCAATTACAAACTTACAAATCAATTTTAGAAGATGTTACATTGGTAAGTTAAAACAATTTTTTATTAATTGTAGAAAATTTATTGAAATACATTTTTTTGTAGAGTTCATATCAAAACGATATAATTCCTTCAGAAAGTGCCATCCTTAAAGTAATCGATGCTCACATTGGTACTCTTTCAATGGGCAGTCCATATAATATAAATTTTTCGTTAAGACGTCTTTTACAATGTCTGGTAAAATTTATTTGTAATCATGCACCAAAAACTGAAAATACAGATACCAAAAACAAAGCCATAGAGTTGTTAGTATCAATAACTTTAGATTTAAGGATAGAATTTTTAAATGATACTGTTACAAAGACTTTAGATAAAATGATTGGTGATACAGAAACAGATGAGCATCAAAAAAGGGTTTACTTACGAGTACTAGATCATTCGTATAATATTATCACAAATTATACTTCTGGAAACTCAGAGAGTTACAGTGCAAATATTGACGAGAAAGTTTTACATCATTGTTTAAAGTTTTATGAAAAAATAATTGAAAAATCATCTGGTCGGCAAGCTTTAGAAATTTTCTTCTGTGGCGAACGAGATCTTGTGAAAGTTTTGATGTCAGTTTCCAATCCACATATGTCCCAACAATATGGCACAAGAGTTCTGCATTTCTTTAATAAATTATTTCAAGCTGCTGAAAAAAGTTCAACAGATCCTAGTTTAAACTATTTATGTTCAAGTATGAGCAAACTTGCTAATGTTGATAGTGAAAAATTACAAATTTGGTTGAGACAAATCATAATTGGAACAAATAATATTGAACCTGTAGTTTCTACAACAGTTACCATAAATAAAGAGGAAAGTCCAGTAACATCTGGTAAATGGACTATTACGGCGGTAGAAAGTAAAGATGTACCATCACCTTCATCAAATGATGATCAAAAATCTTTAGTTCAAGAAAATAGCCAGTTATTGCAAGCTCTTACTAGTTTTATTGTAAAACAAAACAGTAATGTATCAGAAGAGGTGTCGATTACGATTTTAAAAGCATTGATTGAATTAGGAAAACACCTATTATCACCTGCCTTAGAGGGTGTAGGCTTTACTGATTTAATGGTAGACATGATTATGCTAGCTAATGCTGGTTCTGGTAAAGGTAAGATTATTGGTATCATTTATTTTCATCAGTAACTTATTTTTTCTTTTTTAGGTCATAGTTTTTTATTCCCTGCAACAGCAGATTGGATCGAATTGTGTAATAAGCATACATCGGAAAAAGATGTCATTGAAAAGCTAACTAATGATCCCGATTCTGTTAAAAAGAATGCCATGATAGAAGCGGCTTCGTGTATCCTTGATTACGTTAGTGATGTAATTTCCACAATAACATCACAAAATCCACAAGTTATTCGACCGTTAAGTCCACCATGGGAAAGTGAGTCGCCATTGGATTTCGACTCAGAATGGCAAGATTTCACTAACGATGATGATGATAGTGGAGAAGATAGCGACGAAGATTCTCTTTGCAATAAGTTGTGTACATTTACAGTTACTCAAAAAGAATTTATGAACCAGCATTGGTAATTATAAATCTTTGATTGTTAATTTCGTAATAAGTAACTTTTGTTAACCTCATTTTAGGTATCATTGCCACACATGTAAAATGTTGGATGGTGTTGGTGTATGTTCAATATGTGCAAGAGTATGTCATAAAGGACATGATTTAAGTTATGCTAAATACGGTAATTTCTTCTGCGATTGTGGTGCTAAAGAAGATGGTTCTTGTCAAGCTTTAGTAAAAAGAAGTCCTCAAGCTAAAGATGATGTAATTAATGTTTCTGGTGGAACTAGTTCGGAACACATTTTAACTAGTTCATTAAGGATAAGAACTTCTTCACCGGTACAAGCAGACAAGGTAAATTCATATTTCTAATTCGTTAAGTTACTGTTTTTAAAATGTTTTTATTGTTTACAGGTAGTTTACAAAGAACGTAAAACATCAAATAGCGTTAAACAATTAGATGGTTCTAAGGACTTCATTATTAATTATTTAGGTTCAAGTCTGGTTACTGGATCTCTTTTAGAATTTTTACAATCTCTAATCCCAGCTATAGAAGAAAATTGTCGAAAGAATTCTTTAGTGGGCTGTCATATCAGAGGAGTAAAAGCTTTGGATCAACTTTATTCCGAAGAAAAGAAATATATTCATACTGATCAACTTATGGTACCAACTTTAGGATCACAAGAAGGGGCATTTGAGAATGTAAGAATGAGTTATGCCGGTGAACAAGGCCAGACAATAAGGCAGTTGCTATCAGCGCACATTGTAAGAAGGATTGCAATGTGTTGTATGACATCTACTCAAGGACGTAGGCAACACTTAGCTGTATCTCATGAAAAAGGAAAAATTACTGTACTACAATTATCGGCTTTGTTGAAACAAGCTGACTCTTCAACAAGAAAATTAACTTTAACAAGACTTTCCACAGCACCGATACCATTTACAGTGCTTTCTTTATCAAGCAATTTATGTAATGAGGATTTTTTGGCTGTATGTGGTCTAAAAGATTGTCATGTACTCACTTTTACATCAGGTGGCTCAGTTTCTGATCATTTAGTACTCCATCCACAATTAGAAACTGGCAATTTTATAATCAAAGCCTTATGGTTACCTGGTTCCCAAACCAAATTAGCTTTGGTAACAGCAGATTTTGTTAAAATCTATGATTTAGGTGTAGATGCACTCAGTCCTCAATATTTCTTTTTGGTACCGAGTGGAAAAATTAGAGACTGTACTTTTATGTACGAGGATGAAACTTATCACATATTGCTAATGTCTTCTCCAGGTCATATTTACACAGAGGTGCTAAATGAAGATTCTTCAACGAAATATGGATCATTTTACGTTACTAATACTTTAGAGGTGTTCCATTTGGAAGCTGCTGTAAGTATTTTGTAATTTTTATTAACGTGTGTACTTAAAGAAAATAATTACTTTTGTACTTATTGTATAAAGAAAAAGAAAGGGGATCTAAAATAACCTTTCAATTTTTAGGATGTAAATGGTCAGGTAGCTGGTGGAGGCGTCTCAATATATTATTCCCACACATTAGGTCTTTTATTCTACAGCTATGCTCAAGGAAAGAGCTTTATATCACCGTTTATTCCGAAAAGTAACAGCTTACCGTTAGTATTCCCAATTAATTTACCGCAAACTAATAACAGTACATCTAAGAGTAATGGTTCGAAGAATCCTTCAAATCAGCCTTTATGCCAATGGACCGAAATTCCAAATCATCCTGGACTTATATGCTGTGCTATGCAGTCAAATAACAATCCCGTTATATTAATGCTTAAACCTGATACTATAATGATTCAAGAAATTAGAGTTGTACCTGCAAAGTCAAAAATAATGGATATGGTTGCAATTAGACATAATTCGGGAAATGAATTAAGAACTACTTTGATATTACTGTGTGAAGATGGCAGTTTAAAGATGTACATGGCTAACATGGATCAAACAGGTAAGATTTCAGAATGTAAAATACCAAAGTGAATATTAAAAACGTTTGTATTCTTTTCTAAGGATTTTGGATGTCGTCAAATATTCAAGCAACAGTAGTAAACACTGTAGCTAAACCCAAGAAAAAGAAAATTATTAAATCTGGAAAGACTACAAATTCTTTAAATTTCCCTGTTGATTTCTTTGAACATTGTACTGCAATGAACGACGTAGAAATGGGTGGAAATGACCTTTTACAAATTTATAATCAAGCTCAATTAAAACATCGATTAAACACTACTGGATTATACGTAGCTTGCAATAAACCCTTAGGTTTCTCAATTGAAGTCACTAATAATGATTCAAATATGGTGATGGTAGGTCTAAGAGTTCAAGTTGGTAGTCAGGATGTACAGCGATGTCCGTCTTTTGTTGAGGTAATCAGATTTTGATTTAACCCAATTTCAAATATAAATTTACTATACTTTACTAGATTTTTGGAAGAATTATACCGATAACAGCTACTCGTAGTCGATGGTATGACATTCCATTTTCCAGAGAAGAAAGTTTACAAGCTGATAAAAAACTAACAATCCTTTTTGGTCCTTCTCAAGATCCTGAAACTGTAACAATGGTCGATAATATCAAAATATATGGAAAAACGAAAGATTCTTTCGGTTGGCCAGAAGAAAATGAAGAAAGTGTTCCATCAGGAGGTGTGGGAGGTACGCAACAGATAGTTGCTAGCACTGAGGGTGAACAAAATTCTGGAAATAAAACTCAATTAAGCAAACTTGAAAAGTAAGTTTTTAGGCTCATTAGAAAGTTTTACATTACAAATTAATGGTAATCATCAAGTTTAACAATTTATAAATGAAAAGTAACAATGTCGTTGATGACACCTTTAAGTTGTTAAATAACTATAATTTATCATTAAAAAAATTTAATATATAGTTTTTATTATAGGCTTGTTGTTGGTATACTCGAGTCTCTAGATGGCAGTTTCTCTCTACATTCAACAGAAGATAAGTTATCAACTTTTAAGGCTCCAACTCTAAAAGTAGCAACTCAACTAATTACTTTTCCTACACAACCTTCTATTCAAATTCATTCTAAAGCTTTATTATCTTCTTTACATTCAACCAGACAACAATATCATAATTATAAAGATCAAGCGTTACTTCAACACGTTTTAACAACTTTAACTGAAATGACAACTTCTAATACTAAAGATTTAGATGCCGAAAGTTATTATCGATTGGTTCTAATTGTAAGAGGAATTGCAGTTGCTAGACCACAAAATTTGGTTAAGTTTACTGATACTTCTATTCAGGACATTGTACTGGATGATCCTCTCGAACATGTTCACCCTGCAAGTAAGAGATTCGTTTATATATTTCATTTGCATTAACTACTTTAATGATTCACTCTATAATTGAACTATAACAAATATGTTTAGTAACTGAATCTTATTTTGACAGGTACCTCTAAAGATCATAAACTTACTGACCGTAAGCAACCTCAAAGTCAACATCTGTTGGTTCAACTTATGGAAGTTCTGTGGCTGCTACACTACCTTAATCCGGAAATACCAAGCCTTTCTTTAGTTGTTTCTCAAGGCTTAAAACACACCGAACAAATTGTTCACGCTCTTGTCGAAATAGTTCATGCCTTCAATACTTGTGACACTTATAGCAATATTACTATAGCTGTGTATTTACAACTGTTAATTTGCAGCGATCCACAGATAGCTTTTAGTGCGAAACAAGCTTTAAGTATTGTATTGAAGCCAAAAACAAGACGAAGGAAGGTATTCATTCCAAGTCCACCTCATTGTGTATCGCCACCTCTTTCTAAAACAGAAACAGATCGGTTAGTAAAAGTTTTACCTTAACATAGTTTCAATTTTATGTAATACGTAATAACAATTTTCAGATCTAAGACGCCCCCTGCTGTATCTCAACAATCCAGTCACGAAGAGGAAGCATCAGGATCAGTTCAAAATAGACAACCAAATCAATTTGATGTTGATGCTGTCGAGGCTATAGGTTTGTTAGAACAACCAGGACATGTACAACAACAGGATAATCATAATATTAATCCTTTAGAAGCATTATTAGGTGGAGGCGTTGGTTTTCCACCTCTTCTAGATATACCTCCTGATGCAGACGATGAAACCATGGTAGAATTAGCCATTGCGTTAAGCTTACAGGTACTTCCTGTTTAAATAAAACTTAATGCTAAGAGATATCATAATGTCAATTCCATTTTTTTAAGGAACATCAAATTGGGGGAGAACAAAACCAAACTCTACAAAGTCTGCAAGTACAACTTGGTCAGGATGTTCTTGGTCATCAAGGTCAATCTGCCCAAGCTCAAGAAGCAGCGAATTTTAGTGATACTACAGCGTCTGCAGCAGGATCTGATGATGAAGGATCTACAGCAGCAACAGATGGATCTACTCTTAGGACCTCACCTGCAGAACAAGCCGGATCAGAAAGTGGAGGAAGTGGTGTAGAGAGTATAACTGGAGAACATAATGTTTCTGGAAGGTTTGTTTTCTACATGGTTTTTATTAGTATTAGTGAAAATTGGGATTACAAATTAATTTTTGTATTTTGTGTCGAACAAATATAGATTTCTAAATTATTCAGTAGTGTTGTGGCAAAATATGTTATCTGCGTTTTTTAGAAATGTGTTTTTTCACATTAAATGATCACATTTACGTTAATCTCCATCGTTGTTATGTGATATCTGCGTTGACACAAATATCGACATAATACAGAAATCAGACGACGATGATCATTTAATATCAAAAAGCAATTTCCTGAAAAAACGCAAATGTTTTGCCAAATCACTATTTTATTATATGAACGTTGTTGTTTTTTGAATATTGATATTTATCATTTTGATAGATCTTCCGCTTATGGAGATAACATGCAAGAAGCATGTAATCTAGTATCACGATCTGACACAAGCTCCATAGCTAATACAGTAGGAATGGTTGAGACAGACGCACAACATGATGAAGTCGAAGTTGAAACAGAAAACAGCAGTAGATTACACGTTCTTCGATTACAGCTACTTGAAAAACTTATTGAATATTTACCGAAATTAAAGAACATAGATGGTGTAAGAGCCATTCCATTTTTACAGGTAAATATTGCTTACCAACTATATTTATATTTTAAAGCAAGTATCAGTTTATATTTATTAATAATATAATCTTGCCAGCAAATAGTTTCATTCTATATTGTTTTTAGGTTGTACTGCAACTTACTGCTGATATCGATGGTCATTGTGAACGTGATCGAGTATGTTTGAATTCCTTATTAACAACAATTGTAGCCGAGTTGCAGTTAACAAATGACAACTTTAGTGACATTTGTACAAGAACTAAACAAAGAGAAGTTCAATTGATTCTTCTTAGATTACTAAGTAAGTCAGCCTAAAGTATTATACATTTTTGGATATTTACAATTTCTTTTAGGTGTGTTTATGCAAAGATGCAAAACATCTTCCACTCCATCAACATCCAATAAGCCAGCTGTTTCAGACAATTCAACTTTTGTCTCGCGTACGACTGCAACTGTATTACATAAAGCTGATATCATTAATTATTGCAATAAACTGCTTCAAGCACTTTTGACTTACGGTAGAAATGCAGCCGAAGAAGACGATTCAAATAATGTAACAGGAAATCTTCTCAAAGAACGATTACCGCATCCACCACCTGATATGACACCTTTCTTCCAAAAGCAATTTGTTAAAGATAACCAAGACGTGTTCCATACATATCCTCAGCTATTAACAGAAATAGCCTTGAGGTTACCGTACCAAGTACATAGGCATTCTGAAATCTCAGAACCTATCAGTACTGCTTTTGATGTTTCGTGGTAAGTATACTATACTACATAAAATTATTTATGTTCTATTTCCAATACATTAAAAAACTTTTTTACTTATTTAGGTATAATCATCTATGTGACTACATGATGACTCCTCAGACACCATTTGTTAGACGTCAAGTTAGAAAACTGTTAATGTTTATTTGTGGAAATAAGGAAACCTATAGACAACTTAGAGATCTTCACGGTTTGAAAAATCATATGAAGAAAGTGACAGAGTGTTGTACTAAAGCTGGATTTCAACCAGCTACTGATGTCCAGCATGCTTTGGGTTTGCAGTATGATGCACTGGTTGAACTTATTGAACATCTTAAATATTGTGTTGAGGTAAATTTTTATTTATTCCGTGTAATACGAACAACTAAATCCATTATTTACTTTTTTAGGTGGCTCAAAGTCGTACTGGTAATTGGCAGCGTTTCTGCATAAAAGATGATAATGTTATACAATTTCTAATGCGTGTTAGCTTTCTCTTAGATGATGGAGTAGCTCCAACTGTTCTACAGTTACTTCAAAGTGCATTAGTTATTAATCCAGCATCGATAAAAAAGACAGATTCTACTAAAGCTCAAACATCTCGAAAAGATCGAGAAAAATCGGACGATTCTTGTATTGAAGCAGTTTTTGAAGAATCGAATTCAGTCATATTAGTTGAACAAATAACAAAACAAATATCGAGAGAAGTGTTTGCAAGATTCGTAAAAACTTTTATGTTAGAAACTAATATTACATCAGTGAGATGGCAGGCACATGCACTTATACAAGCCATTTATAAAAATTCAAAACCTAAAGATCAGGAATCAATTTTGGAATTGTTATGGCAATTATGGCCATTATTACCTGCTTATGGACGCAAAGCAGCACAATTTGTAGACCTATTAGGATACTTTTCATTAAAATATACAGAAAGACCGGAAGGAACACCTCTTATTCCAGATTATGTAGAAAAAGCATTCAGTGTACTTAAAGCTCAGAATGAAATGCTAGCTCATCATCCTAACGCTAATTTATATGCTCATATGAGTCAATATGTAGACTTGGATGGATATTATTTAGAATCCGAACCATGTTTAGTGTGTAATAATCCCGAAGTGCCATTCTCAATGATAAAATTGAGTTCTATTAAAATTGATTCCAAATTTACAACTACTACACAAATAGTAAAACTTCTTTCTAGTCATACCATAAGTAAAATAACTATTCGTATTGCCGATTTAAAGCGAACTAAAATGGTAAGAACCGTTAATATCTATTACAATAACAGAACTGTACAAGCTGTAGTAGAACTAAAAAATAAACCTGCTTTATGGCATAAAGCTAAAAAAGTTACATTACAAAGTGGACAAACTGAAGTTAAGATTGATTTTCCATTACCTATTGTTGCTTGCAATCTGATGATTGAATATGCAGATTTTTATGAAAATATTCAGGCTTCTTCAGAAACTCTACAGTGTCCAAGGTTGGTATAAATTTTTAGAATTATAACTCTGAATTTAATATCTTGTTTTTTTCTTAAATAGATGCAGTGCTTCAGTTCCTGCTAATCCAGGAGTTTGTGCAAACTGTGGAGAAAATGTATTCCAATGTCACAAATGTCGTGCTATCAATTATGATGAGAAAGATCCTTTCCTGTGTCATGCGTGCGGGTTCTGTAAATATGCGAAGTTTGATTTTAGCCTATTAGCTAAACCGTGCTGTGCAGTAGAACCTATAGAAAATGACGAAGATAGAAAAAAGACTGTATCTAGCATTAATTCTTTACTGGAGAAAGCAGATAGGGTGTATAAACTATTAATTGCTAATAAACCTACTTTGGAATCGTTGGTTTTGAAAATAACTGAACACAGGTAAATTAGTCAAAAAATATTAATAACATTAACTTCTTCTGCTATCTTGAAATATACGAGGTATGTAAATTAAGTAATGAGACTGATTTTTTTTTTTAATTTTTTATTCAAAAAGAATTACAATTCTATATTGTCATCTTCAAAATAACTTCCTTCTGAGGCCACACAGCGCTGGAGACGTTTCTTCCACTCCTCATAGCAGTGCTGGAACTCCGATACTGGAATAACCTTCAGCTAGTCGGTTACAGCCGTTTGAATGTTTTCGACTATCCCAAAATGATATCCCTTGAGGTGATTATTCAACTTTGGGAAGAGAAAAAAGTCACAAGGACTCAAGTCAGGCGAATAAGGAGGCTGAGGAGCCACAGGAATGTTTTTACTGGCCAAAAACTCGTTTATTGAAATTGCTGTGTGACATGAATGACCCTTTTTCGAAGTCTTTCAAGAACCTCTCGGTAAAAGTGTCGATTGACCGTTAGACTTTGGGGTACAAACTCTCTGTGGACGATTCCGTGGATATCAGCATGCATTTGATCTTTGACTTCGCCATCCTTGCCTTTTTTGGCCTCGGAGAGGTTGAAGTGTGCCACTCCATGCTCTGACGCTTGGTTTCTGGGTCGTACTCAAACACCCAAGACTCGTCACCAGTAATGACACGTTTCAGAAAATGGAGGTCATTTTTAATTGAATTCAAAAAGTCAAGACACCTTTCTTTCCTGATGTTCTTCTGGTCTTGCGAAAGGTTTTTTGAAACCATTTTTGTGCAGATTTTTCTTATCCCCAATTCATTGGTCAAAATTTGATGAACGGTGGTGTGAGTCAAATTTAACTCTTCCCCGATCATTCTGACTGTCAACCGACGATCTGAATGCACAAGATCCCAGATTCTGTCGACATTTTCATGGGTTCTTGAAGATGAAGGCCTCCCGCTTCGTGGTTTATCTTCAATCGACTCTCTTCTGAAAATGCCTTAAACCACCGAAAAACCTGGGCTCTATCTCCGTAGGCCTGTTGAAGAGTTTCCGTTGCACTGTGCCCAAGTCTGAAGCAAAACCTGATAGCACACCGTTGCGTTGCTCGAAATTGATGTCATTCATTTTTAGAATACAATAGAAAAACTATTTCACAAAAACAATCGCTACGCAAAACCAAATGACTCGAGCGAGGTCAAACTCGTACTGAAGGTGGATGACGTGTTCCTCTGCCGCCCCATTAAACGCAACGTTGTCAGTCTCATCACTTAATTTACAGACCTCTTATTTCAAAATAATTTTTATTTTGTAAACAGAAAAAATACCATTATCATCCTTTATTTTAGATCTGATAAAAAAGTAGAAGAACCCTCTACATCTAATAATTCTTCTAATGTATCTGCGAATTCTGGAGCTGGAACTCAATTAAAAGTCAACAAAACAATACAAATGTTAGCACAACAATACTGTAATGATTGCAAAATGTCATTTGAAGAACTTAGTAAGATAATTCAAAAGGTATTGGTTTCTAGAAAAGAACTAGTTGCTTATGACAGAAAACACAGGTGAATATTAGATATATTATTGTTTTTAACTGTATTTAAAATATAAATCCTGTTTCAGAGATATGGAACTTCCCAAATCGACACCAGTTCTTAGTGATACTCTGATTACATCTCCGTGTGTTAACAATCGTTGTTATGGCTGTTCCACTGCAGCAACTGAACATTGTTTAACTCTATTAAGAGCTCTTGCTCATAATCCAACAACTAGACAAGTTCTTTGCTCTAAGGGTTTGATACAAGAATTAGTTTGGAATAACTTGAGAAATGGTACTGTACATAATCAAGAAGAAGTACGGCAGCTCCTTTGTGTGCTAACTAAAGATAATAGAGATGCAACTGAAGAATTATGCAATCTTTTGATGGAGAGGATTAGCCTTAGTTTAAACGGACACATTAATTCAGCAGATTTGGGTAATAAAAAATAATAATAAATAAACGATAAATTAATTATCCCATCGTTTTTATATAGGTACAAGTGTTCGTCATGAGATAGCCTTATTAGCAGCTATGGTGCAGAAAGAAGATGATTGTTGGGAACTAAAATTACGATGTATGATGGGACTGTTTTTAAAAGCCTGTGAAGGTTCTAAAAGTCCTTTGGTGATGGAATCTGTGATTTTACCTTGTTTAAAAATTTTACAAAGTCTGATGAAACAACCTGATAATAACAAGAAAAATAAGGTTAGTTTAAAATATAGTTTTACATGATAATTAAAGTCACAAAGTATAGATACCAGGAGTCTAAACGTAATGTTGAACGAATGGTCTCAATTTAGGGGACAGAACTATTGTCGGTAGAGTGCGCCATTGTTCAAGAAGTACTCGTTTAAATCCTTACGCAGGAAGTTTAGTTGCTATTAACAGCTCTGGAAAGTATCTTTTATTACAACTAATTTTAAATAAATAAATTAATAATATATATTCGTGACATTCAAGAACTATGATCTGGGTTGGTTATTATGTACCAGAAATATTATAGAAAAGCCTATACCGTGTAGACTCCTGGTATCTATACTTCGTGATTAAAGTGTTGGTAAAATAATTTAACCATAGTTAAATCTTAAAAATGATTGGCATTATGAATTCCTTTGGAAAAACTTTATTATATTGTCTTTATTTTCCACTTTTAGGATAAAAATAATGGTGCTAGTGAGCATAGCATTGCCTTAGCAGGTACTACTGTTGATGTAAGAAAGTTTTTGGAAAAAGATCCTGATCATACTTTCAATGGATGGAAAGCACGTTTTCCAAAATCTGCTACAGATGTTACTGCAGCCTCTAAACCAACCAAAGAAGAGGTATTACAATATAACGTTTATAATTCTTATCGATTATGTGTTTCATATTTTTAAAATTTCTAGACACGAAAATACTACTTAGCTGAAAAATATCTTCATAAATGGAAACGAAACACTAAAAAGCTGTACACACGTGATAAACTCAACCTAAATGATACCTCCTGGCTTAAAGCTGTAATTTTCAATTCTAGTTCACGATTGGCGCGTCAAGTAGCTTGCAATATTCTGGAAGCTATGTGTAGCTCATTTGAAAGAAAACGTGATATATTAGATCTTCTTACACACTTTTTAGTAGAGTTGGGTTCGGCAGGTGAAAGCGCTGCTGAATTTTTGGCTCTTTATCAAAATCTAATTCAAGAAGTTCCATGGAAACAATATTTAACTGTGAATGGAGTATTGTTAATTTTAGCTCATCTGATTACTGTAGAAATCGAACAATTACACATATTAGAACAAACTACTTTAACATCAGACCTTGCTCAGGGTTATGCATTGAATCAGGTTACAGAATTGTTAGCTTCATTTTTAGAAGATGCTGCAATTAGAAGGCAATATAAAAGTAGGTTAGTTGGAGCTGTTCTGAATGGTTACTTGTCATTGAGAAGATTAGTGGTACAAAGAACCAGATTAATAGATGATACCCAAGAAAAATTGTTAGAATTACTAGAAGAAATGACAACAGGTAGATATTATTTTTTTCAGTTAAGTATATTTTAAAATAAACATTTATTTGATTTTTAGGTACTGAAGAAGAAACAAAAGCATTTATGTCTGTTTGTATAAAAACCGTAGAACGATATAGTCTGCAAGATATTCTTACTCCTGTTTTCATATTTGAAAGATTGTGTTCTATCATTTACCCCGAAGAAAACGATGTAGGCGAATTCTTTTTAACATTAGAAAAAGATCCCCAACAAGAGGACTTTTTACAGGTAAATTACCTATTAAATTATTAAATACAACTCTTAATAAGTGTTTTTTTTTTTTGTATTTGTAGGGTCGAATGTTAGGAAATCCCTATTGCAGCTTAGAAGCTGGTTTGGGACCGCTTATGAGAGATGTTAAAAATAAAATTTGTCAAGATTGTGAGTTGGTTGCTCTATTAGAGGATGACAACGGTATGGAGTTGTTAGTTAACAACAAGATTATGAGTTTAGATTTACAAGTTAAAGATGTATACAAGAAGGTAATTATTTGAAAATATTGTTTAGTAATATATTTTATTAATATTTTTCTTTAAAATTTATAGATTTGGTTAGCTGAAGGAGGGGATCATGAACCCATGAGAGTGGTTTACAGAATGAGAGGACTTCTAGGAGATGCTACAGAAGAATTTATAGAAAATCTTAGTAATAAAACACAAAATGACATTGATAACGAGGAGGTTTATAAGATGGCAAATGTTTTAGCAGAATGTGGCGGTTTACAGGTATTATTTTATATATATAATCTTAATTCCATTATACCCATTGGGTGTAGGGATGTGTTGTGCAATTAGTCATGCACAAATCTTTTCCATTTCTTTCTGTTTCTTGCCATCACCCTCGCTTCGTTCCATGATGTTCCTTTGTTTTCCAGTATTTTAACTATCTCGCCATCCCATGTTGCTCTACGCCTTAATCTCTTCATCTTGCCTGGTATTCTGGCTTCTTCATCGGTACCCCATCTTGTAGCCGCTGCAAGTGTCCCCAACAACTCAATTGTCTTTTTGTAATATAGTCCTTCATAGATTCTACTTTCAATTCTTCTCGTATTACGTTTTTCTTATTCGATCCGTCTTTGTTATCGCCTTTACTCTTCTAAGATATCTCATCTTGCTTTTTTGTTTTTTAGATAATACCCAGGATTCGCTTCCATACGTTAAAATCGGCCTGTATACAACTTTAAAAACTTTCATTTTAGTATCCTTAGATATTTCACGTCTGCTCAGAAATCTTCTATTTATTGCGTGGAACGTTTTATTTGATTCTATTCTGTTATTTATGTCGACTTCTTGCTCTCCTGTCGTTTCTTCTATCGTTACTCCTAGATATTGAAATGTTTCTACTTGCTCTATTTCTATTCCATCTATCCATACGTGTATGTCTTGTTTCTCCTTCGCTATTGCCATTACTTTCGTTTTTTCTATATTCATTGTATTATTTTAATATTTTATAATTTATAATTTACCACAGTAATGGTATTCTTAATCCTTCCGTTACAATGGCATAGGTTATATGTTTGTAAGTTTGTAATAAAAAATTAACTATTAAATCTTTCAGGTTATGGTAACCCGTTTAGGAGCTATACAAAGTGTTACCAGAGCTAGACCATTACTTCAGGTGTTATTAAAGTTGTTTAGATTGTGTGTTAAAGTTAATCGTTGCCAAGAAGTTTTGATACAGCCAGAATTAAAGTCCATGGAAGTATTTTTAAGAACTCTCCAACTTTGTCTCGACAGTGATCGAGATTCTAGTCAAGCTGGAGTCACTGAACAACTATTAGATGTAAGTTAATTCGTTATATTAAGCATTGAATATGTCTCAATATCATTTTAACAGTCTATTATGTAATAATTTTATCACGAATTTAATATTTCTCGATTTCTCTTTAATCTAATATTCTTGTTTGTATTATTCAAAAAATCCAATGACTGATATCTCAAAATAATTATTTTATAGTGATAATATTTATTTTTATTGAGTCTTGTTTTATAGATTATGGAAACAATTTTATCCAAAGCCACTTCTGAGCCAGAAGAAATATTTAAGGAATTTTCAAAAACTTTGGGAAGTGCCGATTACGTTAAATCACTTCTTTCATGTACTAATCAACCGGTGGTGAAAACTAACTCAGTACTTGTCCATTTAACTCGAGTTTTAGCCGCTTTGGTTTATGGTAACAAAGAAAAAATGAAAGTACTGCTAGATCATTTTAATCCCGTACTCGATTTTATAAAATACGATTTAGAACACACTCCCGATGATCAGCAAAAACTTAAAATGTTCTGTGTTCTAACAAATGGAATAGAAAAGAACGCCATAGGAAATACTTTAAAAGTATGCTATTAATATTTTTTTATCAATTTTATATTTTTTTAAATTTTAACTTTGTAGGATTATATAATTTCACTAGATGTAGTGACAAATGCATTAGACTATATCAAAATCCATGCACCTTGTGTAAAACCAACTCTTTTAAGGGTTGATAGTGACGAGTTAAAAGATTTCATATCGAAGCCAGCACTTAAATATATTTTACGATTTTTAACTGGATTAGCGCATAGTCATGAGAAGACACAGGTGAGAGTATATTTTAAATTAGTGAAGTACTGATTAAATTAATCTAGAACATGTATGGGCAATCTTTAACATGTTATGGGAAAAACTTTAGTACCATACTGTCAGTCAATGTGGTTTTTATATCATTTCTACACGTCGGACAACAGTTTGTCTTAACAAACTATTTTTTTTGTGTGTTTATTAGAAATTTACAATCTACTTTAGTTCAAATAAGTAATAAGTAAATTTGATGAGAGTATCGACTTGGAAACGGAATGTCCAGCGACATTTCTGCTTATTGTACACAGATTTTAGTGGTGCTGTGGAAGATCTTCAGGATACGTTTTATTAAATCTTCGGATAGCTGGTCCTTCCAGATAGAGGTTTTCTATAAGGTCTTTTGGGTGACCTAGTAGCCTTTCTTTGTACTTGGTGGATACAGTTTTGATGACGTCAGTTACATAAGGGATTTGAAAGTCTTCATGTAATCTTTGGTTGCTGTCATACCATGGAGCGTTTCCTATTGATCGAAGTGTCTGGAGTAAGACTGGAACCTTTGTATAAATTTTAGCCTCGTTGGTTTAGCAGAACCCCATACTTGGGCACCGTATGACCAGATGGGTTTTAGAACTGTTTTGTATAAAGTCAATTTATTTTTGGTCAGCAGTTTAGATTTTTTCCCCATCATCCAATACATTTGTTTGAATTTTAAGTGTAATTGTCTTCTTTTTGTTTGGATGTAATTTTTAAGGTTAATATTTTGTCATTTTAGTTGGCAATAGCTAATGCAGAAACGATACCGATTATTCACCGATTAGAACAAGTTTCATCTGACGAACATGTAGGATCATTGGCAGAAAACTTGCTAGAGGCTTTATGCACAAATCCTGAAGTAGCTAAGCAAATAGATGCTGTTCGAGATTTTACGAGATCAGAGAAGAAACGTCTCGCTATGGCAATGAGAGAAAAACAGTTAGGACAGCTAGGAATGAGAACTAATGATAAAGGACAAGTTACTGCCAAATCGAATATCCTTCAACAAATTGAGGAATTAGGAGATGAATCGGGTTTAGTGTGCTGTATTTGCCGTGAGGGTTACAAATATCAACCTACCAAAGTTTTAGGACTTTATACGTTTACGAAAAGATGTAATGTTGATGACTTTGAAGCAAAAGCCAGGAAAACTGTTGGTTATACCACTGTTAGTCATTTTAATATTGTGCACATTGATTGTCATATGAGTGCTGTAAGGTAAATAATTTATTTAGATAAATTTTATTTAAAGATAAATGTTAAAACCATTTTATTAATCAATTATGTTATTTTATTGTGTTCCGATGATTTCACTCGACTTTTCTTACGCTATTGGTTCTTTAAAAATATAAAATTTAAATTTACTAGGTTAGCTAGAGCTCGCGATGAATGGGAATCAGCAGCATTACAAAATGCAAATACCAAATGTAATGGTCTTCTTCCTTTATGGGGCCCACAAGTACCAGAATCGGCTTTTGCCAGTTGTTTAGCACGCCACAATACATATTTACAGGTAAGATCCATTAATTTAAAAAATAACTTGATAATGTATACACATAAACATAAAGTTTCGGTACTTATTAAATTAGAATCGGTGATAATTTACAATTTACTTTTTTATCGTTTTTAGGAAAGCACTAACCACCGAGATATTGGACACAGTTCAACAATACATGATTTAAAAATTTTGTTACTGAAATTTGCCCATGAAAAATCTTTTCATGAAGACACTGGTGGAGGTGGACCACAGAGCAACATGCATCTTATTCCTTATCTTATACACGTTGCTTTATATGTGATAAATACGTAAGTAATGGTTTTATCACCTTAATTTATATTAATTCAGAATATTTTTATCAAAACTAACAGAATATATTTTTTCTAGTACAAGAGTTAATAAACGTGAAGAAGCCAGTTTGGTATCATATGTGGAAAATTCTAACAGTGAAAAATGGATCGAGTCCTCCTACGAAGCTGAAGGTCCACTTTATTGGATGACTATCTCTGTTTTACTTCATTCATATTCTCAGTGGCAAATCCATCGTTTATCTCACTTCCGAAGACTTTTGGTACTCGCACACACCCGACATTGTTACCCTTCCGGACCTGTTAAGAGTTTATCAGATAAACAGTCCAAGGAATATGTTGTTTATAAGCCTTATTTAATTTTCTTTGGATTGATTGATGGAATCTATAATTATTTTTTTAAGGTAATTATAATTATCTTTGTACTACATGTGTGGAATTTTTATACAATCAAATAATCAATAATAACAGAAAAAAACAAAATTGTTATTGGCCATGGTAATATAGAACCAAAATTGGCGATTTAAAATTACTTCGAAGATAATTGATTATTGCTATATTTGTTTTATTATGTGTCCTTAAATGTTAGTAATTAAGATTTTCCTATTGTTTAGAATATTAGTGGTCCAGATGAGCAATGGTCAAATAACTTAGCAGATTACATTCGTCATAACGATGAAGCTTTAATTAAATCGTCAGAAAAGTTGTTGGCTGCCTATACGGAGGAGTTCTTACCTTGTACTTCCTTTACTGAATTCTGTGATGTAGCAGGTAACTATTTATATATGTAAAGAAAAAATTGTTTAATTAATAAATATTTTATTTTAGGTTTACTAGATGTTATACCAAATCCCGAAACTTATATAAGTGACCTGCTAAATGGGATGTCGTAAATGTATAAAATTGAATTTTTAACTGTAAACAAAAGGCTGTACACTGTTTTTACTAATTGCTTGCTGCTAGGTTGTAACCTAAACGTAGTATATATATTCGCTTGTTGTTGGAGTTTTAGAAAACACTAAATTATTGTAACTATTATTGATTTAATTATATTATTTGAACTAATTTTTATTAATTATTAAAATGTAAAAACCCAAAACCTGTTGATGAGATAAATAAAAGTTTAAAATAGGATACCTGTAATGTGGATATGCCACGTTTTAGTTCTAGAATATCATTTCTGGCTTTGCTTCATAAAAGCGCACTACTAATTTCATAAACCATTCACTTGTGCAGAGTAATAACATCCGATGTAAGTTTATTAAAAAATTTGTAGTAGAACTTTAATTCACCGTCGGACGGGGCTGATTCAAAGCTAGAGCAATTATATTTTCGTTTGCTCCCTTCTCTTCATTTTGCCGCTGAAACATCGCTCCACTGTTTGATGCTCTACGTCAGTGTTTTTCAAATACACGACTTGTTCCAGGCTAAAAAATGCTGGCGACCACGTTAGGCCATAAAAATTATGCATTTATGACTCTTTTTTTCTTCTTTAAGTGCCATCTTCGTATACGTATTTTCGAAACTGCTGTCGGAAACAATTCGTTGTTTCCACAGCCATACCACTCTCTTAAGTTCTTTAGCCAGGAGTTTCATCTTCTTCCTATGGACCTTCTTCCTTGCATAATCACTCGAAGTAGTTCAAATCTTTCGCCTCTTGTATCCAAAGTATTGCAGTTTTCGTTTTTTGATTGTGAATATGACTTCCTTCTCTTTATTCATTCTTTTCAAGACCTCAACGTTTGTGACCCTCTCCGTCCTTTCTTTATTTAGGTAATATTCATTACTAAAACCATCACGAATCAAGAATACGCGAGAGCTTGGAAAGTGACTACGGTAGGGTGGATATACAACCTTCTTTTCTATAGACCAGTGGTTCATTGAAAACCATGTACGTAAATTGTTAAGCCATGAGATCCGTCTACGACCTGGACCTCTTTTCCCCATGAATTTCCCCTGCAGGATCAGTTGTAGGAACCAATAGCGTTAGTTGTTTTGCATATGACCAAGTACATCAATTTTCTTGCTTTTATAGTATTGGAACGAAGTTCCCTTTCGCGCGTTACGAACAGTTCCGACTGACGCTAGGAGCTAGCCCAAAAAAATTCATACCAAAAGTTGTCACGACACTATGCACCGACACACGCATGTTTCTCTCTCTCACAGACCAAAAAATAAATAACTCTCTCTCCCTCTCTCTCATAGATAGATATATTACAATTAAAAAGACACTATTTTAAATTAAAAGAAAATGTACATTAAAAAGAAAATACTGCAGAAAAAAACATAATTACCTATAATAGTATTATATTTTATTTCATCCTGTTTTTATAAATTAATAAATTCATAAACATTTTAAAAATAGTTCGTAACTTGACTACGTCAAATTACCTTAACTGTCAGTCACTGTCAAATATTTTAATTTTAAATTTTTTGTATTGAATTGTTAATTCCTGTTTTAAATTATAAAAAGTAATTTTAAAAAGATGTGTTATTTAAAGCTCTGGTATTGTATAAATGGACACTTTTGTTAAAAGAAACGAAATGTTAGGTAAGTAGAGATTTTATACAGACAATAATAAATGCTTATGTATGTATAAACACTCTGTTATGTTTACAAATTACTAATTCCTTCACTAATTAATCGAAAGGAATTTCGTTCCATCCGGGTGTCCCTTGACACCTCACACTTTTTTTTTATATTTTCACCGTGTTCTTTGTCTCTCTGCGGAATTTTGTAATCGAATTTAAACCTATTACCCGACTACCTAGAGCTCTGAAATTTTCAGGATAGCTAAGATCTGGATGACAATGCATGTTTCAAGTGTGTTTAGCATTGACATATTAATACAAATGGACCGGCCGCTTCCCATATTCGCAACAGCTGCTTCTGCGGCCAACATTAGTAAGAGAGATCCGAGAGAGAGACGGAGGTAGGCCGGGCAAAACGCACATTGTTTAAATGAGAGCTTAAGGGAAATACATCTTTTTATAACGTTTTATGTAAAAAATAGTATATTATATACTTAGAGTGAGAAGTGAGCTATTATTATGTCAATATCTTAAAAATTATAGAACTGTAAATATTAATTCTCGTTAGGGGAATGGAGTAAATAATAGCAATTTCTCAGGTTAGTAGTGAAAAAAAGCTTTTTCATTTGTGGTTGTTCGAAGTATTTGATGAAACTTAAGTTTGTTAAAATTTCTTAAGTCAAAATAAGTGAGAAAAGACTCTGGTTTTATGTTTAGGTGTACTTATTTGAGCAAAAATAATATATATTACTTACAAAACAAAATTATTGCAGGCTCAAAAACTGTATTATTTTATACAGGGTGTCCCAGAATTAACTACGGAAACTTCGTATACGTGTTCCTTGATGACAAATAAGTAGGGTCTTTCCTATAAAAAAAAATTTTTAGAGACTCCTGTCAGAGTTATAACCCTTTAAAGAGGGGTGGTAAAATACGGTTTTAATTTAATATCTTCTGATTGGTCCAAGATAAAAAATTAAAAATTTGGGTGAACATCATTTTAATAAAGACGCATTTCTCCTGCCACTTTTCACCTGCCCTACCCCATTCTAAGGGTGCAAATCAAGGAACCCCTCTTAATTTTTTTTGTAACTTTCTTAGCAATTAATATTTGCAATAACAAAAAATTATTTTAGGAAGTTTTGATTATTTAGAAACTTTTTTGTTCCTTGTCGTTTTTTGCGAAATCGTTTCGGTTTGGAGTAAAAAAATAAAAAGTAGGACCATGTTAATTGAGTATAGTGTATCGCGATCAAGTAGCGCACATTTGCAAAGTAGGTTATAACTCTGACAGGAGTCTCTAAAAAAATTTTTTTTATAGGAAAGACCCTACTTATTTGTCATCAAGGAATACGTATACGAAGTTTCCGTAGTTAATTCTGGGACACCCTGTATACAATAAATACCAATTTTTTTTTAAACAGTGAATGTGACAAAAAATTGTTGAATTCAAATAGATAATTCAAAAATGCATTAATATTTCTATCGAAAAATACGTCAATACAACTGAAGATCATATCGTAATTGGAACGAAGTTCCCTTTCGCGCGTTACGAACAGTTACGACTGACGCTAGGAGCTAGCCAAAGATAATATATAATAAAGTATTGTCTCTGGAGCTAGCCCAAAAAAATTCATACCAAAAGTTGTCACGACACTATGCACCGACACACGCATGTTTCTCTCTCTCACAGACCAAAAAATAAATAACTCTCTCTCCCTCTCTCTCATAGATAGATATATTGCAATTAAAAAGACACTATTTTAAATTAAAAGAAAATGTACATTAAAAAGAAAATACTGTAGAAAAAAACATAATTACCTATAATAGTATTATATTTTATTTCATCCTGTTTTTATAAATTAATAAATTCATAAACATTTTAAAAATAGTTCGTAACTTGACTCTGACAGGAGTCTCTAAAAAAATTTTTTTTATAGGAAAGACCCTACTTATTTGTCATCAAGGAATACGTATACGAAGTTTCCGTAGTTAATTCTGGGACACCCTGTATACAATAAATACCAATTTTTTTTTAAACAGTGAATGTGACAAAAAATTGTTGAATTCAAATAGATAATTCAAAAATGCATTAATATTTCTATCGAAAAATACGTCAATACAACTGAAGATCATATCGTAATTTTTTATATCATGGTTCACACTATATATAAGAAGACTGATACATTAAATTTGAAAATTCTACACCTAATATATAATAATAAAACAAATAATTAAATAACTCGTCTTGATTATTATATGAAATATAAACTTCGAAATTATTTATTATTATCTGTTGATGAAATATTTATGTATCCAAAAATATTTAAGAGTGGCAAGTATTAATTATAGTTAAAATGACTCTAGACACCAACTTAATAGGTTAATAACTATAAAATATTATAGAGTGTGTGCGATATATTACATAGTTTATAAATATCACTATAAACACAGTCAAATATATTTAATTTATAAGATAAACACCAAAAACATTAAAAATCAACGTAAATCAAATGTAAATTAGGAGCTTTCTGCCCGACCTAGCGCTATCCTTCTTATCCGTCTCACTCTGGAATCAATTATTTCGCTGCACAGCTGGTCCATTTGTATTAATATGTCAATGGTATTTAGGCATATACATTAATTTCGAAATTTATACTGAATTGATATGAAATATGATATAAATTGTGTATACATGTTATCATTTTGAAAGTTTTTAAATATGTCGTTCGTAGCCTAGTTGATTAAGCGTCGGATATGAATCAAGGTGACAGTTCTATTATGTTATCATAATGGGATCGACTACGCGAGAGAGAATTTTTTTTTTTTTTACATGTGACAACAGTAATTATTATTTTAACTGTTAATAAAATAACTAATTTAGAAAATTTTTAAAAATTTTAGACTATACTGTGGACTATGCCGTAATCTATCTTGTAAAGCGCTATTTGCCAAGGGAGTAATAATTTAATAATAGTAATATGACTTATAAATCACCAAAAAAAACTTTCTACTATAAAAAGTTCTTTAATAAATTGTGATTATTTCATTATGAATCCAATCCTTTGTTTTGTTGCAATTGACCATTGTTTACAAATTTAAATAATTTGTAATAAATAATGTGTTCAAATTAAAAACTCCTGAAGACAGCAATCAAAGATTTGATAATTTATTTTTTTATTAATACAGTTCGTGAATACTGATGTAGTTTTATATTGAATAGGTCTTAGAATTTTTCCTTTAGTATTTTGGAATAAATAAATCCTTTGTTCTGGTTTTAATTGGTATGACTCATTAATTTTGTACAAAATTTCTATACACATAGGAATAAATAAGCTTCAATTTTTACCACTAAGCAAAAGGCTGGAAGGATCGGGATGAAATTTGGTACAGGGGACAGGGGTAGATTATGGTCTGGAACTAGATAAACGGGATATATCTATATTTATCCTAGTTTTATTATAACCAAATCATTACAGTTGTTATTGAATCTTGATCTTGAATCGCGCCAAAACGGCTGAACGGTGTAGGATGAAAATTGAAATAAGGATAGATGGTACCCAACAAACAATTTTGGTCGGGAAAACAGTGGCCCAAAGTTCTGTTCGGATATTGACTTTTGTGGCCCGTAGGCAGTCCCCAGCTGCGGGCCGTCGCCAATAGGTTCACTACGGGAGTGAGTCGGCCGCTTATAAAATGCCGGTAGTAACTGCCGGCGTCCCAGCAACGGGCCTTAACTGTGTACCTATTTCATACAATTGACGGCCCATGATCGGTACATTAACAGTACAGTATAGTGGCCCCCAGTAGGGCCAGTCAAGTTGCCGATAGTTTTTTTGAAGGTCCATAAACGAATCAATGGCCATATTCACCATTCTTCTGTTAAGCTATGAATCTGTTAAATATGACATAAATGACAGTTTTTAAATGCAAAAACTGTCATCATTTATGCCAGCTTAACACATTGATAGCTTAACAGAAGAATGGTGAATATGGCAAGACTATTTTTTGTATTAACAGTTAATTATATGACTTTTAAAGCTAATAATATGATTGGCACTAATGAAAATAACTATTTGCGAAAATAATTTATTACAATAAAAATAAAAACAAAATTAAACAATACTCTGAACTTTTAAAAAACAAAATTAGACAATACTCTGAACTTTTAAGCCTAATGTATGGATATGTTACCGTAAAAACCCGATTTTAGTTAAAACTAGTTTTTACTAGGAAAAACTAGTATTAAAAAAACATTTTTGGCAGATCCACAGGTTAGTAAAGGAAGAAAAGTTTTGTTTCCTTTTTTACTAAATTAAAAAAAGCAAACAAAACTTTTTCTCCCTTTACTAACCTGTGGATCTGCCAAAAATGTTTTTTTAATACTAGTGTTTCCTAGTAGAAACTAGTTTTAACTAATATCGGGTTTTTACATTAACAGATATAACTTGGTGTTTTATGTGTTAAGAGGAGGATTTACCGACAATTTTTTGTGTGATTTTTGCGATCTAATTTTCGTCCTGTATATTTACTATTAAACTTTTTTGGAAACAAAAAATTTTTATTGATAGGTAACATTTAGGTAACATAGATTTCCAAATTTTTGAAAAAAAAAAAAAGATCGCAAGAATCAAGCAAAAAAAATGTCGGTAAATCCTCCCTGTAATACATACAGCAACAACAAAAGTTTCAATATGTGTTTAAAACATCCTTATCATTCGGTATCTCTATTACGCCGCCTCTTCTCTCTTCCTCCAAACCTGTCAGAAGCTGTCCGTAGCCATTGTTTGATGGCAATTTCCATTTCCAAATTAGTGAAAGTGTTTGCGAACTTATTCCTACGTGTTGTAGCTAAAATAAAATATTTACACTAATAATTCTTGAAAAAAATTAAAAACTGTAAGTAAAATGCAATTAAATCTTACCTAATATTAACTTAAGAAGGTTCGAATACTTTTTGAAACTGAATTTCTCGTTCCGCCCAGACCAATTAATCAACAACGATAAATCGTGACTAATTAATTTCGCTAGAATTCTTTTCACGCTGTCATTTCCATTCCTTCCTCCTAGCAGTGCTAAAGCATTACTCTAAAAAAGTATGTGACTATTATAATATTGTGGCTTTAGATTTTTGAAAACTTACAAATTCTGCAAAATTCTGCTCATCGTTGAGTAAATTTGCCAATTCCTGTAACTTCTCAATTGACGTTGCGGGGTATGAATCTAAAATTGAGCTTTCAACTTCGTCATGATGCTGATTTAAATTCATAGTGTTCAACATTTGAGTAATTTCTGCCAATTTACCAGTAAAAATTTCTAATTTGAGATAGTTTTTCTGCACAACACCTAAATATTATTTAATTTAAATAAAAAAAAAAATAGAATATTTTTATTGACCTTTCATTAAGAACAAATGAGTATGTCCAAATAAAAAAGGTCACTGGCTACAGCTCGGGACCTCAAACTTAAAAAGTATTTCTAGCAGTCTCTTATGGCCTATTTTATACAAAAAGAATTTATTTGAAAACTCTAGGTGATAGTTTCTGAAATGTAGCCGGTGATCTTTCACTCTGTCAAACTGAACATTTCCTGTGGCTTATTAATATGTAATATATTTTTTCTACGCCCATGACTGTAAACGTCAAAAATCGTACTGTAGACATTCCTTGTAAGTGACATTTAACAATAACATGCACGTAATGAGATCTCATAACATACATGTGCGTTTAGATAAGAAAACTTAAATTTTTTGTTTAATTAAATTGCAATAAATTTTTTTATGTACGTACTACTTTATTTGGTCTATTTACATACTTTTTGTCAATTTTCAAACATAAATATATAATAGTTTTTAATAAAAAATAAAATAAAAATAAAACAGATTTAGGCAACATATATTACATTTTAAATTATTATTTAATCTAGGATGTTACTTAATGTCACTACTTTCATAAATGTTATTTTAAACGCCAAATTTCGTCATATATTTTTTAAGAGATGTCAAATATTTAGAATTAAAATTAAAATATTGAGTCGTAGAAAAAGCATAGTACGTAACTCGAGTGGTAAGAGGTATTACGTACTCGTGTAATTACGCACTCGCCGCTACGCGGCTTCGTGCGTAACTTTTCCACTCGTACGTAATGTCCTACTTACCACTCTTGATACGTAATATACTATTATCTACTCCTTTGACAGTAAATGTCATTTATACTCATTGTCACCATGCAGGGTAAGTAAGCTATAACGCACAGTTGTGCGTAATGAAACGTCATGTTGGAATGACGTTTCATTACGCACAACTGTGCGTTATAGCTTACTTACCCTGCATGGTGACAATGAGTATAAATGACATTTACTGTCAAAGGAGTACATAACAGTACAGTACGTACGTCATATATTTTTTTTAGAGATGTCAAATATTTAGAATTAAAATTAAAATATTGAGTCGTAGATAAAGCATAGTACGTAACTCGAGTGGTAAGAGGTATTACGTACTCGTGTAATTACGCACTCACCGCTACGCGGCTTCGTGCGTAACTTTTCCACTCGTACGTAATGTCCCACTTACCACTCTTGATACGTAATATACTATTATGTTATCATTTTTTAGGAATCTCAAATTGTATTAATTTTTTTATATCTTTTATAGTTTTTAATATACGAGGGAATTATAAAATCTTTTTTGAAGTTGTAATTTACTCTAATGACTGGGCAACAAGTTTTTGGAGCGATTTACGTATAAATATAAAAATTATAAAATTGAGATAATTGTGGATTATCTAAATTATCAATATTAAAGAGTGTTTCAAGTCACCGTCCAGCGGGCGGTCAATAAAAGAGATCTCTCTCTCTCTCTCTCACACTCATAGATGACTCATAGATGACTCATAGATGACTCATAGATGACTCATCATAGATGACTCATAGATGACTCATAGATGACTCATAGATGACTCATAGATGACTCATAGATGACTCATAGATGACGCAGAGATGACTCAGAGATGACTCAGAGATGACTCAGAGATGACTCAGAGATGACTAAGAGATGACTCAGAGATGACTCAGAGATGACTAAGAGATGACTCAGAGATGACTCAGAGATGACTCATAGATGACTCACAGATGACTCAGAGATGACTCAGAGATGACTGTCAAATATTTTAATTTTAAAATTTTGTATTAAATTGTTAATTCCTGTTTTAAATTAAATTGAAATAAAAAGTAATTCTAGGTAGAATATACAATACCTCTGGTATTGTATAAATGGACACTTTTGTTAAACGAAACGAACTGTTGAAAATAATGGATTTACTTTTTTTTTCTATTTTGCTTTGAACAGTGTAGTAGTGTCGCGACTTTGTTAAGTTTATACAGGTTTTTTGTAGATAATAAATATTAAAATAATAGAAAATAAAAACAATAATGTATCCTGACAGTGTTTCTGCACAAGTTCCGGATATTGCTGATAGAGTTATGTAAGTAGAGATTTTATACAGACGATGATAAATGCTTATGTATGTACAAACTCTCTGTTGTGTTTACAAATTACAATTCCTTCACTAATTAATCGAAAGGAACTTCGTTCCATCCGGGTGTCCCTTGACACATCTCACTTTTTTTTTTATATCATGGTTCACACTATATATAAGGAGACTGATACATTAAATTTGAAAATTCTACAGCTAATATATAATAATAAAACAAATAATTAAATAACTCTTCTTGATTATTATTTGAAATATAAACTTCGAAATTATTTATTATTATCTGTTGAAATATTTATGTATCCAAAAAATAACTAATTTAGAAAATTTTTAAAAATTTTAGACTATACTGTGGACTATGCCGTAATCTATCTTGTAAAGCGCTATTTGCCAAGGGAGTAATAATTTAATAATAGTAATATGACTTATAAATCACCAAAAAAAACTTTCTACTATAAAAAGTTCTTTAATAAATTGTGATTATTTCATTATGAATCCAATCCTTTGTTTTGTTGCAATTGACCATTGTTTACAAATTTAAATAATTTGTAATAAATAATGTGTTCAAATTAAAAACTCTTGAAGACAGCAATCAAAGATTTGATAATTTATTTGTTTATTAATACAGTTCGTGAATACTGATGTAGTTTTATATTGAATAGGTCTTAGAATTTTTCCTTTAGTATTTTGGAATAAATAAATCCTTTGTTCTGGTTTTAATTGGTATGACTCATTAATTTTGTACAAAATTTCTATACACATAGGAATAAATAAGCTTCAATTTTTACCACTAAGTAAAAGGCTGGAAGGATCGGGATGAAATTTGGTACAGGGGTAGATTATGGTCTGGAACTAGATAAACGGGATATATCTATATTTATCCTAGTTTTATTATAAGCAAATCATTACAGTTGTTATTGAATCTTGATCTTGAATCGCGCCAAAACGGCTGAACGGTGTAGGATGAAAATTGAAATAAGGATAGATGGTAGTTGGGAATAGCACATAAGCTACTTTTCATCCCACGGGAACAGAAAAAAGGAATATAATTATATAGTTTTATGTTATCATTTTTTAGGAATCTCAAATTGTATTAATTTTTTTATATCTTTTATAGTTTTTAATATACGAGGGAATTATAAAATCTTTTTTGAAGTTGTAATTTACTCTAATGACTGGGCAACAAGTTTTTGGAGCGATTTACGTATAAATATAAAAATTATAAAATTGAGATAATTGTGGATTATCTAAATTATCAATATTAAAGAGTGTTTCAAGTCACCGTCCAGCGGGCGGTCAATAAAAGAGATCTCTCTCTCTCTCACACTCATAGATGACTCATAGATGACATGACTCATAGATGACATGACTCATAGATGACTCAGAGATGACTTAGAGATGACTCACAGATGACTCAGAGATGACTGTCAAATACTTTAATTTTAAAATTTTGTATTAAATTGTTAATTCCTGTTTTAAATTAAATTGAAATAAAAAGTAATTCTAGGTAGAATATACAATACCTCTGGTATTGTATAAATGGACACTTTTGTTAAAAGAAACGAACTGTTGAAAATAATGGATTTACTTTTTTTTTCTATTTTGCTTTGAACAGTGTAGTAGTGTCGCGACTTTGTTAAGTTTTTTGTAGATAATAAATATTAAAATAATAGAAAATGAAAACAATAATGTATCCTGACAGTGTTTCTGCACAAGTTCCGGATATTGCTGATAGAGTTAGGTAAGTAGAGATTTTATACAGACGATGATAAATGCTTATGTATGTACAAACTCTCTGTTGTGTTTGCAAATTACAATTCCTTCACTAATTAATCGAAAGGAACTTCGTTCCATCCGGGTGTCCCTTGACACATCTCACTTTTTATTATTATTTCCGACTGTGTTTGAATTCTACGGAGTACCTCCTCATTCGAAATGTGGTCCACTCAAGCGTATTCTGAAAATGCGTCTATGCAACCACATCTCAAATGCTTCTTAACAGATGGCTCTCTTCAGTGTCCATGCCTCCGCACCTTATAGAAGTACGGGAAAAACATAGCATCGACTTGATTGATATGTTAGAATCCTTATAAACTATCTGCAAATATGACCGTAGCATCTGTGTAGCGAATGTTATCTAGGCGTTCTCCTTTCACTAAGATATCTTCATCTCCTGTAGTGCTACAGCGAAGATTTCCTCATAGTAGATGTTAAACAATAATGGTGATAAAATGCATTCTTGTCGTACTCCGCGCTTTATTTCCATTGTATCTGACAATTCTCCACCTACTTTCATTTATACTGCTTGATTCCAATATAGACGGTCTCCGGATTTGGTACTCCTGCTCTATTCAGAATTTTTATTAATTTTTCATGTTTAACACTATCAAATACCGTTTTGTAATCTATGAAACCTGCATGTCTCCCAGTCTTTAGCAGCTTTAGAATAATACTTGTGCGACAATTGTTCCTAATGCTTCTCTAAAACCAAACTGTGATGGACTCAGATGACTTTATATTAATTGAAAGAGGCCTTAATCAGATGACTCATAAGGCTAATTGTTCGATAGTCCTCACATTTTTTTGCATTTGGTTGAAAGGTATAAAAGTTGGTTTCAGCCAGACGTGCATTCCTTGCCTTTTTAGGGTTCTGTAGCCAAATGGCAAAAAACGGAACCCTTATAGATTCGCAATGTCTGTCCGTCCGTATGTCACAGCCACTTTTTTTGCTTTGTTTGTTAATGTTTCAATTGCGAATTTCGAAGAAAAATTTTCGTCTTTACTGAAGTCATCGTAAAACCATACTGGTATGACCTAATGAGAGTCCATTGAAAAGATAGGATATAACAAATAATAAACTTGCCCCTGTTAAACTTAGTTTTATATTTACATAAATAATATAAATTTGTTTTAATACAGGTTATGTTATGAAGTGCACAGAAGTAAAAAATAAAAGAGAAAAAAAAAAACGTTAATTAGGTAATCTTATAATACATAACAAAGGATTCTACACATTCAATTATAATCTACAAAATTACTGTTTGTCCAAAAATGCCCTGAACATATATCAACCATATATCTTCTAATAATGGAAATATTCATCTACATTCATTTCATTTTTACACATACTTATGCTGTTGATGTTTACGTAATATTTTATATTTCGTAGCAACAGGGAAATTAAAGAAAATAACAAATTTCGATAAAAAAAATAAACACTTTCTTTTTTTAAATGTTATCAGAAAACTGTTAACAGTAAAATAAATTCATCTGTTTGCAAGTGACGCAAAGTTCTTTTTATTTATTTTGATTTTTGACTCACTATCTATATTTTGTAACAAAATGGAGGAAAGCGATCTGATTGGATGTGGGCTATTGTTGTCTTTTTCATTAAATAATTGTTAGATGGCTCTACCTATTGCGGTCCTTTCAAAATAATAATCTAAGTATCAAAATGATTATCAATGAAAATAGTTCTTAACGCTAATATGGAGAACGAAATATTTTATAAAATACGAGGTTATAATTCTATCACGATTGTATCATCTTATAAGCTGCACACATAACGGCAAAGGACGCAACCTAGAGCGACATCTATTTTAAAGAAATTGAAAGACCAAACTTTATAATATTTCAAAACAAGTGTTATTGATGCTATGCAATGGTAACCAAGAAAGACCAATAGGAATTAATGCTATACATAAAAAACCTCATCAATGAACTATAAGGATTTGTAAAAATTATCTTTTTTGTTTTTAATATAAATTTCGTATCATTCGAAATTACAATAAGCTGTTAAGTTTGTATTTTTTTATCATTATAATATGGTGATAAGTGTTATTGCTGAACATACGCCATCGGTGTTATATCCTAGAGAAAAAAAAATAACAATAATACCCAACTGAAAAAAAAACAGGGCATATCATTAATCTATAAAACTTTAAAATATTTTCACAAATACACTGCTCAAAATGGTCTTAGAAACAACGCCTTAATTTTGAATATTTTTTTAGTAACAATGAATATATTAGTTTTACATTTTGCTTCAAATATATCCTATATGTATTACTCTGACATAAAATACATACAAGAACATAATGCTTTTTAGAATATTTAATTTCTGCAACAATTGAGATAGGAGCAGTTTGCTAGAATTTTGGTTCTAAAAATATGAAAGGTCGACATTTAACCTGCATTGAAATGCTATGGACAGTAGGAATGATTGAAAATGGCCAATCGCAAATTAATGTTCTAACGGAGTTTGCAGTAGCACAAAGTGTAATTTGTCGATTATAGAAACGCACTCAGAAAACTGCTGATGTGAGTAAAAGGCATGAAGAGCCTAGAAGGGAACTACAGCTACCCAGGACGTATTTATTATTCTTTAAGCTAGACGCAACAATTCTACAACTGCTGAAATTTCCTCGAACCTTCAGAATACACACGGAGTCAGGAAATCGTCTGCATGAAGTTGGTTTTCATTCCCACAGACCAGTAATAGTACCACCACAAGTTCTTCAACCATTTTCCTATGCTGCAGGTTTAGAACTAATCTACACGCACAACAACGCTCGTCCTCACATTGCTAGACAGGTCCAAGAATGATTCCAATAGAAGGGTCTCGTTATTTTGCTATGTCCTACTCAGTCACCCGATCTAAACCCTATTGAACATGTACTGAGGGAAAGAAATGAAAAGCCTAGAAAGTTGGTTTACATTTCCACAGATCAGAGTACCACCACTTCGTTATGGAAATCGCACAGAATGTCTTACGTGGGCACAAAATTATTTGAATTAGAACGAAGCAGAATGGCCAATGTCCAGTCGTCCGACGATTCCTGATTCTAGGGTAGTAAGTGTGTGGCGTAGAAGTGGCGCCTTAGAAAGAATGAGAAACGTCCAGGAGGTCTATAATTAACCATGGTATGGTTCTTTCGAAGATTGAAGCTCGTTTACTTGGATAGAACCATGAACCAACAAGTTCTTTAACCATTTTCCTATCCTGCAGGTTAAGAACTAATCTACATGCACGACAACGCTTGTCCTAATATTGCTCCACAGGTCCAAGAATGACATCGATAGAACTAACTCGTTATTTTGCTATGTCCTACTCCTACAGTATATGATTCAGCTTAGCTGGCATTGTTGTTTAGACCATTTTGAGTAGTGTAATTAAAAATATTACATGACGAATTATACCAAAAATATAATTAGAAATGGTTTTTTCAAAATATTAAAAAACTGAAACAAAATGTTATACAGCGGATTTAAATAATTGATTAGAAAATATAATTTGGAAAAAAACGCTGTAATCCGTATGACAAAAAGGTGCTTTATATAATTTGCTAAAATATAATTTTTTAATGTACAAGAGATTCTTAATAATTCAATGTCATTATTTAATTTTATATTTTATACTTCATGTCCTAAAAATCTTTAAATACTAATAACAAGTATTTAGTTATATAGAATTAATAGCAAAAAGTATATTTAAATTAAGGGCACTATAGTAAAAAATATACAAAATATTAAAACTATTGGCTACTTCGGCCGTTAAGGAATTTTAGGACAATCTGTATAACATTATTGGTGTTAACCATTTCTCTTCTTAAAAGACAGGTACTGTACAGTTTTATATTGCCTAAAATTACAAAAAGAAAATATAACAAATATATATACTTTTCATATTATTAAACTACCTTATATATAATAAATTTAATATCAATATAAAATTTATAAAATTAAATAAAGCCTAAGTTACAATAAATACAAATTTTTAAAACAACAAATTCTTAGTAATGGTTGAAGCAAAAATGGTTGTTTAAACATTTTTATTTATATTCATGTCAAGTTAAAATTATTTATTTCACATAAGAATTAAAATCCATAGTTTTATGAACTATCATTTCATAAAATTATATGGAAGATATAAAAATAAAAAAGGAGATTGATAAATTTAAACAAGAAATGATTCTAAAGAATGTGGTATAAAAAAATTGGTAAAATTAATATAAATAATAAGGATTAAAACAAAGGTTTTGGCTAACTACTGACAAGGATTAGACCTACTTCAGGGATGCACCCCTGCCCACCCCAGCCTTGCTCCTTTCTCACATCCTTCTTGAGAAGAATCATGTCCCAACCTTAATCTTACTGATCGCAAAATCCCTTCCCATCCCTACCCCACTGGCCAACCCGCTAGGCCAGCGTAGCGAATTATGGCCAATTACCCTCAAAACATGAACTATGTCAATTTATAAAACAGAACTACCCCAGGTGTGTAGCACAATGCGTTTTGAATCCTACACTAATCATGGACCAGTCAGCCCTAAGGATTGAGGGGTGGGGCAATAAGTAAACGAAATCTACAGAAAACATCGACGAACAAATTAACAACCCTGAAAATTGTGACCTTCAACGTTAGAACTTTACTATCAGAAGAGAAATTTGTCGAAATGGAACACGAATGGAATTAGCGAGGATAGAAGGCGAGGCGAAAGTCTAGAGACACTAAAATCTGGTCATCTGTTCTATTATAACGGAGAAGAAAACGTATCAGTGTCGGCTTCCTTATACATAAAAATCTCTCCAAATATGTAATAACTATCAAAGCAATATCCACTAGAGTGATTTATACAATTATAGGCATTATAAATTGTCCAGATTTATGCACCAACCTCAGATCACAGCGACGAGGATGTAGAGAGTTTCTATGATGATATAAAAAGAGCCATCACGGAAGATCATATACATTTTAGTATCATTTGTGGTGACTTCAACGCCAAAATGGGCTTAAAATCAAACCAAACAGAAGTTGCTCTTGACAATTTTTGTAGTTCGGAACGGAACGATCGTGAAACCTCGCTCGTAGGATTTCTATTAGAAAACAATCTGTTCCAAATGAATAGCTTCTTTACTAAACAGATACAAAGAAAGTCCAGATGGCAAAACGCAAATGAGAATAAAACAAAAGTTTTGGCAAACTGTAAACAAGTTTACGAAAGGTTTAGTGAAAGCAAATGAAAAATATGAAAATAAACTAAATAGTCCTCGTTAGTGTTTGGTCCCGTGTCTCTTTTCTAGATGTTCCGGGACTTTTTGTAAATTTGGTGATTTGATCTCGGCTCCCGAGACTTTCGGGTCAACAGATTACAGAATTATGTAAAATTTCAGTAAAAAAAATGTGTATAAGGGAGAGTAAAAAGAAGATTTGTTTGTAATGTAATCGTAAAGATTAGAAGATTGGTGTTCCAATAGTGGGAAGACAAATATTACTTTAATACTTTGTACTTTTTTTAACATAAAATTTAACTAACATGAATTTATATATTTATTATAAAAATTTGATTAATTAATTGCTTCAATAAAAAATAACAACTAACGCATACGTTGAAGATTAATAAAATGTTGACAAAATACTCAACAAAATAGCAGAGGTTTAAAAGTATTATATTATAATAACTAATGTTTTATTGTATCACCGAAATTCTGAAAGACTTAAAAATATTTTTTCTTCAAACTTTAACTGTGAGTATTACCTGCAGTAATAGATTTACTGAAGCAGTATTTTCCGGATTAGAAAAATTGTCAATCCAACTCTTGGATTTTAAGATAGTTTTCTACTAATGATGAAATTATCTTTTTAGCCTCTACCTTTATTTGGAAATGACAAAAATTTAAGTAATAGTTGATATTTGAAGAAAAAGTATACATATTTTTTAAATATTAAACAATATAATTATAATAAATAATAAAGTTTGTTCATCTACATGATACGTATGTAAGTAGAACTACTTTCACAACCAAATTTTGAAGTTCAACCTCTACTATTTTTAAATGGCTTTATTAAAATAATCCACTTTTGCTCAACGTTAATAATAACATAAAATAAAAAATAAGTCAAAACATTCTCAACAATGTTATTCATTTCTCGGAGATACGGTTGTCTGAGCCGGAGACTGATCATTTTCGGAATCGTTTCCTTCAGTCTTTGGCTTATCCTAAACAACAATAGAATGAATTTTAAATATCAGTTTATCATATTTAAAAATATAGAATTAACATTCTTTACCTGTAAACTTTTTCGCAATTCATCAATTTGGCTACCAGTGTAGACACGTTTTATACCACGAGGTAATGCTCTACACGATTGTAAATTGATTGAATACAATTTTGGACATTTCTCCAATACAGCTTTTACAGGATCCAGGCTTACAGAAGAGCCACACAAGTTGAGTATTCTATCAAATGGAAAACAATTTATTAGTAACATTTAAAAGTTTATTTCAAATTGATTACTTACTTCAACTTAGACTCCTTTCCTTTTTCAGCAAGTGCAAAAACTGCTGCATCTAAAGGATTTGTAGCGGTGCTCCATGCCAAATCTACTTCAACAAGACTGTGAGACCATTTCTGAACAATTAACTCTAAGCCAGAATTTTGTAGTCTAGTTATATAACAAGCTATAACAAAAATATTTGTTTTATTTATTTTTTATGCCTTTTGTATACAATAAAACAAATACAACAAAAGTACAAAAAGAAGGAGTCCCAAATGTACAGTTTGTACTTGGCGCCCTTTCAGGAAAAACTATAGAGCAAACCATTGATTACGTTAATCCTTGACCCTACTGAGTCCCTTATAAAAGTTACGCTTAAGGTTACAAAATAATATAAAAATGTATTTACCACTTAAAAAGAGATGTTCAAGATCCCAAGCAGGAACACGAACTAATCCAGAATCGGTAAGTTTACTACAACCTCGAACATCCAACAAACGAAGTTTTGTGCTAGATTTTAACATACGCTCAATACAATCATCATCAACAGATCTAGATGTTGTAGTTTGATCTTCCTCGAGTCCAGCAAGGGATAATTCTTCCAATTTAGGAAATCCTGTTGAGGCAACCTGAAAAAATATCATTTATAATATATTAGGATGCTATTAGAAATCACTTAATTTTAATTTAAGAAACACAGTTCTATTAGTGAATCTTATAGGTTTGTTCCAACTCACAAGGTGAATCGTTCTAGAACGGTTCGCGCATGCTCAATATTAAAAATGCGGGTAATTTTTTAATAATAAGCATGCGAGAACCGTTTTAGAACGATTCAACTAGTGAGTTGGAACAACCCTTATGAAAATACCTTCTCGTTGCAAAGGTTCACACAGATTTTACGAGAAAGCCTATAGAAGATTCCCTTCAGGAAAGATTGTTATCAATCGATAACGTTAAATCCACGACCAATAATGAGCTAGAGTGGGCGATATTGTTCCGGACAAGTTTTAAATTTTGTATATACCATTCTTCTAAACTGTTAGATAGCGAATTCAGTGCCTAAAGTACAGTATGAAATAATTATGGATATATTTTACCTGTTCTGTTAAGCTAGCAGCTGCTAACCAAATCTGGCTATTAGTAATTCGAAGTACCCTTAAATCTGGACATCCAATTTGCAACTTTTCTATATGTAACAATGACATGTTGTGAGCAAACGTCCTTATATTGGATATATCCAAAAGATTTAAATTTGGACAATTTGTCTAAAATAAATTGAACTTAATTAACACCATTATGTATTGTTGAAGATTTATATTAACAAATTCTTAATAAACTGAGAAAGATATCTAACGCCAAGAAATTTGTAGAGATAATTCTAAACATAACATTTAAAGAGAGAGTGTTTAATGTAAAGTTGATTATAATTAAATGTAAAATCTGTTTGTTGGAATTGTAATTATTTTCAATGTGTAAAAACCCAAATATTTCAAATACTTACTGCAATCGCTGCCATAATTTGTGTAAAATTAGCTATTTTGTTGTGGGCCAACACAAGGTGCGTAAGACGAGTTGCCATAGTTTGACTAAGAGCAACTAATGGTTGTGCATTTATCGGTGATGTAAACTAAAACATAGATAAGTTAATAAAATATATTTTTGAAAGAAAAAAAAATACGAGCTAATCTCATGAAGTTTTCGGTTAAAAATTGAAAATGCAACCGTAAGGGCTCTACAATCTACCACTTTTGTGTCCAAAACTTCAAATATTTCCTTAAGCAACTGGCGAAACCTAAGATACGTAACTTTGCTCTGGATACTAGAGCATAAAGGGATTGTACTCTTTTTATCGGACCTAAACCTATCGGTGGTATCTCGAATGCCGCATTATGGTTGAAGTTCGAAATTGGGAAATGGAAAGAAGAAGCTAGTACTCCTTTTAAGGAAACGGGACCTTCTGTAGCATTTCAAAAGGCCGCATTATGAATAAAGTTCGTAATTGGGAAAAGGGACTACTGCAAAAACACTCGAGACCAAAGACAAACAAAAAGGTTAATAGGGCGTTACTCTAAATTACTCTTAGTACTTCAGAACCCTGAACTCAAGAGTAATTCAGGAATTTTTCACTGGACACTATTAATTGAGGTACCATCTCTGTAAAATGGGCAAAATAAGACAGTGCAACATGCAGATTTTGTGAGTAAGCAGATCAAAAGACTGAACATATCTGTAAATACAGATTAATTGTTCGTAAACGACATAAACTTTTGGGACAGGTCTTCTTAGAGTCTGATCACCAGGCTATAAAAGTACATATTAAGCAGAGATAATAGACTTTCTTAAAAGTCTAGACCTTATGAACTCACTATTAGATCAAGGGTATACAGAAAAGATCTTTTAGGTCGCAGTGTATATACTTACATTAATTGAAGATAAATCCAAACGTTCTAATGTTTTGCATTCAGTTGAAAGATGTTTTAAATGATCAGGCAAAATACCCTTCCAACCACTCAGATTTAATCCTTTTAGTTTGGTGCAGTGTTCACATAATGCTTCCAAAAAATCTTGTATATCTCGTATTTTCCATTCACCTAAAACACAAAATATTAATCATTTTTCATATAATTAATAAAATAGTTAAAATAAGAAAACTTACCCATATTTAAATCCTGACATTCCGCAAGTCTATTCATAATTAACCAATGTAAACGTAAGTCAGTTCTATGCCGTTCTTTTACATAATTTAAATCCGCTTTATACCATAGCCTCGGTGTAACAGATATATCACGCCAGAATCGACATACCTTTCCAAACCTAAAATACAGCAAATTATTTAAACTATAAATTCCACCTGCAGTAATTTTGTGATATTTTAACGAAAATTAAGATTCCCAAACTTAGAATCTTAAAATTTGCTATGGTTCTGGAGAATACTGAAATAAAAATATTTACTTGACTAATGAAGGCAAAGAACCCTCCTGAGCCACAACATTATCAAAAATCCTCTCGAGCAATGCAGGAGAAAGTTTTTCAGGATCTCCCCAAACGCTTTGTTCCAAAGGTTCCTGTTCTTGAGTACTGGAAACATCATTCTCAGTGGTCCAGGGCTTAGAACGTTTTGGTCTCTTTTCGTAATCAGAGACATCTGTATCCGAAGCAACTCTATGCTTTTTCCGCCTTCCAGATTTCTTCTTACTTGGTGGAATCTAAAAAATAAAATGCATATACATACAATATATTACACTAAATTTAAAATTAACTCAGTAACTCACCTGTGTAGAAAAATTGCTTCTTTTAATTCTGATTTTAATGGTATTTTTATCACCACTGATTTGACTGTGATACATTGTTATTGGAGATTTTCTCGGTCTCCCCCTACCGGGACCACTGGTTAGTTTTTTCTTTTTGTTCAATTTCTTTATTACTCCATTTCGGTGCTCTAAAGGTTCATAATTGACATCATCATCAAATGATTTGTCATTGTTGATGTTGTAGGGGTCTTCTTCATCGTCTTCTTGGGAATCTGGTTCTGGGTCATTCTCGTATTTGCTAAACAAATAAATGATTATATATACAAAAATATAACAAGTTTAATGTTTATTCAAGCACAGATTTGCAAGAATTAAAGGTGATTGTAAAAAATAAAGTATTATCAAAACACAGTATTTACGGTTATCGATGTGCCAATTTTCTACCTCTGGGATTTCAACTTTAAATGTACTGGAATAATTTATTGATGTACGTGCAAGAATGTGTTAACTATAAAGGCATTAAACTGGTGTAGCATATTTTGAAAATTTGGTATAGAACAGTTGAGAAAAGGATGAAAAGAAGAGACGATTATAAGTGAAGAGCAATTTGGATTTATTTCTGGAAGAGAAACAACTGATGTTTTTGCTATAAAAACAATGATGCTTTCATAGACTGCAAGAGATGTATGAAGGAACAAAAGGAGAAATAAAAAAGCAGTGTTGGGTTACGGATTTACAGAGGGGGTAAGTGGGATATGATGTATGCGGATGATATTGTAATTGTAAATCTTTTGACATAGGAATTGGAAGGAAAACTTGAGAAATGGAGAAAAGCGCTTCAGAGTAAAGGATTGAGAGTTAGTTATATATAGAATTCGTGCTAGAAAAGAATAGAGGGTTAAAGAGTGAGATCTGGATGAATGAACTGAAGGCGAATGAGTGGAGTTTTATGTGACAGAAATGTGAGTGCAAAAATGAAAGTTTCAGGACCAGCATTGATGTATAACTCTGGTCAATAACGAAAGAGCCAGAGAAAAAGTTAGAAGTCGCGAAAATGCAGATGTTGCGTTGGATGTGTGGATTAACAAGGAGGTATACTAAAAGTGGGATAGCTGAGCAAGAATATCCAGACAACTAGGTTGAGATGGTTTGTTCATGTAGAGAGGAGGAATGAGAATTATTTGAGTAAAAGAATAGATAACTGTGAGAATTGTGGTAAGAGGAAGAGAGGAGGATAGAAGTTGAGGTGGATGGATAAAATAAATGAGGACCTGAGAGAAAAGATCACATCAATACGTGGAAACGAATGATACGACACCAACTAAGAGAAAAAGGAGAATTTGAGATAAAAAGGATAAAGAATTTTCATATTACACAAAATAAAACATTGATATTGCTACTTAAACATAAAATAAGAAGTAAGAATAAATTTCTTGAACCGAAACAAAAGATTTGTCTGTTTTTTATCGGATTTGAATTGTAGTTACAGAATTTTTGAATATTTGAATCTCTAAGTTAATATATAAAAAATAGAAATAAAATAATAATGTTAAAAGTAATATGCTTAAAAAATAAATGTATTTCTGTGAAATATTGTTTTAATAGATTCGTTAAAAAATTAAGTAGCTACATATTGAGTAATGTAAAATAATAAATGTTTTAAAACATATGTTTTATAATTACCCATCTAGACTATCTTCTTCCGTATCTACTCTCGTAGCTTCTGCCTCCATTCCAGGACTTTTTTCACTGTATTCTGTAGTAGTTTGCGGAGTATCACTTTCAGTATCAACGTCTGTATCAATTCTTGCACTGTTTGATGACACTACATCTTCACAAATATTAATGTTACACATTTCACCATTAGATTTTAAATCAAAGTCACTTTTTAACAACGTAGAGCAACTACTTTCTGAAGAGGTTAGCTCATTTAAATAGTTTATCTCGGACATTATGCACTCGATTTTTACATTTTACATAAATAAATAAAGTAATTTCGGATGCTGTAGTCGGTTTAAGTAGGTAGAAGCATTTTTGGAGGTGCACTCATTCCCTGAAACAAAAGGCACAAATCTTTGTTATTGATTAAAATTAAGTTACCTTTCATCAAAAATACCAAAAAATAAAAATATTGCAAAATAACATTTGAAATCGGCAGAATTTTTATGTCAGGACCACTAGTAAACAATTAAAAAAATCAACATTTCTAAATATTGAAATGTAGTGTTTCGGATATTATAACCATCGAAAATGTTTCAGAATATTCACAAATACAAACATTGAACATTATTTTAACAGATTTCGGAATGTAATAACGTTTAAAGTAAAAAATCGTTATCTTATAAAGGAATCCATTGTACATTACAAAGAAATAGGAGTATTTCTAGAACTTACCCCTGGTATGTTTAAACAAATTTGTAAATCACACCTTAAATTACATTTTAGCAACAACCTAATTATTTAGTTGTTAAAAACTTTTCGTTCTCATCAAACCTAATGTTGATGACCTTGTTACCCAAGATGCTGATATTTTTTATTTTTGTGAAATGAAGTAGACAACAGCGCCTTTACGACAGTAAACACAAGTAATATTGTTAGTGACATCTAATAGACAAAACAAAAACTATTAAAAGTTAAGTATTATTATTTCTAATTTAAATTGAATTATATTTAAGAATTTGTAAAATTATTACAACTAATATAATTTGTAATAACATCAGTATGTTATAAATTATGATATTAGAAAAATAATATTTCAGAATCTACTAATAGAATATGGTTAATACCATTATTGACTAACAGATGTCACTTCAGTTTTTGCGAGGCGCAAAAAATTTGAATTACTTAAAATTAAAAATTAAATATTTCTGAGGATATTAGAAGATTTTAGATTTCAACCGTTATGTAAGAGATACGTTAAAATTCTTTAAAAAAATTTTTAATCATATAAAAGTAAATCTCGTATAATAAATACAAAATTAAAAAAAAAAAAATTAAAAAAAAAGGAAAATATTTAAAATATAAAAATTGGAAACAAACGAGAAAAAATCATAAACAAAAATACAAAAAAATGTGAAATATCAAAAAAGGGGAGTAATTGAAAAAAGAATTGCTAATAAAATCGAATAATTAAGAAATAATTGCAAATTTTTTTAAAAAAGCAAATAATGAAAATTGAAAACTGAAAAAACATGAAAAACTGAAAAATAGGATAAAGAACAAACCAGATAATAAGAAAAAATTCGAAAAATTAAATAATATATTAAATGCTTATGTGTGTTCTTCTAATTACGTTGAGTATAGTGTATGATAAATGATGTAAATAAAATTCGAAATAACTTTCAAAATTTAATAGCAAAAATTGTCAACTGAAACACAGACAAAATGTTATTGCATTCTGTATAAATAGGAGTTTATATAGGTATAGTTTATTTATAATACACGTAGATTCAAAAATATTAACAGCAAATATATAAAATCTTTGTCTATCTTGCATATTGTTTGAATTACATTGGCAAGTTAATTTATTTATAAAATATATTAAAATTAACTAATAAAAAATATAATTTACTTATTGTCTAAAATTATCGGCAAAATATATTATAGTTATTTTATTTATGAATTCTTTACATAAAATAAACATTTCTATTACCGATATTACATCTACAATTTTATCCACAAATTCATGAATTTATTCACGATACGAGGGACATCTTTTTAGTTTTGCATATAGCCGCTTAGAAGGCGCCACCAATAGAACACAGTCTTTGGACGAAATCAGAAATAGTAATGTGAAAAAATTCATGAAATTATTCACGATAAAATTGTAGATGTAATACTGGTATAATTTTTATACCATCCATATATAATACAATAATAAACTTTGATACAGCCATTGTATTTATCCAATGTAACTCATATAAAATGATTGAGCGCCTTTTACATTTCTCAAAGCCTGCGCATACTTATATATGATTATATTTTAACATTATTTTATTATAATAAAGATTACCTAAAATATAATTAATTACAGTAACTCTTACTTTTTATAACAAACTGAATCAGTCAATACTCAAAAATGAGCAACAGAGGTATTCCAAATATTGTTACAAAATGGTTCTCAAACTATTTAGTTGGTGATTCACACTTAATATTCTATATTCCATGCGAGTGAATCATTTTAGATAAAAAAAAACATTCAGTGCTGTTAAATGAGAGGGGTGGAAGTTAGAGATAGGAGTGAAAATGCACCCCATTAAATTTTTTAAATACATTTCAGTATTACCGACGAAAAAAAATGTTGATTAGATAATTTTATGGTGTCGTGTCGGTTTTTCGTGACGGTGTGCTTTTGGCTTCTCGTGACGGTATGCGCGCGCATTTTTCACTCATCATAACGCGCCAAAAAAAGTAAAACTTCAATTTTACACTAGACACTTAATTGCAGATAAAATGATGCAAATATTTGGAATATCTCTTATAAAAAGATAACATTGATATTCAATCTATTAAAATTTACAAGAGTAACAAGCTAAAATCACAGGAAAAAGGTATCAATATTTTCAAAATATACATATGTATTAATAATATGTTTTTGTGTAAAAAACAGGCCCCGAATTTCAGTCAGTTTTATTGAAAAACGGGCAAAATAATATCTTAATATTTTGATACATTTGAAATTAAAGACTCAGATATATATTAGTAGTTTAATTTTTTGAATTCATTAAATAGCGCTCCTCGTATAGTTTGTAAAATATATAGTTTATCGAAAAACTAAGTATAGCACAAAAAAGTAAATATATTGTTTTATATATTTTAATTTTTATAAAATAATCCCCATCAGAGAACTAATTGTAATTATTTTTGAAAATGTACTGTTTTTAGTCATTTTAGAATTTAGTAAACAGCGCTCCTTGTATATTTTATAAAATATATAGTTTATCGAAAAACTAAGGGTAGCAAAAAAAAGTAGACATATTGTTTTATATATTTTAGTTTTTATAAAATAATCCCCCAAGAATAACTATTTTTAATTATTTTTGAAAAGTTACTGTTTTTCGTGAATTTTTTAATTTAGTAAACAGCGCTCCTCGTATATTTTATAAAATATATAGTTCATCGAAAAACTAAGGGTACCGCAAAAAAGTAGATATATTGTTTTATCTACTCTACCTCATATTGTGTATCAATTTTTAGTTCGTGAAAACTGTCATTATAGACAGCAGTGCGTGAAGGATTGAAAGTGTGCGTGAAGTAACAATGTATTTTAAATGGGATTTACTTTTTCGCACTGTTTTTGACACACCTTCATATAATCAAATATCCTTAGCATTCGCGTTGTCATGGTGTTGCTATGAGACCATTACATTTCAATCAAAGTTATTCTGACAGTTTTGTAGTTTAAATTTTCAAATTTGAATTTGTAATTATTTTTTATTTGTTTATCGTAGATAAAATATTGTATGAAACTGTGCGTGAAGTGCTTTTTGCGCACTTACGCGATATATAGCACTCGCTTCGCTCGTGCTCTAAACATCGCGTGCGTGCGCGAAAAGCATACTTCACGAACTGTTTCATAAATAACTATTATATATTTTAATTTTTATAAAATAATCCCCCTCAGAGAACTATTTGTAATTATTTTTGAAAATGTACTGTTTTTAGTCAGTTTTGAATTTAGTCAACAGCGCTCCTCGTATATTTTATAAAATATATAGTTTATCGAAAAACTAAGGGTACCGCACAAAAGTAGATATATTGTTTTATATATTTTAATTTTTATAAAATAATCCCCCAAGGAAAACTATTTTTAATTATTTTTGAAAAGTTACGGTTTTTCGTGAATTTTTGAATTTAGTAAACAGCGCTCCTCGTATATTTTCTAAAATCTATAGTTTATCAAAAAACTAAGGGTAGCACATAAAAGTAAATATATTGTTTTATATATTTTAATTTTTATAAAATAATCCCCCTCAGAGAACTATTTGTAATTATTTTTGAAAATGTACTGTTTTTAGTCATTTTTGAATTTAGTCTACAGCGCTCCTCGTATATTTTATAAAATATATAGTTTATCGAAAAACTAAGGGTAGCAAAAAAACGTAGATATATTGTTTTATATATTTTAGGTTTAATAAAATAATCCCCCAAGAAAAACTATTTTTAATTATTTTTGAAAAGTTACTGTTTTTCGTGAATTTTTTAATTTAATTAACAGCGCTCCTCGTATATTTTATAAAATATATAGTTTATCAAAAAACTAAGGGTACCGCAAAAAAGTAGATATATTGTTTTATATATTTTAATTTTTATAAAATAATCCCCCTCAGAGAACTATTTGTAATTATTTTTGAAAATGTTCTGTTTTTAGTCATTTTTGAATTTAGTCAACAGCGCTCCTCGTATATTTTATAAAATATATAGTTTATCGAAAACCTAAGGTTAGCAAAAAAAGTAGATATATTGTTTTATATATTTTAGGTTTTATAAAATAATCCCCCAAGAAAAACTATTTTTAATTATTTTTGAAAAGTTACTGTTTTTCGTGAATTTTTTAATTTAGTAAACAGCGCTCCTCGTATATTTTATAAAATATATAGTTTATCGAAAAACTAAGGGTACCGCAAAAAAGTAGATATATTGTTTTATATATTTTACTTTTTATAAAATAATCCCCCTAGGAAAACTATTTTTAATTATTTTTGAAAAGTTACGGTTTTTCGTGAATTTTTGAATTTAGTAAACAGCGCTCCTCGTATAGTTTATAAAATATATAGTTTATCGAAAAACTAAGGGTAGCAACAAAAAGTAGATATATTGTTTTATATATTGTAGTTTTTATAAAATAATCCCCCTCAGAGAACTATTTGTAATTATTTTTGAAAATGTACTGTTTTTAGTCATTTTAGAATTTAGTCAACAGCGCTCCTCGTATATTTAATAAAATATATAGTTTATCAAAAAACTAAGGGTTGCAGAAAAAGGAAGATATATTTTTTTATATATTTTAATTTTTATAAAATAATCCCCCTCAGAAAACTATTTTTAATTATTTTTGAAAAGTTACGGTTTTTCGTGAATTTTTGAATTTAGCAAACAGCGCTCCTCGTATATTTTCTAAAATCTATAGTTTATCGAAAAACTAAGGGTAGCACATAAAATTAAATATATTGTTTTATATATTTTAATTTTTATAAAATAATCCCCCTCAGAGAACTATTTGTAATTATTTTTGAAAATGTAGGTACTGTTTTTAGTCATTTTAGAATTTAGTCAACAGCGCTCCTCGTATATTTAATAAAATATATAGTTTATCAAAAAACTAAGGGTTGCAGAAAAAGGAAGATATATTGTTTTATATATTTTAATTTTTATAAAATAATCCCCTCAGAAAACTATTTTTAATTATTTTTCAAAAGTTACTGTTTTTCGTAAATTTTTTAATTTAGTAAACAGCGCTCCTCGTATAGTTTATAAAATATATAGTTTATCGAAAAACTAAGTATAGCACAAAAAAGTAGATACATTGATTTATATATTTTAATTTTTATAAAGTAATGCCCCTCAGAAAACTATTTTTATTTATTTTTTAAAGTAACGTTTGTTTGATAAAATGTTGTGACAATAACGTACAAAATTTTAATTTCTTATTTTTATAGAAGCATTCATTTAATATTATTAATATAAATCTGAGTTTTTTTAAAGAACGACAGCTTGAATTTTCAACGTGGTGTAATTTAATTTTATTTATTTACTATACTAAATGAATAGGAGCTAATTAATAAAAATTGCAATGAGAGAGTTTAAAATTATTACACTAATCTACATTATATAATATTAAAAATAATAAAGACTCTTTAAGTCTTTAAAGTCACTCCTTGCCTGGGAACAACAGACCGTCCATAAATCCGAACCTTTTCTCGACCCTCACAGCAGGCATTTTTATTTATAAAAAATTAATCGCATATATTTTTGAAATTTAAACAATAAATTGTAAAATTATAACCACCTGCTGTGAGAGTCGTGAAAAGGTTCGGATTTATGGACGGCCCGCTGTTTCAAGGTAAGATATAACTTCAAAGTCCCTTTAACCATAATAAAATTTGTAACAACGCAAATGCGCATTCATTAATTCTTGGTGTTTTTCTTATTGTATCGTTCTAAAACTTAATTATAATTAGATTTTTTTAAAAACAGATCTTAAAATTAATTAACTTAAATACATTTTTAATTTTTAACAACCAATCTACGTTTAGTAATTACATAGTAATTACAAATGATATTTTTTATTTTTCTATAGAAAAATCGTTAATAATATCATAACGACTATTTAATGATTGTAATCTACACTCGTAGTCATTAGACGAGGCTAAAAAGCTGTAAATCCCCCAATTTGGCGGAACAATTTTTTACAATCTATTCGGGAATGTTTGTGAATTAAACTCGTCTCCGGAATTTTTAATAGGCATTTTCAAAATACATTTCGAGGAGATAGAAAATGAAAAATTTGGACGAAAATGAGTTCAACTGGAGATTTTTGAGGTCATGGACACATTGATTGCATTGAAGAAGTTTTCTAATAAAAAAATCATATTCAGCAACGTCAAAAATCACCGAGTAATGATAATCAACTGATTTTTAACGAATTTAACATAAAACTCCAGGCGACGAGGTCCACCCTAGGCACCAAGTACCTTAGAGACCATCGCCATAATGGTAAACCTATTAAACGACTTCATTGAAGTCATTTTCATCGATAGTTCCAAATTTTTCATTTACCATTTTTTTGAAATGCATTTTTAAGATGCAATTTTGATCTGTTGGAGATTAATTAAGTTTACAAACTTTCCTGACACTCTCCCGAATCGAATGCAAAAAGTTGAATGCCGATTTTTGTTGCTCCGCTATATTAGTAGGTTTATTGCTTTATTTCCTCGCCTAAATATGTATTTTTATAAAGAATGTATAAAGATAACAAAAGTTCCTTTAAAGATATGTTTAATAATGTTTATTTTATTGTAAAGTAATATCTTGTTATTTTGTAAAATTCGATTTTATTTCTGAATTGTCATAAAAAAATAACGAATTTTAGGTTATTATTATATATCGAAAACTAAACAACAATTAATTTTTTTTTAAAGGTAAATCTATGAGTTTTATTTTTACTTTTGACACTGAACCCTGTCTATACAAATATTCGTCTAAATACTAAATAAAAGTAAAGGACCTGCAGCGTTTCGAACTTAAAACCAACCTTTTTTTACATGATAATTTCCATAGGAAAATCTAAGATCCATTTTGGTCCTTTTTCTTATTTTTTAGCGCTTTTTAAACGCTTTTAAAAGCTGTTAAAAGTGGATGAGGTTAAAAAGCACTTGTAACAGCTTTCGAACAGCTTTAAGTGCTTATAAGAGCTTTCAAAATGGGCCTTAGATTTTCTTATACAGATTTACATGCAAAAAAGACGTCTGTAAAGCTAGCAGTGCAAAATGAGCAAAATCGCTAATTAGTTTGCTTAATATTTACTGCTAATTTAGTGCTAATTTTATGCCACTATCACAAATTTTGTGCTCTATACGATTTTGAGAAATTGCAAAAACTGCTAGCTTTATGTCAAGCTAGCAATGTATATGTCTAGAATTCTACATCAGGATGACTCCAATTAATAACTATATAGTGCTCATTTAGTGCTCTTGATTTATGCGAAACATATTTTCATTTTTTTACTACTTAACTGCTACCTTAACAAAGTAATATCTTTAAGGTAGAATACGTAAGAGGTCAGCGTAGCCTCAACAGAACATAAAAATTTAGCGCTCATTAAGTGCTCTTGAATTATGCAGAAAATATATTATTTTTGTATTTTTTACTAGTGTACTGCTATCTAATCAAACTTGGCAAGTAATATCTTTAAGATACGTACGAGTTTATTCGGAGCATGAAAATTTAGTGCTCATTTATTGCTCTTATTTTATGCAAACAATAATTTAATTTAAATTTAAATTTTTCGCACAAATGAAGAACACTTAATGATCACTTAATACTTATGCACTGTCTATGCTCGCATAAATTAAGAGTACTTAATGAGCACTTAATACCTATGCACTGTCTATGTTCGTTTTGAGCTCCTATAAACACTCGTTCAAAGATATTACTTGCCAATTTCTTCAAGGTAGCAGTTAACAAGTAAAAAATAAAAAAATCAGTTATAAAAAATTAAATCATTTTTTGCACAAAATAAGAGCACTAAATTTTCATGAACTGTTGATGCTCCCGTTGACCTCCTACGTATTCATAAATCATTTATTTATAAAAAATTAGAATATTTTTCGCATAAATCAAGAGCACTAAATGAGCACTAAATAGTTATTAATTGGAGTCATCTCCTGATGTAAGATTATACACTGCTGACTTGGCAAAATGCTACCAGTTTTTGCAATTCCTGCAAATCCGATATAGCACAAAATTTGCGATACTGGCATAAAATTAGCACTAAATTTTGCTCTGCTAGCTTTAAAGACGTGCAAAAAAGGTCAACTTTGCGCTCGAACGTTGCAGCCCGTTTACTAATATAGTCCAAATAGGCATACGGATAATATAATCCACATTATCTGGATTTTTGTCAATAAATATAATTCAACTAACGTTTATAATATTATGTGTCATTTTTTTAATATAAAAACTCAACCGGTGCAAAAGTCCTTTAACAAATTTATAGTCTTAACTTTAACTCCAGCATTTTCAACTTCTTTAAGACTTTCTTCGTTGGCATCAAACATAATAATACACATTAGATTTTTACCAGAAATCATATCCTTAGGATACATAGTAACAGGAGTAAATTTTGTACTAATATTAGAACAATATTCTAATAACTGTTTGTGGATTTCTGGTTGTTGTGTTTTTAATATTACTCCTCTAGCTTTTAAATGAGCATGTAAGTTATCTACAACTTTTTCTCTTAAAGATTTCATTGTAATCGAATCAGTATTAATTGGAGGTGAAGTTAAGATAAGAGTCTCAGTATTTTCACTAAGTTCTCTTTCTGGTATTTGTACTTCCTTACTTAATCTCATTTTAGCACACCGCGATACAAGCTGTCGTTCCCATTTTACAGAACCTGTCGCTGGCGACTCGGAAATAACACAAATAGAAACATAAAGAACTAATCTAGATTCTGGATTGTAATTTTTACACATTTTCACTAATTCGGCATACATTTGAGGTCCCATTTCGGAGGGTAGTAGATCTTGCCATCTTACATATGTTAGTTCACCTAAACTATTCAAACCGTTTGATAAAAATTGTTCTGCGGCTTCGGGGTTTGGAAAGAAACACTTAACAGCACCAATACTTTTTGAAAGATAGCCTCTACGTGCCATCTTCGAGAGATGAGTTAATGTATCTTTCTTTTCTTTACAAGCTGCAATGACTTGTCTGCATAGAGTTCCGATTCTTGAAAACAGACAAGTTTTTCTATGTTTTTCCCAATGCGCTCGTCTGCACGCTCGGGAACAATATGTATATGAGCAGTTGTGACAGTTCTTGAATCCATTCGCTTCTGGAGATGACACTAAAACAGTTCTTCCACATCTGGAATAACGACAACGTAGAACTGGTGATGAGCTGAACGATACACGTCTGGAATTAGAGTTTGATGCTGGATCTGAACCTTCAGAACGACGACGGAATTGTTCTGAAGGATTTGAAGGTTCATTTTTATGACATGGACTGGTATTAGCTGACACCGTCTCTGAAATTTCGTAAAAATTATATATCTAAAGTAAAAAAAATATAAACTAATACAATACAAAAAAGTCTACATTTCCAACATATCTAGGATAAGGAAAAATCATATCGGTGGAACAGTGAAATCCGTATAAAATATAAAAACGGATAAGTTATTCCCTTTATTTGTACCTATAAAACTGGAAACTAATAAATGTAACAATTTAAGGTTTGCCGATTAAGTTCCGAGACTGTTTTTTTAAGAACACCTGCACAGCGAGAAGAATGAAAGGTGCGAATGTTTATATTCCTTGACCTTGATTGAAAATTCCAATCAGATGCAATAGACAAATTGTCGAATGAAAAGGTTACAAAAATCGCTCGCGGCGAAATAATACGAACTTTTTAAGAAGAGGAGGAAGGATGTTGAAGATGAAGAGTCCATAGGGCGGCTTGTGACTTCAAAAAGCTACATGAATCTTCAAAAATTGACCAACATGGTTAGAAAAGATCGTCGCTAAAGTATCCAGGCTATCTCTGAAGAATATTAACAAAAAAACTATGAGACAAATTTTGCATGAGGTAAGTGTGTGCCAGATTTGTGCTCAAACTCCTAACGGTGGAAAAGAAGATGCATTGTAAAGACACCCTAGAATGTATCGAAAGGAACTCAAACTTCTTGTAAAGGGTCATAACTTGTGACAAAACTTTGATTTTTTAATATAATCCTGAAAGCAATGCACTGAAAGTTTCCAAACTATCCGCGAGCCAAACAAGCAAGGATAAGAAGTTCAAATTCAAGATGATGTTGATTGTTTTCTTTGTAGTCCACGTGTAATGATTACGACACATCAAGACCTCACGCTGTCTGCCAATGACCACTTGGCCAAAAACACTTGAAACACGAGCCCTATTCGCCAGATTTAACAGTCTGCAACTTTTACCTGTTTCCATAAAACAAATCTTGCTTGAAGGGAATCCATCACCGGTCTATAGTGGACGTAAAATAAAAATCGGCGAAGCTACTTATCAGCCTCTCCGAAGATGACCTGCAGCACTCTTTCGTGCAGTTAAACGTTCGCATGGAGAGGTGTTGTGATGCGAATGGAAAGTATATTTAAGGGGAAAGGGGGATGTTATTGCAATGGTCTTAGAACTTAATTGCCAGACCTTGTAGGTATAAATTTTTCAATAAATCTTCTAAATCTAAATTTTCAAACTGAAACTTCAAGCTTATACCAACTGGAGACAGCGTTCAGAGCACAATATGACAACGAAAGGGAACAAAATAAAACTCTATGATCTATCTCAACTTTTTTTTAGAAATGTAAAGTTGAATAAGGTAGATTATAAAAATTGTAATGGATAACAAACTGGTAACTATCTTGTTACTTAGGGATAGGTATATTAAAAACTGGCGATTTCCTTCTGTTTAAATCACTGATATCTTCGTAATGAAAAATTTTGTTGGCTTAACATTCCTCTAAACTAAGATAAAAAGATTTAGTTGACTTTATTTCGAGAATGATCTTACTCCTAAGTAAAATGGCTTACCAATTAACAATATTATATGATGACACGTTAATAATTTTATCTAAGTTGTAGTTGCCCAGCAAAGGGATTTCTGGGGAACTGTCATTATCCAATTTCATCTGAAAATGGTGCACTTATGGACTGAATCAAGTGCTGAAGAGTGGAGTGTTTGAATCAAAAGTGTAGATACCTGAAAATGAAACTTACACATGTCTCCTACCTTGGAGACTGGGGCTTGGAGCTCTTCCTGTTGATGGTAAACCTAGAAGCGAGTCTAGAACATCTTCTAATGTTGCAGAACTTGGTGATGGTTTCTGGGTTGTTGTTGTAGTAGTGTTTAGATGAGTCACATCTGTGAAATGAATTACATATTTTATTATAAAATTGGATGAAATTAGATTTCCTACATATTTTTTACCAGTTATATCTAGTCATTCTTATGTTTTTGTTCAAATGATAATCCAAACTTGCTGCAGGCTCCTGTCTAGAAAAGTTTATCATGGAGGCTGGGAGGCCCAAAATTATGAACAAATTTACGAAAAACTGAAAGAAATTCATCTGAATTTTCGTCGAGGACCTCATGAGAGATGGAAGAAATTTTGCCTTTGGTAGAGCAGAATGGACCGCTCCGCATAATTCGATAATATAGTTTAGTTAAGTATTGAGTTGTTATTTATGAAAACTAGTTACATCGATTCCAGTGTTGTTTGACCAGAAACACATTTAAAAGATCATACGCCAAGCTACAATAGCCCTTGGTAGGTGTAGACAAATATATTGCAAGAACTGGGGCCTGAACCCCTAAATGAACGTCTGGTTGCACACACAGGTCATTAGGCCAATGTTAACTGCTTAGGGTTTAGGCGGATTAAATAATTAAAAACCGATGACTTAAAGACTGAGAAAGGCACAGGGTTCTATATTAGAAGATACAGGTTACAAGTCCAATTAAGTCTAGGTGGGTATGTTTCAGACAGAAGTAATGACCCTATAACATTGTGCAATGGAGATTATAAATCAGGGTATAACAGGTAAAACCGTAAAAATACTCAGATAGCCAAGCAGCTCTAAAGGACACTCAGAGTTTAGGGGAAATGAGTATTGGCCCGAGAGGGAGCTAAGAGCTAACATCTCGATGATTGGCTCGGAACCATCCGGTGGGGTTACTGATATATTCAGAAAGGTAGCCACTGACAAATGGAGGTTAGAGAAGGCCCAGGAGTGGTGAGAAAAATCAACAGGCAGGTGACAAGCCAAAGTCTTCATAAAAGGACACTCGGGGAAGTTTACAGCAGAGCAAACGATGTCAGCCGATCTTGGCACATCTGTCGATACTGCCAAGAGGAGGAGGAAACCGCCTTTCACGTCCTATGCCTTGCAAGGACGCGGAGTGGGAAACCGGCTATTCTAATTTACGTGAAGAGGCCACTGTCAAAGATATGAAGTCTCATTTAGAGAGCAAGGCTAGACAGGGTGCTCTAATCCAATTTTAGAGATGATAAGTAGATCTGTAAAGGTAGCAGTTATACAGGCTAAAAGCCTACACAATGAATATCTATCTATCTAAAAGTACTAATTATACATGTTATTAAAAAAGGTTACAAATATATAGGAAATCTACTGAAACTAGTTAGTAGATTAATATAGGAATGATATAATCAATGACTTACTTATTCTTATTGATATGATTGCAATCAATATACCTCTCAACCTTTTATCTTTAGGTGATAAAATTTTATTTAAACTAAGCAAATAATTTCTGCAATAAGATTTTAAAATTTTCTTAATCCACAAATGATTGATAAACAAAAATATTTTTTTATCTCCTGATATTCTTTGATAATATAACTTATGTTATGACCAAATTCAGATATTTTGTTAATTTATAAAGATAATCTAGCTAGCCCGCGAACTTCGTACCCCCTAAAACTGATATCTGCTTCTCATTTTGTTTTGTTTTGTTAAGTTTATCATATTTTTTCCAGATAGCAACTGCGCCACCTTACGGTGGCGTCAAAGTACTTTATTAAGTAAGAATTGCTCGTTTAAATATATGAGATATCAACTGCGCTATCTTACGGTGGCGTCATAGTACCGTCTACTGGTTTTGAGCTACCTCTCTACCAATAATTAGCTAAATCGGTTAAGCTGTACTTGAGTTATAAATGGTGTAACTAAAACGACTTTCTTTTATGTATATAAATAATCATAAAATTTAATTGAAAAATATTTTTATATATACTTGGTAATAAACATGTAATTAAATCATTCAATTAATAGATGTAAATGGTTATAAATCTTCAAATTACAGAAAATTATGTCAGTCAATATTTTAAAAGGTCAACACTGTTATAAGGATTAATTTAAAATATTATGTTATTAACTTGATGCATTTTTATTACTTAATAGATCTACTTTTTTGTAATTAGTAGACTTGATAGTGATAATTAGCAATAATATGAAATTATTAAATGGTTTACGAAATACATAATCGGTATATAAATTAAGAAGATTTTAAATACGAGAAGCAGTCATTTGTGACCAATATAAGAAAAACTCTTTGACTGATTGTTAAGCTTTCGGAAATTTTTTGTTTCCTTTTTCAAGACTTTCCATTTAGAATGGTACTTACAAAGGTTTTGCGCTTTCCGCGATACCGAGTGTTTAGAGTTTATATATAGTCCAACCATCATAGATTTTTAAGCTACAAAAAATTTGAAGAAAATAAAAAATTTAAACGACAATTTTAAAGAACTAAACATCGGACAGAATTCATCTTAATCAGGAATTTATAAACTATCATTTTCCACAAGAATGACTTCCAACTTGAATAGGAATAAAAGGAATAAAAGAAAGCACTAGTAGCTTTCTGTTAAATTCTTAGTCGTAAAACTAACTCGTAGCCGAATGCAAAAAACGGAACCCTAATAGATTCTTCATGTCAGTCTGTCTGTCTGTCCGTCCGTCTGTATGTCACAGCCAATTTTTTTGCAAAATTTTAAGAACTACACTGTTGAAACTTGGTAAGTAGATGTATTCTGTAAACCGCCTTAAGATTTTTCACAAAAATAGAAAAAAAAATTTGGGGGTTCCCCATACTTAAAACTGTCACTCAAAATTTTTTTTTCATCAAACCCATACATGTTGGGTGTCTATGGATAGGTCATTAAAAATGATATTTAGGTTTCCAATATCATTTTTTTTTTCTAAACTGAATAGTTTACGCGAGAGATTCTTCCAAAGTGGTAAACTCTGTGTCCCTTCCCTGTAACTTCTGGAATAAGAGAATTATAAAACTAAAAAAAAAATATATGATGTACATTACTATGTAAACTTCCAACGAAAATTGTTTTGAACGAGATCTAGTAACTAACTTTTTTTATATAATGACTGGACTAATATATAATAGAATTTGATTTTCGCAATCTATACTAATATTATAAAGAGGAAAGGTTTGTTTGTTTGAAATGAATAGGCTCCGAAACTACTGGACCGATTTCAAAAATTCTTTCACAAGCTACACTATTCCCGAGTGACATAGGCTATGTTTCATTTAAAAAAAAAGGCCCTTTTGGTAAGCCAGGCGCATCAGTAGGTTTATATTAATTGAATATATTAAAAGTATACGTTTAAGAAAAAAATGTTTTAAATAAAAGTTGTAGGTCTCTTTAAGACAAACAAAAATGTTTCCTAACATTTTTTTGTACAGGTGAAGTAAAAAAGTCACGATTTTTTTTCCATTTTGATTTGATGTCACGCCCAAACGGTCGTACCGATTTGGCCCATTAACGAACTCGACCGAGATTTTGGGACGATTGATTTTTGTACCAAATTTCATTTCGATCCGTTAAGAAATGCGACTGCTATCGTGTCCACAGATTTCGTTATATCGGATCTATACATACATACATATCATAATCACGACAGATATCACAAATTTAGCACCTGCAATGGGGCGAGGCTACTTATAAAGGAATTAAAGGACAATTAAGTTGTGGCAACCAATATAACTGAACCACCAGCTGGTTAACTAGCTCATACACTGAGGATACCGATGATCCCAACTGATCTATCAAATCTATTTAAACCGCTTCAATTTCCTATCAAAACATCTTTCGCTTTTACTAATAATAAGTCTCAAGGTCAAACCTTCCAAATAGTAGGGATCGGTTTTCCTCATGGCCAACCGCCTAAGGCGGGTCGGAGCACCTGAAAATCAATTTATTTTGCTGCCAGAAAATAAAACAACATGTAATATTGTTTACAGGGAAGCGTTGACCCAATAAATTTAATGGCTTTTGTTATTTTTCTTTAATCCCCTTGCAAAGCCGGGGCGGGTTGCTAGTATTTTATATTTTCACAATTGACAACGTTTCGTTTTTGGACCCTAATTGTGAAATATAAATAATCATTATATGAAGTAGAGAGTTTACTATTCAGAGATACGAATCAATAAAAACACACAAATTAATTAAAGTGTTAATTAATTTATAAAACTAATGATAGAATGTTAGATATATTAAATATAGTTGTTAAAGAAAAAAGAGTTAATTATACGAATACAAAGAAATAAAATACGAAATTAACAAAAAAATGCAAAAAAATCAAAAGCAACAAGCAGTAAAATAAATAAATAAATAAATAAATAAATAAATAAATAAATAAATAAAAATATTTACCTCTCCGGTTTCAAAAATCCATATTTCTTCAAACCTTGGTAAAAACAACAAAAATAAAACAAGTAACATCAAATTTGGTTCATCTGTAGTCATTACTATGTTTGATCGTTTTAAGTTAAGAATAATTTCATTATACTAAAATTTTTCGTGATTATAATTGAGAGATGTATTAATTATGTGCTTTAAACTTTAGCCGCAAAGGCGCGCCTTTGGCACAGGCAAAACGGTAGACATTTTATCATCAGCAACTCTTTCTTTTTCCGTATAACAGCGAAGAGATACACAATAAATTTTTCTAGTGACTTTTCTTCCTCGTATACAAATTGTATTATTTAAATTTTTACGATAATGGATCATACTTTTATAAATATATATTACATCTCTTTACTCGACATTGGAAAATATAATATTACAAAACATAAACATCAATTTGCATTGAAAAAATAAAAGATTAATATCTATTTATATCATGTAGACAACAATATTAAATTTAAATTTATTAATTCACATGTGGCAACTGCATTCGCAATTGTTTTATTTCCGGTCATTAATATCAGAATGTTATTTCTCATTATTATAAAAATGTTAATGTTGTACAAGTTTATAATACAATAATTTGTTTTGGCAATATCAGAATGACCTACTTTTTTATAATTGTTTATGATTTTTCGGTTTTTTCGTGTTAGAAAATGAAATGGGTGGTATGTCCCAAAATATTCCTTCAATGCAAAAAAATCAAATGTGGTTGCAACACGATGGTACTCTAGTCCATTTTTCAATTGCCATAAGAGAGTATTTAAACGGATCTTCTGGAGAAAGATGAATAAGAAATGGCGGACCTTTACCATGGCCTGCAAGATCGCCTGATTTAAACCCCCTTGACTTTTTCCTTTGGCAACACTTTATAAATTTCGTATACGCCACTCCTGTGAATAACCTCGATGAGCTGCAGCAAAGAGTGATCTTTTAGACGATATTCCTTTAATGCAAAAAAAAACAAATGTGGTTCCAGCACGATGGTGCTCTATAGCCCATTTTTCAATTGCCATAATAGAGTATTCAAATGGATCTTTTGGAGAAAGAAGAATAAGAAGCGTCGGACCTTTACCATGGCCTACAAGATCGCCTGATTTAAGCCCCCTTGACATTTCCTTTTGGGAACACTTAACAAATTTCGTATACGCCACTCCTGTGAATAACCTCGAGGAGCTGCTACAAAGAGTGATGTTTTAGACGATATTTCTTTAATGCAAAAAATCAAATGTGGTTCCAGCAAGATGGTGCTCTAGCCCATTTTTCAATTACCATAAGAGAGTATTTAAACGGATCTTTTAGAGAAAGGTGAATAAGAAGCGGCGGACCTTTACCATGGCCTACAAGATCGCCTGATTTAAACCCCCTTGACATTTCCTTTTGGGAACACTTAACAAATTTCGTATACGCCACTCCTGTGAATAACCTCGAGGAGCTGCTACAAAGAGTGATGTTTTAGACGATATTTCTTTAATGCAAAAAATCAAATGTGGTTCCAGCAAGATGGTGCTCTAGCCCATTTTTCAATTACCATAAGAGAGTATTTAAACGGATCTTTTAGAGAAAGGTGAATAAGAAGCGGCGGACCTTTACCATGGCCTACAAGATCGCCTGATTTAAACCCCCTTGACATTTCCTTTTGGGAACACTTAACAAATTTCGTATACGCCACTCCTGTGAATAACCTCGAGGAGCTGCTACAAAGAGTGATGTTTTAGACGATATTTCTTTAATGCAAAAAATCAAATGTGGTTCCAGCAAGATGGTGCTCTAGCCCATTTTTCAATTGCCATAAGAGAGTATTTAAAAGGAATCTTTTAGAGAAAGATGAATAAGAAGCGGCGGACCTTTACCATGGCCTACAAGATCGCCTGATTTAAACCCCCTTGACATTTCCTTTTGGGAACACTTAACATATTTCGTATACGCCACTCCTGTGAATAACCTCAAGGAGCTGCTACAAAGAGTGATGTCTTAGACGATATTTCTTTAATGCAAAAAATCAAATGTGGTTCCAGCAAGATGGTGCTCTAGCCCATTTTTCAATTGCCATAAGAGAGTATTTAAACGGATCTTTTAGAGAAAGATTAATAAGAAGCGGCGGACCTTTACCATGGCCTGCGAGGTCGCCTGATTTAAACCCCTTTGACTTTTTCCTTTGGAGAGACTTTATAAATTTTGTATACGTTACTCCTTTGAATAACCTCAAGGAGCTGCAGCTGCTGCAAGGATGTCATCGAATCCTATCTAATGAAGGTATTTTGGAAAGAGTTCAACAGTGTCTGCGGCGGAGATGTCATAGCTTGTAAAATTCCCAAAAAGGGCGTAAATCCCCTAGCTAGCTCACTAGGCCGTGGCTTCTTAAAAGAGTTTTACCAGTCCTCCCAAAACATGAAATATAAAGGCGCCAGAGTACACACTAAACATATAAGGATAGTTTCTCCAGGAAAGAATTTTCCCCAATTTTCAACAGTAGTCGAAACCAGAGATTTGGTGTCGCTTCAAAAAAATATGAAACTCTAACGTGGTCCTCCTCACAGATATGAACTAAACTTGTATTAAAGAGGAGGTACCACCCAGCAATCGGATAATAAAATGAACTAAAAATTCTGATCACCGCGCGAAAGAAGAACAGTTTATTGCGGGACATTTTATTTTGTAACAACTTTTTTAACACCCTGTATAACTACTTTTTTTAATTAATACAAAAAGAGAATGGGGTCTATTTTAATAGTGTTTTTTTTACTCTATTTCTATTATAATGCAGTTTAAAACGAACAAGAACTGCTGTTCAGGTGTTTACCTAAGATATTAAATTATAGTAATTAGTTGTAACTGTTCTTAAAAGCTATAACAGTACTTAAGCAACAAAGAAATATTTTTACCATCTATTACAGTTAATTGTTATTATTTAAAATAAATTTAAAAACCAAATTTGATGTATACTCAGCAAGGTGTGCGTATATATTACTCTAGTCAACATCTTCAAAAACGTGAAAAATTAAAATCAAGGTCCTAAAAATATGAGCGATAGCTCATTGGATTCGGAATCACCTCTAGAAAAATGTTTTTGAAGGAAAAGTGTGCAGGCAAAAAATTGCAATTGTTATTAACAAAATAAGATGAAAAAAAAAACAGATATTTATGTTTTTGTTAATAACTCGAAAAATACTAATATTTAAGCAATTTTGAAAAAAGCTCGTTAAAGAGGAGGAAATTTCCGAAAAAAAAGTCTGTCCTCCCGGAACTCTGTCTCCATTATTTATAATTTTAATTTGACGTTGAAAATAGGGCTCCGCGTGGCTTTTACGGCATGCGCGCGCTACCGCTAAACGGTGTTTATCAGATAAAATATTTTTTTTTTATGACATAAAATGTTATTTTAAAAATTTGAAAAAATTCCAGTATTTTCTTAACACTTAAAAAAATCTAAATCAGTTGAAAAAAACATTTTATCACTGTTTTTTAAAAAGTTATTCAATTGTTAACTAACAATTTTTTTCCTAATCTCTGTTGACATAAACAATGGGATAAAAGGTATAAATAATTGGCCTAAAAATTTGAAACTTCGTGGAGCCCTTTTCATATGTATACTTTACAAGATTCTGTGATAAATGTTCATAAAAGTTTATTAATTTGTTAATTATGATTTTTCAAAATATTACAAAATATTGCGAAAAAGTAAAAAAAAAGTGTGAGGTGTCAAGGGACACCCGGATGGAACGAAGTTCCTTTCGATTAATTAGTGAAGGAATTAGTAATTTGTAAACACAACAGAGTGTTTATACATACATAAGCATTTATTATTGTCTGTATAAAATCTCTACTTACCTAACAGTTCGTGTCTTTTAACAAAAGTGTCCATTTATACAATACCAGAGCTTTAGATAACACATCTTTTTAGAATTACTTTTTATAATTTAAAACAGGAATTAACAATTCAATACAAAATTTTAAAATTAAAATATTTGACAGTAACTGACAGTTAAGGTAATTTGACGTAGGTACCTAAAAGTCAAGTTACGAACTATTTTTAAAATGTTTATGAATTTATTAATTTATAAAAACAGGATGAAATAAAATGTAATACTATCTATTATAGTTAATTATTATTTTTTCTACAGTATTTTCTTTTTAATGTACATTTTCTTTTAATTTAAAATAGTGTCTTTTTTATTGTAATATATCTATCTATGAGAGAGAGGGAGAGAGAGTTATTTATTTTTTGGTCTGTGAGAGAGAGAAACATGCGTGTGTCGTGTCATAGTGTCGTGACAACTTTTGGTATGAATTTTTTTTGGCTAGCTCCTAGCGTCAGTCGTAACTGTTCGTAACGCGCGAAAGGGAACTTCGTTCCAAAAATACAGAATTTTTTTAAATAAATGCTTGTAGTAGGTATCTAATAAACAATAAATACGAACTTGGTCTTAGAATTATTTGAAAGAGAAATTTGTTTTCTATAAAACATAAAACATCAAAGACTGATACATTTACTCCAAACCCAGGGCTTAGACTATGAAGATGTTCACCTAATAAAGAATTTATATTGGACGCAAACAGGCTGCGTACGATTTGGTGATATTCGTGACACCAGACACACCAATCGGACGAGGAGTGCGACAGGGTTGTGTGCTCTCACCTCTTTTGTTTAATGTATACTCCGAATATATCTTCCAAGAAGCATTGGAGAATGTTAACATTGGCATTAAGGTAAACGGCGACATACTTAATAACATAAGATACGCGGACGACACAGTCATCTTTGCAGACACTCCGGAGGGATTGCAACAGCTGCTGGATAGAATAGTGACATCAGGAGATCAATATGGTCTTAAAATAAACACCGCAAAAACAAAAGTAATGGTCATCCGCAGGAATCAAAACCTACGAGCCAATATCCAAATATATGGCACACCAATTCAGGAAGTTGAAAAATTTAAATACCTCGGGGCATGGATAACCCAAAACTTGGATCCAGAAATCGAAATTCGAGCAAGAATCGAAAACGCAAGAGCCACATTTATAAGAATGAAGAAACTACTTACAAATACTACCTTATCACTTGATACTCGATACCGTTTTGTGAAAACATATATATACTGTATTCTTCTATATGGAGTAGAATCGTGGACAATGGGAAAACGAATAATACAACGAATAGAGGCATTCGAAATGTGGGTCTTCCGTAGACTTTTGAAAATCCCATGGACAAGACGAATGACAAATGAGAACGTTATCAGAATGATGGGAACAGATAGGGAACTCTTGCAACAAGTGAAACGCCGAAAAACAAGTTATCTGGGTCACATATACAGAGGAACAAAATACCAACTCTTAAGACTGCTCATGGAAGGAAAGATAGAGGGCCGAAGAGGTCCTGGAAGGCAAAACTGTTCATGGCTTAAGAATGTACGAGAGTGGACAGGATTAGACACACACACCTTATTGAGAACAGCAATGAATAGAGAAGAGTTTGCTGATATTGTCGCCAACCTTCAGTAATGAAGAAGGCACCTAAGGAAGAAGATAAAAAACACCTGAATATCCTTTATCATATCTCCAATAGTTTAAAAGATATATCATTTTTTTAATTGGCAAGTTAATTGGCGCTACAGTTAACGTAACGTATGATATTAGAAAGTATTATTAACAAATTAATAAACTTTTATGAACATTTATCGCAGGATCTTGTAAAGTATACATATGAAAAGGGCTCCACGAAATTTCAAATTTTTAGGCCAATTATTTATACCTTTTATACCATTGTATGTAAAAAAAAATTGTTAGTTAACAATTGAATAACTTTTTGAAAAACAGTGATAAAATGTTTTTTCCAACTGATTTAGATTCTTTCAAGTGTTAGGAAAATACTGGAATTTTTTCAAATTTTTAAAATAACATTTTATGTCATAAAAAAAATATTTTATCTGATAAACTCTTTTTGCGGTGGCGCGCGCATGCCGTAAAAGCCGCGCGGAGCCCTATTTTCAACGTCAAATTAAAATTATAAATAATGGAGACAGAGTTCCGGGAGGACGGACGTTTTTTTCGGAAATTTCCTCCTCTTTAACGAGCTTTTTTCAAAATTGCTTAAATATTAATATTTTTCGAGTTATTAACAAAAACATAAATGTCTGTTGCTATTGCTATTTTTTGCCTGCACACTTTTCCTTCAAAAACATTTTTCTAGAGGGGATTCCGAATCCAATGAGCTATCGCTCATATTTTTAGGACCTTTATTTTTTTTCACGTTTTTGAAGATGTTGACTAGAGTATATACCATAACATAAATAATAACAAAATTCAAATCTGAGAAAATAAAACAATTTATTAATGAATATGTGTTTTTACAGACATGCATCTAATATAATGATACAGAACACAAAATAAACAAAAAAATAAAAATAAAATCATATTATAAACACTGGAAAACAACAATAGTACAAAAAAATTGCACTGTGGTTAAAATATATAATAAAATTTTTCCTTAGACTATTAGCGTTAAATACTTTTTTTAAGTAAACTAAAACTGTACAAGGTTTACTATATAAAATTTTTTCGTTAACTATTCATAGTTTAATATTACTTTTTACAAAAAAAAGTGTTTTTTAGCAGTTTCATATTTTGAAACATAAGTTTGTCTATAACCATTAGATATATATTAAAATCGTATTTTCGTACTAATTTGATTCATCCTACAAAAGAAAATTTGATCAACAGGCGTTATCAAAACCATCACAATTTACCGTAAACCGCAAACTGTGTGGTGACATAAAAAAGCTTTTATATTGTGACATTTTACCAGGGTTATCTCTTTTTTTAAATAGGTACTCACGTACTCATGTGTTTAAAAGCATATCAAAATATTTCACATTCAGTAGAAAATTAAAAAATGATCTTGACGAAAAAAGCATTAAAAAAAATAAACTGTGAAAAGCTTTCGCGGCCATTGTCTAATGTATCAATGGTTTTTGGGCTGTTAGGCCGGCGTCGATTGTCTTGCTGACTTGACGTTTCGCCAACACGAGTGGTTGGCATCTTCAGAAGTTGCTTCCTGGTTGACAGTCTGCGAAATACTGAGCTCTGCGTGGACGGAGCTCGTATTTATACGTCGGGAAGGAAAGCAATTGAAGCCCCGCCCACTTCCTTCCCGACGTATAAATACGAGCTCCGTCCACGCAGAGCTCAGTAGTTCGCAGACGAAACGTCAAGTCAGCAAGACAATCGACGCCGGCCTAACAGCCCAAAAACCATTGATACATTAAAAAAAACTTTTATCAAATCGGCCCATTATCAGTAAGTACAAATAATTAAAAAAAAAATAACTACCTCGTCTCTGCAAAGTGTCTGTTTGTAGCTCTTAAACTGTTTATTCGATTTCCATAAAGTAATTCTAAAAACCACTGCAATGAACAAGGCTTTCGATTAAAAAAACGCACTTAAATCGGTTCATTCTGATGGAACTACAGTACTGTTACGAGCCGGTCCGGACCTGTCGTCTACAAAGTGGTGCGAGACAGACGGACAGTTCTAAGAATCTGCGAATGTTCGAGTGGCTTTTGGAACGTTCGAAAGATTCTAGAACTTTGTTTTATTGTAATATTGAAGATGCTTCTAGAAGGATTTAAATTCATATATAAGGGACCACTTTGGACGGAGTAAGTGTAATAGTAATGGTATTGCGATAGACAGTGATTGAAATTTCTTTGCTTTTATCAATAAATTGTTAAGTTTTTTTTTTTTTTTTTTTTTTTTTAAAGAGGGCCAGGCTTAGAGGTAGTTAGTCCATGGGATTGCATCGCAGCTAGTACAGCTTATTGTGCACCCTCATTCACAGGTCCTCATTCTTCATCAAATCCCAGGTTCTTAATGAACCAAGAGATTCTTTTGACTATGGTTTCCCGTTCTTCCCTTTGATCTCCAGTCGGTAGGCCAAGGGATCTCACACGCAGACCTTGCAGGGCTGGGCACATAAATATCACGTGGAAGGCTGTTTCCTCCTCCTCACCACATTTTCTACATAGGAGGTTTTCAACTTGAATTCCCATCTTATGTAGGTGTCCGCGAAATACCCAGTGGACGCTGATGAAGCCAACCACTTTCCGCAGGGTTTTCCTCCTCAGCCCAAGGGCATCTGCCGCTATAGCACCAGTAGGTGTCTGCAGCATTCTCTTTGACTGTATTTTACCTTCTGTTCTTTCCCAGCTCTTTCGATGTTCTATGCCCATCCGCTGGCGAACAGCTCTTCGTGCTGTGTTGTAAGCAATACCACACGTCGGCTCTGGGCCAATGAGCGGGCTTTCAGCTCCTTTGTTTGCCCACTTGTCTGCTCCCTCATTGCCAGGGATACCTTTGTGCCCCGGAACCCAACTAAGGATAACCTTGTTGTACTCTCCCAGGGTTTTCATGGCCTGATGACAGTCCCATACTGCTTTAGAGGTAAAGTCAAAACTGTCAAGTGCCATTAGCGCTGCTCTACTATCCGAGTTTATGTATATGGTGTGGTCTGTCATACCACGCTCCAAACACACTCTTGCACACTCTGATAGGGCAACAACTTCAGCCTGGAAAACAGTAGCCAGCTTACCCAGGCTTACGCAAAACTGCGCCTTGGGTCTGACTCCATATATTCCCGCCCAATTGTTAAGTTTGTCTGCTCTTTATCACTTATCCCGAATCCGTGAAGGGAAAAATATAACAGTACCAAAAACAGACACAATGGCATACAGACAGACAGGTCAAACTTATAACCCCCCTCTTTATACGTTGAGGGTTAAAAGTATATGAATAAAAGGAAAAAGATTTTGTGAAAAAACAGATTACAGTAAAAGCTCCTTAATAACGGTTTCCTTATTCACGTTTTCAGTGTTTGCGGGTGAAAAGTGCAACCCAGTTCCAATTTTTGTATTCACAAATGAAATCGGTCAACACAAAACGATTCGGTGTCATTTTATAACTGTTCGGCATCTTTTGAGTACTGCTGACAGTTTTGGGAAAATGATTTTTGGTGAAAAATGGAAAAAACGAATTTTCCCAGATGTGGTACCCGCTAGATCAATGCTTTTCAATTTTAATGAAATCTTTATAATCGTTTTCGATGGGGAAGACAAAGAAGAAGGCAGTGGCACAGCCACGGAAGAAGAATGGATGAAAACAGGTTAACGAAAATAGCGTTAGTTGGAAGACCGGCAGGAGAACGACCAATGGGGAGACCCCCAAAGAGGGACAGCTGGCAGTCCACATCACAGGATATGCTACAGCACATTAACAGATCAACAGATCTAATAAAAGAATAAGAAGAAGTTATAATCGTTTTCGAGAACCTATGGCAAGGTACGCCGAAGTTTAAAAGTATACGATAAGAAAGAAGATTTTGTGAAAAAACAGATTACAGTACCCAAAAGTGCAACACATTTCCAAATGTCTTATTCGCAAATGAAATCCGTCGACACAAAAAGATTCGGTGTCATTTCATAACTATTCGGTATATTTTGAGTACTTCTGACTGTTATGAGAAAATGATTTTGGATGAAAAAATGGAAAAAAACGAATTTTTTCAGGCGTGGTACCCAGCTAGACCGATTTTTTGCTCCTATGTGCACCTATATTTCAAATTTTAACGAAATCTTTTGGTCGTTTTCGAGAACCTATGGCAATACATGCAGAAGTTTTTCCAGGATAAACCAGGATCTGTTTAAACCCAGTTCAGCCTACATACTGTAACGGAATAATCAAATAAGGAAAAGACCTCTAGTAAAGACTGTTTAGGTTATGTTCTTGTGACTATATTCCAAAATATTCTAAGTTCTTCTAGTACCTATGTAGGTTTCTCGAAAATACTAGAATATTCGCTTTTACTATATAAGGGGATGTATGAGCAGTTAAGGAGAGTTCAAATAGTTCATTGCAGTTGTAAAACTGTTTAGACGTTATCAAGCAGAGTTCTTGTGAATCTGTTACAATTTTGGTGAATAAATTGTGTTAAAGTCCCCATAAGTGTTTCAATACGTTCGTATTTAGACCAATCAGGTTAAAAAAAAAATCGACTCGGGATAGGGTGAAATGGCTTCGAGTAAGATGACTTCACCAAAACCGACTTAACTCTATATTGCACTAAAGAAGAGCCTACAACGAACAGTGATAATATGATCTTGAATTCGAGAGAAGGCTTGAGAATGGAGAAGGAACTCAGTCATTATTTTATGAAAATTGATCCATATATGGAAAGAAGCCTTGTTTTTAAAAGGCAAATTTTGCACGCTACGTCTTAATATCAATCTCGATTGAAAGATCATTTAATTCATCATATGACAGTACCTAACTCTTGCTCTTAGTTTTACAATGAAAGTTTAAGAGTTTTATATTTTATATTGTAATTATTACCAATGTCAAAGTAAGTACGTTAGATATCAAGTCGAGCTTAAATAGTTTTCACGTAGAATATGAATTGGCTATAAAAGGGCGTCATTGAGGTTGAACACGAGGAGTCCGGAGTCTGAGGTTGTCTGTAAGAATCACCCTATTGGGTGTCTCTAAAACACACCCTTGTGTCTGTGCTCCATATAGTTTATTTCGTAAGATTAGTGTTATGTTAGTGTTTTTAATCCCTATTTATTATCATTTTTTAACTGTTAATGAATTTGTTGTTTGTTTCCTGTTGTTTAACTCATCTTTCACTTGATTAGATTTCTGTTTTCGGAAGGATTCCAACCAGGTCGTTGGAAAACCAAAACCAAGATGGGAAATGCCTCTATTACAGCTAACCCTCTTTCAAATCACTATGGCACATCTTATATCCCTCAGGCGTTACAATAAATAAAAGTTGATCATTGCTCACTTATACTTTTCTTAAAATTTAACTATTTTAATCACTGCCTTTTCTGTTAGTTTTGATTGAAATCACTGAGCTAAAGAGTCGGTATTATTCCTTCACTTTATCATATTTTACTATTTTAGTTTGTTTCATTTTATTAGTGCAATCATTTAAATCTTTTACTTTATATCCAATAAATCAACATAAAAGTAACATTAACGACTTACTTTGCATTAATTTAGTTGATTCTGCACATATACACTTAAAATTCAATTAAAATATATAAATGAAGAATGATTCTTAAAAGTAAGGCAACTTATCATTAACTAAGAGTTGCCCTAGTTATCGAGCTCTAATTTATACATTTAACCAAAATGAGACGAGTTATCTATCCGAAACGAGCCGATTGTTTTTTTAGAGTGTACAGTTCCAATTTGAAAAAAATATATTTTGTTATATACTTGTTAATTTGACCTAATAAAAATACCATAAACCTGGTTAAATGTCACAAAACAAATAAGGCCCGCCAAAGCTAAAACTAAAAACAATAAATACATATAACACACAATACAATGTAGCACCAAAATTAGACATGATAGCACTTTTAATCATTCATGGTGTAAGGTGTAGGTAAAAAAACGATTGTTCTATATTGAGCGATTGTGCTAATTAAAATTTATAATTCATAACGTATGGTTATGGGTCAGGGTCCAATAGAATTTGAAATGAGGAATGACTAATGTATGCAAAATAGCAAAATATTTAAAAATTGAAAACAGAACAAAACACTGGCTAGTGCCACTTGACACATTTCTTAAGGGTATCTCTTTCTATTGCGCGTTAATAAGACAAAGATAGTAAGTTTTTCTAAGTTAAACATGGCAACTAGCATTCATTCGAACCTCGCATTGGTTCCACTTGCATTTACGTCACAATGACGTCACTGACAGACAATTGGGCTTCCAGGTATGGTATTAGTTTTGTCCATGTCAAATTTTAACTAAGTTTGTTAATACTTTCTAAACCAAACCTTTGAAAATACTTCAAGTGTCAACATGGTTGTGTAGTGTTTTTATTGCTAAATTTATACTTTAAACATATGTAGATTAAAAAGAATAAAATTTTCAAACATATCGCTGATACTATCTATTCAAGATTCAAAATTAAATTGGACCCAAACTAAACCATACAAAGCGAGACAAAATTATATAAACAATATATAGTTTTTCTTATCCAAAACAGTCAACATCTAAATACATAAAAAAATAAAACTTATTTTAAAACAGAGTATTTCTTATCATGTAAAATATATGTCAAAGTCTTTAACAGAAATTTTATTTTAAGATAAGAATTCAGTAGAATAATAACTTTATTCAATTTTAGCCGGTTAATCAAACAACTAATGACTAGCAAGTTTTTGTACAGTCATTAAAAATGACAAATAATTAATTAATTAACTCGATATTATAGCTACCTATTGTCAGTTATAAAAAAATGAATAAGATAATTAGTGATGAGACAAATTATCAGAATTATAATAGATAGTTTGAAACATCTATGATAAAGAAAAGATAAAGACATTCCAAAAGAAAACTACGAGAACGTGAACGCACTGCAGTTAGTCATTATTTGGAACGCACCTCGATATGTCAATTAGATCGTTGGAAACGACAAGGGCAGTTCATTTTATCATAGATTATGTCATTCTTCTTTCAGCGACCCTTAAATGTCCATTCCTGGACGTTAGCCTCCCCTTGACGTTTACATTTTGTCGCGTCTTTTGCTACTTGATGCCATTGTCTTCTTGTCTTCCTCTTGGGAGTTCGACCCACACTTCTTTTATGCAATCTAGGTCTCCACTCCGTAATGTGTTTGGTTATGGTAGGTAGCGGATAGACCCCCTTTTTCTTACAACAAACACTCTTACCTCACCCTACATTCCTATCCATCTTCCAACCCGCCTAGCCAGCGTGGAAGATTAAGGCTATTAAACCCCCAAATAACAAATTTCAAAACAGAAGGAATTGTACCCCAGGTGGGTAAAAGTCACCACGATTTTAAATCCCACACCGTTAAGGTCTGCCTCGAGGATTCTGGGGGAGGCAAAAATTCGCAAAGATCTACTATCCCAACCTACAAAACAATAAACCTTCATATAGCCACCTTCAACATAAGAACTATGCAATCTAATGACTGTCTAGAAGAGTTAGAAGAACTGATGCAAAAGTGGGACGTTATAAGGCTGAGTGATTATGGAACTTTTGATATTTGCTGGAGAAATCAATCTGTACTAAAACAATGTGGTTTGATTGTTCTTGAAATATCTGAGTACTTGATGATGATATTGAACAAAAGAACATCTATCGAAATCTTTCTACAAATTACTGATAACAGATAACAAAAGCATCTACTGTGATGATAAAAACCTACTTGATGCAAAACATTAGGTATATTCAAAGTTGTTAAGGATTCAAGAAGCAAAAACTGAAACAATGTAAAAAATAGAAACCAATTATGGAAGATCACATACCACAAGAACTTTGTTCCTACTTTAAAAAAATTTAGAAAATCCCTTGCAATTTTTGTTTAATAGAATCTTGGTGGGTTAAATGTGATGCTAAATAGGCCAAATCAAGTGTAGTGCTGGTTTTCGTCAGTTAGAATATATGTAAATACAATGTGTAAAGCGCCTCCTACACAACTAGCGAAGTTGACCGAGCAGAAGAGTGTAGAAAAGCACTTCGTACTACTTCGCTTCGCCTCGCACTACTTACGGTCTGAGTCGGTTTTTGCGCACGAACTTCGAATAGGCAGTGTTAAACTACATAACGCGATTTTCAGTTTAATGGAAGTCCTTGCCAGTGCAGGAAGAATTTGTGTTTATAGGAACAAACCCTCTTCCATGTTATCCATCTATAGCCATCTATAGCATGCCTAGCGACTGATTTTTCTGCTAAATTCACTTCAAACAACTTAAATCGCGAGTGTCGTGGGCGCTTAATAATGAAAGACACACACACATAGAGAGAATAAATTTTATAACTCTTAAAACTAAATTTGCTCTTTTGCAAATGAACTGAGTAAATAACGTATTTATTCTTTGTCGCTTTGAATGATTCATCATCAATGAACTATCCAAAATTACTGCTCTTTTCGTGGTTAGTAAAATCTGTTATAATATTTCTTTGGAAATTTAGTTATTAGTTTATTTGTTCTAGATTACAGACGCTTTCATGTGTGAGTTTCCGAGACTCTATTTACGTATACATTCATTCCTACACCCGCTCATTTGCACGTCTTCGCGTTACGAGCATAAATGCACACGCCAAACACGCTCGCGCGCATCTACGATGGTGCGCATCCACTATATATCCAATGAAAACAAAACGAATTCGACAAATTAATTATAGATGTAGTAAGTGAGAAAATTGGTTCCATTAAATATACCTGACAAAGGTACAATGCAGTTAATTATTAACAAAAAAAAACTTTGACATTATTTTACATTAAAACATAAACCTATTCCCACACGATTCCCTAAAAATTCTTTATGAAGATGCAGTCACTGACTTACCATTATGTGTTTGCAAATCTAGCCTAAGCTTCGTACTAGACACCGGCGTATGACTTTGGCTTTCTGATAGAGTAACTGGTGTTTGAGGTGAATCTAATGGTCTGGTACCAACAAATGAACTCTCTAACCAACAAAGCTTTTGACTTCCTTTTGGACTAACAGAATTAGATCGTTGACTAGCTGTTTCTTGACTGTCGTAGCTTCGATCTCTCGCATCTTCCGGTCGTAAACCACTGACGTAATGCACTATCGCTGAAGTGACTTCTTTTATCGAAGTTTGTATCTCGGGACTTTCTTGAGGCTGCTGCGCAGTAGTATTTTGTGCAGCTAAAAGTGAACTCGCTAATCGTTCAGCTGGCGTTCTAGGCCTACTGAGTCGTTCTTGTGATCTCCAACCTAAATAAGGTTGTCTATAACTGAAACTCGATCGTACCGATGAAGGCGAAATGCTACCATTGGGTTGTCTTGTATTGAAACTACTTCTTGTTGAAGCACAAGGTGATGAAGCGGTTGAGTTTAATTTTGATGTAGACCATCGTACAAATGGTTGGCTTTGTGGAGTAGGACTGACTATTGGTGAGAATGTATTTGAGCCTAAACTGCTCAATGAAGTCGTTTTGCTACCTGTTCCGTTCCATCGTGATTCGCGTGGAGACTGTTTCTTTAAAAGGAAGCCTTCTCGTGGTACTGAAGACTGCTTGTACCAATCAGGTATTGTGAGTTTTTGAAGGGAACGTTGGACTCTTAGTTGGTGTTCAGACATTACTCTCTCCCCTTTTTGTAATTCATTTTCAGGTGGCTGAAACAAAATAAGTGTGTTATTATAATGAAATTAAATTTCCTGCAGAGCGAAGAGAAGTCCAGTACGTAGCTGGATCTCATAGCTCAAAAATTTACGTATAAAGTTTTCAATGACCACCACTGATAGGCACCAAAAGAAGAAAGAGGAAGAAATTGTATTTAAATTAATCTCTTCAGGTTCTTCATAGCAATAATCTCTAGTTTTGGGGGCATATTTTGCAAAGACCTTATAATAACAAACATTACCTTTATATTCCGTTTATATTTGCAGTGGAAGGAGAGATCTTAAAAAGTTGTGAAAAAAGTACTTGTTGATTGTTTGTTTTATGTAAAATATTTGTCAATCAAATGTGTTCAAGACGTAGAATTTTTGGCACCAAGAGATAATTTAATTCTGTTAGAAAGGGATTCAGCAAACATTCTGCAAAAGCAAGAAAAAACCAGGTTCATAAACACCTGTTTGAATAATGAGCTAGTTCGGTATTTCAGATAAGTAAAAAATCAAGGTAGGTATAATACATATATCTTATCATTTAAAACAATCACCGCTTGTTAATAGATACGTCATAAATTTTAATATTTACGATCCATTTACTCTTGTCAATGATAATAATATTATGCATACAATCTAGAATCACCTTACAAGCGATTAAAGTTATAATATTTTATAATTATTAGTGCATATTTTTATTATAAAAAATGTTTTTTTTTTAATAGTATTGATATCGTTGCAGCTGTTTTAACATCATTCACTTCTTCTAATTTTGCAGTTTAGCATCCCAAGCTTGATGGCCTTCACCTTGAACCCAATCTTATTGTAGATGTCGGTTGAGATTTAAAAATTCATTAGATAGTATTCACTTTTGTCCGGAGAACGGACTAAATCTAAGTATTAAATATCTATGATGTAAGCTTATACGAGATAGATAAATTAAGTCTTGGGATAGGCAACGTAGTACCTGATCTGGTAACGTAGTGTCTAATCTGGTAAATTCCGGCAAGTGCCCAAAAGTCAATCGACTATTTGGAGTTTCAAAATATCCAATTTTTAGACCATCCACCGTATAGTCCCGACTTAAATCCGTTCTTCACGTTCCCAAAGATCAAGAATTCAATGCGTAGGCAGCGATTCCAGTCAACAGAAGAAACCATCGATGCCTTTAAAACAACGATTTTGTCTTTATTAAAGACTGAAATAACTGTTTTAGCAATTGGTTTGAACGTATGCAAAAGTGTATCTTGGTGAGACATATTTCGAAAAGCCACAAAGTAGGTACTTTAAGTCTATAATTTTGTTTGTCTTTATGGATATATGCAAAACTAAAAAGAGACAATTCTCGTACATCGTCCAAGATCCCATGGTTTTCAATGGTTTAAGGCATTATGACAAGAAAGGCTGTCGATTGAAGATCAACTAAACTATTGACATAATCGGCATTCTTGTAAGTCAATGGCTATAATAAATGGTGAAGAGTTAAATTTGACTCATCCCACTGTCATCTTATTTTGATTAATGAAGATATAAAAAGGCCTATTTCCTTTTTTGAATGTAATATAAAATAATCCCTGTTTTATTTAATGGTGACGAGTTTGAATACGATTCGAAGAAAATCAAAGCCAAAACTGTAATTAAATACACTTCAATCTCTTTAAGACCCAATTAAGCATTAATAGCGTGTCTGAAATCAAATGCATGCAGATTAGCTTGTTTGATAGCCAGAAAATCGTTTACAAAGGATAATTTCACACATTTACAAAGAGGTTCTGAAAAGTCTTTTAAAAAGGGACATCAATAACACCTGTAATCATAATGCGCGTTGATAGATGGTAATTTGAGTAATAGTATATTACTTTACGAGTGGAGTAAATTGCATATTACAGCGAGTGTGTTTGGTCCATGAGCGAGCTTGCGAGCGAAGGGGCTAAAGAAACGAGCTAAATCTGCAATTTGTTCCTCGAGTGAAGTACTATGCTTTACTCACGACTTACCAAATGGTTTTGTATAAAACTAAAAATAACAAATATAAAATTTAAATTTTGGCATAAGTTGTCAAAAATATTCGATTTCGCAGACAGTTCTGTCTGAGAAATGTCAAATGTTAGTTTAATTTAATGAAAACTGTAGGTAACCAACATAATAATAGAGGTTTCTATTTACTTACTCCACTAGTTTAGTAAATGAAACTATAACACAACTCCTTAATAATTTGACACTTACTGACAGAGTTATAGGTTAAAAAATACGCAATTTACTTATGAGTCGTGGGTAAACAAATTAACCATGTAGTTCCTTAGCCTTTATTGGACTTTTTTCATTAATTTTCTTATTTCAGGATCTTAGTATCCTATACTAAATTGTTGAGGTCTAAAGGATATTTCTGGAGTCAGTCTTCAAAATTGGAGACTTCTGAAATTAAGTGCTGCGCAATGGCAAAGTATGTATTTAACTGTTTCAGGTTTTTTGCCATATAATCTGCAGCTTAGGTCTCCAGTAGAGAGCCCTTCGCAAAGACTAAATCAATATTTAATAAAGAAAAATATAGTAAACGTTTCATACATTATGGTACGGTGAAAAGTGAAGAAAAAAGGAGGCGCAGTCATCAGCAGCTATAGTAAAAAAGAGATCATCAGATTATTCATTTCCCAGGAGCATTTCCCAATACCAAAAATCCACAAAAAACGTGACCACGTGACATTGTTTTATTGAAGAATATGAAACTTCACCGCTAGTATCTCTTGTTTTAGGCAGAACTGCCTTAAACTAGTTTCAATTTTTATCCATAACTTCTCCTTTCCAAAATACTTATTTGCTCTTTTAATCTGGCAAATTCGTTTCGGGAGTTTTGGTAATTTTTATTTCACTTGCCTTTTTGCCATCAATTCTTCACTCGAAAAAACAGGGTGAAGAAAAAATATCTTTCCGAGCTGTATGGTAGAAATTTGATTCCTTTACTATTAGAAATGGAATTTTTTGTTCCACTAAGGTGTCTTTTGATCGGTAATGACACGTAGCTGATTATTTTTTGTTTTAAACATTGTCTTAGTTCTTCTAACACATGTCTGTTAAAAACACATTCTGCTGTGTGGTTAATTAGAGATGGTTTTGTTGTCTACGGATCCAGGCTTTTAGCCGGGACAATAGCGTACTTTTTGGGACTCCCTAGAGCTAGCTATGGACGATAGACTATTGTGGCTATTCCTTTTCTTGCAAGCTTATCTGTATTCTTTTATATTCTGGTACCCAAATAGTTTGAGACTGTTATCGGCCTCCAGTTCTACTCGGCATTCGTGTACTGATTTGAAGACCACTTTAGGGTTCTTTAAGGTCCCAATAACCACTTGACTGTTAAAAACACATTCTGCTGTGTGGTTAAATAGAGATGGTTTTTTTGTCTACGGATCCAAGTCTTCATCCGGCGCCCTTTTTGGTACTTCCTAAAGCTAGCTATGGACGATAGGATATTGTGGCTGATCCTTTTCTTTCAAGCTTATCAGCCTGCTTGTTCCGTTGTATTCCTTTATATTCTGATACCCAAATAGTTTCAGGCTGTTATGAGTTCTACTCGGCATTTGTGTACTGATTTGTAGACCACTTTAGGGACCCAATAACCACCTGACTTTGGTTAAACACATACATCGTATCTTGTAGTAAAACCATTCATTCCAAGGATACAATGAATACTCAAAGAATAGAGTGAAGTAATTATTAATTTTATACTTAAAATAGTGCCCGAAACCGATTTGTTTAAATTTTTAAAAATGTATTGCAAAAGCACTTATTAACCAACATTATAAAAATTGACCTTGATAACATTAAATAAAAAAAAAATAAACATACATTATGTTCTGTATCATCAACCATTTCTGTGTCTTAAGCTTGATTTTCCAAAAATGTAACAAAATATAAAGGTATTCGATATAAAATGACAATAAAAAAATCACTTTAAATTTACACAACACCTCGCGACATAGTTTAAACACATTAACTAATAATAAATTGTACTTTAGTACTAAATCACTGATTTTTTTAACGAAAGTGCCACTGTCGTTAATCGAGTAATTCCATACTTGCTCTAACGTAAATTTTGCGATAACACTAAGTATATAACAAAATTACACTTTAGTACAGTACTGACCTTCGTTAGGTATTATCATACATTGTCGTATCAGAAGGGGAGCATAATGATACAACATCATGTATGAGGGGACAAATAAATTAGATAAATTATGGGAGATTTAAAAGTAAAGAAGATTAATAATTAAGTAATAGTGCGGAAACTTTTTAGACTTTATTTATTTACATAATTAGTTGCAGAATGTGAGTTTGTGTTTGAAGTTAAATACACATTCCTATCCAAACGCTTTACAAAAATATCTAACAAGCCACCAAGCTAAGTAATACTTGGACTCGCTCCCCTTAACATATTTGTTAAAGAGGTAGCATTGATGACCATGGTACGCTTTCGCACAGTTGGTATCGAACCCACTTTAGGAACCGGTACCCATAGGGAAAATCTGTGAAGGGAATCGTACCAAGATTTGTCTTTAACAAACCCTTCAAAATATTAACAGATAAGACAGCAGATTCCAACATAGTGAATGCTCTATATACGAATGGATAAAAAACGCAGCAAGGTGTGGAATGTGAAATATACTCTAGATCCCTGAGCCTAATAATGAAATGGGCTATGGATGGCTTGTCAAGTGAGGTTCAGTCAGAACTCACAGGCGTAACCATACCTGCAAAAGAAATAATCAATAGGAACATCACAGACAGGAATGTAAATGGACTGCCAACAAGCCTTGAATAGACCACGTATTACTTCAAGTTTAGTACTAGAATACCACCAAACTGAGACCAGCCAGAATAACCTGGTGACTCTGAGCTAGATCAAAGGACATTGGAACTCTAAAGGCAATCGCCCTTATGCAGAGGTTGCGAACAAGAAGAGGATATACCTTATGACCGCTCTGCTTTTCTAAAATCAGAAGATCTACCTTGGGTGAGTAGTGGCTTACACCAGCTGATGTCAGGAAAATCCCCCTCGGGAGTCTCATCACCTATTTTAAATCTTTAGGCCTGGTGACTTCCTGAGGCGTGGATATCCCTACACACGAGAGGATGCACAATGGACCATATGTGGCCTCAGTACAGACAGAGCACTTGCTAGCCCCTCTTCAATTTTCCTGATCCAAAAACTAAAGGGGACACGTTCAGAGAGCCCAAGATGAACGTCTTATTAATCAAATATGGAAAGAGAACCAGACCGGCAAGAGACCCTTAGGCAGTCCTAGACTAAGATGGAGAAATAACATCGCAAGGGATTTAGATGTATTGGAAGTACAGGATTGAAGAAATGATATGAGGTACCAAAACTGATGGAGGCATCGAGGATCCACGAAGGGTTGTGAAGCTACAGAGAGAAAGAGAAGGCTATCTTTTAGTAAGTTATGAAATACCAAAATGTATCGAAAAGTTAGCTTCTCCGGCTTCGTAGAGTCAGAAAATCTTTGGAAAATGCGAGTTTTTTAAGGCTCTCTTTTAGTAAGTTATCAAAAACCAAAATGTAACCAAAAGTTAGCTTTTCCGGTTTCGTAGAGTTGGAATATCCCTTCTTTTTAATAATTTAGAGAAAAAATTATTGATCCGATCACGATGATGTCAATAGGACTATCAAAATATAAAAAGCTACAAAATGACGTTTTGTAAAACTCTCTAGATTGACTTTCCGCTGAGAAAATTAGAAAAAATAAAGAAATTTAATTTAGTTTTTTTAAATCATAACTTCATTCCTATTCCAGTTAGAAAAATTAAGCTTGTTGGAAGTTGGAAGTCCTCCTCTAAAACCGCTAAAAATAAGGTCTATTCCAACAGACCAAAAAACCGTTCTAGATTCGTTACTAAACAACTCAGTACTTCAAAGATACGAGAAATCGTTCACTGCGCAGTTCCCGGACGCTTCTAGAATGGTTCTTTGGTCTGATGGAACAAACCTATGGATTCTGTTTGATGTTTAGTTCTTTCGAAATCGTCGTTTGCACGTTTTTTTTTGGTTTTTGTCGGCTCAACGTATCTACTGAGGTCATCGGACAATAATTTTCTTTATGGCATTTTAAATCTTTTACTTGTCCATCTTCAATTTTCATATAACTTGGGAGAAATGCCGAAAAATTGTTCGAAATTGCGGTTTTGTCTTTATTACTTACGGCTTTTTGTTACACAACTATACGGGAGATTATTTATATAAATTACAGTCATACTCGCGTTTTTGCTACTTAATTAATATAATTGAAAAGTAATTTTGATGCGCCCATGAATCTTATCACTCATTTAATTAAAGCATAATTAGATTTTCAAATTTCCGATTGTTGTATTACTGTGTTTAATATCATTTAATTAGGTGTTTTGATAATGGACTGTGATAAAATAAAGGAGAGTAATTTCCCTTTTTTTTTTTGATAATAATAATTTTCATTCTCATTCTTATTCAAGGCTTTATTAGATAATACAGTAGGTATTTGATTGTTTAATCATAATTAATTTAAATGTCGTCAATATTTTATGTATTTATGGCTTAATTACGACTAAATTTAGCTGTCTCTTATAAGGTAGGGTTTATAAATAACTTAAGTTTGACAATAATACAAACGAAAAAATATACAGGGGGATTACATTAGTATATTTTTGCAAACTTTATTATTCCACAAGTTTATTGAATTAAAATGTACTATTTACGCATTAAGTATACGAGGGCGATTTAATAAATAGTTGGCCTATAAAAGAAAAACGAAAATTTTATAAAAGGAGCGATTTATTTCATATAAGTTGATGGTAGCTGAATTGGATAAGCGTCTAATTATGACAGTTCAGTTGGGTTATTGTAATGGGATCGATCACGCGAGAGAGAAGTTTTTTTTCTGTTATTTTTGAAGTTATACTTCTATTCGTGCATTCGGTGGAAAAAATTGTGTAGAGTTAAATGGTAAAAATCATTACATATGTAATGGTGTGAGTAAGAGAGAGAGCGAAACACTTATAAGGTATATTGATCGGTAAAGATAAAGATGAAATATTTACCACATGTTATAAGTCATAACTATAAGTCCTTTGAATACCATTTCAACATTCAGTACATTAAAAAAGGGATAGATATACAAAAAACAGTCTGAACTAATGTATGAATATCATAGTGACGGACCACATGATTATTTGACAGATTATTTTATAATTCTGTCACGTAAGTATACATATAAAGTTTAGCATTTTATATTATTAATAATGAGTATAAGAAAGAAGTTATAGATTTCGAAGCAATATCAGAAAGAATATGTAGGCTAAGAATAAGAGGGAAATTTAGAAAGCTAAATTTGATAAACATACATGCTCCATCTGAGGATAAAGACGCAGATATAAAGACAAAATTTTATGAAGAAGTAGACAGAATACTGAGTGATCAAGCAAAATTTGATATAAAGTGCATATTAGGTGACATGAACGCCAAAGTGGGTCAGGAGGAAGAATATAAAAATGTAACAGGGGGTAAATGTAAACACAAAGAAACTAACGATAATGGGAAAAGATTAATAGAACTTACGCTAGAGAATAATCTGAAGATAGTAAGCACAGCATTTAACCATAAGAACATTCATAAAGAGACCTGGGTAGCCCCAAATGGATCAGTAAGGAACCAGATAGATCATGTACTAATTGAGAAGAAGCACGCAAGGTCCGTTATGGACGTAAGAAGCTATAGAGGAGCTGACGCGGACAGTGACCATTTCTTGGTGATAGGAAGACTAAAACAAGTAAGACCAGATATAAATAAAAATAGGGATAAGAGAAGAAGGAAGAAATACGATGTAAAAAAACTGAACGATGTGAGAACAGCGACACAATTTAGACAAGAAATCAAGAAAGAGCTGAATAAACAACCGCAAAAGAAAGAGATAGATGAAGAATGGGTTCAGATAGAAAAAATAATGAAAGATGTCACGGAAAGAACACTAGGAGTAGACAAGAAAAAACCAGCAAATAAATGGTTTGATGAAGAATGCGAACAGGTTTTAGAAAATAGAAGAAAAATGAAAATAAAAGTGCTGGAAAAAAACAGGGTAGAAAATAAAACTAACTACGAACATGCAAGGAAGGTAGCAAAAAGAGTCTGCAGAGAAAAAAAGAGGAAACAGTTAGAACTTTATAATATAGAAGAATCTTATAAGAACAAGGAGATCAGGAACTTCTACCAAGGAATAAAAAGTTCACAAGGAAAAGAACAGAAAGGCCCCCGATATGTAAAAAGTGAAGATGGACTCCTGGGGGGGGGATATAAATGAGAAATTAAACACTTTCGCACAGTATTTTAATAATATATTGAATGAAGAAGAAGAAGTAGTGAGAGAACAAGAATACAGTAGCAGTGAAGAAGAAGGGATAGATGAGGACATAGAATTAAACGTTCCAACTAAAGAAGAAATAAAAGATTGTATACTAGAGCTAAAAAATAATAAGAGTGCGGGAGAGAATGACATGACAGCTGAAATCCTAAAGCAGGGAGGAGAAGAGCTTCAAACAAGATTATGGAAATTGATAGTGAAAATTTGGGAAGAAGAAAAAATGCCGAAAAATTGGAATAATGCACTTATAATCTCTATACATAAAAAATGACCCAAAGAAGAAGTTAATAACTACAGAGGAATAGCACTTTTGGATGTTACATACAAAGTTTTAGCAAAGTTAATAAAGAAACGACTAGACGAATTTCATAATATACAGGTAGGTGAATACCAAGCAGGATTCAGGTCAGGAAGATCAACAATCGACCAAATTTTCATAACGAAATTGATACAACAAAATACGTACGAACAAAATCTAAGTCTACACCTAGTATTTATTGATTTCCGCCAAGCATATGACTTGATCAACAGGAAAAAACTAATGGAAGCTCTGAAAAAATTAAACATCCCGAAAAAACTAAGAAAACTAGTAGAAATGACATTGAAACAAACAGCAAATAAGGTAACAATATAGGGAGGAGTTTCAGAAGAATTCGAAGGAAAAAAGGGTCTACGTCAAGGTGACCCAATGTCTACAGTTCTCTTCAACTTGGTCCTAGAAGTGATTTTGAGAGAAAGTGGAATAAGAACAAATGGGTTAATATATGGTAACAGGCACCAATGTCTCGCATATGCAGACGATATAGTGATAATGGCAAGAAACAAAAAGGAAATAAAGAATGTTTTCAAACTATTAGAAAGTAAAGCAAGTGAGTACGGGTTAACAATAAATGAGACGAAAACAAAGTATATGGTAATGAAAGACAATAACAAGGAAGAAACACCCACCCTGGCAATCAATTGTTCAAGAAACAGACAATACATTATAGAAAAGGTGGAGGAAATGGAGTATCTAGGGGTAACGGTAACCTGCAAGGGAGAGGAAGAGAAGGAAATAGACAAAAGGTTGTCAAAAGGAAGCAAAGCGGCTGGAATGTTAAACAAGATACTAAGGTCAAAAACGATGTCACGAAGACTAAAGATAAGAGCTTACCAATCTATAATAAGACCAACAGTGACCTATGCTTGTGAGACGTGGACAATGAATAAAAAATTAATAACCAAACTAGAGATATGGGAAAGGAAGATATTAAGGAAAATATATGGAGGAATCAAAACAGAGGAGGGAGAATATAGAAGAAGACAAAATAAAAATTTGGAAGAACTATACAACCAACCTAATATTGTTCAGGTAGCAAAAGCACAAAGAGCTAGATGGCTGGGACACATAGCTAGGATGCAGGATAACAGATGGGTTAAAAGAATATTAATGGAAGGAGAAGGAGGGAAAAGGAGAAGAGGAAGACCCAGAAAGAAATGGCTAGCAGAAGTTAAAGAAGATTTAAGAAGTGTGGGAGTTCGGGACTGGCAAATGGAAGCGAGAGATAGAGCAAAATGGAAAAGAAGAGTGAAAGATCTCGAAGCCAAAGGCCACTAGACACCAGACAATAGAGAGAAAACTTACAACTCGGTAAGTATTGCTGAAAATGGGTTCAATTTATATACTCGGGGTTTTTGGGGTCGTTGTACACGAATATCATGATGCCGAAAGTCTCCGCGGCACTTGGTGGCTTGGGTATTTACCTCTTCTTCTGAGGTTTTATGTAAATTCTGTACGAAATCAGTGCACACTTGGTACTCGGTGGTTTTTTAAGTCGCTAAATACAATTATAATAATGGCGATGTTTTTCGCATACAAATTTATGAATCCGGGCGCATGCATAGAAGTATAACTTCTGCCGGCAGTCCCACTGACTGCCACACTCGTTTTTTTTATATAATATTTATATAAAATCAGTAAAAAAACTTTCTACTATAAAAAGTTCTTTTTATAAATTTAATGTATTTAATGTGTTTACATATTTTAACTTAGAAAAAATTTTACATATCATTTGTAACTACTGATAAAGTGGCCATTAAACCGTTAGTAAAATGGTCATTTAAGATTTAAGTTCGAGTGGAAGTATAAACAGTTTACCACAGTATTTTACATCAAATAAAAAATCTGGCGCCAACCTTATTTAAGTAGGTATACAAGCAAATTTCTAAAATTACAAATGCAGAAAATTATGATGTAGTTTTGTGATATTCAGGCAATTTAGTCGCAACGGTTATAAAATAATATTTATTTTAGGAAAACAAATAAAGTCCACCTACGTTCTTTAAAATAAGCAATTGAGAATATGCCAATAAGTGCTGAAGTATGCATTTTGAAAATTTAGTATTAATTAGAACTAACTTATTAAAAAAAAAGTGTAGAATTTGGTGATTTCCGATTGATGCAAAGCTTTTAATTATATCTGTTCGAATTTTTAACGTTCGTTTTCGAGCATACCATCCGGACTATATATTTTTATATTATCTATTGTTATCGCGCCGATACGAGAGGGGACTGCCAGTTTGGTAGGAGAAAATATGTTTCTTCAATAGATTATGATTTAAATTCGTTCATTTTATCTGCGAATCTTATTAAATTCAGATTTATTTCTTAATATCTTCGCAGTTCATTCTGGTGAGTACCTTATTGCTTTTGTTTTAATTTTATGTTAGAAATAATCCAAAATGCGGTGAATATAATATTTTATGTATTTTACTAATATTTAAATTTTCGAATACAATTGCTATTGTTAAAGGTCAGTTTTTTGTGGTATTAAAATATATAAACATGGAAGGTAATTAATTGTTTCTCGAAATTTGGAGAGACTATATAGCGATTGTGTTTGATATTAATTATTTAAAGGTCGGAGTTTTGATTTCAATTTTTTTAATAGGGTTATTGCTATCTATAAGAAGGGCCCTATTAGGGACCAGTTAATTCATACAGGAAATTACGCGTCTGCCGACAAACATTTTGAAGTCGACACCAATTGCAGTTCCGTTCCACATCTAACGAAAATCCGACAGGAAGTCCCTTGAAAGGAATTCAATCCACCTTGCAGTTCCGTTCCACATCTAACGAAAATCCGACAAGAAGTTCCTAAAAAGGAATTCAATCCACCTTGCAGTTCCGTTCCACATCTAAACGAAAATCCGACAGGAAGTTCCTTGAAAGGAAATTCTATCCACATTTGTAGTTCCGTTCCACAACTAATCGAAACTCCGTCAGAAGTCTTCGAAAACCCAAAGATAATTAATTTATCTAATTAATTTTTACTTAATCATAATTAAAGTAATAAATCAACTTAAAATTGATTTTTCGAATTTTATTTGTGTGTCTGTACTTGGCGCCCTTTAATTAATGTTTGGAGAGAATTAAATAAAACTCAGAAGTAAGCCACGACCCTCAGGAGCCAGCCTAGGGTAATTTAAGGGTTACAAAGTTGGCGCACAACGCCAATTTAACCTTTAAAGGGTTAATTAAGCTACAAATTTAAAAAGCAAGATGTTATCTTATTCAAAAACCTATGAAAATCGGTGAATTTCGATGGAAGCCAAGCTTTTTATTATATCTTTTGCATTCGAAAGTAAATCCAGCAAATGAGATAAGCAAAATGTTGTCTTGTTCGAAAGTGGAAATGATGAGATATAAACAAACCAGTGAATGTTCTGTTAGTCATTTTTGTGACGATTTTCTTATCGCAACACCTTTTCTACAGGTAAAATTAAAAGAAATCGCTTCAAAAACGTATGGAAGTCATTGATGGAAGTTTTGGCTTATTTGAAAGACTAGCCAGATAATTTTCCGTTACTCATTTCTTTGACGATTTTTCTATAGCAACACTTCTTCTTAATCTTGCCACGGGCTAATTTCTCGTTAACGTTGAGATATCTTTTTGTAAACAAAATGTTGTTCTTACCTTATAATTCGTAATTATTGTAGGATTTATCGAGGCAAAACCGGTTGATTTAAGTTCGATTATAGTTAATCGCCAACTGTTGTTTATTATTTTCGGCCATAAATTATTTTTAGTTGTTGCTAATATTGGTTTTATAAGTAATTTATTATTCTTGTGTTATTGTTTTGAAATCATTACCAAGTAGTTCATCTGATTCATTCTCTTCCTGTCGTTGATAACTTGGATATAGCGGTTCTGTAGCCAGTGTCCCGTCATATTTATAACTTTATTATTAAAATCGAAATTAAATGGGGAAGTTAGGTAATGTTGGAATTTTTGTTGTCATCTATATAAATAATAAGATTAGTCATATCAAATGACCTCTGTTTGTTCGTAAGTTGTTGGCTGAATAAGCTATGGTTATTGTCCCTATAGTAGTAGAGGCCATCTATTTCTTTCTGAAGTGTGTCAAATCGAGTGAAGGATCACATGCGGAGAGATTCTGCCTTTTTCATCTAAGAGCTTTCGACGTGAACAGGTGTTAACCAGAAGATTTTTGAGGGTTTAATTTGTATCCCTGTTCATCGGGGACAACTTAGGTTGGATTTACGAAATTAAGCTTCATCTGTTTCTATCGAATATTGTGGAAGAGATTTTTCTGAATTTTGGTGAATTCGGTAGAAAATACGGCTCTGTGTCCGGATATTTAGTAAAATTTTCTGTTGGGTAGGAACCCATAAAGCAGACAGTAGGTAGTTTTGGAGATTTAAAACCGTTCAGACGGTGAGAGGTGGTAGGTTACCGCAATTGGCAACGAGGAGATTGATTTACCCGTCTACCAGCTAGGGGGGCACTAATTTGCCAATAGAGAGACCACTACCGAACTCAGCTGGAGTTGTATTTCCTTTAATTAATTTTTTTTTTGTTTTCAAAATTCGATTTTGTTTTAAATTCATTAAAATACGTGGCAATCTAACGTTAAAAGCTTCGCTTTAACAGTATTAAAAATTTTATTAAATTATAGATCCATTAATATTTACGTTTTTTTGTATAGGGTAAAATAGAGCAATATCCGAACAATAAAATTATAGAGTGTTCTTTATTAATAATTCAAGCGTTTTGTACTATAAAGTGAATATATCGATTTACTTGTTGCTCTAAAACGAAGAGTAATTATCGTGATATCGATTTTATATCAGGTAAAGAAATAATAACATGCAAATAATATAAGCAATTATATGTGACCTGTCATTTTATGAATAATTTAGATTATCAAGAAAAGTTTTACAGAAATTATAAGCTAATAATATCATGAATAAAAAATGTAACTTTATACGTTTTTAATGCTTTAACAATTGTACTTTTATCAAACTGTTATCAACTGAAAAAAAAACAAGTTCACATCTATGAGCATACGGCCTTTTAGTATATAGCACATTAGGTACTTAACTAGTATAAGATAAATATTTGCATGATTTATTTTATAAATATACACCTCGTTCCTGCTCCATATTTGTTTTGAATTCTGTGGGTCTTGTAAAATACATCTTTGATTACAAAAGGTACATCCAGATTTACTGAGGAGGTCTTAGAAGATCCAAAAAGATGGATTAATAAATTTATAGTTCATTTAGGATAAGAAATGGTTCTATTTATGAACGATTTCCTTAGATCTAAAGAAGGGCCTCCAGAGTGGATTGAATCCAACAGGAAAGCCAGACTAATGGATTCACAAACACTTTAGCCTTCTAAACTTTACGAGAATTAATTTTTTTAAAACAACACTATTATTTTAAAATTTTGAATAAAGACTTCAAACTAATCTTTGGTCTTTTATTTTTGAAGTTGCTACGTTGCGCCCATTAGTTTTCTAGTTATTGAGAGGGACTGATAACACTCGAAAAAAGGAAAAATCTACGACCCTGTAACGTTCGTTTTCGAGCATACCATCCGGACTATATATTTTTATTCTGTTCAATTTTTATCGCGTGATGCGAAGGTCGATTACCGTCTTGGTAGGAGAAATCATTGTTTCTTCGACGAAATAATTTTTCAATTCTTTCATTTCATCTGCGATTCTTAAATAATTCAGAATTAGTTTCTGACTACCTTCGCCTTTCTTTCTGGTGAGTACCTTTTTGCTTTTGTTTTAATTTTATTAGTTAGAAATAGTCCAAATTGCGGTGAATATATTTTTTTAAGTATTTTACTAACACTTAATTTTCGAATACAATTGCTATTGTAAAAAGGTCAGTTTTTGTGGTGTTAAAATATATAAACATGGATTGTAATTAATTTTTTCTCGAAAGTTGGAGAACTAGATAGCGATTGTATTCGATAGCAATTACTTAAAGGTCGGAGTCTTGATTTCAATTTTATTACTAGGGTTATTGCCAAATCTGAGAAGGGCCCTATTAAGGAACCAGATAAATTTAATAGAAAAATTTCGCTGTCTAACGACAGCCATTTTGAAAGCCGACACCAGGTGTAACCATTCCCGGGATTAATCCTAAGGAAGTTCCCTTGAAGGAAGACCACTTCCATCCACATTGGCAGCCAGATCCACCACAATCGAACTCCGACACGAAGACAGCGAATAAAAAGATAAAAAGATTTTTCGTATTTTATTTGTGTGTCTGTACTGGCGCCCTACAATTAATGTTTGGAAGAGATTAAATAAGACTCAGAAGGAAGCCACGACCCTCAGGAGCTAGCCTAGGGTAATTTAAGGGTTACAACCTTTTTCTTGAACTAGATTGGACTATATTATTCCTGGCGGTTTCTGAATTTTCTATATTTATTAGGTTTGTCTATTAGACGTTCCAGTAGAATTTTTAATTTCAAGAATTAATATTTTTTTAAAAGTTAGTCTTCATTTAAAAGCAATTAATCTGGTTTTCAAGTGCAGTTGTTCGCACCGATGTAACATTATAGATTCAATAGTTTTTTTCGCTTGATGTCTACCCACATGTTTCCGCTCCTACCACAGGAAGGAGGTAAGCGATAAATTAAACTTCTTAAAGTTTAAAGGAGCGAATAGTGAAAGTACTTTATTATATATACAACACCTAATAACAGCTCTTAACATGTTGATAAATAATAGATAAGTTACGAAAAACCATTACTTTTATAAAAATGAAAGTATGTGCTTTAAGAAGGTGTAAATTTCATGTTATTATAGAATTAAGTGACATGTTCTTTCACAATTTAAAAGATATGATCGTATACTTCTTTAAATTTTAATTATTTGCAATATCTGAATATTGGCATTTCCTGCATATAGACACGATTTAAAAACATTCGATTTTATAATTGAATATGGTTGTTTAGATTATAGATAGTTCTAAGCTACAAAATATCCCATATACTCCGACGACACGACCTTATACATCTCTGCAACGTCAACTGAAAGTTCTTAATTAAAAAAGTCAAAGACTGCTGGACCAGTTCTCCAACTGGTGCAGCAGATGAGCCACTAAGATCCAAACCATCATCTTCAAAAATCCAAACCTCAGTCGACGAGAAAATGAGAAGACGAGAGTTCCTCCTAGGTACTCTGAGAGGTAAACTCGAAAGATACCACTCCAAAACTTTACTTCATTCCTACCTCTTGTCGATTATAAGGCCGTGTCATAATCTGTTCTTCCTCAGAGACTCTTCCATTCGCTTTTTGCCACATAGAGAGCTAAAAACCTGTACCACCTTTACCCAAGCCAGATTGTCTACCAAAATACAAAAATACTTTCTCTTCCTTCTCGATTTCAGACGTTACAACAACGATACGTCGCTCGGTCTATACAGAGTACCAACATCACCGCCCTGACTAGCCACCAAGCCCACTGAAATGGAGTACTCCAAAAATCTCAAGAATTCGGAAGATCAAGAACCGCCTTCCCTCCCTAAGACTTCTCCAAACCGTAGACACAGCGATTCCTGAAGAACTTGACGACCTCCTTGACAAAACAAACAGTGGACACTGAAATACAACAGGATACACAAAAAAAGTCCTTGGTGAAGGTTTTTGTGGTTCCCTTCGTCCTTGCCAAATGGGAAACCTCATGCCGGAGGAGACACGCTACAGCTTCAATCTCCCAAACCCACATTGCACCACGTGGGACACACTCACAGTCACACAAAAAAAATTTTTTTTGACGGTTCAGGCCCGTCCCGGGAACACCAGGAACCAGGAAATACCGCAACAACCAGAAATCAGTAAGACAACACCGAATAGAGCCAACAACTGATGCTAACTCCATTTAAACCTTACCATTCACTCCCTGAAAAGTCATATAACAGGGTTCTTATACCCAACACTCAAAACCAACCAACACCACTTTCTGTAAACCAATTATTACTTGATCCTTGATCATTATGGTGGTTATACCATTTTCCGATAGCATTTTTATAAAATGATTTCTCTTTATTCTCAAAAATAGGCATTAATTTTGGCGATTATTTATCTTTTGGTCACGAAAGAATTTCTTTTTAGTAAGTAATCTTTTGAGGTCTGCAAACAGAAAAAAGTCACTGGAGATCAGATCTGGAGAATACGGTGGCTCCGAAATTAATTTACAGCTTAATCCATGCAATTTGGCCAATGACTTTATTAATTTAAGACGGGGTCAAAAAAATAATGATTTCATAACCTTACTAGCAGACTGCTGTGTCTTTCCACACATTCGAGTCAGTTCATTGTTCTGAGTCCACTCTACATTGGACTCTAAGTGTAGTGATGGGATCATGTTACATCTATTGTAATATATCGATGGAAACATTTGTCTTTTATACGTTTGAATGTCGCTAAACATTGCTCTTTCCTAGTGTGAGCTTGATCAAGTATGAGCACACATGGCACCCACTTTTGCAGTCATGCGCGATTTGGCCAACACGTTTCTTTGATATTTTCGAATCTCAGCTATCTCTGTTGACTCCACCTTACGATGATTTAGAATTATTTTAAGGATTTTTTTATATTTTCGTCTGTAACCACTTCTTTTGACGTCTACTACATGCATCATCTTCGATGCTCATTCCACATTGTTCAAATTTAGCAAACCACTTTTCAACGACTGATTTCCTGGTGTAAAGTCTAAATAATATTTATAAAATCAAACCTTGGCTTTAACGGTATTCTATCCGCAAAAAACCAATGCTTCATTAACACACGAAATTATTTTTAGTCCATTGTTTTCAGTATAACAAAAGTTGCTTAACTCACAATGCCAAATTTATTAAACGTATCTTTTGAAGGTTGGTACTATCTAAAAATCATTCTGTACTAAGTTTCTTCATTATTGACAATAATTATTCAACATTTTCAAGTAATTATTCTTAACTACATATGAAATTGCGAACCGTTAATGACAAATATAGCGAATAGAATAGGGAGTCAACTTAAGCTTGTTTACCAATTAGCTATTTAAACCCAATCCTTTTGGTTAATAGCCGTTCTTCTATTCTATTTTAATGATCAATAAAGATTTAACGCGTTTCAGCACTTGGTATTTGATGTACTAATTAAAATCATAAAATCTTCTGAATAACTCTGTAAATATCTCTGGCGTCTTGGAATCAAGTGGGTGTGTTCTTTAGCCTTCACTGCAGGTCAAAGACCAACTGAACTGGGTGATTTTTTTTTATAATATAACTGCAATCATGAATTTAGTAATGAATCTGTGTTAAAATAGCTTTCTGGGGGCCTTTCGAAGATGATAATTCAGGATAATTCATTATATAATCTTAGTGAGTAAATAAGAAAAAAAATCATAAGTAAAAACATAATAATATAATTGGTGGCCAACTGGAAAATTGGAAAGGAGAGAGCAAGTGGACAACAGAGGACATTGTTAGCTAGATAGTTGTCGAGGGCTAACATATTTGTAGCTCGGAGTCTTCTTGCTAAATTGTCCTCAAGCAGAGCAGTCATAAAGTATATCCTCTACTATTTCCTCTTCTTGTTCGCAACCTCTGCATAAGGGCGATTGCCTTCAGAATTCCCATGTTCTTTGATCCAGCTCAGAGTGACCACGTTTTCTGACAGACCTTAGTTGGGTGACATTCTATTATAGTAATAAACTTCCCTCCATCCTCAGACTATCACTATGGGTGCCGGTGACCCTAAGACATCCCCAGGAAGCGATATTCTTTGAAGTAGTACCTATAGCGCCGAATCTCGCCTTTTTTTAACTTGTCTTGGAAAAAGTATAATTTTGATGAGTTTAGCGTAAGAAAGAACGTAGAAATGCACTTTTTATTTCCAGTTTTAAATTACTCTGTGTGAAACTATATCGTACTCGATTAATTTTAAATCAGAACATTTCAACATTAATTGCATCGTTACAATATAAATTAATTGTTTTGACGTGGATGTTTATATGTAAACTTTTAATGCAGACATTAAGTGTCATGTAGTAATATTAACGCGATTTTGCTTTTAAAACCGATTGGTAATAACAATTGTAAAATATATTAAGCGAGGTAAAATAAAATCATTTATTTCAAATTACCTGTCTTTAGCATGAAATCAAAATTTAATTAACGTTTTAGTTAGTATTTATCTTCCGACATTTTGTGTCCAATATCACAAAATGTGTTTTTTACTTAAAGGAGTAATTCGGTAATGTACCGGTACTGCTTATAAAAAGTAATGTATTGTTACAAGCCGGTCCGGAGCTGTCACCCAGGAAGTAGCGCCAGACAAACGCCAGTTCTTAGAATTTTCGAAGTTTCTAGTTGCTTTCTGATCGATCGAAAATTCTAGTGGCTGTTAGAACGTCCAAATAATTCGAGAATGTTCTGTTCGAGATGTAATTTCAGAGACGCTTCTAAAAGGATTTAATTTTTTATATAAGGGACCGCTTCGGACGAAGGAGTATAATTGTAATTGTTTAAGAAATTGTTATCTATTTGTGTTTACCAATAAATTGTTAAGTTTGTCTGCTGTTTATCACTTATCCCCAATCCACGAAGGAAAAATCAGTATTTATCATAATTTGCTTTGTAAATATTTTATATACTTATTTAAACAAGCAATTCATACGAAATTAAGTATTATGACGCCACCGGAAGGTGGAGCAGTTGAGATCTTATAACTTTACACAAGCAATTCTTACGTAAGTAAGTACTAAGTTCATATCTCACATATTTAAAATAGCAAAACTTACTTAACCAAGTACTATGACGCCACCGTAAGGTGGCGCAGTTAATATATAATATATCTAATCGATAAATTACAAAGTACTATGAAAAAATCTCGTGATGAAAGTGGGGATCAATTTGATAAAAATAGTGATATTAATGAAGATAACGAAGAATTTGGAGAATCTGGAAGAACAGAAGCTGAAAAGAAGGGATTGGATGAATCTGAAGACGTAGGAGAATCCAAAGAGAATGATACAGAGGAAGAGATCAATGAATCTAAAAAAAATGAGGGATAAGATCAATAAATCTGAAAAAAACGAAGAATTTGGAGAATCTGGAAGAACAGAAGCTGAAGAGAAGGGATTGGATGAATCTGAAGACGTAGGAGAATCCAAAGAGTATGATACAGAGGAAGAGATCAATGAATCTAAAAAAAATGAGGGATACGATCAATAAATCTGAAAAAAACAATGGATCTGACGAGGAGGAAGAAAAAGGGGACGAAGATAATCAAGAGGTACATATGAGTCATCTTGAAATAGAAGAAAGGGAATCTGGTGATGAAAGTGGGGATTAATTTCATAACAATAGTAATATTAATGAAGATAACGAAGAATTTGGAGAATCTGGATGAACAGAAGCTGAAGAGAAGGGATTGGATGAATCTGAAGACGTGGGAGAATTTAAAGAGTATGGTAAAGAGGAAGAGATCAATAAATCTAAAAAAAATGAGGGATAAGATCAATAAATCTAAAAAAAATAATGGATCTGACGAGGAGGAAGAAAAAGGGGACGAAGATGATGAAGAGGTACAGATGAGTCATCTTGAAATAGAAGAAAGGGAATCTGGTGATGAAAGTGGGGATTAATTTCATAACAATAGTAATATTAATGAAGATAACGAAGAATTTGGAGAATCTGGATGAACAGAAGCTGAAGAGAAGGGATTGGATGAATCTGAAGACGTAGGAGAATCCAAAGAGTATGATACAGAGGAAGAGATCAATGAATCTAAAAAAAATGAGGGATAAGATCAATAAATCTGAAAAAAACAATGGATCTGACGAGGAGGAAGAAAAAGGGGACGAAGATAATCAAGAGGTACAGATGAGTCATCTTGAAATAGAAGAAAGGGAATCTGGTGATGAAAGTGGGGATCAATTTCATAACAATAGTGATATTGATGAAGATAACGAAGAATTTGGAGAATCTGGAAGAACAGAAGCCGAAGAGAAGGGATTGGATGAATCTGAAGACGTGGGAGAATTTAAAGAATATGATAAAGAGGAAGAGATCAATGAATCTAAAAAAAATGAGGGATAAGATCAATAAATCTGAAAAAAATAATGGATCTGACGAGGAGGAAGAAAAAGGGGACAAAGATGATCAAGAGGTACAGATGAGTCATCTTGAAATAGAAGAAAGGGAATCTGGTCATGAAAGTGGGGATCAATAGTGATATTAATGAAGATAACGAAGAATTTGGAGAATCTGGAAGAACAGAAGCTGAAGAGAAGGGATTGGATGAATCTGAAGACGTCGCGTCGGAGATTCTGAAGAGTAGGATACAGAGGTAACTAACGGGAAAATATGATAAAAAAAATATTTAAAAAAAAAAAAAATACAAAAGAAAATCGTAAAAAATTTGAAAAAATGTTAAAAAACATCAATGTTAGGCGGTACGAATAAGTTGGCTGAGTCAGCTAGTCTTTTCATAAAAATATGGTTTTTAGATATTTATATCTGCTAAATTCATAAACTAAATTCGCCGGTTAGTGTTAATTATAAATTACTTTATAGAAATAATGATAATGAATAAAAAAAATGAATCTATTAAAATAAAAAAAAATCAACTTCTCGCGGATTCGAACACGCAAAGATACCAACGTTACCGTCAACTGTCATACGTTAGTCTATTTCAGCTACAACCCCAATGCTTAAGACCTTTCCAAATTAGAAATATCTATTCACTGCTGAAACCATGATTAAATTAATAACAAAATCCAGTATTAACATTATTAACAGGCGATAATAATTCAATTCAATAATCTATTACAACATTATTATTAGACATAATACATTTACAAATCAATGATTTTCATCAATTTATAGGACAACACAAAAGTTGACATCGTTGGATATTTTTGTCAAAAAATTAATAATAAAATAATACTAGAACCATAAAACCATTTTAACTTTACAAATAAATATGTAAGAATTTAAAATGCCGTTTCAGTAACAACTGTTATCGTATTATAAACTTGTAAATGGTAATTAAATATTCAAATTCAAACCTGTGACATTCAGCTATCTATCAAGAAATACTTGGTGGTTTAAAATAAGCAATTGACACTAATTAAAAACTTTTTTTATTAATAATTGTTATTGTAAATTCATTTTTGTAACAAAAACAACACTAAATCAGTATTTTAAAGCAGTTTTGTTAATAAAATATTTATAAATGACAGTTTCCCGCGGTTGTCAAAATAACTCCTCCCAATCCATTATGGCCGACTTTCAGCCAATAGAAAAACATAAACAAAGACAAGGTCGTATATTTTCTTGGAATTCAATTTGACCTACTACATATTTTCTAAGAATTTAGCGAAGTTTCTAGGAACTGAGACAAGGGGGATTCAATTATTCTTAATATTTGATTTTGAGGATTAAAAACAACGGATTGGGTATTAAAATGATTTTTTTAAGTCAAAAATAATAAAAAATATTTTAAATAATAACTTTAACCTAGTTTTTTCAAATATATTATAATATTGATACAGGTATTTCAAATAATTGCGTTATTTGCCTTTAAATTGGTAGATACTTAATAATAGTCCGGTAAATCTAGACATTTGAAGTTTCATTAATTCCTATCAAGCTGAAAATTTGAAAAATTGTTAAAAAAATAATAAAAAAACAAGATTACATAATTCCCCATTGTACCGGTACATGCAAAAAGTTTTACTCAAGGTCAAAGGTCAAAAAATTGTTATTTCACGATTTTCTTTAAAATGATCAAGTTTTATCGCAAAATTACCTCAGACTAAATCGCCCAGGATGATGAAGAATAGGAAGAAAATCAATAAGAAAGTAATGGATAGTTAGGAATCGGAGTAAATTGGTAAAAACTTCAAATATCGATCCGTTTATAATAATAGTCCAGTCAATCTAGACATTTGAATTTTTATTAATTCCTATGAAGCTAAAAATTTGAAAAATTGTTAAAAAATAATAAAAAACAAGATTACAAGATTTCCCATCGTTCCGGTACGTGCAAAAAGTTTTACTCAAGGTCAAAGGTCAAAAAATTGTTTTTTCACGATTTTCTTTAAAATGATAAGTTTTATCGCAAAATTACCTCAGACAAAATCGCCCAGGATGATGAAGAATAAATAGAAAATCAATAAGAAGAAGTAATGGATAGTTAGGAATCGGAGTATATTGGTAAAAACTTCAAATATAGATCCGTTTATAATAATAGTCCGGTCAATCTAGACATTTGAAGTTTAATTAATTCTTATCCAACTTAAAATTTGAAAAATTGTTAAAAAAATAATATAAAACAAGATTACAGAATTTCCCATCGTTTAGGTACGTAAAAAAGTTTTACTCAAGGTCAAAGGTCAAAAAATTGTTATTTCACGATTTTCTTTAAAATGATAAGTTTTATCGCAAAATTACCTCAAACAAAATCGCCCAGGATGATGAAGAATGGGAAGAAAATCAATAAGAAGAAGTAATGGATAGTTAGGAATCGGAGTAAATTGGTAAAAACTTCAAATATAGATCCATTTATAATAATATTCCAGTCAATCTAGACATTTGAAGTTTCATTAATTCTTATCAAGTTGAAAATTTGAAAAATTGTTAAAAAAATAATAAAAAACAAGATTACAAAATTTCGCATCGTTCCGGTACGTGCAAATAGTTTTAGTTAAGGTCAAAGGTCAAAAAATTGTTTTTTCACGATTTTCTTTAAAATGATAAGTTTTATCGCAAAATTACCTCAAACAAAATCACCCAGGATGATGAAGAATAAGAAGAAAATCAATAAGAAGAAGTAATGGATAGTTAGGAATCGGAGTAAATTGGTAAAAACTTCAAATATAGATCCGTTTATAATAATAGTCCAGTCAATCTAGACATTTGAAGTTTTATTAATTCCTATCAAGCTGAAAATTTGAAAAATTGTTAAAAAAATAATATAAAACAAGATTACAGAATTTCCCATCGTTTAGGTACGTGAAAAAGTTTTACTCAAGGTCAAAGGTCAAAAAATTGTTTTTTCAGGATTTTCTTCGAAATGATAAGTTTTATCGCAAAATTACCTCAGACAAAATCGCCCAGGATGATGAAGAATAAGAAGAAAATCAATAAGAAGAAGTAATGGATAGTTAGGAATCGTAATAAATTGGTAAAAACTTCAAATATAAATCCGTTTATAATAATAGTCCTGTCAATCTAGACATTTGAAGTTTTATTAATTCCTATGAAGCTAAAAATTTGAAAAATTGTTAAAAAATAATAAAAAACAAGATTACAAGATTTCCCATCGTTCCGGTACGTGGAAAAAGTTTTAGTCAAGGTCAAAGGTCAAAAAATGTTTTTTTTCACGATTTTCTTCAAAATGATAAGTTTTATCGCAAAATTACCTCAGACAAAATCGCCCAGGATGATGAAGAATAAGAAGAAAATCAATAAGAAGTAATTGATAGTTAGGAATCGGAGTAATTTTTTTTTATCAACGATTATAGGAATGACGGGCATAATGGCCAGGCTAAGGTATTTTGATTTTTTAAACTAATTATTTATCAAGCTGGAACCTTTAAATTCATAGAAAAGATACATCAGCTATCCTAATCTTTGAATAAAAAGATTAGTTGGGGTTGGGCAACCAAAAATTGCATAAAAATCAATTAGTAAAAAATTACTCATGTGGCCATTAGTCCCGCAGGGGGTGGGCATAATGGCAACAGATATAAAAATGTGGCAAATGACTTGATAAAACACGTTTTTAATTGGAAATTATTTATTATAAAGAACTAGTAACGTATTTACATATCAAGAACTACTCTTCTAAAATATATATGTTTAAATATATCTATACAATTAAGAAGTTTCTAGTTATTACAAGATTTGACGACTTATCTTAGATCAGACGGGATTAAAACACGAAAACTGCAGAACTGGAGACAACGCAGGTCTGTCTTCTTGTGCCGACTTAATGCAACTCACAAATTATGCAACTAGGGGGACTCGCAGGAACCCGAAATACCCGAATGAGTTATTTCTGCAAGATAACAGCACTGTACAGTCACACAAACCGGCCTGGCCGTTATGCCTGCACTCGCACTGGCCATTATGCCCGTCCTTCCCCTGTAAGAGTTTTAAGTGTGGCACTATTGGTTTTCTTTGCACCATACATACCTAGTTTCTGTTTTAATTAACCGTTCGATATCGGGCATATTATAAAAATAAAATTTTGTATTTGATCTTACTTTATTGTGTGGTTTTTAAAGATTTGGTATTATTAATTTAACGACCTAATAATAAAATATTTACAAAAAAAAAGAAAACTGCATTCAAAACATAAAAAAGTGACGTTTACCACTTTATATATTTTTATTAATAATCAAAGCATCCAAAAATAAAAACAGGACACTTATTAAACTGATTGAATTGTTAGCAATATTCCACACAATCTCTTACCTAATAAAATTTTCTTAACGTCGCCAATGGTTTGCCCTCTTCAACTTTATACGTAATACTATAAAAATTAAACATAATTAATGGTGATATGGGCGTCGTAAGTTTAATAATTAGAACAACATTAATTTAGCATAAAGTGGTAGTAATTGCTAATACAAATAATTATCCTTGTAATCATCTTTGCGATTAAAACATTAAAAATATATTCCTTTGAACGTCGGTTCATTCTTATATTAAAATATTAGAAGGTTAATTATGTAATTATTTTAGATATAACATAATTCTGGTTTATTTTATTTATATATAATATGATATAGAAGGTCTGAAATTAAAATAGAAAGGTTTTAGGTAGAGTTTACTTTAATGACCACTGTATTAAATCATCTTCAGTATACGCATTATCTCTTCAATTATATAAACATTGCGCATCTCGCATTTGGTTTATCTTAATTGTTAATTTAACATCACTTAAGTTGAAGGCTTGTTAGATAGAGCCCTGATGATCTGCATTTAGATTTAAATGGATCGTTGGGTAGATGTACAAGAAAATTATGTTCCGTTAGTATCCAGTGGTCCATTTATTTAGTTTAATTCTCTAGTCGACGAGTAGTCTTAGCCTTTATTAATAAGATGACAGATTAAAAGTATTGGTAACAAGATGTGGTAGTACGGTTTCAAATCAAGACACGAGGAGGTTACAAGTTAATGCACTAAAGGGCTTCGTTACGCTTCTTGATCGACCACGTTCCAGACGAGAGCAAGTAACTATGATTAACTCACACCAGACCTGAACGTTCTCACTTATCCGTCGACGGCAGTTAAAACTAGTAGTCTTCTTGGTTTAGAAACATATCAAGAGATCTATCAACACCCAGAGTATTACTAGATAGTCTCAAATCACAAGCTCCCATGTCCCATGACACAAACGTCAAAGAGTATAATCCTCAGCCTCCTCCTCCGAGAATAGTGACTCCACTTCCCCGGTACCCAAGAAGCCTGCTAAGTGTATAGAGTCTGTTACAGTAACTCCAGATCTTCTATGAATACATCTGACATCATCAATCCTGACTATTACCAGTGCTTCGCCTTGCAAGCTCATATCACTAACTACCAGCGAACTCTATAAGGTTATGGACCCTATTGGACCACAACCCGAGAATCCACGACGCATCCTTCGTGAAATAACTTTATTTAGAAATAACACCAACGAATAGATATCCCGACGATTGTACCAGACAGTCCCAGACAGACTCCAGACAGTCAGATAAGCTGCAAGTTATTAAATCGATCAAACCGCTTTCGAACTAATTTAACTGGTCTAGGAACCGCATTCAGACTGGTTGAGCTGGTCTGAATCGCCTGTGAACTGCTTTGAAACTCGTTGAACTGATCTTGAAGCGCTTTTAACAGCTTTCAAACTGGTTTGAAATTGCTTTTAAACCGCCTCAAACTCTTTAGCCAACTTTAGCAGTTTAAGGCAGATCAAAAGCTATTAAACCGGTTTAAAACCAGTTCAAAAGCTGTTAAAGTGGTTTAAAACCAGTTCGAAAATTGTTAAAAGCGTTTCAAGATCAATTCAACGAGTTCTGAAGCTGTTAAAAGCAGTTCAAAAGCGATTCAGACCAGTTCAATAACGTCGAAAGCAGTTCCTAGACCAGTTAAACCAGTTCGAAAACGGTTTGATCGGTTTAATAACGCTTGTTTGACTGTCTGGAGTCTGTTTGGAGCTGCCTGGCGCAATCTTCGGAAAATCTACTCCAACGATGTAGCTGAAAGACGTGTGAAGATCGGAATGGGTTTGGTGGATATACTGAGCAGATACTCCAGAATCTTTAGAGACAAACCTCAAGACAGGTGTACATTAAACATTTCCCATCTTACGATTTAAATTCTGATGTTCTGATTATCAAGAAACTGTTTTAAATAAAGCAAGTTTTGATATTTTATGTCTTCAGATTCGGACTTAAAAACATATTCTTTAAAAATAAACTAAGAAAATTTTTAGTATGTTATTCAGGTGCTAAAATCACCAAAGTATTTGGAACTTATTCTTGAATTGGAAAGCAGTAATTCCTCAGATATACTCTGATAATCTTCAGTGTCTATTTCTAAGCTTTATTTATATTCATGAGATGAAACTCCAATCTTTTAAACTCTTCTTGAGCACATCGTGATCTTTACGACGCCGACGTTTCGATGGCGAGCTTTTATATGCAGTTTGGTGCTATTAAATAATTTTGAGTGAGTTGGGAGAGTTTAAAAATTCGACCATGATAAAATATAGTTTTATTTTTAGAAAGGAGAATAATCAATAAGTTTAAATTGTTTATTTAGGTACCTAAAAGAAAGAATCGTAAGTGGTTAGAAACTAGATGACGAATGTGTTCTGCAAAATGTAAGAGGGATAGATTTCTAAAAAAAAAGAGTTAATTGCAAATAGAAACACCTTCTAAGTGCAAAGATTAATGTTTTAAAGATTATTTTATTTCATGATTATCGTAAAAATTGTATTCGTTGCATATAAGAAAGAAAACGAAAAACATAATTTGACAGCTTCTGTTCTACTTCAAAAGCATCTGACTATTTATGAATGCGTTGGTGAGGTCAATACTCGCATAACATTCGGATGTATTTCTTGTAAGATCTGTTGTTAATCCATTATGAGGGCTACTTAAACTTAGGGAGACACAAACAGAGATAGTCTGAAGGACGGACAGATCCATCAATCATTCTAAGTTAACAGATATCACATAAAAAAGATCCTTTTCTAAAAGAGTAGGTATAAAGACGAAATAAGTTCATTTACTGTTTTTAGACAAAATTATATACAGTGGAATCTATATATCAATTAGATCAATTTCTCCTAACTCTTTTAAGCATTATTGCAATCCTCCCATGACATTAACTCAATAAATATTTAACAAAGGTCGTAAAAGTCGTGAATGAAAAATTCCTAAAACGTATCTTCCCACGAACATAAATAACCTTCTATCTATCTATTCTATCTATTGCCCATTTATGGAAAACCAATTACTCTATTCAAACGCACAAGAATTGTATTTACCTAGTAAATAAGTCACTAAGTAGTCGCAGAGGCGATCACCAAACAAAAATTTGCAACAATAGAAATGTTTATTTTATCTTTGAGATAGTATTTGTACTTATGCCACACACACACACAGGTTTAAAATTGGGTTTGGAAATATGAACAAAGTAATGATAAAAGATAAAAGGGAATGTTGGCGACTGTCTAGCATTTTTTTTTCTATGATTTTCAGAACAGAAATGTTCATCATTTCGATTTCTAGACAAAATGTAAACAATGAAAAAATAATGTATCAATGGTTTTTGGGCTGTTAGGCCGGCGTCGATTGTCTTGCTGACTTGACGTTTCGCCAACACGAGCGGTTGGCATCTTCAGACCCAAGTCCTCGCTACTACATCAGCATACCATTCCAGACTCTATAGAGAAGCCATAGAGATAGAGAAGCACCCGAACAACTTTAATAAAAAAGAGGAAGCAGTCAAGATTAACAAAACATGGGTCCCCATAATTAAGGGTGCGAAAAATCAACCCTTAACGAACAACACCGACCAGAACCGATTGGAATCGAAAGCAACTGAGGCCCCGCCCACTTCCTTCCCGACGTATAAATACGGGCTCCGTTCACGCAGACCTCAGTAGTTCGCAGACTGTCAACCAGGAAGCAACTTCTGAAGATGCCAACCGCTCATGTTGGCGAAACGTCAAGTCAGCAAGACAATCGACGCCGGCCGAACAGCCCAAAAACCATTGATACATTAGACAATGGCCGCGAAAGCCTTTCACAGTTTAATGAAAAAATATTTATTTTCTTGTATGTTCACTCCTATAAACCAATCTTTTGATTAATTGAAACCTTCTGGCATTTAAAAATCGTTAAGTGTTTATTAAAGGATATTTTTGTTGTAACTGCTTTAAAATGAGGGAAAAACGTTTTTTTTTATGGAAAAGGAAATTGACTTTTAAACAAGGGGAAGCTATTAGAAGCACCCTTATTTCCATTAAGAAATTGCTCTTTTTTTCAGAAAATTCAATGTTTTTAACGTTAATCGAAAGTCTGAGACACGAATTGTTAGAACCTATCCAAATAACATGCCAAGAATAATAACAAGGTCTCTAATTGTTAAACGACGAGTATTAAGCACAAAATTTTTGATTTTTATATGCTTTCTCAGCAATTAATTGATATCGATGAGCGTCCTAAACGTTCTTTGTTTTCGTTGTTTTCTCTGCTTTCTTGGATCTGTTTTAAACACAAAGTCTGCTCACTCCACAATCTCGTATGAGCAGATTGAAGGTGCGCAAGATAGTTAAGACAGTATAGTACGTATCTTAAAAAAATGCGTAGGTATCATAGGTATCCTAGATGAAATTTTGGGCATTAGAAAGCTGTCTTCACGTTCCTTCAGTCCAGATCACAAGAGTAACCGGTCTTTTCAGAGCAGTGTTTAAAGCAATCTGAAGGAGTTTCTGCATAGTTTCGTGACCCTCGACGAAACATGGATCCACTGGTAAACACCAGAGACCAAGGAACAGTTGAAATAGTGACTGTCTTATCGACCGGAAAAGTAATGGCCACAGTTTTCTAGAATTAACGAGATTGATCTTCATCGACTACCTAAAGAAGGACAAAACGGTGACAGAAGCAAATTATTGGGCAGATTCGACGCCGAATCGCAGAAAAACTGTCCCATTTGGCGAAGAACAAAGTGCTCTTCCTCCATGACAACACACCGGCTCATTCCTCCACCATCGCCACGGCTAAATTGGTCAAATTGGGCTAGAAATTGCTGTTCCATTCACTATATTCTCCAGATTTGGCTCTGCCGACACTTTTTTGGATCCAAAATTTAAAAAAAATCACTTACTGAGCAGAAATGAAGATGTCATCGCTGCTACGGAGATCGACTCAGCAGATCTCGAGAAAATTTATCTTTTAGGTGGGTTAAAGAAGTTGGAGCAAGGCTGGGTTAAGTGTCTTTGTTTTTTTTTTTTGTATGTTTAGTAACTCTGGAATAGCTCTGTAAAGTACATGAAGCCTACGTATACATTTTATCTCCGTAAAATTGATGAATTAATTATTCAGTGACGGACTCAAATGAATTTTTGTTCCGATATAATCTTCAATAAGTTTTAATAAACTTTGATTGAAAATCAACCTACGTTAAGATTCATTTTTTATATTTCTCATTACCTAGTTTTGTTTGACTGCTCTTATAAAATGATGATGATGATGAAAATGAGAAAATGTTTTTACGATAAACCTCCTCATACAAGGAATTTAATTGTGCATTAATATAAAAAACAATGTTGTCTTTTATTCAAAAGGTATTATTATCTTATTAAAAACATACTAGATATGCATTCTGGTGGACATCGTGGGAGTTTGTTGATGCCGGATATCTGTGATTATTATCTTGTTTATCATTTTGTTATTAGTTGAAAGCCATTGTGAAGAAAAGTGAATGTTCGAGAGATCTGTATGCGTCAACATTATTATAAACAGATGAATATGAATTAAAAATAGAATGAAAATGTGGGTCATTTTAATCTATCACCTCAGACAGTTCATTTTTTGAAATTTAAAAGCTTTTAGTACACATAAATTTAGTAGTCAATCATAAGGAAATTTTGAGAAATTTTAATTTTAAAGAACCATGTTTCTAGTAGGGTATATAAAGAGGCTAAAAATTTTTATAGACAGTTTTAGTCCGGCTTAAAGCTAGGTTTATAATAACCCATATCCAAAGATTGTTTAATTATTGCTTGGATGAATCGAAAATACCAAATGACCAAATGACTGGTTTAATGCTGTTGTAGTTCTCATTTTTAAAAAGGGTAATAAGTACAAACTCGAAAATTATAGGCCAATATGCTTGCTATCAGTGCTATACAAGTTGTTCACGAGGATTATTACAGAAAGACTCACCAATAAATTAGATACATACCAACCGAGAGAACAAGCGGGTTTTAGAAGAGGCTATAGTACTATGGACCATTTACAGGTAATGAAAACATTAATGGAAAAGGTAAATGAGTACAACATAACACTATGGGTAGCAATGATAGACTACGAAAAAGCCTTCGACTCAATAGAGATATGGGCAGTAATGCGAGAATCGATTATAGATATACAAACATCATCAAACATATATATGAAAACGCTACATCGCAAATAATGACAACACAGGAAAAAACAAATAAAATAAAAATAAAATGAGGAGTGAGACAAGGAGATTCGATATCCCCCAAACTATTCACATTGGCTATGGAGGACATTTTCAGAGAGCTAAACTGGCAGAACAAGGGTATCCTCATAAACGGAGAAAAGCTAAGTCACCTTAGATTTGCAGATGACATCACATTGATAGCACGTGACCAAGATGAACTACAGAGTATAATTGAAGAACTAAACGAGAAATCAGAGCAAAAAGGCCTAAGAATCAACACTAACAAAACTAAATACCTAACCAATGATATACATCAGAATCAACATATTATAACCATAAATAACTGGTCAGTTGAAAAAGTAGAATCATATATATACTTGGGTCAAAAGATAGAGTTAACAAAAAAACAATCTAACTGCAGATTTATCACGCCGAATATCCTTTTGGCATGGTTAGCATTTGGGAGAATGTAAGATGTCTTTAAATACAACGTACCAAATACTATAAAAGCTAGAGTTTTTGACCAATATGTCCTACCGGTTCTCAGGTATGGAACAGAGACCTGGGCACTAAACAAGACTATTATAAACAGATTACAAGTAACACAGCGAGCCATGGAAAGACGAATCTTAAACATCAACCTACAAGACCGCATTACCAACACAGAAATAAGAAGAAGAACAAAAATTAAAGATGTTATAGAAAAAATATGTGCACTAAAGTGAAACTGGGCGGGACATATTGGGAGAATGACAGACAACAGATGGACACGAAGGATAATAGAATGGAGACCATGGGAAAACAAAAGAAGTAGAGGTAGACCGCAAACGAGATGGTCTGATGACATAAAAAGACTGGCAGGACACGACTGGATAAGAAAAACCAGTAACAGAGGAGAATGGCAGAAGTTAAGGGAGGCCTTCACTCGACGATGGGTGGAACAGGCTGGATGAAGAAGAAAGATAGGGAGATTTCCTTGGCCCCTTCTCTTCCTGTTGATCAAGAATACGAGAAAAAATACGTAATAGTATATTGTGTGGCAAGGGGTGAAACAAGACGATATCTGACTAGGGCGAGAGTTGAGTGCCCGAGCGAAGCGAGGGCTGTCATCGCCCGGTCAGAAATGGTCTTTGTTTCAACCCGTGTCACACACACTATATTTTTCATATTAGATGCATTGAAACAGCTAGTTTTGATCTCAGTTTTGCCAGTCGAAACAAAATAATTTCAGACCAATGTAACAGTCAGTCAGAAACATTCTGACAGACTTGAAATAATGACATTTGTTTCTGCCCTAGGCGAGAAACAACGTTGTTTCTCTCCTAGGGTAGAAACAACTGACAGTTTCATTGGTCTGAAATTATTTTGTTTCGACTGGCAAAACAGGGATCAAAACTAACCCCATCTATCTAGCGGCCCAAATTGAAAAATTTGAGGTTTAAAATAGTGCTCTGAATTGGACACTAATTGGTCATAATTGGTCACTAGGTTCGACTAATTGGTCATTTATACAGAAATTTTTGCAATAAGTTTAAAATATCAAGGTCATCCAAAAAATTTTAGCGGCTCAATTTGATCGTAGAGAGCTCAATCAAATTGAATTTAATTGGTCACAGACTGGTCAAAATTGGTCAGTATATGATGATAATTGGTCAGCGTTATTGACAGAGTTATTAACTAAATTATGACTTTCAAGGTCAGCCCCCCATCTATCTAGCGGCCCAAATTGGGAAATTTGAGGTTTAAAACAGTGCTCCGAATTGGACACTAATTGGTCATAATTGGTCACTAGGTCCGACTAATTGGTCATTTATACAGAATATTTTGCAATGAGTTTAAAATATCAAGGATATTCAAAAAATTTTAGCGGTTCAATTTGATAGTACAGAGCTCAATCAAATTGAATTTAATTGGTCACAAACTGGTCACCATTGGTCAGTATATGATGATAATTGGTCAGCGTTATTGACGGAGTTATTAACTAAATTATGACTTTCAAGGTCAGCCCCCCATCTATCTAGCGGCCCAAATTGGGAAATTTGAGGTTTAAAACAGTGCTCCGAATTGGACACTAATTGGTCATAATTGGTCACTAGGTTCGACTAATTGGTCATTTATACAGAAATTTTTGCAATAAGTTTAAAATATCAAGGTCATCCAAAAAATTTTAGCGGCTCAATTTGATCGTAGAGAGCTCAATCAAATTGAATTTAATTGGTCACAGACTGGTCAAAATTGGTCAGTATATGATGATAATTGGTCAGCGTTATTGACAGAGTTATTAACTAAATTATGACTTTCAAGGTCAGCCCCCCATCTATCTAGCGGCCCAAATTGGGAAATTTGAGGTTTAAAACAGTGCTCCGAATTGGACACTAATTGGTCATAATTGGTCACTAGGTCCGACTAATTGGTCATTTATACAGAATATTTTGCAATGAGTTTAAAATATCAAGGATATTCAAAAAATTTTAGCGGTTCAATTTGATAGTACAGAGCTCAATCAAATTGAATTTAATTGGTCACAAACTGGTCACCATTGGTCAGTATATGATGATAATTGGTCAGCGTTATTGACGGAGTTATTAACTAAATTATGACTTTCAAGGTCAGCCCCCCATCTATCTAGCGGCCCAAATTGGGAAATTTGAGGTTTAAAACAGTGCTCCGAATTGGACACTAATTGGTCATAATTGGTCACTAGGTTCGACTAATTGGTCATTTATACAGAAATTTTTGCAATAAGTTTAAAATATCAAGGTCATCCAAAAAATTTTAGCGGCTCAATTTGATCGTAGAGAGCTCAATCAAATTGAATTTAATTGGTCACAGACTGGTCAAAATTGGTCAGTATATGATGATAATTGGTCAGCGTTATTGACAGAGTTATTAACTAAATTATGACTTTCAAGGTCAGCCCCCCATCTATCTAGCGGCCCAAATTGGGAAATTTGAGGTTTAAAACAGTGCTCCGAATTGGACACTAATTGGTCATAATTGGTCACTAGGTCCGACTAATTGGTCATTTATACAGAATATTTTGCAATGAGTTTAAAATATCAAGGATATTCAAAAAATTTTAGCGGTTCAATTTGATAGTACAGAGCTCAATCAAATTGAATTTAATTGGTCACAAACTGGTCACCATTGGTCAGTATATGATGATAATTGGTCAGCGTTATTGACGGAGTTATTAACTAAATTATGACTTTCAAGGTCAGCCCCCCATCTATCTAGCGGCCCAAATTGGGAAATTTGAGGTTTAAAACAGTGCTCCGAATTGGACACTAATTGGTCATAATTGGTCACTAGGTTCGACTAATTGGTCATTTATACAGAAATTTTTGCAATAAGTTTAAAATATCAAGGTCATCCAAAAAATTTTAGCGGCTCAATTTGATCGTAGAGAGCTCAATCAAATTGAATTTAATTGGTCACAGACTGGTCAAAATTGGTCAGTATATGATGATAATTGGTCAGCGTTATTGACAGAGTTATTAACTAAATTATGACTTTCAAGGTCAGCCCCCCATCTATCTAGCGGCCCAAATTGGGAAATTTGAGGTTTAAAACAGTGCTCCGAATTGGACACTAATTGGTCATAATTGGTCACTAGGTCCGACTAATTGGTCATTTATACAGAATATTTTGCAATGAGTTTAAAATATCAAGGATATTCAAAAAATTTTAGCGGTTCAATTTGATAGTACAGAGCTCAATCAAATTGAATTTAATTGGTCACAAACTGGTCACCATTGGTCAGTATATGATGATAATTGGTCAGTGTTATTGACGGAGTTATTAACTAAATAATGACATTCAAAGACAAGCAAATTTTGTGAGCGACCTAAAATCAAAAATTTGCAATTCCAAAAAAAAGATTTCTAAAGCTAGTGTTATATTAATTGGTCACCCCTCTCTAAGATCCTTTGAAATAGTTGACCAATCCTTCTGACCTACTGACCAATTGTGACCAATTCGTGACCAATTAATATAACACTAGAGGAGTTTTAAATTACAATATTTCAACTGTTCCTACCTTTAGAAATATTTTTTTTTGAAACGCAAATTTTTGATTTTGGGTCGCTCACAAAATTTGCTTGTCCTTGAATGTCATATTAAGTTAATAACTTCGTCAATATCGCTGACCAATTATCATCATATACTGGCCAATGTTGACTAGTTTGTGACCAATTAAATTTAATTTGATTGAGCTCTGTACTATCAAATTGAGCCGCTAAAAGTTTTTGGATGACCTTGATATTTTAAACTCATTGCAAAAATTTCTGTAAAAATGACCAATTAGTCGGTAGTGACCAATTATGAACAATTCGGAGCACTATTTTAAACTTCAAATTTCCCAATTTGGGCCGCTAGATAGATGGGGACTGACCTTGAAAGTCATAATTTAGTTTATAACTCCGTCAATAACGCTGACCAATTATCATTATAAACTGACCAATTTTGACCATTTTGTGACCAATTAAATTCAAGTTGAGCCGCTAAAATTTTTTGGATGATCTTGATATTTTAAACTTATTGCAATTTTTTTTGTATAAATGACCAATTAGTCGGGCCTAGTGACCAATTATGACCAATTAGTGACCAATTCGTAGCACTGTTTTAAACCTCAAATTTCTTAATTTGGGCCGCTAGATAGATGGGGCTATCAAAACTAGCTGTTTCAATTAATGTGAAATGAAAAAAAAAATCTTGATCAACCGGAGGAAAATGAGCCACGGAAACTCCCATAGCTGCCGCAGTAAAACCAAATATTGTTTTTTTGAGTGATTCCAATCTTTATTTTATTGTTCTAATCAAACCTTCTATATTAATAGAATCGACCTATTGACCTACTTTTATCGAAATTTAAAAAACTTGAAAAACATTTTAATAAAAAAGATAAAATTCGTTTTTCGCAAAAATAACATAAAAATTCGAATTTGATCCCGATGACGATTTGGTGCATTTTCAGATGGAATTTTACATCTTCATATCTTTCAGATTTGAAACGTTATAAATAAATATATTTTTAGAACATTTTAAATGGTTTTTATCAAATGATAACAAGTAAAAATGCGTAAAGAATTTTTTTAATATTTAACATTGAAACTCTAAGCAAAAATTTATATGCAAATAATGCATAAAATATATATAAAAAATCAGTTATGTCACATTTTATAGTTAAACATCATGCAGGTCTATAATAAATTACATCATAATATATCCACTATTTTTATAACGGCCATGAAGGTAAAGTAACATATGTGTAAAAAAATAGAAATGACCTAGAGTCTTAAGGGAGATAAAAATGCGGTATTTTTAACTCCAACCTCATGACGTAACCTACAATCTAGTTTCTTACATCATCATCTTCCTCATCCACCAGGATACTATAAAAGAACATCTGTTACAACCGATACACCCTCACCAAAAAAATAACACACTTCAGCAACACTTAGGGGTCGACATGTGACCTTGCACCAACTCCACGTCACATACTTACGAACCGTTTAGTTTGAACTTTGAACGATTCAGCATGAAGCGCCCTTTTGCCCTACTAAAAACTACGTCAACGTTGCCAAAGTAAAGCTAAATTCGCCAATTTAGATCTTGTTCCTTAACTCCAGACTGTTTAAAAATACATTTTGAAGATATTTAGTTCTTTCTGAGACCATTGTATATATTTTTTATTATATCGTTTAAATTCCCATTTCATTAGGTCACTTACTGCATAATAATTATCTTATTATCATTAATTAAATGATTACACATTCCGTGTATTCGTTCTTAAACTGAATAATAATAAAATCTAAAGAACTTTAATTTAAGATTATAAAATAGTTATTTATAACAGAAATTTTACAACGATTTGTCATTTTGATGGCCTTTATTGAAAATTACAGTTAGTTTTTAAGTAATTTACACTTTTACAGCTGGTGAGAACAAATTTAAATTATACGAAATTAAATATATCAAAAAATAGAACTTTAGGAGAGTATAGACCGTAGAAGAATTCTCTGTGCCCCATAATTTTCACCTAATCATCTTTTAGTGTTATTTTTAGTTATTTTTTATATAAATTCAGTAAATGAAAATTTATACTCGAATTTGAAGTACACGACAACAGTTAACAGTATAATTTTTTTGAAGTGCAGTGCACACTTATTTTATATCAAATTTGCATAAAATTCCTGGAGACGAGGTCCCTCCTGAGCACCATGTACTGCATGTACCTCAGAGCCTTTAGGCACCATAATATTCGTGTTCAGCGACCCCAAAAACCTCGGAGTACAAAAATTGAACCCATTTTCAGCAATACTTACCGAGTTGTAATTTTTCTATCTATTGTCTGTTCAAATTCAATTTTCTAATACAGAAAAGTAATTTTCTTTGTACTATGCCGAAAGTAAGTCGTTCCAGCTTCAATATTTCGGCAGAAAGCCTAACTTTTATGCCGCGATAATGTCGCGCAGACAGCGGGCAGAAAGAAATTATTCCTGCACTGAAGTCACTGTCAGTGATACTGTCACTGCAAATGTCGGGACAGGCATCAATATCTTTTAACACAGAAGGCAATTTCCTTCGTACTTTCGGCATAGTACAAAGAAAAATAGTATACACTACATGGGCAGAAAGTTTGAGAGCCCTGCACTGCGCGCCATGATGCCCACGACTTCGCCTCGGGCATCATGTCGCGCAGTGCAGGAATCTTAAACTTTCTGCCCTTATAGTGTAATATACTATTCCCATTTTCACATTATGCAAAATAGCGACCAATTTTCCTGACGCTCTAACAAATCGAATACAAAAAACCGCATTCAGATCCATCTTACTTTACAAATTTCGGAGGTCCCAGGTCCCAGTGCTTTATTTATATTCTTTCATTCATCGCATTATATGTGCGTATAGGTTACTTCTTCGGAAATTTGCGAGTTTAACTTTTTATGACTTGAAATGAACACTGGGTGCAAAGCGTCAACCAATACGTTATCTACGTAACTTCTTCTTGAAAGTTTGCAATTTAAGGCTAGTTTTTATATCTCTCTCTTTCTTCGATCTTGCTCTATTAAAGAGGCTTCTTCACCTTGTCGCCAACCTATACACTAGTCAAAATATTCTACTTTAACCTATAAAATGTACCCGAAAGTTTGAATTTATAGTATAGTAGGTAGCTCCATGTTTCAAACATATAATAATTTTGCCAAATCATTTTCATACAAATTTCTAAACCCGGGCGCGTGCATAGAAGTCCCATTGACTGCCACAGCCACACACGTTTTTTGTACTATTCATTTGGTTAATCTCCGAGAAATGAGCCGCTTTTTCTCTAGTATGGTAACAAATAAAAAATGAGCTCTACACACGTTGGAGCTCGCTTTTACTCGAACAGCTAGCCGACTATGGCAATATAAGGCAAAAAGGCGTTGACCCTCTCTCGGCCAACATGTACAGACACCTTAAAAGATCTTTTTAAAATAAATCAGAAAACAAAATTATAAGAAAACGCTTTTGATTCTTATAACAAAAAAATAACAATGACCCAAATTACACCAACATTGTTAACTGAGGTAGTTATTAACGTGAAGAAAGTACCTAATAACGTGTACATAATTCGTTAATTTACGTATTTACCTCACTAACTGTGTTATTTTAGTTCATTTATGGATGTAAACAATATTAAAATTATAATAAAATCGCTCGAAGCATTACTTTAACAACGTAGCGAACGTAGCCTTTAAACAGGAACTGCGCTTAAATGTTTAACTACCTTTTTTGTTATCATAAAACATAATTTTTGATCCATATGTAGGTAAAGAATTCAATAGATAGATGATGAAGTAAAGTTTATTTATCACTTATTTTATCTTTAACAGATTATCAGTTGTCGTGTTTCTAAGTCTTTTACGCTTTTTCTGGCATATATATGTAAAAGCCACCTAACAAATCTTATGGAAATTCGTCCCCGATAACCCTCGCCCAAACTGTAGGAATGAATACTGTGATCCTATGACGCATTTTTGAGTTACGTGGTCTCGAAAGCATTTTTATCATTGTGTTATCACTCTCGGCGAGTCTCTGCGAGAGCTAGAGTGTGTTATGTACACTCATCTCGTCTGGGTCTTAATCTCCTCGCCATAGTATGTCTCCACCTTTTGTAGAGAGGCAAGGAGAGATCAGACGAGAGCTGCTTCGACAGGTTTAAAAATTTTAAAACGAGCACCGTGGTAGACCACAGAAAAAATACTCGAGAACGAGTTACACGCATTGTTGGATGAGGTTGACGCTCAGACTCAACAATAACTCGCAGACCAATTAAAATCGGTCGCTGTACGTTATGAAAGACATAAGAAATAGAAAGATAGGAAAATGTATTTCACAAGTACTCAATGATACACAGCAAGAAAGACAGAAGACCATACAATGCTGCACGTCACATACGAATCATATCTTCATCGAATCGTAAATAGCGATGAGAGGTAAATTTGTTGTTAGAATCAAAAGCGTAAGTAATCATGGGTAAAGTGACCCAGCAACATTAAGTACAAGGCCAAACTGCTATGGACAAAAGGCAATGCACCAAGATGACTCGAGGAGGACTGAGTCAAAGCAAATACCACATTCTCGCTCTCGCATGGTCTCGCGGACATCCTCCGAGGGTATAAAGCTAGGATTACGCAGATAAACAACAACTCGTTTAACTCAAAAGATCAAGATTTTTTCTCTTGTGGGATTCACAAATTGCTGGTAAAAAGGTGAAAAGAATGTATAACTAAAAATGAGTAATACTTTGCATACTTATATATATTATATGCATTTTCTTTAATAAAATTCCAGTTCCACCTCGTATGAATTATATACAAGTGTTACTGTTGCTTTTCTCCTTAAAATTTTACGGCCAATTTTTACACTTATTTTATGAAAATTTTTCTTACTCTTGGCAACATTGGTTAGATCAATGGAAGGCAATGAGATAAATCTTTTCTGGTTGCTGTAGCAAGCGCAATAAACCGGGGACTTTCGAAAATTTATCTTATATTTTTATTTGATTAATGCTAAACAACAATAAAATTAATGGTTTTGAAACAGCAACCATCGGAGATATTAGTTACAAAGTAATAATGAACCTTATGGAGATGGATAAAACTGATAAAAGTAGATGCTATCTGTTTTTTGTCTATCTTAGGTAAAAATCACTTTTAGACACCTTAAAAATTGTAAAAAGGATAATATTTATCTACCCTAAAGCAGGTAAACTCATAAATTTATAATAAGTACCTAAACTGCGCACCAGGATTCCATAACCGTTCTTTCAATGCGAGAGAGAAAAAAGCTAAAAGCAGTATTTGCTACTTTTTCTAAAGGGCGGAGCAAAGCAACCACGTGACACTTTATAGTCGAGGCAATGAAGTAGGTACTGAACCTTCAACATTTAAACGGCAACACGTATTTTAATGATTATATTTGAATTCGATTCGTGAGAGCATCAGGGTACTTCGTGACCTCTTACGATAATGGACAACTGCGTTTGTTCATACTTCGAAACCGACGTTTTAACCGTGTTTTCAGATATGAAAAACTGCTACAATAAAATAAAAGATAAGACTCTTTTAGGCATCTTTTCGCTAGTAGTGATACTACTACTGTGGCGTTACCGGCAGATTCGAGATATGACATTTTTTGGATTCCTCCTAAATGCCACTTTTTTGTTTGTATAGTTTTTAAATTTCAACAATCCCTTTATTAGTTCGATGTAGCAAAAAGCGCTATACCTGTAAATATTCGTAATTCCTTCGGGAGGCCACATTTACATTTGGGGTCAAAAAAATCGAATATAACAGTAAAGTATACATAAAAATAACTCTGTTTAATTTGACTCCATTCCACGAAAAGCTATCAAAAGTCAAGTTATATTTATACCATATTTATAGGTTGTACACTTTGATCCGGTCGTTTCAGGCAAAAGTCGAGTATTTTGGGAAGGTCATTTGGAGGAGAATTCTTGTTGTATTTTTTATAACATAATTATTACTCTCGTAAACGTTATTTTTCGAACAATATACGAGTAAGTAGTGACCTCGAATTTTGATGTAAGTATACCTATAGGAGACTCTAAATAATTTGTATATAACTATAATTAATTAATCAGAAGTTAATAATTCGCTTATAAACCGACTATATTCGTTAGTAAGTATTATAAACCTTCTACAAAAAACAATGTACCTACGTCAAATACGGCGGTTGTCTTTTTAGTTTTGTATACAGTCATATTGCTTTTCAAAATATGTCCCACCAAGTTCGATACACTTTTGCATACGTTCAAACCAATTGATACAATGGTTATTCCAATCTTCAGATGTTGCTGTTTTAAAAGCATCGATGGCTTCTTCTGGAATTGCTGCTCACAAATTGAATTCTTGATCTTTGGGAACGTGAAAAAGTTGTGGGGACTTAGGTCGAGACTATGCGGTGAATGGACAATTAGATTTTTTGAAGCTCTAAAAACTCGAGTGTCTTTTGGTAAGTGTGAGTACTTGCATTGTCCTGTATAGGAAGATTCACCGTTACTTTGTCGGAGTTCACTCCAATCAGCAACAGTCCAATTGAGATGCAATCGCGCATATAGCAGCCAGGCTAAACTATGGCTTCCGGTCAAAACAGGTCCAACTGCAGGTCACCTAGCTCTAAAAATAATTTCACGAAGCCGTCGTTGAACAGTACTAGCCGAGACTTGTAAATCTAAGAGCCTCCACCAAATGAAACTCTAGTTGAAGGATGCATGAAGCATACCGTTCTCCAGGACGTATCCACATCCCCGGTCTAGCATAAGGAGAATGAAGAGCATATCGGAACTCATCTATAAACAATACTTCACTCCAATCAGTAAAAGTCCAATTGAGATGCAATCACGCATATAGCAGCCAGGCTAAACTATGGCTTTTGGTTAAAAGAGGTCCAACTGAAGGTTGCCTAGCTTAAGATCGATAGATTTTTAAATACGTTCAAACCAATTGGTAAAACAGTTATTCCAGTCTTCAGTTGATACCTGTAAAATCGCTGTTTTAAAGACATCGATAACTTCTTCTGGCGTTTGGAATCGCTGCTCAGGCATTGAATTCTTGATCTTTGGGAACGTGGGACTATACAGTGGACGGTCTAACAAATTGATGTTTTGAAGCTCCAAAAACTTGATTGTCTTTTGGGACTTGCATTTTCCTGATGTAGGATGTTATATGTTACTTTGTCGGAGTTTCGCGATAACCTTTGGTAAACAAACGTTTATATAACCAATCAGAAGTAACTGTTCTACGATCTTCTAAAGTAATTGTTGCCAGATTCTGACAACAAAGTTGCGACTAATTTCTTTGACACACTTCGAGAACGGATCAATTTTTTTGGTTTTTCCTCATCGTGAAACTCCCACACAGTGGATTGGCGTATATTTTCCGGTTCGTTGGAGTAAATACAAGATTCATCCCCACTAACAATACTATAAATGTTTTGTGAGCTTTCTTTTTAGAACCATTCCAATTTCTTTCTCTTCTCTGAGCAAATAAAGGATCTGACGGAAAACCAACTTGGTAACACCAAGTTCTTTATGTAGGATCTTTTGGATGGAGGTCTATGAAATGCTCAAAAATTAATTCCCTGACGAACCGCATCCATCTGACCGCTGTTTTGGGTGGACCTAGCCTGGATTGGTTAATGCTCTTTATTCTTTTTCTCTTTATTACTTTTGCATATTGAATTTTCATGATTCGAATCTTCAAATAACCATATTTATAATACACAAATAGACCACATAAAAAAAGTTTTATAAATGCGCGCACCACCGGAAAACCTGTAAAGCAACCCTCAAAACGAAAGCGGAAAATCACCTGTTGCCATTTTTTATTGATTAATAATTAGGGCGGCACGATACTTCCAAACTATTACATATATCTGTAAACCATTGTTTGGGGGCGGTTTCATATACCAATTAAAATTGGAAATACTTTACACTTACACAACACCAATAATTAGTAAAATTAATCTCTTTGTTAATCATATAATATACAAATTTTTGAATTAAACATAGTTGAATGAGAATGCTTACACTGCAAATTTTTTGAGGTCAGTGACATTTAGCCAATGATGCAGAAATGAAATTTTTGTTAAAATAATTGTATTTGTTTATGTTGTATTTACCGATTAGATTTCAACAAATATTAGTGAGGTATAAAAACTTTTCTACCAAAATTTTGAGAAGTATCTTTAACATTCGCAACAGCTTAAAATGTATCTTTCAAGTGAAGATGTTGCGACAGAAAAATCGTCACAGAAATGAGTAACGGAGCTTCCCCTGACCTGATGGTTTCGAGTAAGCCAACATTCTTGGCCTCTCTAATCGCTGCTTCTACTTTAAAGTACAACAACATGCGCCAACTCGAACAATTTGTATAAAACTATTTGAAAAACACATGCAGAATGTTGTCTGTACTTGTCTACTAATTAATTTTAATTTAGTTCTATTGAAGTGGCTAATATTGATGTTGAGACAGAAAAATCGTCACAAAAATGAGTACCGGAGCTTTTCCTGACCTGCTGGTTTCGAGTAAGCCAACATTCTTGGCCTCTCTAATCGCTGCTTCTACTTTGAAGTAGGTACACCAACATGCGCTAACTCGAACAATTTGTATAAAACTATTTGAAAAACACATGCAGAATGTTGTCTGTACTTGTCTACTAATTAATTTTAATTTAGTTCTATTGAAGTGGCTAATATTGATGTTGAGACAGAAAAATCGTCACAAAAATGAGTACCGGAGCTTTTCCTGACCTGCTGGTTTCGAGTAAGCCAACATTCTTGGCCTCTCTAATCGCTGCTTCTACTTTGAAGTAGGTACACCAACATGCGCTAACTCGAACAATTTGTATAAAACTATTTGAAAAACACATGCAGAATGTTGTCTGTACTTGTCTACTATTAAATTTTAATTTAGTTCTATTGAAGTGGCAAATATTGATGTTGAGACAGAAAAATCGTCACAAAAATAAGTAACGGAGCTTTTCCTGACCTGATGGTTTCGAGTAAGCCAACATTCTTGGCCTCTCTAATCGCTGCTTCTACTTTGAAGTACACCAACATGCGCCAACTCGAACAATTTGTATAAAACTATTTGAAAAACACATGCAGAATGTTGTCTGTACTTTTCTACTATTAAATTTTAATTTAGTTTTATTGAAGTGGCAAATATTGATGTTGAGACAGAAAAAGCGTCACAAAAATGAGGAACGGAACTTCTCCCGACCCGATGCTCCCATTTTCAAGTAAGCCACTCTATTCTGCTTCTTCTTTTAAGGACATCAACATGTGCCAACTCGAACAACTTGTAATATCTCGTGTAATTTGGATACAACTATTTATTGCTGTATTCAAGTGATAAATATTGATTTTGAGACAGAAAAATCGTCACAAAAATGAGTAACGGAGCTTCTCCTGACCCGATGGTTTTAATTTAGTTGTATTGAAGTTGCAAATATTGTCAAACATAATGAATCAAAAAGTGTTTTTTTGCGCTGAAGATACCATTAAAAGCTTCGCTTCCAACGGAATTGATCGGGTTCCAGACTTTTTTGAAGTTATACTTCTTATCATGGACTTGATTTGTGTGGGGTTAAATGGGTAAAATCATTACATATGTAATGGTGTGAGTAAGAGAGAGACAGAAACACATATAAGGTATCAGTACATTGAAAAGAGATAGATATACCAAAAACAAACTGAGCTCATGTTTTGGAATATCATAGTGACGTATTACATTGTGTTTGACAGATTATTTTATAATTCTGTCACGTAAGTAAACATATAAAGTTTAGTATTTTATATTAATAATATTAATCATAATATTCAGTAATGAGTATTGTATTGTAGTCCATACTACCGTCACATGGTTGCATTATATTTTGCACTATGGGGTTTTGTAAACACTTGTTTTTCTACATTGATCGTTTTACTGTTTAGTTTTCGTGTTTGAAGTAAGGACACACATCAACTGGTCTTATTTTTTTAAGTGTTTATTTAATTGAATACAGTTAATTTAAAAAAAAATTATTTCTACTTGCCTGTGTTTGTAGTTATTAAGTTTTTTTAGTTAACAGTGCATAGAAGTATAACTTCTGCCGGCAGTCCCACTGACTGCCACACTCTTTTTTTTTTGTATAAATTCTTGTATATGTTAAAATTTTTATGGGAAATTCAACTACCAGTTGTTTTAAGCATCCATTCACTTTAAAATTTTAACAATAACATCAAAAGCTAATAAAATATTACTTAATCAATTAATTCAAATGCTATTAACAAAATTTAACTTATTATTTCATAATAGTAACACCATCAGTTTGTTTTCAATTTAATTATCTACATTTCCAAAACTATCGGCCACAATATAACGTATTTAGGCTACCGTTCTCATTTCCAAATCTGTGTTATGCATAATAAATTTACATCCACGTGGAGGAAAATTTTCAACTACAGCGGGTTTAAATTTCCGACATGAATACACACAATAAAGATCCTGAATGTATGTCAGTCAGTAAAGAGCTTGGGAATCAAAATTGAGTCCTAATGGAAGGTTCAGTTTGGATGAATAAGATATATTCAGAAAAGAAGTTATTTATGAGATGCATGAAAGATCTATATCGGATTTAAGAATATTTAAAAAAAATTCGAATAAATAAACAGAGAAAAAGTAAAAAAATCCAAAACTGACAGCTGTCATTCAAATTTCTCAGCTGTCGTTCAAATTTCTCAGCTGTCGTTCAAATTTGTCATCTGTCATTTAAATTTGTCAGCTGTCGTTCAAATTTGTCATATGTCGTTCAAATTTGTCATCTGTCGTTGAAATTTGCCATTTACCTTTAATTTCAAAGGTTAATTTGCAAAGAGAAAAATAGATTCCCTTTTTAAATTTCCAACATGAATACACACAATAAAGATCTCGAATGTATGTCAGTCAGTAAAGAGCTTGGGAATCAATATTGAAGGTTCAGTTTGGATGAATAAGATATATTCAGAAAAGAAGTTATTTATGAGATGCATGAACGATCTATATCGGATTTAAGAATATTTAAGAATTTTTCGAATAAATAAACAGAGAAAAAGTAAATAAATCCAAAACTGACAGCTGTCATTCAAATTTCTCAGCTGTCGTTCAAATTTGTCAGCTGTCGTTCAAATTTGTCATCTGTCATTTAAATTTGTCATCTGTCGTTGAAATTTGCCATTTACCTTTAATTTCAAAGGTTAATTTGCAAAGAGAAAAATAGATTCCCTTTTTAAATTTCCGACATGAATACACACAATAAAGATCTCGAATGTGTGTCAGTCAGTAAAGAGCTTGAGAATCAATATTGAGTCCTAATGGAAGGTTCAGTTTGGATGAATAATATATATTCAGAAAAGAAGTTATTTATGAGATGCATGAACGATCTATATCGGATTTAAGAATATTTAAAAATTTTTCGAATAAATAAACAGAAAAATAGTAAATAAATCCAAAACTGACAGCTGTCATTCAAATTTCTCAGCTGTCGTTCAAATGTTTCAGCTATCGTTCAAATTTGTCACCTGTCGTTCAAATTTGTCAGCTGTCGTTCAAATTTGTCATATGTCGTTCAAATTTGTGATCTGTCGTTTAAATTTGCCATTTACCTTTAATTTCAAAGGTTAATTTGCAAAAAGAAAAATAGATTACCTTTTTAAATTTCCGACATGAATACACACAATAAAGATCTCGAATGTATGTCAGTCAGTAAAGAGCTTGGGAATTAATATTGAGTCCTAATGGAAGGTTCAGTTTGGATGAATAAGATATATTCAGAAAAGAAGTTATTTATAAGATGCATGAACGATCTATATCGGATTTAAGAATATTTAAAAATTTGTCGAATAAATAAACAGAGAAAAAGTAAATAAATCCAAAACTGACAGTTGTCATTCAAATTTCTCAGCTGTCGTTCAAATGTTTCAGCTGTCGTTCACATTTGTCATCTGTCGTTTAAATTTGTCAGCTGTCGTTCAAATTTGTCATATTTCGTTCAAATTTGTCATCTGTCGTTGAAATTTGCCATTTACCTTTAATTTCAAAGGTTAATTTGCAAAGAGAAAAATAGATTCCCTTTTTAAATTTCCGACATGAATACACACAATAAAGATCTCGAATTTATGTCAGTCAGTAAAGAGCTTGGGAATCAATATTGAGTCCTAATGGAAGGTTCAGTTTGGATGAATAAGATATATTCAGAAAAGAAGTTATTTATGAGATGCATGAACGATCTAGGATTTAAGAATATTTAAGAATTTTTCGAATAAATAAACAGAGAAAAAGTAAAAAAAATCCAAAACTGACAGCTGTCATTCAAATTTCTGAGCTGTCGTTCAAATTTGTCATCTGTCGTTCAAATTTGTCATCTGTCGTTCAAATTTGTCATCTGTCGTTCAAATTTGTCATCTGTCGTTCAAATTTGTCATCTGTCGTTTAAATTTGCCATTTACCTTTAATTTCAAAGGTTAATTTGCAAAGAGAAAAATAGATTCTCTATTTAAAACTTCAAATTTACTACAATGTGTCATCTGTCAACCTGTTAAAAACTGTTCGAGAGTTAAATTTTATACATAAACTAGCGGCCGCCCGCGACTTCATCCGCGTGGACTTTAGTTTTTTACCACCGAGTTTCATACAAATTTGCAACCCCTATTTTAAATCCTTAGAGATGGAATTTAAAAAAGTAATTTCTTAGTACACCACTACGTAATAAAACAAATTTATTCTCGAATTTTCAAGACTCTACGCGTCTATCGACAGTGTAATGTCGGCCAGCAGCAGCGTGCTACCGTCTCACCGCTCCACACACCCCGCTCAGTAAAGCGCGAGTGGTATTAGACTATTATTATTTTAAAACTTTTAAAACTTGCATGCTATATGCATGCAAAATCTCAGCCCGATCGGTTTAAAACTGACACAGTTTCATACCAACTTTTATCCCCTATTTTATCCCCTTATGGGTGAAATTTATCAAAATCCTTTCTTAAGGGATGCCTACGTCATAGTAACTACATTCAAGCAAAATCTCAGCCCGATCGGTTTAAAATTGACAAAGTTTCATACAAACTTTCATTCCCATTTTTATCCCCTTAGGGGTGGAAATTATCAAAATTCTTTCTTAAGGGATGCCTACGTCATAGTAGCTATATGCATGCAAAATCTCAGCCCCATCGGTTTAAAATTGACAAAGTTTCATACAAACTTTTATCCCCCATTTTATCCCCTTAGGGGTGGAATGAATCAAAATTCTTTTTTAGGGGATGCCTACGTCATAGTAGCTATATGCATGCAAAATCTCAGCCTGATCGGTTTAAAATTGACAAAGTTACATACAAACTTTCATCCCCTATTTTATCCCCTTAGGGGTGAAATTTATCAAAATCCTTTCTTATGGGATGCCTTCGTCATAGTAGCTATATGCATGCAAAATCTCAGCCCGATCGGTTTAAAATTGATAAAGTTTCATACAAACTTTTATCCCCTATTTTATCCCCTTAGGGGTGGAATTAATCAAAATTCTTTTTTAGGGGATGCCTACGTCATAGTAGCTATATGCATGCAAAATCTCAGCCTGATCGGTTTAAAATTGACAAAGTTTTATACAAACTTTAATCCCCTATTTTATCCCGTTAGGGGTGGAATTTATCAAAATCCTTTCGTAGGGGATGCCTACGTTATAGTAGCATGCAAAATCTTAGCCCGATCGGTTTAAAATTGACAGAGTTTCATAAAAACTTTCATCCCCTATTTTATCCCCTTAGGGGTGGAATTAATTAAAATCCTTTCTTAGGCGATGCGTTCGTCATAGCAACTATATGCATGCAAAGTTTCAGCCCGAACGGTTTAAAATTCACAAAGTTTCATACAAACTTTCATTCCCTATTTTATGCCCTTGGGAATGGAATTAATCAAAATTCTTTCTTAGCGGATGCCTACGTCATAACATCTACCTGCATGCGAAATTTCAGCCCCATTCGTCCAGCGGTTTGAGCTGTGCGTTGATAGATCATACAAACTTTCATCCCCTATTTTATCCCGTTGGGAGTGGAATTGATCAAAATCCTTTCTTAGCGGATGCCTACGTTATAACATCTACCTGCATGCCAAATTTCAGCCCCATCCGTTCAGCGGTTTGGGCTCTGCGCTGATAGATCACTATGTCAGTCAGTCAATCAGTCAGTCAGTCACCTTTGAGTTTTATATATATAGATATGTATTATGAAATGCTTTTTTTGGATTCTTATAATGGTAAAAATATCAAGAAATAACAGATCAAAAAGTAAGAGATAATTAATATACTTATTGTAAATATATGAAAACTGACAGCTGCCTTTTTAAATTGTCTTCTCATATTACAAATACTGAAAAAATCTATTAAATAAATGTATAATAAAATACTTTAAAAGATTGTTAATGCTATGTCAACAATAGCATTCAAATTTGTCAACTGTCGTTCATATTTGTCATCTGTCGTTCAAATTTGTCATCTGTCGTTCAACTTTGTCATATGTCGTTAAAATTTATAATCTGTCGTTCAAATGTGTCATTTGTCGTCTAAATTTGTTATGTACTGTTAATTTGACAGATTAATCTACACAAATAACATTATTTCAAAATTTACGTATAATACAATGAGAGATGTAAAAAACATCATATCAAACATTGGCACTCTGTTAAAAATGACATATATGCCAAATAAATCACTAACGTCACAACTGATATACAAAGCAAAGACAGATGTTAAATTTTAGCGATTTGAACGAAGAGTTAAAAAGTCAAAAAGTGACAACTGTCGTTCTTGTTTGTAATGTTAATCGATTTGTTAAAATATGATGACATTTCTTATTTAAAAAAAAAAAATTCTATTGATGGTATGAGATTCTAAAATTGTTTTAATGAGGAAGAAATGTAAATTCTGTATCTTAGTTTTGGTAATTATAAATAATGTTTAAAATTACATTAAACAAATTCTTAAGCATGTGATAACACCTTCCTATTGATAAGTAATGAGTAACGAATTATACGAAAAAAAATTTTTAAATTCTTTCTCTTATTAACAACATTTTTTATGTTAATATCTAGTGAAGATTTATATTATTGGATGAAACAGGAAATAGTCAACACTGTAAAAGCATCGTAAGGTAAAGAAGACATTGAATATAAGACAACATACAAAGACTTACCTCGACGACCTTGAGATTCTGTTTATCCAGTAAAAACTCCATGGACTTATGTGGCCTAGTCTGATGGGGATGGTCTTTGCCCTGATGTTCGGCTGTGAGCGTCAACCTATGGGGTTGCGGCCCCAGGTCCAATAAACTCCTAGTTTTCACATTGGCACTGCTCGTTATAACGGTAACTTCCGTATCTAAGTCGGTCTCTATCAGCCCCATGGGCTCCATGGGCAGTTGACCGCCAGTGGTGGAATCGATAGTTCGCCGACGGTGTTGTCGGTTTTCGCCGGAGGCGGCAGCGCGATGTTGGCGGTTATCTAATGACGGTTTCACGCTTGCGTGAACGACGCGCGGCGGTTGCTTCGGCAGGGGCGGCTTCGACGTCACCGAGTTCGATGATTTCGGAGTTGTATTTATGTTGTTGTGACTTTGATTTGTGTGTATGTTCGTTTGGTTAATGGAATTGCTCGGACCTTTTAGAGGGATGTAGATGTAATCCGATTTTGACGCGACACGTTGTGATGGTATGGTTGCACCTGAAACTAAAAACATTCATTTCAATTAATTTATCACAAAACTTTTGCAAGTGCAAAAAATCTCTCAAAATGATGATAAATGTTCTCTAAAACCGCATATTTTATTCACACTGCGTCATTTTTGACGATATTTTAATGTCAGGGGTTTATCACCGATCTTACATACTTGGAACAGCGGGGTCACCAATTTGTTGAATGGTTTTATAAAAAAAAGGATGTGGCAGTCAGTGGTACTGCTGGTAGAAGTTATACTTCTATACGCGCACCCGGATTCAGAAATTTTTATGGGAATTATTTAGCAAATTCATTACATAATATTCGTGTTCAACGACCCCAAAAACCTCCTAGTACATTCATTTTGTATCGAATTTGCATAAAACTCCTGGAGACGAGGTCCGTCCTAAGCACCAGGTGTCTCGAAGACCATCGCCAACACGATATTCGTATTTAGCGACCCAAAAAACACGAAGTACCAAGTGTGCACTGATTATGTATAGAATTTGCTTAAAACCCCAGAAAGCCAAACAGAAGCCATGGTTTAATAAAGATTGCGATGTAGCCGGGAAAGCTAAGATGAAGTCCCACAAATTATTTATACAAAATCCATCAGAAGAAACAAAACAGGATGATATAAACGCTAGAAACAGATACAACACCACTATTTCCAATTCCAAAAGTCTCTTTGACGCTCGAATGAGAGAGAAAGTAATGTCAAACCCTAATGGAAGCCGGTCCTTTTGGACTCTCGCCAAACATATCAACAACAATTTCACAACTAGTGCGTTCCCTCCACTCACATCAGATGACGGCTCAATAGTTACGTCCTCCACAGAAAAAGCAGAACTCTTTGCCAAAATATTCTCTTCGAACTCGACACTTAACCCACCGGACAACATAGAGCTACCTTCTATTCCACGGGCTCCCCACACAATGAAAAATATCATATTTAGGGTTAAGCGGGTGCAGAGAGTCCTTGCTACTCTAAATACCAACAAAGCAAGCGGCCTCGATGAAATACCTGCTTTACTCTTAAAATGTTGTGCTCCTGAACTAGCGCCAGTTTTCACTAAGCTATTTCAACTATCATATGATACTGGTATTTTTCCAGAATCCTGGAAAACTGCTCGAGTACAACCAGTCCCCAAGAAAGGCTCTAAAACCCACCCTTCTAACTACAGACCCATAGCTCTTCTATCTGTTATTAGCAAAAGTATTGAGAAATACGTCAATCACGAGATCCTGAGCTACCTTGAGACACACAACCTTTTAAGTGATAGGCAATATGGTTTTCGCCAACAAAGGTCAACAGCCGATTTGCTAGCATATGTAACTCATGTCTGGAGTGATGCCATCCACCGCTATGGGGAGACTCAAATAGTATCACTAGATATCTCAAAAGCATTTGATCAAGTGTGGCATGCAGCTCTTTTGAACAAACTGCCTTCATACGGACTCTCGCAAAACGTTTGCAGATGGATATCCAACTTTCTCTCCAACAGGCACATCCAAGTTGCTGTAGATGGACATTCTTCCAACCTCTACAAGATCAACGCTGGAGTTCCCCAAGGATCGGCTCTAGCTCCTACTCTATTCTTACTACACATTAATGATCTACTAGAAGCCACTAATAACCCGATACATGGTTTTGCAGATGATAGCAACCTACACTGTAGCAAAGCGCACAACCGTCCCATACCTCTAGATATTCTGGAAAAGGACAGAAGATCCACAACGGCTTCTCTCAATCAAGATTTAAGAATTGTAGACGAGTGGAGAAGAGAGAATATTGTTACTTTCAATGCTTCCAAGACAAAGACATGTTGCCTATCCAACAAGAGGCAAACATGCGACTCATCTATTACAATCAACGATCAGACACTGGTAGCGGGCGACTCCATTACGCTGATTGGTATCACGATCTCCCAAGACTTACTATGGAATGAACATATTGCATCCATAGCAACTGCAGCAGGAAAGAAATTAGGCTTTTTGTTTAGAGCACGGAAATATTTTTCTCCATTCAACTTGGCTACTCTTTACAAAGCTCAAATACGGCCTAATCTTGAATACTGCTCGCATGTATGGGGATCGGCGGCTCCGTCAAGGCTCGGAATTCTTGATGCAATACAGAGAAGGGCAGGTCGACTAATTAACGACACCAGTATCACCAAAAACCTAGCCCCATTATCCCACCGAAGAGCAGTGGCTGATATTCTCCTTGTTTTACCGATACATAAACGGATTTTGCTCAGAAGAACTCCGCTCTATAATGCCTCCACTTGCCAGACCAGCCAGAGCAACGCGACGTGCCAACTCCATGCACCCTTGTACTGTTCAGTGCCCAACATCGAGAACGGATCGATTCGATCGTTCCTTCATCCCCAGGGTCTCCAGATTGTGGAACTCCTTACCTCCCCACGTCTTCCCCACTCGTCCTAACTTGCAGGCCTTTAAATCCCAAATTAATAAATTACCTCTTCTGCCCCAATAGATGTTCTCGGTACATTTGTATTTAGGTTTATACCTACGAGGACAACCTTAATAATTAGTTCATATGGTTTACATTTCTATTAGACTAGTTTACTAAAAACATACATAAAATAAATGGATGTAATGATGTTTAAGTGTCAATAAAAAGTCGTAAAGTCGATTTTTAAGTTAACGATATACAATAATTTCAATTCATATGTATAAAAATTATAATTAGAAATTCTTGGCCTTTTTAGGATAATGAAAATACATAAATAACTTGTACCATTAAACTGAATTCTTTTTAAAGTAGGTGGAATGTTGTCGAGAGCTGCCTTAGAGAATTAGAAATTAATTTGTTTTTTATAGTTCAAAAGAATCATTCCTTTTCCTTAATCAATGAAAAAATCTCTTCTGTTGACAACTTCATCACGTTGGAAGCTCTCAAAACACTTCATGCTTCACCTCCAGAAGAAATATATGAACCAAAAACTTCTGGAGGTACAAAAACTAAAGATAGTGAAATTGAGAAATGCTAAGTGGTTGGGAAAGACTGTTACAAAAAAGAGATTTTTTAATGGGAAATTTGACAATCTGGTAGTCCAGGAATACCCTACTTATAAATCTCCAGAAGAAAAATGTAAACTAGAGGCTTCTGAAAGAAGTTAAGAACGCTATTGTCTGAGAAACATTTGGAATATTTGAACTAAGAAACTAAAATTCATTGGTTTATAAAGTCTTAGAGTGAATCTGAGGATTTATAGAAGTGTGGAAATCAGATTAGACTATCGTTTCATTTATTCCATCCGAGATTCCATCAATGCCTATCCTTAATAAAGAACGTTTTTAGTATCTCTTTTGTATAGAATAGATTATAATGACAATGGAAATGATGAAGAATTGATATTTTAGATCTGCTTCAACCACCCATACTGCACCTCCAGAAGAAATATATGAACCAAAAGCTTCTGGAGGTGCAAAAACTAAAGATGGTGAAATTGAGAAATGCCAAGTGTTTGGGAAAGACTGTTACAAAAAGGAGATTTTTTATGGGAAATTTGACATTCTTGACAATCTGGTAGTCCAGGAATACCCAACCACACTACTTATAAATCTCCACAAGAAATATTTAAACTAGAGGCTTCTGGAGGAAGTTAAGAACGCTAGTGTGTGAGAAACATTTGGAATATTTGAACTAAGAAACAAAAATTCATTGGTTTCCAACATCGCGTATCTTTAATGAAGAACGTTTTTAGTATCCCTTTTGTATAGAATGGATTATAAAGACAATGGAAATGATAAAGAATTGATACTAGGAACTTTAGTAGAACTGCTGCAACCACTCATACTGCACCTCCAGAAGAAATATATGAACCAAAAGCTTCTAAAAACTAAAGATAGTGAAATTGGGAAATGCCTAGCGTTGTTAGAACATCCACCGTATAGTCCTGACTTAAGTCCCATTGACTTCTTCACGTTTCCAGAGATCAAGAATTCAATGTGTGGGCAGCGATGACAGTGGTCAGAAGAAGCCATCGATGCCTTTAAAACAGCGATTGTACAGGTGTCAACTGAAGACTGGACTAACTGTTTTACCAATTGGTTTGAACGTATACAAAAGTGTATCAATCTTATCATATATTTTTTGTCTTTATGGCTGTATGCAAAACTAAAAACAAAACCCTCGTGTGATAATATGCATTGTGTTGATTAAAAGATTCGTTTCCCATACATCACTCCTTAAGAAAAACAAAATTTATTGAATCTTTGATAGATAATTGATTATACATGCAAATCTTACTAAACAACCAATGAGAAACTTTCGCAGAATTTTCTAACATTGTTTATTATTTTAAATATCTGTTCTTGAAATATAGCAAACGCAGTTATAGTTGTTGTTATATCTCTTTGAACATATTCTGCTCGTGTTTGTTTATTTATAAATGATGCATGTGAGCATGTGGCCAAGGATGAGAAATATTTAAAATTAGTATTCGAAAATGAGTCATATATAAGTTGTAATAAACTACGGTGATCAATATCATTTATTATACAAACAATAAAATTGTTATCAAGGTGGGAATGTTTCTTAATGACATAAGAATTATTCAATAATAAAATGCCGAGAGTTTACTTTTTACGTTTGTTACATGAAGTTAATAAAAAGTGGTATATTATATCAATTATATCCCAGCTGTGTGGCCGTAGCCTTAGCGGTTGCTATGGCAAAAATACACGAAGTTCCACACGTTCTTTTCTAATTTTTCTCAATTTCCCTCTTTTGTTGTAAGATTATCCGCAAACGTCAAAACTCTTGAACCGATTTTTACCTCTTCTTTTTCTTCTTTTTGTGCCTGGCACGCATTGACGTTTGTCTATAGTCTTCAGATCATGTGCAGAGTGCGATTTTTGGCTCTTCGAAATATGGTGCCTACGTCTCTGATGTTTCACCAGTCTCTTATATTTCTTAGCCAGGAATGCTTTTTCTTCCTGAACCGGAACGTCCCTCTATTCTCCCTTGCAAAATGTAGTTCTCGTTCGCAGCCTGCAGTTCTCAAAAACTTCTTCATTTGTGGTATGTGCGGTCCATGGCACGCTTAAAAGTCTGTCAATAATTATCTTCTTCTTCTTCTTCTTCTTGTGCCTTGCACGTATTGGCATTTTTTGTAGTCTTCAAATCATGTGCAGAGTTCGATTTTTGGCTCTTCGAAATATGGTGGCTACGTTTCTGATGAAACACCAGTCTCTTATATTTCTTATCCAGGAATGCTGCTTTTTCTTCCTGAACTGCGACGTCCCTTTAGTTTCCCTTTCAAAATAAGTTTGAGAATTATGATATTTACTTCCTCTAAGAATATGGCACAGCTAGGAAATTTTGTTCTACTTTATTGAAAAAATAGGTCTTTAAGAAGCCTGTAAAAGCAATCAATATTCTTAAGAAACCTATCAAATGTTGAATGAACCTATTATTAGTAACACGTATTCAATTCATACAATGATTTAACCTATTTATAACAGATAACTAGCCGAGAAATCTTAATAAAAAATACCTTATCTAAAAGTATAATAAAATTGTAGAAACGTGCTTTTCTGTACATTGAAAATACAAAAAAAAATGAAATAGAAATTGTTATATCGATGCCGAACCCAAAAATGAAAAAAAAAACAAGTTCAGATTCGGATTCCTGAGTGTTGAAAACAACGTCTGTAAAGCTAGAAAGGTGTCTGCAGAGTCACTCGTATTATATCTCAAAATTTAGTGCTCATTTAGTGCTAATTTAGTGCTGATAACAGATATTTGGTGCTGTGATAGGGGGACTAAAAATGAGAACACTGCTAACTTTTCATTAAGCTAGCAGCGTACCATTCGTGACCGCGCTACACCGGAAACTAATGGAATTAAAAGACGCCACTATTTAGTGCTCAATTAGTGCTGCCAGTACAGCAAAAGCTTTTTGAAAAATATTTTTTTTTATATTTTTTTTCAAATCAACTACTGCTAATATAACGACGCCAGCAGTCTTGAGAGCTAGAAGAAGACTCTAAAACGGAAACTAATGGAATTAAAAGACGTCACCATTTAGTGCTCAATTAGTGCTGCTAGAACAGCAAAAGATTTTTGAAAAATTTTTTATTTTTATTTTTCTAGCTCTCAAGACAGCTGGCGTCGTTATATTAGCAGTAGTTGATTTAAAAAAAAATAGAAAATAAATTATTTTTCGAAAATCTTTTGCTGTACTGGCAGCACTAATTGAGCACTAAATGGTGACGTCTTTTAATTCCATTAGTTTCCGTTTTAGAGACTTCTTCTAGCTCTCAAGACTGCTGGCGTCGTTATATTAGCAGTAGTTGATTTGAAAAAAAAAATAATAAAAAATATTTATCAAAAATCTTTTGCTGTACTGGCTGCACTAATTAAGCACTAAATAGTGACGTGTTTTAATTCCATTAGTTTCCGTTTTAGTGCGGTCACGAATGGTACACTACTACCTTAATGAAAAGTTGGCAGTGTTCTCATTTTTAGTCCCTCTATCACAGCACCAAATATCTATTATCGGCACTAAATTAGCACTAAATGAGCACTAAATATTGAGATATAATACGAGTGATTCTGCTGACTTGACCTTTCTAGCTTTACAGACGTTCGAAAACATAATATAGGCAAAGAAATAAAGCAATAAAATACGCTTTATCGTCGATTTTTTGTGCAGTAAGATGGATTGAAAAAAGTATTGTTAAAGTGAATTTATAATAATCAAGAAATAAAAAAATTACAAACTCGTTAATTATTATTGATAGAAATCTGTTCAATTTTGTTACTTGTTAGGTTTTTTGGGTCTCTGAGAACGAATACAACATTGACAGCGATTAAAGAGGTATGGAATGACCAAAAAACCTTCATTTTACATCGTATCCTAGAGTTTTTGGTAAGTTTGTCATAAAACTAGCTAAATCTCGATACTCTGAGATTTTGTGTTCATTGAGAACGATTATAATATCGATTCCAATTTATGGAATACCTGGTGCACAGGACCGACTTTTTACATCGTTTCCTGGAGTTTTCTTTTAAAAAAGCTAAAATTGTAGGTAACTACAGTTTTCTAATATAACATGATCACAAATATTCACAAAGTTTCCTGGCGCTCTGACAAATTGAATGCCTAAAACTGCTCTTAATACCAATCTTACTACAGTTTCATTTAAAGTTTTTGCTTTTTTGCATTCACACTTCCTGCCGACAAAAAATGCCGACAAACAATTCATGACGACAAAAAATGCCGACAAACAATTGATGCCGACAAAAAATGTCGCCAAATATTTTGTCAGCATTTACACAAAAAAGCAAAAAATAACTTTAAACAAAACTATTTATTGCTTTATTTCCTCGATTTATAATAATCAAAGAAAACGCTTACTTCTTCCAATTGCAGGGTATGATCTGATTCCAGTAAATTCTATTGTTTTATGCACTTCCATTGCGAGAATTTTTAGTTATATCACTTTATGTAATAATTTTCCTTTCAAGCGAAACAAAGATATACACCTACTGATAATAATGTCTAATTTAAACCAAGAAAACCGATTCAAAACAACAAATAATGAATGTTCTGCAAACTATTTTATTGTACCTATTGAATTAATATCGTTTCGTGTTCTAACTGTTTTTATAATAACGTTTTTGGAGCAACTGTTTATGTCAGTAGTAATTTTGTATGCAGCTTGCTACCTTTGCACACCGGTATTATTATATAATTTTTAGGAAGGGATGCAATGTGGGTCAGGTAGATACACTTTTGTGTATTGTCGAAAACTATATGGGGTTGGAATGGGACATTGAAACCATGAAAATTCTATATAAAATTCCGGAATTTTTTATACCTATGTTAGAGAGAACAAATCCCAGTTCTTGCATTAGCAAAAATTTGCTTATTTGTTACTTTTAAGCTAAAAAATCGTATTTTTGTAATCCGATCCGTCAATATATTGTTAAAATATGTGAATTTGTTTATCCTATAAGAGGTTAAATTTGCAGTTCTTAACAAAATACAAAAAACGCAGAAGATTAATCTTGAAAAGTCTAATACCATCGCCGAAGAGGTAATGTTTCAAATTTTACCGTTGGAATATCTCTCTTCCTTATCTTTTAGATTACCGACCTACTATTGTAGTGAAGATTGTTTGGTTTGTTATGTCCTATTTTCCTAGTCTTCTACATCTATCACTTTTTTGGCTAAAAAAGAGGTTTCTGTTGAGTTTTGGCCTAGAAGATACTTTTTAATCTATTGATACACCATTTTTGTTTTGTACATATAATGCTTCTTTTAAAGACATAGTACACTGTTTAATGGATAGCAATAGTGTCCAATTTGGCTTTGTAATGATTAATTACTTTAAAGATCCAATGGTCGTATGGCTCCTAGAAGATCTACCACTTTTTCTGGCGGAAAAAGAGATTTCTAATCGAGATTCACTCCTAAAAAATACTTTGGAATGCAGTTCATGGTACTTTCTTGTGTTGTTACAAAACCATAGTAATGTTAAAAATAATATATGGCATGGGATGTTTCATTTCTTCAAAGATCCGGTGGTCATATTGCTTCTAGTAGTCTACTACTTACGTCATTAGCTGAAAGATTTTAGCCTGGCAGATACTTTTAAAGACATAGTACACTGTTCAATAGCAATAGGGTCTATTGTGACTTTGTAATGATTACTTTCTTCAAAAATCCAATGGTGGTATGGCGACAAGAAGATCTACCACTTTTTCTCGTGGAAAAAGAGATTTCTAATCGAGATTCACACCTAAAAAAATACTTTGGAATGCAGTTCATGGTACTTTCTTGTATTGGTACAAAGCCATAGTAATGTTAAAAATAATATATGGCATAGGATGTTTCATTTCTTCAAAGATCCGGTGGTCATTTTGCTTCTAGTAGTCTACTACTTACGTCATTAGCTGAAAGATTTTAGCCTAGCAGATACTTTAAAGACATAGTACACTGTTCAATAGCAATAGGGTCCATTTTGACTTTGTAATGATTACTTTCTTCAAAAATTCAATGGTGGTATGGCGACTAGAAGATCTACCACTTTTTCTCGTGGAAAAAGAGATTTCTAATCGAGATTCACACCTAAAAAATACTTTGGAATCCAGTTTATGGTACTTTCTTGTATTGGTACAAAACCGAGTGATATTCTCGATGACATAGTATGGGATGTTTCATTTCTTCAAACATTCGGTGATCATATTCCTTCCAAATGATTCTTCTACTACTTCATTAGTTGAAAACTACTAAAGATTTTAGCCTAACAGATACTTTTAAAGACATAGTACATTGTACAATAGCAATAGGGTCCATTTTGACTTTGTAATGATTACTTTCTTCAAAAATCCAATGGTGGTATGGCGACTAGAAGATCTACCACTTTTTCTCGTGGAAAAAGAGATTTATAATCGAGATTCACACCTAAAAAATACTTTGGAATCCAGTTCATAGTACTTTCTTGTATTGGTACAAAACCGAGTGCTATTATGGATGACATAGTATGAGATGTTTCATTTCTTCAAACATTTGGTGGTCATATTCCTTCCAAATGATTCTTATACTACTTCATTAGTTGAAAACTACTAAAGATTTTAGCCTAAAAGATACTTTTAAAGACATAGTACATTGTACCATAGCAATAGGGTCCATTTTGACTTTGATTACTTTCTTCAAAAATCCAATGGTGGTATGGCGACTAGAAGATCTACCACTTTTTCTCGTGGAAAAAGAGATTTATAATCGAGATTCACACCTAAAAAATACTTTGGAATCCAGTTCATAGTACTTTCTTGTATTGGTACTAAACCGAGTGATATTCTCGATGACATAGTGTGGGATGTTTCATTTCTTCAAACATTTGGTGGTCATATTCCTTCCAAATGATTCTTCTACTAATTCATTAGTTGAAAACTACTAAAGATTTTAGCCTAACAGATACTTTTAAAGACATAGTACATTGTACAATAGCAATAGGGTCCATTTTGACTTTGTAATGATTACTTTCTTCAAAAATCCAATGGTGGTATGGCGACTAGAAGATCTACCACTTTTTCTCGTGGAAAAAGAGATTTATAATCGAGATTCACACCTAAAAAATACTTTGGAATCCAGTTCATAGTACTTTCTTGTATTGGTACAAAACCGAGTACTATTCTGGATGACATGGTATGAGATGTTTCATTTCTTCAAACATTTGGTGGTCATATTCCTTCCAAATGATTCTTCTACTACTTCATTAGTTGAAAAGTACTAAAGATTTTAGCCTAAAAGATACTTTTAAAGACATAGTACATTGTACAATAGCAATAGGGTCCATTTTGACTTTGTAATGATTACTTTCTTCAAAAATCCAATGGTGGTATGGCGACTAGAAGATCTACCACTTTTTCTCGTGGAAAAAGAGATTTCTAATCGAGATTCACACCTAAAAAATACTTTGGAATCCAGTTCATAGTACATTCTTGTATTGGTACAAAACCGAGTGCTATTCTGGATGACATAGTATGAGATGTTTCATTTCTTCAAACATTTGGTGGTCATATTCCTTCCAAATGATTCTTCTACTACTTCATTAGTTGAAAAGTACTAAAGATTTTAGCCTAAAAGATACTTTTAAAGACATAGTACATTGTACAATACCAATAGGGTCCATTTTGACTTTGTAATGATTACTTTCTTCAAAAATCCAATGGTGGTATGGCGACTAGAAGATCTACCACTTTTTCTCGTGGAAAAAGAGATTTCTAATCGAGATTCACACCTAAAAAATACTTTGGAATCCAGTTCATAGTACTTTCTTATATTGGTACAAAACTGAGTGCTATTCTGGATGACATAGTATGAGATGTTTCATTTCTTTAAACATCCGGTGGGATTCTTGATGTTAAAGAATACATGCTATGAAATGTTTCATTTCTTAAAAGATCCGATGGTCATATTGCTTCTCAATGATCCTTTTAGTAGATCTACTACTTCTTTATATAAAAAAAGAGATCTCTACTGAAGATTTTAGCCTAGACGAAACTTTTAAATCTACTCATTGATTACGTAGAGTGCTACTTTTAAAGATATATAGCAAAAATATAAGATCGGCTTGTGTGTCTCTCTGTCCGTGTGAGGTATAACTCTTGAAGGGAAGGTTACAGGGTCAGGAAATTTGGTATATAGGATCCTCATGTCATAGGAAAGAACTTTATAGATTTTGGTCGATATGGGATAACCCTAACGGTAAAATTTTAACGGTTTTCCGAAAATCCTATATATATGATGAAATGTATAAATCGGATGGTACTTTCTTACTTCTTACTTCTTACATTTCGATAATCAATTTTTTTAACTTCACCACAAAATATTACTTTATCTATTCTGATATTAGACACTTAGTAAATGAGGCGATAAGAAAATATTTTGATTGATAAATGTTAAATTTTAAAATTCATTATTTCTTGGTGAAACTATTTAAAATAAAAACAATTTTTATCGTTTACTTTTACCAATTTTGTCATGATATTCGTTGTCGTGGTCGCAAATTCCTGATGCATAAATTTACATGCATTATTAAGTCAGTTAAAATTGACATCGTTTTCACGGAAACCGCTGAATTAAAATGTGATATAGTTGATTCAAATCATGAACCGTGAGAAAATAAACTTATTTGGTCTATTAAACAAAAAATATAATTACTTTTTTTACTTTCTTTATACAATTGGAAGAGTATGAGGAAGGAAATAGGTTTTGGAGTATATCTCAATTCTTTATGGACAGATTTTATAATGACGTTAAATTGTAATAAAAGTTATTTTAATAGGCCAAGGAATAAAGTTAAAATAGAGTAAAGGTTGTTAAAAATCTTGAAAAGTTGTTAAGAATCGTAAAAAATTGTTAACAATCTTAAAAAATTGTTGAAAATGGTGAAAATATGTGGAAAATTATAATAGAATCTTAAAAACGTAAAAAATTATTGAAAATTACAATAAAATCTTAAAATTTGTTAAAAATGGTTAAAAAAATGTTGTAATTCGTGAAAAATTGTTGGAAATCCAGAAAAAAATTTTAAAAATCGTAAAAAATGGTGAAAAATCGATGAAAAAAAAATAAAACGAGTATAAATAAATTGTTGGAAACTTTAAAATAATGTGTAAAATTAAAAAAAAATCGTGAAAAATTGTCAAAAATCGAAGAAAACCAAAAATAAATTCCCAGAGGACATCTCCAATTTGTTTAAACATTGCCTCACCACCACTTATTTTTCATGGGACAACAAGATTTACGAACAGATCGAATGAGTAGCAATGGAAAGCCCTCTCAGCCCGGTAATAGCAAATTTCTTTATGGAAAAGTTCGAACAACTGGCTTTGGACAGTGCCCCATACAAGCCAAAAGTTTGGTATAGATATGTAGATGACACATTTGTAAAATATGGAGCCATGGGCAGAATAAATTGCAAGAATTTCTGACACACATTAACAGCATCCATGAAAATATACAGTTTACGATGGAAATCGAAGACAACAATAAGCTAGCATTCCTTGATGTGTTGTTATCACGAAAAGGAAGATCATTGAGCCACACAGTGTACAGAAAACCAACACATACGGATCGTTATTTACATAGGGATTCCAACCACCACCCATGTCAGAAATATGGAGTCATCAAAACCTTAGCAGAAAAGGCAAGAAGGATTTGCGAACCCGAGGCACTAAAGGCAGAGCTAACTCATATTCATGATGCTTTAAGGGCCAATGGTTATTCAGAACAGGAAATCAAAAGATCGATTGGACCAACAAATCGTAGACCCAAAGAAAATGAGCAAATCCAACCAGTGGCAAAAGCATTTTTGACTTTTATCCCAGGAGTGACAGACAGAATTGGTCGATTGCTAAGAAAGAAAAATGTGAAAACTATTTTCAAACCAACGAGAAAAATCAAAGAATGTCTTCGATCGGCAAAAGACAGAAGAGATCCACTGTCGGCTTCGGGAATTTACCGCATTCCGTGCACATGTAGAAGCGTGTACATAGGAACTACCAAACGCTCGATCAACACCAGGATTAAAGAGTACAAGGCCAACTGTCGTCTGGGGCAGACGGACAAATCCGCCGTAGCGGAACATACCCTCACTATGGACCATCGGATTAAGTTTGAGGAGACCCAAGTCCTCGCTACTACATCAGCATACCATTCCAGACTCTATAGAGAAGCCATAGAGACAGAGAAGCACCCGAACAACTTTAACAAAAAAGAGGAAGCAGTCAAAATCAACAAAACATGGGTCCCCATAATTAAGGGTGCGAAAACTCTACCCTTAACGAACAACACCGACCAGAACCGATTGGAATCGAAAGCAACTTCCTTCCCGACGTATAAATACGGGCTCTATCCACGCAGAGCTCAGTAGTTCGCAGACTGTCAACCAGGAAGCAACTTCTGAAGATGCCAACCGCTCGTGTTGGCGAAACGTCAAGTCAGCAAGACAATCGACGCCGGCCTAACACCCCAAAAACCATTGATACATTAAACCAAAAAGTATTGCGAAATGTTTAAAAAAATGTTGTAAATCATGAAAAACTGTTAAAAACTGCGAAATATTGTTAAAAATCCTAAGAAACTGTGAAATCATGAAAAAAATTACTGACAACTTAAAAAGTTGTATTCTAAAAAAACGTGTAAAATCTAAAAATATTGTTAAATATCCTAAAAAAATGTTTGTTATAAAAAAAAATATTAAAAATCGTGAAAATTGTAAAAATATATAAAAAATAAATAAACAAAAAAAGTAGGTAATTAAGAAAAACGAGTAAAAGTATAAAAAAAAAATTGTAAAAAATTGAAATAAAACAGGAAAAACTAGAAAAACTAGCAAAATTAAAAAAAAAGTAGAAAAAACCGTAGGTATATGAATTTCCTATGGATAAAACAAAATATATGAAATAATATAAAAAACGAAAATAGCAAAAATTAGAAAGAAAAGTGTAGAAAATCAAAATAGGGAACGATATAAAAAACAAGAAAAAATTATTTATTTATTTTTTCGTGTTTACAAAGATGCCCCCATCACTTTGATCAATCTTCTTCTTCTTGTTGTGCTATATCCATTTAACGAATGTTAGCGATCATGTTGGCTATAATGATTTTGTTTCCAGCCGATCAAAAGAGTGATTCCGAAGTCTGGCCAAACCACTGTCTCAGATTCCTTAGCCAAGATGTTCTCCTTCTTCCACGACTCCTCCTGCCGCTTATTTTTCCTTGCATAATTAGGTGTAGAATATTATATTTTTCCCGATGCCTCATTACATGTGCAAAGTACTCTAGTTTCCGAGCCTTTATAGTTTATAGTTTCTTCTTTCTTCATTCTATTTAAGACCGTCTCATTCCTTACTCTGTCCATCCAGCTTATCCGTAGCATTCTCCGATAGCACCATAGATCGAATGCTTTGATCTTTTTAAGCATGCTCTCTGACAGCGTCCATGATTCAACTCCGTATAGAAGAACGGAGAACACGTAACATCTTAGTATTCTAGTCCGAAGTCTCAAATTTATATCATGGCCACATAATATTTTTTTGTACCGGAAAAAGGCTGATTTGGCTTTGGCGATTCTGCAGCGTATTTCAATGGAGTGATCCCAACTCTCAGTGATTCGGCTTCCTAAGTATGTAATGGCTTCTACACGCTCTAATTGTGCACCGTTGACATGCATTCCCGCGTCAATAACATTGTCTTTACTTATCACCATGTATTTGGTCTTTTTGATATTTAGGCTTAAACCATAGTTGCTGCATTGTTCTGTAACAGAATCCAATAATGATTGCAACTCAATATCACTACTGGCAATAAATACCGTGTCATCTGCGTACCTAAGGTTATTTATTAGTTGTCCATTTATTATGATCCCACAATTTGTGTCACTCAGTGCTTCAGTGCTTTGATCAATAAATTTTATTAATAACAATATTGCAGATTTTAATGCGAAAATTTTGATACAATATTTACTCGGTTGCAAAAGAGTTAAGTGTTTTTCAAAAACTGAAGGAATTTTTTTGGGGGATTCACCGCTCGCCGTTTTTCAAAAAATCGCCACTTCTTTATATTCAAAATTAAAAAATTCTTCGCATCTCATTTTTTGCATAAATGTCCATAATAAATTGGTCTCAAATTAGAAATGGAACTAATTAAAACCAAGCTTTTTCATTAAAATTATAAAATCATTTTTTTGCTATTTTCGTGTTTACCAAGATGTCCCCCCACTCCTATGAATAAATTTTATCAAGAAAAGTTGTGCAGATTTTTAATACCAACATTTTACTCGGTTAAGTGTTTTTCTAACACAAAGTACCTTTTGGGGATTCACCGCTCGCCTATTTCTCTTTTATATAAAAATCTAGTAATTCAACTTTGACAAAATTTTGTTATCTTGTTGTTTTGATACTTTTCAAGTAAAGGAGTATTCTAAAGTAACGCATGGTACTAATTTATTTAAAAAAACAAATAATTTACACATAAACAATAGTCAAGTAACGTTTTTATGAATTAAGTTTAAAAAAAAACTTAATTCCATAATTTAAGTATACATAAATCGAATTATTAAAGTAGGACCAATAAGGCTTAATTCCATCAGGGAGCGTTTACACAATTAAATTGTTTGTAAACAAAATATCAACAAATAACTGTCAGCTTGTTGTTAATGTTTTGAATTACACATTTTATCATCAATTTATATTACGGTTTCTTTAAATATGTTAATTCTAATAATAAAACATTAAAATATCTGATTTAAAAATAAATAAGTCTGCTGTCGGCAAACCCACATCAGAGAGAAAAAACCAAAACAAACCAACCAGTAAAAGAAAAACGATATCATCAATATTGCGCCCACCAGTCATTGATCTAACCCACTCACCTGGTGTATTTCCCGTTCCTGTCGACAACGTAGATTTCTTCTTTTTTAACTTAGCCTTCTCTTCCGCCCCTTTTCTTAAGCTAAACCTGAAGCTTGCTAATCTTGAAAAAAATCCACCGAGCTTACCCGAGGCTTTCGAGTGTTTCGCGTGGTCTTTCTGTGGTGGCGCATGCGTCACCCCGCACTGCACATCTCGTGCTTCCATGGTAACAACTGAGTGAACTGACTTAAAGGCGCTGTTGTGTGGCTCAGCGCTGTCAATGGAAGCGCTGCTATGGTGGGGTGCCATCGGACTGGTAGAGTTCTGTCCTGCAATACCCATGTTGACATCCAAGTGCGTATGTTTGTATTGAATACCGTCGCGGTCTATGTAAGCTTTGACCACGGTGCCGTCCTTCTCTTTCTTGATCAGCTGACTTCCTGTAATAGAAAGAGAAACAATGAAAACAATGTAGCAGGAATGGAATGCAGTAAATGTAAATTACTAAACTGGTATTGGTGTTTTAGGGAAATTACGGTAGATGGAGTACGACGTGTTGTGTATTCTAAAAACAATTAAATATGTTTTTGTTTGTTAAAATTTACCGGTAACAACATGGTTGAACGAGTATACCAGGTGTTCCATAAAAGTTATCATTAATATAATATGTAAAAAAATGTTGAATATTAAGTTTTTTATTAATATTTGTATTTCAAAAGAAAAATAGCTGCAAACGACGAGGATATTTAAGAAAATTTAAATAGAAGCTATATGCCGGTGTTTGAAATTTTTTAATATAATGTGGCTTTTAAGTTGAGAAGTTAAATAAAATATAGGTTACTCTTTCTTTTATGATTATATTTTTAAGGGTTTACCATTAACATAAAAGTTTTCTACACAATATATCCACTCATTATCATCCTTTGGTTTTTACTCTTCTTTACTCTTCTTTCTTCTTGCTTTAGCAGCCCCTTCTAGTCCACTCCTGCACATAGGCCTCCCCTTGTCTTTTCCAACTTCGTTTGTCTTGAGCTAACTGATGGTGCCAGTTCCTCCCTGCATGTTCCTTGATGTCGTTTTTGTGGTCTTCCTGTACCGGTACCTTATGTTCTCTTGGCCTCCATTGGCTTTGTCCACTTTTCTTCGTTCTCTCGTGCCACTTGTCCGGCCCATCCCCACTTGGATTTTGCAATGCTTTCAGCAACATCGGTTACTTTGGTTTTCCTTCTTAAATCCTTCTTTCTGACATGGGTTTTCTACACAATATATCTTCTCATTATCATCCTTTGGTTTTTACTCTTCTTTCTTCTTGCTTTAGTCTCTAGTCCACTCCTGCACATAGGCCTCCCCTTGTCTTTTCCAACTTCGTTTGTCTTGAGCTAACAGATGGTGCCAGTTTCTCCCTGCTTGTTCCTTGATGTCATCGGCCCATAGTTTTTGTGGTCTTCCTGCTCTTCGTTTATGTTCTCTTGGGCTCCATTGTATTATTCGCTTTGTCCACTTTTCTTCGTCCTCTCGTGCCACTTGTCCGGCCCATCTCCACTTGGATTTTGCAATGCTTTCAGCAACATCGGTTACTTCTTAAATCCTCCTTTCTCACATGGTCTCTCACAAGCTTACATTTCATAGCTCTTTGAGTTGTTCTAAGTCTGTTGAGAGAATTTTTAGTAAGTCTCGTGGTTTCCATTCCATAAGTCATGACAGGAAGGATACATGTATCAAAAACCCTTCTTTTTAAAGTAATTGGAATTTTTGGATCTTTTTTAGTAAAACAGTTGCTACACAGGTCATTCATATGCGCCTTATAATATCCGCCGTTTGATTTTGTTTGCCTTGTTTTATTTCATGCCCCAAGTATACATATTCTTTGACATTATCAATCTTCTTGTCGTCCAGAATGATATCCACTTCTTCTGTTGTCATTACCTTAGTTTTTTTGATATTAATTGTTAGCTCCACCTCCTCGGATACTTTTTTTAATTCTGTTAACATTGCTTGCAACTCATCTACAGAAGTTTACTTTAAGTAAGGAAGTCTCGGTCGAAAGACTTGTTTGCTTTGGCATAATTAGGGTTCTTAGAGCCACTCCAAAAGCAACAATGAAAGTGTTATAATCTTGAAGGGAAGGCAAGGATGGGCTGTTACATGCTGCAAAACAGCAGATAAATCAGACCGCATGATTCCCAAATACCTACCTAAGAAAACATTTCAGGTAGAAATAGTTGAACCTGAGGAATGGAAAACACTGATCCCAAGGATTACACCAGGAACAGAGACATGTCTAAGATTAAAAAGGGTTTAGGAGCAGAAATTTATGTACGATGATTATAGGCCATGCACCTGTCAAGGTCATCAGCAAAGCAAGGGACTGTATAATGGAGACCCAATCTACAGGATTATGAGGTTTGTTACTCGGAGGTTTTCGGTTCGCTGAAATCGAATATGACATGAAAAGTGATCTCCGAAGTATCCCGGTGCCCAAGATATATACTGTTTACATCTTCTCCTGGAGTTGTCCCTAATATCGTTATACTGTTAGTCAAAACTCTATATACGAGGGGGTTTTTGATGTAGCTTAAAACGAATATCACATGGAAAGTAATGTCCGGAGTACCTGGTGCCCAGAATGCCTTCTGTTTGCCTCGTCTCCTGGAGTTTTCGGTAACTTTATTAAATAATTAGTCAAAACGCAATAATCGGGGGTTTTTGGGCTCGTTTAAAATGTATATAATATTGAAAGCGACTTTTTTTAAATTAGTGCTTCAGATTCAGTTGGTACCTGTAATAATTTGTTTTCAGCGAACCAAAAAACCCCCGAGTGTTGTGTTTTGACTAATTAAATAACGATATTAACGAAAACTCCAGGCGACGACGTAAAACTTAATTATCCTGGGCAGAAGGTTCTCCGAAGATCACTCCACCGATCCCAAAAACCCCCTGGTATCAAAATTGAACTCATGGGCAACAAAAAATAGTTTTTTTTGAAATGCACTTTAAGAATGCATTTTTTGTCTGAATAGGTGCCCTTTTCCAAGGGAACAAAGTTTTCTGACCATCTCACGAATCGAATACAAAAAAAAATCAGTCCTGCCGTTTAAATTTCGAAGGTTTAATACTTCAATTAGCTCGGCAATCAAAAAAAATTGTTTCAATTAAGGAAGAAAGGGGCAATCCTCAAAACTACGATACGCTACAAATACGAAGAGGGGAATGGTGGCTAAAAGGGCTGAAATAGAACCACAATACTTTTCTTTCCATTGGAGGAGTAAAATAACGAATTCTGAATTTTGTTATTGCTTGAACGCTCGTTTACGTAATAAATTCCGTAGAGAATATCTTGATAATAATTGAGATTACCACTTTGCGATTTCTTAGGTGAGGTGCTAAGATTGCATAGCTGGACGCTCCCTGAGAGGTGGCGCTTGCATATTTCTACCAGTCTAATTTGATAATTAGCGGTACAACAAGATTACAAGACGGTGGATGATTTGAATCAAAATGTGGTATAGAAAAAAGTAAACGAAGCTTTCTACGCTATCTTTGACAGAGGAGTAAGTATCAGTAACATTTAACAGATAACATTTTTCAGTAAGTAGATATACAATAATATACCTATTTTTCAGTCTAAGATCTACTCTTAAGAGGAAACATCCCCAAATAAGTCTGTACGATTAATGGAAAAAACAGAACACACTTTTAGACAGAGAAACAAGCGAAAGCATAAGAAATACATTTAAGGTGGAAAGTATTAATGACTGGGTGCTAAAGAGAAAAAAAGAGTGGAATGAGCATATTAGTAGGATGGATAATGGATGAGTTTTGAAAATAGCTTGAGATAAATCACCAGAAGCGGAGGCAGTCCCAGGAAAAGATGGAGCGATAATCTAGAGAAAGAGGAAGGTGGATGAAGATCAAAAAGGCCATCAAAAAGACCATTTTTTGTTTATATGGCTATATGTAAAACTAAAAAGACAACCTTCGTATAAAGTTTTAGACATCACACATAACGAAAAAAAATATTATTAAAAGGCTAAACGATGTTAAGACATACATTAAAATACTATTAAAACCTGTATCTTTATAAGTACAGTTATGAAACTAATTTAAGTATACATATTCTTTTTAAATGCTCATCGATTATTTATTACTAGAAAGTTCTCACCATTTAAAACATTTACACCAACACAATAAAAACAATACTCCATTCATTCAATAAACATCTATCCTCAATATAATTCATAATATTAGGAAATAGAAGAAAATAGTATCTAATTTTTAAGTACCGGTTTTAATTACCAAATAATTGTCAAAAAAACAAATTATAAAATGTGCAAAAAATAATCACAAAGGTTGTGTCGATTCGCGATAAAGGCGATGTTGCCGGCGAACGAAAGCAATCCCTGTTATATAGTGTAACTCAAGGGTCGGTCTTGGGCCCAATATTGTTCCTCATTTATATAAACGATTTGGCATATCCTCAAAAAAACGTGTTTGTACTACAAAGAAAATGTGTCCGCTTAATACCTGGACTTGGTTACAGACTGTAGCAACTCCTTTAAAGCCTTTAACATTCTGACCTTACCTTGGGTGTCCGTGGAAGTAGTGTTATGGGTCTCGTTGAAGTAGTCTTTCGGGAGTAATGATATTAGAAGTGTTCGTAGGAGGTCTGATGTTAGGTAACAGACACCATACACTTGGGTTTACTTGGATTGGTGTCACGGGTCTCGCTAGAGGAATCCTTCTGTAGGCCAGAAGTCTTCGTAGGTCTAGTGTAAGTAACAGATACATACTTGGGTTTCTTTGACGGGTCTCTGGAGGCATGATGTCAGAAGTCTTCGTGAGAGGTCTGGTGTTAACATAACAGACACTATACACTTAGTAGGCTTCCTGGGTGTCCGTCGAAATGGTATCATAGGTCTTGATTGAGGAGTTCTTTTGAAGAATTGGCTGAGGATTGCACTCACTGATGTTCGTGTTATGGGAGCTTGTGATTCGAGACTGTCTTGTAATACTGCTGTTGTCGGATCGCTCAAAATCTCCAGAGGAAAAGAAGACTACTAATTTAAACTGCCGTAGTTAATTTAAAACCGGTCTTCTTCTTTATATTACGCCGACTCCTTTCGAAGTTTGGCGATCCTGATAGCAATTGTGGCGTTGGAAACTGCAGCTCGAAAGATTTCTATAGACGAGCCGTAAAACTAGCTTCGCAGGTCCTTCAATTGTGAGTTCTAGCGTATCCCTATTGATCTTTTGCGCTGTAGCTTGCCCTCCATTATGAGTCGACGCAGTTCGTATCTTTCACCTTTTAACACATGACCCAAGTACTGTTTATTTTCTCTTTGATGGTGTTTAGCAGTTCTTTTTGTTTATCCATGCGCTTAAGTACTTCGTCGTTGGTTACCTTTTGTGTACATACAATTCGCAACATTCGTCTGTAGACATACATCTTGAAGGCCTCTACTCTTTTTTCTGTTTGTTGGTCCGTTGTCTAACTTTCGCATCCAGAGAAAAGAATGCTTTCATACATATAAGTGTTTTGCTAGCTTGGTTGATCCTTGGTAGTATTTCTTATTAGTTATTAAAAAAATTAAAAATATCTTGACTCTTTGAAATGACCATTTATCATTTATTTATATTTTTCATTATTTTTTATTAGACGCTTTATTTCAATTTGCTTTCAGTGTCACAACATATAATCGCTGTCTGTAATTATCGTAAAGTTGTTTTAAAAATATAAATATCGTTTTTGCGTTAAACAATTTTTATTGATTTCTTCAATTACTTAAAGAACTTTGACTATTAACATAGATTCCAGTAAAATTTGCAAAAGGAAATATCCACTTATTTAGACTTGACATACTCTTATCTTCATCTATTTACAATTCAATGCATAAATTATACATGGAATATGTGCCGTGTATTTACAAAAAGTTTTGTCTATATATTCTTAATAATAAACATCGAGTAAAATTTATGATAATGTAAATGTACTGTATTATAATTTATTCGGTTATAGAAATAGATTTATTGGTTTAAAGAAGTTTCAAAAGTACAGGGTGTTCCATTAAGCTTAGGAAAATTTATATCTTACTATATGTACTTATAGATCGCCCAACGAAAGTTTGTGACAGCCACGTGGCCTCTCGTTCAATGCGCAGTGGTTTGGTTACGAGCGTTACGATAACAACGACCGTTCTGAAAGCTTGTCAGTGTGGTAGCTGGAATGGTTTTGTAAACTGTATTTAGCTACGAATATGCTGAGAGAGTTTCTGAGTTGTTTTTTAAATGTATGTATTTTTTTAGTTTAAAGTGGGCAGTAACAAGTTTATATAAAATAAATTCTTCTTAATTATGTTAGCATCGTACATTAAAAATTAATTTAAGATGTATAATATATTTTTATTTCCGTCCGCCACTGATAGAAAGACTCCGCCTACCTGCGCCGACTAACACGTGGCTGTCCCAAACTTTCGTTGGGAGACCTATATGTCTCAATTTATGATCGCAATATTATTTTATTGCAAAATCATTTGTTTGACATCGTAAGGTGGCGCAGTTGATATCTCATATATTTAAACGATCAATCCCTACTTAATTAAGTAATATGATGCCACCGTAAGGTGGCGCAGTTGATATCTAATTTTACAAAACACACAAAAAACAGGTACATTCTTATTAGTTAAGTATTCAAAATTTTTTTGAGGAATGAGTTCAGTCTATTTTCAGAAAGGGTGGTTTTCTAAAGTACCTACTTACTAAAAATTAATAACTATACACTTATTCCGGGTAGCTGTATAATCATGGGCAGAACGAAGTAAAGTAGTTTATGGAGCGATTAAATAAAGAAAATGTCTAATTACACAAGTCTACAAAAAAAAGTTGTATGTATTTTACATGGGACACATGTTTTCCAAAGTAATATTGCTTCCTGAACACAATCCGTTGTCAGATTTGATCCATCACCCTTCAGTCTTTAGCAAATTGCTAAAACCTTGAAAAAACTTAAGACATTTGAGGTTTTGTCGAATTGTACATGCAACACATGTTTTTCTTAGTGATTTTTCTTTCTGAACTTGCATCCATCATCACATTTGGTCCCTCAGCCTTGATTCTATAGAAAAATAAAGACTTTAGATCCTTTGGATCTGTATCAACCAACCAAGAGACAGCTGGAAGCCTGGGTCCCCTACTCTTTAGGTGGAAACGTATCACAAGGTTGGTAGGATTGCGGATGGTAGATAGCTACATGCAGCTATTTATAAACACGAGTAACAGAACGACGGTAGCTGTTGTGGTCACCATCTAACCCTTAGAAAGCATCCGATGGTAACGCCAGGCGTCCATCTACCCTAATTTTTCATGTATGATATTCCATCCACCCTTCAAGCGACCATACAGCGTCCTAGAGTGCGGTTCCACTTTAAGATATCTCAAAATCCTCACAGAATAGAGCAATTCTGCGTCCAGATGTGCATCGAAAACCATCGGAAATGGTGAACATGAGCTATTTATAAACGCGAGTAACAGAACGACGGTAGCCGCTGTGGTCACCATTTAAACCTTAGAAACCATCCGATGGTAACGCCAGACGTCCATCTACCCTAATCAGTCATGTATGATATTCCATCCACCCTTCAAGCGACCATTCACCATTCTAGAGTACGGTTCCACTTTAAATTATCTCAAAATCCTCACCGAATAGAGCAATTCTTCGGAGAAGTATAGTTAGATTTTCGAGTAAAAAGTTGATTACATTAAAATTTTTGCCAAAACTGAAATTATTGAATCAGAAAATTTTTAGAATTTCCATGATTGGATCTCCATACAAGTATTAAAAACTCAGAGGACATGATTATAAAAACAATTCAATTTAATTCATTTGGTTTTCAAAAATAAACCTACTCGTGGGTGTAGGAAATGGCTGAGGTGGTCGAGACTTGATTTTTGTACACCATCCAAAAATATCATATGTTTGTCCATGAAACATTTATTTAACAAATTTGGTTTATTTTTACTCTTTACGATATGCTTAAAACATATTGTCTGTTATTAGTAGTAGGTTTACTATTAAATATTTATGTTAATTAAATGAAATTTATTTATTTTTATTCTGTAATTATTGTATATTTATTCCAATTAAATAAACGGTAAAATATTGAAGGTTTTACCTACTAATATAAGACACAATGTAAACTATACTTCTCTTCAGAAAAAAATTACGTGAAATCAAGACATAATGACAAACCTCAACTAACCTCTTAGGCATCTGTGACTTAAATGGTTTAAGGCGCTACCGGATGTGAGACTCTTTCGATTTCTATTTAATTTCAATTCTTGTTTGTCTAATTTCTAAATTAAAAAAATTTATAATGTTAGTCGTTCCACTGTAAACAAAGCCACCAACGATTTCTTAAGGCCGAATCTTATTACTGACGACCGCATATAGCCAAAATTTGAAAAAACGTAAAATGATAAAAAGACATCAGTGTTATGAGAAACAAAAGGTGCTGGAATGCAATGAAGGAAGATTAATGCAAAAAGCTTGAATGGCTGACCGTTACTAGGCTTCCGGATCTCCCCTCGAATCGGTAAGACTCTTGTGTAATAAGCTCCTTGTAGCACACTCTGGGCACAGTCAAGCTGGGAGAGGGCCTGAGATTCCTCGTCATCTTACGGCTAATAATTACATCAATAAACCCAAGCAAAGGCGTAAGGTAACGTACTGATGTACTAAATGCCTACGTGTTAAGTTGGTCGCAAATAGTCCCCTGGGAGCCAGAAGCCATAGGGAGGTGGCAATGGCCCAGAAACCACAAGCCGAAAGGCAAGTGAGGAAGGGTAGGTTTAAGGGCAATTCGGAGATATTAACCTAATGTCGAACGAGGAAACCATTCGGGTACCTTAAAGAACAAGGTTCGGAGACTTGCGAAGGAAGGTCTCGAGTTTGCAAATGCAATCCGCCAGGTGATCAGAGACAACTCCAGGAAGTCTCTAGAAAATGGTTATAGGATGATGGAAAACAAGAGAGAGAAGAAGGATAAATCAAAGCCTACAGCACAGGTAACTCCGAAGCAGAGAAGACAATAGCCCAGCACCTCCAAATAAGCGACAAAAGTATACCTCCCGACGTAAACCTTAAAAAAAGAAATATCCAGGGAAGGACTTTTAACGAGGCCTAAACAGCTGTAAGGTTGGCAGTGGTAGAAGCTGAATACCTAGAAAGAAAGCTAGAAGCTACAAAGCTGAAGAAGTAGAATCGGCGATTGAAAATGCACTGGTGGAAATACCGGAAGATGAGGCTAGGTTTTCTAAGGACAGGTCTAGACATTCTGGGTGTTCACAATAGATCTGTAAAGGTTGTAGTGATACAGACTAACAGCCAACCCAAGGAGTATCTTTCTATCTATCTATTTATCTATCTAGGCGATACGAAGTTCGTCGAGTCTGCTATATATGTTATTTAACGTTACTAACTATAATGGATACCTATTCCGATCATTGCTAAAATATTTTTCGTTTATAATTATTTAAATTCAACAGACTATACTAAATGTATTTTGAAAATTAGAATTAGAATGATTTGTGGTGCCAAATAACTGAAAACCAACATATGCAGAACGACACGACAATCTATAAATTCGTTCCAATAGACTTACTTACAATATTTTCGTGACCATAATTTTATCAAAGGAATAAATTATCTCTAACTGTTTATTACCCAATTGTACCACATATCAATGTCACTATCAGATAGCTTAGCTAAGAAAGCACGCCAATGCACTCCCGTGTGACCGATATATGTTCGTTATTATTAAATTTATTACTGTTTGTGAAATTTAATAACGGGTGTTTCGCGATATTTTTTTAATAATTTTATATTAGGTGTAGATTTTTGTATAGAAAAACATATAATCAATTCTATTAAATTGCTGTTTCTGTGTTATTTTTGGATATATCAATTAAGGATATCCTTGATAAATTAAAACATCACCAATAATATTTTGTAACTACTTTTTGATTATATGTCGGGGGCGTTAACGTTATTAAATATACCACTTTACTGTCTAAAATACACCAGGTGCAGAAGTGGTTGGGCTTGACACAGAGCCCACCGACTAATGGTGGAAAAGTAGTCAGAAGAACCTGCTACCAAACCAAAACCCAACTAATCCTACGAAGAGGATGACCGTCCCTTCGAACCAGTGGAGCTAGAATCCACAAGAACCCTGAAGAAGCTGAGCAGTCAAAGAGACCCATACTCACTAAGATGTGAATTTAATAAGCAAAACTCAGCGTACACTACATTTTTGGATATTACATTTGCTTTGTAGATGCAACACCTGTTTTCCGTAGTAAGATTCCCTTCTAAATCTTTCATTAGATTTGGTACGTCAACAATGAAATATGCTTTAGAAAAATAAGGACTTTTGATACTGGCTAAATTTGTACACGCGACATGCAGTACTATGTACAATACACCAGGTGGTAAAGTGTTTGCGGTGGACGCAGAGCCCACTAAATAATAGTGGAAAAGCAGCCAGAATAAGCTGCTACCAAACCCAACCATCCAAGATCCAGCTACACTGGCTTTGCTCAAACTAATTTCCTATGGATATAAGAGGGGTTCTGAGAGTGAGAGTTGTTCTTGCTGAAGAGACTCCGACGAAGAGAGCTTCCCGACACCCTGAACAAGCTGAGTACCCAAAAACACCAAGACTCAGGGCTCAGCACGTTCAGGGTGACGACAGAGCTGCAGCTCGAATGGTGAGGAGAGAGAGTCATCCTCTTCGTTGGAGTCTGTAAGTTTAAGGTGTTCAAGAAACTGTGGTCTAGGCAAAATTTGCATTTCAGCCTGCAGAACAACTTCTCTTGCAACAGCAGGGAATTAGATTTAGCACAGTTTCTGGTTTTTTGGTGCTGGTTCTTACGTGGTTGGGATTGGTAGCAGACCCTGCTGACTTTCAGCGTAGGATCACTCCTTCAGCCTGTGTTCTTCACGAAAGTCAGCCAAAACTTTTTTGAAATATTGTAGAAAATTTAATCTACATTTCCAAAAATGTATTGTTCAGTTGTATGGCTTTAATTCTATGCTTACCACATCACATTTGAGTAAACATTTGGTTTTCGTTAAGGGCTTGTTCGGTGTGACGGGAGGGCTGTGGCTCCACTGGTGAGGAGATGGGAACTGTTCAAGAAACTTTTGCCTCGACAAAACTTGCAAAGAGCAGAGCATTTAAGCCTTGCAGAACAACTGCCAATCCCACAACTTCTCTGGTAACCGTAAGAAATTAGTTTGAGGAAAGTTTGGGCGCTGGTTTTTGCGTGGTTGGGATTGGTAACAGCCCCTGCTGGCACCCTTTCGGTTGACTCTGTGTCTACCCAAACAATTTTTGCACCAGGTGGTAGGACAGATGACCTATAGGGGTGTTAAGCACCAGTTTGTTGGGTTGTGGGTGATTGACCTTACGTAACTCAGAATCTGTTGGACCTACAAAGCTGCAGTTGGCCTCAAATTGTAGGCAATTTAAACTACTTAAAAAGACGTTTAGCATGTCTTTTTTAGAAACGCATTGATTAGTAGATACAAGCCAAAAATTGCAATAACTGCGAAAATTACGAAGTTTTTCGGTCCATCCGTTTTTCTGTCAAAAAAATCGTAAAATATTTGAAAAAATAGTTAACAGTGGTAAAAAATGTTAAGAAAAGCGTAAATAACGGCAAAAGAATTCTCAAGCCAACCTATTAAATAACTCACTCACCTCTCCTTTGGAATTTAAGAACATCCGGTTGACTTGTACTCCAATCTTGTTGCAAATTCTTCAACGAATTTGCAAATTCTCTTTTTTTACCATTTTTATCATTCAACTCAGGTTGCGAACACGATAATCTCACCGCTCTAGGTTTTACTATCACTCGAGGAGGCGATCGCCTCTCCGGAGAAGAACTTCCGAAACTATAACTAGATTCCCGATCCGGTGTAACAGTAGAAATACTGTCATCTCTCCAATTAACTTCTGAAACCACTGGCGAAAAATGTACACCTTTAGAATTTAATGAATCGTTGAAACTTTTAACAGAAGGTACTGTTTTTTCCTCAGCATCTGATAATCCACTGGTACTTGTACTTGATTTTATAATACTACCTTTTCTTGTAATATTTTGTGAAGATTTTGTTCGTTCATCATCATAAACATCAGATGTGTCTTCTTGTTGTACATCAGATAAATTAGGAGTACTTACAACGTTTCGTTTTGAAGAAAAAATTATTGAAACTGGTTCTTCATCCATTACAAAACATTCTTGTAAGTTTTGTATACTGTTTACTAAGCTTTGTTCGGAAATAGCTTTTAGAACCTTCTTATCAAATTCCACTATAGGACTTTTAGGTAATTTAGGTTTATTTTTATTATATAAACTATATTCATCATCACTTAAATCCACTCTATTAGTCATAGCTTCAGCATAGCTTCCTTCACGTTTATAATCATTATTTGCCATAGCTTCAGCATAGCTACCTTCTCGTTTATAATTACTCATATCTTCTTCTTCTTTTATTGTTGGTTCATTACAATCTCCGAATTGAAAATCGGCGAGATTCCAATTTTTCACCGCTACTGACGTACTTTCACTAATAACTACGTTTTTATCAAATTCTACGAGAATATTTAAATTTTTCGGCACACTAGATACACAAATGTTACCAGTTTGATTTTCTTGACTGTCTACGTAGTTCAAGTTTGGTTCGCTGCAAGATGATGATTTAAAATTAGACGATCGGCCGCATTCCCGATTCGAATCTAAATTTAAAATTTTCGTTGACACGACGGAGATGTCGTTGATGGGTCGTTGTTTTTTGTTTTTAATGAAAATATCTATCAATTGGGATGATTTTAGGTTGTCCAAGTCACGGTCTTTAAAAATCGTCAAATCTTGATAACTCACACCAAAGTTACCATTGAAGTTCTGAAAAAAAAAATAAATAATTTAATGATTTTTATAAAAATCAAAGTAACATAGGAAACAAATTGTAAATTGTAATTGGGTTTGTAAGCACTTGATAATAGTTCCAAATTATTTCGTATTTTAACGCACAGGGTCAAAGGTTCAAGAAGCTTAAGATGACCATATTGTTATTAGAACACCCCATGGCCACCTGATGCGCTCTAACCTGGCTCTGGACGTCATCTCCGAGGGTTTTCCAGACACATTCTACGCGTTGCTGGGCGGGGCCTAGAGTTAGGGGAAAGTATACTTGTATACTTACAGCTCAACAGATATAACTGCAACTTTCAAGGTCAATTCATCGATAGTGGGAGGAGCCGAGAGTCAGTTGCATTTAAGCGCCCGATGCGTAAACATCCGTATACTTAACATTGTACTTCAATTCTAGTGCGTTTGCTACGTTGTCAGATCACTTCGTAAATCGTGAAGTAGTTATTGTTTGTTGAATTTTCATATTAAAAACTAAGAGGTGAAATAATTTTTTATTAAAATGAATCGCGTAAGTGCCGTAAAAAATCGGATTCTGAGTGCACAAGCTAGTGAAATTATATACTCGGTTTTAAAATTTACGCAACAGGAAGCAGAAGGAAATGTTCTTCTTATACCTCTAAAATAATATTCGATTAGGCATCACCGCATCAACCAACGTCTGTTGTGTCCGGTCGTGTCAAATCGTCACGGTTGCAGTTATAGTTTATCCAAAACCAATTGAATGGGCGTGGTCAACGCGCTGTTCGAATTTCCAAGAATTCTCTTCAAGGGCGTATAAGGTGTGAGACGGGGAGTTAAATGCAAAATTAAATAGAAATTTTGCTAGGTTCGTGCATATAATGACGTTCTTTTGAGTTTCCCCTGGTGAAATCATAAAAATAATTCCTATCCAAGTGGGTCTAGTTATACTATATATCTGTTTAGCTGTACACAAAAGCGTTTTGAGCGTTAGGAAAAGAGTGAAAGGTCGCTCGGCAAAGTTCGGAGGTCCAGCCGGAGATTATTCTCGTCAATTTGACAGGAGTGGATCACCTATTTCAGGGGAGGAGTTACCCATGAATGAATGTATAAAATTATGAGACGATTTCGGTTCGTATTGTCTCTGGAAAAATCTTGGGTACGGTTCAGCGTCAGGTTAGGGCGCACCAGGTGTCCGTGGGGTGTTTGCCGATGTCATATTTAATTTCAGCGCCCCAAGAAACTCCCCGTAACGATTGTAGGTTCATCTTTTTCAATTGTGTCTGGGAAAACCTCGGGATGACGTTCAGAGCCAGGTTAGGGCGCACCAGGTGTTGGGGGGGTCGTTTTTTACATAAAATTCGGATTCAGCGCACACAAAATGCCTCCAAAGCAAAGAAGATGAAATATAACTTAAGTCTAAAATGAGAAATATAATAGAACCTTACCTCATGTAAAACATCTCCATCATAAGCAGAAAATCCAACATAAGAGTTCCTCTTTTCCGGAAAACTTTTCATATTATATACTTTAATTTCATCCTTAATTTTAAAACTATTGGTGCTAGAAGATTTCGTTAAATGATCACTATATCCACTATCTTCGCTCAAGTTCTCAGCAGAAACTTTATCTTTCAGTATCTTGTTATTAACAGGTAAACTTTCAAAACTCCTCCACGGTTTCAGATTATCGAAAGATCTTGAAATATCGATAACATCACTTTCGCTGGTATCAGATCCGGATGATCTGTTGTTATTATACAACAAGCTGTCGTTGCTACGTTGTCTTCTAGTGGGTATATCGATTTTCAACGTTTTGTAATAATCAGTTTCATCTTCGGTGCTATCACTTTTCGGACTATTTAAACTGTCAGGACTAAGGTTGTGCTTTCTGATATTAGCTTCTAAAGAATCGAAGCTGTATTGTGAATAAATACTCGGAGAGCTTGGACACGTTTCTTGGCACTGTTTTTCAAGTGTTTCAAATTGTAAAAGACTACTAGAACGACTAAGAGAATTCAAGTCATCATCAGTGTTTGGCAAATTTAGGAAAAAATCTTGTTTTCTCCGTTTGGCAGGGCAAGCTAATTCGCGATCCGAATCGCAATCTGCATCATCTGAAAGAAAAAAACAACATTATTATATCATTTCATAAAAACAGAACATATTTCGGTTTATTTAACATTTTTTTGATTTCGCTGCTATCAATAGGTTTGTTCCAATAGACCAAAGAACCATTCTAGAACCGTCCGGCAATTGCGCAGTAGACGAAATCTCGATGCCTTTGATGTACTGAGCTGTTTCGTGACAGATCTAGAACGGTTTTTTGATCAGTTGGAATCAGTTAGAACAGACCTATATGATTACAGTAGACATTAAAATACGATATGGTAAGTTTCTCAATTTCTTTTAATTCAAAATGTAAAAACATATCATATTTATTTCCTTAAGCAGAAACAGTAATATTTCTTAATATATTTTTTATATCAATACACTTTATTATCCATTAAAATATAATTTTTGTAAAAACAATTTTTTTAAATGGTGTAATTTCCCATGGGATCGCCAGCTACCATAAAATCTTACGTAATATCAACAAAACATAAATGTTATCCAAAGCATTTCCCTTTGGATAAATAATTTATGTAATATAAAAGTATGCTTAATTTAACCTTCAAAAGACATGGACAAATTTGATAGCTATCGAACTATTAGTATATGAGATAGATCATTTTGAGTGTAGCAATTTTTGTTAGTTTGAACAAAAAGGATTAGAAATAATTTCGTGCATCAATAAAGAATTGCTTTTTGGGAAAAAAAACTGTTGAAACCAAGACTTGACTTTGCACCAGGAAAAAACTGTTTACAGTGGACTCTGCAGGAGGCGAAGCGAAGTAGTACGGAATGACTCTCTACATTTTCGTGCTCAGTCAACTTTGATCAACTTAGTGATTAGAGCAGTGTTCGCTTTACGAATTGCCTCTCTACACTTGACTTTGCACCAGGAAAAAACTGTTTACAGTGGACTCTGCAGGAGGCGAAGCGAAGTAGTACGGAATGACTCTCTACATTCTCGTGCTCAGTCAACTTTGATCAACTTAGTGATTAGAGCAGTGTTCGCTTTACGAATTGCCTCTCTACACTTGACTTTGCACCAGGAAAAAACTGTTGAGAGTGGACTCTGCTGGAGGCGAAGCGAAGTAGTACGAAATGACTCTCTAGATTCTTGTGCTCAGTCAACTTTGATTAACTTCGTGATTAAAGCAGTGTTCGCTTTACGAATTGCCTCTCTACACTTGACTTTGTACCAGGAAAAAACTGTTGAGAGTGGACTCTGCAGGAGGCGAAGCGAAGTAGTACGAAATGACTCTCTACATTCTAGTGCTCAGTCAACTTTGATTAACTGCGTGATTAAAGCAGTGTTCGCTTTACGAATTGCCTCTCTACACTTGACTTTGCACCAGGGAAAACTGTTTACAGTGGACTCTGCAGGAGGCGAAGCGAAGTAGTACGGAATGACTCTCTACATTCTCGTGCTCAGTCAACTTTGATCAACTTAGTAATTAGAGCAGTGTTCGCTTTACGAATTGCCTCTCTACACTTGACTTTGTACCAGGAAAAAACTGTTGAGAGTGGACTCTGCAGGAGGCGAAGCGAAGTAGTACGAAATGACTCTCTACATTCTAGTGCTCAGTCAACTTTGATTAACTTCGTGATTAAAGCAGTGTTCGCTTTACGAATTGCCTCTCTACACTTGACTTTGCACCAGGAAAAAACTGTTGAGAGTGGACTCTGCAGGAGGCGAAGCGAAGTAGTACGGAATGACTCTCTACATTCTCGTGCTCAGTCAACTTTGATTAACTTTGTGATTAAAGCAGTGTTCGCTTTACGAATTGCCTCTCTACACTTGACTTTGCACCAGGAAAAAACTGTTGAGAGTGGACTCTGCAGGAGGCGAAGCGAAGTAGTACGAAATGACTCTCTAGATTCTTGTGCTCAGTCAACTTTGATTAACTTCGTGATTAAAGCAGTGTTCGCTTTACGAATTGCCTCTCTACACTCCCGTGCTCGGTCAAATTCGCGAGTAGTGTGGTGATTGCTATACACTCGTGCTCGGTTAAGAGGCGAAGCTAAATAGTACGATATGCCTCTCTACAATCTCGTGCTCGGTCAACTTTGATCAACATCGTAAGTAGTGTAGTGTTCGATTAACCAAATGTTTCTCTACACTCTCGAACTCTGTCAACTTCGCTAATAGTGTAGTGGACGCTTTAAGAAGGGCCTAAATACACTCTCGTGCTCGGTTAAGAGGCGAAGATAAATAGTACGAAATGCCTCTCTACAATCTCGTGCTCGGTAAAGTTGCTCAACTTCGTAAGAAGTATAGTGTTCGCTTAACCATGTGCCTCTGTACACTCTAGTGCTCTGTTAACTTCGCTAATAGTGTAATGGACGCTTTAAGAAGGGCCTCTCCACATTGTCGTGCTCGGTCAGCTTTGATCAATTTCGTGAGTAGTGTAGTGTTCGCTTTACAAAGTGCCTCTATACTCTTGTGCTCGTTCAAATTCGCGAGTACTGTAATGGACGCTTTAAGAAGGGCCTCCCTACACTCTCGTGCTTGGTTAAGAGGCGAAGCGAATATTACAAAAGGCATCTCTATATTCTCGTGCTCGGTCAACTTTGGTCAACTTCGTAAGTAGTGTAGTGTTCGCTTTACGAAGAGCCTTTCTACACGCTCGTACTCGGTTAAATTCGCGAGTAGTGTAGTGGGCGCTTTACGAAGTGCCTCGCTACACTCTTGTGCTCGGTTTAGAAGCAAGCGAAGTAGTACGAAGTGCCTCTCTACACTATCGTTCTTGGTCAACTTTGCGAGTAGTGTATAGGGTGTTTAAGCATATTAGAAAGAAAAGCCATTACTGCTTTGATCTTTTTCTTTCTCGCACTGGGAAAGCGGACTTAAATGGGGACATACACTCTAAGTATTATATGCTTTCAACAATTTTTATCATAACTAAAAAGACATTCGGATCTTTTTTTTATATCTGGTAGATTAACTTTTTTATATTTCTTATCAATTATTAATTTAGTCATGCAGTAAATAGATTATAAATTGAAATGTAATAAAGTGAATAAAATACCAATAAAAATGATAAAATGTGCGTGAAATTACAAATGGGTGCTATAGTGATCCATAAATAAAAGCAATATTAGCATGCTGTAACATTGTAGATATTACATGAAAATAAAAGCTAGAAAATTTACTTTTTTTTTAATTAAACTTCGTATATTTACTAATACCTGAATCTCGGCAACGGCTTAAGATTTTTATGAAATTTAATATTCAGAGTGTTTCGAATGCGATAAATCGATCTAGCTAGGTTTCATTATTAAAAAACGTCGTTATCAGAAACTTCTACAATTCTATTACATATTATTTTTTAATTGGAAGCAATTTACTGCTTTATCGATGCAGCAACACTACAGCTACTTCGGTAGATGGCGTTTGAGGTTAGACCAAGAAAATCAATATTATTGATAAAATATGTGTCTTTTTTAAAGACCTTTTCGGTAATGTTAATAATCAAGTGTTTATTAAAAGTGCCTAAATGAAGTTTGAATATAACGATTACAAAGAATCTAGCTTCATGAAGTCTCAAGAACACTTCGAAGAAAATCGTCATCAGTTCAGGTTTGTTAAACTTTTCAAACAAACTTTCATAAAAATGATCAGGTTTCCGTTCGTCCCACACGTGCTGCTTACAAGTCTTGACTAACAATATACGAACAGAAAAGTCTTATGACTTAGATGCTTCACAAGCAAAACTCGGTCATCCACGTAATATTTAATCTTGTTGTTTGCTAGATCAAATTTTTTAGATCGGTTTATCATTCATTAAAGCTTTCGAAAAGTAGTTGGCACTAAAAAAGCGTTACAAAAATTAATAACGGAACTTCTGATTGCCTCTCTATTTTTTTGCTGCTTCCATTTTTGAGTAAGCTATCGCTTCTTCTGCTTGTCTTTGCTTCGCTCATTCGCTGATGTCACTTTTGAGTTGGTATAATAATCATGCGAAGAATATTTTTACTTCAACTTTTTTTTACTTTGATTGCATCACATAAAAGATGAATAAATTGATAGAAAGGATAAAAAATTATGTGACTAGGTATACCGAAACTTGAGCCAGACAGACCCAGACAGCTCTTACTCATGAAATTTAACTGGTTTTGAAAACAGCTTTAAACGGCTTTTAAATAGCTTTAAACAGCTTTTAAACATCTTTAAAGGGCTTTTAAACAGCTTTTAACAGCTTTTAAAAAGCTTCTTTAAAGGGCTTTTAAACAGCTTTTAAAAAGCTTTTAAAAAACAAAACTTTGCATTTCTGCTTAAAATCTGTTTAAGCTCTTTAAAGTTATATAAAGCTGTTTAAAGCGGTTAAAACTGTTTAAAAGCTGTTTAAAGCTATTTAAAAGCTTTTTAAAGCTTTTTTCAAAGTAATATTGTATATTTTTTTTGTGAATGATTATAAATCGATATTAAATTTGTTAAGCATTGATTTTTAATCATATTTTCTTTAAATTTGTTATTTTTTACCCTAATTTGATTTTTTTACTTTCAGAATGAAAGTTGCAAAGTAAGCAAAAATTTAGCTTTACAGAGTTTATGAATAATAAAAAATGACCTAATTATAATACTACAAAACTAATTTAAAGAACATTAATTACACTCTGACCTGCCAATTTCGAGTTAATTAGTACATAACTTAATTTTTAAGCGACCTTATTAATAATCTGGTTTTCTGTTAATAATTTCATTATTTATAATAAAAAATTATATGCAAACAAAATCTTGGATCGTAGGTAATTGTATTTTTGGAAACTGTGCTAAAAAGTGGAGCTACAAGAAAATTAACATAAATCATTTCGAGTGGTTCATCTGTCACTAGGTTAGGTATGTGTGAAGGTGCATTACGTTTGGTTCATTTCTTTAACAAGTATGTTTATTTAATTGTTGCTACCTTCATTCTTCGTAAAATAATGGAAACCAGGAATATCGCATCTTGATCAAACATTGTTTATCATGGTAAAAACTGAACAATCAATAAAATGGTTGAAAAATGACACACTGCCCAGGAACTAAAGGAGAACAACGTGGAGCAGTTGGCAACTGACCTTAGTTTATCATAGAAAAATCATCTTCAGCGATGAGGCCCATTTCTAGATAAATGGGTAAGTTAACAAACAAAATTGTCGAATTTGGGATGATACTAGCCCACATCAGATCCAAGGGCGTCCAATGCATGCCAAAAATGTCACTATTTGTGGAGGATTTTGAGCTGGAGGCGTCATCAGTCCAAATTTCTTTGAGGACGACGTTGGCTAGGCTATCACTGTCAACAGTCGATGATTACCAGCTTCTTTTGGCCTGACTTCGATGATCTGAATACCAACGACATGTAGTTTTAACAGGACAGTGATACGTGCCACAATGGATATTTTGCACGAACGATTTAAGAGCATGATCATCACGTTAGTCTGTATGTATGTCTGTCTGTCTGTCTGTTTGTCTGTCTATAAACACATCTCCTTCGTTATTAGAAGGGCGAGAGACACAAACTAGATGTCAAATTAAAGCTCTTTGCCGAAAGATGTCGTTAAAGTTAAGAATTTTTTTATAATTTCCGGTTCAACAGTTATAACCAAAAGAAGTAGTGTAAAGTCGTATGGGATGAAAACAGTAAAGCCACTTAGCTTTCCTCGTCGCGTTATCTGTATTAAAACTTATTAATCTACAACAACAAACTTACCGAAAAAAAAATTTCACCACAAACACACAAAAAGTTATTAGTTTTATAAAAACATTCAGCGTTCTAAAGTGTTTTTTAAACTGAAGTATCTAAATTTAAAATATCCTATAGAAGAGGTTGAACTTGGAAAAAAATAGCTTGTAAAGTTGCCAATTGTTTTTAATTAGCTTAGTGCGTTCAATGCCAATTTAAATAAAAATAAATAAATCGTAATAAAAATTGTGCTAAAGAATATAAAGGTTAAAAAATTTTGTTTAACTTACATTATCATCAATCATTTTCCTGGTTTTAGTATGAAAGGAAAGACAGGAAAAATGTTAATAAATACGATTTTTTTATCATATAGTGTAAATATACCTTAAGGAATAATAATAAACATTACATATCAATAAATACCTTTTAAAAGAGTCATGTAAAGGTGCCAATCCGCTATGTGAGACAGAGAGGGGCGACCGAGACACGCCACGGAGACATTGTAGTAGGTAGACCGTCAGCCAAGCTTAATTATTATTTATAACATACTTTGCCATTATTGTTAGTTATAGGAAAAGGTAAGTTTCGTTGGCCTGAAGGGTTGCGTAAAATAAATGCCAAAAAAAAGTCTTCAATTTTCGATTGTTCAATGGAAAACATGCGAGGTCTGTATAGAAGTCATCAAACTTATTGAAAATATTAACCTAGACTTGTTGACCTCTTTGTTTAACCAGATCTATGCAACTGGTTGAAATCAATTTTCATAACTATACCCAAAATTAGAAATCCAAGGAAGTGTACGGATTTTCGGCTAATTAGTCTTATGTCACACGTTTTGAAAGTATTATTCATGCAATATAAAAATTGCGAGCAAAATATATCTGACGCACAATTTGGATTTCGCAGCGTTTTGGGACGAGAGAGGCACTGTTCTCGATCATAGTGTTCTTGCAGAAATGTAGAGACCAGCAAAAGGACGTGTTCATTTGGTGCATTGACTATGAAAAACCCTTCGATAGAGTCAAACCTCAGACTCTTTAAGAATGTATGTCAAGAAAATGCTTAGATAAGAATGACATCAATATAATCAGAAACCTTTATTGGGATCAAACTACACTGGTCAGAACTGAACACGGCATAACAAGGGAGATGAGAGTAGAGACAAGACTGTATTTTGTCGCCGCTATACTCGGAAGAAGTATTCTCTCAAGCACTTCAAGATATATTAAACAATATTCGTTATGCAGACGATACAGTCATAATAGCTGATAATGAAAGTGACTTACAAAGATGAGTTCAAAAGGCGATGAATACGTCTTGAGAGTCAATATCAACAAAACTAAAATAATGGTGGTAACAAAGGGACATAGACAAATGCAGACCGACCTCAAGATCTACGGAGCACAGAATCATCAAGTCGACAAATTTAAATACCTGTGATGTTGGATTACTGACGATCTTGACACCGAAATGGAGATTAGAACAGGCCCGATCCACTTTTTATAGACTCAGGTCTCTACTGTGCAATCCGAGACTCAATATTGAAATATGGGATGGAGACATGGACACTTAAAGTAACATCCTCAAGACGACTGGAGGCATTTAAAATGTGGATTTTCCGGCGAATGCTCAGAATCTCTTGGGCATCCCGAATTACCAATGAGTACGTTTTGAACCAGATGAATAAAGACCATGCTTATATGCATAAAAAAGCGAAAAGCAGCTTATCTGGACATATTTTAGATTAGATTAGATGTTTATTGGGTTGGCTGTTAGCCTGTATCAGACCTTTGCAGATCTATTGTGACCATCCATTATCTCAAGAATAGGATTAGAGAACCTTGTCCAGTCCTGCCCTCTTAATGAGACTTAATAGCCTTGACAGTGGCCACTCCGCATAGCTTGGAGCAGTCGGTTTCTCCTCTCCCAGTACTAGATACCGCGTCCTTGCAAGGCCTTCGCATTGGCATAGGACATGAAATGCGGTTTCCTCCTCCTCTTGGCAGTATTAACAGATGTCTTCATATGCTAAGTTCAACTGACTCATGTGTTTCTTGAGCCTACAATGTCCTGTCAAGAGACTGACAATCATTCTGACATCGTTTCGCCTTTGTGGATAGCAGCTCTGCAGTAAACTTCACCGAGTGTCCCTTTATGAAGACTTTGGCTTGTCGCTTGCCCGGTGATTTTTCCCACCACTCCTGGGACATATACTAAGCAACTCTAAATATAGACTGCCCCAGCTTATTATTAAAGGCAAAATTGAGGGAAAGCGTGGACCAGGCAGAAGACAGATATCATGGATGAGGAATATACGGGAATGAACGGGTATGGACTTACAACCTTTGATACGAACAGCTGAAGGCAAAAACTTATACTTATGAAAGGAGCTGCACTCGAAGAAAAAGTAGATACATACATACATGTTATAAATTAGCAATAAATAATAGATTATTGTTAATACCCTTCTGGATTTTACTCACATCTCTTAGTTTCATCGAGAATATAGAATCAGCAAAATTTCGGCTTCCAACTAGCAGTAGATTGGTTCCAGGGTAAATTAGTTTATTAATATGGCATATTAAAGGTTATAAATAAGCAATAAACAATATATTATCGCTAATACCTGCCTAGTTTTTGTGGACTTACTTGAGTAATGCAATTTTACATATTTTCTATCAAAATGGGTTCAATTCACGGTAGATTTGGAATATTAATAGAAGAAAATTTGATCATCCACCAATTGAATGATGATTATAGAAAAGTATAAAAAATGTGATTAATCACTGTTTTCATTTACATTTTTATTTAGTTACTAAATAGAAATTTTTTAACAAGTGAAATGATAATAAAAAATGCACGAGCCTCACGAGTTAAAATATATTACCTTGCTACAAACTGATAAGATTAATAAATTGCATACACACTAAATGAATTTATTATTATGGAACAAGAATGTTAATTAAGGTCTAGATTTTATTTACTACATATATCAGTATAAACAATATTCCAACAAAGATTTAAAAACAAAGGTTTTGTTGTATTGATGGGAAATACTTAACCTAGTTAGATTATATAAATATATTTAAATTTAATTACATGCTACTTAACCCTCTAATTAAAATAAATGCGATTATTAGGTTGAGTTTCCTTGTTGGAAAGCTGCGTTTTTTAATAACTTTGTGATACGAGGGTTGTCTGTTTAGTTTTGCATATAGCCATAAAGACAAAAAATATATAGATAGATACACTTTTGCATACGTTCAAACCAATTAGTAAAACAGTTATTAAAGTTTCGGTTGACACCTGGAAAGATATACGAGGTTTTAAACTGTGAAAGGCTTTCGCGGCCTTTGTCTAATATATCAATGGTTTTTGGGCTGTTAGGCAGGCGTCGATTGTCATGTTGACTTGACGTTTCGCCAACACGAGCGGTTGGCATCTTCAGAAGTTGCTTTCTGGTTGACAGTCTGCGAACAATTGAGCTCTGCGTGAACGGGGCCCGTATTTCTACGTCGGGAAGAAAGTGGGCGGGGCCTCAGTTGCTTTCGATTCCAATCGGTTCTGGTCGGTGTTGTTCGTTAAGGGTAGAGTCTTCGCACCCTTAATTATGGGAACCCATGTTTTGTTGATCTTGACTGCTTCCTCTATTTTATTAAAGTTGTTCGGGTGCTTCTCCATCTCTATGGCTTCTCTATAGAGACCGCTCGTGTTGGAGAAACGTCAAGTCAACATGACAATCGACGCCGGCCTAACAGCCCAAAAACCATTGATACATACGAGGTTTTGTTCAAAACTATCTGACATGCTTTAGATTAGATTGTGATAGGTAGAACATGTCTTGTCTCTCCTATAAATTTTTAATAGTTCCCATAGAAGGATTTTGCTCATTTTTGGAAACGACTTCCTAGAATATATAGATTCTCCATGTGAGTCAACTGTTTTTTTAAAATTGTATTATTTCTCCCAATATACAAGATTTTGTTAAAAGTACCTAAATTCTTCAGTTTGTAATAGTAAAAACACATATTGTCTCTTCCGTAAATTTTTCATAGTTCCCTTAAGAGGATTTTGCTCATTTTTGGAAATGACTTCCTAGAACATAGAGATTCTCCATGAGAATTAACGGTTTTTTGAAATTTGTATAATTTCTCCTAATATACAAGGTTTTGTTAAAAAGTACCTAAATTCTTCAGTTTGTAATAGTTAAAACATATCATGTCTCTCCCGTACATTTTTCATAGTTCCCATAAGAGGATTTTGCTCATTTTTGGAAATGACTTCCTAGAACATAGAGATTCTCCATAAGAGTCAACTGTTTTCTTCAAATTGTATTATTTCTCCTAATATACAAGGTTTTGTTAAAATTACCTAAATTCTTCAGTTTGTAAGAGTAAAAACATATATATTGTCTCTTCCGTAAATTTTTCATAGTTCCCATAAGAGGATTTTGCTCATTTTTGGAAATGGACTTACTAGAATATATAGCTTTTCCATGTAAGTCAACTATTTTTTTAAATTGTATTATTTCTCCTAAAATACAAGGTTTTGTTAAAAAGTGCCTAAATTCTTTAGTTTGTCATAGTAAAAACATGTCTTGTCTCTCCCGAAACTTTTATAGTTCCCATAGGAGGATTTTGCTCATTTTTGAAAATGACTTCCTAGAACATAGAGATTCTCCATAAGAATCAACGGTTTTTTGAAAATTGTATAATTTCTTCTAATATACAAGGTTTTGTTAAAAAGTACCTAAATTCTTCAGTTTGTAAGAGTAAAAACATATTGTAACGAGCGAGATCCCCTTAGTACGCCCCTGTCGCTCTCCAGGTAAACAACGCACTTATTCTCGAACAGAACAATCGACAAAATTCCTTTCTACGCGCGTCGAGAAAGTGTTATCGAAAGACGTTCTGGAAACAGTGGACAGGTATATAAGCGGAGAGCCACGACCCACGGGAAGTTTAAATTTAATAGCGACAGTCTAAATAGTTGAGCGAACTACGAAGTGAAAATAAATAGTGAATATAAATCGAAGTTAATTGTTGTACATAAATTAGTGTGTTATAGTTAGTTTAGTTAGTTTAGTTATAATTCGTTTAGTTTGTAGTGTGTAAATAAATTAGACATTTTCGTTCAGCAGTGATTTTATTTTGAACCCCTAGAACGTAACAATTGGTGTCAGGTGTGGGGTAAATTGAACTGCTGTGTTAATTTAAATTGTGGACTTCATTAGTGAATATTTTGTATGCCAGTTACGAGATCACAGACGAAGAAAATGGATCAGGCGACAATGGAATTTTTCAAGCAAGCCCTTGAAAAAATGAGTTTGAATATGAAGAAGAAAGATGGCAGCACCAGATTTTGTGTCGACTATCGTCGTTTGAACGACGTCACCAAGAAGGATTGCTACCCCATTCCAAGGATTGACGACACTTTGGACACGCTTTCTGGCTCGAAATGGTTCTCCACGCTGGATTTGAAGAGTGGGTATTGGCAGGTGGAATTAGATCCCAAAGACAAAGAGAAAACAGCTTTTACTATTGGGACAGGATTGTGGCAGTTCACAGTAATGCCATTTGGCCTCTGTAACGCACCTGCAACTTTCGAGCGATTAATGGAAACCATTCTTCGAGGATTGTCATGGAAGTCGTGCCTAGTTTATTTGGACGATGTCATAGTATTTGGCCGGACATTTGACGAACACCTGGAAAATTTAAGAGAAGTCCTTGAAAGGCTACGCACTGCAAATTTAAGACTCAGTCCAAAGAAATGCCACCTCTTCAGGAAAGAAGTGAAATATCTAGGACATGTAGTATCTGCAGATGGCATTAGTGCTGACCCAGACAAAGTCAAGGTTGTACGAGAATGGCCAGTACCACAGGACAAGCACCAAGTAAGGAGTTTTCTTGGCTTGTGCACATACTACAGGAAGTTCGTCTTGGGATTTGCTGACATCGCGAAGCCTCTAACAAGACTGACGGAAGATGGAAGGGACTTCAAATGGGATACTGAATGCGAGGATGCTTTCAATCGACTGAAGCAAGCACTAACAACAGCTCCTATATTAAGTTATCCTCAGACCAGTGGAAGGTTTATATTGGACACGGACGCAAGCAACACGGCCATAGGAGGCATATTATCCCAAATTCAGAATGGCCAAGAGAAAGTTATAGGATATTTCAGCAAGGTCCTGTCGAAGCCTGAGCGTAACTATTGTGTTACGAGGAGAGAACTTCTCGCCGCAGTCAAGTCCATGGAACATTTCTATAAATACTTGTATGGTCGCGAATTCCTTCTAAGAACAGATCATGCTGCTCTGAAGTGGCTTCTGCAATTTAAGAACCCAGAAGGTCAGGTTGCGAGATGGATAGAAAGGCTGCAGGAATATCATTTTTCTGTGGAACACCGGGCCGGAAAGTCACATGGCAACGCAGACGCATTATCTAGGAGACCTTGTCCTTCCGACTGCAAACACTGCAGCAAAGCAGAAGAGAAGGAATTCTGTTTAAGAACAACCGTCGTGGATCTGGATTGGCTGCCAGAATCCCTGAAGCGAGACCAAGAAGGTGACACCGAACTAAAGATGTTGCTTGACTGGAAAGCAAAAGGACAGAGACCAAGATGGGAAGAAGTGAGTCACCTGAGTCCTAGGGTCAAGTCCTACTGGGCGCAGTGGGACTCCATCATTGTAGAGGATGGATTGTTGAAGAGGTCCGTCGAGAATGACGAGGGTACTGCAGCTAGGACTCAGCTGATAATTCCCCGGAGTCGGACGACAGAAGTATTGGAGAAACTTCATAATGGAACCTCCGGTGGACACTTCGGCATCAAGAAAACGTTGGAAAAGGTCAGAGAACGTTTTTACTGGATCAACTGCAAAGAAGACGTCAAGGACTGGTGCCGAAAATGTACACTTTGTGCTTCAACGAATGGCCCAAGAGGAAAACGACGAGCGCCAATGAATCAGTATAACGTAGGCAGTCCTATGGAAAGAGTTGCTATAGACATCGCAGGCCCATTCCCAGAGACCGACGATGGGAACAAGTACATATTGGTGGCGTCGGATTACTTTACCAAATGGGTTGAAGCACATGCCATCCCAAACCAAGAGGCCTCGACAGTGGCAGACGTGCTGATAAAAGAGATGTTTAGTCGGTTTGGAGTGCCACTGGAGCTACATTCTGATCAGGGACGAAATTTCGAGTCTGGCCTATTCCAGAGCATTTGTGAAATACTCGGAGTCAAGAAGACCAGGACAACGCCTCTTCACCCACAGTCAGATGGCCTAGTCGAAAGAATGAACAAAACTGTGGGAAAATATTTGGCTAAAGTGGTCTCTGACCATCAAAGAGACTGGGACCGGTACCTTCATCTGTTCACCATGGCCTACAGATCAGCCGTACAGGAGTCTACTAGAGAGACACCAGCTTGTGTCATGTTCGGCCGGGAAATAAGATTACCCTGTGACCTAGAGTTTGGTTGTAAGCCCGGAACAGAGATAGCTGGTGAGGACTACGTGAGCACATTGAGGGGCAGGCTACACTACATTCATGAAAAGGTCCGACAAAACATACAAATTGCTAGTGACCGAATGAAGACCCGTTATGACAGCAAAGCTACAGAAGGTGGTTTTAACGCTGGAGATTTGGTCTGGCTGTACAACCCCCAGAAGAAGAGAGGATTATCACCTAAGCTACAGAGGAATTGGGAGGGTCCATACAGAGTGGTAAAAAGGATCAATGATGTAGTGTACCGTATACAAAAACTACCAAGGGGCAAGAGGCGCGTGGTCCATGTAAATCGGCTGGCGAAATACGAGGCGGAATACGACGAACAAGACGAGACCCATCTGAGAAGGACGACCAGCCCAGAGCATGTTGAGATGAGTTTCGACCAGTTCATGGAGAACTATGGTGGAACTGGGAAGGCACGATTCGGAGTTACCACCGAGCAGCAGCAGGACCTCTTCTCTGTGCCTGGAGATTATTCCCTAGCCCATTGTGTCGCCGAAGATCTGCGTATGTCCAGGGGAATAGCATTAGTCTTGAGGAAGAAGTTTGGCCGTGTATCTGAGCTCTCCAGACAACAGCCCCATCCCGGAAAAATTCTGAGTCTCACTGACGGTCATCGTCACCTCTTCTACATGGTGACTAAGAGGTTTTCCGATTACAAGCCCAGCTATAGAAGTATGTGGAATACCCTGCTGAACCTAAGAGACGAACTCAACAGGTTGGGAGTGAAGAAGCTGGCTGTGCCTAAGTTGGGTTGTGGTCTAGACCAACTCAACTGGAGAGTCGTCCGGAACATGCTCGAGGTGCTTTTCCATAAGACAGGAATAGAGATACTCGTGTGCATTTTCAACCCGAGCGGAAACACAATGAAGGAGAAGACTGTGGATTGCTATTTCGAAAAGCAAGGGAGCTGCAGAAAGGGAGATGCCTGTAGGTTCAGACATACCAACCAAGGTGTTCGGGGACCGAACGTCTTAAGGAGGGGGCAGTGTAACGAGCGAGATCCCCTTAGTACGCCCCTGTCGCTCTCCAGGTAAACAACGCGCTTATTCTCGAACAGAACAATCGAGAAAATTCCTTTCTACGCGCGTCGAGAAAGTGTTATCGAAAGACGTTCTGGAAACAGTGGACAGGTATATAAGCGGAGAGCCACGACCCACGGGAAGTTTAAATTTAATAGCGACAGTCTAAATAGTTGAGCGAACTACGAAGTGAAAATAAATAGTGAATATAAATCGAAGTTAATTGTTGTACATAAATTAGTGTGTTATAGTTAGTTTAGTTAGTTTAGTTATAATTCGTTTAGTTTGTAGTGTGTAAATAAATTAGACATTTTCGTTCAGCAGTGATTTTATTTTGAACCCCTAGAACGTAACAATATATTGTCTCTTCCGTAAATTTTTCATAGTTCATATAAGAGGATTTTGCTCATCTTTGGAAATGACTTACTAAAATATATAGATTTTCCATGAGAATGAAGTGTTTTGAAATATTTTTATTATATCTCAAGATATACGAGGTTTTGTTAAAAATTAACTAACATTCTGCAGATTGTCATAGGAAAAACATGTCATGTCTCTCCTGTAAATTTTTAATATTTCTCATAGGAGGATTTTGCTCATTTTTGGCAGTGACTTACTAGAATATTTAGATTTTCCATGAGAGTCAATTGTTTTTTGAAAATCGTATGATTTCTCCTAATATACAAGATTTTGTTAAAAAGTACCTAAAATTCTTTAGTTTATCATAAGAAAAACATGTCTTGTCTCTCCCATAAATTTTTAAGTTTCCAGAGGAGGATTTTGCTCATTTTTGGAAATGACTTACTAGAATATATATACATTCAATAAGAGTCAACTGTTTAAAAAAAATATATTATATCTCAAGACATACGAGGTTTTATTAAAAATTCACTAAAATTCAGCAGATTATCATAGGAAAAACATGTCTTGTCTCTCCTTTAAATTTTTAATAGTTCCAAAAGGAGTATTTGGCTCATTTTTGAAAATGACTTATTAGAATGTATAAAGTTTCAATGAGAGTCAACTATTTTTAAAAATTTGTACTATTTCTCAAGATATCGAGGTTTTATTAAAAATTAACTAAGATTCTGCAGATTAACATAGATAGAACATGTCCTGACTCTCCTGTAAATTTTTAGTAGTTTCCATAGGAGGATTTTGCTCATTTTTAAAAATGACTTACTAGAATGTATAGAGTTTCCATGAGAGTCAACTATTTTTAAATATTTGTACTATTTCTCAAGATATAAGAGGTTTTATTAAAAATTAACAAACAATCTGCAGATTAATATAGATAGAACATGTCCTGACTCTCCTGTAAATTTTTAGTAGTTCCCATAGAAGCATTTTGCTAATAGATCAAAGTTACAACGAACTATAAGAACTATGTATTATGTTGTTACTTGCTGCTATGGAAACCTTCATGGGCAAGTCCGACTCGCACTTGGCCGCTTTTTTTTACGAACTTTGAGCAATTTTTTTAAGTTTTTTTATGTATATTTTTACAATTTTTGGCAATTTGGAAAGCTTTTTTTTTGTTGATTTTTCCATATTTTAAATTTTCTTAAAGCTAGACAGTAAACTCACAAAGTATTTGTTAAGCTCTTTAAATTTTCACGATTATTAGAAAATAAAAATTAATAATAATAAAAATAATAACTTAAAGTTATGTTAATTAATATATTTTTTATTACTCCGATAATAAATCTACTAATAAATCGTACATTTCGCATAATACTTATCAGTTTGATTTTTTAATTCCCACTCACGATTGTTCTAGAAAAATACATCGCTTTTTATATCTGCAAACAAATTAAATATGCTAATCGTTAATGTCGCATTGTTTACTTAATCTCATAAATATATAATCTTATTTTCTATTGTATTTTAGGTCGTTCGTTATATTTGTTATTTGCTGGTTATATACGAAGAATTTTACTGTTATTTTACATGATGAAAGATACAAACACACTGCATAATTAATCTTGACTTCAGATTTTTTTTTCAATTTTATAAACTACTAAAAAAGCAGTTTAGTTCAGTGGCCAAGACTGTTAAACTTGGTAAATTTCGATAGAAGTGAAGCTTTTAATGAGATCTTTGGTGTAGAAGAATTGAAAACTACCCCAAAATGGGAAAATCGAGGGAAAGTTCCGTTGGTGATGTTTGTGAAGTTTTTTCATAGTTCTTCATGTGTCCTCTTACTCGGCAGTTCCTGGTTAATATTCCCGTTGCTAAGGTTTAGACAGCTGGAAGATCTCTTCTGATTATAGTTTCCCAGGAGCGTCGTCGATTGTCTTATTCCTTCTAGGTCGTCCCAGAATTTTTTCTATCCACTCTTTTTCTAAGAGTGTACTATTGCTGATCCTACAAGATGGTTCTGATCCCAAATATGGGGTTTCAACTTCTTTTTTTGCCAGCTTATTCACTGTTTTGTTTCCTTCTATTCTGGAACCCATAAGACAGTGTTATTTTTTCCTAGTCCTCCTTTTCTTGCTATAATTCTGATGTTTCCTCAGACTTATAGCAGCTCTTCTGGTCCTATCTTTCTTAGAAAGTTTAGTATATCGTTGGCTTCATCTTAGGTAGGTCTTTCTCTTCTATTTCGTATGACCGTAAGTATCTGACCCTAGAATTACGTAATGCAATGCATTCTGAGAGTATGTGTATTGAAGTTTTATCCTCTACCTCACATAATCTGCAATTTGTTTCACCTACCAATACTAGTTTCTTCATGTGTCCTCTTACTCGGCAGTTCCTGGTAAATATTCCCGTTATAATAAGGAGGTTCTTGTTGGTAAGGTTTAGACAGCTGAATGATCTCTTCTGGCTATAATTTCCCAGAAGCGTCTTCGACTGTCGTATTCCTTCTAGATCGTTCCAGAATTTAGATTTTTCTCAATCCACTTCTTTCCTAAGTTTTCTAAGACTGTACTACTACTGATCTCACAAGATGGTTCTGATCCCAAATATGGGGTTTCAGCTCCTTTTTTTGCCAGCTTATCCACTGTTTTGTTTCCTTCTATTCTTATGTGTTCTGGAATCCATAAGACAGTGTTATTTTTTCCTAGTTCAATTAGTTTGCCTTGGCATTCCCAGACCATCTTTGAATTGATTGTGTGGGAGTTCAGAGCTTGATGGCGACGCATTCGGTGCGCGCATGAGGCACTCAGCAGCCCAGATTTCACTTATATGATAATCTGTCCATCTCAATAATAATAAAACATAGATGATATAAAAAGTTAAAAAAATAATCATGTAGAACTATAAAAAGTTACAAATCAACGTAAAAATTGACAAAAATTAAAGGATGCCCACACAAATCATAAAAAATGTTTAAACAGTTTGCGTCACGAACAAAATTTAATTTATAAAAAGTTCTTTTTCTCACCTGGAGGAACGATGCATATAACAGATCCGGCTTCAGAATCAGTTGCTAACCAGCCCACGGGGGATCCCCGAGAATCGCAGTCACTTTCCGATCGAAGGTCATCCGAAGTCTCTTCAAGAATGGTCTCCAAGTACATGTAGCCGCCTTGTAGAAAATAGTCTGCATCTGAAAATAAAATAATACCGATCACGATTTTTCCCAAATAAACTATATAATGCATTAGCAACGCTAGATCATTTCGCTCTAGTTTTTAATGTCATCTTTCCTCTAGTTTCACTACACTTTTTGTTTCAGATTTTTGCATAAATCTTACTTTTTAGCTCGTTTCCTCATCAAGAAATAAGCTATAATTCGATATCTGGATCGCTGGAAAAATATATTTTATAGACTGCGATCTTCGAAGTACCTTGTGCACAGTAAACCTACTCTCCTAGAGATTAAGAAATTAGCACTCTATACCAGGGGTTTTTGAGGTCAATGGGAACCTAATTTTATCAATTGAGATCTGCGGAGTACCACATACACAGAAAAGCAACTTTTTACCTCATCTTCTGAAGGTTTTTGTCAATTCGATAAGAAATTAGCTAAAACTCGGTACTCTGGGCTTTTGGGGTCGCTAAGAACATATATTTTATCAATTGGGAGTACCACATGCACACACTACATACCTCGCCTTCTTGAGCTTACAGTAAATTCAACAAGAAATTATCTAAAGCTTGATACCCCGGGGATGTTTTGGGGTCACTGAGCACATATGTTTATCAACTACGATCTCTGATGTATAGAAAATATAAATTTTAATGAATCACAGCTCGTTCAAAAGAACGAAAGAAATATAATGATACAGGGTGGGCCAAGAATTCGTTAAAATTTAAATCTAACGCCCCACTCAGAGCTTTAGGGTCGCTAATCTCCGAAGTAACTGGGCAACAGGAAACCTACTTTTTATCTAGTCTCACAGAGGTTTCTGTAAATTCGACAAGAAATTAGCTAAGACTCGATACCCGAGGTTTTGGGGTTGTTAAGAACATATATTTTATCGCCTGCTATCTCCAAGTACCTGGTGCACAAAAAAACTACTTTTTCCTCCTCTCCTGGAGGATTTCTGTAATTTGGTCAAGAAATTAGCTAAAACTCGATACCCGAGGTTTTTGGGGTCGCTGAGAACATATATTTTATCGACGGCGATCTTCAAAGTACCTGGTGCACAGAAAACCTACTTTTTCCTCCTCTCCTGGAGTATTTTGTTATTTGGTCAAGAAATTAGCTAAAACTCGACACCCGAGTTTTTTGGGGTCGCTGAGAATATATAATTTATACACTGTAACCTCCGAAGTACTTGGAGCACTTTATATGTTTTTTAAATTCATCATGGAATTAGCTAAATCTCGATACACGTTTTTATGTAAAAAGTAGGTTTCCTGTGCTGCTGGTACTCAGTAGATCGCACTCGATATCATATTCGTTCTTAGGGACTCCAAAACCGCCCTAGGTTCAAGTTTTGTCTATTTACATAAAGAATATACAAAAAAAACTTCAGAAAACGACGTAAAAAGTGGCCACAAGAGTATTCCAATAATAGCTGTCGATATTGTATGCTCTTTAATGAACAAAAAAGAACACCAGTAAAGCAAATTATCACATTTTTCCTGACGCTCAGACGGTCCAAATGCAAAACAAATTGCATCTTATTCCATCTTACTACACAAAAAATCGATAATTGTTGTACTTTATTTCCTCACCTATATATAAATGCACGCAAGCTAAATTAAAATTTTATACGCATAATGTAAATAAGAAGCAAGCTAGTTGCGCTGGAGTTCAACGTTCATTTCTTGAGAATGTGGAATCATTAAGTTGCAAAAGAGCACAGAAGGCTTGGCACGCAATATATTCTTTGAATAAAATATAAATGTGAGTAATTTCTGTTGGCACATACCTTACCTGAACTCCATCGACAGATAAGGAAATAAAATAGCATTTTCTACCATTGGTTTGTAGGATAATTGTGTAGAAACATCTTTGATAAATATGTGATATTTGGAATCTTCTAGAACGTTTTTGGAATAAAATAAGTATTTAAGATAAAAGCAACATCAACTTTATAAAAAAAGAAACGGCAGAAGGATGACGTAGTACCTATGTCCAAGGACGAGCAGGGGTTTTATTTTTGGATTAAGATTTCTATATAATATGCATCTGAATACAAATTTTATTAAAAAATAACAAAATTTTTAGTATACAACAATTGGTCCTATAAAGGGTTAAAGATGGATGACGTGTACGAGGATTCTTCCTGTGCTCATAAACTCATCCTTTAACGACATCCACTGTTAGGAACATCCGTTTAACTAAAGTCTGATAATATAGTGTGACACTTAGTACTCGAACTTTTGGTGCAAAAAAACTACACAGGATGGAAGTAACCCGAGGCGAAGCGAAGTAGTACGAAGTGCCTTTTTAACACTCTGGGGTTCACTCAACTTCGATCAACTTCACGAGTACTCGAACTTGGGGTGCAAAAGATCGACACAGAACGGAAGTAATCCTAGGCGAAGCGAAACAGTACGAAGTGCCTTTTTAACACTCTGGGGCTCGCTTAACTTCGATCAACTTCACGAGTACTCGACTTTGGGTAAAAAAAAAAGCAACACAGAACGGAAGTAACCCTAGGCGAAGCCAAGTAGTACGAAGTGCCTTTTCCACACTCTGGTGTTCGTTCAACTTTGATCAACTTCACGAGTACTCGAACTTGGGGTGCAAAAGATCGACACAGAACGGAAGTAATCCTAGGCGAAGCAAAACAGTACGAAGTGCCTTTTTAACACTCTGGGGCTCGCTTAACTTCGATCAACTTCACGAGTACTCGACTTTGGGTACAAAAAAAACGACACAGAACGGAAGTAACCCTAGGCGAAGCCGAGTAGTACGAAGTGCCTTTTCGACACTCTGGTGTTCGCTCAACTTCGATCAACTTCACGAGTACTCGAACTTGGGGTGCAAAAGATCGACACAGAACGGAAGTAATCCTAGGCGAAGCGAAACAGTACGAAGTGCCTTTTTAACACTCTGGGGCTCGCTTAACTTCGATCAACTTCACGAGTACTCGACTTTGGATAAAAAAAAACGACACAGAACGGAAGTAACCCTAGGCGAAGCCAAGTAGTACGAAGTGCCTTTTCGACACTCTTGTGTTCGCTCAAGTTCGATCAACTTCACGAGTACTCGAACTTGGGGTGCAAAAGATCGACACAGAACGGAAGTAATCCTAGGCGAAGCGAAACAGTACGAAGTGCCTTTTTAACACTCTGGGGCTCGCTTAACTTCGATCAACTTCACGAGTACTCGACTTTGGGTACAAAAAAAACGACACAGAACGAAAGTAACCCTAGGCGAAGCCAAGTAGTACGAAGTGCCTTTTCGACACTCTTGTGTTCGCTCAAGTTCGATCAACTTCACGAGTACTCGAACTTGGGGTGCAAAAGATCGACACAGAACGGAAGTAATCCTAGGCGAAGCGAAACAGTACGAAGTGCCTTTTTAACACTCTGGGGCTCGCTTAACTTCGATCAACTTCACGAGTACTCGACTTTGGGTACAAAAAAAACGACACAGAACGAAAGTAACCCTAGGCGAAGCCAAGTAGTACGAAGTGCCTTTTCGACACTCTGGTGTTCGCTCAACTTCGATAAACTTCACGAGTACTCGAACTTGGGGTGCACAAGATCGACACAGAACGGAAGTAATCCTAGGCGAAGCGAAACAGTACGAAGTGCCTTTTTGACACTCTGGTGTTCGGTCAACTTCGAACAACTTCACGAGTAGTCGAACTTTGGGTGCAAAAAAAACGACACAGAACGGAAGTAACCTGAGACGAAGCGAAGTAGTACGAAGTGCCTTTTTGACACTCTGGTGTTCGGTCAACTTCGATCAACTTCACGAGTAGTGTATTGGGCGCTTTACTATGTTTCATAAGTACAAAAAAATATACTTAGAAAAGTAAATTTACTAAATATACCAACGCAATTGATTTCTAGTGAATAAATTCATAGAATCCATTCCATGAGTTGCTAAATAAAGCATTTCAAGTAGTAAATTACTAAAGAAATAAAATATAAACTCATTGAAACAGTTTACATTTAACAAGATATTTACTATAGAAAAACTGATAGTAATCGATATATAAACACCTAGATAAATTGCCTATTAACTATATATCTAAATTTTTTTCTTTACGTTTCTTTCGAAAGGTTAAAACAAGACTGAACATGGCAACTTAATTGTAACTAGTTATATTCCGGATTATACTTCATTGTTATCTATTTAACAAATTATGTATATCGCTGGCACGACTAGACTGCCTTGACTATCCTATTTAGAACTGTATTAATTATTTATTCTTGTTGTAAACTAAGGATGTGATAATAATCAACAATTAAGTATATATAAATGTAGTTTAAAATAAAAAATCTTATATTTTCATATATATAATCAAAATTAGACGACGAACACGATTTTAATTAACTCATTAAACGTAATTTGTTTTGGTTGCAACATAAATTTAAAGTGTAAATAAATTCATTATCAAATGTTTTAAATAATCTAATAGACGATGATTGCGCAACCATTGAGACGATGAACTGTTTTTTATGAGGATGTATATTTATTTACTGGCAGTAAGAATCGTTATAATTTTCATTACATACTAGTTATCTTCAAGATTATAATACTCTTTTTCCAACCCAAATTGAAATGCTAAGAGAAGGTACTTCTCTATAACTTACGCTCCTGACTACGGAAGCTCCTGGTTCTCCTTCACTCCTTATCCCGAAAGAAACCAGGTCCCAAACCTAATACTATTCTGTCGAAACCTCAAATTCCTTCCTACATTCCCACCACTCACCAACCCCTCTTTCCAGCGTGGTGAGTTACGGTCAATTACCCCAAAAAACGCTATATGAAAGACGTAACAACTAAATGGAGAATCCAAAACTCCCAACCAAGGTAGCGGTTGAAACAGGGTTGGAGCAAAGGATGCTAAGAATCCCCAGAAAAGATCAGGCTACCACAAAGGACAACAAATGCACATTATCTCGTATAACATGAGATATCAGACCAAAAGATGATGGAGCTGGAGAAAGAGGTGAAAACAATAAAGTGGGACATTATCGGCCTTAGCGAAATACGACAAAGGGGAGAAGTCCAAACTATTCTCAAATCGTGGCAGAGGCCTCCAACCAAAAAGATGGACCGATGATCTAAAGCGAGTTAGCGGAAAATGGATGCAAACCACGTAAAACAAATATTGGAAGGAGCAGAAGAAGACCTATGTCCAACAGTGGACGTATATGACAGACCTCGTAAGCCAACCCTAACCCTCCCCAAACATAAAAAAAAATATGTAAAATAGGAAATTTCAAATTAAAAACTTACTACTGAGTACAAGATTAGGTCAATATTTTTCATTAAAATTTTTCTATTTTGATACATTATCACGACGATGACGGAAATAAGTAACTGAGCTGTTTTAATTAGTTGAATATATTTTAATCTGGAAGAATTTCAAGGTGCCAGTATCACAATTTATGAGTATTATTAATTATTTTTTTATTTTCATATCTTACTTTACACAATAATAGATAAAGACAATATTGCTTTTGAATGTAAAAAATAATGTTGACGCATATATAATAATCATATCTATAGATATGTTATTGATAGAAGTAATACCTTAATTTATTGAGATTATTTGGTTTTAAATATATTTACAGCATTTCTTACAAATAGGATTGAATTAAGGCAAAATAAGATAATCCTTATCAACAAAATGTGAACTTTTATTTTATAATTTTAGTATAGAAACTCTTTCTTAAACAGGATAAAGTTGCCACATACAACTCGTAGAGAATAAGTATAAAAGAATGGTTGAACATAGGTGACCACCCCTCTCTTTTGGTCAAAACCTTATTAATACATCCCCCTTCCTCAAAACCAAACTTCTTCTCTTTTCGAGATTATAACCGAGCTGATTGAAACCTCTTCTAAACCGAGATTACTAACAATTTCCCACAAATCCACTGCTTGAGACAACTGAGAACATCGACTCGTTCGCTCTTCAACTTTAGAACCTAATAAAGACAGCTTCCGTACAGGCAATCCCTTTCTACAATAAACTCAGTATCCCCGTACTCCCTCTACATATCGTGTCAATGATAAGATAGAAAAGACTTCTGTACAGACTCTTCACCAAAAATCACGAACCGGTCATCAAAACTGAGTGGAACCGTCTTAATGCTTGGGTGAGGTTCTCGATCCCTTTCGAGGCAAGCCAGAGCTTTGCTAAACTATTGAAGTTTTGGAACAAATTTTAAAAATCCAAGACCCATTTTCATCAAGAGGAAATTTGAAACCTCTAAAGATAAAGTCTCAATCTTCAACAAGTCTACTTATTAAAAAATACCAGCGAATCAAAAAGGCAGGAAGACCGTTGGCTTTAAGGAATTAAAAGTGGCAGTAACGGTCCAACATAAGTATCGTTACTCATCATTGTGACGATTTTTTCGGTCACAAGACGTCTTCTAAACTTAACATTAGACTTTTTTCGAAACGACAGGTTTTAATGTATAAAAGGCAATTTTTTAGTTGGTTTTATGAAAAAAATGGCAGCGAATGAGAAAAGCAGGAGGACCGTTGGCTAAGGTAATAAAATAGGAGTAACGGGCCAACACAAGTATCGTTACTCATTTTTGTGACGATTTCTCTGTCGCAACACCTCTCCAGCACTTTACATTAAAAGCTTGTTAAAAACGAACAGAAATTCCAACAAAAGTTGGTGAACAAATTAGAATTTTTTTAGGTGCGCAAAAGTATTAAATAATTCTTTTATTAAAGTATAATACTCATATAAAAACATATTTTCAACTTTTCGTTTCGCATTGGTTGGTACCTACTTATTGTTTACCTTCTGTTTAAGATTATTTACGCAAGACTTTTTCTTAAAGTTAAATCGAAAGTAACGCACGTTTTGGTCGAGTTGTGTAGGAATTAGTAATAGGTACTATCTTAATTAGACACTAATAGTTTTCGTTTTTCTTATATTTATTATATTATACGGTCATTGCCTTAAAAATTAAATATTCATAACTATATCATATATTTATCGGTAATAAATCAAGGTTAATTATAATTTATTATAATTTATTTTACGCAATATTTGTTTACTAGAATCTACTTTATTAATTATATTCTCAGGAATACTAAATTTACGTAGGAAATAAATTCAATTCTATTGTTGATATATATAGTGAACAAAACAAAGATAAGTAAAGTTTTTTAATCAAAAACTACTCTCATCATCCGAGTTTATCTTCAGCTTTCTACACCCCCTATGCATTTATTGGATAAACAATCATTAAATCTCGAATGTATGTATGTATGCTATAATAGGAAGACACTTAGCTCTTTTAAGGCCCAATTCACACAATACGGACGTCGCGTCGCGCAGAGACAACCTGTGGACCTTTGTCCATGTAGCGTCGCTTTTAAACCCAGTTTACACAGAACGGATGTTGGACAGACATGTGGTGTGGACCTTTGTACCTTCCTCGTCTCTCCTATGTAAAAAAATGGTACAAAATGGTACAAGGCGAGGGAAGACGATGGAATGCGACAGTATCGTCTTTACTCTCCCACTCGGATTCTCTTGTGTATCCTCGTAGAGGGTCGGGATGGGGCTTTAAGTACAGACGCCCAGAACCTCAAGAGACCATAAGCTGAAGATAGTTCATCCAAATGATTGGTTCCATTTGATACAGTTCTATACATGTGGTACACAAATCGTTATTCCACTCAGCGATGCTAAAGAACGCGATTGCACTGACTCTGCAGAAGTTAATAACAAAGTTAGCGAGAGTGTGGATAATTTTCTCGCCTCACCCTCTCGCGTCCTGTGACACTCACCCGAAAAACCTACACAAAACGAAGCGATATAGCGAGGCGAAGCGAGGGAAGACGAGGGAATACGCGAGTACCATCCTCACTCTAGCACTCGCGTTCACTCGTGTAGCCTCGTAGAGAGTCTGGATAGGGCATTAAGTATAGACGCCCAGAACCTCAAGAGACCAGAATCTGAAGATAGTTTATCCCAAGAAGGAGATGACTTATATTCACAGTCATCTGCAGTGTGAACCTTGATTGAGCACATAATTTATGAGCCGGGATAGATGAAGACGAAAAAAAACATGGTTCTATTAAAGTGTGTAGGTACCCATTTTGCCCCATTGCGTTCAAATTTGTCCAGTTTACAGTAAGCATTATTTGCCAAAAAAGTTGTAATTTTACATACTTCAACGTTTAATTATAAGAGACGAATGTATAGGTACTTGTTACCTGTTTTTCTGAAGCATTTTTTTAAACAGTTAAATTTTCATTGTACAACGAATTTTGTCATAGGTTCTGATCTTGCACTGGTCTTCCCTACATATAGATATTTATGACAGTTATTACACACAATTTTAAAGTTATTACAGTAAATATATTTTATAGTAAAAATAAAGTAGTTTATTACGTTATCAGGAGCTCCTATAATTTGTTTTACATTTCCCAGGAAAACAAATACAGGTGCGATTCGTGCTAACAGAAAATCATAAATTGATTTGATGAATCATCTAAATACTATTTGATTACATCATTAGGTATATCGTAGGTAGGTATTCCATTTTCATAGTGTAGTTTGTAAAAGCATTGCAGTGCAACCATCAAATGGAAAACCTCGACGGCAACTAAATAATCGTTTCCTCTTTAGAATCCCTTAACGATTAGAAATAGAAATATATTATTCCAAAAAATTTATACTGAGTCGTAGTATTATATATTAGAAATAATAAGTATAATAATCTTTTCTAGAATATATTTTTTCTACTACTATAATAGACTACTAATTCTTAACTCATTTTTAAGCATTTATGGAATCGATGGAATCTGCATTTTGCTTCATCTACCAATCTTAGTTTCTTCTTGTGTCCTCTTAATCGACAGTGCTCAAAATCTCTTTTGGTAATAATGGCCTTCAGTTTTCTTAATCTTTCTAAATCGTTCGAGTACTTGGATTTTTCTCTATTCACTTCTTTCCTCAGTTTTTCTAAGACTGTAGGTACTACTGCTGATTCCACAAGGTGATGGGATTCAGCTGCTTTTTTGCCAGCTTGTTTCGTTTCCTTCTATTCCTATGTGTACTGGAACCCATAAGAGGGTAAAAGTGTTATTTTGCCCTAGTTTATTTAGTTTGCTTAGGCATTGGAAGGCTATCTTTAAACTAACTGTGTGTGAGTTCAATGCTTTGATGGCTGCTTGACTATCAATGATTTTGAGTAGAAATTTTTTGAATTGGCAAAAAAATTTGATCTACCTGAATCAACAGCCGGAACAGTTATAATAACTGAAGAAAACTTACGGAAGCATTGAAAGGCTGTCAATCTTTGAATTACATCACTTTTCGTAAACCCCTAGAGTACTCGTTTCCAGGTGGCCGAGAGGAAAATGAAATACCTCCCGTGGACCAAACATACACATGATCGACTACCTGTCGGAATAAACAGCACTTGATTGCCAACAGTTACAGGTGAAAGAGCAAATAAATGCAAGGGCATTCTCTTGTCCGAGAGTTGAAAAATCGACTCCGAAGAACTATTTAGAATAGTCTACAGCATAAGGATATCAAGGCAAGGAGAAACCATAACATTAAAGATCTTTAAAGATTTTCTCAACCCAAAGAGTAATGGTAAATCTTTCATTGAATGGCCCCTAGTTCGTGGCAAACTCTAAATAGCGAGTGAGAATCACCCGAAAGTGGAAAAAAAGACAGTTCCGAGGACAGTTCTATGCTGTAGGCAAAACACAACTTTATCAACAAAGTAGAAAGAACGAATATAAACACACTTGAAGTTAGTGAGGTAAGATAGCCCAATAATGATCAAGCAAATATTGGAGACTGTAAACACCGAACCCCATCACTAAGAAGAAGATATCAAGATTGTTAGAATATATCAAATCTTTCACATCAACATAACTTCGGTTTACGTTGTTTTATTCATAGTAATGTAAATTGTTTTTATTATCAAACAGGCCTCTTCTAAATTATTCTTTTCTTTAGACTCTGGTCCCGATTAACAAACTTTATACTTATTTATATGCAAAGTTGAACCCCAACTTACACGGCTCTCACCTACCAGGTATTACTGTATATGAAGACTGACAAACGCATAAGTCATTCTGTGAAATACGCTTTCCTTTTTTTAATTTTTTCATGTCTCATTTAATACTCTCTTGACAATAATAAAAGAAAGAAGGTCAAAACCATTTGTATATAAATTACAAACATAAAAATGTTGATCGTTAAGTTTGACTCTTCTTATTTTTTATCTAACTGGTTATAATGTAGGTATATAGAGGTGATTTATAATAAGTTAAGTGGCTTAGTCACTAATAGTTAGCGCTAAGTGTGGATTAAGTTTGGTTTTGGAACTTTTATAAGTTAGATTCGAGAAATTATAGATTTGGTTTAGAAGAGTTATTACTAATTCAGTCAGTTCGTTGCGACGCTTGAAAAACCATGGTCCGACTCTGTTAGAAATGAAGAAGTTTTAAGTCGTATGAGTATGGATAGTGAACTTATAGAAATTGTAAAAAAACGCAAAATATCTTACCTTGGACTTATATTTAGACACGAGAGATACTTCTTCCTAGAACTAATAATGGAAGTGAAAATAGAAGGCAGACGCAATTCTGAAAGACGTCAGATGACGTGGTTGTGTAACATCAAGCAATGGAGAGGTCTAGATCTTCAAAGTTTGATTAGAAAAGCTCAAAGTAGAGAAAAATTTGCAGAAGTCATCGCCTATCTCCACTGAGAAGCGGCACCTAAAGAAGAAGAAAAAAGAGAATCTCAAGAGACTAAAGACACACTTTAATCAACCTCGGGCGACAGTTTTCCTTAGTAGGAATTCATTTTATATTTAAATTTTAAAAAAGTCGAATAAGCATTCGTTGGAGTTTTTTGCGCAGAAAAATGAATACATCTTTAATTAATTCAGTAGAATTTCTCTTTTAAAATTGCTATTTAATGTTTTTTATAACAATTTTTTTTCTTAACCAGATTAACAGGTGAAATCTACAGTTTGCTGTAGTAATTAAGTTAGAAATAATTACGTGGGAATTGTTTCTTTAACAATTACTTGTTTTTAAAAAGAATAATGGAATAATTTCTTTTGTTGTTAAATAATACTTTTAATTAGATGATTATGATTACTGTTATTACTGAAGCAAGGACCAAGGACTCATATACCAATAATAAGAAAAATTATGTGTCATTTTTAAAAGCGGTTATTAAGTATAAAAAATCATTACTAAATTCATGCGCCACACGTCACTATTAGACTTGGAACACTTGTAACTCATCTAAACTTACTACGAAGAAAATCCAGACAATCAAATAAAGATCTCATTAAGGACACATTTGGCTGCCACTAATTAGGTCAAATTGTGGGTAACGTGATTGGTGGAGTGTCTTAAAGCAATACCTGGTTGTTTATTTTATTTGTAAGGAAAATTGAATAAGAATTTCACTAGGTTCGTTTATATAATTTTTTTTTATTATTAAGGATATCCTCGTAGGTATAGACCTAAATACAAATGTACCGAGAACATCTATTGGGACAGAAGAGGTAATTTATTAATTTGGGATTTAAAGGTCTGCAAGTTAGGACGAGTGGGGAAGACGTGGGGAGGTAAGGAGTTCCACAATCTGGAGACCCTGGGGATGAAGGAACGATCAAATCGATCCGTTCTCGATGTCGGGCACTGAACAGTATAAGGGTGCATGGAGATGGCACGTCGCGTTGCTCTGGCTGGTCTGGCAAGTGGAGGCATTATAGAGCGGAGTTCTTCTGAGCAAAATCCGTTTATGTATCGGTAAAACAAGGAAAGATCAGCCACTGCTCTTCGGTGGGACAATGGGGCTAGGTTTTTGGTGATACTGGTGTCGTTTATTAGTCGAACTGCCTTCCTCTCTATTGCTTCCAGAACTCCGAGCCTTGACGGAGCCACCGAACCCCATACATGCGAGCAGTATTCAAGATTAGGCCGTATTTGGGCTTTGTAAAGAGTAGCCAAGTTGGATGGAGAAAAATATTTCCGTGCTCTAAACAGAAAGCCTAATTTCTTTCCTGCTGCAGTTGCCATGGATGCAATATGTTCGTTCCAGAGTAAGTCCTGGGAGATCGTTATAGCAACCAGCGTAATGGAGTCGCCCGCTACCAGTGTCTGATCGTTGATTGTAATGGATGAGTCGCATGTTTGCCTCTTATTGGATAGGCAACATGTCTTTGTCTTGGAAGCGTTGAAATTAACAAGATTCTTTCTTCCCCACTCGTCTACAATTCTCAAATCTTGATTGAGAGAAGCTGTTGTGGATCTTCTGTCCTCTTCCAGAATATCTAGAGGTATGGGACGGTTGTGCGCTTTGCTACAGTGTAGGTTGCTATCATCTGCAAAACCATGTATCGGGTTATTAGTGGCTTCTAGTAGATCATTAATATGTAATAAGAATAGAGTAGGAGCTAGAGCCGATCCTTGGGGAACTCCAGCGTTGATCTTGTAGAGGTTGGAAGAATGTCCATCTACAGCAACTTGGATTTGCCTGTTGGAGAGAAAGTTGGATATCCATCTGCAAAGGTTTTGTGAGAGTCCGTATGAGGCAGTTTGTTCAAAAGAGCTGCATGCCACACTTGATCAAATGCTTTTGAGATGACGTTCTTTTAAAGTAGCCCTTGGTAACATCGTAAAAATGATTGGCATTTCAAGTTCCTTTGGAAAAGCAATAATTAGGTAATATCTTTTACAGATTCTACGACTAAAAATCAGTTTTTCCTGGGTCTGGGGCGACAGAACCATTTCAGTGGAATTCATCTCGGATGCTCTAACACTAGAAAGAAGAAGCAAAAGAATAGTTAGGTCCTACGCACTCCGAAGGCTCTTGGTGTTCAACCAGTTGTATCAAGGGCCTACAGGATCGACCAGCGTAACTCCCTGAGCTGTCTTAAAAGCTGGTATAACGTTAAAATGATTGGCATTTCAAATTCCTTTGGAAAAAAGATAATTAATATCTTCTACAGATTCTACAACTAAAAATTAGTTTTCTTGGGTCGTGTCTACTATTTGGGTCCTGGACGAAAGGATCAGGTCAGTACAATCCACCCTGGATGCTCAACACTAGTAAGGTGAAGCAAAGGTATAGTTCGTTCCTGCTCACTGCGAGGACCATTTGTGTTCCACCAGTTGTATCAAGGGCTAACAAAATCCGACCAATGCAACTTATTTCAGTTCAAAAAACAAAAATTTAAATATATATGTATATAGGTATTAAAAAACGTGTATAAACGTCTCTTTCGAAATCTACAACTCAAAATTAGGTTATAAGGTCATTTTCTATGATATAGTTGTTTACAATATTATTTATGGTTTCTTTAGTAAAACTGCTTTTATGTATTATTGTTATCTTTGTTGATTTCGAGAAGTCCTTCGTTGTCATAGAGCAACGATATTTATACTGTTAAGGTCGGATACACCGGAGAGCCAAATCGCATACTCAGATACGCAGAAAGAAGAAGCTGAAAAGTAGGGGAATGGAAAGATCTGCCACAGGAAAAAAATTGTGTTTTTGTTTGTACATTTTTGATAGTGATCGATTTTCTTAAGTGCATTTCCAAAACCCGGCGGAGATTTTAATGATTGGATAGGGTGAATACTGTACTGATGAGCTCTAACAGAGCGAAACACAGTGTTGTTTGGTTGTGCTCTTGTATGGACTGATTAATACCTATATCTATGTCGCAGCATTCTCTAGGTACTTAGAGTTAAAAATCTTGTTTTGTGCCTCTTTCGCATTATTATTCCGAAAAATCACCTTAAAATTTGGAAGTATATTAATGAGGCCAATGAATATTTATCAGAAATTAATGTATCTCTTTGGGTATAACAAAAAAAAAATACAGAAGCACATTTAAGAGCTAGGAACTTGATCTTTTATCGTCTGAACTGCGGCATTACCTTTTGAAATTTGTTATACAATTTCATTGTAATTTTTTGAGCAATACTTCACTCACTTTCTTCAATCAAAAATTTGAAATTTTTACACGTCAATTATTTGTTACGCTTCATTATATCTTCTTATTTATTGTTATATTATAATAATAGTGGCACAGGTAGGAAATTGACTTATATAAAAAAGTAACTTTCTAAATCAGTGTTATAGATTTCAATCATTTTATGCAACTGAAATCTTGTTAAATCAGTGAGCACGATGTCAGTAGTGTGATGGAGATATCGTGTTTCGTGTTTTATAGGAAAAGTTAACATTACCATTACCTTGGTTAAAAAAAAAACAACTTCAGAGAAAGGTAAACAGATAAACACAGATTAAATACACCACACCTTGTAAATATTTATTCGACCAACCTGGATTTCCAATAAAATCATCCCGTTCCAGAAGAGTTGATGGCGTGCTAAAACCGTACGCTGGCAGCCACGGGTTATTCCCAGAGTTTAGATCCACAGGTTGTCCCGGCCAATCGCGGAATGCGATCTCTTCCATCTTGAACACATCCACAACACATTCAAAAGTTCATCTAACTCAAGAAACACTTTCTTTAACGCGCATCACTAATTTCAACAAGAAAAACTTATCCTGAAACGGTGAATCTATATTTCAAAAGTCAGAGTAAGACTGATAGAAACTACGAAACCAATCAGTAATATAATTAATATTTATCAGGCCACTTGAAAAAATTTAAACTTTTGTTGTTATTTCACACTTATTACACGATATTGCACTAGATATTGGATTATATTTGGAGTTTACTCCCCGTGTTACCATGCTACTAGATACGTTGTTTATTTGTATCGTATTCGTGTGTTCGTTTCTCTATGGCAACGGCAACGTACCGGACTGAAGACCAAGATGCCGTGACAATAAAAAAACAATGAACAAGTTGCTGTATAGCGGACGTGTAACGTGTAGTTACGGGCACGTGACTTAAACAACCAATCAGCGTTAGTCCACAGGTTGAAAACTTCTCAATCCGTATCTTTGATTCTCGTATACACATCCAATACAACATTCACACTATCGGTGAGCTGATTACGCGTTCACAACCACTGTGCGACTGGTTGGAATTGGTTTGTAATATACTTTCTAAACGGAATCACAACAGGATGCATTTCACGTAAATTCCAACTCGATGGCAAGATTACAGTGGCCAGGTTGCGAGGTTTGAGGAACGAGTAGTGTAGTGTAACGTTAACGGTAGATCTAGAAAATGTACCTACCTACTGGTGTGAACGAAAGTCTGAGGAACCGTTTTGTTATTAACCTAAATTAATGTAAACAAAACTATATTTATTTTATCTATTATAAAATTCTGTATTAATTTTTTTGCAAATATAAGTATCGAGGTTTCTTCAGTTTGTCTGTCCAGATATTTTCTCAACAATATGGTGCTGATTGTAGTCGGAAAGTGCACTTTTCATACGAGTGAGAAAAGCCACTTTTCGTGGTTTCCTAAGGTTTTACAAGAGTTCTTTACTCAGATTGTGCTTAACTTGGTAAAAACTGCTCGTTTAAATACATGAGATATTAACTACGCCACCTTACGGTCGCGTCATAGTACTCTTATTTCCCGCATTTTTTCTTTTTTACTTTACTTTTTCGTTTTTATTATCAAGCTTTCGAATTTATTTAAATTCTTTATTAACACATGTTACATCAAAAAAACATGTTCTATTGTTAAAAATTACAAGATTGACTTACCTATTGTATCTTATTATAAAGTTTAATATTTAGGTTAGTAGAATGTTATTAGAAACTAGATCCAGAGAATTTGCGTGGGACAATATTATTAACTGTAACCGTCAGGAAATGGTCGTTTTAAAAAATTACTTCGCGGCCCGCATCTCAATCACAAATCTTTGCCTCGGGTTACAAATTGATTTTCTGATTTATTTTCCTTTATAGAAAATACTAAAGATTTGATAAAATATTAAGCCTTCTTCATGATTTTACGGATAGATTACTGTGATGTGGAATATAGATAGAAATGTTATACATACTTCGTTGTTGAACCTACCGTATGGTTTTGCAGCGCAAAAAGCTAACCGTATGAATAGTCCATTGAAAAGTTACATTTAGGGCTAGTGCATATATACAACTTTTAGTTGAACAACTAGTTTGTTGTGGATCATATGTTGATATGAATAAATTGAAGCGCACATACTGTCAACTGGGTAGTTGCTCGACAAAAAGGCAACAAAGGTAGACAACTTTTGATCAAACGCTTAATTTGGATTGTATTTTATTGATAGATAGATAGATATTGGGTTGACTATTAGCCTGTATCACTGCGACCTTTACAGATCTATTGTGAACTCCCATTATCTCTAGAATAGGATTAGAGAACCTTGTCTAGCCCTGCCCTCTTAATGAGAGTTAATAGCCTTGACCTTGACAGTGGCTCTCCGCATAACTTGGAGCAGCCGGTTTCTTCTCTCCCAGTACTAGATACCGCGTCCTTGCAAGGCCTTCACATTGGCATAGGATATAAAATGCGGTTTCCTCCTCCTCTTGGCAGTATACACAGATGTCTTTATCTGCTAAGTTCAGCTGACTCATGTGTTTTCTGAGCCTACAATGTCCTGTCAAGAGACTGACCATCATTCTGACATTGTTTCGGCTTTGTGATAGCAGCTCTACAGTAAATTTCACAGAGTGTCCCTTTATGAAGACTTTGGCTTGTCGCTTGCCCGGTGATTTTTCCCACCACTCCTGGACCTTCTCTAGCTTCCATTTCTCAATGGCTGCCTTTCTGAATGTATTAGCAACTCCGCCGAATGGTTTCGAGCCAATCATTGGGGTATTTGCTCCCGCATAGGCCAATTGATCAGCCTTCTCATTGACTCGAAACCCTGAGTGCTGAGTGTTCTGGTATCCATGCCAGTGTCAGAGAATTTTGACTTGCGACATGTGTCAGTGCCCTAACGCAGTCCCACACCAGCTGTGAGCTTATTTGTGCCGAGACTATCGCCTTTAGAGCTGCTTGGCTGTGCGAGTATATGACTACGGTTTTACCCGTTACGTCCCGACTTACGATTTCCGTTGCACAGTGCTCTATGGCCATTACTTCAGCCTGAAACACTGTGGCATCCGCACCTAGACTTTTATCCTGTGTCCTCTACTATATATACCTGACCCTGTGTCTTTCTCAGTCTTTGAGCCATCGGTATACCAGATTGACTCCTCGATACAATGATTTGGTCGTCTGCATAGAATTTTCTACAAAGCAAAAATTACAAAAATGACAGTCTTCGTTACTTTGACGAAAAATGTAAATTTTCTTTGATGTAAAACATAGACCAAAATTTTGTAAATATCATTTATACCATTAAAAAAAAAAGAAAAAAAGCCAACGGCACGCGGTGTTCCCAAGCGGTCACCCATCCAAGTACTAACCGCGCCCGACACTGCTTAACTGCGGTGATCAGACGAGAACCGGTGCATTCAGTGTGGTATGGCCGTTGCCTGTTAATACAAGTCTTCACTTTGGAGAAATGAGTACATTTTTTCTAGTATACAACATAAAAACATACGACCACCAGAAAAAAGAATACTATTTTATGATGTAGGTACAATGGATAAACTCATGTTTTGGCTCAAACAATGGAAAGCCTGTCTAGGAATGAGGAAGGCTTTCCCTATTTGATTAAAAACATTAAAGCTTGTATAAAAACAAGAACAGGAACTGTGGTTTTATTTAATTTTTTTTTTACATAATCAACTAAAACTATAGTATATTGTGTGGCAAGGGGTGAAACAAGACGATTTCTGACGAGGACGAGAGTTGACTGTTCGGGCAGAAATCGTCTTTGTTTCATCCCGTGCCACACACTATATTTTTCATATCACAGGCATTGAAACAGCGAGTTTTGATTTCTGTAGCCAGTCGAAGTAAGACTATTTCAGAACAATGCAACTGTCAGTCAGAAACATTCTGACAGACTTGTAATAATGACATTCGTTTCTTCCCTAGGGGAGAAACAACGCTGTTTCTAACTGACAGTTGCATTGGTCTGAAATTTTCTTATTTCGACTGGCAGCTAGTTTTCAATGCATGTGATATGAAAAATATTTATTTACAAATAAAAAAATGTACAAAAATAATCATCGTCGTTTGGCGATGCTGTCGACGAACAGGAAACATCGTGGATCTTCGATTTATATTCCATTCGGGTCTATGTCTTGGTAGAAATCGCTGGCTGATGATGGTGAGGATTGCTTCTGTCAGAAGTCTTCGTTGGAGGTCTGGTATTAGCGTAACAGACACTATATACACTTGGCTGGCTTTCTGGGTGTCCATGGAAGTGCACTCATAGGTCTCGGTGTATAAAAACAAGAACAGGAACTGTGGTTTTATTTAAAAAATGTTTTTTTTTACATAATCAACTAAAACTAAATAATAATTTACAAATTAAAAAATGTACAAAAATAATCATCGTCGATTCGCGATGCTGTCGACGAACAGTGAAACGTCGTGGATCTTCGAGTTATGTTCCATTTGGGTCTATGTCTTGGTAGAAATCGCTGGCTGAGGATGGTGAGGATTGATTCTGTCAGAAGTCTTCGTAAGAGGTCTGGTGTTAGCGTAACAGACACTATACACACTTGGCTGGCTTTCTAGGTATCCATGGAAGTGCTCTCCTAGGTCTCGGTATATAAAAACAAGAACAGGAACTGTGGTTTTATTTAAAAAATGTTTTTTTACATAATCAACTAAAACTAAATTATTTACAAATTAAAAAATAATCATCGTCAATTCGCGATGAAGGCGATGCTGTTGACGAACAGTCTACGTCTTGGTAGAAATCGCTGGCTGATGATGGTGAGGATTGATTTTGTTAGAAGTCTTCGTAGGAGGTCTGGTGTTAGCGTAACAGACACTACATACACTTGGATGGCTTTCTAGGTGTCCATGGAAGTGCTCTCACAGGTCTCTGTGTATAAAAACAAGAACAGGAACTGTGGTTTTAATTAAAAAATGTTTTTTTACATAATAAACTAAAACTAAATTATTATTTACAAATTAAAAAATAATCATCATCAAATCGCAATGAAAGCGATGGTAGAAATCTCTAACTGATGATTGATTCTGTCAGAAGTATTCGTAGGATGTCTGGTGTTAGCGTAACAGACACTATACACACTTGACTGGCTTTCTGGGTGTCCATGGAAGTGTTCTCATAGGTCTCGGTGCAGGAGTAGTTGTAAAGAATTGGCTAAGGATAATACTCATTAACGTGTGGATCATGGTAGTTTGAAATTCGAAACTGTTTTGTAATACCCTGGCCATATGGGCTTCATAGACGAATCGCTCAATACCTACCGAGGATAAGAACAGTTTGTTTGTAACAATCTATCGGATCATCTTCTTTAAAGATTTCACCAGACTATTGTTTCCGGGCCTGTATCAGTTAGATTTATTTAGTTTAATAGATGTAGTTCAAAATTGTACTGTGAGCGGTGTTACTGATAATTTTCGTCTCTTTTGCGTTACAAATTAGCAATTGTAGGCTCATTAACAATTGGTTCGTCTTAGCCTCTTTGAAATACAAGTAAGTCGAGTGTTTCACTTTCGCTAGACATCAGTTTTTGTAATCTTGATTAAAATCTGGACCAGTTTCACAAGTGTTTACAAGTGAATTTACTCTCAATAAAATGGAAAAATCTGATTTGGTTAGAAAATGATTCTACTTGATTGTAAATTCGTTAAGGGGTCGATTTTTGATTATTCATTTCATCATTAGGGTTTATCCAAATCTGTTTGAAGAGGGCCAATCAGGAGTATAAATATTTTTAATGTGGCATCAAAATTTTGCCATTTTGTGGTGAAATAGGACAGAGTATGGATCCCTAGTTACAATTGAAAATAGAAAGAAAATCTCCCCAGTAGAAATCGACACCGATACAACAGAGGTAGATCTCCAGAAGTTAGCAAGAGTTTTGAGTATAATTTGTTTAGTTTTTACTTTGACACCCTATATTTCATATTTTAATGTTACAAGTTTCAACTGCCGTAAACAGATCAGTGAGAACATTCATGTCTGGTGTGGCGTAAAAGATGCCATCTCGTGCGTTAATTTGGAATCACGCTAGCAATTTGAAACCGTGTTAACACAGTAGGTTAATCAATATTAATTTGTATTACATAATTGAGAAGTATATATTTATTATGAAATTAAATATATCGATTGTAGTGTTATAGATGAATTATTGATATTGTGTGATTGACAGTCTATGCTATGTATTAACAACTACAAACTAAATTATATAAATTTTCTATAGCAAAAAACAACAACTTTCTCTTGGTTGTTTCTACACGATTTAATATTATGCAACTAACCAACAATAGGATGAATGCATGTAGTGGTTTTTTTCTCGATTTTATCTAAACATTGAAAGTAACGATGAATTTTCAGGAAGGTCTAGTAGTTAATTGCCAACCAACCAGAAAATAAATTCTTTCCTGAACGGAAACATACATATTGTTATACAAATGGTTTTTAAATATATTTCTATACTTTATTATTGTATTTTCAAATTAAAAAACAGTTACAACCAGCTATTTTTTCATAGCTGGTTCACGTTTTTATAGGAGGATTAAACAAAAATTAAAATTCTGAAAATTTGGAATCGGACCAAAAAAAGAGTTATTTCCGATTTTTTAAAATCTTTCTCAAAGTGACTACGAGCGTGTTCATCAAATCAGATTTAAACAGGTTTAAAATCTCTTGGAATACCTTTACAATTCTGCACGTAGATTTCAAATTTCATTCTTATCAGAAGAAGAAGAATTATTGTAGTTTCTGCCTCGTCCATGGATTCACTGGTACACGTCAGAGACCAAGTAAAGTTGGAATTCACTGAGCGAAGGTACTCTGAAGAAGACCAAAACTGTCCCATCGGCCGGAAAAGTGATGAAACCGTTTTCTGTGATTCACGTGGCGTGATCCACATTGACTATCTGAAGAAAACAAAACGGGCACAGAGCCGAATTATTGGGCCAATTCGACGCCAAATTGCAGAAAAAATTGGCCCATTTCACACCTCCGTGCGACTCTTTTCTTTCCAACTTGAAAAAGTCACTCGCCGGACAAAAATTTTAGTCGCCGCCACGGAGGTCTATTTTGTAGACCTCTACAAAACGTATTTTTCGGACGGGTTAAAGTACCGGTGGGTCAAGTATTTTTTTATGTAAGGATGTCCTCAAGAACATCTATTGGGGCAGAAGGGGCAATTTATCAATTTGGGATTTAAAGGACTGCAAGTTAGGACGAGTGGGGAAAACGTGGGAAGTAAGAAGTTCCACAATCTGGCACTGAACAGAACCTATAAAGAGTACATGGAGTTGATACGTCGCGTTGCTCTGGCTGGTCTGATAAGTGGAGGCACTATAGAGTGGAGTTCTTCTGAGCAAAATCCGTTTAAGTATCGATAAAACAGGAAAAGATCAGACACTGCTCGTTGCTGGGACAATGAGGCTAGGTTTTTGTGATACTGGTGTCGTTTATTAGTCGAACTGCTCTTCTCTGTATTGCATCAAGAACTCTCAGCATTGACGGAGCCACCGATCTCCATACATGCGGGCAGTATTCAAAAGTGTTCCGTTTTCGAAGTGTGTCAAAGAAAATGGTCGCAACTTTTGTGTCAAAATCTGGTCATGTAGCAACAATTGCTTTAGAAGATCGAAAAAACAGTTACTTCCGATTGATATATAAACATTTGTTTACCAAAGTTATCTCGAAACTCCGACAAAGCAACACACAACGGCGAATCATCCTACATCTGGGCGATTAAAGTGCTCACACTGCCCAAAAGACAATAGAGTTTTTGGAGCTTCAAAACATCGAATTGTTAGACCATCCACCGTACTAGATTAGATGTTTATTGGGTTGGCTATTAGCCTGTATTGCTGCGACCTTTGCAGATCTATTGTGAACACCCATTATCTCTAGAATAGGATTAGAGCACCTTGTCCAACCCTGCCCTCTTAATGAGACTTAATAGCCTTGACAGTGGCCTCTCCACCGTATAGTCCCGACCTAAGTCCCAACGAATTCTTCAGGTTCCCAAAGATCAAGAATTCAATGCGTGGGCAGCGATTTCAGTCGCCAGAAGAAGCCATAGATTGCCTTAAAACAACTGAAGACTGGAATAACTGTGTTACCATTTGGTTTGAACGTATGCAAAAGTGTATCGATCTTGTTAGGACATTTTTAAAATGCAATAAAGTACTTGAAGTCTTTATGGCTATATGCAAAACTAAATAGACAACCCTCGTATTTAGTTCTCACCAAACAATTCACACTTCTTTTCAGGCGTCATATCCAAGGTTAGCAAAATTACTTAACAATGCTAGTTCTTCAATATGACAGCCTTCTACCAGTATTTTGTTTGTAATAAATAAACAATATAACATTAAACGTTTATAAATAAGTATATTGTCTTTCATCGACAAAACATACATTAAAACATCTGATACTAAACTAATTTGCTCTTTTTCATTATTCTCAAAAAGTCCTCTTGTGAAACTACTCCATTTGATAATCGATCTGCTTCGTCAATCATTTCTTGAAGTTCTTCATCGGTTATATCCTCTGCAAGTTCAAGTGCTGCTCGTTTTAAATTCCAAAACGTAATTTTACCTGTAATGTTGTAAAGTAGCTACACATAGGTATCAATTTATCTACTTAAAAAAGGGGCTTTATTAACTAGTCTTTTATAAGATAACTACTTGAATACCACTTTAGATTTACTGTTAAACTTAAAATTACTAGTTTGATACCTTTATCTTCTTCATCAAATAATCGAAATGCTTTCAAAATATCTTCCTTCGAATCTTTCTGTGACATTTTTACAGCTACCAAATGCATGAAATCATCGAATGAAATTTTTCCAGATCTATGAAACATTTAAAAGATATTACTAACTGTATTAAATAACATCATGACTCTATTGATGCAGACAATGTTTTATATTTATAACAAAGTTTTCTATTACTTTGCCTAATCATATTGTGAAGATCTAAACCACCACAATCTCATTTATACTGTTGTATTAAAATTTGGATTCTTCCTTTCATCAATACAGTCCATACATGTTGATGAAAAAAACAAATACATGAGATCTTAAAGGTTCATTTTAGTCACCGTAAAGTAGATCAATGTTAATCTGGTTACATGTGGTCCATTAAATTGATGAAAAATGAGATTCGTAACTGTTCTAATTTATGGTCAAATTATAACATGGTGTTTATATTAACTTTGATGTAAACTAGAGAGGATCAAGAATAAAATAATCCACTCTCGAGAGTACCTGCGGCGATATAAAAAAAGTAAGAAGTTACTTAATATAAAAGTAAATGCAATGAAAAAAGGAGTACATTATGACTTATGGGTAAAACAATTAAACTAGTTGGTAAAAATGAAGTTACAAATGATCATTTTTGGCATAAACTTCAATGCAAGTGTTTTATAAACGTTTTTCTATTTTTTCTGTACATTTACTACATAATTTACCCTGTTTTATCAATATCTGAAACCATTTTACGAATCTCCTCCTTTCCAGGTTCAAATCCTAATGCCCGTATAGCAACTTTCAGATCTTTTGCATTGATTTTACCTATACCTTCATTATCAAAAAGATCAAAAGCTTCTTTTAAATCTTTTTTCTGTGTCGGAGACAATAAAAACTTTGGTGCAAATTTCTTTCGGGACTGTCCAACAGGTTTAGCAGGAAGATGACGTGCCTATAAACGAATTATAATGTTTATATAATTCATAAGATGTTAAATTTGTGCCTATACACGAATTATTATATAATAAGATATCGAGTTCTACTTGGCATTCGTATACTAGTCTGGAGACCTCTTTAGGGGTCTTTAAAGCCCAAATAGGCACCTATTTATCTGTAAATATGTTAATCCGTATAGATTTACAAGCCCTCGAATTATTAAATACCATCAGTAATTTATAAGATCGACTTGTGTGTCCCTCCGTCCGTGTGCGCTGTAAATCTTAAAACGAAGATCACACGGTCATAAAACTTGGTATATAGAATCCTTGTGTCTTGGGGAAGAACCCTGTTGATTTTGGTCCAAATCGGATAACCCTAATGATAAAATTTTAACGGTTGTCCGAAACTTTTTATATAATATATAGAATATTTCTTATTTATAACAAGATGTTTAAAAGAAAGAATATGCGATTGAAACTTTTACATAGAAAGTCCCTACGTTGACTTTTAATATAGGAAACATTGCAGATGACACTTATATTTACGTTGAAGACGAAGAAAATCACTTAAAATTTCTGTTTGTAAGCACTGATCATTAAATATTTTTATTCATTCTTGTGACAATGTAGTTTCTTAATATACGAATTGAATAAATGAACTGCAAACAATGTATGTAACTAAATTTATTGTAATTAACTGTAACGTGAGCTAAAAATCACTTACCAAATTATTAACAGTACGTACCCGGTATATTAACCGTTAGCGAATTCAATTTATTATATGTTTATATAAAGTATCTAGTTAGTTAATTACGATAATTATAAAATATTATAAAAATTCTCACCATTTAAATCACTTTTTATGTTTTTAACTGCAAATTAGTACACTTTTTTGAAGTTTTTCTAATAAGTTTGACATTTCATACAACTTCACGTGTTATAAGTGTTGCCTATAGTCTACTACTTTAGTAACGAGTGATTATTTTTAAATAATAAATAATTGTGGATAATTAAAAAAAAATTATAAATTATTATGTCAATAACAATTATCAGTATTTTAATATTTTTTTATCCATCTATACAATAATACTAACAAAAAACTGAAGATATTCATTCACCTGTTCATTCGATATAATCGTCAATCGCACAATTTTTTCGATTGCAATAGATATCGATTATTAGTATTTACTTCTACATCCAATGACAGTGACAATTTAAATTAACCTGTTGTTTTGAACTATACAGTTCAATAGAACGAAAACTAATATTATATTATAGTTTTTAATGAAAGTTAGAGTCTTTCAGTTAAGTATAAGACTCTGTTCTAGAATGGCTAGTTTAAGTTTAACTGAAGCAAAAAAATTAGCTGCTTATAAAGCAGTAGACGAACATATAAGTAGTGGACAAATAGTTGGAATTGGTAGTGGATCCACAGTTGTATATGCAGGTTAGCAATTTTTATATAATTATTTTGATATTCAGAATGTTTATCACACTGTTTAAAATGTACAATCCTGAACTACTGCTTTTTTGTGTTAATATTATGAAAGTATCGACAGTATGAAATTGTACTTATACTCTTTCGAAAATAATGTTTTAGTAGTTGTATATATTACATACAATTATGTTATTGTTTATAATAAGTATTAACTTTCTCCGGTTCTTCCTCTTTGACCACAACCTATATTTTTTATTTTTGTATTATTATGTATTGATAAGTTATCAACTTTTCCTGTTCTTTATTATCTTAATGTGGTTACAAAATTACAAAACAACTTTTTATAATAAATTTTAAACAAGTCGAAAATAATCTGTATTCCAAGCGCAATAGATGGTTCCAAACTAGATCAAAACCAAAATATATGAATACAGAAAAAATTGTTCTTTTATCTACTGGTTTTGATATAAATTATCTTTCAAGAATATATTTGTTATAATTTTGAAATATTTGTTATCACTTTTTAACAACTTTTTTTTTTATAAGCCGGCAGATTAATATAAAATATTATCGCGGTTGTTTAAAGGAAACTTTTACTGTTAATTCAGATATTGAAAGAATTGATTCCCTTTTGTGTGTACCCTACATCTAATTATGAGTCCATGATCTAGTCTATAAGAAAATCTAGGTGTCAAAATCTCAGAAATTCTGGGTGCATACCCAAGCGTTTTTCAACCGGAAATCCGTGCTATTGACAGATGTGTAGAATTAAATATAGAAAAGAACTATCGTAGACAAAAGATTGTAATCATATCAGAAAGTCAAGCAGCCATCAATAATCTAAACTCACACACAATCAGTTCAAAGATGAAAGTAAAGGAACCAGGACAAAATAACACTGTTGTCCTTTTATGGGTTCCAGGACACAGGAAAAGAAGGAAACGAAACAGCAGATAATCTGACAAAAAAGGAGCTGCAACCTCATACAAACAAAATGTTTGTAGGCATCTTCATGTATTGGGTTGCTCCGAGCCTTAGAAACCAAGAAGCTCTGTGTGATGGCCGGGTGTTAGGGACTTAGTTCTGATTAACCTATAGACACTTTCCAGAGAAATCCTCTTTAAATGTAAATACAAGGGGGAAAGTCTAAAATTACCTCCAAGGCAGCACTAGGACACGATCTCATTTTGTTAGTGTCACTATACAAGCGACTCTTTTCAACTTTTGATACTCTTTTATTGCCCTTTGTACGTTTTTTTGTTTCACCAAACCAGGGAAGCCTAGATATGATCAATATATCATTTTAGGTTTAAGATCCCATATTTTCCCAAAAAACCTACGACATATCCACATAGACCTACTAACTTTAAAACTTTATCCACTATACTGTGTGTATGACTAATATTATTTTTCTTTTACAGTGCAAAGATTGGCAGAACGAAATAAACATGAAAATCTAAATCTTAAATGTATTCCCACATCATTTCAAGCACGTCAATTAATTATAGAACACAAACTATTTTTAACAGATTTGGAATTACATCCAGAGATAGATGTAACCATTGATGGAGCTGATGAAGTTGATAAAGATATGCAATTGATCAAAGGTGGTGGCGCATGTTTATTGCAAGAAAAAATAGTAGCAAGCTGTTCTAAGAAATTAGTAATTATTGCAGATTATACCAAAGATTCAACCAAATTGGGAGAGCAATATAAGAAGGGTATACCAATAGAAGTTGTACCTATGGCTTATCTTCCTATTAGAAATAGAATTGAGGCAAAACTTGGAGGCAAAGTGGAACTTCGACAAGGTCAAAGAAAAGCAGGTCCTATAGTTACTGACAGCGGGAACTTTATTTTAGATTGGAAAGATTTTAACATGGATTATTATTGGTGTGATATAAATTTAGAATTACTTAAAATTCCTGGTATAGTAGAAACTGGGTTATTTGTTAATATGGCCAGTATTGCTTATTTTGGAATGAAAGATGGCTCAGTTAAAACTAGGGAATCAGTTATTGCTCAGTGTCATTGCGAAAAGTTATTATAGTATTGTTTGCAACATTTTTGTTTTGTTAACTAAATGCATTTCTATATATTCTATTGTAATTATGCTTTCATTTTTCAAAAAGAACTATTTTCATACAAATAGATGTTTTTTTTTAATTACGTCCTTACTTCTTTCACAACTCGATGGCGCCACTATCACAAAAAAAAAAGTATTTTTGTGTGATACTTTCTCGCAGACGGCTGCTCTGTAAATTAAAAATATGAAAAAAAGAGGTATTCTGGGTTTTGGTAAGGAAATCGTCAAGTGAAATCAAAGAGTGCTTGAATACTGTGTACGGTCACTTCTGTTTCGATGAAGACGGTCAAAAATAAGTTTCAACGTGATCCGGACAACAAGTGCAACCGTAAGACCAGTTTGAGCACTGTTTGAAACTGTTTAAGCACAAGCCAAAGGATTTTCGTCATCGTCAAAGAAGCATGGATCCACTGGTGCACAGCAGAAATTAAGGAACATTGAAAATAGTGGACTTTGTCCGGGTGAACGTGCTACTAAGAAGATAAAAACTGTCCCATCAGTGGGAAAGGTGATAGTCATCGTTCCCTGGGATTCACGAGCTCTTATCTACATTGACTGTCCAGAGAAGGGCAAAAGAGTTTCAGGGCTCTACTATGTCAAATTACTGGACCCAATTGCAAAAAAACGGCCCCATTTGGGGAAGAGAAACTTCATTTCTACCATAAAAATAAACCGGCTCACACCTCCTCTATCTCTATAGACAAACTTGCAAGAAGTTATTCGCCTGACATAAATTTGAGTCGAATGAAGAGGTCATCCTAAAACCGAGAACCAAAAAAGGCGAAGAAAAATATCCATGTTAACACAAAGTTCAAATCACCGGGGATGGACGGAGTTTATCCAGCCCTGCTGCAGTGGGGTCTGGAGGAACTTCTTCCTCACCTAGTGCAAATATTCAGAGCTTCCCTAGCTCTGAATTATATACCGAAGATGTGGAGAGAAGTAAAGGTTGTCTTCATACCAAAACCTGGAAGAATGGATTACTCCATTCCAAAAGCTTACCGGCCTATTAGCCTTACATCGTTCTTATTAAAAACGCTAGAGAGGCTAAATGAAAGGTACATAAGGGATACAGTGATTAACACCAAACCACTGCATCCCAACCAACATGCATACACAACAGGGAAATCCACCGATACGGCCCTACATCATGTGGTTGGTCAGATCGAGCGATCATTGGACAAGAAAGAGTCCACCCTGGGCGTATTCATAGATATCGAGGGAGCTTTCGACAAAACCACGTTCCCTAAAATAATGCACTCGCTTACTGATCGAATTGTACCTACAACAGTAAGCGGATGGATTCTCAGCATGCTCTTCATGCGTGCAATAGAAATAACTGTAAATGAAGTCAAGATACGAGGCAAGGTTACGAGGGGCTGCCCACAGGGAGGGGTTTTATCACCTCTACTGTGGAAAATTGTTCTAGACAGCCTAATTCACCGCCTCAATGAACATGACAAAATCTATACAGTAGCCTACGCAGACGACATTGTTATTCTGCCAACAGGAAAGTTTGAAAGCACCCTTTGCGACAGAATGCAAGTGGCTTTCAGAACTTTAGAGACATTGTGCAAAAAACAGTCGCTGTCTATTAACCCCAAAAAGACAGAGATGGTTCTTTTTACAAAGAAAACGAAACCTAGGGGCTTACACGCACCCAGTCTTTTCAACGTTAAATTAAGCTTTGCTATAGAAGTGAAATACTTAGGTGTTATCCTCGACAGCAAGCTGACGTGGAACTCACACATAGAAAGCAAAATTAAAAAAGCATTTATATCTTATGAGCAATGCCGCCGAACCATAGGACAGACCTGGGGATTATCCCCCAAGGTCACCATGTGGATCTACACGGCAATCATAAGACCTATGCTAACATATGGTGCTGTCGTGTGGTGGCCTAAAGTGAAACAAACGACAGCTATCAAAAAATTAAACCAAATTCAAAGATCAGCATGCCTTCTCGTAACAGGAGCCATGCGAATCACACCGACCAGCGCAATGGAAGTCATACTTGGTCTCACCCGCCTTGATATATTTGTTAAGGAGGTCGCATTGATGACCATGGTACGCTTTCGCACGGTTGGTATCGAACCCACTGTAGGGACTGGCACCTATAGGGATAGTCTGTGGAGGGAATCGATAAAAGTGATACCACTCTTACAGGCAGTCACGGATGCCGTCGCACCAAGATTTGTCTTTGACAAACCCTACAAAATATTAACAAACAAGACAGCAGACCCCAACGTAGTGAACGCTCTGAGCGTATATACGGATGGATCAAAAACAAAGCCAGGTGTGGGATGTGGAATTTACTCTAGATCCTTAAGCCTAAAAACAAAATGGGCTATGGATGGCTTGTCAAGTGTTGTTCAATCAGAACTCACAGGCATAACCATAGCTGCAAAAGAATTAATCAATAGGAACATCATAGGCAGGAATATAAATATATACACAGACTGCCGACAAGCACTACTGACCTTGAATAGACCACGTTTCACTTCAAGTTTAGTACTAGAATGCCACCAATCTCTAACTGAGGCCAGCCAGAATAACATGGTCACTCTCAGCTGGATCAAAGGAAATGGGAACTCTAAAGGCAACTGCATTGCGAACAATTTAGCAAAGAGGGCTGCGGGCTACAGATATGTTAGCCCTCGCCTGTCTACCAAGCTAACATTGTCCGCAGTCGTGGACCTTATTAAACAGCACTCTCACCAAAAATTTATACAGTGCTGGGATGAAACTACGAACTGTAGACTGGCCAGAGAGTTATTACCTCATCCTGGCGAGGAAACAGCAAAAAAATTTAAGGCATTGACCAGACAAAATCTCCGAACAGCTGTGGGAATCCTGACAGGTCACTGTCAATTGCGACAACATCTCTTTAGGATGAAACTAACAGAATCGCCGCTATGCAGAGGCTGCGAACAAGAAGAGGAAACAGTAGAACACATTATGTATGACTGCTCTGCTTTTTCTGAAATCAGAAGATCCGTGTTGGGCGAGTATTGGCTTACACCAGCCGATGTCAGGGAGATCCCCCTCGGGAGCCTCATCACCTATTTTAAATCAATAGGCCTGGTGACATCCTGAGGTGAGGATATCCCTACACACGGGAGGATGCACAATGGGTCATATGTGGCCTCAGTGCTGGCTGAGCACTAGCTCGCCCCTCCCAAATTTACAGGGCCAGATCAGACACAAAGTTCCAATATTAAGTTTTAAATAAATGCCTATGTTTATAAATTGTATACTACCTTTTTATTAAAAAAAAATAAAAAATGAATTACAAGATAATATCTCTTAATTCTTTAGTTACATCTGGAATAAAAAATAACACCTATAGAAGTGACTAGATTTTGATAAACTATTTGCATGTGCATATTTTTATTTTAGCAACACCCGGAGAACGTCCGCCTCCGGGAGTAATTGCACCACCGCCACCACCACCTGCTTGCTTCTCTAGTTTAATTATCTCTTGGATGCCGTCGTACATTTCTTTAACAGCATCGAATTCTGTCAAACCCATTCTTCTTTTGTTGGAAATATCGTAAACACCACCGACGGATTCTGTATGTTCACCAGCTGTTCCTCGTACTTGGAGCTTATACTTACCAGCAACTTCTTCGAGTTTAGACATGTTTTCAGATAACTTTGGCACCTAAAATAACACATTTTAAAAAGTTTTTAAATGTTGTTTTCTTTTAAAGTACTCTAATATGTACAGAAGCTCTCACTGTAGTGCCGAGATTGGTTGGACAAAAAGTGAGAAATCCAAGTCTGTCGTTGTGAGAAAAAGGAAGCATTTTTTCAATTTCATTGACAGCAGTAACTAAACGTCTATATACTGCTCCCAAATCACCTCCCATCTGCATTGAAATGAGTCGTAGATGATCTTCTTCATTACACCACACCAAGAACGTTTTTGCATCGTTATGAAATATACCACGACCAGTTGGCCAAAAACGACAAGCGTTTGCAGCCTGCAAAAATCGGTCACCTTCTTTGAACAAAAAGTGGTCGTCGATAAGTTTCTGTTGGACATTTTTACTCATACCAGTCAAAGGATAAAAAGTTCCTTTTAATTCACCTACACAAAAAAAGATCAGTTACATCTTATTTAATGAATGTTGTTCATTGTTAAGCCGTGAAGACAGACTATTATAAAATATTTAAAAGTAGTAGAAATAGTATTTAAAAAAATCAGATCTGGGTTATCCTAAAATGATGGAAGCCGTCTAATGTATAGTCACTGGTCGTACTGCAGCCTAGTTAGGCTTACTGTACTTCTTACATTGGTTCAAGTCACCCACTCCAGTGTCTTGGTACCCTCTACTAGTTTGTATAAGTCTAAAGGATGGGTCCATATGTTTGTGGAGGCGTTCTGAAGTCTAAAAAAACTGACTGTCTTTTGCAATCCTCTGTCTCCCAGTGGTACAGTACGTGTTTCAGGTTTCCTGTCGCATAATCTGCAGCCCGGGTCTCCATTAAACAGTACCATGATTTAAAGGTATCCTTTGACCGGTGCATGGCCTGCAAGGAATCCTGTAATGACTTGTAGGTGATTCCTGCTTATTTTGCGTATATATTTCAGTTCTTCTGGCAATAATTAGGTTCCCTGCTTCATAATCTGCAGCTTGGTTCTCTATTAAACACTCATGATTTGCACGTGTTCTCATCCGGTGCAAAGCCGTATAGAATCCTGTAACGACTCGCAGCTGATTCTTTCTCGTTTTGCACAGTGTTTCAGTTCCTCTGGTATACGGCTCCCTGCTACATAATCTGCAGCTTTGGTCTCCATTTAACAGTCTCACAGATTGTAGGTTTCTGTTGACAGAGTATAAGGAATCCTGTAATGACTCGCGGCTGGTTTTGCAGTGTTCCAGTTCTTCTGAAACACATCTGTTTAATACGCATTTTGCTGTGGCTTGATCAAAGATGTGTTACCAGTCTTGTTTGTGTTGTCTATGAGTCTATAGATCTAGGCTTTTTTTCGGTTTCGGACCGGTATCTTCGTTTATAAAAATATGTGAATTGGAAAATTAGGTATGGTCAAAATAAAGGTTGTAACTATTTAGATGGAATTAGAAACTATTTAGCAAAAAAGCAATTTTTCTCAAGAAGGTTGGTTATAATTGGTAAAGATACCAGTAAGTCCAGAAAGAGTGCTTGAAACTTTCTTTTCCATTTCTTGATATTGAGCTTCCGTTAAACAAGGGTTAAAGGGATAACCTTCCAAAGAACGACCACATCTTACGCGAGTTGAAACCACAAATTGACCAGCAGGATCGAGATCACCAAAACTATTAACATCACCCCAACTTTTTGGAGGATGTTTATCAGTCTTTTTAAAACCTGCATGATAATCTTCAATAATTGGATCAAACAAATCAGCAAATACTGTATATGCTTCTGCATCAGGAGCGTAAATACCGACTCCTGAGTCATGATTTTCTAATCCTGAAAGACAAAAATCGGGGGTTAAATTACTTTGAGAGTCTCTGATATTTAAGAGATGTTTAAAGGAATTTCTTAGCAAATCTTTGATATGTAGTTAATTAGATACGAAGTAGAAAATTTGTTCTGGAGATTCTGGAATATAAAATCCCAGAAAAAATTTGTAAAATTTCTTTAAATGAAAGAACCTCTTACCAGATTGAATAACATCAAGAAGTGAAGAACCGAATGTAGGTGTTGTTTTAGTTTTCAATTTGTCAAACACATCTTGAGATAGATACCTCTTCAAAAGAGATTTTGACTGAGAATCTTTAAGTTTCTTATAACCAGCTTCAAGTTTGGCCAAAATGGCAGGATCAACTGGTTTACCACCGGTTTTACCACCAGCTTCTCTAGATGTAAAAAAATAAGAAAACATTTAATGTTCATGTCTCTCTTCTGTTTATCAGTCAATTCTTTGAAATGCAATTTTTTCATAATTGTCGTGACCTATTCATCACCTAATTGTTGTGTAGTAGTTTGCAATGGTGGATTGTCATTAAATTTCCTAAAAAAATCATACCTTTTTTGTCTTGCAACACATATGCAGACAGGTTTGCCGTCAACTGTTGCGGGTATTCCTCCGCCTCCGCCTCCTGCTTCTATTTCCAGTTTAATAATTTCCCGAATACCTTCATGCATTTCTTTAACAGCTTCGAATTCCGTAAGACCCATACGTCTTTTATTTGAAATATCATAAACACCACCAATTGATTCTGTATGCTCACCAGATGTACCTCGTACTTGCAATTTGTATTTTGCCGCGACTGCTTCTAATTTATCCATGTTTGCAGACAGCTTTGGTACCTAGAGAAATTTCACAACGATTTAAAAAGTAGACTAGGGGGACCAGTAGAGTGTATAGAAAATGTGTTAATACATAGTGTAGTAGGAGCGGTCCTACATCGAGAAAGGTCATGCAGTAGGTGTCAAGTATTATTTCAGCACTAAAAAAGGGTAGTTAAGAAGGAAGAGAAAGGGTAAATATACTGACGTCACAAGAAGACATGACCTTCTGGTCATTGTCTTCATTTCTTGGAATTTTGACCAAAAATAGAGCGCATCTTCTTCTGCCGGAGGTAAAGACATAATAAGTTTGTCTTTATGGACTTCTTCTTCAATTTACTTTTGCAAGAATATAGGACCTTCCTACTGCATGCTCTCTCCAGATAAATATAGCCATCTGCAGTTAGATGATGGCCCCTACTACACTACTTAAGTCTTTGTTATAATATACCTTGATATGTACAGATGCACGAACAGTAGTACCCAAGTTCGTTGGACAGAAAGTCAGAAACCCAAATCTATCATTGTGAGAGAACGGAAGCATTTTCTCGATACTGTTAACACCATTAACCAAACGTCTATACACTGCTCCCAAATCACCTCCCATTTGCATTGAAATAAGACGAAGATGATCCTCTTCATTGCACCAAACCAAAAATGTTTTTGCATCATTATGAAAGATACCACGACCGGTTGGCCAAAAACGACAAGCGTTAGCAGCTTGTAAGAAACGGTCCCCTTCTTTGAACAAGAAGTGATCATCAATGAGCTTTTGTTGGACTTCTTTGCTCATACCGGTTAAAGGATAAAAGGTTCCTTTAAGTTCACCTAAAACATATAAACCATGGCCTAGAATCTAAATTAAAATCTAATTATACAGTTTTGAAGCTCTTTAAGAAAGCAAAGATAAAATAGAATACTTATACAACATCTACAAAGGAAAAGATAAAGACTAATAATCTGGACAGCGGCTAAATTTTAATCAGGTAGAGGAAGAAGTTAAACAACATTAAAGTGGAGATGATAAGAATATTTAGAATGACGTATTAAAGGGACCACAAAAAATTGGATCATCGACAATGCAGAAACAGCTGGCGTCAAGTACCTATAAGAAATAATCAAAAGATACAAGAGGTAGAGGCAATTAAAAGAACCTAATTAATACCAGTTAGTCCTGAAAGGGTGCTAGAAACTTTTTTCTCCATTTCTTTGTATTGTTGTTCTGTCAGACATGGATTAAATGGATAACCTTCTAAGGATCGTCCACATCGAACCCTAGTTGAAACAACTAAGTTTCCAGAAGGATCTAAATCATCAAAAGAATTTACATCGCCCCAATCTTTTGGAGGATGTTTATCAGTTTTTTTGAAACCAGCATGATAATCTTCAATAATTGGATCAAAAAGTTCTGCGAAAACAGTGTAAGATTCTGCATCTGGAGCATAAATTCCAACTCCTGAATCATGATTTTCTAATCCTATAAGAGAAAAATTTTAGTTTAAGGCTTATCTTTTAAAAATGTCACATGTCACAAGAGAAGGGGCTATGACAGTTCCAGTTCAAAATTGAACATTTTTAAAAGTTAATCTCCATCATAAAATCTGAGGTTCATTCTGCACTTTTTGGCTCTTTTAACCCCGTTCTACAACTAGTTGACCTAGCCCACTTGCCAGATGATACAGAATTTCGAACGGGTAAAAGGGCTGTAACGGCTGAATGGGGTTGGGGGTTATGAACTAGTTCAATCAGTTCTAAAGCAAATTGAAAGCTATTCCAATCGTTTTCGAACATTTTTAACTGCACCAAGAATCGCTTTTGAACTGGTTGAATCGGTTTTTGAACCGTTTTTGCCCACTTGCCTGATGATACAAAATTTCGAACGGGTAAAAGGGCTGTAAGGGCCGAATGGGGTTAGGGGTTATGGTCTACTTCAGTCGGTTCTAAAGCAAATTGAAAGCTATTCTAATCGCTTTCGAACTTCTTCTCACTGCATTAAGTTCGCTATTTGACTGGTTGAACCGTTTCATAAACCGCTTTCGAACTGTATGAAAAGAGCCAAAATGTGCAGAATAAACCTTAGATTTTTTTATGAAGATTTACATATAAAAAAGTCAATTGTTTGCTCTTACTGTCGAATCCTTTTTACTCACAATATCTAGGAAATAGTTGGTATATCAAGCTCCAAAATTTTAGCTTACCAGATTGAATAACGTCAAGAAGTGAAGAACCGAATGTAGGTGTTGTTTTCGTTTTTAATCTATCAAACATTTCTTGGGAGAGGTATTTCTTTAAGAGTGATTTGGAATTAGAATCTTTTAGTTTTTTATAACCAGCTTCAAGTTTGGCTAAAACGGCAGGATCAACTGGTTTACCACCGGTTTTACCAGCAGCTTCTCTAGATGTAAAAAAATAAGAAAACATTTAATTTTCATGTCTCTTTTCTGTTCATCAGTCAATTCTTTGAAATGCAACTTTTATCACAATTGTCGTGACCTATCCATCACCTAATTGTTCTAATTATCGAACATCTCTATAGTCGTTTGCAATGGAGGATTGTCATTAAATTTCTTAACAAAATCATACCTTTTTTGTCTTTCACCACATGTACAGATAGATTTGCCGCCAACTGTTGCGGGTATTCCTCCGCCTCCGCCTCCTGCTTCTATTTCCAGTTTAATAATTTCCCGAATACCTTCATGCATTTCTTTAACAGCTTCGAATTCCGTAAGACCCATACGTCTTTTATTTGAAATATCATAAACACCACCAATTGATTCTGTATGCTCACCAGATGTACCTCGTACTTGCAATTTGTATTTTGCCGCGACTGCTTCTAATTTATCCATGTTTGCAGACAGCTTTGGTACCTAGAAAAATTTCACAACGATTTAAAAAGTAGACTAGGGACCAGAAGAGTGTATAGAAAATGTGTCAATGCATAGTCTAGTAGGAGCGGTCCTGCATCGAGAGAGGTCATGCAGTAGGGGTCAAATATTATTTCGGTACTAAGAAAGGTTGGTAAGAAAGAAGAAAAAGGGTAAATATACTGACGTCACAAGAAGACACGACCTTCTGGTCATTGTCTTCATTTCTTGGAATTTTCACCAAAACTGGAACACTTCTTCTTCTACCAGAAGTAAAGACAAATGCTTGTCTTTATGGACTTCTTTTTCAGATACAGATCCTGCCTGCTGCAAGCTCTCTCTAAATAAATATAGCCATCCGCAGTCGCATGATCACCCCTACTACGCTACTTACGTCTTTGTTTATAATATACCTTGATATGTACAGATGCACGAACAGTAGTACCCAAGTTCGTTGGACAGAAAGTCAGAAACCCAAATCTATCATTGTGCGAAAACGGAAGCATTTTCTCGATACTGTTAACACCATTAACCAAACGTCTATACACTGCTCCCAAATCACCTCCCATTTGCATTGAAATGAGACGAAGATGATCCTCTTCATTGCACCAAACCAAAAATGTTTTTGCATCATTATGAAAGATACCACGACCGGTTGGCCAAAAGCGACAAGCGTTAGCAGCTTGTAAGAAACGGTCCCCTTCTTTGAATAAAAAGTGATCATCAATGAGCTTTTGTTGGACCTCTTTGCTCATACCGGTTAAAGGATAAAAGGTTCCTTTAAGCTCACCTAAAACATATAAACAAAGACCTAGATTAAAATCTAATTATACAGTTTTGAAGCTGTTTAAGATAGCAAAGATAAAATAGAATATACAACATCTACAAAGCAAAAGATAAAGACTAATAATCTGGACAGCGGCTAACTTTTAATAAGGTAGAGAAAGCAGTTAAACAACATTAAAGTGGAGATGATAAGAATATTTAGTATGACGTATTGAAGGGAACACAAAAAATTGGATCACCCACAATTCAGAAACAGCTGGCATCAAGTAACTATAAGAAATATTCGAAAATTACAATAGGTAAAGGCAATTAAAAAAACCTAATTAATACCAGTTAGTCCTGAAAGGGTGCTAGAAACTTTTTTCTCCATTTCTTTGTATTGTTGTTCTGTCAGACATGGATTAAACGGATAACCTTCTAAAGATCGTCCACATCGAACCCTAGTTGAAACAACTAAGTTTCCAGAAGGATCTAAATCATCGAAAGAATTTACATCGCCCCAATCTTTTGGAGGATGTTTATCAGTTTTTTTGAAACCAGCATGATAATCTTCAATAATTGGATCAAAAAGTTCTGCGAAAACAGTGTAAGATTCTGCATCTGGAGCATAAATTCCAACTCCTGAATCATGATTTTCTAATCCTATAAGAGAAAATTTTTGTTGTTTAAGGCTTATCTTTTAAAAATGTCACATGTCACAAGTTGAAAATTGAACATTTTTACAAGTAAATCTCCATTATAAAATCTGAGGTTCATTCTGCACTTTTTGGCTCTTTTAACCCCGTTCCACAACTAGTTGACCTAGCCCACTTGCCAGATGATACAGAATTTCGAACGGGTAAAAGGGCTGTAACGGCTGAATGGGGTTGGGGGTTATGAAATAGTTCAATCAGTTCTAAAGCAAATTCAAAGCTATTCCAATCGCTTTCGAACTTCTTTTAACTGCTTTTGAACTGGTTGAAACGGTTTTTGAACCGTTTTTGAATTGCATGAAAAGAGCCAAAAAGTGTAGAATAAACCTTGGATTTTTTATGGAGATTTACATTTAAAAAAGTCAATTGTTTGCTCTTACTGCCATATCTTTTACTGACAATATTTAGGAAGTAGTTGGTATTTCAAGCTCCAAAATTTATACTTACCAGATTGAATAACGTCAAGAAGTGAAGAACCGAATGTAGGTGTTGTTTTCGTTTTTAATCTATCAAACATTTCTTGGGAGAGGTATTTCTTTAAGAGTGATTTGGAATTAGAATCTTTTAGTTTTTTATAACCAGCTTCAAGTTTGGCTAAAACGGCAGGATCAACTGGTTGACCACCGGTTTTACCAGCAGCTTCTCTAGATGTAAAAAAATAAGAAAATATTTAATGTTTATGTCTGTCTTCTGTTCATCAGTCAATTCTATGAAATGCAACTTTTATCATAATTATCGTTACCTATCTACCTAATTGTTCTATTTAGTGAACATCTCTATAGTCGTTTGCAATGGAGAATTGTGATTAAATTTCTTAACAAAATCATACCTTTTTCGTCTTTCAGCACATGGACAAGTAGATTTGCTGTCAACTGTTGCGGGTATTCCTCCGCCTCCGCCTCCTGCTTCTATTTCCAGTTTAATAATTTCCCGAATACCTTCATGCATTTCTTTAACAGCATCGAATTCCGTAAGACCCATACGTCTTTTATTTGAGATATCGTAAACACCACCAATTGATTCTGTATGCTCACCAGATGTACCTCGTACTTGCAATTTGTATTTTGCCGCGACTGCTTCTAATTTATCCATGTTTGCAGACAGCTTTGGTACCTAACGAAATTTCACAATGATTTAAATAAGTAGACTAATACAAGTACAAGTAGGGACCAGTAGAGTGTATAGACATAGTGTAATAGGTAGTAGGAGCTGCCTTTGACTGCGGATAATCATGTCCATCGAGAAAGATCATGCAGAAGGGGTAGCAGTATTCTCAAATATTCTTTCGGCACTAACAAAAGGTAGGTAGATAGATATTAGATAAAATATCTAATATCTAAAGGTAGGTAAGAAATAAGAGAGAAGGTAAATATAGTGAAGTCACAAGAAGACACGACCTTCTGGTCATTGTCTTCATTTCTTGGAATTTTCACGAAAACTAGAGCATTTCTTCTTCTACCAAAAGTAAAGACAAAAGTTTGCCTGTATGGACTTCGTCTTCAAATTACTTCTTCTGCAAGAATACAGGACCTCCCTACTGCAAGCTCTCTCTAGATAAATATAGCCATCTGCAGTTAGATGATGGCCCCTACTACACTACTTATCTCTTTGTTTATAATATACCTTTATATGTACAGATGCACGAACAGTAGTACCCAAGTTCGTTGGACAGAAAGTCAGAAAACCAAATCTATCATTGTGAGAGAACGGAAGCATTTTCTCGATACTATTAACACCATTAACCAAACGTCTATACACTGCGCCCAAATCACCTCCCATTTGCATTGAAATGAGACGAAGATGGTCCTCTTCATTGCACCAAACCAAAAATGTTTTTGAATCATTATGAAAGATACCACGACCGGTTGGCCAGAAACGACAGGCGTTAGCAGCTTGTAAGAAACGGTCCCCTTCTTTGAACAAGAAGTGATCATCAATGAGTTTTTGTTGGACTTCTTTGCTCATACCGGTTAAAGGATAAAAGGTTCCTTTAAGCTCACCTAAAACATATAAACAAAGGTCTAGTTTAAAAAATAATTATACAGTTTCGAAGCTGTTTAAGATAGCAAAAATAAAATTGAATATTCAAGTACCCATGAGAAATAATCGAAAAATAGAAGAGGTGAAGGCAATTAAAAAAACCTAATTAATACCAGTTAGTCCTGAAAGGGTGCTAGAAACTTTTTTCTCCATTTCTTTGTATTGTTGTTCTGTCAGACATGGATTAAATGGATAACCTTCTAAAGATCGTCCACATCGAACCCTAGTTGAAACAACTAAGTTTCCAGAAGGATCTAAATCATCGAAAGAATTTACATCGCCCCAATCTTTTGGAGGATGTTTATCAGTTTTTTTGAAACCAGCATGATAATCTTCAATAATTGGATCAAAAAGTTCTGCGAAAACAGTATAAGATTCTGCATCTGGAGCATAAATTCCAACTCCTGAATCATGATTTTCTAATCCTATAAGAGAAAAATTTTTTGTTTAAGGCTTATCTTTTAATAATGTCACATGTCACAAGAAAAGGGGCTATGACAGTTCCAGTTCAAAATTGAACATTTTTACAAATAAATATCCATTATAAAAACTGAGGTTCATTCTGTACTTTTTGGCTCTTTTAATCCCGTTCCACAACTAGTTGACCTAGCCCACTTGCCTGATGATACAGAATTTCGAACGAGTAAAAGGGCTGTAAGGGCCGAATGGGGTTGGGAGTTATGGTCTACTTCAATCGATTCTAAAGCAAATCGAAAGCTATTCCAATCGCTTTCGAACTCCTTCTCACTGCATTAAAATTCGCTTTTGGACTGGTTGAACCGGTTCATAAACCGCTGTCGAACTGTATGAAAAGAGCCAAAATGTGCCGAATAAACCTTAGATTTTTTATGAAGATTTACATATAAAAAAGTCAATTGTTTGCTCTTACTGTCGTATCCTTTTTACTCACAATATCTAGGAAGTAGTTGGTATTTCAAGCTCCAAAATTTATACTTACCAGATTGAATAACGTCAAGAAGTGAAGAACCGAATGTAGGTGTTGTTTTCGTTTTTAATCTATCAAACATTTCTTGGGAGAGGTATTTCTTTAAGAGTGATTTGGAATTAGAATCTTTTAGTTTTTTATAACCAGCTTCAAGTTTGGCTAAAACGGCAGGATCAACTGGTTGACCACCGGTTTTACCAGCAGCTTCTCTAGATGTAAAAAAATAAGAAAATATTTAATGTTTATGTCTGTCTTCTGTTCATCAGTCAATTCTATGAAATGCAACTTTTATCATAATTATCGTTACCTATCTACCTAATTGTTCTATTTAGTGAACATCTCTATAGTCGTTTGCAATGGAGAATTGTGATTAAATTTCTTAACAAAATCATACCTTTTTCGTCTTTCAGCACATGGACAAGTAGATTTGCTGTCAACTGTTGCGGGAATTCCTCCGCCTCCGCCTCCTGCTTCTATTTCCAGTTTAATAATTTCCCGAATACCTTCATGCATTTCTTTAACAGCTTCGAATTCCGTAAGACCCATACGTCTTTTATTTGAGATATCGTAAACACCACCAATTGATTCTGTATGCTCACCAGATGTACCTCGTACTTGCAATTTGTATTTTGCCGCGACTGCTTCTAATTTATCCATGTTTGCAGACAGCTTTGGTACCTAGAGAAATTTGACAATAATTTAAATAAGTAGACTAATACATGTACAGGTAGGGACCAGTAGAGTGTATAGACATAGTGTAGTAGGTAGTAGGAGCTGCCTTTGACTGCGGATAATCATATCCATCGAGAATGATCATGCAGAAGGGGTAGCAGTATTCTCAAATATTCTTTCGGCACTAACAAAAAGTAGGTAAGAAAGAAGAGAGAAGGTAAATATAATGACGTCACAGAAAGACATGACCTTCTGGTCATTGTCTTCATTTCTTGGAATTTTCACCAAAACTAGAGCATTTCTTCTTCTATCAAAAGTAAAGACAAAAGTTTGCCTTTATGGACTTCTTCTTCAAATTACTTCTTCTGCAAGAATACAGGACCTCCCTACTGCAAGCTCTCTCTAGATAAATATAGCCATCCGCAGTCACATGATCGACCCTACTACGCTACTTACGTCTTTGTTTATATTATACCTTGATATGTACAGATGCACGAACAGTAGTACCCAAGTTCGTTGGACAGAAAGTCAGAAAACCAAATCTATCATTGTGCGAAAACGGAAGCATTTTCTCGATACTATTAACACCATTAACCAAACGTCTATACACTGCGCCCAAATCACCTCCCATTTGCATTGAAATGAGACGAAGATGGTCCTCTTCATTGCACCAAACCAAAAATGTTTTTGAGTCATTATGAAAGATACCACGACCGGTTGGCCAGAAACGACAGGCGTTAGCAGCTTGTAAGAAACGATCCCCTTCTTTGAACAAGAAGTGATCATCAATGAGTTTTTGTTGGACTTCTTTGCTCATACCGGTTAAAGGATAAAAGGTTCCTTTAAGCTCACCTAAAACATATAAACAAAGACCTAGATTAAAATCTAATTATACAGTTTTGAAGCTGTTTAAGATAGCAAAGATAAAATAGAATATTCAAGTACCTATAAGAAATAATCGAAAAATACAAGAGGTGGAGGCAATTAAAAAAACCTAATTAATACCAGTTAGTCCTGAAAGGGTACTAGAAACTTTTTGCTCCATTTCTTTGTATTGTTGTTCTGTCAGACATGGATTAAACGGATAACCTTCTAAAGAACGTCCACATCGAACCCTAGTTGAAACAACTAAGTTTCCAGAAGGATCTAAATCATCGAAAGAATTTACATCGCCCCAATCTTTTGGAGGATGTTTATCAGTTTTTTTGAAACCAGCATGATAATCTTCAATAATTGGATCAAAAAGTTCTGCGAAAACAGTATAAGATTCTGCATCTGGAGCATAAATTCCAACTCCTGAATCATGATTTTCTAATCCTGTAAGAGATTTTTTTGTTTAAAGCTTATCTTCTAACAATGTCACATGTCACAAGAGTAAAGGAGCTATGAATATTCCAGCTCAAAATTGAACTTTTTTACATGTATATCTCCATTATAAAACCTGAGGTTCATTCTGTACTTTTTGGCTCTTTTAATCACGTTCCATAACCAGTTGACCTAGCTCACTTGACCTGATGATATAGGACTCCTAACGGGAAACAGGAGAACGGACAAAAGGATTGTAACGGCCGAACAGGGTTGGAGGTTATGGACTAGTTATGGACTAGTTCAATCGGTTCAAAAGCAAATGGAAAGCTGTTCCAATCGCCTTCGAGCTTCATTTAACTGCACCTAGAATCGCTTTTGGACTGGATGAAAAGGTTTATTTATGAACCGCTTTTGAACTGCTTGAAAAGAGCCAAAAAGTGCAGAATAAACCTTAGATTTTTTATGGAGATTTACATGTAAAAACGTAATTTTTTTGCTCTTACTGTCATATCTTTTTACTCAGAATATCTAGGAAGTAGTTGGTATTTCAAGCTCCAAAATTTATACTTACCAGATTGAATAACGTCAAGAAGTGACGAACCGAATGTAGGTGTTGTTTTCGTTTTTAATCTATCAAACATTTCTTGGGAGAGGTATTTCTTTAAGAGTGATTTGGAATCAGAATCTTTCAGTTTTTTATAACCAGTTTCAAGTTTTTCAAGAACCTTTGGATCAACTGGTCCACCACCTGATTTACGAGCAGCTTCTCTATAGAAAAAGACATATATCAGAAAAATAAATCTTGAAGAACCAAAATAAAAATTTGCCACCAAATAAGATCATGTAATACCCTGTTTGTCCTTCAGCACATGGACAGACTCCTTCTTGATCAGCAGATATGCTCTCTTTTCCGCCACCTGCTTCTATTTCCAGTTTAATTATTTCCCGAATACCTTCATGCATTTCTTTGACAGCTTCGAATTCCGTAAGACCCATACGTCTTTTATTTGAAATATCATAAATACCACCAATCGATTCTGTATGTTCACCAGATGTACCCCGTACTTGCAATTTGTATTTTGCCGCGACTGCTTCTAATTTATCCATGTTTGCAGACAGTTTTGGTACCTACAGAAATGCCACAATAATTATATCTGTAAACTAATACATGTACAAGTCGGGACCAGTGGAGTGTATAGGTAATAAGCCAATAGTGTAGTAGGGACGGTCCTTTAACTGCAGATGACCGTATCCATTGAGAGAGACCATACAGTTCTCAAATATTCTTACGGTACTAACAAAGGGTAGTTAATGGAGTAAAGAGAAGGTAAATATAGTGATGTCACAGCCTTCTGGTCATTGCTTTTATTTCTTGGAACTTTTTATCGACTAAAGTATTTCCTTTTCTGCAAGAAGTGAAGGCATCACCTTCTGGTCATTGTCTTAAGTTTTTGGAGTTCTTCAGATTACTTCTTCGCCGAAACTAAAGCACTTCTTCTGCAAAAACCCACGACCCTCCTACAGGACATGGCCATCCGCAGTCACAGAATCGCTCCTACTAGCCTACTTATGTCGTTATTTATAATATACCTTGATATGTACAGAAGCACGAACAGTAGTACCCAAATTTGTTGGACAGAAAGTCAGGAAACCAAATCTATCATTGTGAGAGAACGGAAGCATTTTCTCAATACTATTAACACCATTAACCAAACGTCTATACACTGCTCCCAAATCACCTCCCATTTGCATTGAAATAAGCCGAAGATGATCTTCTTCATTGCACCAAACCAGAAATGTTTTTGCATCATTATGATAGATGCCACGACCGGTTGGCCAGAAACGACAAGCGTTAGCAGCTTGTAAGAAACGATCTCCTTCTTTGAACAAGAAGTGATCATCAATGAGCTTTTGTTGAACCTCTTTGCTCATACCAGTTAAGGGATAAAAGGTTCCCTTAAGTTCACCTAAAACAGACAAATAATTAAAATACACAAGCTGTAAAACTATGGATACATTAATAATAAAACACTACCAGTTAGTCCTGAAAGTGTACTGGAAACTTTTTGTTCCATCTCTTTGTATTGTTGTTCCGTAAGACATGGGTTAAATGGGTAACCCTCTAAAGATCGACCACATCTCACTCTAGTAGAAACCACGAATTTTCCTTGAGGATCTAAATCATCAAAGGCATTTATATCACCCCAATCTTTTGGTGGATGTTTATCAGTTTTCTTAAATCCAGAATGATAATCTTCAATAATTGGATCGAACAATTCAGAAAATACCGTATAAGCTTCTGCATCAGGAGCATAAATTCCTATTCCTGAATCATGATTTTCTAAACCTGTGAATCGAAAGGGTGGAATTTACTTTAAATGTCAAAGTTTTTTTTGTTGTCTTTAAAAAGGGTAATTTTCTATCAATGCAACTTGCTACTAATTGCTTGTGGAATATAATAGCGTTTTAATAGGAGAAATGTTGGCACTGCTCTATAAACTTGTAATTCATAAAAAGGGCTACGCTGTTGTAAAGAAGGGTAGTGCTTATTCTTGTCGAAGACAAAGCTAAGTCCTTTGAAAGACTAGTAACGATTTATAGAAGAGATGAACAAAACCTAAATCTTTATACATACCAGATTGAATGACATCAAGAAGTGATGAACCGAAGGTCGGTGTTGTCTTTGTTTTCAGTTTGTCAAACATCTCTTGAGACAGATATTTCTTTAATAGAGATTTGGAATCAGACTGTTGTAATTTTTTGTAACCAGCTTCAAGTTTTGCAAGAACAGCAGGATCTACTGGACGGCCGGAACGGCTTGCACCTTTTTTCCTAAAAAAAAAAGATGGATTGAATAGTTGAATTGACATGAGTTGAAAATTGAGATGAGAATATAAAGATTTAATTTTACTTAAAACTTACAATCCTAGTGCTTTTTCACATTGACACTTTTTCGGTCCAGTGCCACCAGCAGCGCCACCAGCAGCTACACCGCCACCTCCACCTGCTTCCCTTTCCAACTTAATGATTTCTTGAATTCCATTATACATTTCCTTTACAGCTTCGAACTCTGTTAACCCCATACGGCGTTTGTTAGAAATATCATACACACCTCCAACAGATTCTGTATGCTCTCCAGCAGTACCACGTACTTGAAGCATATACTTAGCAGCTACTTCATTAAGTTTTGACATGTCAGCAGCTAATTTGGGAACCTTTAATTAATGCAAATATGAATTTATTGAGATATTACTTATGGTAACTTATTTTTACCTTTATATGTACTGAAGCTCGAACTGTAGTCCCTAAATTTGAAGGACAAAAAGTAAGAAAACCAAGCCGGTCATTGCTTGAGAAAGGTAGTCTTTTTTCAATGTCATTAACAGCTGTAACGAGACGTTTGTATATAGTTCCTAAATCACCTCCCATTTGCATCGAAATCAAACGAAGATGATCTTCTTCATTACACCAAACCAAAAATGTTTTAGCTTCGTTATGGAAAATACCTCGACCAGTTGGCCAGAAGCGACAAGCATTTGCTGATTGTAAAAAACGATCACCTTCTTTGAACAAAAAGTGATCATCAATGAGTTTCTGTTGCACTTCTTTACTCATTCCAGTTAAAGGATAGAAAGTTCCTTTTAGTTCTCCTAGGAAATGAAATTGAAGTTTACAAAACAAGAACTATTTATCTAAACGTTATTTTTAATACCTGAAAACTCAGAAAGCGTTTGAGAAACCTTTTGTTCAATTTCTTTATATTGTTGTTCTGTAAGACAAGGATTAAACGGATAACCTTGTAAAGAACGTCCACATCTAACACGTGTTGAGACAACAAACTCTCCTTTAGGATCAAGATCAGTAAAGCTGTCAAGATCGCCCCAATTTTTTGGAGGATGTTTATCGGTTTTTTTGAAACCAGCATGGTAATCTTCGATAATAGGATCAAAGAGCTCAGCAAAAACTGTGTATGCTTCAGCATCGGGTGCATAAATTCCAACACCTGAATCGTGGTTTTCTAATCCTGTAAAAGCAAATATTAAAGTGGAGTTATCATCAATTTAATCAAATCATTATCTTACAATTTGAAAACTAATGCCAGAAGTCTGATTTTAAATATTGTTGTAAAAAAACTCACCAGACTGAATAACATCCAATAGTGAGGAACCAAATGTAGGTGTCGTTTTGGTTTTCAGTTTGTCAAATAGTTCTTGAGTGAGATATTTCTTTAAAAGAGATTTGGAGTCTGAGTCTCTAAGTTTCTTGAAACCTTCTTCAAGTTTTGCCAAGATAGCTGGGTCAACCGGGCGTCCTTCACCGCCAGCGCCACTAACACCACCTTCCCTGTGAAAAAACAAGAGTAAATCAAACCCTAATAAAAAGTTTTTTTAATATTTAAATTAGCATACCTCCGAATATGAAATGTTGTATACGATTTGGGTATAGCAAATATCTTTATTTTAAACATACTTAAAGGTTTTCTTAGCCACATAGTGTCGCTTTGTTGCTACAATGTATGCTTGACACGTCTTTTTATATTGACGAAATTATATCATATTGACATATCCTGACGTGGATTTTGACACAACAATTCTTAAGTGTTTTTTATAAGCAAAGATGGACTTTTAAAAAGTTGTAAAAAAATGTGCGCAACATTTTTTTAGGAAAGCAGGAAATTGGAGAAGACATTTGGAAGATGAAATCAGACCTCACCTGCCTAAGAAGATATTCCAGGCAGAAACACGTCAGGAATGCACTCCACCTAAGCTTCACGATTACACCTGGTTAAGGACCTCTAAGGGATTTTTCAATAAAACAACCACCAATATAAGTTCCTCCAACAAAACTACCACCAACAGCAGAAGATTCTGCATTCAAACAACCACAAATAGAAGATTCTCAAACAAAATAACCACCATCAGAAGATCCTCTTACAAAACATCTACCAACAGAAGATCCTCAAAAAAAAAAACAAGCACTGACAGAGGTTTCTTCAATATAACAACCACCAATAGAAAATCCTCCAACAAAACTACCACCAATAGCAGATTCTCCAAGAAAACAACCACAAACAGAAGATTCTCAAACAAAATATCCACCATCAGAAGATCCTCTAACATAACATCCACCAACAGAAGTTTCTCCAACCAAACAACCACAAACAGAAGCTTCTCAAACAAAATAACCACCAACAGAAGATTCTTTAACAAAACATTCTGCAAGAGAAGATCATCCAACAAAACAACCACCAACTGAAGATCTCCCAACACAACAACTACTAACAAAAGATCCTAAAACAAAAGAACCACCAACAGAAGATCTTCCAACAAACCAATACGAGCATTTTACAATGGATAGTTTCATTTTTAAAAGTTGAATATAACTATACATAAAAGAAATAATAAACTATCCTCAGTATAGCAAAAAAAATTGTCATCATCAAGTTAAGCAAGGTTCCAAAACTTGCTTGCCTTGGCATAGCTGAAGCTTTCAGAAGCACTCTGACAGAAGCAATGGAAGTCCTGTTAGATCTTTCTCCTCATTATCCAATCTTAAAGGCGGAAGCAAAGATGGGATTCTCAGACTGCAATAAACTCTGAGCAACATTTTTGTTAGACAAAAGCATAATAAAATAAAGGCAGAAATTGGAGAAGACACCTGGGAGATATAATCTGACCACATGGTTCCAAATAGTTTCTATCAACTTCCTGATTTATAGAAATTGAAGATAATGAGTAATTTTTGCAATGAGGTGAAATTTATGTTATTAAATAGTTGACGGTTGTGCGAAGTAGAAGGATAAGCATAAAAAAATGAGTGTGCAACAAATTTAAATAGTCAATTTTTATATTTACGTTGGTGTACTGCCATCAACAATTTTTCTCACTTGGTCAATTATACTTTTCGCATCAATCTTGTGATAATGTAATACTGCGGAAGTCTCGCCTGATTTAGGAAGTTCTCTAACAGCTGCTAAGTGTACTACAACATTCTTCTGATCTGCAACTGCTGAAAGAACTGCTTCTCCAATTCCTCCTTCAGCATAGTGATCTTCCACGACAAGTATTTTTCCTCCTACCTGAAATAAAACGAACTTTCAAAATATAGTTCGCTTTATGATGGACTGACTTATACATACAAATATACTTATTTACATAACATAATTGATAAGGATTTTTAACTGTAATTAGTTGCAATTGCTTTTTAACTAGTAATTAGTTTTTTTGATTTAAATATATGATATATGATATCAAGCTGACGCAATCCCTAGGAAAAAGATAGGTGGGTTAATTTAAAAAAACCTGATGCAAACATTGAACACAGATCCATCTTGACTGAAGACTTTGGATACAGTTTCCAATGGAAGTCAAAGCGAGATATAGAAAGATAGGAAAACCTGCCAAAACGAGAAATTCGTCTTAATTATGCGATTTATTAGTTTTTCTGCCTTAATTTTAAAAATAGTAACAAAAACTTACTTCTTTTGCATGTTTTATGATGCCCTCTTTATCAATGGGTTTTATAGTGAACGGATCCAATAGTCTTGCATGTATACCACCACATTCCAATTCTTTAGAAGCTGCCAGTGCTTCCTGAAGGGTAATGGCTGCTGCGATAATCAAAATTTTATCATTTTGGGAACATTTGATAACCACTGCTTTACCAATCTAAAAAAAGTAAAGTAAATAGATTAAATAAAAAATAGAAGAACCTCGATACATATAGTGGAAAAGAGGACGCAAAGAGGTTGAAGAGCATTTTAGATTAAAATAAAAAGAGAGACAATTATAGAAACTGAGGTATACTCAAAGAGGTATTCCAACAGCAGGCATGGACGGCCTCTTAGACCTTCCTCCTATTCAGATAAAATTAAAGAAAGAGGCTTCTATAGGCTGCAAAAAATCGGAGCAACATCAGGACACAATAAAATGAAACACGCAATTAGAAATCAGACCACATATTTCCCAATTATCTGCCTAAGAAACATTCCAACATACATCAACGTAAGGAATGGTAAAATGCAATGAACCCAAGCTTCAGGGGTGTACATAGTACTCAGTCTAAGACTAGAGATCCCCAAAGTGGTCTCCAGACAAGTAGAATAGAACTTATCTTTGTAAAACATAACAGTGTCAAACTAGTTTTAGTGTCAGGACATAGAGCAATACAAGGCAACGAGCAGGCTTTTAAATTTATAAGAAAAGGCTCAGACAAAATATTCTGCCGTCAAAAGCAGAATATGTTTTGAATAGACGTGTGTCAGAAGAGTTGAAACACTGCGCAAAATCAGGAGTAATCAGCTAAAAACTCCTTACAGGTCATGGACTAGTCAAGAGACACCTGCAAACCATGGAATGGTTCAATAGAGACCCTTCACAAACATATGACACCCTTCTTTAGACCTTTGTATCCCACTAGGTGGTACCAAAATCCTGGAGTGAATGATATTAACCAATGGAACAAGTATAATAATGCTAGACTGCAGTAATACCGACGCGACAGCTTCCATCTTAAAAAGAAAAAAATACACTTACGTGAAATTCCTGATTATTATTATGGATGATTATAGTTGGAGACCGTGTGGTTCTAATGTAGCAAATTCCTTTAGTATTCGCAGCTAATTCAACTGCTCTTTCAGTAGCGATTGCGTCACTGGGGTAGAAAACAGTACAATTTGGTACTGCTCTAAACATAGCAATATCTTCCAAACCCATCTGGCTCGGTCCATCATGACCAATAGAGGTTCCACAATGAGATCCACAAATATTTATATTAGATCGAGATACAGCACCCATTCTTATCTTGAAAGAGAGGAATGTAGTTAATTAATTAGGTTTATTTTAATAAATTTAGAATTCATTATCTACTTCAAAATGTAACTAGTTATTAGAACCACAAAGGGTCATCTATATGTAAATAGTTTCCTGGTCAGTTTTATTTAATGCCGAAATCTATTGATTGTTTAGAAATACCGCATTGGGCATGGATATACTTTCACCAAAGAGAGCAGTTTTAAGTTAGTTGAAAAGGGTCTAAAAGTGACATCTTTAGAAGAAGTGCTTGCAGATCTGAAGCTTTTGGTCCAGCAACTCGATGCGTGAGTTGTTGTAATGTATGATTGAGAATGAAGGTAACTGGAGGTCGGTGCATGAGTATGTTCGTGTGGTGATAAGTATGAATAAGGAGGTTGAAAGGAGATGAAGGTGAGTCTTCACCTCAGAAGCCAGGGGAAGTACTGTTGTGCGTGTGAGCAAGGAGGTGCAAGAATAGGTGATTGTGAGAGTAAGGGGTGCAAGGACAGGTGAGAACGTGAAAAAGGGGGTGAAAGGACAGGTGAGAGCGTGAAAAGGGGGTGAAAGGACAGGTGAGCTAGCAGATGACTATGCCAACACTATGGCGGTTTTCTACTTATTCATCGGAGTGGAGGGTTGGTTTTAGTCGGTAGAAATACGAAACGGCCGGGCTCTTTTCCTGGTGTCTTTAGAAGATCTCAATAAACTACAAAAAAAAGATCTAAAGTTTGGGCTTCGCAAAGAATAATCCAGTAAGTGGCGATACCAATACCAGGATTCATAGATTTTTCGTTATATTTTGTATGATGAGGATTTTTCCCTAAATCTTTAAATGTTAAAAAATTTGAAGTTACCTGATCGTATGCTCGTGGTAAAAACGCTGCAAATGTTGAAGCAAATGCGCAAACACGATCTCTACATGCAGCTCCTATAGCTACACCAATCATGTTTTGTTCAGCTATGTAACATTCTACAAAATTATCTTTTTTTTCTTTTAGAACGTATTCGCTGTAAGTGGAATTCCTCATATCAGCATCAAAAACCAATAATCGTGAATTACAACCAATTAGCTTTACTAGAGCTTTCCCTGTTAACAAAAAATAGTTTTAAAGATCAATAATAAAATTATAAAAAAAAAACTAACCATAAGCAGTTCTTGTAGCAACTTTTTCATCTTTCTTATAATCAGGTGGAGATTTTAATTGGTTATTGGCAGTATTTACAAGTTCAACCACATCACATGGGCTAGGAATGTGAAAATCCGCCTTTCCTTCGTTTTTCAATAAAGATTTTAAATAACATATAACTTCTTGTGTTTTATCACCAAGCGGTTTTCCATGCCAATTTTCTTGGTTTTCTATTCCAGGAAAATATTTACCCTAAAAAAATTCAATAATAATGTTCAAACTTTTTATGGTGCACTATGCATATTCATTCAAAGCTGCTAGAAGAGCTGAAACATTGCGGAAGACCAACGGGAGTTTTATAGTCCCCTTAAAGTGGTACCCAGACTAATACACGAATGCCCCGTAGAAATTGATAGTATGGCCAAACGTAAAGGTGTTAAACTAGTTTAGCGCCAGGACATAGAGGAATACAAGGCAACGAAACAGCTGATAAACTTACAGAGTAGCAACATTCTACGGTCAAGAGCCAGCTCTGGGGTATCAAAAAGTACGGTGCAGAGCCTGTATCCGTAGACAACTGGAAACCCAAGCACACAGCAGACTGTGTGTTAAATAGACGTGTGCCAGAAAAGTTGGAGCACTGCGCAAAACCAGCAGATATCATTACAGGATTCTTTACCGGCCACGCACCTAAACACAATGGGACAAATGAGACTCTTCGACTTCGGTATTTAGTTCAAACCCGCCATGGTCTCGATCGTTACTTATAACTTCGGGAGCTTGGTCCTCTGGAGGCGTCACGTCCTCGTCTAGCTCATGGTCCTCCTCTTTTGTCCACTCAGGTGGTTGACACTTCTCGATATCCTCGTATCGATTCTCAAGCTCCCTGTTGTACTCAATAGAGTGTACTTTCCTGTAATATTGCCTCATACCACTATAAATTTACAGGACAGATGTTGCTGTCTTTCTGGGGAGGTCCCCTTTCTTCTAATGTGGGTCGTGTGACCTGCTTGGGTGGCGAAAATCTTGCTACATCCACATTGCACCATAGTAATGTCAGGGGTGTGAGTAGATTAGATTAGAAAGAAATCCACTACTCCAACTAGTAGACGTACCCAAGATCTTGGAGTTGGTGATGTGAACTAATGGAGAAGTACAATACCTATGCTGCAGTACGACCTATGACTATATGTTGAAAAAAGGTTTGCAATGGAAAAAATAGTGTGAAGAAAAGGTTCTTACATCCAAAAAAAATCTCTATGGAAAATAAATATAGAAAAATTAAGAAATGTCTTCATAACACTGTAAATATGTTATAATTATTTACTTTAAAAGTTTTAGCAATGATACAAGTGGGTTTTCCTTTGCAACATAATGCACAATTAAACGCATTTAGAAGTTCTTCAATATTGTGTCCATCAACACATACACAATTAAAGTTACATGCCGATATTCGTTTTTCGTATTGTTTGAGATCATGACCATACATTGTTGAACCTGTTTGTCCCATACGATTAACATCTATTATCAGGACCAAATTATCTAACTTGTAGTGGCTTGCAAAGTTAATGGATTCCCAAATTGATCCTTCGGCACATTCTCCATCTCCAATAAGACAGTATACTCTAAAATAAAAAATAAATAAGCAGTTTTATTTTAAGAGCACTTATCCAGGAGGTTATGATATTGAGGAGGTCAATTCCCTGATTACATTTTGTCTGATATGTTTTACTAACCGTATCAATGGTAATTTAACTAAACTTGTCAAACGCAAAAAAAGATTTACCATAAGGTTCAGTTTAGACATAGCAAGCTAACAAAGGTCTCTTGAACTTTGTCCCAAAATAAATTTTCATGTGACTATGTTAAAAAAATCTATTTTGGGATGATTTCCATTTTTGTTGCAAATTAAATACGTACCTATAACAAGCATTATCCACAAATTTTCCGACATATGCCATACCATTGGCAATGGATAACCCTTGTCCTAAAGAACCAGTACCAACATCTACAAAGCATAATCTAGGTGTTGGATGACCTTCAAGATCGCTATCGATATGTCTCAATTCCTTAAGGCTGTCTTTTGGTACCACACCCACCTCGGCCCAACAACTATATAGAGCTGGAGCAGCATGACCTTTTGATAAGACAAATCTATCGTTACAAGGTTCCTGTGGAGCGCATGGCTTATATCGCATGACTCTGAAGAACAAAACAGCAAGAATTTCACAGCATGAGGAACAGGTGGTGGGATGACTAAAAAATGTATGAGGAGTTGAGTACTTACAGTATAAATTGCCACAATTGTCTTAAATATTTACAACAGAAACTTACCCAGATTTTACATGAGAAGTTGATTCCACACTGGCTATACGTATTTTATGTGCCAAGTTCTGTAGGGCTTCTGCACTGGTGTAGGACATATTAAAATTCTTTGGAAAGCAATTATTTTTTTGTTAGAGAAAAATTATAGAGTGAGGATGATACAACCATTATCAGTACGTATATCAGTAGATATTAATTTTTACGTTATAAAGACATCTAAATTTGGAAAAAGACTGAAGCTATTCTTTTGATTGAATTATTTAAGGTTAGAGATTAATGACAATGACAATATTAATAAAGTAAAACAAATTTTGGAATATGTCACTGTATCTCATCATTGTAATATTGTTTGATATGATTTGACCAACCTGAATTTGCTGATTTCTTTGGTATGGTGGCCAAAGATAAAAAACTTTACTAAGCTAAGCTAGGTCGAGAAACTTTCTTATTTTGGCTTAACTGGAGCTCTGAGAAGCACTCCAGCAGTTCTGTTAGAACTTTTTTTTCTTTATATAATCTTGAAGGGCGAGGCAAAGATGGGCTTCTACAGGCTGCAAGAAATCTGACCTTTTTGTTAGATGCAGACAAAACAATAAAGCAGGAAATTGAAGAAGACATCTGGGAAATGAAATAAGATCACATAGTTCCCAAATAACTATCTAAGAAAACATTACAGTTAGATATACATCAATGGTATTAATGGCAAACTTGTTCAGTGTTATATTGTTAAGAAAAAAATAGCTTTGTCAAACAAGTTTGAGTATCAGGACATAGAGGAATAGAAGGCAACGATAACTCTGATAAACTTACAAGAAAAGCATCAGTCACAATATTCTACGCTCCAAAGTCATCTCTAGGTGTACCAAAAATTACGTTGAAGAACCGAATAAGAGCCTGGATTCGTAGACAACACCATTAACACTGGAAACACTGGCCAAACACATATCAAAATGTGTGTTAAACAAAAGTGTACCAGAAGAACCAGCAAGAATTAGCTACAAGTCATTACAGGATTCCTCACGGACCATTCACCATCTGCAAACTATAAGCTGTTTAATGGAGACCCAAGCTGCAGATTATACCTGATACAGTTAAAGAGATCGTCAGTTTTTGGAGACTTCAGAGTACCTCTACCCATCCTTTAGATCTATGCAAACTAGTTCCTCGATACTTTGCAGGATTTCATATTAGTTTGTTTGTGACACAACATCAACAAATGTCACTTTGAAGCCTATCACAGCTTCAACTGATGTAATAGATCTTTTTGTAACCTGCAGAGTGCCTCCACAAACATGGCACCCATCCTTTAGACCTATACAAACTAGTAGAGGGTACTAAGATCCTATAGTAAGTGACATGAACCAATAAAAGGAGTTACAAATAGCTTAACTAGGTATAGTATGACCAGTGACCATACGTCAAAGAGTCCTACAACTGCCACTGTTAACAGTAACAACAGCATGTCAAGAGAGAGAGAGTTATTTACCGATAAATGCAGTGGTAATTGGACCAAATCCATAGGCTCTGCAGATATTGGTAATCAATTCAATTTCAAGGAAATCTGCCCACCAGGGAAACAGGAAACACCCAGGTTTTACCAGTTTTCCTTCACTATACGAGGCTCTTCCAGAAGCACCTGCTTTTCCCCAGTTTTTCGTGGGACATACGAGTGTTTTGCAAAAAGCCATAAAGTACTTTATTGCTTTTAAAATTACGACCTACAAAGTTTGATACACTTTTGCATACGTTCAAATAAATTGGTAAAAAAGTTAGACACCAGCAAAGTCGCTGTTTTAAAGGCATCGATGGCTTCTTCTGGCGACTGGAATCGCTGCCCACACATTGAATTCTTGATCTTTGGGAACGTAAAAAGTCGTTGAGAATTAGTTCTCTGCTAGAAGACTTTGGCATTCGTTCAAACCAGTTCGTGAAAAAGTTATTCCAGTCATCAGTTAACACCTGCAAAATCGCTATTTTAAAGGCATCGACGGCTTCTTCTGGTGAGTGAAATTGCTGCCAACGCATTGAATTCTTGATCTTTGGGAACATAAAAAGTCGTTGGGAATTAGTCCTCTACTAGAAGACATTTGCATTCGTTCAAACCAGTTGGTGAAACAGTTATTCCAGTATTCAGTTAACACTAGCAAAATTTAAAGGCATCGATGGCTTCTTCTGGTGATTGGATTCGCTTCCCACACATTGAACTCTTGATCTTTAGGAACGTGTTGTTAGTTTTTTCTCATCGTGAAACACCCATACAGCAGATTATCGTTTATTTTCCAGTTCGTAGGAGTAAATTCAAGATTTATAGCCACTAACAATGCTATAAATGTTATTTGAGCTTCCTTTGTTGGTCTTCCATGAGCAAATGACAACCCAGGTATAAGGAGAACCAGAAAAAAACATTCTGACAGGATGGAACTGGATACTGTTGTAGACCATATATCTGGAGATCAGGAAGAGCTCCTCATCAGTAGTTGTTTATGCATACACGCTTTTCTAAGACAAAGAAAATTATGGAAAAACTGATTAGATTGAAAAATCGAACTGAAATTATCATTTAGACGTAACTAATCATCCGTTTTCTGGTTCACCAATTAATTTACAAAATAAATCGTCATTGACATGATTAATCAAATAGTTACTGCTAATGTTCTGATAAGTACCTACTTATCTTATTATTTTGTTGGTCAACGTCCGCATCATCGAGAATTTCTTCGTAGCATGTTTTAATATAATAATAATCAAAGATCTACGCTTAATATTATTTAAATAAAAAAAGTATTAAAAAACATGTTTCTGATAAATCAGACCATAACGAAAATGAAAAAACAGATCAAATTTAATTAAATTGCAGTTTAATCATATTATCTCCAGATCCGTCCTACAACAAATTTATATACAAGAGTTTACAGGTTTACAACAATGTTGTTTTTAATTTATTTTTAGGGGTTTAACTTCCTTTTAATGCCATAAACTATGATGACCATCCGCAGGTAAAATTGATAAGAATAAGAATATTCTAAAAAGCTTGAGCGGAACACACCACACTTTTCGACCAATCAGATTCCAGCAACATTTCACACTACTTGTTTATGTTACCCACTATTTCCTCATTGTATGCCTTTCGAGAAACTGTTATCTCTTTCTCTTGATTCTACTACCACTATCAATTGGATATTTTAAACAGTGTTGTCAGATTTAAATAAAAATACTTAAAAATAATATTTTGGTTGTAAAATTCGAACAAATAAGATAAAACTAAAAAATTTCACTTTGGTAAACTATAATTCCTATTTCTATTGGACGGTAAAATGCTCTAGACATTTTGTTAATTAAAAGCGATTTTCTTAAGAAAAAATAATTTGCCCCTACTACTACTCACCCCTATGTTGAACAGAGCTTTTTATTTTTCGTTTCTTACAATTTTTACGATTTTTCTCTTTTTTCATACTAATTTCCATTTTTGTATCATATTTTTTTGTGTTTCCAGGCTTTTACGTTGTATTGCTTTTATTTACAAGTTTTTTAATATTTTCTAGGTTTTATCGGTTATTTTTCATTTCACTATAGTTTTTGGTTTGCAACCAATTTTTGTTCTTATTTTACTGATTACCCCCTTTTATCGTTTTTACATTTTTCTTTTTTTTAATTTTTGCGATTTTCCCTGTTGTTTTCCTATCCATACAATTTATATATTTGTTTTTTATTTCAAGTTTTTACCATTGCCGCATTTTCTTGATTTCCCACTGTTTTTAAATTTTTTCAAACGGATTCTTTCCGTTTTACAAATTTTTATGATTTTTCTCGTTTTTTTCCAATTTTTATGATCGATTTGTTGTCACGGGTTAAATTCTCGCAAGTGATAAATATTTAATTTGTAAACATAAGCGTCTTCCTAACTTGAAATTTCCCATTATTAAAGATTTACTTTGGTCGGGAACCGGTTGATCTGGTTCGGTAAGGGATAGTCGTCAACTTATAATTATATTCTGGCCATAAATTATTCCTAATGTTGCTAATATTGTTTTGGAAGTAAATTTCATGTATCTGTTTATTTCTTTTTAATTACTGTCATCTTGCACTTTCATCTGACTGAAATACTTTCTCTTTCTTTTTGTCGATAACTATCATATTGCGGTCCTACAGCCAGCGGTTTCGTGGAATAGTTACTTGTGTAATAAGATTTTCGATGATATCTTGATAAATAATAAGATTAGTCGTATCTAACGACCGCTGTTTGCTCGTAAATTGGTAGCTGAAGATCCTACGGTTATTGTCCCTATAGTAGTAGAGGCCACCTCTTATTTCGACGTGTGTCAAATTCCGTGAACGTTGATATGTAAGAATCCGTTCTTTCTATTACCAGCCTTTGTCTTGAAAACGTGGCAGTGAGAAGATTTTCTGGGTTTAAGTTGTAATCTCTGTTCATCGGAGACAATTAATTTTCGATTGACGAAATTAAACCTCAGTTTTTCCTAACGAATAGTATTGGAGTGAGATTTTCCGTTATTTTGGTGGATTCGTTGGAAAAATTCCTCGTGAAGGGATATTTAGGAAATCTTCTGTGGTGAGTAAAACGTTATTTATTCATGTGGTTGTTCGATTCTAATGGTTCTTTCGTTCCCTATGAGTGTAGGTAGCCCATAGAGCAGACAGTAGGGAAATTTGGTAATTTAAAACCGTTCAGACAGCAAATTGTGGTCAGAATTCCCCATTATTGCAGTTAGCAACGAGGAGATTGATTTACCCGTCTACCAGCTAGGGTGTCACTAGCTTAATGAAAGAAACCCTATCTTAATAGGGTCCTAGATACAGGTGTAAATCCTAGATACGGGTTTAAGTCCTAGTTACGGGCTTAAGTTCTAGATACCGGCTGAATTTCGATTGCTGACCTGATACTTAGTACGAACTTAAGTTAATTGTGATTGGTGCAAGCCTATTTGGTTCTGGGAACAGGCTTGATTTTTGGTACCGGCCTAAGTATTGGAGAAGCCAAGGATAGCGAGGAATTGTATTTTGTTAACAGATAAGCTATATTAGACTTAAGTCGTGACTTTAGTTTTTAGTTAAAAATCTATTTTTCTTGTTTTTGTATTGCGTGTGATCACACATATTAGATAATATTCTTTTTAATATTACTCACATATATTTTTTTTTATATATAAATATCGATAGCGTTGTCAAGCACGAGGCTTGACAGTTGTGTAAATTCTTAATTTTTATTAAAGAAGGGTCTAGTTGATATTTTGTTTTATTTAGCTCACTTTATCGTTATTTTTTTTTATTGTGCAATTCAATTAGTACTGTTTAATATTCTAAATTTATTTAATTATCTCCAGTGGGAAAGGTAGTGCCTGGAACAACAGGGGTTTCCGATTTTAACCGTTTAAATCGGTGGCGCGGCTCACTATTATTTGTTTACTTACTCTCTACGGCTGAGCTGGGCACTAATTTGCCAGTAGAGAAACCACTACCGAACTCAGCTGGAGTTGAATTTCAATTGGGTAAATTTGATTAACCTTTTTATTAATTTTTCAAAATTTGATCTTGTTATATTTTCATTAAAAAAAATACGTGGCATTCCTGTTTTTTTTTCGGTTGATTTTATCATATTTTTGCCAGGTTTTTCCTTTTTTTCATTTTATTTTGTTTTTACTTTTTTTTTTTCGATTTTCTATCTTTTTCTTTTATTTACAATTTCTATAATATTTTCTCGTTTTTTTTTTGGTCATTTTTAATTTTGCTTTAGTTTTGCTCTTTTTTTTTAATTTTTCTTGTTTTTTTTAACCTCTTCCTATACTTGTACATATAACTACTACATGCCGGATCGAGGGTCGAGAGTCGTAAAAAGGGTCTCATTGATAGACCGCCCGCTGTTCCCAGGTAAGGGGTCACTTCAAAGACCCTAATTTTATCAATTTTTTTATAAAACCTAATTTAAACCGCAAATATTCCCAATAATTATTATTTTCTTTACATATTTATTTTATTGTATCTAAAAATTTATTTGATTTGTTCTTATTTCGCGGTTTTGTATATTAAAATGTTGTTTCTTATGGAAAAGTTAAGAATAGTCTCGAAAATGTATTAATTAATATATCCTTATTATAACTAAAGCAATTGTTGTTAACGATAAATTTGGCAACATTGCAATTTACTCAGTCGGTTTAAATATATATATGTTCGCTATTTACGAACTCAAATCATAATAGTCGAAGTGATTATACGCAACAGACCGAATATACGACACATTTATTTATTGCAAATTACGACACATAACAAATAACAATAAAATACGTTAATTTAGTGAATTTTAGGTGATATTTTTTTTGTGATATAGTTTTTATAGTTTAAATTTTTTTAAATATGAATTTATCTTTTGCCGGGTGTGGGTTTTTGGGCATTTATCATGTTGGTGTTGCTTGCTGTTTCCGAAAATACGCGCCCCATTTGTTGCTGGACAAAATTTCGGGGGCTTCCGCAGGAGCTATCGCCGCCTGTTGTTTGATTTGCGATTTACCCATAGGTGAGTTTTTTTTTAAATTATGTATAATTAAATTTTCATAATTTAAAATGATTTTTTACATTACAAAGGTAAGTACGTAATTATATAGTAATTAACGTTATATTATATTAATTACTGTATTACGACTAATTATTTTTCTTAGAGAAAAATTTAAAGTTTAATCATTGTTTACTTCCGTATTTAATTAATATTTATGTTTTTATAACTAATATTTTCATTCCTGCATTATCTGGATTTTTAATATTTTTAACAAATTTTAATTTTTATTAGCTTCGGTTGTACGAGGATTGTCTTTTTAGTTTTGCATATATAGTCATAAAGACTTTTTTATTGCTTTTTATTTTTTCTTCGTGGATTCGGGATAAGTGATAAACAGCAGACAAACTTAACAATTTATTGATAAACACAAATAAATAACAATTTCTTAAAATAATCTTCACAATTACTAAATAACGTCTTTAAAATACTTCATATAACAATTTGCACTTCAATCACTGTCTATCGCAGTATCGCTAACTATTACAATTACCATCATAATAACTATTATTTTTCTTCGTCCAAAGCGGTCCCTTATATATGAAATTAATTCCTTCTAGAAGCGTCTCTGAAATTACATCTAGAACAGATCTCTTATTTCGAATCTTCCGGACGTACCAAAAGCCACTAGAATATTCGAAGATTTTCAGAACAGTGATTTTTGTGAAAAAATGAACTAAAAGTTAAACAATTAAGTGTGTTTTAAAGTTTTTTAACTATTATTTATTCTATTAAACAATGTATCGAATAAATACTCGTATGAAGGACAAATTTGTTTATTGAATTGTTTATTTAATAAGAAGATATTGTTGAAGTAAATAAATTAATTACAAAATTAGATAGTTAAAAATCAATTTATTCTTAAAATAACCAAAAACATATCAATAAACAAACTGTTTGTAATAAAAAAAAACTTTGTTAACTTGAGAATGAAACGATCATGTAAACTGCTCATATACTCCAGTCAATGAGAGCAAAAAATAGGAAATTACCTCTGATTTATATCCTAGGCCCTAGGGCATTGATTTGGATGAATTCTAAGCCAAGTATCACCATTGACTGGACTAACAAGCTAATAATCCGGCACGCTTATAGTCCAGTAAAATTAGACATTCAAAAGTATAAAAATTCACATCGAGCTGAAAATGATTAAAATTGTTCAAAAAGATAATTTTATGAAAAAACTTGAACCATTTCAATAAAAATCGTGAAAAAAAAGCAATTTTTTTAACTTTCATCTCCAGTAATTGGGTAAATTTAAAATTTGTCATTTTCAATTATGTATTGAACATTTTTACTAATTTTCAGCTTACCTTCCGTCTTATTTTTTGGTCAAATTTGACCGCAAATTTGTTAATGCCATGAGAAAACCCTTCAAATTACTTAATTTTTTAAATTGCTTCCTGTGGTACAAATTGGAAAAGAAGGGAGATTCGGCACTATACTACTTCAAAGAATATCTCTCTATGGGCGTGCTACATATTTTGTTGTTATTTTTTTGGCGATTTTTTTACTCACTAAGTGACATTAGATAAGAGATCACTATTACTAACGTGAATATTCAGAAGGCCTCTTGAAAACCATTTTAACACAAACAGAAAGATTCACTACTTTATTTTACATCTAAACGTGTTTGGTTGAGAGTATTTTGTCAAGTGGGCTGTCTTAAAAGCAATATGTGGCTACTTCTTCTATTTTTAAGCAAATTTTTATATTGACGTTCTTTTACAGTAGCCCGAAATGATTGGCATTCCAAGTTTCTTTGGAAAAACAATACCTTCGAAATTTGTACAGTAAAGGTGTAGTTTTTTCCATTCGATTCGTCAGAGCGTTGTCCCCAGATATGATCATGTAATATTGAAAAATTGCATCGTTGAAGTGCATTTATAGCACTTAATAAATAAATAATTTATACAATTTATTGGTAATTATTGACGGAAATAAGTTCAATTTTGTATTGGATCGTAGAGAACGAAGACAACTGGGGTACCTGGTGCCCTATTTATTTACATCATCTCATGGAGTTTTCTGTAAAATATACCACTCTGTAAAATGTCAGAAAACAGTAAAAATTCATTATTGATGCACAATCTGAAACCGGTACCTGTTAATTAAATTGCTCAAAGATCAAGTTTCGGATTGTTATAAGGTAAATGAACCCAAAAATTGGTAAATAACGCATGTTTCAAAGTACATGAAGGTGTTGACTATATTCCTTTTTTTATTGAATTTAAAACTTCTTCTGACGCACTTGATATACAAAGGTCGTCATAAATTTTTTTTATTTTTCAAAATTGGCTCCTTATATAAGCATAAGCTGCTCTAGTTTCTTGATAGTTTCCCGTCAGCGATTTCTTAAAATTGGAGAACACATTAGTCCTATGGTGTCAAGTCTGTCATGTGAAACGTGTTAAAACCCTATTTTTTGACCACAGTTCCTAAGGTGTTTTCATGGTGAAAGAGGACTTTTTTGAGGGGCAATCGTAAGCGTTTTTCTTGTAGCTTAGTTTTCAAACGATCCAATAACGATAAATATGCACCTGTAATAACTTTTTTCAAACAGTCCATGAAGATTACTCTTGTTAGTCCCAAAAGACACTCTCCGAAGGAACGGTCTTCACCTTTTTTTTGACGCATATTTATTGTTTAGATTATTCTTTGGTATTACAGTCATCCACAGTCCTGCAGAATCTTTTGAAATAGTTTCAAACCAATTTTTGCAACACTAAACAATTTCGTTTTTGCGTGAGGAACTGGCAAGGCGATGTCGTGATGAAAAATGACTTTTTTATGGGTCAATCGTTAGCATTTATCTTCTCGCTCAGTTTTAAAACAATCTAATAACGGTTAATAATATGCACCTGTAATAGTTTGTCCTTTTTCAAATTATAGTCGATAAGGATATTGCTTGTGAATCCCATAAAACAGTCGTCTTTACTTCACAGAACAAGCAATCTTACGCACTTTTACCCTTCTGTTTTCCATCATCATATCATAAATTTTATCAAAGATTTTTGGAGTATTACTCTTAGAAAAGACATTCAGAACGTTCAGCTTCACTTGTGTAGAATTTTTTGTATTTTTTTTTGTATATTGCTTTTAGATATGGGTCTTCTGTCTCTATCCTTCTATAGTTGTCTCTGTTTTGTATGTTTTCTTGTTGTTGTTGGTATTCTTTTTTATGTTCTCATTGAACTATTATTCTAATTTAGTGCAATTGATCCACACCCAACGTAGTCTGGACGCCTACGGATTGAATTTATCACAAAAAACTATTAAAATTTCTTTTAAATTGATTTTTATTTTTGTCCATTTTATTAAGTGATTTCACTCCCAATATTAGATTTCCGTCGTTTTAAATGAAATAAGTAAAGTTTTATCTAGTTCGATTTATATGTAGGTCAGTTTCACTCAATATAATCTTTCCATATAAGCAAATTTAATCTTCCTATTAACTATCCAATGGTTTTTACTAATACTTTCTCTGTAAATAAAATCGTTGAAAGCAAAAATTTATTGAGTTAATTAAAAGATTTAAAAAATAATAATCTTTTAACGAGATTTTTGTTTTGTTATAGGATAGCTTACATCTCAATGTATTTTTCTTAGAAAGTATACAAATATATTAAGATGATATGAGTTACTATGCTATATTAAATAAGTATATATAAAGAAAATATTAATGGAAATAGAGAAAGGAAAATATTCTTATTCCAAGGCAGATTGCAAAGGCAGTAAAATTGGTATAATTTATCATCATCTTCTTCACAATTCCTAAAAAAGAAAAATAAAACAAAATAAGAAATTAAAATCTACGTGTACATCTAAGAGATATTTATTTTAAAGATTCAATATAGTTTAATCTATAATATATAAAATTTTAATAATCATGTATTAGATAGATAATAAAAGTTAATATTTAAAAGTTTATAAAGTTTACAATACTTTGGTAATTAAAAATAATCTTAAATGAGTTAGAATAGAATTAAATTAGAAAATTAAATGACAAAATATGAGAATTCATAAAAGAAATATTAAAAATTTTACTTACTTTCAAAACACACAATCTTTGTTTTCAAGCCATATTGTAATTTGTTAATAGTTTAATTTCCAAATGAAAAGTTCTGAAAATAGAAAAATATTAGTTTATAGTTATAGCAAATTTTAAAAAAGAATGATTATTGTGTTCAATTTGAATAATGAATTAAGAATTAGATTGTTTGTAATTTCATTTGAAAATAATTAGTAGGCGAATAGGTAATATGAATGTATAGTTTTAGTTTGTTTAAAAATTCAGTTGTTTAGTTGTTGATTTTTGAAGGTCTCTCTTGTTTTTGGTAGATTGAAGGGATAAGATGTAATAAAGTTTGCTCCGTTAAAATTTAGAGTTTTTTTAAAATATTCATAAAAGAAAGTTTAAAATCAATCAAAAGTATTATCAACCTTACAAGGAAGCTCCTGATAGTAATTGGTAAGAAGTAAAATTTATTTTTATGAAGAAATCAATGTTGGAAATCGTATGCTGAGCAGTTCATGGGTATAATTGCATCCTGAATTAATTTAAGAAGGTTAAAACAGTTTCTAACAAGAAAGAAAGTCATTATTTTACTTACCAGTGGATGTAATAGCTGTTTGTCTGCTAATTGAAAGAAGTTTTATTTGTATTACTTTCCAAAGTATCCTGATATCATTGCAGTCCAGAGGGAATACAGGATCTCCATAAGACGGTATTGATTTTCAATGTTTAACAATAAAGAACTTTTCTGTGTTTGATTTTTATATGTTTAATGAACGTTTAATTTCACTGTGCACTGTTTCACTGTTTAAATAAGTTATTTGTCACTATTTCATAAGATTAATTTGAGTTATCTTTTATAAAATTCAGAACATTTCATTTCATTTGATTCAATTACATTTGGTTTTAAAAATTGTGTAGAAAGTAACAACATTTTTGAACTTAAGTGAGGTTAGGTGAAGTTAATATAGAGTCATTGTCAGAGAATCTCAGTTGGTCCATTATTTCTAAATTTTATAATCGTTTGTCAAAAGTTTCAATATTAGTTGAATTTGAATCTATTTATTATTTGAAATTTTTGAACTCTGACCCTAAGAAGGAGAATAGCCAGGAGCATATTTTAAAATAATAATATTTGAAAGTAAAGAAATTAATTTGATTCTTTACCTTCTTAACATTTATATTAAAATTTAAAATAAATTCAAGGTAAGGATTATTTTATAGCATAGTGACTTATAGAATACTACAGAGCAAGTTACATATGTTATAATATATATTAAATGACATTAAGGAGAAATTAAAAAAATGTCGCATCCAGCAGGACTCGTTCCGCAACCTTTGTTTTTATGCGGTTACGCTCTAAAACTAAGCTATGAATGCTCAGTTTTTTTTATAGTTCAATTTAACACATGTCCTGTTCGAAAGAACAATTTTTTCAATTTTTTTTTAAAGTCGTTTTATATTCTTGTTTGTATACTTTCAACAAATTTAAAAAATCCTATGAGAGGTATGTCAAAATAATTTTTTACCAAAAATATAAATTTGTAGTGAATTTATTGCAAATTATTTGTTTTTTATTTGACAATCACAATTATTTGTTTGCTCCAACCGATTCTAATTGAATAAATATTCAATAGATGGAGCTATGTTAAAAGTACAAACCCTGTAAACGTCGTTGTATTTTGATGCCTAAATAAAAAACAAAAAACTAAAATTAAATGAAAAACAGTAAAAGAAAACAAGAATTCCGTAAAAAAGAAAACTAAGACAATAAGTACTATGACGACACCGGAAGGTGGCGCAATTGATATCTCATATATTTAAACGAGCAATTCTTACTAAATTAAGTACTATGACGCCACCGAATATTTACAAAATATAAAGCAAAAATAGCGATATTCTGAAAACGAACGAGAAAATATGATAAAAAAAATTGAAAACAAATCGTAAATATTTGAAAAACAGAACTAAGTTTGATTGTAGAATGTTATTAACAAAGATTCAGTTTCTTCTTTTCCATTTCACTGTTTCACTTTACTCGTAGTCATTAATATGTTTATTGCTAACTCAATTTAATGTTTTTTTTTTCGATAAAATCACGGTTATAATTTATTGTTGTTATGTAAATATCGTTGGATTGGTAACTAAATAAATTTCTTCTGTTTACACCTAAATCTGTAATCATATTTTTTAATGGTAGGTTTACATGCTTGGCAAGTTTTTACAAACACGAGTGTTTGACATGCGGAGACTTGCCAAGCGCGTAAACCTAACATTAGGTTGTCAGGTATTTGACATGCGGAGACTTGCCAAGCGTGTAAACCTAACATTAGGTTGTCAGGTATTTTTGTTTTTTTAAGTTCATAATTCGTTAAAAAGAATTTAACTTATTGTCTTTTGGCTGATTATATTATTTAGGTATTTTGAGCAATTAAACATAGAAGGTTTTATTTATGAAGTTGTAAGTTGTAACCTCTTTTTTTTCGGAAGGTGTTAAATGCTCGATTGGAGAGGTTAACTAATGCGAACGGCACTCAGGGGGATGGAGGAGAGCGAGCGTGGATTCGATCGAGCTAGATGATAAATTATTGAAAAGATAAAAATGAATATATTTACGACAATAGAAGTTAAAAGGGACAAAAGAGAGGAAAAGAAGGAAATGAAAGAGAAAGGAAAATGGGTACTCTCATACTCAATAGAGGTATATAAAAAATTGTAAAAACTTACGTTAGCTTCTAAATGTTTCTAAGATAGTTTGGATGGCATATGGCTTTATTCTCTCGGTAAATGATCGGAACGGTAAGATATAATCTAAACCCATTCTTGTCTAGATCGGTAGGTATTTAGAGAATAAACCATAAACTGACTCTTCATAGCTGGTGATCGAAGAGATACTGTAATTCTGGCTCATTTGCCGCCATTATTACACGATATATGAAGTAATCTTAAAGATAAACCTTCAGGTAGAATAAACGATAATAGGCACTAGAAACACTTAATTGCTTGTAATTTTTAAGATAAAATAAGAAAAAACCGGAAAACTGAAACTAGGGGTTCTCGCGAAGATGTTATCAGCGAGAGAACTCCACCCAGAATAAAATCTCGTTAGCAACCAGAAAGGCGCCTAAGCTACCAGCGCAAACAACGCGTGATCTTAAACGTGTAATCTCATTGGTCAGTAAAAAAAAATCAATACTTCGCTTTGAAAAGTCCGTTAGATTTCAACGTTCTGGAATGAAAATTTTAATTAATCGGGTTTTTTAAAACGCTACAAAATCCCTATCTTACCCCCTTTTCCCTACTATTATATATATCACTAAATAAACAATAGATACTTTTTTAAACAAAGCAAATAGATTATCTATAAAATTTTACTTGCACTTTTTTATGGGTCATAAGTTTATATTTGACTCATTTGTTTATGTAAAAGTGGAATAAAAAATAGACTTTCAACTCCCTTTGTTCAAATGTATTATTTTTTAATCCGTATATGAACAAAATATCTCATTTATCTTCTTTATCAAAGATATTAGTACGATAGATATTCATCTTATTGAAACATTGTAACATTTTTATTAACATTTAAGTGCTATTGTTTTTAATATTATCTTGTTAAATAATACTAATTGAAATAAAAATTTATAAAAGGTGTAAAAATTTTTTTTTATTTTTTTTAAACTTTCTTGACTGTCTTAAAAATTTAAAAATTGCGTACTTTTACTTAAACGTATTTAAGTTGTTTAAATTAAAAAAATATAGAATTTCATAAAGAATTTATTGAATAAAACCATTTGACTAATAAATTCCCAACTAAAGTCTGTTCTTAATTAAATTGGCAAATTAAAAACCAAAAATATTTTAAACAAGTTATAATGGTGTCGTGGGACACCAAGTAGGAACTAAGTTCCTTCGGCTAATGTAGAATTGACACATAACACTACTCGCTTGTGTATACGACTGTAACGCCTGCGCAAGTCTCATTTAACGGTCAATATATCAAAATCAGTGAAATCTTGGCGTTAAGAAAGAAGCTTCTTTAAAATTCAAGGTGAGCTTTAAAGAGTAATGTATACCTTTATTTTTTCTCACCTTTCCTAACTACTTTCAACTATCAAGATTTAAAAAAAATATATCTCATATTACTTTAACAAAAAAAGGTAAAAGTTAAGAGATATATACAAAAAAAATGCATCAGCCGGGAATCGCACCCAGGTTGCCCGCGTGGCAGGCGAGCATTCTACCAATGAACCACCTATGCTACGTATTTAATAACTTCCAGAATGCGTTTGATGCACGTCTCATTTAACGGTTTTTCGTTACGGTTTTACTATTACATTTTGTTCAGTTCAGTCACGCAGCAAAATTCCTATCTCATCCAAGCCTGCCGTAAGGAACTTAGTTCCAAAAATCAAAAAATGTAAAAAAAGGAACGTAGAAATGTTGAAACACGAAAGAATATCGAAAAAACATTAAAAAATAAAAAAGAACTGTATGGGGTTTATAAGGTGCGGCCGGACTATTTTGGATGTGGGTCAATTCCACTAAATAAGTTCCCATAAGTGTATCAATATTAACAAATTTATAAACAAAAAGTAAACAATTTATCATAGTTTGTTTAAATCTGTTATTTAAGAAAAAAAATTTGAATATAATTAATTATATAAAACAGCAACATTTAAATGCTTTTATTTGCATATTCAAGAAAGTCTTTTTTTGCCTAATCAGTGTCTAAAAAAATTGTTTACACTTACTTTTTATTAATATTATACTACTTATATAACATTATTATTATTAAATATTAATTTATTTAAATAACCAGTCAATGCCAGTCACCATACTGTCTATCTTCTTTATACAAAGATTTTTTTAAAATTAATTTTAATTTAAATAAGATTACTGTTCAATAACTGTATTAAATAGCTTGTGAAAGTCAAATATTTAAAAACTTGTATAAACAAAATTTATTGATAATACTTTGTTTCTTCTGTTATCGACCGAAAATATTTTTAGGTGAACTTCACATGCTATTCTCTTTGTTTAAATAATTAAGAACATGTCAAACCTAATTAAAAAGTATTTTATCTTTAATAAATTCAACGAGGTTGGATTAGAATTTTCTATAATTAATAGAAAGCAAAAAATAATATAAAATCTATTTTTTCGCAATATTACGTTAAAAAAATTAAGTCTAAGTTAAAAAAAATAATGATCCCATATACAAAGTATCCAGGAAAGCTCCGATTCTCTGCCTTTTTCTCATTTTCGATTTTTTAAATTCTTACGATTTTGTCTCTTTTTTTTATTTGTTTTTGTCGTCTCTTCATATTTTCTCTCATTAATTTCCAAGTTTTTTATATTTTTTTCGTTGTTTGATTAAATATATTAGATATCAACTGCGCCACCTTACAGTGGCGTTTTAGTACTTAATTAAGTGAAACTTGCTCGTTTAAATTTAAATCCATTTAAATTGGCGCCCAACGTGAGGCGTGTTTGTCTTATTTCAAAAAAATGTTGCAAGTTAATATAAGAGATATTTTTAATTATTTAAAATAATGAACAAATAACAAAAATATTTATTATCTCATGAAATAATATATTAAATATTAGTGAATAAATTATTAGCTATGAAGGAATTCAGAATACTTCGTTATTTTTAATTATTTACCGTTATCAGTATTTATAGATGTCAATGTTATCAATTTAATATATAATTGTAAGCATTACAATAAATTTATATTGATTAGGTTAAAAATTATATAGGAAAATATGGTCTATTAATACACAATTGTGCGTTGATCAGTAAATTATTTATAAATAGATTAAAAGGCGAATGTTTTATTAAAATATTCAAAACTAGCTGTACCCGCGACGTAGTTCACGTGGCGTGTTGATTGTTATATAAAAATTTCTCCCCCGAATTCGTTAAAGGGGTGGGGGAGAAATTTTTATATACCAGATGTTAAGTTAAAAGAAGACAAATACATCTGTGAAAACCGCATTCGAATCGGATTAGTAGTTTTAATGTGATGCGCGCACAAACATACAGACAGACAGACAAAAAAATCTAACCACATTTTTGGGTTCTATATTGATGTAGTGAAACACCCCCCGCTAATTATTTTTTAAATATCTTTAATGTACAGAATTTTCATTTCTACAGATTTATTATATGTATAGATTATTTTTTACGCCCCCGCATGCCCCCTTGTGGGTGGAATTTTCTAAAATCCGTTCACAATTGACCTCAAAATTATAAAAATAACTATATATTGTGCAAAGTTTCAAACCTGTAGGACTTATAGATTTTAATTTTTTTTCACGCCCCCGCAACCCCCCATGTGGGTGGAATTTCGTAAAACCTGTTCACAATTGACCTAAAAATTATAAAAATAACTATTTTGCAAAGTGTCAAACCTGTAGGACTCATAGATTTTTTTTCACGCCCCGCAACCACCCTGTGGGTGAAATTTTGTAAAATCCGTTGACAGTTGACCTCCAAATTATAAACGTAACTATTTTGGAAAGCCTTAAATCTGTAGGACTTATAGATTTTAAATTTTATTATTATTTTTTATTTTTCACGCCCCCGCAACTCCCCTTTTGGGTGAAATTTGGTAAAATCCGTTCACAGTTGACCTCCAAATTATAAATATAAGATAATTTCTGTATAGCTTTAACCATTAAGGTTGCACACGTGACGGAAGTTTAAAAAATGGAGTAACTTCTCCTGTTTTCCCAACATTTCCCTTCACTGCTCTGCTCCTATTGATTGTAGCGTGATGAAAAGTATACTATAACCAGCACAGGAGTATGAAAAATAATTGTACCAAGTCTCGTTAAAATCCGTCGACTAGTTTTTGTTTCTATAGCGGTTATACAGACAGACAGACAAACAGACAGACAAAAATTTTACTAATTGCATTTTTGGCATCAGTATCGATCCCTAATCACCCCCTGATAGATATTTTGGAAATATATTTCATGTACAGAATTGACCTCTCTACAGATTTATTATAAGTATAGATAAGCAAACCAAAGATGGAGATTTTTGTATTTATAATTTTTATTATTAGTGTCTTATCTATTATTACATTATTACAATGATTAAATTTCTTTTTATCTTAGTTTCAACAATTTTTTTATTCCATAAATAAAAGTTGTATAAAAATCATCGAAACACGTAAACTAGAGCATCATAGGTCAATAAAAAAGTTGATCTTGGATATAATTTTATACAACAAACCTCAGTTAATAGAAATAATACTAATAGGAAGTGTTTTTAACCTTTTTATTACAAATAATAGTTTAAATTCTGAATGTATTAAAATTCATAAATAAAACTACCACTCCACGTTTAGTCGAGGCAATAAAGGACTTGCGGTGGTGTCATAGTACCTAATATGCAAGAATTGCTTTAAATAAATGATATATTAACTGCGCCACCTAACTGTGGCGTCATGGTACTTTTTTAAGTAAGAATTGCTCCTTTAAATCTTACCATAATGGCCTTTTACTTAATCAAGTAATACTTGTTCGTTTAAACATATCGAAATTTCGAGTGCACCACCTTACGGTGGCGTCATAGTACTAAATTAAGTAAAAATTTCTCGTGGCTTTTCAGTACTTAATTGAGTAAAAATAGCTGTTTTAAGACAATAACTGACTAATAACTACCTTAACACTTTGTTCTTTTCTTTTCAGGTGATATGACCAGTGATGTACTCAGAGTATGTACAGAAGCGAGAAGTCGATCTCTAGGAGCCTTTTCTCCATCGTTTAATATCAATAGACTTCTTTTAGAAAATCTAGAAAAGTTTTTACCAAAAGATGCCCACATAAAATGTACCGGAAAACTACATGTTTCTCTTACTAGAGTTCACGATGGAAAAAATGTTGTTGTAAGTATCTAAATACATAATTATCATATAAATTATTCTTATTACACTTAGGCCGACCATACACGAAGCGGTACACCGGTTTTACCTCAAGACTGGGACTAAATCTGTAACCCACACTAGCTCAAAATATAATTCTTCGTAGATTTTATTATTTTTCTTATGTTCGATAGTTCAAGTTTATCTAATTCCTCGGTTTGGCTCCGGTATGGACTCAATATACGATTGGAATCCTTTTTGAGAACTGTGGAAGTTCTTAAAATTCCAAAAAAAATGGGGACTACTAAAACTTTCAGAAATGATTCTCTTTCTGGACCTGCTTCCGGCATCCTCGAAATATCTAGATTTACCCCTGAGAGAAACGAATCAGTTAAGATCTCTTTTGCAAAAATAGTTAGAAGTAGATTATTTTAACCAAATCGGTATCCCAATGATTAAAGGGAAAGACTTACAGTATTAAGGTGCTGTACGCTATGCTGCCAGAAGGATAGAGGACGTGAAATTGAACATTTTAAGATGTCTACACCGAAAATTCACTTTAGCCTGCGCAGAAAGAGCACCATGCGGAAAAAATTAATACCACAGTTCTAAAATTAGGAATTTCTCCGGTAAATGTATCCCTAAATCCAAACGATCAATAAATCTTAGAATTTAAAGGCAGTCTCTCTTTCTGTAATTCTTTAAATGCAACTGATTTTAGAACGCTACGGTGAGGTTACGTGTATGTCCGGCATTAGTTTCACCAAATTATAATTGCTTTGATATTTACCAAAGGCTCGAATGTATGTGTAAAAGAGAAATCTTTAAGTAGAATGTTCATTTACTTTATGGTACGGTATTTATTATCCATTAAAAATCATTGGTGTGATTACTTATATAATTACATAATGAGCTAATAATTATCCAGTAAAAACAAATTTTGGTTACGTAATGCTGAAAAGTTTTTTCTGATAAAATTCCATTTTTTTTTAACGTGGTGGTCTTCGAGGGCGATACAACGAGTATAGCTTTGAATACTATTTTTATAACATAATTTTTCTTAAGCTTCAAAATAAGAGTCAATTTCGACGATTACCACTCCATCATTACTGAATTTGTGTCAGCAAGCATTCTTTTGACGTCTGCAGCAGGAAAAAGTCATCGATGGCATCAGATCTGGAGAGTATGGTGGATGTCGAAGTAATTCGTAACCTAGTTCATGCAATTTTACCATCATTTTCATTTATTTATGACAGGTTGCACTATCTTCTCTTGTCTTTTCTGTTTTCTTCTTCAAATGAACCCATTATTTCTTAAAATTCTCCTTCAAACGGTCCAACAATGCTATGCAATAATCATTATACATGATCTGAGTAGGTATACTAACACTTAGGCCAGACAGCCCAAGACAGCTAGCGCCTCACATAATCTAACAGGTTGAAATGTTTTTCAAACAGCTTTAAACAGCTTATACAGCTTTTAACAAGTTGAACGGTTTCTTAGCTGTTTAAGCTGTTTATAGACCTGTTAAAGGCTATTTAAAAGCAGTTTAAGTTGTTTATAGACCTGTTAAAGGCCATTTAAAAGCAGTTTAAGTTGTTTATAGACCTTTTAAAAGCTGTTTAAGCTGTCCATAGACTTGTTAAAAGCTGTTGAAGCTGTCCATAGACCTGTTGAAGCTGCCCATAGACCTGTTAAAAGCTGTGTAAAGCTGTTTAAACCTGTCTTCAAAACCAGTTGAATTACGTGAGGCGCTAGCTGTCTCAAGTGTCGGTATACCCACTAATCTGGTTTGTTCGAGGTAATTGATGATTATTATTCTTTGCGAAAACAGAAAAAGTCCATGAGGATCAGAATACGCTGGATGCAGAAGTAGTTCGGAACCCAATTCATACAAGTTATCATTGTTTTATGACAGGTTACATTGCCTTGATGAAACAGAACTTATTTTTCTTTAAATGAAGCCGTTTTTTCTGGATTAGGTCCTTCAAACGCTCTCTGTTGATGGTGTTTTCCTTTTAAAGATGATTATTATACTATACAAATCCCAAAATACCGATACCATAACCTTGCCTGCTTGTGTCTTTGCACGCTTTGGAATCCAGTTCATTACGTGCTCCACTTAAATAACGATCGTTGTGATTCTGGTGTGAAATGATGAAGTCAAATTCAAGTTTTGGTTAAACATCTTCAAAAACTACTCAGAATCATTCGTTGTTTTCTTTTGTCGATTGTGAGCATGTACCGCATTTACTTAGCATACAGCTTTGGCATGTCTAAATATGCATACACGCCCTTTGATATCTTTAGAGTCTGAGCTATCCCAACCAACTTCTTCTTCTTCTTCTCCTTCTTATAATAGAACCTAGTACCTAGTCCTGTTTTAATCCGATATGTTTAGCCTTCTTTGGAGCTCTTCCTGTGATATTGAGCTCCAACTTTCGTACCATCTTTTGGATGGTCTGCCTACCGGTCTTCGCGTATTTGATTTTTACGATTTTGCCCACTTTGCCAATTTTTCTTCTGGCATCCTTTCTACATGGTCTCTCCAACACCGCTTGTGTGTTCTAACCCATCTTACCACATCTTATATTCCCAGTTCCTCCCTGATTTCCTGGCTCTTTATTCGAACCCTGAGGGTTATACCCATCTTTCTTCTGGCATCCTTTCTACATAGTCTCTTCAACATCGCTTGCGTGTTCTAACCCATCTTACCACATTTTGTATTCCCACTTCCTCCCTAATGTCCTGGCTCTTTATTCGATCACTGAGGGTTACACCCATCTTTCTTCAGGCATCCTTTCTACATAGTCTCACCAACACCGATTGCGTGTTTAACCCATCTTACTACATTCTGTATTCCCAGTTCCTCCCTGATGTCCTGGCTCCTTATTCGATCCCTGAGGGTTATACCCTTGATGGTTCTTAACATTTTTTGACATTTTTGTCTGTAACACAGCCTACTTTGGACATTCACTGCGTGTATCATCTTCGATGCTCATTTTGCATAGTTTAAATTTAGCAAACCACTCCAAAACCGTTGATTTTTCTAATTCAGAGTCCGAATAAGATTTATTAAGCTAAAAATTGACTTCAACAATTTTCTTTTACAACAACTTTAAACTTTACTTGATTTACTGACAATGCTCACGAACTAATTATATTGATAATTTGCGAATGTAATTCTGTTGTAGATATCTCAGTTTGAGAACCGAGAAGAACTTATTCAGGTTCTTCTAGCTTCAGCATTTATCCCAATTTTTTCGGGACTTATTCCTCCAAAGTTTCGAGGTGTCCGTTACATGGATGGTGGTTATAGTGACAATCTACCAACTTTAGATGAAAATACCATTACTGTTAGTCCTTTTTGTGGAGAAAGTGATATTTGTCCTAGAGATGACAGCTCACAATTATTTCATGTAAGTAAAACAATATCGTATTCTGTATAAATCTATCATTTTATTTATTTTGTCAGATAAATGTAGCCAATACAAGCATAGAGCTTTCCAAACACAATATGTATAGGATAGTGAGAATATTGTTTCCTCCAAAACCTGAAGTTTTATCGAACATGTGCAAACAAGGATTTGACGATGCTCTTAGATTTTTACATCGAAACAATCTTATTAACTGTACTAGATGCCTGGCTGTACAGTCCACTTTTGTTGTTTCGGAGACTCTAGATGAAGAATTAGAATATGACCCACAATGTAAAGAATGCAAACTGCATAGACAAGTAAGTACATTAATTGTTCTATTTATCAACTAAAATTGTCTTACTATTCTTTCGCTTGAATGTCTTATGAGGTGGCCTGACCACTGAAGTCTTCTAGACTTTATTTTTTCTACATTTTAGTGGCTGCATATAACTCTTCTAGCTCTTGGTTTGTTCTTATTCTATATTGTCCTGTTGTTCCTTACAGTAATGGGCCAAAGATTTTCCTTAGGATTTTTCTCACCCAAACTGTGACTTTTAACAGACCAAATATATTTACCTATTCTTCCACTCTTGCGATAAACCCATGCGATTTTTCTCTTCGGTGGACCGCTCCTATAAACCGCTACGTGTATGGCCAGCTTTAGACAGGCATATTTCTAATAAACTTGAGAAAGCACGAATTTATTTGATAACCTTTTAAAAGGGACCGAGTTTATTGTATAACATAACGGAATTTTCCATGAACTTGCTAAATCCCTAACCTAAACAAATATATTATCCTTTTAAATTTTGAACTTGTGTTAACTTGCAGATATTTAAATAAACTGATTATATAGATAATTGAAATATGTAATTAGAAAGCTTATCTTTTCAATTGGTAGATACTATAAAGAAAAGTGAAAGTTAATTTTTGAGATGTTTGTTTAAAATTTATATAAGGTGCTGCCAAATTTTTTAAATTTAATAACTACCAAAGAAATTTTGTTTATTCTTAACGAATAACTTAGATATTGTTACAATAAATATTAAAATAAAATGTGAATTATTTTATCGATAATTTAAACACATATTTCCAGCAATTACATTCCCAATTGTAGAATATTTTTGCATTTTTTAGCTATTTAAACTTTTATTAGTATCTTTTTGTAATATTTGAATCGTTCTGTGCTTCTTCTTTATTCTTTATTACCTTTAATATATTATGGTGGTTAAGATCAATCTTCGTAGCTCCTCTTCTATTCCTTACTTTTCCTTTGCGTCATTTAGTTTTCTACCAGCTAAACTTTTACTTTTAAGTGGTTTGAAAATTAAGAAATAATTATTTATTTGGAACCAGATCAGTCTCAGTTTTATTTGTAGTAATTTTCCTGTTTACCGTTTCTTTGAAATCATTAGGTTGACTGCCTTTTCGTTTCCTACAAACTCCCTCTTTGGTCTCCATTTGTTGGTATCTTTCTGTAATCCTTTAAGCCTCTCCTCTCCTTCAGTCAAAACTCTGAAATCAGTAGATCCGTGTTGGGCGAGTCCCGGCTCAAACCTATTTTAAATTTTAAGACCTGATAACAGGCTGAGGTGTGGAAATCACTACACACGAGAGGATGTCCAATGGGCCATATGTGGTCTCAGTGCCGGTAGAGTTCCTCTCCAATTTTTTAGATCCAAATCCTCTTCTTTTGTTTCTTCTGTATCCTATGTTATCTTTTATACTGGTTAACGTTAGACTCTCAATAGCCTTGGGTAAACACTCCTTCAATCTTCAATGTAGAGCAATAGACTTCTGTGATCAAGAGTACATTAAAAAACACCTGACCCTGACCTTATTGCCTCCAACAGCCAAGCTGCTTTAAAGGCTCTACAATCTACCACATTCGAGTCCAAAACAGGCGAGAACTGCTAAAAGTCTCTTAAACAACTGGCTAAACACCAACTTTGCTGTGGGTACCAGGGCATAAAGGTTTTGCTGATAGTCTTCCAAAAAAAGAAGCTAGTAAACCTTTTTTCTGACCTGAACTTTTCTGTGGCATCTATAGATGTTGTGTTATGATGAAGGAAGTTTGTAATTGGGAAAAGAAACTCAGTGCAGCTTACTGGAAAAACACTCTAGACCAGAGACAAGCCAAATGGTCAATACAGTCTTCCTAAGGTGATCTTAGTCTTTCTTAAAAGTCTAGATCTTCTAGGGTAATACAGAAAAGTCCTTTTCGGTCGCAGTGTAGTAAGGTCACCGAAGACAACAGACCCCCACTTATAATCTACAATCTATCTTCCCTAGCTTCTATATATTGGTTAAGATCATTTTTACAAACCTTCGTAATTCCTTGCATACTTCTGATTCGCTACAGAGTCATAGAGTTGTCTACGAAGAAAAGCCTGTTTATACTTTCATAATTTTTTTTTAACATCGTTCTTTTGAGTACCTTTTCGTTTCATGATTCATTTTTTTTTTTTTGGTCATCTTTGCTACATTCTTCTTTAGTGCTAGCAGCATCAACGTACTTTATGGTCATCGTTATCTGTCCTAGTACTTTTGATATCTTCTTTATGATTATTCGATATTTTGACTGGATAGAGAATTGCTCCTATAATTACAAACATCCTATTATCTTTCAGGAAGCTCTCGTGTCCAACGTTCCAGAATCCGTCCTCAGTAAATTTCAGGAAGCAATAGATAAAGCTAATAATGGTTTGCTGAATTGGTTGTTCAAACATAGGGGTATGAAGTTGTTGTCAGTACTTACCTTACCATACACTCTTCCAGCTGATGTTATGTACGCTACTTTTACCAAGTAAGTGATATATTGCTTTATTTTTTTTTACAGGGAAATAATCAAAATACGCTTATGCATATTATGTGAGAATTTAAAAACCTTGTCATATCTTAGCTTTCGGTATAAGTGGAATGTTTTATGTTCTGAAAAAGTTTAATTGAAAATTTTAGGTTTCAAATTTACCAAATGGCAAAAGGTACTTTAAGTTGTTATAGAGATTTTGCCAGATTTGATTTTCAAAGTTTTGTTGGTAATAACTATGAGACGAAATCGTTTGCATGTGAGTTATTGGGAAATGCTGTTCTAACAACACCTTCTTTTGCATGCCATCAACACTTATATACACAGAAAAGGTGATTAACAATAATAACTAACAAAAAACTTATCATATATTATGTATATATCTCTGTTATCATATTTCACATAATTTTGCTGAAGATAAACGTTTATTGTTAAATATGGCTTCATAACAGTTAATCAATAAAAAATAACACAAACACACTTTTTTGTTGTTCATAAATTACTCTGATGTTCATCAGAGATCTTCATCTCCTTTACCACTATATGAGGGAACATGGATCTTTATCTCCTTTACGTTCAACGTATTTGTATAAATTCATAAGGTTTTATTAAGTATGGACTTTAAAAGAAAGTTGAGTTTGATGTACTTGCAACCTTACCTAAATCGACTAGATTAAACCAGTATGTAATTACAAAAAAAATCACCAAGTTTTTGCTTCACTGTTTCATCCTCTAGTTTATATCACTGGTTTACGAATATCTCAGCTAATATCATCCCGAAGATGTCATTATGCCAAAAGGTGTTGTTGATGCTTTTCTTTTCCTTTCACCAATCCACACTATATTGACCGCGGAGGCAAAGAAGGCTTCTTACAAAATCACAATACAGAATTGGTTATGATTATAACGCTAAAAGTTGCTCTTGATGCTTTTTTTGCTTTCACCTCTACACATTGTGTTGTACGATGAGGCACAAAGGCTTCGTACCGAATCCCAATAGAGAGATTGTTGTGCTCATAGCTCTAAAAGTTGTCGATGATTTCTTTTCCTTACAACAGTCCACATAGTACTGGACGACAAGGCGAAGAAGGCTGCATACAGAATCACATCAGCGAAGTTGCTGTAGATTGTTTACTCTTCTTTTCATTGTTCTACATTGTATTGGACAAGACAAAGAAGGTTTTGTACAGAATCATATTACAGAGGTGGTTGTGCTCATAACTCTAAAAGTTGCTGTATATGCATTTCTTTTCCTTTCACCCATCCATATTGTGTTGGATAACAAGGCAAAGAAGGCTTCGTACAGAATCTCAATACAAAAGTGGTTCTGCTCATAGCTCCACATTGTGTTGGACGATGAGGCACAGAAGGCTTCGTACCGGATCACAATAGAGAGATTGTTGTGCTCATAGCTGTAAAAGTTCTTTTCGATTCTTTCCTTTTGTTTTCAACACTCCACATAGTACTGGACGACAAGGCAAAGAAGGCTTCGTACAGAATCTCAATACAAAAGTAGTTCTGCTAAAATAGCTCCACATTGTGTTGGACAATGAGGCAAAGAAGGCTTCGTACCTCATCACAATAGAGAGATTGTTGTGCTCATAGCTCTAAAAGTTGTCGATGCTTTTCTTTTCCTTTCACCACTCCGCATAGTACCTGACGACGAGGCAAATATGAGTTCGTACATAATTACTATGCAGAGGTGGTTGTGCCCATAGCTCTATCGATGCTTTACTCTTCTTTTCACCATTCTCCATTGTATTATACGACAAGGAGACAAAGAAGACGTACAGAATCAAAATAAAGAGCTGCTGGTGCTTATAGCTCTAAAAGTTGCTGTCCATGATTTTTTTTCTTTCACCACTCCACATTGTGTTGGATGACGAGGTAAAAAAGGCTTCGTAAACTGAGGTGGTTGTGCTCATAGCTTTAAAAGTTGTTGTCGATGCTGTTTGTTCCATTTTGCCACTCCACATTGTATGGAACGATCAGGCAAAGAAGTCTTCTTAGATCATTGGTCTGGTCGAAATCTCTTTATTCTAGTTTATTTTTTGTCATCCGAGTCATTCCATTTCGTATATTAACAACATAAGCTTCTAATTAATTCATATTATATATTTGGTACAAGTAATTTTGTTTTCTTACCAATTTTATTGTTAAGTTTGTCCTTTATTAAAATATTTTATATGTGATACTGACTGTGTAAATACAATTTTGTTGTGACCTTATTATTTATCGCTACTTTGTGCTTGTATTTCGTTTCTCAATCAACTAATACAAACCTTATCATTGTTTACGGAAAACTTCTATTTGTAAAATTTATTTAATTGAAATAAGTAAATTATACCAAGAATTTTTTGTAAACTAGCTATTTTGAGATATCTCTTATAGGATTTTTGAAATTTAAAAATCATACAAACAAGACAATCCAATTTTTTATAAAAAAATTGACATTAAGACAAAGTAAATTTATGATGGCTCGATATTAAGGATCAAGTTATCCAGATCTTCTTGAGGAATGGCTATCCAGAACTGTTGAAGAGCTTGAAACAGTTGATTGCGATTTTGAAATTGATCCTGGTCTTGAAAAACTCTTCGCTCAAGCATATCTCACACATACTCAATAGGATTGAGATTGGGCGATTGAGCTGGCCAGAGCAAACCTGCTCCTCCAAGATTTTTTTTGTCACTCTGCCTGTATGTTGAGTAGCTTTGTCATGCATCAAGATAAAATGAAGAACAATGTTTTGCGCGTATGGAACAACTATAGGTTCTACAACATTTGTAATGTTGTTTTTGGTGATAAAAAACGATCCAGTAGTTCCAGCAGTTCTACTGCCAAGCGAAATTCTTGCCCATACCATAATTGTGCCTCCTCTGTAGATGGGAATCTCTTCTGTATGTTGCATTTGATTTTTTCCTCCAGGTTCTCTTTATATGCGTATCCTTTGGGATCCCCATACAAACTAAACTAAGATTCATTGGTAAAAAGAACATTTTGCCATTGATTTTGCTTTAATATAACATGTTCTTGTGCCCAACGCCATTCCTTCGACTTAAAGGTTGACATCTCCAAGGTCTTCGGCTTAATAAATTACCTTCCCAACCTTCTGTAGATGAGCTGCACGGAGATGATTAATTAACTGCTGTGCCGTCACTTTACGATTTCTTCGCTCTTCTAACTGAACATCGGCCCATATGAGGTGTGCTTCCCGTTTCATGATAACGAGTCCAGAAACGTGAGATAACGTTCTAAGTGGTTTCTACAGCGTTTGCCACATAAATTTGGCGCATTCTTGCCTCAATTATCCCCACAGCCCTCAACATTTCGTTTTTGGCCAAATGACATTTTTCAAAACACCTTTGCAAGAAAACAGTTGATAAACAACTCTCCTAAATTTATAAATTTTGAGCAAATGTGTATTTAAAAAGACAATAAAGGTTTCCTAAGATTTAGTTCCTGTAAAAATATATACAGATAAAGCTGTGTGTACAGTTTACAGTTTCTGCATGCTTATCAGAATAATAACAATTCCGTATATTTATACAAGTTCTCTTTGAGAATAACAAAGCCCTGGAATAAGTTTATTTGATGTTTTCATTGACGCATTAATTTTATCTAAGTTGTACACATTACACACTCTTAATATCAATTAAATGATATTTTATCAGAATTTAACTGGCACGTGTTGTTTGCTAAAATCAGTTTTTGCGTAATATTTTAATATATTAAACTAAGAGAATAAAAACAAACGCATTGTTATTTAAATTGATAGTGGAAACTTTTTTATTAAAAGAATATGATAGTTGTAAAGATAAAGTTATTGCAAATTTGTTTCAAGGAATGACGTTGTTTCTCAAATTAAGTAATATTCATAAATCTTGATATTAGTTTAAAAACAATTGTTGTTTAACAGATTTATAGTATTTTGTAAGAAAAAATATATTTTTGATGAGATATTGTAACCATAGTAATTCTTCTGGAACAATGCTGCAAAAGTTTCAAGGACAAAAAAAAATCTTCTTTGGCCTCTCAAGGATATAAATGCCAAAATTACCAAAATGGCGTCGCTTCTTAACGGGACGAAAATTCGTGGTAAACAAAATAATTTAATTCTACCTCAAACAAACGTAGATTACATTCAAAACTATAAATTACTAAACAAGTACCTTATTTAAAACTTGTCTAGCACCAAATACACCAAAAAAAGCTGGAGATGGCGGAGATTATATCAGATCAAAATCCCATAGCCATCATTGCTAGTACGACCCCGTTCAAGATATTGTAACCATAGTAATTCTTCTGGAACATTGCTATAAAAGTTTCCGGGACAAAACAAATCTTCTTTGGCCTCTCAAGGATACAAATGCCAAAATTACCAAAATGGCATCGCTTTTAACGGGACGAAAATTCGTGGTGAACAAAATAATTTAATTCCACCTCAAACAAACGTAGATAACATTCAAAACTATAAATTACTAAACAAGTACCTTATTTAAAACTTGTCTAGCACCAAATACACCAAAAACAGCTGGAGATGGCGGAGATTATATCAGATCAAAATCCCATAGCCATCATTGCTAGTACGACCCCGTTCAAGATATTGTAACCATAGTAATTCTTCTGGAACAATGCTATAAAAGTTTCCGGGACAAAACAAATCTTCTTTGGCCTCTCAAGGATACAAATGCCAAAATTACCAAAATGGCATCGCTTTTTAACGGGACGAAAATTCGTGGTGAACAAAATAATTTAATTCCACCTCAAACAAACGCAGATTACATTCAAAACTATAAATTACTAAACAAGTACCTTATTTAAAACTTGTCTAGCACCAAATAAACCAAAAACAGATTAAAATCCCATAGCCATCATTGCTAGTACGACCCCGTTCAAGGGTCGAACATAAGCCCTCGACAAAGGTTGAAGCGTAACTGAGCGCGATCTTTCTTCTTTCCTGTATCTACACAAGGATTCAGGGGTTTCTTCGAGTTGTTTCGAATCGACTATCCAATCAGAGACCGTAATTTTAAATTTTGTGAAACTAATAATGCCATCTTGCCAATTTTAAAATAGTAATTTACCTCTTCTAATTGGTCGCTACGTCTTCCTGCTGTCATTTTGACAATGGTGATGCAATAATACGCAGTAAAGAGATCGCGACATTCTGTTTGGTGAGGGCTTTAATCAAAATTGAAATTCAAATATCGCTCAAATTTGTTGAATGTGAAAAAGAACAGAAAATGCAAAAAAAATCTTGCACAATAATGACATTATAATGATTGTTTTGAAATATGATGAATAGAAAATTTTATTCTTAATATATATAATTATTTACAAATATTGTGTTATTTGTTACTTATTTATTTACAATTAATTTTTTATAATTCACGTTCACAAAGTTTCTATTTCGACACTAAAAACAGTATCGAAATAGATTCATTGTAACACTGTTTTTGGTAACTTTTTGTTTTACACAATTGGTTGCACTGCACTGATTTTCAACGAAAGAGTTCAGGTAGTAAATCAAAAAGTATGTTGTAGTAAATTATTAACTACATTATCAGCGTTATTGCTAAATTCGGAATATTTTATACAAATTTGACAAACATTCTGATTTAAAATCATTAAAACTGACAAGTGTCAAAACTGTCATGATTCCCAACATAAATAAATATTTCGAAAAACTCTCATTTTATTTTTTTTATACTTTTAAAAGTTCATTATAAAAAATAGTATGTAACCCTCGAATTACAATGACGGTTTGTAGTACTCGTTCTTTGCGAAACTCACCGCTTCGCGCTTCGTTTCACAAACTGAACTCGTACTACGAAACCTCTGTCATTGTAACACTTGTATTACAATATACTATTGTGACATCACTGATATAAATATATAAGTCTGATTATTAAAATTTACGTAATATAATCTTAATTAAAATATTTAAGATAATAATAAATATTATTTAAAAATTTAATTTCGTTAATTTTTTAAATCAATTTCAATTTATTCTTGAGATATAATTTAATATATTTATACATGCAATAAATATTGAAACTTTGGGATTAAAATTTTCCAAATTATTATCACACTATCATTATTAACTTAAATAAAGTTATTTGTAGCCACCATAATAATTACAAAATAAAAATCGTTGTATAATTAGCATCTGTGTTTAAAATTTTCAACATTCTTCGTTTATTAAACAAATAAAGACCAGATAATTGTTGTATGCAATTATTTTAAGTCTGGTGTAGAAAAAAGTAGGTACCTCTACACAAAGTTCGATGGCAAAAATATTGATTTGCTTATAATTCAAAAATAGTTGAATAAATAGATGGATATTCATTGGGTTGGCTGTTGGCCTGTATCACTACGACCTTTATAGATCTATTGTGAACACCCATCATCTCTAGAATAGGATTAGTGCACCTTGTGTAACCCAGACCTCTTGATGAGACTTAATAGTCTTGACAGTGGCCTTTTCACGTATCTTGGAGCAGCTGGTTTCTCATTTTCCAATACCAGATACCGCGTCCTTGCAAGGCCTTCACATTGGCAAAGGACATGGAATGCAGTTTTATCCTCCTCTTGGCAGTATCGACAGATGGCTTCATCTGCCAAATTCAGCTGACTCATGTGGTTTCTGAGCTAACAATGTGCTGTCAAATGACTCAGAATCATTCTGACATCTTTTCGCCTTTGTGTTAACAGCTCTGCAGTGAATTTCGCCGAGTATCCTTTTATAAAGACTTTGGCCTGTCGCCTACCACTCCTGGGCCTTCTCTAGCTTCCATTTCTCAATGGCTGCCTTTCTGATGGTGTCGAATGGTTCTGAGCCAATCCTTGGGGTATTAGCTCCCGCTAGAGGCCAATGCATCAGTCTTCTCTTTACCCCGAAGACCTGAGTATCCTGGTACCCATGCCAGTGCCAGAAAACTCCGACTTGTGGCATGTGTCAGGGCCCTAATGCAGTCCCACACCAGCTGTGACCTTAGAGCCTACTTGGCTGTCCCATTATATGACTTACGATCTCCCTTACAATGTTGTATGACCATTACTTCAGCCTGAGACAGTGTAGCATACGCACCTAGACTTAATTGGACTTGTATCCTATGTCTTCTACTATATATATCAGCCCCTTAGCCTTTCTCAGTCTTTGAGCCATCGGTATACCAGATTGACTCCCCTTGTATTGGGGGCCATTGTTCCATGAATTCCTTTCCAGTAATTTTACTCAAAAGTTCTCATTATTTCATCCGCTTTAACACTATCATATAGCTCTGCTTGCTCTTTTCCCCTTACTAATGTTTTGGAAGCTTGGCCTGTGAGCAGTTGCCTATCCTCGCTCTGTATATAACTTGGAAAGTATACAAACATGAGTTGAATTAAGACGATCAAAATGCCGACTAATTACTCATGCAACTGAGACTGAAATTTTTAGATTTTCTTAGTTTCTCCTTAATGTATGAAGGTAAGAAGTTACACGTACGAAAAAGAACAATATTGAATTTTGCAAATCTGATTTCAGATTCGTGATCAATAACCTTAAGAATCTATTTAAATGTGATTTCAGTGATTTTGACCATGAAATGAACTTAAAACAATCCGTTGATAAGGTCATCTTGACCTGAAATTCTGAATCAGCGACATAAAAACAAAATAATAAAGAAATTTGGCAATATACGCTGTTATCACCCATATCTCAAAAACCAAAATTGACCCTGTTCTAAAAATTTACCAGGTGCATAATCAAATGATAAACAATGTGATAACTAATTTGGAAAGATTCTCGAGGGTTATTTTTGGAGTTACTCTTTTACAAACAACTTTTCTACCAACCTTTATCCCATTTCTGTGATTAATCTGGTCAGTAAGTGTAACAGACTGAGATTATTGTTCAATACCTTTCCTTTAGCTTCTACTGTTGAACTAAAACGCTCTGTACAGTACAACCAGAAATATAGTACGGTTATGGCTTTCACTCGTTGATTATTTTACGACTGGGTTAACCTAACCCCTAATAAAAGTAACCCCGACTGCTTGTTTGAATTGCATTTTGCACGTATTTGTGAAGATGGTCCGTAATGAATTTAAATTTCAGCTTTACCCAGATAGAAAGAAATAGGTATCATAATTCTGGTTATCTTTAATGACTACAATCAATAGTTTAGAAAGTACCTACATCTGTATAGATGACCCATTTTAAAATTTACTGAGTAGGTACCTGCCGATATAAGAGGGTCTATTGATCCTGTTTTTGTCAAAAAGTAGTTAAATTATTATCTTTCCACAAATTTTAAGTACGGCCCTTGTGAGGGTTCTGACAGCTAATAGAATTTCGCTTGAGAGTCATAAAAGTGGGCGAATGTTTTCCTACCGTAATCAGTGAGTCAAAGCCATAATCGTACAATATTTCTGGTCCTACTGTATGTACGTTTTGATAACAAACTTAACATCCTCAGATGTATCCACCTGAATATAATATCAATGGATTTTGTACAAAGTTAAACCAAGGTTTATGATGGAAAACAGAGGTGGTGTGGTGATGTTTTTAGGGTTGCGACAGAAAAATCGTCACAAAAATGAGTAACGGAACTTCCCCTCGCCTGTGTATCTCTCGTTCCTTCCACCTTCACCGTCAAACCACTTTTTATATTCAATGTACGTTTTGATAACAAACTTAACATCCTCAGATGTAACCTGAGTATAATTTGAATTTCAATGGATTTTGTACAAAGTTAAAACAAGGTTTAGGGTGTAGTATTGTCACGGGTTAAATTTTCGCAAGTGATAAATATTTAATTGTAAACATAAGCGTCTTCCTACCTTGAAATTTCCCATTATTAAAGATTTATTTGGGTCGGGAACCGGTTGATCTGGTTCGGCATAGATAATCGCCAGCTATTATTTATTATTCTAGCCATAAATTATCCCTGATATCGCTGGAATTATTTTTAGAAGTATATTTATTAAAATTACGTTTATGAATCCTTGAGGTACTATTTCTCTTCTTTTGTCGATAATTTGACGTATAGTGTTCTACAGTCAGTGTTCCGTTATATTTCTATCTTGCTTAATAAAATTGAAAATGAACGAGGGATTAGATGATGTTGAGGTTTTTATCGATATCTAGATAAAGATTAGTCGTATCTAACGACTACTGTTTGTTCGTAAATTGGTAGCTGAAGATCCTACTGTTATTGTCCCTATAGTAGTAGAGGCCACCTCTTATTTCGACGTGTGCCAAAATTTCGTGTATGTGATATGAAAGAATCGGCTCTTTTTTTACCAGCCTTTGTCGTGAGAACGTGGCAGTGAGAAGATTTTCGGGGTTTAAGTTGTAATCTCTATTCATCGGAGACAATTCATTTTGGATTTACGAAATTAAACCTCAGTTTTCCTAACGAACAAGTATTGGAGTGAGATTTTCAGTAGTTTTGTTGGATTCGTAAGGAAATCGCTTTAGCGGATTTTAGGAAATCTTCTGTGGTAGCCCATAGAGATGACAGTAGGTAGATTTGGTGTTTTAAAACCGTTCAGACGGTAAACTGTGGTAGAATTCCCGATTGGTGCCATTAGCAACGAGAATATTGTTCCACCCGTTTACCAGCCAGGGGTGTCACGAGTTTTAAGAAATAAAACAACCCTATCTTAATAGGGTTCTAGTTACGGGCTTAAGTCCTAGTTATAGGCTGAGACCCTAGATACAGGTATAAATCCTAGTTAAGGGTTTAAGTCCTAGTTTTGGTTGAGTTTTAATTGCTGACCTGATACTTAGTCGAGCTTGAGTTAGTTGTGATTGGTGCAAGTCTATTGGTTCTGGGAACAGGCTTGAATTTGGTACCAGCCTAAGTTTTGGAGAAGCCTAGGACGACGAGGAATTGTATCTAGATTATCAGATAAGCTAATTAGATTTAAGGCGCAACTATAGTTAGTTAAGATCTATTTTTCTTGTTTATATTTTTTTTATATATTGCGTGTGATCACACATTTTGGGATAAAATTTTCTTATAATATTATTCATATATTCATTTTTTTTTTAAATATAAATATCGAGAGCGTTGTCAAGCACGAGGCTTGACAGTTTTGTAATTTTTAATATTTCCATTAAAGAAGGGTCTAGTTGAGATTTTGTTTTATTTAGCTCACTTTGTCGTCGCTTATTTTTTTTTATTGTGCAATTCAATTAGTACTGTTTAATATCCAAAATTTATTTAATTATCTCCAGTGGGTGAAGTAGTGCCTGGAACATCAGGGGTTTCCGATTTTAACCGTACAAATCGGTGGCGCACTCACTTTATTTTGGTACTTACCCTCTACGGCTGAGCTGGGCACAATTTGCCAGTAGAGAAACCACTACCGAACTCAGCTGGAGTTGAATTTCAATTGAGTCAATTTGATTAACCTTTTTATTAATTTTTCAAAATTTGATTTTGTTTTTAATTTCATTAAAATACGTAGCAGTATTGTTTTTAGAACAATCGTCACAAAAATGAGTAACGGAACTTCTCCTCTCCTGTGCATTCTCGTTACTTCCACTTTATCCTTCCTCTTCTTGTCTCTCTCATTCACTGTTCTTACTTTCGAATACAGTAGACATCATTAAAATCTTCGCTTCCATCCTTTGACTATAGATTTGTATAATTATTTATCGACTATTTCCAGGTTTATGGTAGCTGCACCACAACTTGGAAATGGCGCATGGGAATTTAGCAAAGTTTTAATGGATAAAATGTCTTATCTACTTAATAAAATAAATAGAAAAAGACAACAGCTTAGTGCAAAAATTACTTGTCAATTAGCTATCACTGAATATGGTAAAAGTAAGTTTTTATTATTTACAACTAGCTGTACCCGGCGCGCGTTGCTGCACCAACAACTAAAATAAATTTAAGAAAAATAAAAGAGAAGAAGAGATAGAGAAGGAAAGAAAGTTTATAGTTTTGTTATACTTATCGCACCAAAAATATATTTTTCGAACTTATATTTATACAAATTCGTATAGATATCTATTAATCAGTATTGAATTTGATACATGGAAGCGCCATCTGGTGGTAACTTCCATTAATGCGAATATCATATTCATCTTACCTATTTAAAAAACATCATCATACTGATATTTTCATGACAATCGGTTAAACGGGGCAGAAGTTGCTACTCTGTAGCGCCACCTGGTGGCGAGCGGCATCAATGAGCATATCATACAAACCTTCTCCGTGGAAAAATACATATACATACCAATTTTCATGACAATCGGTTGAACGGGACAGAAGTTGCTACTCTGCAGCGCTACCTGGTGGCGAGTGGCATCAATGAGCATATCATACAAAACATCTCTGTGGAAAAATACATATACATACCAATTTTCATGACAATCGGTTGAATGAGACAGAAGTTGCTACTCTGCAGCGCCACCTGGTGGCGAGTGGCATCAATGAGCATATCATACAAACCTTCTCCGTGGAAAAATACATATATATACCAATTTTCATGACAATCGGTTGAACGGGACAGAAGTTGCTACTCTGCAGCGCCACCTGGTGGCGAGTGGCATCAATGAGCATATCATACAAACCTTCTCCGTGGAAAAATACATATACATACCAATTTTCATAATAATCGGTCCAGTAGTTTTTGAGTCCATTGAGTACATACAGACATACATACATACAGACAAACATTCATTTTTATGTATATAGATAAAGTAATAAAAATTTTAAAACAAAAATGTATTAAAATTAAAATGTATACCTAACCATGATTTTGTACTTTTTCTAGATCAATTTGATGTTGAATCTTGCCAGGACTTGAAAAGTGAGAATAAACTGAACTTGAACTTCACCTTAAAATTAGAGGATAGGTAAGTTTAATACTTTTCATCACTCCGTGCGGAAAGCACTGCTTTTGACCATGCAGGACCGTGTGGTAAGCAATGAATGAAACAGAGTTGATAAGTGTTTCCCAATCAAAAATAAATGAGATAGAAAGTGAATTAAGAAAAATTGAGGATAAATTTTCTAATAGTTTTGCATCTGATAACGCGGTAGTAAATTCACCACGATAAAATCAATCAAACATTTCATTACTAAATAAAGATTTTGTTGATTCTCAATTATTATCTAATATACTTAAGTTGAATAAAAAAATATATGTCTATAGAGTTAAGCAACTGTTCAAATATTACATTTAACGTATTTAACAAAGATTCATTACTATACATAATTTTGTAATAAAAAAGTGTTTTTTTTTAATAAAAATGTTATAATTTCTTAACTCTAAAAATTTTTGTTTTAATCGGGGGGATCCGACTCGCACAATCCTCCTTCAGCGCCTTCGCGGTGCAGGCGGATCAGATAATACTACTTTTATTATCTTCTTTCCTTTTATTTTAGACAAACTCAAGAGCTTTCCTCACGGAGTGAAGAAAAATAGAATACGCAACTCGTGCGGTGCGCAGGTAATCCCATCACTCGTGCTTTTTATCGCACAAACGCACCCATGATGGGATCACCTGCTTTCCGCACTCGTTACGTAATGTACTATTTGCTGATTTGTTGAATAGTTTTAATCAGGAAGGTTGCGTTGATTCACGATGAAGGCGACGTTATCCGTGTACGGTTAAACGGTGTGGATCTTCGGGGTGTGATAATCTTCGTGGCTGTGAGATTCCAGTGCGTAATTTTTGTGGAGATCAGGATTGATGAGTACAAGAAGTCTTCGTAGGAGGTCTGCTGTTAGTTTAACAGAAACTGTACACTTAGCAGGCTTCCTGAGTATTCAAGGAAGTGGTGTTACGGGTCTCGGTGCTAGAGTTCTTCTGATGAATTGGCTCTTTGACGTTCGTTTCATAACAACTTCTGATTCGAGACTGTCTTCAAAGGTATGATGATCTTCGTGGCTATTAGTGGTAGCTCTGGTGATGGTCAGGATTGATGAATCCAAGAAGTCTTCGTAGGAGGTCTGATGTTAGTGTAACAGATACTGTATCAGGCTTTCTAGGCGTCCAAGGAAGTCGTGTTACGAGTCTTGGTGACAGAGTTCTTCTGATGAGGTTTGTGCTCTTTAACGTTTGTGTCATAAAAACTTGTGATTCGAGACTGTCTTCAAAGTGTGATGATCTTCCTGACTGTTAGTGGTATGAGCTTCCAGTGCGTAGCTCTGGTGATGGTCAGGATTGATGATTATAAGAAGTCTTCGTAGGAGGTCTGGTGTTAGTGTAACAGACACTGTAGCAGGCTTTCTAGGCGTCCAAGGAAGTGGTGTTACGAGTCTTGGTGACAGAGTTCTTCTGATGAGGTTTGTGCTCTTTAACGTTTGTGTCATAAAAACTTGTGATTCGAGACTGTCTTCAAAGTGTGATGATCTTCCTGACTGTTAGTGGTATGAGCTTCCAGTGCGTAGCTCTGGTGATGGTCAGGATTGATGATTATAAGAAGTCTTCGTAGGAGGTCTGGTGTTAGTGTAACAGACACTGTAGCAGGCTTCCTGGGTGTTCAAGGAAGTGGTGTTACGAGTCTCGGCGCTAGAGTTCTTCTGATGAATTGGCTGAATAGACGTTCGTGTCATAAGAATTTGTGATTCGAGACTGTCTTCAAGGTGTGATGATCTTCGTGACTGTTAGTGGTATGAACTTCCAGTGCGTAGCTGTGATGATGATCGGGATTTATGAATTCAAGAAGTCTCGTAGGAGATACAGTGTTAGTGTAACAGATACTGTAGTAGGTTTCCTGGGTGTACCAGGAAGTGGTGTTACAAGTCTCGGTGCTAGAGTTCTTGTGATGAATTGGCTGAGGTTTGTGTTCTTTGACATTCGTGTCATAACAACTTGTGATTCAAGACTATCTTCAAGGTATGATGATCTTCATGGCTGTTAGTTGTATGAGTTTTCAGTGCGTAGCTCTGGTGATGTTCAGGATTGATGAATCCAAGAATTCTTCTTAGGAGGCATGGTGTTAGTGTAACAGACACTGTAGCAGGCTTTCTAAGCGTCCAAGGAAGTGGTGTTACGGGTACCGGTGCTAGAATTCTTCTGATGAATCGGCTGTGGTTTGTGCTCTTTGACGTTCTTTTAAAAACAACTTGTGATTCGAAACTGTCTTCAACGTGTGATGATCTTCCTGAGTGTTAGTGGTATGAGCTTCCTGTGCGTAGCTCTGGTGATGGTCAGGATTGATGAATCCAAGAAGTCTTCGTAGGAGATTTGATGTTAGTGTAACAGACACTGTAGCAGGTTTCCTGGGTGTTCAAGAAAGTGGTGTTACGGGTCTCGTTGCTAGAATTCTTCTGATGAATCGGCCGTGGTTTGTGCTCTTTGAGGTTCTTTTAAAAACAACTTGTGATTCGAAACTGTCTTTAACGTATGATGATCTTCCTGAGTGTTAGTGGTATGAGCTTTCTGTGCGTAGCTCTGGTGATGGTCAGGATTGATGATTCCAAGAAGTCTCCGTGGGAGATATTGTATTAGTGTAACAGAGATTGTAGCAGCTTTCTGTTTTAAATAATAAGTAAAGTTTGTTAAAAAATAAAATTGTTTACTTTGTTTTCAGTGATTTACCATTAAACCAAAGCCCAGTGAGGAAATTTAAAACGAAAGAAATTCTACAGAGGAAACCTAGTGTTACAGTGAACAGAACTGACACTTTGGACAACGATACCTTTGATCACATTTTACAAGTTACTTCTCAACATGACACTATAATGGCTTATTATTATTTGGACGAAAATAATAAGGTAATTTTTACTAATATCTATACCTATTTTTACCATTAGTTTCTATCGGATTAGAGACAGATTTATCAATAAAATATTTTTATTTAGGTACGTTTGATCATTACTTTGGATAAGGTGAATTAGTTCCAGAAATATTTTCCTCCATTACATACAATTTAACTTGTTTCTTAAAGATAAATATTTACTGTTATGATTCCAGTTAGTGAAAAATTGTTTAATGAATTAAAAATGAGCATATTTCGAATTGAAAATATTTAGCATAAATATATACATTAGTTTAAAAAATACTAGCATACCGAAATAACATGTTTATATTCATCTCACTTTAATTAATTTATACTAATGCATATACAAAAATATTTTTAATATAATAATAATTAATACTGCGTAAATTTTATAATCTATTAACGTATAAAAACATAAAATTAATTAAAAAACAACCTATATCTATCTAAAAAATATTTCGCAATATGATCTTGACGAAAGAAGCTAATTATTGAAACAAATATTAATCAAATTGGTCCATTATTTTACAAGCTATAAATAAGTACAAATAATATTAAAAAATAGCTACCTCATCCTGGCAAAGAGCTGGTAATCCAATTTTCAGAAAACATAGATAAAAACCACCAAGATTAAAAAAACATACTGAAATCGGTTCATTCATTTAGGAGCTACGGTGCCACTGAAAGATATACAGACAATCAGACAGACAGACACGCAGACAAACAAACAGACAGACAGACATACAGACAAACAGACAGACAAACAGACATACAGGCAGAAAGGTCAAACTTACAACACTTCTCTTTTTGCGGATTGGCGGGTGTTAAAAAATGCCAAATTTCACTAAAATAAATAAAAATAATCTTATCAAAATAATTGTTATTGACTACGTAAAAGAAAATCAAAATAACATTATTATTTTTTTCAAATATTCAAAAAATATAAGAGGTCATTTGTTGGGGGTCACTCGATGTTTTATTGTTTATTTCCTATCGGTTTGACCTAAATTATATTTTTAATAAGTAACAATGTTATCTTAAACTAAAACTACGACATTGTATGTTATTATTCTTAATAAATTCAACAAAACAAATTGAATATTGTAAGATTAATAGTTCTTAACAAATTATATATTTATTATATATTAATAAATATACAAAATGTCATATTGTTTCGAGGGTTCACCCTACAGTTTTTTTTTTCTGAAATTAAGGGATAGGGCGCCAAGTACAAACTTTACACATAATGCCCAAACTTCGATTATAATAAAATTGTAAAATGCATATTACTTATTTGAATAGTTCTTATCTTTGGCTACTTCAAGATGTAAGAAGAGCTTTTTCCGTTTTTCTTTTAATTTTTACGATTTAGTTTCTTTTTTAACTTCCCGCTAAAAAAAAATAATTTTTTTTTTAAATCGGGAAGTTATTGGTTTCACCCCGTTTTTCGAAAATCGAGTTTTCATCGGATCTCAACGTTTTGAGGTCTTAGGAACCTCTCCTGACTATTTTTACGAGGGTGTATGTATGTACGTGTGGATGTGTGTGTGTGTGTGTGTGTGGATGTATGTAAACCTCTTATAACTTTTGAAAGGCTTGACCGATCGGAATGAAATAAAAAGCGTTCCAAAGAGTTCCATCTAACTTAGATTCCCTGTAAGTTTGAACCAATTCGAGCCTGTAGATTTCGAGAAATTTCAAAATAACCGAAAAAAACAATTGGTAAAAATGATGTTTTTTGGGCATATCTTTTTGGCTATTGCATCGATCAATTTCATAACCTAATCAGCTCTCAAGCTTAAAAAGTCACGTCGAAATCCGTTTTGCAAATTAAAATCAGTTCATTCGTTCGTGAGATATCGTTGTCGAAAAATGTCAAAAAGTGTTTTTTTTTTCAATAACTTAGAGATTTTTTGACTAACCGATTTCGCACTCCCGGTAACGTTTTTAGGTCTAAAAAAACTGCGTCGAATGCCATCTTGAACATCAAAATCGTAACGCGTTAAAAAGTTATGGCTTTTTAAACATTTCAAAAAAAGTCAAAAACGTCAAAATACGTCACGTTACTATAGCTTTGCGATTAAAACTAGCGGGAAGTTGCAAGGATGGCCTTTAAGGTCAACCTCTTTTCGATTTTTTTTTATTGTTTTCAATATTTTTTTCGGTTTTGTCGTTTTCATCATATTTTCTCGTTAGTTTCCAGGTCTTTCTATATTTTTTGTTGTTCTCTGTGATTTAGTCATTAAATTTATTAGATAGCAACTGCGCCACCTTACGGTGGCGTTATAGTACTCAAGTAAGATTGGCTCGTTTAAATATACAAGATATTAACTACGGTGGCCTTCTAGTACTCAATTTAGTAATAATTGCTGGTTTAAATATATGAGATAACAACTGCGCCACCTTACGGTGGCGTCATAATACTCAATTTAATAAAAATTGCTTGTTTAAGTCTATTTCTAGACTGTTAAAAACCTTTGTCATCGCTTCTTGAAATAGCTCGATGAACTTCAAGCTCTTTGTAATTTATTCATTTAATTAATTATATACCTTACGGTGGCGTCATAGTACTCAGTTAAGAAAGAATTGCTCGTTTAAACATATGAGATATTATTTAAATATTCTCTGTAGCTTCTTTGTGGTATAATAACATTTATTTACTTCTTTTCATCATATTTTCTTCTTAGTTTCCATGCTTTTTCTGTTTTTTCGCTGTAATTTATTAGATATTATTTGCGCTATCTTACGGTACCCAATTAATTAAGAATTACTTGTTTAAATAAATCAGATATTAACTGCGCCACCTTCCTGTGCCGGCATAATATTTAATTTAGTAAAAATTGATCGTTTAAATATATGCGATATCAATCGCGCCACCTTACGGTGGCATCATAGTACTTTGGTAAGAATTGTTCGTTAAAATATATGGGATAACTATAGAGCTTACTTTAGGATTTTTCACAACCTAAATGTTGAATAAGATTATATGGTTTAAGTATAAAATTGGCTGTAAAAAAATACAATTAGGCCCTCTATTGAGAAAGAAACGAAAAAATTTACCGAACAACCTTATATCTTCCATTAATTTGATTAATGTATTATTTAAGTAGGTAATAATTTTTATTTTAGGTTAAAGTCACAGAAATCTTTGATGTAACAGACAGCGACTCTCCAATTGTTCAAACTTCTCATGAAAGAAGTACAAACAAAAATTTGGAATTCGACGATGATTGGACCAATCAGCAAGACTGGAATTTAGATGTGGTTTTAGATGATGGTAAGATAGATAGATAGATATTTTGGGGTTGGCTGTTAGCCTATATCACTGCGACCTTTGCAGATCTATTGTGAACACCCATTATCTGTGGAATAGGATTAGAGCACCTTGTCCAGCTCTGCCCTCTTAATGAGACTTAATAGCCTTGACAGTGGTCACTCCGCATAACTTGGAGCAGCCGGTTTCTCCTCTCGCAGTACTAGATACCGCGTCCTTGCAAGGCCTTCACATTGGCATAGGACATAAAATGCAGTTTCCTCTTCCTCTTGGCAGTATCGACAAATGTCTTCATCTGCCAAGTTTAGCTGACTCATGTGTTTTCTGAGCCTACAATGTCCTGTCAAGAGACTGACAATCATTCTGACATCATTTCGCCTTTGTGATAGCAGCTCTGCAGTAAACTTCGCCGAGTATCCCTTTATGAAGAGTTTGGCTTGTCGCTTGCCCGGTGATATTTCCCACCACTCCTGGGCCTTTTCTAGCCTCCATTTCTCAATGGCTGCCTTTCTGAATGTATTAGCAACTCCGCCGAATGGTTCCGGGCCAATCATTGGGGTGTTAGCTCCTGCACGGACCAATTCATCAGCCTTCTCATTGCCCCGAAACCCTAAGTGTCCTGGTATCCATGCCAGTGTCAGAGAATTTTGACTAGCGGCATGTGTCAGGGCCCCAACGCAGTCCCACACCAGCTGTGAGCTTATTTGTGCTGAGACTATCGCCTTTAGAGCTGCTTGGCTGTCCGAGTATATGACTACAGTTTTACCCGTTATACCCTGACTTACGATCTCCGTTGCACAGTGTTATATGGCCGTTACTTCAGCCTGAAACACTGTGGCATACGCACCTATACTTAGTTGGACTTTTATCCTGTGTCCTCTACTGTATATACCTGACCCTGTGCCTTTCTCAGTCTTTGAGCCATCGGTATACCAAATTGACTCCCCTTGGATTGGGGGGCCATTGTTTCATGAGTCCCTTTCCAGTATTTCTACTGAAAAGTTTCTCACAAAGTTATACCTGGGGACTATCCTGTCCTGAGGCATACTCATTATTTGGTAAGACTTTTTGTATGTGTCTTCTTGATTGTGTTGCTCTTCAACTTATACTTTTATTGGAATTATAAATCTATCAACACCTCCTTTATTCATTGTTGAATCCATTTGCTTAGTCTGCAAGCATTCATCAGCAATTCCTAAAAGGGCTTCTCACAATTTAATGTAGGGTAAGCATGATCTCTGTAAAATGGGTCTTCTTAGAAACTTATCAGGGTAAAAGCGTACATCCTATGCAGATTTTTTTGAAAGTCTCTCTCTCTCTCTCTCTCTCTCTCTCTCTGTTCAACTACCTTTTTGCATCAAGTCTATTTGAAACCACTTTCTCCCTACACTCTATCTTTTGTCATCTATCCATCCCCTTTGTGGACGTCCTACACTTCTATTGGTTTCTTAGGTCTCCATTGCAAATTTAGTTTTGTCTATCTTTCGTTTCCCTGTCTTGCCACATGTCCCACCCAATTCCATTTATGACGAGCAATATATTCTGACATCATCCACCCTTGTCTTCTTTCTAATTATTTGCTATTTTGAAAACGTTTTTGTTTTGTTAATAGAACTTATTTCAATTCCGAAATAATTCTAAACATTAGTATTTTAGGTGTATCTCAATACGATATCGAAGATATTCTTGACGAAGAACCAATTTTCTCTGATCCTGAAAGCGAATGGACAGGAAGTTTTAAAATTGAAGAACCGGACGACGATCCTATTAATACCAGAGATACTCGTCCAGAATCAGACCGAAGAACTGAAAAACTTCAACAGTTAAATAAAGATTTTAAAATACCTTCTATGGTGTATGAAGATATTGACATTTAATTTACATACAAATAATTAAAGACCTTTAAGGTTATTATATATACAAATATAAATTAAAAAGTATTACTGGACAGCTGGATATTGTTAACTTTTGTTGAAAGAAGATTAGTATTTATTAAACTTTATTCTCAATATCGAAGATGTTGATATAATTTTTTACATTTGCAGAGTCTGTTTAATAAATATCGAAGGCGTTAAAAAATTCATTACAATTACTTAAGGTCTGTTCCAACAGATCAAAGAACCATTCTAGAACCATCCGGGTACTGCGCAGTAAACGAAATCTCGATATCTTTGATATACTGAGTCGTTTCGTTACGGTTTTTTGGTTTGTTGGAACAAACTTTTAATAATCTTCCAAAGTCGTTCCTCCTGTATCGATACAGTTGATTCAGTGCGACTGCGACTCTTCAAAAGAAGCTGGATGTCGGTTTCTAGAATACTGTTAACGTCGCTTCTTGAACCACCTCGATGGAGTCGTACTCCACGATTTTCGTCTTCGAGAAAATCTTCATCTTCCTGGATGCAGCCCAAAATTTCTTGTCAAATTTCCACCTGGCTTAAGACTTTCACACCAGCTCCGCGCACACTTTCCTAATCGCAAGATCTTCTGATAGAATGGTGTGTACTGATGGACTGGTCTTTTCACTATGGTCTATGGATAAACAACTATCAAATTCCAAATTTGTTTTCACTTAAATCACCTGAACATCGGTTCGAGTGGTCATCGTCTTCAACGAGCTCCCGACCTTCCTTAAACATTTTGTGTCACTCAACAACTCATGTTTATTCAAAGGCGTCATCCTCATAAGCCTCTTCAATCAGTCCAAGGATCTCAGATGCTGAGTTCCCGAGTTTAAAACAATATTTCATGATGGCTCGATGGCGCCATAAAAAATCACACTTCAGAATAAATTATCCCCTGGTGGGAGAACCATCTAATGGACCTCCTCCACAGTGAACTAGTCAAAATACTTATTGAACAGTCTCTGTAATGACTTTACTATAATTTAATGTACCAAAAAAATAACGTGTATATTACGTATAATTGGTTTGTTGCATTTTAAGGGAATTATAAAGTTTAGGATTGTTTTTTTTAATTGTAAAGTAAAATCTTGTTAAAAAAATATATTAAAAAATAGATATATAGTTTCGTTCTAAGTTATTTTGTGTTTTTTGAATTCAAACTTCATGCCGACAAACGAAATCTTTTGCCGACAAAAAATGCCGTCAAACGAAATCTTTTGTCGGCTTTTTTTGTCGGCATGAAGTGTGAATGTAAAAAAAACAAAAATTAACTTTGAACGAAACTTTACTACGTGAACATAAGTAAACAAATCGAACTGTACCTTTTTATATGTATAAATTATTTATGAAACGATTGTGATTGCTTTATATTACCATTTAAGTAACTTTTTAATTCTTATAAATTAAGTTATGTAAAGATGTTTTTTTACTTTTGTCTTTTTTAAGTTTGCGGTTTTTGTAAATGTTTAGTTAATTCTGGTAAAAAAATGTAAGATTTATTGTTATTTATTTGTAGAGTTAAAAAGAAATTTCGGCAGTTGTTGTTTCAGACCTGTAAGCTAAAATGTATAATAAAAATTGATGATTTTATTATTTTTTTACTTTTATTGTTAATAATCCGAGTGCCGATTGTTTCTATAAAAGGTTGGTAATTTCTCTGAAATTGTTTACGATTACCACCTTCAACCACTTGTTCATGAAGACAAGAGAATAGTCGATTACCACCTTCAACTACCTGTTGATTAAGACAAGAGAATATTCGATTACTTCCTTCAACTTCTTGTTGATTAAGACAAGAGAATAGTCGATTACCACCTTCAACTACTTGTTGATTAAGACAAGAGAATAGTCGATTACCATCTTCAACTACTTGTTGATAAAGACAAGAGAATAGTCGATTACCACCTTCAACTACTTGTTGATTAAGACAAGAGAATAGTAGATTACCACCTTAACTACTTGTTGATTAAGACAAGATAAAAGTCATTACCACCTTCAATTACTTGTTGATTAAGACAAGAGTATAGTCAATTACCACCTTCAACTACTTGTTGATTAAGATAAGAGAATAGTCAATTACCACCTACTTGTTGATTAAGAATAGAGAATAGTCGATTACCACCTTCAACTACTTGTTGATTAAGACAAGAGAATAGTCGATTACCACCTTCAACTATTTGTTGATTAAGACAAGAGAATAGTCGATTACCACCTTCAACTACTTGTTGATTAAGACAAGAGAATAGTCGATTACCATCTTCAACTACTTGTTGATAAAGACAAGAGAATAGTCGATTACCACCTTCAACTACTTGTTGATTAAGACAAGAGAATAGTAGATTACCACCTTAACTACTTGTTGATTAAGACAAGATAAAAGTCATTACCACCTTCAATTACTTGTTGATTAAGACAAGAGTATAGTCAATTACCACCTTCAACTACTTGTTGATTAAGATAAGAGAATAGTCAATTACCACCTACTTGTTGATTAAGAATAGAGAATAGTCGATTACCACCTTCAACTACTTGTTGATTAAGACAAGAGAATAGTCGATTACCACCTTCAACTATTTGTTGATTAAGACAAGAGAATAGTCGATTACCACCTTCAACTACTTGTTGATTAAGACAAGAGAATAGTCGATTACCATCTTCAACTACTTGTTGATAAAGAGAAGAGAATAGTCGATTACTACCTTCAACTACTTGTTGATTAAGACAAGAGAATAGTCGATTACCATCTTTAACTACTTGTTGATAAAGACAAGAGAATAGTCGATTACCACCTTCAACTACTTGTTGATTAAGAAAAGAGAATAGTCGATTACTACCTTCAACTATTTGTTGATTAAGACAAGAGAATAGTCGATTACTACCTTCAACTACTTGTTGATTAAGACAAGAGAATAGTCGATTACCACCTTCAACTACTTGTTGATTAATACAAGAAAAAAGTCCATTACCACCTTCAACCACTTGTTGATTAAGACAAGAGAATAGTAGATTACCACCTTAACTACTTGTTGATTAAGACAAGATAAAAGTCATTACCTCCTTCAATTACTTGTTGATTAAGACAAGAGTATAGTCAATTACCACCTTCAACTACTTGTTGATTAAGATAAGAGAATAGTCGATTACCACCTTCAACTACTTGTTGATTAAGAAAAGAGAATAGTCGATTACCACCTTTAACTACTTGTTGATAAGACAAGGGTACAGTCAATTAGCACCTTCAACTACTTGTTGATTAAGATAAGAGAATAGTCGATTACCACCTTTAACTACTTGTTGATTAAGACAAGAGAATAGTCGATTACCACCTTCAACTACTTGTTGATTAAGACAAGAGAATAGTCGATTACCACCTTCAACTACCTGTTGATTAAGACAAAAGAATAGTCGATTAACACCTTCAACTACTTGTTGATTAAGACAAGAGAATAGTCGATTACCACCTTCAACTACTTGTTGATTAATACAAGAGAAAAGTCCATTACCACCTTCAACCACTTGTTGATTAAGACAAGAGAATAGTAGATTACCACCTTAACTACTTGTTGATTAAGACAAGATAAAAGTCATTACCACCTTCAATTACTTGTTGATTAAGGCAAGAGTATAGTCAATAACCACCTTCAACTTCTTGTTGATTAAAATAAGAGAATAGTCGATTACCACCTTTAACTACTTGTTGATTAAGACAAGATAAAAGTCAATTACCACCTTCAACTACTTGTTGATTAAGAGAAGAGAATAGTCAATTACCACCTTCAACTACTTGTTGATTAAGACAAGAGAATAGTCGATTACCACCTTCAACCACTTGTTGATTAAGACAAGATAAACGTCAATTACCACCTTCAACTACTTGTTGATTAAGACAAGAGAATAGTCAATTACCACCTTCAACTACTTGTTGATTAAGAATAGAGAATAGTCGATTACCACCTTCAACTACTTGTTGATTAAGACAAGAGAATAGTCGATTACCACCTTCAACTATTTGTTGATTAAGACAAGAGAATAGTCGATTACCACCTTCAACTACTTGTTGATTAAGACAAGAGAATAGTCGATTACTACCTTCAACTACTTGTTGATTAAGACAAGAGAATAGTCGATTACCACCTTCAACTACTTGTTGATTAATACAAGAGAAAAGTCCATTACCACCTTCAACCACTTGTTGATTAAGACAAGAGAATAGTAGATTACCACCTTAACTACTTGTTGATTAAGACAAGATAAAAGTCATTACCTCCTTCAATTACTTGTTGATTAAGACAAGAGTATAGTCAATTACCACCTTCAACTACTTGTTGATTAAGATAAGAGAATAGTCGATTACCACCTTCAACTACTTGTTGATTAAGAAAAGAGAATAGTCGATTACCACCTTTAACTACTTGTTGATAAGACAAGGGTACAGTCAATTAGCACCTTCAACTACTTGTTGATTAAGATAAGAGAATAGTCGATTACCACCTTTAACTACTTGTTGATTAAGACAAGAGAATAGTCGATTACCACCTTCAACTACTTGTTGATTAAGACAAGAGAATAGTCGATTACCACCTTCAACTACCTGTTGATTAAGACAAAAGAATAGTCGATTAACACCTTCAACTACTTGTTGATTAAGACAAGAGAATAGTCGATTACCACCTTCAACTACTTGTTGATTAATACAAGAGAAAAGTCCATTACCACCTTCAACCACTTGTTGATTAAGACAAGAGAATAGTAGATTACCACCTTAACTACTTGTTGATTAAGACAAGATAAAAGTCATTACCACCTTCAATTACTTGTTGATTAAGGCAAGAGTATAGTCAATAACCACCTTCAACTTCTTGTTGATTAAAATAAGAGAATAGTCGATTACCACCTTTAACTACTTGTTGATTAAGACAAGATAAAAGTCAATTACCACCTTCAACTACTTGTTGATTAAGAGAAGAGAATAGTCAATTACCACCTTCAACTACTTGTTGATTAAGACAAGAGAATAGTCGATTACCACCTTCAACCACTTGTTGATTAAGACAAGATAAACGTCAATTACCACCTTCAACTACTTGTTGATTAAGACAAGAGAATAGTCAATTACCACCTTCAACTACTTGTTGATTAAGAATAGAGAATAGTCGATTACCACCTTCAACTACTTGTTGATTAAGACAAGAGAATAGTCGATTACCACCTTCAACTATTTGTTGATTAAGACAAGAGAATAGTCGATTACCACCTTCAACTACTTGTTGATTAAGACAAGAGAATAGTCGATTACCATCTTCAACTACTTGTTGATAAAGACAAGAGAATAGTCGATTACCACCTTCAACTACTTGTTGATTAAGGCAAGAGAATAGTCGATTACCATCTTTAACTACTTGTTGATAAAGACAAGAGAATAGTCGATTACCACCTTCAACTACTTGTTGATTAAGACAAGAGAATAGTCGATTACCACCTTCAACTATTTGTTGATTAAGACAAGAGAATAGTCGATTACTACCTTCAACTACTGGTTGATTAAGACAAGAGAATAGTCGATTACCATCTTCAACTACTTGTTGATAAAGACAAGAGAATAGTCGATTAACACCTTCAACTACTTGTTGATTAAGACAAGAGAATAGTCGATTACCACCTTTAACTACTTGTTGATTAAGACAAGAGAATAGTCGATTACCACCTTCAACTACTTGTTGATTAAGACAAGAGAATAGTCAATTACCACCTTCAACTACTTGTTGATTAAGACAAGAGAATAGTCGATTACCACCTTCAACTACTTGTTGATTAAGACAAGAGAATAGTCGATTACCACCTTCAACTATTTGTTGATTGAGACAAGAGAATAGTCGATTACCACCTTCAACTACTTGTTGATTAAGACAAGAGAAAAGTCAATTACCTCCTTTAACTACTTGTTAATTAAGAAAGAGAATAGTCGATTACCACCTTCAACTACTTGTTGATTAAGAATAGAGAATAGTCGATTACCACATTCAACTACTTGTTGATTAAGATAAGAGAATGTTCGATTATCACCTTCAACTACTTGTTGATTAAAACAAGAGAATAGTCGATTACCACCCTACTTGTTGATTAAGACAAGATAAAAGTCAATTACCTCCTTCAACTACTTGTTAATTAAAACAAAAGAATAGTCCATTACCACCTTTAACCACTTGTTGATTAAGACAAGAGAACAGTGGATTACCACCTCCAACCACTTGTTTATTAAGACAAGAGAATAGTGTATTTACCACCTTCAACTACTTGTTGATTGAGACAGAAGAATAGTCGATTACCACCTTTAACTCCTTGTTGATTGAGACAAGAGAATAGTCGATTACCACCTTTAACTACTTGTTGATTGAGACAAGAGAATAGTCGATTACCACCTTCAACTACTTGTTGATTAAGACAAGAGAACAGTCAATGACCACCTTTAACTACTTGTTGATTAAGAATAGAGAATAGTCGATTAGCACCTTCAACTACTTGTTAATTAAGACAAGAGAATAGTCGATTACCACCTTCAACTACTTGTTGATTAAGACAAGAGAATAGTCGATTACCACCCTACCTGTTGATTAAGACAAGAGAATAGTGTATTACCCACCTTCAATTACTTGTTGATTGAGACAGAAGAATAGTCGATTACCACCTTTAACTCCTTGTTGATTGAGACAAGAGAATAGTCGATTACCACCTTCAACTACTTGTTGATTGAGACAAGAGAATAGTCGATTACCACCTTCAACTACTTGTTGATTAAGACAAGAAAAAAGTCAATTACCACCTTTAACTACTTGTTATTAAGAATAGAGAATAGTCGATTACCACCTTCAACTACTTGTTGATTAAGAATAGAGAATAGTCGATTACCACATTCAACTACTTGTTGATTAAGACAAGAGAATATTCGATTATCACCTTCAACTACTTGTTGATTAAGACAAGAGAATAGTCGATTACCACCCTACTTGTTGATTAAAACAAGATAAAAGTCAATTACCTCCTTCAACTACTTGTTAATTAAGACAAAACAATAGTCCATTACCACCTTTAACCACTTGTTGATTAAGACAAGAGAATAGTGGATTACCACCTCCAACCACTTGTTTATTAAGACAAGAGAATAGTGTATTTACCACCTTCAACTACTTGTTGATTGAGACAGAAGAATAGTCGATTACCACCTTTAACTCCTTGTTGATTGAGACAAGAGAATAGTCGATTACCACCTTCAACTACTTGTTGATTGAGACAAGGGAATAGTCGATTACCACCTTCAACTACGTGTTGATTATGACAAGAGAACAGTCAATGACCACCTTTAACTACTTGTTGATTAAGAATAGAGAATAGTCGATTACCACTTTCAACTACTTGTTGATTAAGAATAGAGAATAGTCGATTACCACCTTCAACTACTTGTTGATTAAGACAAGAGAATACTCCATTACCACCTTCAACCACTTGTTGATTAAGACATGAGAATAGGTGATTACCACCTCCAACCACTTGTTGATTAAGACAAGAGAATAGTGGATTACAACCTTCAACTACTTGTTGATTGAGACAGAAGAATAGTCGATTACCACCTTCAACTACTTGTTGATTGAGAAAAGAGAATAGTAGAATTTGTACCGTACTTTCGAGATTAAGTTGGTTGCTGATTTTCATTTTATCTTAGAATCGGTGCGCATTTCCAGAGTAAGATTTGTTTTATCTTTATGCCATTACCGAAAAGGAAAGTTTATTTCTTTTGAGATTGAATTTTATTATATTCAATGAATTGACTTACAGTAATTCAATAGTGAGCAGTGCCGTATCTAGTTTAAAAAAAAAGGTGTTTTTTCTATCTTCTCTTGTGTGCCATAAATAGTTCAATTTTTGTGCTATATTTTGTTAGATTTTATTATTCGAAAAGCAAGCTATCCTGCACTGCACATGCGTCGATAGAGAGAGAAACAAATAGGTTGCTGCGATATTCCCTCTCTTTCTAACCGTTTAAAGACAGTTTTCTATTGAAATACAAGAAAAAATTGTTGATAAGTTATTTTATTTGATAAAAAAATAATAATTAATATGTAGTATATGGTGGGTTTCCATAACGATCGTAAATACCTCTCCAGAAATCGATATTATCTGCGTTAGGTGTATCTACAACTTCAAGATTTTTGTCGATTTTCAAATATTTTAAATCAGATGAACCTTCATTTGCTGGCCAATTAACATTTTGTAATAAACTATCTTGACTAGGGGTTGGATTACCAGTTTTAGCAAAGTTAGTCCAAAGTCTTACAACACGATCTCGAGTTAAATAATCAGCATCTGATCCAGGTTTACCATAATCGAACAAATATGCCAAATCTTCAGTATGACCAACACCTAAAAATTTAATACAATAACTCATTAGAGTATATACTAATATGCGTAAAACGTGACATACTAGAAAGAGAGGGTAATAAAGAGAGCAACTGCCATTAGAATCGTACATTCATGTAATTGGCTGGGAGGAAATGGCAGATCCTCTCTTTATTGCTCTCTCTCTTTCTAGTATATGTCAGGATTGACGGACATCGCACGCTATTTTTAGCCACTAGTATTTAAGCGTCAAAAATAGATACGGCCATTTTGAGTCCAGTGTTACTTAACTATCAGAACTGTCAAGACTGTCAATAGATTGACATTAAGTTATAGCAGAATTTTATACTTACCGGGAACGGTTCTGTCTTCTATTCCATATAAAGCTCCTTCATACGCAAAATGATAAGCGTAAACTTTTGTATATTTAGAATATTGAACGATGGCTTCTTCAATAGGTTTTTCAAACTGTGTGTCTGAGATATACTATAAAATATAAGCAAGTGTTAATTTGTCTCTATAAAAAAAACCTGTTAACTTACTCGCGAAATTTCCTCATTAGCTCTTGCTACTGATCCATCATAGTATTGGTTTTTAATTTTTCTGCCCAAAAGTGCTCTTCTGATAGCACCGACATTCATATCACTAGGTACCAGTAGGGATGGGTTAAGGTCATATTTAGCTAACCACAGTCTAAGAAGAGCTAGAAAATTGAAATCAAAGGTAAGTGTCTTTCAAATCACAGATGACCTAGCGGTGCTAGCGATCGCCAAGGATTAACACGAGGTCATGTTTAGGGCAAATTTTGCATAGGGTCTCGTTGGAGACTGAATTTGTGAAAACGGTACAGAAAAGAAGAGTGGTTTTCGAGGTGCATGGGGTGCAGATCACGCCCAAACGATATGTCGAGTATCTAGGGGTGATTCTGCAAGAGAATGGTAGATGGGTAGAGCACCTGAGATTGGAGCAGGGAGCTGGGTGGCATAATGGCAAGGATTGAAGGGCCCAAACCCGAAAGGAGGAGGGCACTACATTCGACAGTGCAGTCCATCGTCTTCTAGGTAGCTCCGGTCTGCATGGTGTTCTTGTGTGGAACCCCATTTTTACAGGCGGCTTCTTACCAGGGTTAATAGAACAAGTCTTTTGAACGTATCGTTTGCCTACAGCATAGTATCCGCAGCTGCGCTTTGGGTTCTGGTTGGCTGTGTGCCAACACACATCCTCGCAGACGAAAGAATGTGAATGTACCAACGTGAGAAAGTAAGGAATGGGAAGAGGGTCACATCTGTTGATATGTAGCAAGCGCTTTCTTTGTTTTGTGTTCAAGATGGTGATACCAAGTAAACTTTAAATCAAATATTGCCTTTGCTAACACTTGAATAGTAATACGATTAAACTTACTTGGAATACTTTCCAGTCTTGCTTCTACTGAGGTGTATCCAATGAGCAGAGGCACCTGATGGAATTTCCCGTTAGATATCAGTTCATGCGATTTTCCAGTGATGATAGCATTTTCGTGTTCTGGTTCTTCAACTGGAGCTAAAGCTAATCCTTGTAGTGGATTGCTGTTTATTAATGACTGGAAACATAATAGTAAAAAGTTTCAATACCGTTCAATATCGTAATTATTTATTACTTACTGACGACATTTCGGAATTTGCAGTGGATTGTAATTCTTCAACATCTACTGTTTTCAATCCTTCCAATAATTGTTTTGAGTTTGAGGTGGAAATTTTTAATTTCTTTGCAATATCTTTAGTTAGAGTGTCAGCGTATTTAGCCAAAGACCAAGGGCTAAGAGTAGATCCAGATTGCAGAATAGCCTTGCTGAAGAGACCTTAAACATTTAAAATATAAGATATAAACATAAATTGAAAGGACTTAATTCAACAGTACCTTTAGTTTCTTCTATTTGTAATAGATAACCAACAGAAGCAGCACCAGCACTTTGTCCGAAAATTGTAATTTGTTCTGGATCACCTCCAAAGTTTACGATATTGTTTTTAACCCATTTAAGTGCCAGAACTTGATCTCTAATACCATTATTTGCAGACGTTTGTCCATCACCGGTAGAAAAGAATCCTAAGAAACCTACTCGGTAATGAATACCAACAACAATAACATCTTCATCGAGGATATAATCAATACTATGATCATCAAAATCAGCTGCACCTTCAAAGAAAGCTCCTCCGTAGATCCAAACCATTACTGGTAACTTGTTTCTTTTGTTGGGTTTCTGTTAACACAATCGAAAATATAGCTTAAGCATAGAAGGTATATTAACAAACAGTATTTTTTTATATAGTTAGTTGCTTAGTTACAAAATTTACTACATATTAACAGAAATATTCTGTTACCCAGTGGTTGCTATGGTAACACTGTTCATTGTCGATACGGAAACCAGTACTATGATAGTTAGAAAACAACATGTAATCCACTTTAAGACAAAAGAATTGTGAGTATAGCAACCAAATACAGTTTCTGGTCAAAATTTTAGCCTGTAGAAGTTTTAGTTTGTAGATTACAAGAGGGATCGATTGGTGACCAGATATTTTGTGTATACTCTACATCGAATTATGAGTCTATAAGGTCTAGACTTTTAAGAGTCTATTTTAGTTAGGATGAACGTTTGGAACCTGATCAGGCTCTAAGATGACCTGTCCCAGATATTTGGGAAGAATTAATATTCAGTCGTTTCATCTGCATACTCACAGAACCTGCATGTTCTACTGTTGATTTTGTTTATTTTACCTAGATGGTACCTCAGTAGACAGTGTCCTGAAGGAATTTCTGCGAGTTTAGGTTTCTTTAGCTCTAAGCGTAAGTACAAGTAGTGCATTGAAGTGGAGTGTTTTTCCAGTAGACTGAATTCTATGATGCGGTATTACGAGATGCCATAGAAGGCTGAAGGCTGAAGAATATAGAGTTTGGTAGTTAAAAGCGGAAAATTTTATTGGAATATGGTAGGTAAGAGGACCCTGCTGTAGGACTTATGTCCTTTTCAGGGAATTGATGGGAGTGTCTGGATGGTGTTAGTATCTGTCGTCGGTCCCGCTCTCACAAATCTTTCCACTTGCATTTCCCATGTGCAGCAAGTTGGATTGCTCTTAAGTCTTCTCTCCATCCATGGCGCTTGAACGTACCTAAACAGTCTTTCCTTCTTTGGTGTGAGTGTAGGTGTAGTGTTTCAGTGTAACCCACGTGGTGCAATGTGGGGTTGGGAGATTGACGCTGTGGCCTGTCTCCTCCGTCGTGGAGCCCTTCCATTTGGCAAGAAGAAAGGGAACCACAGAAACCTTCGCCAAGGGCCCATATGTTTAGGCCCAATATATCTAGCTTTTTTGACGATACTATCAGCAATCCCTTTATGATCTGATAGCCACAGCAAACTTACTTTGTTGGGTTTAAATAGTTGCTTAAGACATTGCAGATCCAGGCTGTTTTGGACTCAAACGTGGTGGATTGTAGAGCCTTTAAAGCAGCTTAGCTATCGAAGGCAATTAATATTCTAGCTGATCAGGTTAAGAGTTTAAGTAGTGCAGTTTGTAACTATCGCTGTTTTCTTTGATATTAGTGATCCCTGATCCAGAGTGTGCAATATTTGGTAACTAAGCAACGTCTCTTTAAATTATAGCAATGAAGTGTTACTATAGCAACGAAATGTGATCATAGCAACGAAATCTTTGTACTATTTCTGATATAAAAAAACAAATGAGTAATCTTAAGTAGATATTTTTTAATTTAAGATTGTCAAGATTATTACTTTCGTCAAGATCAAGGTATTTGTTTTGTTAGATAAAAATATATACCTTATCTGTGTACACACTTAAGTATAAACAATCTTCGCTTCCTCGTACAGGATCTGAACCTTGGATACATTCTGGTTTTCTCTCTCTTACATCTAAAGTTCCAGACCAGTTCTCCTTTGGTACTGGAGCCTAAAAATTTTAATGTTATTTATATTTGATACTAAATTATTTGTTGATTACATATTCCTTTGTTGAAATAATAAATAAATTTATTGATGATTAAATTATTTAAATGAATATGAAGTATCTTTTATCAGTCGATTTTGTAAAATCATCTTTATACTCGTGACAACTAGAAATAAGCACAATTTACAAAAATAACTTTTTATAATAGAAAGTTTTTAACTGATTTAAAGGTCATATTTTGTGTCATCTCAACAATGCACAGCATCCCTGACATTGTAAAAAGATTAAGTCATACAACGCTGTGATTGATCATAGAGAAGATTGTTTCCTTGTTAACAAAATCAAGGGTAGTTGTATCTAAAAACTTTCTAAAACAGTTTATTTTATTACCAGTTAAAATAATAATTACTGTTTTCACATGTATAAACAAAAAAAAAAAGAAAAAAAACTTCTCTCTCGCGAGTTCGATCCTATTACAATAACCCAACAGAATTGTCACAATCTACCGCTTCACCCCTTATCCAAATAGGCCACCGCAAACTTAAATGAAGTCTTTCAAAATGATAATATGTATACATATTTAATTTAATAACAATTCAGTATAAATTTCGAAATCTGTGTATATGCCTAAACACACTTGAAACATGCATTGTCATCCAGTTCTTAGCTATCCTGAAAATTTCAGAGCTCTAGGTAGTCGGGAAATAGGTTTAAATTCGATTGCAAATTCCACGGAATGACACAGAACACGGCGAAAATATAAAAAACTTTCTAAAAATTAAATGAAACATACGAAAATAGACAATATTGCGTGTTTGAAGCGATTTTGGAACAATTGTTTTCTTGCAAAGGTGTTTTAACATGCTACTATAAAGATGTTTTACGAAGACTCCAAAAAAAATTGGCAAAAAAGGCCCGAAATATAGAAAGTAAGCTGCTGGAATCTACATCAGATCATACTCTTTGAACACGAGCCCTATTCGCCAGACTTAACACCCTACGAATTCCAAATCCATTTTTTTATACATGGGGTCTAATCCTCATGAAATGGGTACCACAGCGTCAGACAGTCAATCAATACTGCTAAACAGACGTTTTACGAAGACTCCGAGAAGAAATTTGCAAAAAAGGTCCGAAATGTAGAAAAAAAACTGCTGGATCCTACATAAGGACATTACGCTGTCTGTCAAGGACTATTTGGCCAAAAACCAGGTCACAGTCTTGGAACACGAACTCTATCCTCCAGAATTAGGACCCTACGACTTTTTCCTGTTCCCAAATATCAAATTCGTATGATAACTAGTTAACTATAACGACAACTCATTAAAAACAAAATCCAATAAACATTTTGGACTAAAGATTGGTTGAATTTAGAGTAACTCCTATTGAATATTTTATTTTAATAATTATCTTACTTCAAATCTTAAGTCGCCTACAGGAGGTTCAGCGAAAGGGATACCACGGAACCAATATAACAGTTTGTTATCATCAGTGGTTCTTTCACCATAGGATCCTCTTACTTTTCCATTCTCAGTTTGAACATCAATGGTACCAGCTTCTAAAGCTTTAAACTCCAAATCAGCTTTGCACAATGTTACTCCAAGAAGGACAACAACTAGAATTTTTGTTACGATCATAATCACACAGTAGAGATTTTTTTGCCAGTTTACGTTTATATGGGAAAGGGTTTCTCTATCTTATCAAGATAAAAACATAATTGAAATTAAGAGAATGTAACGTGTCTTAAGTACTTACAGATGTTTAATTAATTTTTTGTTAGTGAACTTCGGAATTATCAACAAAACCATCTTTAGATTTTGCGAATGTCCTCTTTACTTTTTGACCGATATCTTATCTTCTTTTTTTGTTGTAGAGTAAAAAAATGTTGAACTTTGTATTAATTTAGGTAGAAATGTTTAGTTTTATTTCATAGGGAAAGATCAAGTCAATTTCAACACGCCTAGAATGTGTAATTTCTGTATCTTATCACTAAAAAAAGTAATTTAAAAGTTTATTTTGAAGCGAAATTCATACCGTATCCTGAAACAAAACCAATGGCCCCAGAAGAACTTTAAAACAACTCCTCATTTCAACTATTTCTTCTCTTCAACTTGTCTCAGCAAAGCATACTTTGCCACTAACGGCAAACACCATCCTAATCTCCAAACCTGAAAAAATCCTACAAACACATAAAAAGACAGAACTATTTCTCTGCTATATACTTCATTGGAAAACTTTTTGAACTGCTGCTCCTAGAGGGACTTTCTAGATACCAACTCTACATTGCCTCCTTTCCAACATGGATTCAGATCTAACTACTGTACCCAAAACCCGATTTTAGAACTTCAAACTTTTACCGCCACTGCCCTAAATCAGAGTAAAGTCGTCTCTGCTCTGCTCAAAAGGCTTTCGACAAGGTTGGACACGCTGGCCTTATCAGAAGGTTAATTGGCCTTCAATTTCCCCATTCTAGCCATAAAATTAATTCATTCTTACCTCTCCAACAGAATAATACATATTAAAGTTGGAAATGCAATTTTAGAACTCTTTATCTTCCTCTCAGGAGTTCCACAATGGCCAACTTAGCCCCTATTCTTTACATCATCTACTCTAGGGATATTTCTTATCTGCAAAATAGCCAACTATACGCCGACAACAGGAAGACTGAATCTCTTAACGAAAAACTCAAAGACTGCTGGACCTGTTCTCCAGATGGAGAGTAGCCCTCAATCCCACCAAAACCCCTACCATCATCTTTAGACATCCAAACCTCAACTGAGGAGAAAATCTCACTTTTGACCACTTACTATGGGGGAACAGATAGTTCCTAAGACCTGGTGACCTACTAGGGCGTGCAATTCACTCGAAAACTCAGGTGGGACACCGATGTGATGTAAAATAAGAAAACGGGAGTCCCTCCTAACAAAACTTTTATTCGACCTCTTGTCGAATATAAGGCCATGTCGTACTCTGCTCTTCCTTAGAGACACCTCCTTTCGATTTTTGCCTCAAAGAAAGACATTATTCGTAAAGCCAAAAACCTACACCACCTTTACCCTATCAAAATACAAAAATACTTCCTCTTCATCCTCGATTTCAGACGCTACAACAATATCAAAATCCCATTCCCTTCTCAAGAATTCTTCAAACCGTAGTCTGGGACCTTCCTGTAGAACTTGGGGACCACCTTGACGAAACCTTCCTCTCCTACAGGCAGTTGGCAAATTGGCATAAAATGACATTTATGGACGACTCTGACAGGTGACAATTGCAGTGTGAAATGTCAGTTCTAGTTTAAAATGACAGATGAAGTGTAAAGTGACAATTGAAGGGTAAAACGACAGTTGAAGTAAACAAACAAACATTAGCTACATAATTTATTCTCTATTTATTAAAAAAATATTACAAAAATTAATACGTGGAAAATGGTGGTCTACCATATCCATTATAAATTTTCCTCCAATACTTAAGTTTGTCTGCATTTGGTAAACTTACTAGACTTAGATCTTTATCGATTTCCAAAAATTTTAAATCTTCTGACCCTTCATTTGGTGTCCAAATTAAGTTTTGAAGTAGTTTATCCTGCTTAGGTGTTGGATTTCCAGTTTTAGCAAAGTTTGTCCAAAGCCTTACTACTCTATTTCTGGTTAAATAACCCGCTTCATCTCCGGGAAGTCCAAAATCAAAAAGATAATTTAAATCTTCTGAATGTGCCACACCTAAAAGTATATAAATTATATTTATTAATTTGTTTTTTATTGATTTTTTGATGGGAATTTTTTCTGAGATGATACAAAAATATGGTACAAAAAAAGTGTATATCCTCATCCATTTTAATTCTACTCTCACTGAGTGGACGTACACCGGTGCAGCTTTGAATTACTCTTTTAGCTGATTATAAAATGTACAAAAGACAATGCTGTGAAACATTGTGGTTCTTCGGAATGTGCTCCAATCGGGTCCAAGTCTTTTTAGAATTCTCTGGCATAGCCCTGGTGATGGTCAGGATTGATGATTCAGAAGTCTTTGAAGGAGGTCTATGGTTAGTTTGGCAAACACTACACACTTAGCAGTTTTCCTGGATGTCTGTGGAGGTGGTGTCATTTTGATAAATTGGCTGAGCATTTTGCTCTTTGACCACCATGTCATGGTAGCTTGTAATTGGAGACCCTGGGCGTATAAGTGCTGTTAACGGATCGGTCAATATCTCTCGAAGATAAGAAGGCTATTAGTTTCAATAGTGAGAATTAGTGAGAACGTTCATGCATGGTGTGTGTGTGTTAACCATGGCTACGTTATTTCGTACGATACGTGGTCGATTAAGGTACGTAAGCATTGCCCTCTCGTACGTTTATTTGAAAGTGCGTTTTCAGAAAAACCACGTAAAAGGCATCCAGAAACTTACCGTCATTGGTGTGATTGTAATCTCCAGACATAATTCCTTGATAAGAGAAATGATAAGCGTATACTTTGGTATATTTGGAGTACTGATGAATAGCTTCTACAATTGGTTTTTCAAATTGAGAGTCAGAAAAAAGCTGAAACCCAAAAATTTGTGTTTAAATGTGTCCTGCTTTAAAATGCTTTAATTTACCCTCATAGTTTGTTTGTCGGCTAGTGCTAGAGGAAGAATACCATAATATTTAGTTCTAAGGATTGGTCCTAATAACCTTTTTGTAACAAATCCAAGATTCATACCCAAGTAACATTTTAAAGATCAAATAGTCTTGAAAAAGTTTTAATACTGTTTTAAAAAGGTTGCAATATATGTTTCACTCTTAAGGCGGCTTATAATTTGGCCATTAACTCTTAAAGAGCTAGTAGCATTATAATCGCGTTTTAATGGATCTGTTAAAACCTCGAAATAAAACCTTTTCTACTGGAAATGATTTTGATCTTAATATTGTTTTAATACAGTAATTACTGTGACAATATTAAAACCGTTTGGCTTTAAAATACTCCTACAGCTAAACAGTTTTAAAGAAGTAGAATAATATGCCTATGTTTTAAACTGGTATTACAAACTGGTTATATAATTTACTATAAAACCAATTTTTAAAACTCCTTACTCCTGCAACTACATACATATTAAAAAACCACATTAAAACGACGTTCCTAAGCGGGCATTAAAAAATGCTTTTTAAAATATCTCTTAAATCTAAAGAGTTTTATCCCAACATAGTGCCAAAATGAACACATTTTTAGAAAAATGGATGCATGTCAAAAAAAGCGGACGTTTCCACAGAGAGTGGAAAAAAACTGTCAACTAAAGAAACAGTTTTTGAAACTACAAAATACAGTTGTTGCAGAATGTTTTACTGAATGTATATCTAATTCATCAATAATTCTACTCCGAATATTAATGATGATATTGGGCATGGGCAAGTGGATACAATGTGAAACAAAACACAGTAAAGGCATGATTAAAATTAAAAGTCATAAATACAAGGTTTCCAAATATATTATCAACAGATCCCCGTACACTTCTAAGAACACCAACCAAAATCATTGAGTGTTATAATATTTGTGCAGGAGAATATTGGCACCAAGGACTTCAAAAATGTTTGCATATGGTTTCCTCCATAGACAATTATCTATCTCTGGTTTCCTCTTATGTAAATAATATTCCTGATGTAATCACTAAAAATTGTGAGGTTAAATTTCCAAACCTATGCGCGAAATGTAAATTACATTTAATACAACCAAGATAAAACCAGCTTAAAACCATATCTTATTAGCCGTATAAAGGTTTTATGATTAACTTTATTTCTACCTTCTGGTTACAATCAAAAGTGCTACTGGAGTCCATTTTATTAAAAAATGACTACTAAACCGAAAGGATGGCAACAATTATTTTTTGAGATTCTGTTCATATTTTAATGCCTATTTATCAATTTTTTTTATAATCTGACCATTTTCTTAAATAGCTGAATACATATATATTAATTTTATTTTGTATATAGTCACTTTAGATCTTTTCCGTCTGTAGATAAATAGTGTGGTTATGGAGCATTAATTACTCCGAAACCATGACAAAAAATGTATTGGTTTTTCTCATTTTATACCGCTAAAATATGTTAAATTAGCAATAATTGACATTAATTATCATTCTCTTTATTAGTACCTGTATTATATTATACTAATTCGGGCAAAAACACAAATTACTAAAATTACAAACATTTTATAATTTATAAAATTGGGACATTTTAAAAGGCGCGTAAATTTTAAGAAAGTATCAGGTCCACTTTTAACAGTACTCTGCAGTTTGTTTATGATTTTAATCAAAATGTGATGATATTATCGGTAGTAGAATAATATAATAATATATATCTAATAAAATATCTTAAGTATGGAAAGCAACATCACTTTAAAACCAAATTAGTTTTAAAGTTATCTTTTTATGATATATTAGTAAAATTTTATGCAATTTTAAAACTTAAACGACTTAAATTTGGTTTTATCCAGGTTTTATAAAAAGTTTTATTACAGTTTTAAAACTGCTTTTTATACAACCTCATTTAAGTTTTATAGCTGCTTAATTTATAACTATTATAAGCCAGGTTTTAAGAAAGATTTAAAAATTAGTCCTAGCAACCTTCATAAAGTTCTCCATTTTAGACTTAAGATAGTTTTATTGCAGTTGTAAGGAGAATATCAGGATTAAAAGGTTTTATGTTTGGTTCATAGAAAAGGTTTTTTAGATACCCTGAGAACTACAATAAAACCAAAAATGTTACTTGGGTATCATCAGGTACTAATTGACTTGGGTCTAAATCGTATCTTGATAACCAGATTTTTAAAACAGCTGTAATAAATTAGTATTAAAACTGATCGAGTGAACACAAAATAAAGTTACAAATTTACCTGGAAGTTTAGGGAAAGATATTTCTAATGATGTATATCCTATCAATATAGGAATTTGATGAAATTGTCCGTTAGATATTAATTCATGAGATTTATTAGTAATAATGGCCCTTTCATGCGGAGGTTCTAGAACAGGACCCAGAGCAAGACCTTGGAGTGGATTATTGACAACCAATTTCTAAAATAAATAAAGCTTTTACTATAAAAAATATCTACGAATATAATTTTCACCGACAACAGATCGTGGATTTGGCTTGATAGATTTAAAGAAGAGAAAGTTAAGATAGCCAAATGAACAATCCTACTGCAGGAAATTGAGTTTGAGGTTTAACATTTACCAAGTAGATTAAACAAACTTCCAGACCTCCTATCCAAGCAACTAGAGGCCACTAGTACAATTCCGTTTACTAAGAACCCTGAGGAAGACACCAATTGTGGCCCCAAATAAAGAACCACACTGCCAGATTTCCATTCTCTGCTTAATCAACGACCAAGAAAAGGACCCACTAATGCACCAGAAAGCATCTGTCCAGAATCAAGTCAGTCCACATGGATGCTTCATTTGCGAACGAGAATATAAACCATCATAGCTCAATGAGGTTGGGGTAAAACCAGAAGAGACATACAACGATGTTAGTATAGGCCAAACCTTGAGTGAGATATTCTCTGCTTAATCAACGACCAAGAAGAGGATGCACTAATGAACCAGGAAGCATATGTCCAGAATCAAGTCAGTCCACAGTGATGCTCCATTTACGAACGAGAATATATTACAAGTCCAATTTTGACTCATATGCATAAATGCTGCACCGGCACCGTGACAACCAACAGTCTTCCTACAAATACCTAATCCATTAAACACCGTCTCAATTAATGCGTCTGCCAAAGAAGAATAGTTACCTGCTTTTTTTATATAGAAACCTAGCTAAGCCCGTAAACTATTAATTATTAAGCTTTACCTTAACCATTTGTGAATGAGCTGCATTCTGTAATTCATAACAATCTACTTTCTTTAATGCCTCCACCATTTCCCTAGAATTTTTAGTACTGATTTTTAAATCCTTCGCTACATCTTTAACAAACGATGGTACATATTTTCCTAAAGACCAGGGGCTAAGAGAAGATCCTGATTGGATAATAGCTTTGTGAAACAAACCTTAAAAAGAATATATTAATATGTAGTTATACCAAAATAACAATCTTCTTACCCTTCGTTTCTTCAATTTGTAATAGATAAGAGACAGATGCAGCACCGGCACTTTGACCAAAAATAGTAATTCGATTTGGATCTCCTCCAAAGTGTCTAATATTCTCTTTAACCCATTTAAGAGCCAAAATTTGATCCCGAATACCGTTATTTGCGGATGTTTCTTCATCACCAGTAGAAAGGAATCCCAAGATACCTACTCTATAGTGAATTCCTACTACAATAACTCCTTCATGAAGCAAATAATCAACACAATGGTCACCAAAATCTGCTGCACCTCCGAAGAAAGCTCCACCGTAGATCCATACCATTACTGGCAAATTCTTTAAGATGCTGGGTTTCTTTAACAAATATAAAAAATAATTAAAAATCAATATTTGTAGATGGGAAAATTAAACAATCTGGAGATTGCATAGGAAAGAACCAGTTGGTATTAATGAAAAATTATGCTTTTACTAAAATTTAATCCTTCATAACCTTGTTTACAGATGTTTTACATCACCAGTAGAAAGAAATCCTAAGAGACTTTTGTTAAGCAAAAAAGTTAGGTTTCTGGTCTTTAAATTCTGCTCACCTTCGAAGAAAGTTCCACCGTAGAATGGCATTTTTTTAAGATACTTGGTTTCATTGAAGCGTACATGGATTTAAATAGTAATGGTGAAACTGGTGAGATTTATAGATCTAGAGACAGGTTAGGAAGAAACCAGCAGTGATAAATCAAACGAAGAATACGATTCATAAAAACTAAAAGGCTGGTTATCCACTTCTGCTAGGAAGGTACTGAGGATTTGAAGGCAATCAGAAGATTGGCTATCCTTGACAATTATGCTTTTGTTAAAAAGCCAGCCAGAAATTTCCAGTTTTGGAAAGCCTACCGTAAATAATATCTTTGTAGAAGATATTTACAAAAAAGCTCAACTTTGTTACACTTCTTCATTGTTTTTTGATAAAATAGTCCAAAAACTGGATTGGAAATTGGTTTGAATATTCGTTTAGGTTAAAAACTTTGCAAAGTATTTTTGTACTTACCGTTTCTGAATAAACACTGAGATACAAGCAATCTTCGCTTCCTGTTGGAGGATTTGATGCCTGAATACATTCTGGTTTTCCATCTCTAACATCCAAAATTCCATCCCACTTTTCCTTTGGTACTGGAGCCTAGAAATATCATACAAAAATAAGTTTCTTAAAAAAAATTTCAAATTTAAATCTTACTTCAAATCTTAAATCGCCTACAGGTGGTTCAGCAAATGGTATACCTTTAAACCAATACAAAGTTTTATTATCACCTGAAGATCTTTCTCCATAAGATCCTTTAATAAGTCCATTTTTTGTTGGTACAATTATAGGTTTGGCTTCGATGGCTTGTTTGTCTAAATTTATAGCTTTAGACAAAACAACTCCAACGATGAGTACCAATAGAAGACATTTTGTTGACAACATTTTAAAACTGTGGTAGTTTTGGTTTATTGATTTATATATAGATTTATTGTATGGTTATCTGCTATAGATAGGTATAAAAGATCTACATATATATTTGATAAGACTTCCTCATAATATACAGAGTGGATTTTTATTAAAGATTTAATTTTCTTTAAGTAAGATATAAAACTAAGGTAAATTTAAAACATGAAATTTTTTATTTTTTGTAACTTGCCATTTTTTTACTGCTTCCATTTTATATTGGTTCAGTAGAGTAGCTAGTGGTTCAGTAGAGTAGCTAGTGGTTTAGTAGAGTAGATAGTGGTTCAGTAGGGTAGCTAGTAGTTCAGTAGAGTAGCTGCTGGTTCAGCAGAATAGCTGCTGATTCAGTAGAGTAGCTGTGCCGGTTTAGTAGAGTAGCTTTGCTGGTTTAGTAGAACAGCTGCTGGTTTGGTAGAGTAGCTACTGGTTCAGTAGGGTAGTTTTGCCCGTTCAGTAGAGTAGCTTTGCTGGTTCAGTAGAGGAGCTGCTGATTCAGTAGAGACTTGTCGAATAGTCAGAAAATCGCTGCTGGTTTAGTAGAGTAGAGTAGCTGCCGGTTCAGTAGAATAGCTGCTGATTCAGTAGAGTAGACATAAAAGGGCACGGGGTGGAGGGTATGGCGAATTCTCTGAACGAGGCCATATTAAGCTCGTATCATGAAACCTGCCCAGAGACTGTGAAGAACACACGCAGGCAAGCCTGCTGGTGGAACAGTGGGTTAGAAGCCCTGAGGAGGAAAGTTCGCAGACTGTATAATGCTGCAAAGCGTACAGGAAACTGGGACAACTACTCAAGGGTGCTAACTGTATATAACAAAACAATAAGGAGAGCTAAGAGAGAGTCATGGAGAGAATTCTGTCAGAACATTGAAAGTGTTCCTGAATGTGCAAAGCTCCATCGAGTCCTAGCTCGCGGTCAAACCAATCCTCTAGGCACAATGCTCAAAGAGGATGGTACATATACGGACGGCCCAGAAGAAACGCTAGAGTGCCTTTTAAGCGCTCACTTCCCAGGGTCCTTACAACCGCAGAACACAGTCCAAAATGATGTGGAGAGAGGGACTAGGATGCGGACGATAAAGGAGGACTGGGATTGCGCTAAGGCTGTGATCCCCTTTACGGGCATTAAATGGGCTCTTAGGGCATTTCAACCATTTAAAACTCCTGGTACCGATGGCATCTATCCTGTGTTCCTGCAGGAAGGTGGGGACCAGTTGATACTCCCCTTGGTGCGTCTGTTCAGGACCAGCTTAGCCAGTGGAGTAATACCAACAGCATGGAGGACCTCTAGGGTGGTATTTATACCGAAGCCTGGAAGGGACACATATGCTGTGCCTAAGGCTTTTAGACCCATTAGCCTTACATCGTTTCTCCTGAAGACCATGGAGAAATTAGTGGATAGACATATAAAGGACAGGGTCCTTTTAAGCCGTCCTTTGCATCCGAACCAACATGCCTATCAGAAAGGAAAGTCATGCGAAACAGCCTTGCATGCGCTGGTTTGCAAGATTGAAGATGCTATCTCAAATAGGGTGGTTGCTTTTCTTGATATAGAAGGAGCTTTCGACAACACTAGTACTCGCTCTATTGTGTCAAAGCTAGTATCAAGGAATGGGGAAAACACTGTGGTGAGGTGGATAGGCAACATGCTCGAAAGTAGGAGAGCGCAAGCATCTCTGTGCGGAATGGTAAAGGAGGTCAAGGCACAAAGAGGGTGTCCACAGGGTGGCGTCCTATCACCGAATCTGTGGAATCTAGTGGTTGATGACCTCCTTTCTGAGCTCAATGCACAGGGAATGTACGCTCAAGGATATGCTGACGACATTGTTGTCCTAATAAGAGGAAAATTTCCAATTACAGCATTATAGAGCATTGTGCGGCATAATGCTCAAGTTGATTGTTCCAACTACAGCAGCGCTGCGCACAATCAAACAATTTAAAAAGTACCTGCTTTCGTCTGATGTGCGCAAGGGATACCAACTTAGTAGCAGATAATATAAGAAATGTTTAAGCTTTAAATTGGCGTTAATAAAAATTTAATCTACACTATCGCCTATTGTTAGTAATATTTTTTATTATTGAACTGATCTATTACAGTTTCTACGTAACCTGTTAAAAAAATAAAAAAGTGAATTGAAACTGTGTTACAAAACTAAATATAAGTATGGATGAAGGTACGAACATGACAAATTTATTTTTCGCAATTTTATATACTTACTAAGTGAAAATAAAATTTTATTGTATATCATTTTGTTTATTAAGATTGCTAAGTTTATTAATGTTTTTGTCTCACAACACTGAACCTTGCGGCCCTTGCGCACTCTGTCGGTGCACTTGAAAACCAATCCACGTTCCAATTAAGCGTTAGCACATTTCAGCATTGTGCGTCACTGAGTCGCATTATGCTCTGTAATTGGAAAACAGACTTTATGAACACATGCCTAGAACTCATGCAGAGGGCATTGTTCATAGTGGAAAGGTGGTGTAACCAGGAGGGTCTGAGGGTCAATCCAATGAAGACTGTAATGGTACCATTTACAAGGAAGAGAAATGTTGATATCGCTAGGGTACCAACTCTCTTCGGTAACCAGATCCAGGTTAAGAGAGAGTTCAAGTACCTAGGAATAAGACTAGACGATAAGCTCACCTGGAACAGCCATTTGGCACATATAACGCAACGCTCTCAGACCACACTTATGATGATGAGACGGGCCGTTGGGAGGACATAAGGTCTGAGCCCACAAATGACTAACTGGCTATACACTAGGGTTGCAAGACCGATGATGGTGTATGGCTCGATAGTCTGGTGGACCAAGGTGATGCAAACTACTGCTGTATAGAGACTACAAAAGATCCAGCGAGTAGCGTGTCTTGGCATCACAGGAGCCATGAGAGGTACTCCAACTGCAACCCTGGAAGTAGTGCTAAACCTCCCACCTCTCGAAATTATTGTGAAAGGGGAGGCAAGGATGGCAGCCTACAGAATGGGTTGCAGTGGCAACTGGAAGTATAATGCCTCCAGTGGGCATACAAGGATTGTGGACACTGTACAGATGGACACCTTGGAAATGCTATCAGACAGGATGGTGAAGATCACAGATCTAGAAAAGCCATACAATGTCAATATTATTGACAGGGCTGCCTGGGAGAAAGGTGAACCTGAATATATGAAAAGGGGGATCACTTGGTATACGGATGGCTCGAAGAAGCCAAAAGGCACTGGGGCGGGAATATATGGAGTCAGACCCAAGGCGCAGTTTTGCGTAAGCCTGGGTAAGCTGGCTACTGTTTTCCAGGCTGAAGTTGTTGCCCTATCAGAGTGTGCAAGAGTGTGTTTGGAGCGTGGTATGACAGATCACACCATATACATAAACTCGGATAGTAGAGCAGCGCTAATGGCACTTGACAGTTTTGACTTTACCTCTAAAGCAGTATGGGACTGTCATCAGGCCATGAAAACCCTGGGAGAGTACAACAAGGTTATCCTTAGTTGGGTTCCGGGGCACAAAGGTATCGCTGGCAATAAGGGAGCAGACAAGTGGGCAAACAAAGGAGCTGAAAGCCCGATCATTGGCCCAGAGCCGACGTGTGGTATTGCTTACAACACAGCACGAAGAGCTGTTCGCCAGTGGATGGGCATAGAACATCGAAAGAGCTGGGAAAGAACAGAAGGTAAAATACAGTCAAAGAAAATGCTGCAGACACCTACTGGTGCTATAGCGGCAGATGCCCTTGGGCTGAGGAGGAAGACTCTGCGGAAAGTGGTTGGCTTCATCAGCGGCCACTGGGTATTTCGCGGACACCTACATAAGATGGGAATTCAAGTTGAAAACCTCCTATGTAGAAAATGCGGTGAGGAGGAGGAAACAGCCTTCCACGTGATATTCATGTGCCCAGCCCTGCAAGGTCTGCGTGTGAGATGCCTTGGCCTACCGACTGGAGATCAAAGGGAAGAACGGGCAACCATAGTCAAAAGAATCTCTTGGTTTATTAAGAACCTGGTATTTGACGGAGAATGAGGACCTGTGAATGAGGGTGCACAATAAGCTGTACTAGCTGCGATGCAATCCCATGGACTACCTCTAAGCCTGGCCCTCTTTAAAACAAAAAAACAAAAAAAAAGTAGAGTAGCTGTGCCGGTTCAGTAGAGTAGCTGCTGGTTCGGTAGAGTAGCTGCTGGTTCAGTAGGGTAGTTTTGCCCGTTCAGCAGAGTAGCTTTTCTGGTTCAGTAGATAAGCTTTGCTGGTTCAGTAGAGTAGCTGCTGATTCAGTAGAAGAGACTTGTCGAATAGTCAGAAAATCGTTTGCAGAGATTTTTGTATCAGTAACCAGTTTCTGATCGTTAATGCTCATATTAGTTAGGAACATGTTGTTACAGGCTTGTCACGTACTTGTTGGATAGTCAGAAAATCGTTTGCGGAGATCTTTCAATCTGTGATCAGTTTCTGATCGTTCATGCTCCTGTTAGTTAAGGACATGTTGTTAATTGCTAATCATGGACTTGTCAAATAGTCAGAAAATCGTTTGCCAAGATTTTTTAATCTGTGATCAGTTTTGTTTGTTTCAAATTTTTGATATTATATTCTTGTGACGCGCCTCATACAGACTATAATATAAACATACAGGAAAGGATTTTTACGAAGAAAACATGTCGTTTCAAATGAGAAGTAAGAATTAATTTAAAGACTTTCCAAAACCAGTTCAATTTTAACTTTTTATAAAAATTGATTGAATTAAATATTTCTATAATACTATTCAAATGTCTACTACGAATTAAGTATCTTGTGTATGTGCTATATAGTAAAAGACCGTACGTTCATAGATGTGAACTTCTATGCGTCCTAATAAATTATAAAATTTGACTACAAAAATCGACAAATTTGTTTTTTAACTTCAACATAGCAAACCCCAACAATTTTTTTTTTAATTTATGTAATAAAAAATGTATAGTAATGCTTCCTGGATTAGAATCTACTTACTTTAATTTTCAAATATTAAAGAAAAGATTAATTTCTTTAAAATACTGAAATTTTAATCCCAGATCAATCACCTCAAATATTTAGATTTTATTTTTATTAAGAAAAATTGTTTATCATGGATACTTAAACATTAGGTATACAAAAATTGCTTTGAAGATTATTTGATAAGCAATTGATCACTTTTTTTACTAAACAAATCAATTAGGAAAGATTATATTATTATTACTTATCTTTTTTCTTAATAATAAAAAATAAATTAATTACAATAATAATTATTATTGAGTACTTTGTTTATGGTAATTGTTTTTTTTATCGGTAGACGTTAAGTTCAAGTTTATTATTTTGCCATTTTTTGTTTATTAGTTTAACTTGTAAATTATAAGTGGGTTGGTTTGGCCCAGGTGACCTAATAGTTATTTAAGCAACAAGTGTATTAATAAGGGCGATTAACAATCGAGATATTTTAACGCGCGAGCATAGCGAGCGCTTTAATGTTCGAGATTGTTAATCGCCATTTTAATTCACGAGTTCGTTACAAAACTTTTCCGTCGACCGTACTTTTCAGAAATATTATTTTTTTGATTTTTCAAATACAAAATAAAGTAAATAATTATATACAATGACAGTTATTACATTACTAACATTGACAGTAAGTATCAAGAGGAGCTGCTTGATTTTTTGATTTTTCAAATGTACAGAATTTTAAACAATAAACTAAATAATGATAAACAGTGACAGTTAGTACTAACAATGACAGACAGGCTACTCGATTTTAAATGTTTTAGTTGAAATCGTTGATTAATAGAAAATCATTCGTTAATAGGGGTTATTAATCAACGATTTTGAGTGTGTTAAAGTTCATCATAAATGAACGGTCGACGGAAATAGTATATTAAACAACGCATTTCATATGGCGCTCTGTTATGACACGAGTCCAAATTTAAAAAACGAATCGCGTAGCGATGAGTTTTTTAAAGGACGAATGTCATAACAGCCATATGAAATAAGTAGTTTATAATACTTTTTATATTTTGCTATTTTTATTGCTTTTTTAAATAAATTTAAATTTTATATTTTATTTTAGTTCTTTTTAAATGAGTTGGTAGCAAACAAACAATCAAACTTTTCCTTGTTTGTTACGAGGTTATCTTTGTAATGTTTATTTATTTGACGTATCATTCTATCCAATGCTACCAACCGTATACAGGAAAAGTTTCCAAAGTTGAGTGCTTTAATGAAACATTATAGTACTCATTTGGGTGTCATAATGAAAAATATTATAGGTGCAAATTATAAAAAAGATCTTTTGTGTGTACTCAACATCTAAATATTAGTCCAAAAGGTCTAGATTTTTAAGAAAGTATATTATCCACTTAGGATGTACGTTTGTAACCTGATCATGGTCTAAGAAGACCTGTTCTAGGTATTTATGTCATTGACGAAGAATTATTCTGCAGATCAGCCATTTTTTCTGCATACTTAAATTTTTCCATTTTACAGAGACAGTATCCTGAAAGAATTCCTTCCAAGTAATCTATCACTTTCTTATTGGTCACTTTGTCCACCTATGAGATTTACAACATCCTCTTGTAAATCCACATCTCGAAGGTTTCTTTTTTTGCCTCGCTTAATCTCTAAAACACTTCTCATAAAAAGTATCCAGAAAATATAGCACTGGAGGAGTCTGATTTTGTTGACGATATTAATATTGTGACTTTTAGACAGTTGAAAAGTGCTCTTTGTTTTTTCAGCTGATCCTTAGATCTTTATCATTCATCCCCAGATTCATCAAGATCTTCATCATCTTTTTTCGTGTTTTATTCTATCTAATACCTTCAGAAAGCTGATATACTTATTCTTCTTTCTGGTTCTCTTCAGCCATAAACTTTACCTTGGAGAACGGACTTTTAAAGGTGATGTTCCTCATGATATGTCGGTCTAGTCAAGCTTTCTTCTCTTGATGCTGTTTATTACTTCTAAGTCTCTCTTTTTTTTCCATTTTAGAGGTTTCGAGTATTCTTGTCTCGCTTAATGTCTATAACCCTTCCCATTTTGTTTATTCTTCATGCAGTTAAATTTTCTACATCGTTGTTCTCAAGGCAGATTTTCTTCACTTTCCATTTACAGAGATGGTTCATTAGTGTTTTCTGTAAGAATTCTTGCGTTTAATAAATAAACTGTAAAAGGCTTTCGCGGCCATTGTCTAATGTATCAATAGTTTTTGGGCTGTTAGGCCGGCCCAACAGCCCAAAAACCATTGATACATTCTTGCGATTACTCTAAGTTCAGGTTTCTGAAGCTCTAACCGTAATTTAGAGTAGCGAGCGAAGGTCTTTGGTTGTCTTTGCCTGGAATGTTTTTCAGTAGGCTGCACTTAGTTTATGTTCCCAATTTTGATCTTTATCCTTAATTCAGTATTTTAAGATGCCACAGAAATTTTCAGGTCTAGCTACTTCTTTTGTATGACTGTCAGCTGTCCCTTCATGCCCTAATACCCAAAGCAAAGTTGTGTTACTCCAGTTATTTAAGAAACTATTTGCAGTTCCATTATTAAGGCAAGCTCAAAATCTCGTATGATTGGGTTGCTCCAACTCTTAGAATCCCAAGATAACTGGTAAAATCGCAGAGTCTCAGAGAGAGAGAGAGAGTCTTTGTTAACCTGTTGGCATAAGTATTTTTCAGAGCAAACTTTCCAACATATAAATGCAACAGGGAAAGTTCTGCATAGCTCTTCTTTCACATTTTTACATGTAGAGCAACAGAATAGTTGCTCTCGATCAATCCAACGACTGTTATTTTTGTTTACAATCTCTTTTCTTCGATATTTCTTTGGTGGCAATATTAAAGTAAAATGATAGTTTTAATATTTTTATTTATTTTACTGTACACTTAGCAACATATATCAAATTTAGTCTTTATGAACGAGCATATATGGGAACCCCAAAATGCACTTTTACCAAAACAATATTTTTAATTTAGTTTTTAATAAGATATAAAGGGTGGTACTCCATATTCATTATATATCGCGTTCCAAAATCTGTACATATCTACTTTAGGATCTTTTCGAAGTTCCATCCAAGATCCAATAGCTAAATACTCAAAATTATTTGGTGTCACTGGGGGCCAGGTGATGTTTTGTAATAAATCTAATTTTTCTGGAGTCGGATTTCTAAAAATTAAAAATTTATATCAGCTCAAACACAAAAGTATTTTCAAATAACACCAGAGCAACTTGCTGACGTCAATTTTACTCAATTTGGTAACATTTTTGCTGTCGCAGCATCTCTTTCGAACCTTTAACCAACCTTTAACAACGTGTGGAACTCAAGAAGTTTCGTTACTTATCTTGGTGACATTTTTGCTGTTGCAGCTACTCTTTTGAACCAAACAGTTTCGAACTTTGGTTTTAAAACGTGTGGAATTTAGTGAATTCTGTTGAAAACGAAGAGGTTACCAATAGTTGATGTGTGCGAAAATAGAAGCAGTGAATAAAATCAGCAAGGAGAGGTAGGAGATGCTGGTTTACTCCAAAATAAGAGCAACGAGTGATAAACGACTAATTTTTGTGATTCTGTTTCATCGCGAGACCTCTAAGAAGGAGAGGCACAGGGTGTTAATTGACTCGCAAATGGGAGCAAGGATAGACAGGTTAGAAGAAGTTTCGTTACTCCTTTTGGTAACCTTTTTTGCTGTCGCAGCAGCTCTTCTGAACAGTTTTGAATTTTGGTCTAAAAACGTGTGGAATTTAGAAAATTGAGTTTAGCTATAGTTGATATGGTCGAAAGTGGAAGCAGTGAAGAAGATAAGTAAAGAGAGGCAGGAAGCGTAGGTTTACTTAAAAATGAAAGCAACGAGTAATACACGGCCTAGAAAAAGTTTCGTTACTAATTTTTGTGATAATTTTTTTATCGCAACACCTCTTACAAACTAATCAGTCAAAGATCAGTTTAAAAATGTGTGGAACTGAGTAAATTCCAAAGAATGTAAAGTCTTTGATGATATCTAGTGTACAAAAAAGTGGAAGCAGACAATAAGATAGGCAAGGAGAGGCAAAGGGCGTTGGTTTACTCGAAAGTGGAAACAACGATAAATAAACACACAAAAGAAAGTTCCGTTACTCATTAATGTGACAAATTTTCTATCCCAATACTTACAAATATTTAGCAAAATTCGTTAACATTGTAGTTAATCGTTTTTGAACTATTTGATCAGATTCTGGATATTTACTTAAATCAGTAGTATTCAATCCCCCATAATTACGTCTTAAAATATAACTAATATCTTCTCCATGCCTTACATCATCAGAAAATCCAATAACTAAAACCATATTTAACTAGTTTTTAACTTTAGATAACTTTTAAAAAAATTATATACCTGGTTCATCCACATATCCTCCCAAAACTCCATGATATGCAAATTCATATAAATAAACATCATTCCATTTAGAATTAAGCTCAGCAGCTTTTAGTATAGATCTAGCAAAACATTGATCACTGAAATACTGAAATAATTTAATTACAAAAGAACTTTTTAAAGCTATACTTTTTATGGCGTATGAAGTGAACGTAAACTGAGCGACAGAAAAAAGGGTTACAGCAAGCACAAAAGCATTAAGGTATAAAAAAAGCATCAAAAACTGGAGAAAAACTGGATGTTAGTTTTTACTCCTTTATTCTATCATTTAGTAGGATAGGTATTATTCTAAACCTACCTTAATAAGTTGCCTCCAACTAACATCGAAATCAAAGTAAGGTGAGTAAAAATCTTTGATTTTCTGAGCAACAATGGAACGAGAGCTTTCATTGGCGTTCAAATCTCTAGGAACAAGAAGTAAGATATCCTTGGTAAACTCAGCAGCGGTGTTTCCAAAAGTTGCATCTATTTATTTACAAAAAAATCTAAGTTTATTACAAACACTTTCTCTCCCTCACTATCCCTTTCTCTCTCCCTTCCGCTCTCTTCCTCTCCGTTCCTCTCTCTTCCTCTCCGATCCTCTGTCTTCCTTTCTTTCTCTCCCTCTTTTTACTTCTCTCTTTCTCCCTTTTACCTTTTTCTCCCTTTACTCCCTCTCATCCTTTTCCTCTTTCTCTCTGCCCCTCGTTTTCCCTCTATGTCCCTCTTTTTCCTTTCTTACCCCTTTTTTCCTCTTTCTCGCTCTTTTTCCTTTCCCCCTTCCTATCCCTTCCTCTCCAACTTCCTTTTATTTTTTTTTAACTTATGCATAAAGTTTTCACTTCAATAATTTGCTTACCTGTTGCTGCAGATAAAAATTCTTCAGAGTTAACACTAATGAGTACTTTTACATCATTAATTTCTCCATTTTCTAACATTTCATACATAGATTTTGTAATAAAAGCACCTTCATGTTCATGTTCAACTACAGGTCCAAAATAAACGCCATTCTGTATCTGTGAATCTGACGGTTTTTCCTAAAAATAAAGAGTTGTATATATTTTTTAAAAAAATAGAGCAGATCTTTATACCATTTTATGTATAACATGTGCTGCTCTATCAATAACAGTTGCTGGTAATTTCCTGATATAGTCGTAGATTTCTGATGAAGTAGCATTATAAGTAGCAAATTCTGGATTCAAAATAGTAGCTAATAAATAAGACAGTTCAGTTTGGTTTCTTTGGTTTGCCCAAGGGCTCAGAGAAGAAGCACTGTGACAAATTGCAGCTCTAAATAATCCTGAAAACAAACATATATAAATCTGTTGTGGCACCAAGCCTTTAAATCAACACACGAAAAGACATTGATCGATTTTAAATTAACATACGAGAGGGCATCACTTATTCGCCTTGATCACCACTTCCACGGATATCCAGAAAGCCCTATTGTATCTGTTATCTGTTACACTAAGGTCAGACTTCTTACGAAGAAGAATAATAGCGAAAGTCATGGGTCTTCGGGGTGTGATCCAATTGGATCCATGTCTTTGTAGAGCTTTCAGGGCGTAGCTCTGCTGATGGTTAGGATTGGTGATGTCAGAAGTCTGGTGTTAGTGTAACAGACACTATACACGTACCAAGCTTCCTGGATGTCAGTGGAAGAGGTGTCAAGGGTCTCGGAGGACGAGTCCTTCTGAAGAATTGGCTGAGGATTAAGCTATTTGATGTTTTATGGTATAAGAAGACTACTAGCTTCAACTCTCGTGCGTAAGTTTGAAAACGCGTCAGCAACGTCTAGGAATTATTTATTTGTTTACCTTTAGATAAAGGACTTAAAACATGATAATGTACAGAAGCAGCTCCAGCACTTTGTCCAAAAATAGTAACTTTATTTGGATCACCTCCAAAGTATTGTATATATTTATTTACAAACTGTAAAGCTAAAGTTTGATCTTTTAAACCTGCATTTCCAGGTACTACATCATCTCCAGTGGAAAAGAAACCTAATAATAATGTTAAATATTAAAAACAATTTATTGACATAAAGCGGTAATACAGTCTTACCAAATGGTCCCAATCTGTAATTGATTGTAATAAACACGACATTATACTTAACAAGATGATCTGGTCCATAATTAACATCAACAGAAGACCCCTCGATAAAAGCACCTCCATGAATGAACAGCATCACTGGAAGACTTGCATTTAACTTGGGATCCTAAAATAAATCAAATTATTTATAGAAATTAAAACTAGTTTTTCCTCATATAATGATATCCAACTCGATTTCCAACTCAATACATTTTTGCACTTTCTCTAATAGTTCATTACATTATAAGGGACGAAAGTCGCTCATTCCTCTCGGCAAAGCTGATTACAATACACCATACTATTTTTCTTCCTACCTGGTCGAAAATCCCTTGTATTTACTGTATTCCGATATAGACCATGGACCTTTCTTAAGAGTATGTTGTGAAGAAAGTCGACCAGGATAGGAAGATAATTTTATTTGTTGGTAAATAAGTCTCTTAAAACTGAATCTATATAATGTCTTTAAGAAATCAATTTTTAAGACTATTTTAGATTTATACACAATATAGGCCTAAGATGGTTGTGGCACGTTTAGTGAACAATAAGATAGTAGGAAATAAAAAATCTTTTATTATACTTACGCTTGGAGAAAATATGTTAATAAAAAGACAATTTTCATCTCCATCCAAATAATCATAAGTCATTTGCAAACAATAACTTCTTTCCACGGTTCCATCCAGAACACCACTCCAAGGTTGCTTTGGAAGTGCTGCCTAAAAATTTTTAAATAAAGAAGGAAAGAATTAGTTGGTTACAGCACGTTCTACGACTTCCAGAAAACAGGGCAAAAAAAATAAACTAAAGAAAGGGCCAACATAAAAAGACCCAGATGGAATTCGTTATAGGCTATAGAAAAAAATCTACAAAATGAAAATTTCGGAGAATGGATAACTAAAACTGTAGATATGAAGAGTAGGAGAGAAATTGCAAACCAAGCATTATATAAATGACCTATTTCGATTGAAAAAAGTATTTTAAATTGTAACGTTTGTAACGTTGGTTTTCTAGCATACCATCCGGACTATAAATATTTTTATATTATCTATTCTTATAGCGTTGATACGAGAGGGGATTGCTAGTTGGGAAGGAGAGAATGACGTCTCGTCGAGAGTTTTTGATTTTAGTTCGTTCATTTTTATCGTTGAATTTGAATAAATTCAGCATTTCCCGACAATCTTCGCCCTTCTGTTCTGGGTTATTGCCAACTATAAGAAGGGCCCTATTAAGGACCAACAAAATTTCTATCAGAAATTACGCAGTTAGACGTCATTCAGTTGAAGCCGACGCCATTTTGCAGTTCCGTTCCACGTCGATTGAAAATCTGACAAGAAGTCCTTAGAGGGGTATTCCATTCCGTTGTTGTTCCGTTTCCACGACGTTAGAAAATCCGACAAGAAGTCCTAGAGGGGTATTCCATTCCGTATGCTGTTCCATTCCTCGTCGATTGAAAATCCGACAAGAAGTCCTTAGAGGAGTATTCCAATCCCGATTGCTGTCCCATTCCACGACGATAAAAAATCTGACAAGAAGTCCCTAGGAAGAAACCCCATTCTTCTTACTGTTCAGCTCCAAAAGTTATCGATCTCCGTCTGAAGTCATCGGAACCAATCCAAAGATAAGAGAAATAATTAATTTAATATTTTTAATATTTTTACTAATCCATTTTGAGGTAATAAACCATTTTAAACTGATCTTTCGACTGCTGTCCCGTTCCACGTCGTTAGAAAATCCGACAAGAAGTCCCTTGAGGAGTATTCCAATCCCGATTGCTGTCCCATTCCACGACGATAAAAAATCTGACAAGAAGTCCCTAGGAAGAAACCCCATTCTTCTTACTGTTCAGCTCCAAAAGTTATCGATCTCCGTCTGAAGTCATCGGAACCAATCCAAAGATAAGAGAAATAATTAATTTAATATTTTTAATATTTTTACTAATCCATTTTGAGGTAATAAACCATTTTAAACTGATCTTTCGACTGCTGTCCCGTTCCACGTCGTTAGAAAATCCGACAAGAAGTCCCTTGAGGAGTATTCCAATCCCGATTGCTGTCCCATTCCACGACGATAAAAAATCTGACAAGAAGTCCCTAGGAAGAAACCCCATTCTTCTTACTGTTCAGCTCCAAAAGTTATCGATCTCCGTCTGAAGTCATCGGAACCAATCCAAAGATAAGAGAAATAATTAATTTAATATTTTTAATATTTTTACTAATCCATTTTGAGGTAATAAACCATTTTAAACTGATCTTTCGAATTTTATTTGTGTGTCTGTACTGGCGCCCTTTAATTAATGTTTGGAGAGAATTTAATAAAAAACAGAAGGAAGCCACGACCCTCCGGAGCTAGCCAAGGGTAAATTTTAGGTTACAAAATATGAAAAGATATTTTGGTTTACCTGGAATCTAGATTCGTTGACAACAGGTTCTGCATATGGTATTCCTTGAAAGGAATATAATGTTATTCCATCTATTGTGGTTCTAGTTTTACCTTTAACAGTTCCTAATGGAAAATCTAAAAAAACTTCATCGCTACACTATAAAAAATAGTTATATTACTATTCTTAAAAAGAATTGGTAATTAAAACTTACCACAGCAGTGATTACTACTAAAAGTTGAGTAAAAAGAATCCACAGCATAATTTTAACGTTATATAAAACTGCAGTAATTGTTAAATAAATTCAATTATGTTTTTTAACTTATCTTCAAATACATATCGTTAATTATGAATAAAAGATAACGATAGATAAATCTTTTTTGTTGAAAATAAGTATTTAGATCAATTTAAAAGTTTGATAAACCACTTATAACGTTTTTACTATATTTTTCGTTGTATTTTTTAGATATCATTTGCGCCACCTTACGGTGGCGTCATGGTACTTTACCTAGTAAGAATAGCTCGTTTATATATATGAGATATCAGCTATGTCCCCTTACTTAAATTATAAACATTCGTTCAAATATATGAGATATTAATGGCGCCACCTTACAGTGGTGTCATAATACTTAATTTAATAAGAATTGAAACTTTACCGATTTGCATCAAATATGGTTTACGGGGATTTTTAAGATTGATGATTACGAATCTAAGGTCAAATTGGCAAAATTCAACATAATTTTATTAAAAACCGACTGAATCGTTCTTAGTTTGGTGTACGCGGCATCAAAGGCCACACGCATTTCCATTTTTTTTTTAATTTTTTTAACTCTTGGAATTATTTGCCAAAAAATATAAAATATTCTTATATTATGCAAGCTTTCATTAAGTTTAATATAATATTATCTAGTACAAGAGGTAATACCTAAATACCTACACATTTTCTAAAAAGCTCAACTAACTCAGCCTTACTACAAACGACATCGAATTCAATTTAACCAATAATTGAAGTAAATCAATTAATGATTCACTGCATTAATTCTAGTTTCCCCCCACTTGAATTTCTCTTGTGTAGTAAAATACGCCATCCAATAAAACAAATTAAAAAATCCAAAAGACGCTGGAAATACCACTCGAGCAGTACGATCTATAAGAGATACACTGTTAACATGCCTCACTCTTCCATGCTGATTACCTAAACAAATTTGTGTTAAAAGAAAAAATTAAATATGTTAATTAAACACTACCAGTTCCATTAGATGTAGCAGCAGCTTCTCTTTGTCTTTGCTTCCTAAATTTATCATCTCCTTTTAAACAGTACAGCAACTGCTTCCATTTCGGTAAACGATTATCAGTTTGTGTCATTCTTTCTGCTGTTAAACGTAATAAAGGTGGAGGTGGTGGTGTGGAATCTTGGACCAAAATAAAAGAAGACTTTCTTCTTTCGTGGTTTAAATTCGTATTCTGAAAATGAAGATAAAACAGTCATACAAGGTCTAAAACTACTGATTTGTAATGAAAAAACAATTTGAAGGAAAAAAAGGAGATTGAGATTACAAACTGAGCTAGTATCACATATAAAGGAAATTATTACTTTTGTTGTATGGTGCCTATGCGAATAGTCCTTAGCAACCACGTGCTAGTGGTATGAAACTTAACAATAGAAGGTACTAGAAGAACGATCCTTGGTGTTACTATAGTAGCTAATCTCTTCCATCCATAAAATAAAACTTACAAAACTCCCTCAGTCCTAATTTTTCCATTCATAAGCTAGTTTTAAAAAAGCGACCTAGAACTATGGATTACGTCCTTTCTGCTAGAAGAACAACTATCGGTGTCGCTATGGTACCTAATCTCGACTATCCACATCTTAGATTTAACTCGCTGGTGAAAAATTCTCTAGATCTATTATACCATGGAAATCCTAACGGTAAATGTACTAAAAGAACAACCCTCGATGTTTCTATGGAAGATAATCTCGCGGATCCATGTCTTAGGTTTAAAACGCTATTAAAAATGGTCTAGATCTATGGTATACATCTATTATACTATGAAAATCTGGACCATAAATGTACTAGAGGCAACCCTCAGTGTTACTATGGTGGCTGACCTCGACCATCCACGCTTAGGTTTAACTAGCTGTTAAAAAATGGACTAGATCTAGGGTATAAATCTATTATAGTTTAGAAATCTTAACGATAAAAAGTACTAGAAGAACAATCCTCGGAGTTACTATGGTTGCTAGCTTCTACCACTTAAGAAGCTCCTAAAAATGGTCAAGAAAAAAATTTACGATAGAAAGAACTTAAACGGTGTTCGTATAGTGGCTAATCTACCTCTTAGCTGTGGGTGGCAATAAACAAATGGCCTAGAACTATGAAATAAGTTAATTCTACTATGCAAATCATAACAGTAGACAATATAAATTATAAGAGTAATACACTAAAAATCTTTTTACATTATATATTGGACAAATTATGGAACTTCTTCTACGAATTCTCTCATCCACTTTGGTCATATCCAATTCTGTATCTTCTCTACCAGGAATATCCTCTTCAAATTTAGTACAATCCTCCCAATCATCTTCATCAACTGGAATCTCACCACTTCCAACTTTAGTAAAATAGTGTACTCCTGCGAATTCCAATAAAGTAGCAATGCAGTAGAAGAAGCTCATTAGAAGAAACCAATCTAATGCTGTAGCATATCTGAAATTTCACCTCGATTCAATACCAAACAAAATATCGGAATTTTTGATAAATGTAAAGTAATTGTATAATTTTCTACGATCAGTTAGGCCGATCATACACGTTGCGGTGTATCGCAGCGGTACACGCCAGGGGTTTACCGTAAGGACATGGGGAGCATACATTAAAACAGAAATATTACCACAAGCTCTTCTCTTTTTCTTTCTGTAGATGTTTTGAAGGTTCTAAATCTTTTCTATCACCGCATCTCTTACAGAATCAGGCTCGACTTCTATCAGCTTTTCAAGAATCCGTGCACGATTTACTTTTTACCCACCATAAACATGGCTTTCAATCAGCTCTTTTAAAAGTTTTGTTTCTACAAGGACATTAAAAAATCGCATATAAAAAATAACGAATTTATAGGCACACACTTTCTCCAATGGTTTAAATTCGACTGATTTTAGAACCCTGGAGTAAGCCCCTTCTTTCACACACATTTTGTGGTCTGTTCACCGCTTGTAGTAGAATATAACTTCTCAATTCTGCCTGGGGTTCAATCGCATGTGTTGACATATACGCTATCAACTCCACGTTTCCACCCTCCTTCATACATATAAAACCTTTATCAGACCTCTGGTTGATTACAAGGCCTTGCCATACTCTGCTATTCCTCAGAGACTTCTACATTCCATCCATGCCACAGAGAGAGCGATCTTACGTAAAGTGAAAAACCTTCACTACCTCTATCCAAGCCACTTGTCTACAGCAACACAAATATACTGCCTCCCCCTTCTCGTTTTCAGACGCTCCAACATCGATACGTCGTTCAGACTCTCCAGGGAACTAACATCATAGCACAGAGGACCTTCCATACGCACTGGAATGGAGGACTGCAAAGAAGATACAGAGTCCCAAAAATCAAGATCCCCTTCCTATCCTGAGACTCCTCCAATCCGTAGATATGGACCTCTCCGAATACCTGGAAACCCTCCTGGATGAATCCCTCTTTCTTACAGATAGATGGTGCCCCCACAGGACTGGAGAAAAAAAATGGACCCTTTGTGAAGGCTCCCTTCGTCCTTGCCAAATGGAATGGCTACACGACGGAGGAGACACGCCACTGCGTCAATCTCCCAACCCCCACATTACACCACGTAGGTTACACTGCAACACAACACCTACATTCACACCAAAGAAAGAAGACTGTTTAGGTACGTTCAACAGCCATGGATGAAGAGAAGACACAAGAGCAATCCAACCTGCTGCAAATGGGAAAATTTGTGTAAGCGGGGCCGACAACAGATACTAACACCATCGAAACACTCCCATCCATGCCCTGAAAAGAACATAAGTCCTACAGCAGGGTCTCTTACCTACCATACTCCTATTATCCCTTTTTACCTACCAATCTCTATATTCTTCCTTCCACAATTCTACTAGAGGAAGCAAACCGCTGCGATACACCGATACTCGTATAACCTTCCTTAGTCAGTGTGCGTATTTTAATCAGACCATTAAGAAAACTACTTCCAATTTTACCTGACTTTTGGTAGATCAGTTCTTGAATCTAAACTGATGGTTGACAGTGTCAAAACAGTAGTTATTCCTAAACCTACTCTATCACTGGTAGCTTCCCTATGAATCCAAAAAGATACCCAAGATAATACCACTATTAATATACATGGTACATAAACTTGAATCAAGAAATATCCAGTATGTCGTTGTAAGTTAAAGGATACTTCTAGTACAGAAAATTCGCCTAGAAAAAAATTCTATTCAATTTGAATGAGAGTTATGTGATAAATATACCTTCTCGCCTTTTTAAAGTTATATTACGATAAGGAGAACTAATCAGATCAAATTGTGATAAAGTCATTCCTGGAACGAAGTTCACACTTACTCCTTTTTGCCATAAATAAACCAAATCTTTAGAAGTATATGCATCTGAAATGAGTTTAAATACTATTTAATTAAGATTATATGATTATTTAATATTTAAACCATACGTGTAAAAAAAGAACATTATTTCCATTAAAAAATCATATTTTACCGAAGCTTATTCTTACTAAAGCGACCTTTCAAAGTGATATGGATTGTCGTTTATGTAATCTGGAACTAACTTTCAATAAAGGAAGTGACATCGTGTAGTGCCAAAAAGAGATAAGCTTTTGAATATACACTAAAAAACCTGTGGTCTGTATAACGAAAAATTATGTGCTACAAAATATGTCGATTTTCTTTTACAAGAAATTGCTTACTATAGAGTTTCCCTTTATAGAATTTTTATATCAGTTATTCTGTACCTACTTATCGAACATCGTTTATTCATAAAGTTTATTTTATCGTAGATTATTTTTTAATGTTTATTTTAATTAAAATAGTTTCTCGCTTCCAGATTAATTCAGTTTTTTGAAGTAAAACTTTTGAAGTAAAACTTCTTTAGCGGCGACTAGGGGTAACTCAGTAATTCTAACGGACGTAATCTGTAATTGTATGAATTGACAGCTTGTCAAACAAAATACATTGGTGGTAAATAGTTTTAATTTGTGTATAAAGTGTTTGTTTAAAATATGAATAAACAAAGTGGATTTATTAATGAAGAAAGTGATGAAAAAATATTGAATGAAAATGAGTGAGTACCTACTCTATATGCATACATTTTATTTTTGGTGTGTAATTACTAATTACACTATTTATACCTAATTATTTATACCTATTATTTATACCTAGCTATTTTCGTTTTATAGACTTAAAGAGCTAAAAAGAAAAAGAAATTGTGAACGTCAAAGGTCATATTATCAGCGCCAGAAAGATTTGAAGAAAAATGAAAATGAAAAAAGACGAGACAGCGACATTCATTATGATTTGATTAAGTAAGTTTATATACATACATACATATTATGATAGTAAATAATTGTTTATAGGAAAGCTTTACGTTATGTAAAGAAGCATGTTGCACGTTTTTGTTCATAAAATAATAATATTCGAAATGTTTTAACACTTGTTTATACTTATTTTAGGTTTGGTTAGGTAGCCATAAAGGCCATAAAACCACTAGTCAGGATGGCTGATCTTTTACCAGCAATAACAGATCCTTCGTAGAACTGAAGAAAACAAACTCAACTCAGGATTTTAAATTTTATGGAATATGCTATAAAATGCTACAAAATGAAATGGTTATCTAACTATCGAAGGCTCTTGTGTTGTGTTGGGCGGTCTCGAATTGGACGCTAACTACCTGTAGCTCCGAAGAGACACCCTTAAATTGGACGCTGCCGGAAGGATTATATCCTTTAAGGATTAAGCTTATATTTGATAACAATTTTTTGGGAATTTCGATTCGGTAAAGTATAGTTTAAATATATTAAATTTTGCTATTTAAGGTAATGAAATTTGCATTTTGTTTTATTTTCTTTTTGTTCGTTGTGCCTGCTTGTTATAGTTATGGAAACTTTCAAAGTTATTAGTGAACGTGGAAAAGAAGTGCTAATTGTAGTCAGCCAAATTTACAAAAGACAAAGTGTTGAAGAGTGGTGAAACTTATTGGAAATGTGCCATACGTTCTTGTAAGGCGAAGATTTTCACGGTGGGGGCAGAAAATATAATTTCGCGTTGTGATTTACAACATAATCACGTTAAAAACACTAAAAAATTAAATCGTCAAATTATAAGTAATAGTGTGAAACTAAAGGCTACAGAGCATGCAGCAAAAAGGACATCTAAAATAATACATTCTGTTTTAAAAAAACATAGTGAACACTGTCCGTTCGAGATATGTGCTACATTCGGAATAATTTGTATAACAACAGACGGAAACTTCAACCACCTTTACCAAAGACTGCCGAAGAGTCTCTGAGTATGTTGGAGAAAATGAATATAAGAACAATTAGAGAAGAAGATTTTTTATTCATTAGTGACCAAACGGCAAATATTGTTGTGTTTTCGTGCTTATCAAACATTTCCTATTTGTGCAGCAAAGAAAAAATCTACATGGATGGGACATTTAGTTATTGTGCGCAATATTTTTTCCAATTATTTACTATTCATACTTTGGAAAATGGACATTACATTCCCCTAGCATTCTGTTTACTTCCCGATAAACGGCAGGCAACTTACGAAACTGTTTTTCTATTGTTAAAGTCTAGGTGCGAAAGTGTCGGTTTGGATTTAAATCCTAAAAAAGTTGTGGTAGATTTTGAAAAGTCAATCCATAATGCTGTGCGAACAGTTTGGCAAGAATCAGAATTGATTGGGTGTCGCTTTCGTCTTGGACAAGCTTGGTTTCGCAAAATACAAAATCATGGACTAACCCCAGACTTTAAAAACCAAGAAAGTGAGATAGGCATTTGGCTTAAATATACCTTTGGCTTGCCTTTTCTGAACCCCACGGATGTAGGCGATTGCTTCGCGTTTGAATTTGCGGAAATTCAACCTCAAGATGAAAGACTTTCGAAATACGCCGACTATTTAGTGGAAAACTATATATCAGAAGACGCCAATTTTCCACCAGAGCTGTGGGCAGAGTGCAGCGACAGCATTGAAAGAACGACAAATGCGTGCGAGACTTTTTACTCAACCTACATTTTTATTTTCCACACCCTAACATATTTCTGTTTATTGAAGTGTTGAAACATTTCCAAACTGAAACATACATAAAACTTCAAAGTTTAACAGAAAAGTGAGAATTCGAGATGTACGTAAGCGTACCGAAATACTACGTGCTAACATAAACCGATACAACTTAGGTGAAATTTCGAGGATACCTTTCGTAAAATGTGCATCTTATATATTACTCCAATGTAAATATGTAAATGTGTAAATATATGTATTCATGCTTAGAAATATAATTGTAAATATAATGGGGTTCGTGTATAATATATTATCTTTTATGTAAAACTTTCAAACGAATAAACAAATATACTTTTAAACATAGTTACTATAAATGCCTTTTGTAAAACGTAAATAAACAGCTAAACTTGAAGCAATGTGTAATTTATTTCAACTTACACTCCAAATCTAATGACCCATTACCAGCAGGTGGGCGTAGCGTCAAATTTTGTAGTAGAGATTAGCAGCGTCCAATTTATGAAGTCCCTCACAGGTAAACAGAACTCTTTGCGGATTAACTTTCACCTTAGCGTCCAATTTATGAACGCCCGTTGTGTTGTATTACAATAAGGTAGATACAGCTACAAAATCACACATTTTAAACGTAATGTGTGTATATTTTTAAAATTGTTTACCTATTAGTGAAGCAAAACTTCTTTAGGCGCGACTAGGGGTAACTCTAACGTTAGATTCTAACGGAAGATTCTGATGGAAGTAACGGTGTGATTTCAGCTATGGGAAGGAGCTTAAATTTTCAAAATTTATTTATGAAATTTTCAAAATTTTCAAACGGTTTCAAATACATTAATGGTATTTAGAGAGTAAAATCTATGTTTCACATTTTAGTTATCATAAACCTATTATTTCATATATAAAAAATAATGATAACTTTCAAATTCCTATTTCTAATGGATAATATAAATATAACATCTCATTTTTTGTAAAGTATATAGACAATAAATATAATTGAATTGTAATTAAATATTTATTTTCCGATACGTATGTCAAAAAGTTTTATAGTCTAGTCGAGAAGTTGATATCCTGCGAAAAATAATTCCCAGCCTCCTAAAAATATGGGTGATAGCTCAAACGATCCAGAATGGCATTTAGAGAAAGTCCATTTTTCGATTTTTTTCCGGAGATAAAAATTACAATTGTTATTAACAAAATAAGATGAAAAAACAAATGATATTTCGTTTTTTTGTTCGTAGCTCAAAAAATATTAACATTTAAAAAATTTTGAAAAAAGCTCGTTAAAGAGGAGGAAATTTCCAATAAAAAAGTCCAAAGTGCCGGAACTCTATCTCCGTTATTTATAATTTTAATTTAACGCTGAAAATAGGTCTGCGCGCGACATTTTTAGGTTGCGCGCGTGTAGGTCAAAAGCGAGTACGGCACATTAATTAATTTATTTAAGGTATTGAATATTATTTTTTAAATTTGAAAAAATTATGGTGTGTTCTGAACACTATAAGTAATTTATTCCTGTTGGAAATTTTACTTAAAGTTAATTTTTCAACAAGTTAAACAATTGTTAACTAACAAAATTTTCTTGAACTTTTGTCTTAATTGTAAATGAAAAAAAATGTTTAAATAATTGCCGTAAAAATTTTTCGCTTCGTAGAGCCATTCTTATATACATACTTTACAAGATCACGCCATAAAAATTAAAAAAATATTCATACTTTGTTTATAATAATTTTTGCAATTAACCAAAAACTGAAAAATCCAAGCAATGTTGTTTAACTACAAAAATTATTATAAACAAAGTATAAATATTTTTTTAATTTTTATGGCGTAATCTTGTAAAGTATGTATATAAGAATGGCTCTACGAAGCGAAAAATTTTTACGGCAATTATTTAAACATTTTTTTTTATTTACAATTAAGACAAAAGTTCAAGAAAATTTTGTTAGTTAACAATTGTTTAACTTGTTGAAAAATTAACTTTAAGTAAAATTTCCAACGGGAATAAATTATTTATAGTGTTCAGAACACACCATAATTTTTTCAAATTTAAAAAATAATATTCAATACCTTAAATAAATTAATTAATGTGCCGTACTCGCTTTTGACCTACACGCGCGCAACCTAAAAATGTCGCGCGCAGACCTATTTTCAGCGTTAAATTAAAATTATAAATAACGGAGATAGAGTTCCGGCACTTTGGACTTTTTTATTGGAAAATTCCTCCTCTTTAACGAGCTTTTTTCAAAATTTTTTAAATGTTAATATTTTTCGAGTTACGAACAAAAAACGAAATATCATTTGTTTTTTCATCTTATTTTGTTAATAACAATTGTAATTTTTATCTCCGGAAAAAAATCGAAAAATGGTCTTTCTCTAAATGCCATTCTGGATCGTTTGAGCTATCACCCATATTTTTAGGAGGCTGGTAATTATTTTTCGCAGGATATCAACTTCTCGACTAGACTATTACTTCAATCGCGCGTAAAGGTTACACGCACACTCTTTTTTTATATGCTTATTCGGAGACTTTGTACTGTAGAACAATTGATACTTTTATTTTTATATAATGATGTTCAGTTTTTTAAAGCCAAACTCCCAACTTTTTTGTCTTTTCAATATCTACTCTACAGTCCGGAGACAACTTTAAATGATTGTGTGTGAGATTAGTGTGTTGAGGACTGATTTGCTACCTGACATGATTACAATCTCTTTTCTATAATAATAATTACTTCCAATATTAAAATTCTGAACATTTTTCAATGGCGCAGATTTCCGCTCCAAAAATACTATAGCATTAGGTCCTCGAACTTCTGCTCCAGTTTCTACGTCTGTCTTGGAGCCATCATTATACTACTTTATGGTATTTTGGTTTATACCCAATATGGTGTCTTTATCCCATGCAAATTAACCACTAATTTCCAACAAAAAAGAGTTTCTTTGGCTTGTCATCTTTGATAGCACCACTTCCACCACCAGATTCATTTTTTTACACAAGTTCCCAAAAGCACTTTTCGGGGCAGTAATTCTTTGTTAGAGTTCTCCAAAGTGTTGTGCTTTATTTTAAACATCTTCTTCTTGATTCTTTAGATTTTTTTAATCTAGTACTCTTTAAGGATCATATGTAACCTCTTTCTCGCTTTTTTTATTCAATAATGCTACTAAGGTTCTTTGGCACGGAATTGTTAAAGTATAGGTAGAAAATTTTAAATACGAGAAACTACTTACAACTTCCAAATATAAGAGGACATGATTGTCTATCCATTGGAAAACTCTTTAGCTCCATTGGGCACTTAGCTTTAATCGTTAATCTAAAAAACATATTAAATACTTTATGGGTGTTTAAATAAATATTGTGTTTTTGATTTTTACTACCCAAATATATTTAATACTAAAACTTTCTGATGTGTTTAACCAAAGTTTTCTTTACCTCATGGAATATAAAATATCCCCATCTTGACTTATCCGTAACAGTTTATTTGGAACAGTTATGGTATGAACATATGAATTTTTACCATTATAGAAATAAGTATCTGGTCTCCAAATGCGTTCTAACATTTTTATGGATAATGAGAGAGATTTTATTGGTCCTAAAAATGATAGCCTTTGGTCTCGCCAATATTGCCGGAAATAACAATCCATTGAATATTCCTTAAAAATATTATAAGAAAATGATTTCTATTTGACTTTACGCAAACTTCCAATACGGGTGGTGTCTGAAAAATTTTCGACCTAAACTTTTCAAATCACGTTAGTAATTTTGTTGGCATATGCAAGAAATAGGAGTAGGTATTCTGGCACTTGGGCCAGACAGCCCCAGACAGCTTTATACAGCTTAAACAGCTTTTAAAAAAAATTAACCTGTTTTCAAAACAAGTTGGATTACGTTAGGCGAACTGTTCTTTAAAAGCTTTTTAAGCTGTTTAAAAGCTTTATAAAACTATTTAAAAAATATTTTAAATCTGTTAAAAGCTGTTTAAAAACAGTTCAACCTGTTTTTTAACCCAGTTTGGATTACATTAGGCGCTAGCTGTGTGGGGCTGTCTAAATTTAAACTTGATGGTATCAGCTGGTCCAGAGCGAGAGGTTAAATAACTTAAAGTGATATTATACTCAAACCTTAGCTGGAACCACTATACTCAATAGAAAATTAAAAGGGCGATAACTATTTTAATGGTGGGCATACGCACTTACGATAAAATGAGGGTTTTAAAACAATATATGATTCTTTGGTATGGTGGCTAAAGAGGCAACAAAAAAATTTCATCATCAAGCTAAGAAAGCTCCAAAGACTGGCTTTTAATTGCATAACGAGAACTCTTAGAGGCACTCCAACAGCAGCCAGTGAAAGCTCTATTAGATTTTCCATCTATTGGGACAGGTTAAGTAACTTGAAAAGATATTAGACTTAAAACTTACCTGGAACCACTAGGACTAAGAATCCTAGAAAGGTAAATTCTTAGAACAATCCTCGAACCAAAGAAGATTCAAGAAGGAGAGTTTTCAACTATGAAATGACAGCACAAATGAAGGGAGAAGATATTGTCCGACTCATAAAAGTTCAAAAATTGACATGATTTGGCTATGTACAAAGATGAAAGAAAGATGAATTAATAAAGAAAATACAAAGGTGGAAACCAGTACATACGAGACCAAGGGAAAGACCAAATGTTAGATGGGAAGATATAAGCAGAATGGGCATTCGTTACTGGACGACACTGGTAGGTAACACAAAAGATGGAATTAAGTATCAAATCGACAAGATCACATAGTTACCTGTGAGGACAAGAACAAAAGTAAAGGAAAAACGAATCGATTCTCCGTGGAAACCGGATCAGATGAGCTCATATTATTGGGTAGCTTATACTCCTGTGCAGAAGTGTAGGGCCCTAACTATCTAACTGTGTTCTCTAAAAAAGGACAGAAATAAACTGTCTAGAAGGCCAAGAAGTTTCCAGTTTCCAGAAGAAATCCAAAGTGTAGATAGGAAGATCAAGTAAGAGAAGATATAAGTAAGATGGGCATTCGTGACTGGATAACCCAGATAGGAAATAAAAGAGAATGGAAGTCAGTATCAAATCAAGCAAGATCTCACAGTTACCTGTTAGGACAAGAACAAAAGTAAAGGAAATTCTCATTGGAGACCGGATCATATTATTGGGTGGCTTATACTCCTGTCCAGAAATGTTAGCCCCTATAAATATAACAGTGTTCCTCAAAAAAGGACAGAAATAAAATATGTAGAAGGCTAGAAAGTTTCAAGGGGCAATGCAAAATGTAGATGGGAAGATCAAGAAGATGGACATTAGTAACTGGAGGATTCAGGTAGGAAACGGAAGAGAAAGGAATTCAGTATCAAATAGAGCGAGATTACACAGTTACCTGTGAGGACAAGAACATAGGCAAAGGAAACAACGGACTGATTCTTCGTAGAAACCAGAACAGAGGAGCTAATATTATTGGACAGCTTATACTCCTGTCCATAAGTGTTGATCCATATCTATCTATCTAACTGGATTCGTCAAAAAAATTAAGGAATAAAATACCTAGAAGGACAGGAAATTTCTTCGCCCAAATTTGACCTGCGTGATAGTTTATCGACAAAAAAGGACAATAAAAGGACAAAAAATGACACAAAAGGACAAAAGAGGACAAAAAATGACAAAAAATTACAATAAATGACAAAAAAGGACAAAAAAGGACAAAAAAGGACAAAAAATGACAAAAAAGGACAAAAAGGGACAAAAAGGTAAAAAAAGGACAAAAAAAGGACAAAAAATGACAAAAAAGGACAAAAAAGTACAAAAAAAGACAAAAAAGGCCAAAAAAAGGACAAAAAATGACAAAAAATGACAAAAAAGGAAAAAACAGACAAAAAAAAACGAGAAAGGACAAACACGGATAAAAAAGTCCAGAAAGTTTCTTCGCCCTAATTTGACCTGAATGATAGTTTATCTACATACTGATTAGAGGAATTTATATTACCTATTGGGTGTTGGGCCAAATCTGTCTATCTAACTGTGTTTCTTAGAAAGTTTCTATGCCCTAATTTGACCTGCGTGATAGTTTATCTACACACGGAATATTCTTTTGATTCTTACCGATGAATTCTATCGATAACGATCTTTAAATGATTTATTTTTTGGTTTAAAATTTTTTCAGACAACCCTCATATTAAAATCTTACCATATCTAACTCCGAAACTGGACCCATACTTCTTATTAATATATTTGTTTGAACAATAGTAGGAGTATCTGTAATGAATAATTAGTCATATACAAATTATTAATATTTTTTAGAGAAAATTTTCATATAGTATACGTTTTTAATCCATAAATCTACATTTCTACAGTTTAAAAATTAAAATTCAACTAATTAATTTTATTTTCCGGGCGTAACCGACCTCACTTATCTTAGTTTTCAGGTGACATCTCTACTAAAAGAAAGAATACTTAATGAAGATGAACTTTGTTCTGTTTTAATTACTATTTTTTTCAAATTTTGGTTAAATATGAAATCCAAATTTTGTTGGATAACACGAATACTAGTTTTGTAAGTGTTTTTCATTTTCTATGTCCAGTTCTGAATAAAAATCTTGAAATTGATATAATGTCAAGTAAGTATCGACACAGATCGACATCTTTCTATCCATCTATAATGTCATCTCTGAAACCGAACTCTCGCTATCAAATTACCAAGTAAATTTTCTGTCCCGACCTTTTTCCAATATGAAATGAAACATTTTGCAATCACCATCCCCCTCTTGGCAATGATCTCCAATTTCCTTAGAATTTTTATCATAAGCGTAACGAAAAAAATCTTAAGTACATGAAATAAATTGGGAATTCCATTAAAAATATATAAAAAAACTTTTACTTTATTATACGAGGGTTGTCTCTTTAGTATTGCATGTAGCCACAAAGACAAGAAATATATAGATTTAAAGTACTTTATTGCTTTTTAAAATACGTCGTACTGAGATCGATATACTTTTGCATACGTTGAAACTAATTGGTAAAACAGTTTTCAGTTGACACCAAAATCGCTGTTTTAAAGGCATTTATGGATTCTTCTGGTGATTGGAATCGCTGCCCACACATTGAATTCTTGATCTTTGGAAACGTGAAGAAGTCGTTGGGACTATACGATGGATGGTCTAACAATTCAATATTTTAAAACTCCAAAAGACTGCAAGTTAGGACGAGTCGGGAAGACCTAGCAAGGTAAGGAGTTCCATAATCTGGAATCCCTGAGGATGAAGGAACGATGGAATTGATCTGTTCTCGATGTCTAGCACTGAACAGTATAAGAGTGCATGGAGTTAGCACATCGCGCTGCTCTGGCTGGTCCGTCACTATAGACCGGAGTTCTTCTGAGCAAAATCTGTTTAGGGGAAAGATCAGAAATTGCTCTCCAGTGGGACAATGAAGCTAAAGGTTTTTGGCGATACTTACTGGTTCGTTTATTAGTCAAACTGCTTTTTTCTGTATTGTATCAAAAACTTTGGGCCTTGACGGAGCCGCCGTTCTTCATACATGCGAGCAGTATTCAAGATTAGGTCTTATTTGGGCTTTGTAAAGATGGATGGAGAGAGTAAGTCCTGGGAGATCGTTATACCAACCAGCGTAATGAAATCGCTTTCTTCCAGTGTCTGATCGTAAGCAAATGAGGGATCCAGTGGGAAACCAACTTTGTAACACACAGTTTGCATGTAGGATCTTTTGGATCGAGGTCTTTTAAAGCCTCAAGGATGTCTCTATTTCCCAGTATGTTATATGGCGGTCATCCTTAATTAGCTGAAGTAGCTTAAGTGTTGCTGTGTTGGCAAAGCAGTTAGTTGCTCATGTTTAAAAAAAAAAAATAGTAGTACTCACCAATAGATGTCAAAATAAATAACTCTTAATAAGAAACTCTTAATAGTTCATTACACCTCTAATTTTACATTGAAAAATAAAGATAACTACGCTGCTGTATGGAGGAATAACAAAAAATAAAATACATAAACATTAAATTAAATTTTTCGATCACAGATTAAATTTTGAGCAGTACTTTTGATATTTTAATGTTTTTTGCATAAGTATGTAAGCGATCTTTGATGAAAATTGAAAATCTAAGGGAAATCTATATATACATGTCTAATGAAGCTAGAGTTACATAGGACTTTATTTGTGTAATTCACTCTAAACTTTTAATCTAAAATTGGAAGGTTTGCGAAATTTACGGTTCGAAACTTTAATAATCTGGATCTTGTTAAAACTCATCAGAGCTCATCAGTACAGAGCGACCACTAGAGAGCCATTTTTGGGACAGAGATGGCGGTTCTTGCGATTGGTTTATACTTTCGCAATACATTTACATCAAATACTGACCAATCTATACCGGGGAGATCTCTTCATTAGTAACTGAAGAGACAGACCTATACTGTACTGATGAGCTCTAATAAGAGCGAAACACGTGTCTACAGTTTGGTTTTGCCATTGTATAGACTGGTCAATATTTATTGTATCAATTTTTTTTCGTCATATAAACGAACAATATTGACAAAAAATTCCGTAAAGATTATTTTAAAAGCCACTATATCAAGTCAAATCATTATTTATTTATTTATTTATTTATTTATTTATTTATTTATTTATTTATTTATTTATTTATTTATTTATTTATTTTTTTATTTATTTATTTATTTATTTATTTATTTATTTATTTATTTATTTATTTATTTATTTATTTATTTATTTATTTATTTATTTATTTATTTATTTATTTATTTATTTATTTATTTATTTATTTATTTATTTATTTATTATGTGTGTATGGTGTTAGGGGTGACAGATACACCTGCGACCTATAAGATCTATTGTGTCCCCGTTTTCTTGCTATATTTCTGATGATTCCTCAGACTTATAGCAGCTCTTCTAGTCCTATCTTCCTTAGAAAGTTTAGGATATCATTGGGTTTTAAATTAGGTAGTTCTTTCCTTTCTATTTCGTATGACCCTAGGTATTTGACCCTAGAATTACTTAATGCCATGCATTCTGAAAGTATATGAATTGAGGTTTCATCCTCTACCTCACAAAATCTGCAGTTTGCTTCATCTACTAATCCTAGTTTCTTCATATGTCCTCTTAATCGACAGTGACCGGTTAGTTTTCCTGTTATAATTCGGAGGTTTTTCTTACTCAGGTTAAGACAGCTGTGAGATCTTTTTTGGTTATAGTTTCCCAGGAGCGTCTTAGTCCTTAGATCATTCCAGTACTTGGATTTTTCGCTATCCATTTTTTTCTTTAGTTTTTCTAAGATTGTACTACTGCTGATCCCACAGGATGGTTCTGGTCGCAGGTATGGGGTTTCAGCTCCTTTTTTTGCCAGCTTGTCTGCTGTTTCATTTCCTTCTATTCCTACGTGTCCTGGAACCCATAGGAGGGTAACAGTGTTATTCTGTCCTAGTTCATTTAATTTGCCTAGGCATTCCCAGACCATCTTTGAATTGATTGTATCTGAGTTCAGAGCTTTGATGGTTGCTTGACTATCTGACATGATTACAATCTTCTATCTACGATAGTTCCTTTCAATGTTAAATTCTATACATCTTTCGATGGCACGAATTTCCGCTTGAAAGATGCTTGGGTACGTACCCAAGCTTTCTGAGTATTTGGTTCTAGGTCCAAACACCCCTGCTCCTGTTCCTTTATCTGTCTTGGAGCCGTCCGTGTACCATTTTATGGCGTTTTGGCTTAGCCCCAATATGGTGTTTTCGTCCCATTCAGATTTGCTTCCCAGTTTAGTGGTAAATTTGCTTACAAAGTTAAATTTCTTTGGCATGTCATCTTGGGGCATTTCCCAAGTTTGATCAAGTTAAAGTGATCGAGGTTTTTCCTTGATTATTCCTTCTTTGATCATTCTATATATTGTTTTCTTCCTAGCATTTTCTACTTGAATATGCAGTGGCGAGAGATTTAGTATTACTTCCATTGCAGCAGTGGGACATGTTCTCATTGCTCCAGTGATACATGCACAGGCTAGTCTCTGAATCTTTGAGAGGATTGTCCTCGTAGTGATCAGATTAGCTCTCGTGCCCCAAGCTACTGTCCCATATGTGATGATAGGTCTCACTATTGCTGTGTAGGTACATCCATTGCAATGTCTTTGGGTTACAGCCCCAATTTTTCCCAGCAATGTTTCTGCACACCATTAGGGCTTTTGTAGCTTTGTGTATTATTTCGTTTTCGTGTTTGTTCCAGAGTAACTTATTATCTAGGATTAGCCCTAGATATTTGACCTCTGTCTTCCACTCAACGGTATTTCCACCTATTTTTATAGTTTTTAGTTTAGGTTTCTTTTTCCTTGTAAAGGCTACTAACGTGGTCTTGGTGGGGTTGATATTAAGTCCCACTGAATCACACCACTGCTTTGCTGTGTTCAGTCCTCTTTGCACTATGTCACAGAGGACGTTTTCATATTTCCCTCTTGCGAGGATAACTACGTCATCAGAGTAACCCTGGCAAGGTATACCTAATTCGATCAATTGCCAGAGTAAGCTGTCTACGGTGAGGCTCCACATAAGTGGGGATGCAACTCCCCCTTGCGGACAACCTCTGGTCGTATTGATGGAGATAGTGTCTTGGCCTACCTTCATTTCTGCGATTCTTGTAGACAGTAATTGCGACAACCAGGTGAAAGTCGTTCTATCTACTCCTCTATCACTGAGTGCTCTTTTGACAGCTTCGTGTGGAGTATTGTCAAAAGCCCCCTCTATGTCTAGAAAGGCACATACCACGGTTTCTTTTGTGTTTAGAGCTTCTTGGATTTTGTCAGTCAATTGTATCAACGCAGTCTCCGTAGATTTGCCCGTTTGATATGCATGCTGACGAGGGTGCAGTGGCACCTGCTCCAAGACTTCTGTTCTAATATAGTTATCTACAGCTTTTTCCATCGTCTTGAGAACAAACGATGTAAGGCTGATTGGTCTAAGGGATTTAGGGTGTGTAGTGTCCCGTTTCCCTGCCTTGGGGATGAAGGTGATTCTTGTCCTCCGCCACACTTCTGGTATATATCCCAGTTCATTAATAAATGAGTCTATCAAAACACATATAATACAATTTTCAAGACAAGATCCATTAAATATGTCGAAAAAAAGAACAATGTGTCTCTTTGTTAACATGACATTAAAAAATCCGTAAAAGCATTTACTCTTATTTCATTAAAATCTCAATGTCTCAAAGAATAACAAAAACCGGACAGTATGGCGTCTACTCGACGAAAAATCGAAACAATATTTAACATTTAAATTCTTTTAGGTACAATTTAATGTAATTCAACAATTTATAATTTACAGAAAATATCTTGTAATGGTTTGATTGTTTAATAATCCAAAAATACTTAAAAGACTTCATCTTGAGGAACTAAACCCTGCAATTTAATTTTCCAAATCGTACCCACATGCAAACAGAATCTTCTTAGAGAGAAATGAAGTCAATTACTACAATTTCCTTTGACAAATCCACAGTTGATTCCTGTGTGTAGGAAATGTTGTTTCTTATATAAATTAAACCACATCCAGATTTGAAAATCTTAATTACTGTCTCTTTTTATACACTTAATCGATGTTAAACTAAAAAAATTAACACTACTCGGGGATGTCGGAAGGAGTTAAAGCTGGCACATGGCAAAAAAGGGAAAAACGTAGAATCTCATAAAACATCGAAAATTGAGGTAAACAATACAAAAAATAAATACAAAAATCTCTTTGCAAACACACACGTATAGGCACAGAATATAAAAACATGAATATCAAAAGAATCGAATAATCAATATGTATGCAGGCTTCATTATTTTCAGATTTTTTAAACAGTGAATATTAATAAGAACATTTATCTACGAGGGTTGTTTAGTTTTGCATATAGTCGCTTAGAACTCGCCAATAGAACCTTCAAAGACAAATGAAACCACAATCTTGTCACCAATCTCTAACTGAGGCCAGCCAGAATAACGTGGTCACTCTCAGCTGGATCAAAGGACATGGGAACTCTAAAGGCAACCGCATTGCGAACAATTTAGCAAGGAGGGCTGCGGGCTAAAAATATGTAAGCCCTCGCCCATCTACCAAGCTAACATTGTCCGCAGTCGTGGACCTTATCAAACAGCACTCTCACCAAAACTTTATACAGTGCTGGGATGAAACTACGAACTGTAGACTGGCCAGAGAGTTATAACCTCATCCTGGCGAGGAAACAGCAAAAAAATTTAAGGCATTGACCAGACAAAATCTCCGAACAGCTGTGGGAATCTTGACAGGTCACTGCCAATTGCGACAACATCTCTTTAGGATGAAATTAACAGAATCGCCGCTATGCAGAGGCTGCGAACAAGAAGAGGAAACAGTAGACCACATAATGTATCACTGTTTTGCTTTTTCTGAAATCAGAAGATCCGTGTTGGGCGAGTACTGGCTTACACCAGCCGATGTCAGGGAGATCCCCCTCGGGAACCTCATCACCTATTTTAAATCACTAGGCCTGGTGACAGCCTGAGGTGAGGATATCTCTACACACGGGAGGATGCACAATGGGTCATATGTGGCCTCAGTGCTGGCACCTTCCCAAATTTCCAGATCCAGATCCAGAACCTCAATCTTTTGTTGATATAAATCCAGAGTTTCATTGCAATAGAACAATCCTCAGAGAGGATTATCTTTTCAGCAATGTCTCGGTGAAATGGTTACTTGGGCATTTTAAACATATCGATCCAAAAGTTCCTTTATGAAGAGATGGGTGTTACGAAGTTGGTTTCTCGTTGGATCCCTCACTTTCTCAGAGAAGAGCAAAAAACGGTACGCGTCAGTTGCTGCCAAAAAACATTAGAACGGTTCAAGAAAGAAAACTCAAAAACGTTCCTGGCGATGAATCTTGGATTTGCTCCTACAAACCAGAAAATAAACGCCAATCCGCTGTGTGGGTGTTTCACGATGAGGAAAAACCAACCAAAGTTATCCCTTCTCGAAGTGTGTCAAAGAAAATGGTCGCAACTTTTGTGTCAAAATATGGCCATGTGGCAACTATTGCTTTAGAGATCAGGACATCAGGACATTGCAAGTGCTCACACTGGGCCAAAGGTAATTGAGCTTTTGGAACTTTAAAATATCGAATTGTTAGACCATCCATCATCCCTTATGTTAATATTTTAAACTATTTTTTTTCTTTAAATATATTTAATAAACTTTAGCTATTCTACAAAATCTTACTTTTTCCGTGAGTAGGTAGCTGTGAACTTTCGTAGTTTTCTAGAAGATTTTCCAATACGATGGTAATATTTTTACTAACCATATCAACTAAAGGAGTTCTACTAGATCTAGCTGGTCTTTTAGCAGGATTTTTGGTGGTTTCGGTATTGAAACGGAGTATAACATGATCCAAAGACATATTTTGATTAAGAATATTTTGCTCCAATGGCAAACCATGACGTTGTGAGAAAGATTCCAAGCCATGAATGAACATTCTGCAAATAAATAATATACATTTTTTTATTTGGTAAGACAGTGTTTAAATAAAGACTAAACTTGTATTAAATAATTTTTTTTTTATCCTAGTTGCAATAGGAACTTCCATTGTATTTATAAAAAAAAAACTAATAGTAACACACTCGAGTGTCTAGTCTGGTCTCTGACAAGGAGCACTGAGGATGACAATTTGTCGGAAGCGCTCTGCCAATTAAATTTAATAACAAAATTTGTACCAACATACACCAATTTCTTTACACTTTGTAATAGTAACACTTTTTTTTTTTAGTTTGCTTTTACATAAATGAAAGAATTTCAATGTTACCAGTTAATTAAATTTTCGTATTAAAACAGCCATTCTTCTTAGTCTTAGCTCTATAATTAGTGAACTATTGGCTTTGATTGGCCAAAAGAGGATAAAGAAAATAAAGGAGAGGAAGCCAGAAGCTGAATGGCAGGTGGAGAAACGAAAACGCTTGAAGCTTAAGTCTAAAAGCAAGCTACAAACGGAAGTAATAAAGCCGTAGGGTAAGTTGCAATGACAGAGGCCCAGAAACCACAAGCCGAAAGACAAGTGGAGAAGGGCAGTTTTAAGGTCAATTTGGAGGAAGATATTGATCATATATCCAACGAGAAAATCATCAAAGCCCGACTATTAGGTACCTCAAATAACAAGGTACGAAGTACGGAGACTCGTGAAGGAAGGCAAAACGCCACGTGATCAGAGAACTTTACAAAGTCTCTAGAAAAGGGTCAGAAGGTGATAGAGAACAAGAGGAAGAAAAATGAGAAACCAAAGCCTACAGCCTAGATAACTCCGAAGCAAAGAGACCAACAGCCCATCACCTCCAAGAAGTGACAAAGTCGGACAAAAGCAGACCTCCCAAAGTAAACCGTAAAAAAAGGAAAATCTAGGGGAGGTCTTTTAAAGAGGCCTAAGCAGCGGTAAGGGTGGCAGTGGTAGAGGCTGGATACCCAGAAAGAAAGCTAGATTCTACAAAGCTGAAGGCTTTGCAAGGACGTGGTATCTGGTATTGGGGGATGAGAAATCGGCTGCTCCAAAATACGTGAAGAAGCCACTATCAAGGTTATTAAGTCTCATCAAGAGAGCAGGACTAGACAAGGTGCTCTAATCCTAATAGCCAACCCAATGAATATCTATCTATCTATTACAACCAAGCATTAAAATTTAAGTTGGTACAAAACCACTAAAAGTTACATAATAATACCCATTTCTGTGTAACCATATTAGAGATAAAGCGAAACATTTGCTAAAGAGAAACCAGTCATTATTTACTTTTGTGTTTTTTATCAATTATTAATTAAAATTTTGAATATCATTTGGTTACAATGATTTACACAATATTTTGATCAATTACTCAGTTTGTGTTTTATAAATGATTCTTTAGGAAATTTAAATTGCTTATTTTAAAAGGTAAGATCAATTATCAGTAATACCGTTAACCAAATAGCGAGAATAAGTAATTGAAGGGAAATAAATACCCTTCACTCTTAACCGTGGAAAGGAAACGATTGACTGGAGAATTTGAACCCATTAATTAATCCTCACATAGTTTCTAAGAGACGAATCATCTTCTGTAATTCAGTTTCTATACATATTTGTAAATTTACCTCAATATCAGTTCGATTATGGTTTTTAAAACAATTTTTTTTTAAGAGCATAAGCAGGGAAAATTAACCTGAAGCCGGGATTTTCAGTATTCTAGACGGAAGGTTTACCAATATAACTACTGGCTATTAAAACGTGACTAGACTAAAGAAAGGATTCATATATAACATAATACAAAAACAATAAAAAAAGTACAAATTGGTATTTAAGAGCCGTGTGCTATATTTAACATTGCTTGAAGTCAAACAGTACCTACAGGGAGTCAGAAGTTGCTCTTAGGGAGAGAATTTTATCATTCCTATTGTTGATCCGCTTAGATTTGTATTTATTTTCTCTTGTGTTTTGCAATACAGCATATACTTCTGCTTCAAATACAGATGTATACGTTTTCGTCACTGTTGTAAATTCCTGCTTCTGAAACCTCTTTAGTCTCTATTATCATCTTCCAGATGTCTTCTTCAATTTTCTTCTTTATTTCGTTGTGTCCTGATTTAACAAAATTGTTGCGTAGGTATTATTGCTGATTGTAGAAGCCAATCTTTGCTTTCCTCTTCAAGATTGTGTAAATTAAAGAAGGGTCCAACAGGACTCGCTTTGCTACTGTTGGAGTGCTTCTTAGAGCTCCAGTTATGTTAAAGCAAACAAGCCTTTGATGGCATTTTTTTGTTCAACACACCCACGTTTAGTTGTAAGTTTGTTTGTCCACCATTATCTCCCTTTTAATTTTCTTTTAAAGATTCTGGTTCAGGTATGTTTTGAGTCTAATATCTTCAATTATTTGTACATTCAGGCTTGGAGGACCTGCGCCTTTAAGTATATTTTCCTGGTAAAATTTCTATAGTTAAATCAGATCAAAAACAAACTCATATTAAGACTTAACAATAATAAACATCGTGTTGGGGGTTATATAGATCACCTGGTAATCTTAACTCACAGTAAATTTAATACCAGGTCAAGAGATAGTAGGCTCTAAATAAAGTCAAGAAATGAACCTTCGATGCAGGGTTAACTATTAACACTCTGAAATATTAGGTTACAAATCCTCTAGGATTCCATAGTATAAACATATAAGTTGAGGAAGAGTTTATTTATCTTAGAGTGATATTAGACCAAAAAATTACCAAAAAACCATCTTTAATAGTAGGCAAACGAATTTTTCGAAAAACGTGGTGTTTAAAACCAGAATTGCTAATTGGACCTTTAAACCACTAGTTACATTTGTGTCTTTGGTATGGTGACCAGAGATTTAACAAATATTCAACAAAATCTTTCAAACGTACTCCAATAGCAGCAATGGAAACTCTATTGGACCTTTCCTCTTCTTACATTATGATGATGTTTGAAGTATCATACACATGTGAACTTAAATCAATCGTTCTATCTAGAACAAGTCAGTTCCATGATTTTAACCAAAATCAAGAAAACCGCTGAAGCTTATTTGGGCAAAAACGTCACTAATGCTGTTATTACTGTACCTGCTTATTTCATCGATTCACAGCGTCAATGGTGATACCTACTTGGGAGGTGAGAATCTTGATAACAGAATGGTAAACCAGAAATTGAAACGTAAATACAAAAAGGATCTCACTAGCAACAAACGTGCTCTTCGTCGTTTGAGAACCAGCTGTGAAAGAGCAAAGATAACTCTATCTTCATCCACCCAAGCGAATATTGAAATCGATTCTCTCTTTGAGGGATCTACTTCTTTACTTGAATCACTAGGGCCAGATTTGAAGAACTTAATTCCGATCTTTTCTGGTCATCCATGAAACCTGTCGAGAAGGCCATATCAGAGATGCTTGGATGGATAAAACTCAAACTCATATTATTGTACTACTTGGAGGTTACACACGTATTCCCAAGGATCAAAAACTTCTTCAATATTTCTTCCACTGTAAAGAATTAAACAAGTCTATCAATCCTGATGAAGCTGTTGCTTACGGAGCTGCTGTTCAAGCTTTTCTTCCTATAAGATCTGTTGTTGCTCGATGTCTTTGGGTATTAAAACTGCCGGAGGTATCATGACTGTTCTTATTAAAAGAAATACCACCAATATCACCAAGGACAACAATCTCTTGGGTAAATTTGAACTTACCACCATTCCACCAGCACCTCGCGGTGTACGACAAATTGAATTGATGGTTGAGGTGAGGTTAAGCTTTTATAGACTGCAGAAAATCTAAGGAACATTTCTGTTAGACCAGGACACAACACATTATAGCAGGAAATTGGAGAAGAAATTTAGAGAGAAAACAGGATTACATAGTTCCCAAATACTTGTTAATAAAACAATTTTCTTTTTAATTTTCCAATTTTTTTTACACAATTTAATGAAATAAATAGTTCAAAGCTTTATAGTGTCATTTCTTTAACATTTAGCAAGATCGTTAGTAAGTCCCTTAAAAATCGTAGCTTCAAAAATATAATAAATGTAATCCTATATAACTACTATAACTGTATATAGGAGTGGGATTTTTCTGTTAAAAGAATGATAGTTCCAAAAGGTTCACTCAAGTTCATAATATTTATTTGAATCCACATTCCTGATATACAAATTACTAAATTTGTAATATGAGGAATTCGGTTGAGACACCACTGATAGAAACAGATAAGGGGAATAATCCGATCAGGATTTAAGTTTACCATCTTATTAGGTGATTCCATTTCAAAACTAACAAATGTTCTGCTTTTACGTCTTAGAACTTTGAAATTAGGAATTCTAGTCATTGATTTGGAAATGGAATAATTTTCTATGATAGATTGGTGAAATATCTTTTCAAATTTAGTATATGAAATTATTTTTAGTGTTTATTAGATTATTTGTAACTTTATATGAGTTTATAGCTTACTGTTAATTTTCAAATCCTCACCCTCACATAATAACGTTTTTTTTTGTGGTAAAAATAATCGTAGAAACTTTTTTTTTCATTGTAGATATAAGATATTATGTCTCCATGTCTACACTTAGTGCAAAATGGAAAGTTCAACTGCGTATCATCATAGATGGTAGTTACAGAACTTCAAACAACGATATAAAGCTTAAGTATAAATGGTATAGAGCAAAGGGCCCAAAATAGATCCCTGTGTCACACCAGCAGACAAGGGCAAATGGTCGAAAAGCTAAGCAGATATCTTTACTCGCTGCGACCTATTCTGGAGATAATTAGTGAATAATGACAAAGGAATCAATATGACGAAGAATACTCAGTAATAACTCATGATTGATGGATTGAACATTTGAAAAATCTATGAGGATCAGAGCAGTTTTCTGGCGAAACAACGATATAAATCTGAAGTATATATGGTATACAGCAAAGGACCCAAAATACATCCCTGTTGTACACCAGCAGACAAGGGCAAAAGGTCAGAAAGCTCAGCAGAAATCTTTACTCGCTGCGACCTATTCTGGAGATAGTTAGTGAAGAATGAGAAAGAAATCAATATAACGAAGAATACTCAGTAACAAATCATGATTAATAGATTGAACATTTGAAATGAGGATTAGAGCAGTTTTCTGGTGAACATCAAGGGATGCGAAAACATCATCTATTAAACCATATTCGAAATTGGTGATAAAATACTTTTTGGTCTTAAATCTTTAAATGCCTCACACTTTCTACTCTATGGAATGGGTTCCCAGGTTGTGGCCCCCCTCTTACCTTCCCACGTCTTCCCCACTCGTCCTAACTTGCAGTCCTTTAAATCCCAAATTAATAAATTGTCTCTTCTGCCCCAATAGATGTTTTCGGTACATTTGTCTTTAGGCCTATACCTACGAGGACATCCTTAAAATAACTTTGTGACAGACTAATAAATAGTTTAGTAAGATCACCTGTACCAATCGACCCCAATGGCATCCCCCTTTATACAAATTTGAAAAGCTTTATGTCCTATATTTTATAATATAAAATCTATTATACATTATAATACAAAATATACAAACTTATTTTTGAAAAATATGAACGATATAAACTCATAAAAATATAATATACATTTTCCGCTCTAGTTTCCTTATGTGAACTGATTTGGAAAATTTTCATTTTCTCGAAAAGACATCACATTAAATCGTATCCCATTATAAAATACCTATCCTTACGATTTTTGAGGATACTTAAACCCAAATCTTATTATACTTATTATTATTGCGTTTTAATACAAGTCGATCTAACATTGGTTACCTAAATATTTGAAGGAGATATGTTTTTATATTCAGTTATGGAAAGTATTATATTATAAAACGACCAATTTATTTTCCATTTGTACAAAAATTTGTTGGTGAAAAACTGGTTATCAATTTTTTGTATATACGAGGGTTTTAGTTAAAGAATTTACCAGACTATTGGTTCCGGGACTATAATCGGTGAGATTTATTTAATTTAATTCTCCTTAATTCTAAATTGTACCGCTAGTGGTATTACTGTATAATTGTCTTTTTCCTTACAATTAGAATTTTGAGTTGATTTTACTATCTGATTGCTCGGTGGTACCTTCTCTTCAAATATAAGGTGAATCTAAATCTGTGAAGAGGGCAACGTAGGAGTTAGATATTTTTTGGAGGTGACACCAAAATTCCTCCTCACAGATTGTGAAACCCCAGTTCCTGACTAAAATAGAAAATCGAAGAAAAGTCTCTCCAATAGAAATACACCGAAAATAACCGAGGAAGATCTCCAGAAGAAAGATAAGAGATAAAATTAATTCTCAACTTTTAGTAACCAATAATAGGTAAGGGAAGTTAAGGGAAGCTAAAGATAAGGACGTCACGCGAAGACACGAGTTTCTGATCATTGACTTCGGTTCTTGGAATTCTTCATTGAAACTAGAGCCCTTCTTCTTCTGCAAGAACTAAAGTCAACACCTTCTGGTCATTGTCTGCTCTTCTTTCACTTCTTCAGAATACTTCTTCGCTGAAACTGGAACACTTCTTCTTCTTCTTCATTTTTAACTTAAATAATTACTAATTTTTATTAAATTAAGTACTATAACGCCACCGTAAAGTGGCGCAGTCGATATTAAATTAATTTAATCAATAAATTACAAAATACAATATAGATAAGAATTACTCATTTAAATATATTCGATTAAGATTAAGTAAAGTAAAATTTCCTTAACGGAAATTGAAAATAAAAAACATTATATTTAAATTTTGAGGAAAGTTTAATCTGTTTGCGAACAACCAACATTCAAGTGGGAAATCGTGACCAGGTATTTCATTAAAATTTCTGAATTGCTCGGTGAAGCACAAAAGTTCAGAAACAGAAAACGATGTTTATGCAGAAAACAAAAAATCAGAAAGTAAATTGAGTTATTTACACGTTTTATTGAAGAAAAATATGCCTGTCGATATTTCTGTTTTTTCCGAGCCAGTAAATAAAGAAGTGGCGAAAGTGCTGATGTTGCCTTTATATTGTTCTCCTTAGACTTTAAAAGACATCGACGGAATTCAAGTAGGTATAACGTTTTAGGTCCTTCAAATCATATTTCGCCTTGATGAACTATGTTAAGGCGAAATGATTCATGTTTAGGCATTTTGTACACCTTTTAATTCAGTTAATTATCGAGCTTTCTTGGGTAATTGAATGAAATTTTCTTGATGAAGTGGATTTATAGCGCTAAATACCAGAGGGAATGAAAATATTTCAGCTTTTATTTAAAAGATAAGTTTGATGTCACAAAAAATAACCAAAGAAGCTTTCATATAGCTCTAAAATTACTATTACCTTCAAAAAACAGGAAACCAGAAAAAGACTCGAAATTACCAACCAATTTCTCTCTATAACATAATCGGTAAACTCTTCGAACTCCTGGTTAAAAATAAAATCTCAGCTTACCAAGATATAAGACGCTTTTAGGCCCAATCATTTCACCCAAATCCCATAAAGAAAACCAAGAGAAGACCAGTCATTGAGAGAATCCTACCGACTATCTTCGCTTTATAACATCTAAGGTAAACTCTTTGAACTCCTGCTCAAAAACAGGATCTTCGATCACCTAGAAACAAACTCTACCATATCACAGTTTAAAGACAATTTTAAACTGAATCAATCCACCCAAAATCCCCCAAATTTTCTAAAATAAACCAGGAAAACACCAGACATTCTACAAACCAATTTTACTCTATAACGTGCTAGGTAAACTATTTGAACTCCTGCTCAAAATCAGAATCTTCGATCATCTAGAAACAAACTCTACCATACCACAGTTTTAAGACAATTGTAGATCGAATCATTCTACCCGTAATCCCACAAATTTCCTTAAATAAACCAGGAAATCACCAGACATTCTACCGACCAATTTTACTCTATAACGTGCTAGATAAACTCTTTGAACTCTTGCTCAAAATCAGAATCTTCGATCATCTAGAAACAAACTCTACCATACCACAGTTTGAAGACAATTGTAGACGGAATCATTCCATCCAAAATCCCACAAATTTCCTTAAATAAACCAGGAAAACACCATTTTTACTGTATGAACCACTTGGAAAAGATCTCGCAAAGCCATTCAGAGTAAAGCTCGAAGGAAGCTCTCTCTCCTGCAACCAGTACGACAGCACCTTCCAGGATCTCCATAATCAACTCACTACAGCAGAAGCGTTAAAGAGAACATATTTAAGTAAAATTGCCATAATTTAAAGCAGAGAGAGCATTATCAAAATCCAACGAGTTGGACAAATCAGACAATAAAAAGCATTTAGAAGACCTAGGAAGTATGTCGTTAAGAATTAATTAAACACCACGCATAATAAACTAGGCTGGCAAAAGTAGAGGTCCAAAAAAGCAGACACTATGAAAGAAAAATCAGGAAGTCTTCCAAGAGCACATGAGGAACCATCTAAACCGTGATCTGTGGGTATGAACAGATTACAACCCAGACGACGGGCCCTGAAAACACAAGAGGTCAAAGATGCAGTAGAAGTAAAAAAACAAAAGACAACATAGCGCCAAATTAACAAAAGGATGACCTAGAGAGAATGCTACTAGAGACCACACAATACAGAAAAAAGCACGCAACAATAGCCAGACAACAAAAGTATGGTTCAAAATCACTATTTTGGCAGAAGCAGATAAGGAGCAACACAGAGAACGCGAATGAAGATTGCAGAATCGCATAAATGGAAAAGCAGGCAAGAAAAGCCAGAGACCAGGAATATAGTGGGAGGAAACTGTCTTGCAAGAAGCAGATGAGGACCGCATTTCTCCCCAAAGCGCATTTAGAGAAAAGAAATAGCTGAGACCTCCTCGGAAATGAAGAAGATTGGTGAAAGGATGAGAAGAAGAGCATTCAGCTTAAACAGCTAAGTCGTTGCCAGAATCCTAGTATGACATACTCGTCATCCTGGGCTCAGTTCCTTGCGTGTGAGCTCCTTAGAAAGAATGTTGAACAAAAAGTTTTACAAAACGAATGCTGGCAACAAACGATTGCATTAAAAATGTGACCCTAGTTGGAATCACATTCAAATATTGAAAATTGACCAAAGAAATCTTAATTTGTAAAAAATGGTGTAAAAAGACATATCCAGTTTACAATCGCATAACAGATTTAAAATTTGTTGAGTGCAGTTCCAACCTATATAAGTCTCATAAAATCCAGCTTTTAGCACTACCCTACAATCAAATTGTGCCACTTAACCCGATATCTATAGAAATATTAAAATTTGTTCAATATCGTACAATCAAAGTTATCAACTTAAACAGTTCGACCGTCTAAGCAATCGTCAAATTGAGGACCGCAACGTGACTTGGCACTTCATTAGATATTCAAGTAAGAATTGTGGTTCTGTAAAAATTTTGGTAGCTGGCGAACTTAATTTAAGATTTTCCGATAATTATAATGTTGATTTAGAAATCGACAAGGAAAACTAGCACTTACTAAAAAAATTTTTAGATCTGAAAAACTATGAGTTTGGCTCCAGTATCACTCTTCTAGATATAAAAACTAGTATTTTTCATCTACAGAATGCTACAGAATAATGTTTTCTTTACTTAAAAACGCATTTTTAGATCAAAAACTGTTTTTAATTTATAAACGCTTTTAATATGAAAAACATTAATTAAAAAACGAATTTTACAGTTTATTTTGTTATTTTTCAAAGTTGGAAATGCATGTCATTTCAAAACCTTTTACCCTTTACGGAAAAACACAAAGACTACTGGACCACTTCTCCAACTGGTGCAGTAGATGGAGAGTAGCCGCCAACCCTATCAAAACCCTAAACATCATTTTCAAACAACCAAACCTCAACCGACGAGGAAATATAACTTTCGACCATATCAGCCTCTCGCTATTGGGGGAACAACTCGTTCCTCAGGACCAAATGACCTACTTGGGCGTGTGATTCACTCGTACACTCAGGTTGGACACCGATGTTAAAATAAAATAAGAAGACGGCTTTTATTCGACTTTTAGTCGACATTTTGTCGATTATAAAGTCGTGCCATACTCTGCTCTTCTTCAGAAACTCCTCCAATGCCTTGTTGTTACAAAGAGAGCTATTTTCCGCAAAGCTAGAAACCTACACCACCTTTACCCAAGTCGCCTTGTCTACCAAAATACAAAAATACTTTCTCTTCCTTCTCGTTTTCAGAAGCTACAACAACGATACGTCGCTCAGACTCTACAGGGTACCAACATCACCGCCCAGAGGACGGAATGGAGGACTACAAAGAACCTCAAGAATTTCAAAGATCAAGATCCTTCTTCCCTCCATAAGACTTCTCCAAACCATAGACAATGAACTTCCTGCAGACCTTGTCGACCTCCTTGACGAAACCTATCTTTCCTACAAGTAGACACCGGACGACAACAGGATGCACAAAAAGAAAACTGAGTCCTTGGAGAAGATTTATGTGGTTTCCTTGGTCCTTGCCAAATGGGAGACCTCACGTCAGAGGAGATACTTTCATCTCCAAAACCCACATTGCTCCACGTGGGTTACACACCTATACACACCCAAATTTTTTGACGGCTTAGGCACGTTCCAGGAATCAGGATACACCAAAACAGTAGAAAAACCAGGAAGCAAACACTGAATGTCTCCGACTCCATCCAAACTCCATCATTCACTCCCTGGAAAGGAGTCCTATAGCAGGTTTTTTAAACCCAACACTCGAAACCCTCCAACATCACATCCTGTAAACCAATTATTCCTCACATCCTTTCATCCTTAAAAAATGCTCTATTAAATCAAAAAACGGACTATTTTTAATTACAAAACGCTATTTGAGACAAAAAATGATTTCTTTTCTATTTAAAAACGCTTAAATGGAGGAAGATTAAACCTTAAATGACAGTTGACCCAAAATGACGGATAAATGGAAATATTTTTTTATAGATTACTTTATATTTAAGAAAAGTGGAAATTTAAGACTAAGAAAAAGTTAAATTGTTGTTATAAGCTATTTGTTTTATCTAAAAATTGTTGTTAACAATATAAATTGTACTTTTTGCACTTCCGGGACTAAAGTGACAACTTTAGTCCCGTATAACCGGGACTAAAGTGTATCTTTTAGTCCCTAGGGAGATAAAGTTGCATTTTAAATCCCTAGGGACATAAAGTAAGAATCAAACTTTACCGCAGCTACATCACTATTAATAACTAGGACAAAAATTAGGAAATATTCCATTATGAATCTTTATTGATTGAATTGACATTGTATATGTAGTTTCATTCATTTCTTGATTCATTTTCTTGATATTCTGTTAGTTAAGTTGCGATTCGTTTTAAATGTCAGCATTAATTGAAATGTCACTGAATTGAAAAATTTTGTTGACACTGTTGCTATAACGTTACCTACTGAGTAATCCAAGTACCGTGTTTATATAACTCATCAAAATTATTAATTGTATCAAAGTTAAAAGTTATAATACTGGGAAGTGCAAAAAATAGCGTATATGCCTCAGGACTAAAGACATATTTTATCCCTTACGTGATTATTGGCCCTCGGGCTCTACGAGCCCTCAGGCAATAAACATCACGTGCGGGATTAAAACATTCACTTTAGTCCCTTGGTATATAATATACTATTAAAATAGGATATTTGAGGCTTAAAAACCATTACTGCAATTACGTTGCTTAGTTAAAAATATTGTTTATTTAATTAATAAAATTAAAATTTTATTTGTGCAAATAAATCAACTAAGTAACAATATCAAATTAACATAACATAGTTTAGCTAACTTTATATTAATATTAAATTTTTATTAAAATTACTTACCCATTTTCAACGAAGATTACAAGAACGAGTAACAACATTTTTTCTATTATTGCGAAATTTTTCTAGAATTTGAAGTTAAAACTGGAAGGTATCTTCGACAATGTCAAGAGGAGTTTGATATAACAAATTGCGCGCGCTTTCCGTTTATAACACACGAAGAGGAGTTCTTTTCGTATTCTGGCATCTATCCTTCTATCCATCGAGATCATGCGCCAAATTCCCGCGAGATACAACTTTGGTTTGCTGTGGTTATTAATATTTCTAGTTTACAGTTTCTCCTATGAAAATCTAATATAACAGAACGGAACAATTTAAAGCTCTCAAACTGATTGAGATACAGATTGGGATACAAATAGAACAATTAGTTTTTTAATGAAATTTTTATTAATAAAGATTTTTCTTCGAGGATACAATCTTTTGGTAACTTTCCTGAAGCGTCGATCCTCCTTGAGGGAATCGGTTTATAAATTTTTTAATTTATTTTTGTTAGACAGTCTTTTGTTGATTTTTATTTTGTTTATATTGTCGTGAAAATGGATAATAAGAAGAGTTCATCAAAAGAAATAAATAAAATACAAAACAGCTCCGAATTTAAGAAAAAGTCAGATTTAGAAACTGGAGGATCAGAAAGAAGTAGATATAAAGTAAAAGAGCAAAAAGATGGAGCTAGCAAGTAGAGAATAAAAAGAACAAGGGAAGAAAAAAGAAAAAACAAAAGTGACCCGATCTCGAAATGTGTCAAAGAAAATGGTCGCAACTTTTGTGTCAAAATCTTGTCATGTGACAACAATTGCTTTAGAAGATCAAAGAATTTCTTTCGATTTCTATATAAACGTTTGTTAACCAGAAGTTATCGCAACTCCAACTCCAACAAAGCAACACACAACGGCGAACAATCCAAGTGCTCACACTGCCCAAAAGAAAATAGAGTTTTTGGAGCTTTAAAACATCAAATTGTTAGACCATTCAGCTTATAGTCCCAACAACTTCTTCACGTTCTCAAAAATCAAGAATTCAATGCGTGGGCAGCTATTCCAATCGCCAGAAGAAGCCATCGATGCCTTTATCTTCAGTGCAGAATTCACAACCCGGAGAATTTTATTGATTTGAAGGTATCTCAGGAGGAATTTGTGACGACTTTTTTTGTCAGAAAACCTCTTCCAAACTTAACAATTAAAGTTTCTCTTTATAAATAATGTTTCCTGATTAAACATTTTTAATAACTTTGTGATCTATTATAAACAATTTGTAATTAATTTGCCAAACAGTTGTAAATAGATTTATACATTCTACTTTAACATTTTACAAAGTTTATGAATATAGTCGTGGTTTCAGTTGTTGAAATAACTAAACATAAAACAAAGTTTAGAAAAAAAGCGCATGTTTGTAAAAGCTTTCTTAGTTTCTCGTAATAAAAACGTTCATAAATTTTCTTTAAAAGTGTGACTACTGCGAATTCCTTTTAAACTATTAGCCGAATGATGTAAATTTACAAGTCACGTCTTGTCGTTAGGAATTGTCCATTTCAGATATTGTATATTATGCTTTGTTTCATACTTATAGATTTTTTTACAGCAAATTTTATTTCCTGCTTACTTCTTTTTGTATATTTATATTGTTTTAACTTTAAAGTTTATGTTTTTTCTTGGATTTGTTTACCTTACCATCAATAGCGCCCCTCAAAGGTGCTCTGGGTAGTAGACTCGGAAGATACTGCTCCAAAACTTTACTTGACACGTACAAAACTTTTATCGATCTCTTTTTAATTATAAGGCCCCGCCATACTCATCTTCAGAGACTCCTCTAATCGCTTATTGTCACAAAGACAGCCATTATTCGCAAAGCTAAAAACCTACACCACCTTTACCCAAACCGCCATGTACAGGGTAGGATTCAAAAGTAATGAGCCTTTGTTCAGAAAGACAAATTTATTAATCAAATCGGTACAAATAACTAATAGTCTTCAAAATAAGCCCCTTCTGCATCAATACACTTCTGTAGGCGGGATTTCCAACTCTCGGTGACGTCCGCGTAGGCCTGTTCCGGGATGGCGTTAAGGGCTGCCTTGACATTAGCTTGGATATCCTCGATCGAGTCGAAGTGTTTTCCTTTCAGCGCAGATTTTAAGCGCGGAAACAAGAAAAAGTCAGGAGGTGACACGTCCGGGCTGTAGGGAGGCTGGGGGACCTCGGAGGACTCGATTGTTTTTTTGTTCTTGAGTCAAAACTCTCGGAACGAACTTGGCACAGACCTTCCGCATTTTCAAGTCCTCGGTAACAATGCGTTGCACCGTTGCCTCCGATAAGTCCAAAGCCACTGATACTTGATAGAGACTCAAACGCCGGTCCGTGTCCAAAAAATCACGCACTCGTTGCACATTAACGTCAGTTCGGGCCGTCGACGGGCGTCCAGACCGGGGTTCGTCGGGCACCTCTTCCCGGCCCTCCCGAAAGGCCGTGTGCCACTTTTTCGCTTGAGAATAGGATAGGCACTCAGTCCCAAACGCCTGTTGAAGCATTGCGAACGTTTCGGAAGCAGACTTGCCCAACCGAAAGCAAAACTTTATCGCGTAGCGTTGCTCTAACGAACTCTCCATTCTGTCGTGTCACGGACCACCGAACAGGGGTTCACTTCCAGACCGATCCTACCGCTCCGACAGCTCGGAGGCAACTGAACTAAGCTGCGTTGTGTTGCTAACAGTCCCTACCAGTACCACCGTCCCTGGCAAGCGGAGCGCGCGGCGAAGTACGCTCGCTCCAGAATAAAATGAGGCTCATTACTTTTGAATCCTACCCTGTATACCAAAATACAAAAACACTTCCTCTTTCTTCTCGATTTCAGAGGTTACAACGGTACAGAGTACCAACAATACGAAATAGACGACTCCAAAGAACCTGAAGAATTCCAACGATCAAGATCCTTCTTCCCTCCCTAAGACTTCTCCAAACCGTAGACAAGAACCTTCCTGCAGAACTTGTCTACCTCCTTGACGAAACCTATCTCTTCTACAGGTCGACACCGGACGACAACAGGATGAACAAAAAAAAACTGAGTCTTTGGGGAAGGTTTCTGTGGGTCCTTTACCCAAATAGGAATCATCACAGAGGAGACACGCCAAAACGTTAATCTTTCAAACCTACGTTGCACCATTTGAGTTACACACCTACACACACTCACATTCACACCATTTTATTTTTGAGGGTTTAGGTACGTTCCAGGATCCAGGAACCAGGATACACCAAAACAGCAGAAAAACTAGGAATCCTTCTCTTCCTCGGTAATTATCAGAGTGCCACATCTCGTTCTTCTTGTGTGATTTTTCTTTTCATTCCCTTTTTCTATCTTACTATCAATTACTTCTTTCAACTATATATGTTTTCAATATTATATCCTTTAATTATATTTACTCGTCTACTTTATTTCTCTTTCTATCAATAATATTTCATTTCAAATTTTGATTGGTAAATAGAATAAATTAGCATAAACAACTTCGAGGTTCGAAAAGGAACAGCAATTTCACCGACAATTCAACATCTAGAGTAATTAGAAGACATATACCAGACTGTACAGCCCGCAGGTGTTTTCGTCATTTTCTGAATAGATATTACATCATTCTAATCAATAGATTGCGATTAATTCATATCTACACTGATTCCCGAATATATCTACAAACTATTATTATTATTAATAGACTGTATTGTTCATATGGATAAATCGGAACTTCGATTTAAATTTTGGTGCAATTCTCTTTGAATGTAACCGCATTATTCAGTTAGTTAGTTATTTGTAGAGATATGATGGCATTATCCATAGATATTTAACATTGATATAAAATATAATCAGTGGCTGGAACTTTTCGTTACAATTTATGAAGCCATCGATGTTTTAAAACAGTGATTTTGCAGGTGTTTACTGAAGACTGGAATAACTGTTTTACCAATTAGTCTGAAAGTATGCAAAAGTGTATGGATCTTGGTGGGACATATTTTGAAAAGCAATTAAGAACTGTAAGTCTATATATTTTTTGTCTTTATGGTTATATGCAAAACTAAAAAAACAACCCTCGAATCTATAAGAACCTGACTTCTTCTTCTTCTTCTTCTACTTCTTTCTTTTTCGACTAGGATTGCTCCTGTTTGGCTGCCTCTATTACGTTGCTGTGGTTGATGTCTGCCAGCTTTCTTTCCATCTTTTGGGTGATCTTTCTTTAGGTTTTTTGCTATATTGTTTATTGTCCCTGAAAATTTTCGGTAGTCTCTTCTGTTCCATTCTGTCCACGTGTTGATCCCATTGCTTTCGTCTGTAGTGATGCTTTGTATCCCACATTGTTCTCGTATGTTTTTATACCTTTGCCTGTTACTTAGTGAAACTCCTTTTATTGATCTTAGCACTTTTATTTTTTGTTTTGTCTCTGCTCTTGTATCGGTTGCATACGTCTTACCATTGTTTTGTATATCGTTACTTTACATATGTGGTCATATGCTTGTTCTTCCATAATGTTCCATAAAGACATCCGCTCACTTTTGCTGCTTTTTTGGCTTGTGCTATGAGTTCGTTAATTGTTTTTCTTACTTCCTACTTCTTACTTCAACCCTCTAGTAATTGAATGTCATAACCTGTTCTATTATTCTGTTGTCTAGTTTGCATCATTTTTGTTCTTTATGTATTTCGTTTTTTCAGATGTTATTATCATGTTGTCTTTAGATTAAAAGTATGGAGTTGCCTTTGAACATCATCCTCGTTGTCCGCCAAAAGAACTGCGTCATCCGCCGTAACATACGATTGTTATTTTCTGTGGTCCCATTCTGTAGCCTTTTTTCCTTTTGACTTTTCGTATAATTTGTTCCATGATGAGGTTAAACAGTAGAGGACTCTACTTCCTCCAAAGCCACCTCCGTGTCCTCCACTTCCTCCATAGCTACCTCCGTGGCCTCCTCCTCCATAGCCACTTTCGTGGCCTCCTCCTCCTCCAAAGCCACCTCCGTGATCATCTCCTCCATAACCCTCTCCGTGACCACCATCTCCTCCCTGTCTTATTTCTGATTTCATGATTATATGTTCTGTTTTTCCTTCTGGTGTTATAACTTTTGTTACGATGTTTTGATTAATTTCTTTTATCAGTTGGATTTTAATTTTTTTAGAAAATGTGATTTCACGTATTATACTGGTTTAAATCGCAAGATAACCTGTTAATTGCTCTTTTGTAAATAAAAATAAATTAGAGTTCCCTACTTCAGTCTGAATGCAGTCATTAACAAATCAAATATCATAAGTATTATCAAACTTATTCAACGTAGATTTCATTAAATCTAATTTACATTCTAAGTACACTTGAATCGGAGTTCGTGTGGCGTGATATTAATATTTGTAGCAGTTATATCCAGAATTTAGTGTATATTTACTTAGATAAAATGAGCGAGGAAACTTTCATGTGAAGGTACCTCCCAAAAACTTTTCGAACAACTTGTAATCGGTTATTGCATTTGACAGGATATGAACTTTTCTATTTATTCAACTTGACTCTACGTATTCCATCTCTTTTATTTTATAAGAAAAGTTCTTTTATCGAATAACACCACTTTATATATAAAATTTTTTGTTTAAATTGTTTTTAGGAGACACAAAAAATTCATTGTTAGTTATAGAATTGGGTTGGTGTTAAACCCTTTATTCGTAATGTGTAACTCACATGAGATTCTGAATATTTTGCGAAAAAATGTTTTTAAGTAAAGGGATAAATGGGCATAACCCGAATGCTGTCCTTTGAGATTAAATCTACAAAATTTACTTAATTAAAGCATTAATAAAAATATAAATATGTAGCTGTATTTCTAGATTATGCTAAATTTTGCTCGTAAAATATTAGTCAATTTAAGCAAGCATTTTACTTTAGCAGCGATCATGCTATAGTAGAAGTCAAATGTCCAATAGAACCTCACCCATTCGAGGCACCACCCACGAGAACTTTTTGGAACTTAAAAAAAGTAGATTGGGAAGGCCTTCGAGACTACTTTTCAACTTTTCCCTGGAATCGAGTCTGCTTTATTAACAAAGATCCATCGGCAGTTTGCAACAGTATAACTGAAATCATTCAGTGTGCCATGGAAGCTTACATTCCTCACTTTACCAAAAGCTTAAAAGCCAAACAGAAGCCATGGTTTAATAAAGATTGCGATGTAGCTCGGAATGCTAAGATCAAGTCCCACAAATTATTTATACAAAATCCATCAGAAGAAACAAAACAGGATGATATAAACGCCAGAAACAGATACAACACCACTATTTCCAATTCCAAAAGTCTCTTTGACGCTCGAATGAGAGAGAAAGTAATGTCAAACCCTAATGGAAGCCGGTCCTTTTGGACTCTCGCCAAACATATCAACAACAATTTCACAACTAGTTCATTCCCTCCACTCACATCAGATGACGGCTCAATAGTTACGTCCTCCACAGAAAAGGCAGAACTCTTTGCCAAAATATTCTCTTCGAACTCGACACTTAACCCACCGGACAACATAGAGCTACCTTCTATTCCACGGGCTCCCCACACAATGAAAAATATCATATTTAGGGTTAAGCGGGTGCAGAGAGTCCTTGCGACTCTAAATACCAACAAAGCAAGCGGGCTTGATGAAATACCTGCTTTACTCTTAAAATGTTGTGCTCCTGAACTAGCGCCAGTTTTTACTAAGCTATTTCAACTATCATATGATACTGGTATTTTTCCACAATCCTGGAAAACTGCTCGAGTACAACCAGTCCCCAAGAAAGGCTCTAAAACCCAGCCTTCTAACTACAGACCCATAGCTCTTCTATCTGTTATTAGCAAAACTATGGAGAAATACGTCAATCACGAGATCCTGAGCTACCTTGAGACACACAACCTTTTAAGTGACAGGCAATATGGTTTTCGCCAACAAAGGTCAACAGCCGATCTACTTGCATATGTAACTCATGTCTGGAGTGATGCCATCCACCGCTATGGGGAGACTCAAATAGTATCACTAGACATCTCAAAAGCATTTGATCAAGTGTGGCATGCAGCTCTTTTGAACAAACTGCCTTCATACGGATTCTCGCAAAACCTTTGCAGATGGATATCCAACTTTCTCTCCAACAGGCACATCCAGATGGGCATTCTTCCAACCTCTACAAGATCAACGCTGGAGTTCCCCAAGGATCGGCTCTAGCTCCTACTTTATTCTTACTACAAATTAATGATCTGCTGGAAGCCACTAATAACCCGATACATGGTTTTGCAGATGATAGCAACCTACACTGTAGCAAGGCGCACAGCCGTCCCATACCTCTAGATATTCTGGAAGAGGACAGAAGATCCACAACGGCTTCTCTCAATCAAGATTTGAGAATTGTAGACGAGTGGGGAAGAAAGAATCTTGTTAATTTCAACGCTTCCAAGACAAAGACATGTTGCCTATCCAACAAGAGGCAAACATGCGGCCCATCCATTACAATCAACGATCAGACACTGGTAGCGGGCGACTCCATTACTCTGGTTGGTATAACGATCTCCCAGGACTTACTCTGGAACGAACATATTGCATCCATAGCAACTGCAGCAGGAAAAAAATTAGGCTTTCTGTTTAGAGCACGGAAATATTTTTCTCCATCCAACTTGGCTACGCTTTACAAAGCCCAAATACGGCCTAATCTTGAATACTGCTCACATGTATGAGGTTCGGCGGCTCCGTCAAGGTTTGGAGTTCTTGATGCAATACAGAGAAGGGCAGTTCGACTAATAGACGACACCAGTATCACCAAAAACCTAGCCCCATTATCCCACCGAAGAGCAGTGGCTGATCTTTCCTTGTTTTACCGATACATAAACGGATTTTGCTCAGAAGAACTCCGCTCTATAATGCCTCCACTTGCCAGACCAGCAAGAGCAACGCGACGTGCCAACTCCATGCACCCTTATACTGTTCAGTGCCCGACATCGAGAACGGATCGATTCGATCGTTCCTTCATCCCCAGGGTCTCCAGATTATGGAACTCCTTACCTTCCCATGTCTTCCCCACTCGTCCTAACTTGCAGGCCTTTAAATCTCAAATTAATAAATTACCTCTTCTGTCCCAATAGATGTTCTCGGTACATCTGTATTTAGGTCTATACCTACGAGGACATCCTTAACAAAAAAAAAAAAAAGATGCGAAACGAGAAGAAACCTGATTATTTTCATCTGGGGGCACAACACAACCAGTTTTTCGTTTTGTTTTTATTTTTTTTATCTGTATTTTTAACTTGTCTGTTTTCATAATTATCACTGAATATTGTAACTACTCTTATAACTCGAGTTATTTATAAAGCAAAAGGTGAATTTTAATTTTTTATTTCTCTAAATTCATTGATAGTTCTCTTTTAGCTTAAACAGGGTACACATAGATAACAATAAAAATAGCTTAGCTGTTACCCTAAGGCCGATCGCATACTTACAAGGCATATGTTTGCAACATGTCTGCAACATGTCGCTTCAACACAGTTGAGCACCAATGTAGGAAACAAAACTCCGTAGTTCGCACATCAGTCTACATTATGTCGTCTGATGATGATGTGGCAATATTATCGGTTCTAATATTGCGAAGACGAAAGAAGAAAAATACTCGAAAATATTGGGTTCATCCATATAGTAAAGCTAATCTTCATCGCAGTATATTTATTTTCAACGATTTGGACAAATTTTACATTAAATGTTGGGTTATCTTCCATTATTGAACCATATACGTGCATTCGGAAGCAGCTGTAGCACACAAATGACGCTTGAAATTGGAGCAAGCAGTGTCGTATAAAAGTTGTTTTCGACAAGTCTCATCCTGTCCGCGGCGTTTCTGTTTGGTTTACGACTCGCCATAAGAACCGCTGTGTTGGCAATGAAACGACATGTCGGCGACATGTCGCAGACATGTTGCGCACACATGTCTTGTAAGTATGCGATCGGCCTAAGTGTGTAGAAAGCTAATTTTGGATAGTCACTTAATGTTATAAAAGTATTATCTCTATTTATAGCACTATAAGTATGATTCCAATTTTTTTGTTCGCTTATTGTCCTGTTTTTTATTCTACTAATGAATAAATATTGTTATATTTTTAATAGAAAATTTTCTTTCTTTACTGGAGTGTGTTGCTCTGGTCAATAATATCTGTTAAGCTTGTAATTAAAAAAAAAGTAAATTTCAATATACAATATAGTGATACACATGTAATAAACGATATCGTTTATATACAAAGAGTAAACTCAACACGTTTTACTGTATTTATTTGCATACATTATCCGACAGAGAAACTATTGTGGGGAACTGAGCAATTTGGGCATGTATTCCTCGCCACGTAAATGCTAAAACCTCCTGAAATAATTTCAAATGCGATATTGAATTGCAGTGAAATAGTTTTTATACAGAAAATAAATTAAATTATTCTACAAAATTAGGCTAATACACCTGCTGTTTTAGGGTTAATTTTAATATTGGGTACGTACGAGGACTGTTGCAAAGTAAACAGGATAATGATGGAAACAACAGTAAAAGTAAAAGACAAGAATAGAAACGAAGATTTATGGGACAGGATCAGAGAGAGAGGATCGGAAGTTTAAAAATGTTCTGGTCATGTGAAAAGAACTCGCAAGTTAACCAAATAAAGGCCAATAACAAATAAACGAATAAGAGGAAGACCCGATGGCAACAAAAACGATTAAAAAGAAGACAACATAATCTGTGTTCTGACGGTAATGAAATAGAAAAGCAGAAACGCTGTCTTTAACAAAAAAACATTTTCTGCAACAATAACTCAACGAAGAATGACGCCTTTAATCACAGGAGTAACAGTAAAAGGGTTACAGATATCGTTAAGAGAGTTTGGAAATGGGTAAAAAGTGGACTCGCAACTTAACCTAATGAAGGCAAAACAACAAATAAACGAGTTAGAGGAAAACCACCTGAACTATTGCAAAAACACGTATTTAAAGACGACAACATACAAATTAATCTGAAGTGGAAAGTCTTTGATCAGTATGCTTAGTCTTTAACAAAGAACAACGTCTAAATTCTAAGAGGAATATAAAAAAGAATCAATATGACAGATAATGTGGAGAGAGTTTGGAAATGAGCTGCCCACGTGGTAAGAGTGAAGGTCTCGCTGTAGGACTTATATGTCCTTTTCAGGGAATGGATGGGAGTGTTTGGATGGTGTTATTCATCCATGGTGCTTAAACGTACCTAAACAGTCTTCTTTCTTTGGTGTAAGTAGTATAACCCACGTGGTGCAATGTGGGGTTGGGAGATTGACGCTGCAGCGTGTCTCCTCCGTCGTGGAGCACTTCCATTTGGCAAGGACAAAGTGAACCACAGAAACCTTCGCCAAAGGCCTAATTTTTTTTGTATCCAGTGGTGGGGTGGTGGGCACCATTAGCGGTAAGAAAGGGAGGGTTTCGTCCAGCACCCGGTCTTCAGGAAAGTCCATGTCTACGGATTGAAGGAGTCTCAGCAGGTTAGGAAGAGGGATCTTCTTTTTCGGGACTCTGTGTCTTCTTTGGAGTCCTGATAATTTGCGAAATACGACAAAAAAATTGGATAAATACTGCGCAAAACAGTGCATTTTAAAAACAAACAGAGGAGGTCTATGTCCTGCAGTAAGAAAGAGTGATGATAATGATGATGAAAGTGAAGTTGAAGTTGAAAATAGACAGTTGGGCAGAGGTAAGCTACTATAGAATTTATCATTTTTTTGAACTTTTTTTCGTTTTTTAACAGTTTTTTAAAATGACAGTGTATAAGGATAACAAAAGCCATATTTGTGCATAGATAGCACGAACGAGATTTATAAAGTTTTCTTACACTTTTCATTTTTTTATTTTGTAAAGTTATTTAGTTTTTTTTTTAAATAACAGTAGAAAAATCGCAAAAGAAATAAGGTTAAACGGGCACCATATGAGAAACTTCAAAAAGCTATTTCAAAAATTAATTTAGCTCGATTGAAAAAGGGTTGAAAAAAACTTTGAAGCGCTAATCAGGTGTATAAGTATTCTAATTTATTTTGTATCGACTTGAAAGCAGCAACATCAGCCTAGAGTCGAAGCACGAATAAAGGAGTAAACAAGAAGTTAGGAGTTTGCGCAATCGGAAATAATCACGTTTGATAAACTCCACGGAATGTAGTACGGTGTACTTCGCCGAAATTGCATTTTATCTTCAAATAATCTCCTTTTGAAAATGGATTTTTCGGTTTACCAACGCGCCTTTTCGTAGTATTCAAAACTTTGAGTAGTCTGCTTGGGTTTAGAAGTTTATAGAATTTATTCGATATGATTTTTTGAACGGTTGACAGAGTGCGATATGGTTTAAAATTTTTGAAAATTATACTTACAATGTGCGGGTTTTGAATAAGTTTATTTTAGTATGTAAAAAGTGTTTGTGAATATTTTTCTAAACATGATTTTATTTCTTTTGGTTATTTGTAATATTTTATATTGTAAAGGGTAAGTAAGTTTTATTATTTTTAAAATCAGCACAAATAATTAGTTTTTGAAAGTTTTATTTTCTTGTAAAAATGTTATCTGCTGTCTAATTTGGTTACAATAGTAATTTACGTAACAAATCCGGAAAATACTTTTTTTTCGGACGAGGTGGCAGAATTCCAGGACGAGACGTAGGCGAGGCCTGAAAGTCTACGAGTCCAAAAAAAAACTGTTTTCGGAAGTGTTGCGTACACTTTTTTTTCAGCAACTGTGTAGAATAACTAATTAATGAGATACATTTTTTTATTATATTTCTTTATAGAATAAAATTTCTGTCCAGACTTTTCTCTTTCCAGTTTCTTATTCTCAATGTATCCAAATCATTTAACACCTCTTTCTTCCATCTGTCTTTGGGTCTACCTCTCCTTTTTTTCCTCCAATACTACTCTTTAATATGAACTTTGGTATCCTTTCTTGTGTCATTCTTTAAATATGTTCCATCCACCTAATTCTTTGCGCTCTTACTATCACTGTTATACTGAGTTCATTATACAAATCTCCTAACTCCTGATTTTTCTTCTCTCCCATTCTCCGTTTATTTGCTTTTCCCCAAATATTTTTCTTAACACCTTCCTTTCCCATACCTGTAAGGCTTTTCGTGTGATGGTTGCCTATTTCTTTCTGTCCAGGTTCTCCTCTTTCCAGTTTCTTATTTCCAATACATCCAAATCATTTAACACCTCTTTCTTTCATCTGTCTCTGGGTCTACCTCTCCTTTTTTCCTCCAATACTACTCTTTAATATGAACTTTGGTATCCTTTTTTGTGTCATTCTTTGAATATGTTCCATCTACATAATTCTTTGCGCTTTTACTACCACTGTTATACTGAGTTCATTATACAAATCTCCTAACTCCTGATTTTTCTTCTCTCCCATTCTCCGTTTATTTGCTTTCCCCCAAATATTTTTCTTAACACCTTCCTTTTCCATACCTGTAAGGCTTTTGGTGTGATGGTTGTCCATTTCTTTCTGCCCAGACTTTCCTTTTTTCAGTTTCTTATTCCCAATGCATCGAAATCATTTAACATCTCTTTCTTCCATCTCTCTTTAGGTCTACCTCTCCTCTTTTACCTCCAATACTTGTCTTTAATATGATCTTCGGTATCCTTTCTTGTGTCATTTTTTGAATATGTCCCATCCACCTAATTCTTTACGCCCTTACTACCGCTGTTATACTGGACTCATTATACAAATCTCCTAACTTCTGATTTGTTCTTATCTCCCATTCTCCGTTTACTTGCTTTCTCCCAAATATTTTTCTAAACACCGTCCTTTCCTATACCTAGAACTGTTCAATATCTGCCTTTCTAAGTATCCATGTTTCACAGGTGTACGTAACTATTGGCTTTATTATAGTTTTATAAAGATGTCATTTTCAGCTTCCTTGATACAAGTTTGGATTTTAACAGATGATTCATGCTGTGAACACATTTTTTCCTACTGTTATTTCTTCTTTAACATTTGGCACTCTTGAAAAAATCGTTCCCAAATAAGAGAATTTCTCAACTTCTTCTAATTTGTAGATCTTCCCATTTCTTGTTGTTATATTTAGTATATTGCCTTTCGAGAAATTTTTATCTGTCCATATTTAGTTTCCTTTGCAACTCTTTCTTGCTTCTACTTAAAAAGACAATATCGTCAGCAAACACCATACATTGATGTTTTCTATTAAAGAGTATACCATTCCTATTCACATTTGACTCTCTAATTATTGAACAAAGTTAAAAAGTACTGATGATAATGGATCCTTAATCTTAACACCCTTACTACAATAAATTTTTCAGATTTTTCTCTGTTCACTTTGGCTCTATTTTCCGTTTTATTTAGTGTTATTTTCACCAGTCTTATAAGTTTATCTTTTATCCCAAGGTACTTCAGTGCTTTATATAATTTTGATTTTCTAATTGTATAGTAGGCTTTTTTTAAATCTATGAAAAGTATGTGTGTTTCCTTTTGATGTTGATGACTTTCGGCTTGAATCTCTCTTAGGGTAAAAATTTGATCGACGACTCCCCTTCTCCTCTCCATTCCAGTCCATTTTTTTTTTTCGTTAGCTTCTTTTTATACATTTCTGCAGAACCTTGTATCCTAGATTGAGTAGAGCGATGCCTCTGTAGTTTTTGCATCTTGTCTTATCTTCTTTTTTGTGTACTGGGCTTACTAAAGCTTCATTCCTTCTTATTAAATCCTGTTGATCTGTTAATTACTAACGTTGCGCTGTAGCATTTCTCATGGTGTGTACCACCATCTCTTTGGGGGTCTCCCCAGCGGTCGTTTCCCTGCTGGTCTTCCAACTAATGCTATTTTCAGTAACCTGTTTTCATCCATTCTTTTTTCGTGGTTGTTCTTAGTATGTTCATTTCAGCAATTCTCAACATACTTTTGATCTTATTCGTGTACTCGCGAGCTTTTATTCCGTATGTCATGATTGGCCTCACACACATAGTTAAAATATGTGTCTTTTAGAAAAGCTTAAAAGACCACACAAGTTCACATCTATAAGCGTACGGTCTTTTACTACATAGCACATCAGATAATTAGATTGTTTATTTTAAAAAGTGACATGCATTTAAAAATAAAATATTTTATAATCTATTAACAATATTTAAACATTTTATAGGTCTGATAATAACAACATACATTCTGATCGATTAGCAAATGTGACGCAGACCATATCAAAACTTTTAGAAGGGTACGATATTAGACTTAGACCAAATTTTGGAGGTAAGTTGTTCTAATATACCAATTAACATTAAAATAACCAGAATTCATAATAATTAAAGTATTAATTCGACTATTGCTTGATTGCTTATCCTCTTAACTTCAATCCTATAAGCAACAATTTTTTTTACCAAAATTTCTGTAGGTACTTTTCAAATGGTTGCAACTGCATCAATTTCTATCTTATCAAAGTGTTTTTTATATTATTTTGTAGGTAATTACCTGCAGTTTTTACTGCAAAATAAAAAAATCTTGATACGATATTAATTGATAGAGTTACAAGCATTTTTCAAGAACTGAAATTTCGGTAAACAATTTTTTTGCGTGTCTAAGGAAGTTTTTGAACTTATGAGAAAGAACCTGAAATAGAAGTCTTGCTTCTCATACGACATAAATTTATACAGAAAAGTGCTTTACGTGCTTTTTAGTGCTAGCAAGCAAAATCGCAAAATATATCTGTCACTGCATTTATGAAAGATAAACACAGTCGAAATAGTTATATTTGAACTTTACTACAAAATATGTGATTCAACCATTTTTTTAGTATATGAAAAATGATATATATTAACTGTACTCTTATCAAATTCTCATACTTCCCAGCGAAATATCTACTAAATAATAAGAAAATATAACTCTAAATTTACAAATTACAACTGTAGACTTATCTAATTTTGCTTACATCAGTTTAATGTGTTTTGGTAAACCAACACTTAATCGAATTTTCAATTTAAAAATTAAATTAAACCCAAAGCGAGAACCAGATAGGCTGACATGTCACTTTCATGTTTCTCTGTACTTTATCAAGGAGTGTGTTTAACATCCTCCCGTTTTACTTAAATATCTTCGAGTTTATCTGACATCTCATTTTTCTAATCGGAATAGCTCAATATATAAACAGAAGGGTAAATTGTTTTTATTTAATTTTAGAAACCAAATGTCGAATTGGAGAAGAATTAGTTATAAATTATAAATGACACTTATCATCCTATACAAACTTTATTTTTATACCCATTGGATCGTTTTAGTATTAGAATCCACCAGACTATATTCGATGAGATTTATTTTAATGTTATCGCCGTAATTATAACTTGTTTCGATAGTGGTTTTGACTGATAACCGAACTTTCTTGTTCTCTTTGAAAGATTCTGCATCCATTTTCCTATCTAATTTCTTCGTGGTACCTACCTCCTCTACAATACAAGGTTAATCCACATTTGTGAGGAGACCCACGTAGGAACTTATATTTTTTTTTGGAGGCGAGATCGAGACGTCCTTTAGAAGTGAATTTATCTGGATTCATTTCAAGTGTTTGAAATTTATTGCAAATTAAACTCAATGGTTAAAAATTTTACGTGTTCAAGAATGTAAATATATTGAAATAATTGAAATTATATCAAAACTAAAAACAATGTGAACTTTAAGCACATTTACTCGTGTTTAACCCATAAAAGAATTTCTTAAGTGACATAATGAGGATATTCAGTGAAGGTCAGGCATCAAAAAATGAAAATCGATCACTCATTTAGGTCAAGAGATGTAAGAAGCTGAATAGATAATTTCAAAAAGCCTATGACATATTTTTATGGTTTATTTTGTTTGTCACCTTTAATAATTAAAAAATTCTAACAAACAATAGTTTTACAATAATCAAAATGTTTAACTATCTAGCATATACTAATTAGGGGCAATCTTCAATACTCTAAACACAAGCCGAGTAACTTTTTTGAAATAAAAAAATTGTATTCAATTGGTTTTTCAGGTGAACCATTACTGGTAGGAATGGATTTAACAATAGCCAGTTTTGATGCTATCTCTGAAGTCAATATGGTGAACAATAACTGTTATAAATAATTTTATACTTTATTAATTCTTATATTTCCAGGATTATACTATCACATTGTATTTAAATCAATATTGGAAAGATGAAAGATTGGCTTTTGGTAGTGAAGATGAAATTCTTACACTTTCTGGAGATTTTGCTGAAAAAATTTGGGTGCCAGACACATTTTTTGCCAACGATAAAAACAGGTAAATAATGTTATTAACCCGGTCAAATTAGAGCAGAAAATAGCTCTAAAGTAGTGTACTTAGCGCATTTTTTTAACGTGGTTGCGTCAGTAGGCCTATTCCAAAGGTTTGTTGTGATTTTGTCTCCATTTCTTTTTCTTGTTGATCTTCTTCTGCTTTTCCTTGTTCTTTTTCTCCTTTTTCTTCTTCTTTTCCTCCTTCTTCTTCTTCTGTTTCTACTTCTACTGCTTCTTGATCTTGTTCTTCATCATCCCGGGCGAAAGTAAATTGCGTTAATAGCGATGTATCGCATGTCTGTTCGTCAATATCTTTTTCTGGTTGATATTCTGCTGGTCCTTCTTCTCCTTCATCTTCTTCTCCTTTTTCTTATTCTCCTTCTTCTTCTTCTTCTTCTTCTATTTTCTTCTTCTGCTTCTTCTTCCACTACTTCTTCTTCTTCTCCTCCTTTTTCTTGTTCTTATTCTTGATTTTGTTCATCAACCTGGGAGAAAGTAAATTGCGTTAATAGCGATGTATTAGATTAGATATTTTTAGGGTTGGCTGTAAGCGTATATCACTGCGACCTTTGCAGATCTATTGTGAACACCCATTATCTGTGGAATAGGATTAGAGCACCTTGTCCAGCTCTGCCCTCTTAATGAGACTTAATAGCCTGGACAGTGGCCACTCCGCATAACTTGGAGCAGCCAGTTTCTCCTCTCCCAGTACTAGATACCGCGCCCTTGCAAGGCCTTCACATTGGCATAGGACATGAAATGCAGTTTCCTCTTCCTCTTGGCAGTATCGACAAATGTCTTCATCTGCCAAGTTTAGCTGACTCATGTGTTTTCTGAGCCTACAATGTCCTGTCAAGAGACTGACAATCATTCTGACATCATTTCGCCTTTGTGATAGCAGCTCTGCAGTAAACTTCGCCGAGTATCCCTTTATGAAGAGTTTGGCTTGTCGCTTGCCCGGTGATGTTTCCCACCACTCCTGGGCGATGTATCACATGTCTGTTCATCAATATCTTTTTCTTGTTGATCTTCTTCTGCTTTTCCTTCTTCTTCTTCTTTGCCTTCTTCTTCTTCTTTTCCTTTTCCTTTATCTCCTTCTTTGTCGTATTCTTCTTCTGCTTCTTCTTTTACTGCTTCTTCTCTTCCTTCTTCTTGATCTTGTTCCTCATCATCCTGGGCGAAAGTAAATTGCGTCAATAGCGATTCAACATTAGAACACGACCAGCCTTGACAAGTTGTGCATGCTAGAGAATAAAACAGTCCAACTTTTTTGCAATAGTATTGCATTCCTTCTTACAGTTGCAAAAATTTGTATTCAGTAGTTTTTCCGGAGCAGGTGAGAGCAAAGTCTGAATTGGTTCTAATGTATTAACTACCAGCTTCCAACCCCATTTCTTCTTCTCCTTTTTCTTCTTCTTCTTTTTCTTCTTCTCCTTCTTCTTTTTCTACTTCTTCATCTACTGCTTCTTCTTTTTCTTCTCTTTCTTCTTGATCTTGTTCTTCATCATCCCGGGCAAAAATAAATTGCGTCAATTGTGATTCAACATTAGAACACGACCGGCCTTGACAATTTGTGCAAGCTATAGAACAAAACAGTCCAACTTTTTTGCAATAACATTTAGGATTGCATCCCTTTTTCTTACAGTTGCAAAAAATTGTATTCAGTAGTTTTTCTGGGGCAGGTGAGAGCAAAGTCTGAATTGGTTCTAGTGTATTATCGACCAGCTTTCAACCCCATTTCTTCTACTCCTTTTTCTTCTTCTCCTTCTTTCTCTTCTTCTGCTTTTTAATCTACTGATTCTTCTTTTTCTTCTCCTTCTTCTTGATCTTGTTCTTCATCATCCCGGGCAAAAATAAATTGCTTTTTTGCAATAGGATTGCATCCCTTCTTACAGTTGCAAAAAATTGTATTCAGTAGTTTTTCTGGAGCAGGTGCGAGCAAAGTCTGAATTGGTTCTAATGTATCATTGACCAGCTTCCAACCCCATTTTTTAACCTTTGACCTCGAGTAAATTATTTTGCACATACCGTACTGTCTAGATTGACCGGGCTATATGTAAATAAATATCCTTATTTCAGGAACAATTTTAAAACTAAGACATATCTGCATAAATATCATTGTTATTCAAAAATATTGCAGTATCGTGTTTATCCTTTAAAACAACCGTTAAATCCCTCTAAAATTGTCTTTATTATGACCTTTGTTCCAGTTTCCTTCACGACGTGACTGAAAGAAACAAGTTGGTAAGGTTAAACGGTGACGGATTTATAGTTTATGGAATGAGGTTTACAACAACATTGGCTTGTATGATGGATCTGCATTATTATCCTCTCGACTCGCAAAATTGCACAGTGGAAATCGAAAGCTGTAAGTTTTATTACTTTAGAAGCTGTAGCATCGCGATACATATTTTCTATTTTTGAAGTTTTAGTTCTTTTGACGTTATAGGAAAAAATGTTTGGGGTAAATCTTATGATATTAAGCGAGCAACTGCTTGCATGTATGGACAAGGTTCTCGAAAACGGCTCTAACAATTTTGTTGAAATTTGAAATATACACGGAGACAAAAAATGAATCTAGAGTCTGGGAAAAATCGTTTTTTCCATTTTTTTACCGAAATTTTGCTTCGTAGAAATAAAGTTTCTTCCAATTTTTTTTTATATCAATCATTGAACCTTTTGTCCTTTAGCACTTTCCTGAAAGTTAACCAAAACTGCATATACAAGCTGACTCGGCGAACTTCCTAGCGCCCAAGATTGATGTCTTTTTCAAATTTTTGTTTTTTTAACTTCTTACGATTTTGTCTCGTTTCATTTTTTGTTGTCCTTTTCATCATATTGTTACGAGTCAGTCCTGATCTATCGATAAGACACCAGGTGTGCGAAAGTGAATTCTCAGAAGCTTCGAAAACTCGAGTAGGTACGCTGCGGAAGATTCGAATAATTCGAGTAGCTCTGGAATGTTCGATTCTAGAAATGTAACGTTAGCGACGTTCTAGAAAGAAGTATAACTTCAAAAAATGTATAAAATTTTGTAAAGCAGCTTCATTTTAATGATTTCCAACTAATCATACATTTCAGATGGTTATACTGTAGTTGATGTAGTAATGTACTGGAAATCAACACCCGTCCGAGGAGTAGAAGAAGCGGAATTACCTCAATTTACTATAATGGGATGGGAAACTAATGATAGAAAAGAACGACTAGCAACTGGTACTTATCAACGATTATCATTATCTTTCAAACTTCAAAGAAATATCGGATATTTTATTTTTCAAACGTATTTACCAAGTATTCTTATCGTGATGTTATCATGGGTCTCGTTTTGGATTAACCATGAAGCTACCAGCGCTAGAGTTGCTCTAGGTAAGTAAATTTATTTTGTATAACGTCAACCCCTTTTTTTGCTTATCCACTTCCCGACAGTAAGCATATTCTGGACACTGACGTCAGCTATGTGGAAATTGGAGCCATATATCTGTATGCATTGCACCACGTGGGTTACACTTCCACATACACCAAAGAAAAATGACTTTTTAGGCACATTCAAGCACCATGGACGGACGAATTGTAAAGTTAGAGGATCCAACTCCACAGGAAATGCAAATGGGAAAGTTTGTGAGAGCGGGCCGAAGACAGACAGATACTAACTCTTTCCCAACATTCCATCCATCCCCTGAAAGGGACGTAAGTCCTACAACAGGGTCTTCACACATACCACATTCCTAAACATAATCATACTTTTCTTCCTAATAAACTCTTGAGACTAAGACTAAGACTGTATGGCAGAAGATTCCTGATTAGAACAGACCGTGTCAGTTTAAAGTGGCATCTTAGCTTTAGGAACCTAAAAGGATAGGTGGCAAGATGGCTTAAAAAACTGCAGGAATATTCTATTAAAATCGAGCACAGACCTGGAACAAGACACTGTAGTGCTAATGCACTTTCCAGAAGGCCATGTCGACCTGATTGCTCCCAGAAAATGGAAGCTCTATGACGGAGGAGCAACAAGAAAACGATCCCGTTCTGAAAAAGATTAGAGAATGGAAAAGAATAGACCGTTGTCCGTTGTGAAGAGAGATATCCTCATCCTCTCCTGCTTTAAAAGCATATTGGGCCCAATGGAACTCTTTAACGATGGGCTCCTTAAAAGATTTGTGGAAAATTCAAAGGGCACAGGAACAAGGAATGACGTGCCCATGACGTGCCTTTAACTAAAGGTCCTTTCCTTATTCGGTTATACAGTTACAATCTTGTGTTCTATTTTGTTTTCATTAAAAGATTTGTTAAATTTAACATTAGAAAGTTTTTGGTAATATACCTAATCAATAATCAATTATTACTCTATTTAAAATTAAATTTATAATGAGACAACGGTTGGTATATCCAATTAAATTCGTACTTTATTCATTAATAGTTACGACTATCTTCAATTAAATTATAAACTCTAGTTGCAGTTATTATTGTATAAAACTTTGCTGATTAACAAATTATATTGGTAAACTTAAATTCATCAACATTACAAATCATAAATTGCATCTTAGAAACTATTTTAATATTTAATTGATTTTCCAGTAATATTAAGGAAAATATGAAAAAATTCTGAAAATACTTTTGTCTATATACATAAAAGGAGATGTTCCCACTGACTGAGTTATAGACGCACGCACAGCCATAACCGCTGATGGAAGATACGTCAAACTAAGTTGTTAAACACTTCTTGGTTTTGCTTTTTTAACATAAACAGCTACTTTGTGGACTAGTGTTTGACAGTTTTATGACAAGTGGTTGATATTTGTCAATGTCAAAAAGGGTATAATGTAAAGAGATGTTTTTTTTACAGGTATCACAACTGTCCTTACAATGACAACTATTAGTACTGGCGTCCGTAGTTCACTACCTAGAATAAGTTATGTTAAAGCAATAGATATATATTTAGTAATGTGCTTCGTATTTGTATTCGCTGCTCTTCTAGAATACGCCGCAGTTAACTATACCTACTGGGGCGCAAGAGCAAAAAAGAAGAGCAAGAAACATAAAGATAATGGTGAAGAAATCAAAATCGGTAAGTGTAAAGACAATTTTAAAGGATTTTCTTTTAGTTTCTATCTATCCATCTACACATCCACTTGAGGTTGGCGGATCTGAGAGGTCGTTGACAGTTGAGTGACAAGTTGTCTGTGGACAAACTAGATTTTCGACTGTCAAATGTCAGTCGTCCAACCTCAACTGTTGACTGTCAAAACTAAAATAACTGTCACATGTCAACTGTAAAATGGGTTGCAAGTAAATCATTGTATCAAACAATACATTTGAAGAGCGGATCATGTTTACCTAATTGCTTTATCTACACATTTACTTGATGTTTAGTATTTGATTATACCTTTGACGATGTTTGACTGCTATTCAACAGAATATGACTGGTGATTGACCACGAACTGACAGATCATTGACAGAACTGACAGGTCATTGACAGATCTGACAGGACATTGACAGATCCGACAGGTCATAGACAAATCTCACAGTTTGTTGACAGATCTGACATATATCGTTGCCTAATCTAATAGACCTTGCTTTGCGTAAAAATAGCTTCCCAGCTGTGTTTAAAAAATTTGTAACTAGCTTTTTTTGACATTGACAGCTAATCTAGTTAAATGTTGTTTGACAATTGTATGATATATTTACATGCGTCGCCTCGAAAAGAATTATTTAATGCGTTTAAAACAATAAAAAGTTTTGATGCAATAAAATAGAATGATTATGCTCAAAGTTTAAAATAAATAGCACATAGGTATGTTGTGCTTGTGTAAAAATTTTCACGGTTTGTTGATAACGAGGCGAAGTTAACATGTTTGTTTTAGACTCCGGAAATTCCTGCTTTTGTCCCAGAATTCCTAGTTACACGAGAAAGTTAATAATCTTTTTGATGTTGCAATTCTTCCAAGCTATCTTGTCGAAATTGCGTTTTCAATTAGATTAGGTCCTAAATTTTTTATTAATTTATTAAATTTGATAATTCTGGAGTTTCAATGTTAAAGAAATTTTATATATTACAGATCAACACTAATCCCTATAAATACACTTAATTTTCTGAAGTTTTGTTTTTGGTTGAATAAAAAACTAAGCCATTTTAAGATTCCTGTGAATCCCAGAGTAGCAAAAAGCGATTCGCGTCATTTGGTGTCGAAAAACATACTTTGAAAAGCAATAAAGTTTTTAAGACAACCCTCGTATATATAAAATAGTTACTACTTTTAAAATTTTAGGGACCAAAATGGCAAGTGCCAAATCAAGTACGGGGAATCAAGATATTATAGAGCTCAAAGATGTTAAAATGAGTCCAATCGCTTCTATTAGAAATAGATATACCTCCGGTTACGCGTACGATGTAGATCCTTCAAAATTTCCTCCAAGTTTTCGTATTCTAAGGACGCAAAGTCCTTACAATTATAGATCTCCAGCTGGACCTAGATATAGAGGAAATAAAGGTAAAGTTTAAATAGCAGATTGTACAAGTGGTATTAAGGAATTATTCGTTCCAAGTATGTGCAGACTGACCTTTCTTATCTTAATGATTGTTTAACTATTGCATTGTATTATATTACCTGGTTTTGATCTGTACAGGTTTGGCTCAGTAAAAAAATTGAAAAGAACAGTCGATACTTGGAACGAATAATAATTTTTGTTGATCCTATGTTTATGGAAGCCTGATTTTATGTATAGCAATAGAGAAAAAATGCTTCTTTAAACATTTTTTGTTTGCAGGTAATCCAGTACATAAACCAAAAATGTTTCAAGCTCTTAGAAAAGGTGCGTTAGTTCTTAAATCGTCGTTACCGAAAATTAAGGATGTTAACGTTATAGATAAGTATTCCAGGATAGTATTTCCTGTCACGTTTTTATTGTTTAATGTTGGATATTGGTTGTTTTACTTTTTAGAATAAATTTTTATGTTAAGGTGTACAAAACTTACCTAATTGTATACAAAATTGTTCACTGTTACCAAGGAAATGATACATTCACGAAGTAATTTCTTATATTTATTGCATTCTGATTAGTTTTCGAAATTTTACATTAATAATATGTAAAATTTCTTATCCTTCGTTACCAAACAGACTTAAATGTAATACTTTTTATTTGAAAATATCAAATTTAAAAATTGTTTATTTTAAGCCCGTTTTACATTTAATGCGAACATCGCGCAATAAGAAAACTGCGCGCTGCGAACGTAAATGAACAAAATTAGTTTAAAAAAAGCTTTTCTCTTTAAGTTCGTGTCATGTAAAGCAAATAGAAAGGGTATTGTGTAGATTTTAAAAAATATGTTTAAGTGAAATTTGTTGTTCAAAAACTGTGAAATCAGATATAAATGTATAGGATTTATGTGTATATATTATAGATTAATAAAATTTATTGTTTTTTTTAACTGTTTCTTTTTATAATCTAAAAATTAAACCGTGAACTAGATCAAATAGTACTTAACCCAAGCTTTAGGGTTACATCTAGTACACAGACAGGTCTAAGAGTGAAGAAGGAGCAAGAATTTATAGTAGTAACGGGAAAGTAAAAATTTCTGTCTCTCTTGGAACATACCTACAGATCTGTGATTCAAGCAAAAGTAGGTGTATGCAATCTTGCAATGCAAAAAAAACAATTTGAGTGCTTATAAATCTAAGCAGATCACTACATGTACAGATAATCTAAGGCTTCTGGTCTCCATTATCTTATACAGTATAATAGAACTCGATATCCTGGCAGAACCTAAAAGTGTCAAACTAGTTTGGTTACAGGACATCGAAGAATATTTGCAAGAAAAGGATGAGCCAAAATATTCTAGCCAGCTTTCGGGGTACCAAAAAGTACGCTGTAGACAACTAAACCAACACGGGGGACACATATCTGGCCAAGAACACAGTAGAATAGAATATATATTGAAAAGATGTGTTTTAGAAGAGCTGGTTAGCAGGAATCTACTACGAGTCATTACAGGATTCATTTCAGGCCATGTACTGATCAAGAACACCTGCTAACCATGGTTTACTTTGATAGTGACCCAAGCTGTAGATTGTGCATTAGGGAACAGTTCTACACATACTGTACCATTGCGAAGCACTGGATGGCATGAGACAGGCAATTTTTGGAGAGTTAAAAGTCTTAGGCTTACCAAACGTTATCCTGATATACCTTATCTCTACATACACTCACAACCCTAACAATCAATCTTACTAACTCCTAAGCAAGCTAACCCATCTAACTTTGGGTAGAGCTAGTTTAATTAAGATCAAGATCAAGGATCAGTTGGTGAATAGGAATGTAGTATTGGTGTCTTCTTCGGCGTAAGGCCTCCCATTTGGCAAGGACGAAAGGAACCACAGATTTTAATTAGGGATTCTTATAAGTACAAAGATTGATTTCCTTTTTTTACGATCCAATAAGAAATTATTATTAGCTCATTTCAATATATTTTTATTTTTATTTAAAAAGATTATCTAGCGTTCCAAACAAGATAGGTACCTACTTGAATTTTTTTGTTTATCTCTACTCTTATAGATACTAAAAATATATTATGATGAATCCTTTTAAATACTGTTGTACAAATTTGTTATATAGCTACATTAAAAAATGTATTCGCTAGTACTAATTTTAGTACTTTTATCCGAATCTCTTGCTCAAAGAGATTTACCAACAAATTATGAGTACTATACATCTTCGGGAGTAACATCAGGATTAACTACGAACCATACCAATTTTTTACTCAATGAAATCCCAATTTGGATCTATAGTGGGTCTTTTCATTACTTTCGGAATCCCAGAGCATATTGGAAAACCAGATTAACACAAATTCGGTAAGAAACTGAGTTAATTTTATACATTTCTAAATATAAAATAAGTTTTTTGTTTAATTGTACAGAGCAGCAGGACTCAATACAGTAGAAACATACATCCCTTGGAACTTTCATGAATACCAATCTGGCATCTATGATTTCGGAGGAGGTGGATCTCATATGGAGGACTTTCTGTATATAGAAGAATTTCTAAAATTAGCACAAGAAGAAGATTTGTTCGTCATTTTAAGATCAGGTCCTTATATATGCTCGGAATTTAACTTTGGGGGATTCCCTTCATGGTTACTGCGAGAAACTAATATGGGATTTAGAACAGATGAAAGCACGTACATTAAATATGTCACCAGGTAATTTATTACACTGATTTAATTAGATTTTGGTGTTACTTTTAGTCTAAAAGTTGCTGAATTAGCTTTTTTGGAAGCATAGCTTTCTTATGAAGGAGTATGGAACTCGATCGCTGAGACAAAAGAAGGTAATCATCTCAGATAGGCAAGCACTCATTAAAGCTCTAAACTCACATAAATCAATTTAAAGATGGTCTGAGAGACAAAATGAACTAAGGGTTACTAGGCACATAGGAATAGAAGGAAAGAAAACAGCAAATAAGCTGGCAAAAAAGGAACTGAAACTTCATGCTTGGAACCAGAACCATCTTGTGGAATCAGCAGTAGTACAGTCTTAGAAAAACTAGGGAAAAATCTTGACTAAGACAATCGAAGACGCTTCTGGAAAACTATAACCAGAAGAGATCACTCAGCTGTCTAAACCTTAGTAAGAAGATTATAATCAGATACTGCCAATTAAGAGCACACATAAAGAAACTAGGATTGGTAGATACTGAGGGTCATACCCAAATAGAAGAGAAAGATCTACCTAACTTGAAGTCCAACGATATTTCTAAGTAAGATATGACTTGAAGAGCTGCTATAAGTCTGAGGAAACATCAGAATTGTAGCAAGAAAAAATGGACATAATATGTTTAAAGCTTTAAGAAAGCTATGCTATGGATCATTCCCAGAGTGCAAGGTTTTTTTTGTTTTTAGATATTTTAATGTTCTATTGCCAATACTAGCAAAATACCAATTTACTCAAGGAGGACCAGTAATTGCTTTTCAAGTAGAAAACGAATTCGGTTCTGTGTGGTACAATGAAGACTTTCCACCATCAAAAAATTACTTACGAATACTTCGACAACTTTATTTGGATAATGGTATTGTTGAACTGTTGGTTACTTCAGATCCTATAACTTCATGGGATTCGGGTTCTTTACCTGGTATGTTTTTACAAACCATCAATTTTGGAGATTCTCCAGAAGATCATCTAAAATTACTGTCGGAATTGCAACCTGATAAGTAAGTAAGAAGTTTTCTACTTTTTCTATATACGTTATAAATTTTCCTTTTTACTTTTAGACCTCTAATGGTGATGGAATTTTGGATTGGATGGTTTGACTATTGGACTAGTCAACATCAAACAAAAGACCCAGCTAAAACACGTGACTTATATGAAAGAATTTTAAAATATCCTGCTTCTGTTAATATTTACATGTTCCAAGGAGGTTCAAATTATGGATTTAATAATGGAGGGGCATTGAGTTAGTACTTTATCACTTTTATTATATATGGTTTGGTTTAATAGTTTATTTTTTTGTAGATAATGATCAGTTAGATAACTCAGGGTACCTACCAATCACAACCAGTTATGATTTCGATTCACCTCTAACTGAATCTGGAAACTACACTCAAAAATATTGGGATGTAAAGGCTCTTCTTAACCAATACCATTCAGTAAAAACATACGTACCAGATCCTCCAGCAATACCACCAACAGTGGCGTATTCCAACATCTATATTTCTCAACAACTGAAAATAAGTGATGTAATCACTAACCAACCCCCTCTAGTAATCGAATCTGAAAACTTGGTTGCAATGGAAAAATTGGATATCAATAACAATTCAGGACAGTCTTATGGATATATCGTTTATCGTAAAGAAAATGTTGATTTGGAAAGTGTAACTACGTTGCATATAGAAGGTCATGTATGCGATACTGTTATGGTGTTAGTAAATGGAGTGTTAGTTTCACCAATTCTGAATGATTTAGATGGGTTTGGTTATGTAAGATTAAAAGATTCAACTTTGATACTCAATACTGTATCTATAAAGAATGCTACTATCGATTTGATAGTTGAGGAATGGGGAAGAATGAATGGAGGAACTATTATGCAGTATAATCAGAGTTTTAAGGGATTGTGGCAAGGTATTTTTTTATTATTTTTAAACGTCTTTTTGAAATGTTTACAACAATTTTGTAATAAAAACTTTAATGCTTTGAGCGCAACACGAAAAATGATAAAAAGACAAAATAAAAGTCTATAAAGACCTTATCAGGGGGAATCCAAGGGAAAGCGATGACACACTTTTGGTTCCCGGGTAGGTAAGTGATGAGTCTCGGCCGCTATTAACTGAGGACCTCTCTCCAAAGGTTACAAAACTCAACCTCGACAAGTAGAAGACACTGATTTGAAATTCGAATGGATACAATTTCCCTGCCTTCCAAGAGTTACTGAGTTCACAAGCCTTACTGTACTTAAATTACAAATTGATGTTCTGAAGGTGGTGAGGCTCAGACAAATAATCTGGTTTATTGCCTGTGGACCACCAGCCAGCTACAGTAGGCTAGAGGGATTTAAGCCCAACTGTATCAGGCACCGAAGTGCTAGAAGATTGGTCAAGTCTATACCAGCAAAAGGACCTGCACATTAGACGACTGAATCAAGGTGCTCTTGATAAGTAATCGGAGACCTTCACCATATGTACCAATTTGTGCGTTGGTCTTCACAGGTTGCTAATCACGAATGCTAGGTAAACATTTCAACCACAGTTCGTCACTTTTTCGATACCTCAAACGACTACCTCCTGTCTTAGAGGAATCTAGTCTCGTATACTAGAAAGAGTATCACTCACAACCAGACATCGAAACGATTGCAATCACAGTTTTTTCCGCACAGCTCCCAGTGTTACAGGCAAGCCTTAACCTTTTGACTGGTCACGGTCGGGAAGTTCCCTTCCAGTTTCGATCGTCACCTCGCGACCTTTGTTGTTCTTGCTGCGACCATGCCTCAGCCCTCTGAGGTGCCTATCATTTGGCTACTTGGATAAGTTGCGCTGATCGGAACACCAAGAGCTCTCGTGGTTTGCAGGACCAAAATATTTCCTTGCTTTTCTCTATTTGTGTTGAGCACCCACTTAATAGAGAGGGGTAACGACCAGACCATACAGGACAGCTTTGTGATTCCTTCCCTAGCTTTTATCTGGCAGAGCTAGGATAGATTGCACTAACCTGGCTCCGTCGTCATAGGCCCAACTGATAGACACGACCCAGGATCTCTTTTGATTTCTATAGGAAATAGAGAATTTAGCTTGTGCTAACCTTTAACTAACTAGCGATTAGAGCAATGAATGAGCAATATATGATTATATTAATACATTCCGAAGCTTAGTAGTTTTATCTTTGTATACAAATTTTAATATAAATTATTTACCAATTATCATTGTTTAAGGTGATGTTTATTTAAATGAGAATAAAGTGACTAACTGGAAGATAATCCCACTGGAGTTTAAAAAAACTTGGACAAATAATCTTTCTTCTTGGTCAACAACACTTACCAGTACTGGTCCAAGTTTGTATTTTGCTTCATTAAATTTGGATTCCGAACCTAGCGATACATATCTAGATATGAGAAACTGGTCTAAAGGTTTGGTTATTGTAAATGGTTTTCCAATTGGAAAATATTTTAGACCTGGACCTCAACAGACACTTTATATACCAGCACCGTTTTTAGTAAAAGGGGAAAATACTTTTATCGTATTTGAACATTTTAATGGTGATAATCAGTTAAAGTTTGTAGATGCTCCAATTTATGAATCACTTGATTTTTAAATCGAAGTATTTTTTGTTTTTAGTATAATACAACAAGTTTGTTGTTTTGATAAATAAAAAAGTTATTACGATGAGAATTTTTCTTCCATTTTCACGAGGAAAATACAGATTGGGGCTGACAAATACTATCAGATACACCTAAAGCTATACTTGTCAGGTGTACTCGATATAGTATGAGGTAGGAGTGTTGTGTCTGTGTGGAGGTTTTAGGTTTATCTGAATAAGTCTTAGTTTTTAACAATCCTTTGATGTGGACAGTTAAAAGTTTTGATAATGACTATCGCAATATAGACAAGAGAGATGCTGCAAACAGAAAATTAGTGAGTAAATTAAAGAAAATAGAGCCTGATCTTAATCCATTGCCTCGACGATTTGGTCGTCCTACATAGTTATCCTCGAACCATTGAAGTAGAGATTCCAATCAACAACGACTATTAAATAGCCTTATTGGAGCATAGGAAGGACAAAATCGCGGAAAAACAGAACCATTTGAACAAAAAAGGGCTCTTTCATCAAGACAATTCACTCTGTCATAAAGTAATGAAAACGATGGCAAAATTATATAAATTGGGCTTGGAATTGCTTCCAAAACCACCATATTCTTCAGATTTGAACCCTAGCGACTTTCCTATTCTTAGATCTTAAGAAAAGGTTCAGCGAATACCGTGTACACTGGGCGCTAGGTACCTTTGAGAAGGTCATTTACTTAGCCGAAGGCCTTTGGATATTTTTCTTGTAGCGCTTACAATCCTAGGTGGGCCCTGGCTGATTTTCCAACTTCTTTCAATCTTTTCCGGTCTCTCATTAAGTTTGTATCGAAGGGTACATTCATTAAGGACAGGTTTGTGAGCGTCCCAATGGTCTTTTAGTTGCCGGGGTTGAATTCCAAACTAATTTTACCAACCTATGGAAGTCCCTGTTTTGAAATATCCCTAGAATTTGGGCATGTGCGTATTTATACTCAAAATAAAGATTTCTAATATGTGTGTAATACATTTTATTGATCTGAATTTATAAAACAATTGGAAGTAGACAAAAAACCCATTGAATCGACTAGGAAAACGGTAATTATTGTTTACAGTTTACGCAATAAAGCCTAATGAAGAATGAAGGGAAACATGCAATTAACTGACCGTAAGGTGGGGAAGAAATTCTAAAGAAGTGGCAATCGCAGTACCACCGCTGATATCAGTGTTTCGTTTCCAGGTCATGTAAGAAGACAGAAATATTGTCGTACCAGTGTGAAAGTTTTCGGCGATTTAAAATAACATTTTTTACGGTTACAATTTCAATTTTGAACAGTTTGAATTTATTTTTAATATTGTATCAGTGATCAGTGTTCGTGTGAATATTGTTAAGGAAGATTTAACAATGGTGAGTATTTTAAATGTTATTTATTAAAAACTTTATTCGATTATGTACATAAAATAAAATTGGGTAGATTATGGTTTCCTTTGGGGTTTTTCTTCAGTGGTTGGATGGAGAGCGAGTCGTGGATGCAAAATATACTAGTGTTCAACAACGTGCGGTATTTTTCATGAAATTTTTCGGACATATCTGTATTTTGCTTATTTTGAGACATACTATCCCCGATTTCATTTTGTGACTCTGTATATTCAACAAATTATATCCAAAAACTCTTTAACCAAACTTATGCAAAAGGAGTAATCAGCATTTTCAAAATGAAGCAAAGCCCATTTTTATTTGGTGAAAGAAAAAAATTAAAGGTACAAGTTTGCATTGTTTTAGGACATAAATTTTGCAAAAAAATGCTACATATTCATATGATAATATTTAATTCTAAAAACTTCGTGCCAATTTCATTTCCTTTAAAAATGATTGGTAAGGAACTTTTATTTATAAATTATTTACATATTTCTATATATAAGCATATAAATTCTTAGAATCTTCATCAATGAAAGTAAAATTAAAACGAAATCCGACTGACGATATGAAATCAACCAAAAAAATTGGAAAGTAGCGTAAATGCATATAAATTAGGTACTTTATATTTGTCTTACAAACTTAGATTTAGTATATTAGGATTTATTTATTTAATTTTTACATTGCATAAAAATCGTTATATAATGAATTGTTTATAAACGTGTGTAAATTACATACAAATCTCTGCAAATCAGCGTGCGTTTTGCCATTATAGCTTTTTTGGACCTTGGAGAAGCTGAAGTGTGTCAGTCAACACTTTGAAGAAAATTTTCATCATACAAAAACAGGTCAGGTTTCTCAAAATTGGCGCAGTCAATAAACGTCTCTTAGTTGGAAAGAAAGAGAAGATCGCAGTACCTAATCTATCTTTTGAAATTTAGAAATTAAACAAACAAGAAATTATTAAACTGACATTAAGGAGAAATTGAAAAAATGTCACATCCAGTGGGACTCGAACCCACCATCACTGCCTTATACGCAGGCACGCTTTAACCACTTAAGCTATTGGATGATCAAGTGGTTAGGAAGCGAAACGTTATAATGAATTCAAATCCCATCAGATATGACATTCACTCACTTCCTCCTTAAGCACATGTTACATGACGTTAATGTGAGAGAAGTTTTGTCAAATCGACAATTGATACTTCAAACTCTAAGTCACTTTATTTGTGCCCTGTCTTATATTTTTATTCGGTTAGGAGACCGGAACCATTGATTTTTAGTAAACTATTATTTTTGAGATAACTCTCAACGTATTTTTGAAATTTAGAAATTAAACAAACAAGAAATTATTAAACTGACATTAAGGAGAAATTGAAAAAATGTCACATCCAGTGGGACTCGAACCCACCATCACTGCCTTATACGCAGGCACGCTTTAACCACTTAAGCTATTGGATGATCAAGTGGTTAGGAAGCGAAACGTTATAATGAATTCAAATCCCATCAGATATGACATTCACTCACTTCCTCCTTAAGCACATGTTACATGACGTTAATGTGAGAGAAGTTTTGTCAAATCGACAATTGATACTTCAAACTCTAAGTCACTTTATTTGTGCCCTGTCTTATATTTTTATTCGGTTAGGAGACCGGAACCATTGCGCATTATTCTATAATTTATATTATAATTCCTCAAAAAATGTAGCCGTATGTCTTGTATGTCTTACCTACTCTAATATATCTATTTTTCTTACTTCAAATCTGATTCCTGTTATGAAGTAAGTAGACAAAGTTATTATCTGTTAACGAAATAGTAAATACTGTCATTTATATAACAAGTTAATAATCATTTAAACGATTTGTATTTGTTGTTATATTTGATGAAGAAAATTACATATTAGTGTCACGACAGTTTTATATTATGAAAAATAAAAAAAGAGTTAATAATTGGCTATGATACAACTAGAACTAATCAATCTAACGGTTCGGTAACGCAGAGAGTATAATTTTAAGCAGTATATTAAATTATCAAACTGTTTAGAATACTATTATTTTTAATACGTCAAGCTTTCGAACTTAATTATTACTCACAAAGTACATAATGGCATACCTGAAAAACTGTAAGGTTGAGGTGTTCTATTTATACATTGCAGCACAGAAAAATTAAATAATTGTAGATCATTTTGATTTTCGTCAATTTCCACAATATACGAGGTCTGGCTATTAAATAATGAGACTGAGGGACTAGAGGGCGCCCTACAGGGGTAGGAAAGAAAATAGGAGTGCATTGGGTATCTAGAAGTCTTCTCTATGCACCTACCAATTTTTTATAGTATTTGTGCAGTAGCAGTTTCTCGTATCAATCTCAAATTTTTCGATAAATTGAAAAAAACTACGATTGAGTGCTATAAACTGTTGCAAGAGGCCAATTCCTCTTCTTAGGTCTCAAGAAAATGCTCGCTGAAAAGGATGAAGAGACAATTGCCATTTTATGGCTAAAAAGAAATCGTACTATAAAAATCGAAAACAAGACCAACAACGAATTAGTCCTTCTGCGTAGTGTTTGATTCTGTTTAGGAATAATAAAACATGAATTTATGATTTGGCATGTAACGATGAATGAAACATGGCTTCTTTCTTTACATTTCACACCAAAATCAAAATGATCGTCATCTGGGTGTACAGCACGTGGTGAACCAACAGTTAGCTGGCAAAGTTATAGCAACAATATTTCGGTATGCGCTAGTATTCATCAACTATCTCAAAAAGGGAAAATCAATCAACAAAGACTATTAAATAGCCTTATTGGAGCATAGGAAGGACAAAATCGCGGAAAAACAGAACCATTTGAACAAAAAAGGGCTCTTTCATCAAAACAATACACTCTGTCATAAAGTAATGAAAACGATGGCAAAATTATATAAATTGGGCTTCGAATTGCCTTCAAAACCACCATATTCTTCAGATTTGAACCCTAGCGACATTCCTCTTCTTAGATCTTAAGAAAAGGCTCAGCGAATACCGTGTACACTGGGCGCTAGGTACCTTTGAGATGCTTATCGACTTCGTATTTGTGTTAAGTAACCCCAAAAACTCCCCTGATCTCAATACCTACCGATTTGTAAGGTTTTCATCTAGTGTCTGTGCGAAATGTACCTTTCTTATCAAAAACGCAATTCTTCATTTTTACTTGATGAAAAATAGCGAAAATTTTCTCTAGTGTCTGTGCGAAATGTTCCTTTCTTATCAAAAACGCAATTCTTCATTTTTACTTGATGAAAAATAGCGAAAATTTTCTTACGAATTGAATGCATAAAAAAATAAAAGTGAAATTTCATCAAAAATATTTACCTGTACAATGTTTTCAAGGCGAGAGGGTTGTCAAAACTTCAAATTTCGGCCATGCAGAAAGAAGATCTGTTTCTGTTACGCTTTTTTAATCCAGTTTATTAAATTAAATAATAGTTTCTAAACAAATACACATTGTGTGAAACATAAAAACAAATAACAGATGCAAGTTAAATTATCGATAAAAAATATACCTGTCCTATAGATCTGCATTAATGTAGTTTAGTAGGTCTTGGTTAGTATTTTCAGATGATGCAAATTAGTATTGGCTAATTAACAATAGTTAAGTAGGTGTAAAGTTCATTATTTTTTTACTAGTTGATTTTTATTTCAAGGATTATCTACACTATTTATTATTAGCAAATATTAATTTTAAAAATATATACAGTATATCCTTTTATCGAGTAGGTTCCAAACTATTTGTTTATAGGTAGACTCATTAATTTTCTTTGCTGTAAGTAATGATTTAACAGTCATTTAGGTATTTTATACTTTCTCTTTCTTTGTAATAGAAGACAAGGTCATAATAATGAACTTTGGAGTAATGATAATTTTTCCAATACTTGTATTGTTATTTTGCAAGTAGTTACTGGTAATAGACTTGAACTATATCTACAGGGTGATTTATTAAGATTACAATAAACGTACCTTAACATAATTAGGTTTCCTCTCGTTCCATACGTGTTTACTCATACTTAATATTAATAAAATATGTGTTTTTTTAAATTAATTGTTGAAGAAAAATGCCTAAAAGATGTTTGAAGAATATGCTTAAAACCAGTAGCTCTTCACAAAGCCGCCCTTCGTCTTAAGACAACTTTAAAGAGAATCTTCATCAAAAACAGGTCAGGTTTCTCAAATTTCGGGCAGTCAAGAAACATTTTAAGAAAACTTTTATGAAAATAATCAGTTTTCCGTTCGTGCTACACCAGAGTAAGAGAGCCAGGCAATCGCTTGTACCCAATCTAGTTTCTCTTCTCATGGAGTGTCGATAAAATTTATTACAAAAATAGTCGAAACTTATTACTGAGGTGGCTCAGCACGAATATACTTCGCCGAAGATCTTCGAGGTACCTGGTGACCCTTGTAGGAAAATAAGCACTTTTTCTTCTGGAATTTTATACAAATCCATCAAGTCGATAAACACGTCCGAGGTACCCAGTGCCCAGGTAACACGATACTCACCTTTTCTCGTGGAGTCTCAATAAAATTTATAATAAAAACAGTCGAAACTTGTTCCTGGGTGGTTTTTGAGGTGTCTCAGCACAATATCACTTCGTCGAGAATCTCCGAGGTACCAGAAGATTCAGGGCGGAAGGTAACCACCTCTTATGGAATTTTATAGAAATTCATCAAAGCGATAAACATCTCCGAGGTACCTGGTGCCCATGTTACACAGTACTCACCTCGTCTGTGGAGTTTCAAGAAAATTTATTACAAAGTCAATCGAAGCTTCTTATTAGGGGGTTTTTACTGTCGCTCAGCACGAAGATCACATCGCCGTTGATCTTTATGGTAACTGGGTGGAAGTTAACCACGTTTTTTTACCATTCTATAAAAACTCACCAAGTCGATAAACATCTCCGAAGTGCCCAGTACCCAGGGTACAAGGTATTTACTTCTTCTCGTGGACTTTCAAGAACATTTATTACAAAATTAGTCGAAACTTGTTACTCGAGGGTTTTTGAGGTCGCTCACCACGAATGTTACTTCGCTGACGATCTCTAAGGTACCTGGTGACCCAAGGAGGAAAGTAACTACATCTTTTTCTAAAACAAATGCATCAGTGATTCAGCACAGAAGGTAACCACCTCGTCTTCTGGAATTTTATAAAAATTCGTTTAGTCGATAAACATCTCCACGGTATCTGGTGCACAGGTTACACCGTACTTACCTTGTCTGTGGAGTTTCAAGAAAATTTATCACAAAGGTGGTGAAAATTGGTTACTTGAGTGTTTTTGAGGTCACTCAGAACGAATATCACTTCGTCAACGAACTCCGAGGTTCCTAGTGACCCAAGGAGAAAAGAAACCACCTCGTCTTCTGGAATTTTGTAGAAATTCGTTTAGTCGATAAACATCTCCAAGGTATCTGGTGCACAGGTTACACCGTACTTACCTTGTCTGTGGGGTTTCAAGAAAAATTGTCAAAATTTGTTACTTGAGTGTTTTTGAGGTCACTCAGAACGAATATCACTTCGTCAACGATCTCCGAGGTACCTAGTGACCCAAAGAGGAAAGAAACCACCTCGTCTTCTGGAATTTTGTAGAAATTCGTTTAGTCGATAAACTTCTCCAAGGTATCTGATGCACAAGTTACACCGTACTTACCTTGTCTGTAGAGTTTCAAGAAAATTTATTATAAAGTTAGTTAAAATTTGTAACTTGAGTGTTTTTGAGGTCACTAGAACGAATATTACTTCGTCGACGATCTCCAAGGAAAGGAAGCACCTCTTCTTCTGGAATTTTATACAAATTTTCATACGTCGACAAACATCTCCGGGGTATCTGGTATCCAGGGTACACGGTACTCACGTCTTGTCGTGAGGTTTAAAAAAATTTAATACAAAGTTAGTCGAAACTTGTTCTTAGAGGGTTTTAGGTCGCTCATCACGAATAGCCCTCCGATGGTGATCTCCGGCGTACTTGGTGACCCAAGGAGGAATGTAACCACCGTTTTTTTCTGAAATTTTATACAAATTCAACACCTCTGAGGTATCTGGTGCCCAGGTTTCACACTAGTCACTTCGTTTGTGGGGTTTCCATAAAATTTATTACAGAGTTAGTCAAAATTTGATACTAGGGTGTTTTTGGAGTCGCTCAGCACGAAGATCACGTCGCCCATATTTTCCAAGGTACCTGGTGACCCAGGGAGGAAGGTAATCACCTTTAAAAAAAATCTTCAACTTGATGAACATCTCCAAGGGTTCACAGTACACACCTCTTCTTGTGGAGTTTTAAGAAAATTTCTCACTAAATGATTCGAAACTTGTTACATTGGTTTTTTGAGGTCACAGCACGAATATCACTTCGCCGACGTTTTCCGAGGCACCCAGAATGGAAGATTAACCCACTCTTCTTCTGGAATTTTATAGAAATTCGTTTTTTGTTCATTTTCAAATTGTTTCTTAGGGGTTTTTAGGGTCTCTGTACACGAACATTTAAAACCAACATGAAATATAAACTAAATACCTTCTTGCATATTTAATTGGGTGCTAATAGAAATCTTAATTGTGATTTATAGAACAACAAATAGATAATTGCATAACTAAAGTGAAAATTCATTTCATTGATTACATAATAAAATAAAATTCGACTTATTTTGCATTACATGTTTTAATTAATAGTTTCTAACAACAAATAACCAATATTTACAACAATTTATCAAATATTTTATAATAATTTTTAAACCTTATTTCGATTTTATCTATAAAGAAATAGAAAGTGTGCTTATACATAGTGGGAAAGTATAAAAAATATTGCGAAATAGCTACTAATACGTATGTAGAAATGAAGATACAGTAATCTACCATATTTCCAAAGTTTTTTTAAAAATATGTAATTACTAAATAATTAACTGTAATATTAATTTGCATTAGTTACTTTAACTGGGTTATTTAATACATAACTTTTCTAATTACCTTTAAGAGTTAAGGCCTAAATAAACAATATAGTAATGGTCATTAAATGTATTAGATATTAAAATATAATCATTAGAAAGTAGACATGAATATTATATGACTATAATATGTATATCATTAGACTAAAATTTGTTGTAAGAAATCCTGATTATAAAATAACTGAGTAGAAAAAGAAAATTTTCTATAGGGCGTTTTGGCAGACAGAGTAAACGTGGAAAGACTGACAGAAAAAACTGACGCATTGAAAACTCACTCCAGCGGTTGTATAGGTATAAACAGAACAAAACAAAACGAAGTCCGGTGTTTTCTATATCAAAATCTTCTTGAACATTCCTAAACCGTTAAAATTATTTTTTTCTTTGGTGTTAGTGTCGGTGTTTTTGGAGTGTGACCCACGTGTTGCAATGTGGGTTTGGTAAATTGAAGCAGTGGCGTGCCCCCTCCGTCATGAGGCCTTCCTCTTGGCAAGGGCGAAGGGAACCACAGAAATCTTCGCCAAGGGCTCATTTTTTTTGTATTCAATAAGGTGGTCTCCATCGGTCAAGTCTTATGGAGGAAATAGGGATCTTGATTTTCGGAACTCTTGATCTTCATTGGAGTCCTCCATTCCAGTGAGTATGGAGGATCTTCTGGGCTGCGATGGAATGAGTGATATAAACCAATGGAAGAAGTAAAATGCGACCCACGTGGTGCAATGTGTGCTTGGTAGATTGAAGCTGTGGCGTGTTTCCTCCGTCGTGAGGCCTTTCTTTTGGCAAGGGCGAAGGGAACCACAGAAACCTTCGCCAAGGGCTCATTTTTGTTGTATTCACTGATGTGGTCTCCATTGGTCAAGTCTTAGGGAGGAAATACGGATCTTGATTTTCGGAACTCTTGATCTTCTTTGAAGTCCTTCATTCCAGTGAGTATACAGCGTCCTCTGGGCCAATGGAAGAATTAAAATAAACCTAAATAGGCTTTCATCTTAAATGAAAGACACCTTGTTTGATTATTTTGTTAACCAAGAAAAAACAATTATTCTTTTGTTTTCAGATACTAACTCTTCTTTATTTGGTGTTTCTAACTACATTTGCCAGTGGTTCACCACAAAATTTGAGGTATTCAAAAAACATATCACCTGCAGAAGTAAATCATGTAGAAGGGCCACCTGTGTTGTCTTCTAATAATTTAGAAGACACAATAAAAGAAGTAGAAGTAATGATTAGATCTAATCCAAAACTACCTCGACTGACTAGAGGAGAAATTATAGATTTGTTAGAGAATATTACAAAAACAGATAATAGTTTAGCTTTACAACAACAAGCTCTTCAAGGACATTCATATTCGAAAGGTAATAATTACTAACAACAATGTCATATAAATTACCATACCTGCAATGGTGACAGAAGTATTAGGTACGTCAAATGACAATTTATGAAGTTGAAATTTGATTTATTATTTCTGTCAAGGTTTCACGTACCTTACCTTCTTACCCTTTTTCGAAAGAGATGTACAAGGCATAATATTTTTATAGAAAGAAAACCTAAAGCAGTTATGAAAGTTTTACCATTTACTCCTGATGAAAATGGAAATAATGTTGAAGACCTTTATACCAAACCTCCTGTTACTCAGATTGTAGGATCTCAACAATTGGAATTGAAACCTGAAGTTGGTAACAATTTGATGGTACAAGATGACATACCGTTAGCACCACAAAATAAAGGTAAAAATTCAGAAATATTCAGTGTCTTTATATAAATTTTTAATCCTTCTGGGAGTTCAGTTCTTCCAGTTTTCTTCTTCTACGTTAAACTTTATAGTAGGCATGATTGCCTGTTTTTATTCGATTTCTTGCTCTGCTTAATTGATGTTATCAATTCATCTCTTTCTTGGGCGTCCAGTACTTCCAGTCTTCTTCTTCTGCAATCTTTATAATAGGCATGATTTCCTGTTTTTCTCCGATTCTTCATTGTGTTTAATTAATGTTATCACTTTATCTTTTTCTTGGACGTCCAGTATTTCCATTCTTTTCTTCTACTTCTTCATCTTTTTATCTGTTTTGCGTGTTATCATTTTATATCTTTCTTGGTCATCCAGTACTTCCAGTCTTCGTCTTATTCTTCTTCTTCTTCATTTTTATAATAGACATTATTGCCTGTTTTTCTTTGAGTACTTGTTGTGCTTAATTGATGTTATCGCTCCATCTTTCTCTTGGGACTCTTGTACTACCAGACTTAAAGTTTCCATCTATGGATTCTTAAATAAATTTAAAAGTTAATATGTAATTTTTTTGCAGTAAATGTACTATATAAACCTGCTGAAGATAAAATGAAAAAATACAGAGGTTCACAGCGCTTCAAACCTAATCTTAGCACCAGTAGTGAGATTCTACCAGACTCACAGTCATCTAGTAGTGAAAGACCTATACCTCCTCCAGGTTCTTTTATTGAACGAAAACCACAGAAATTTAGAAGAAAACAACCTCAAACATCTACTACTACAACTGCACCTCCATCTATAACTACATACAATTCAAAAGGAAGAAAACCTACTAGAAGAAGAAATATTACTACAAGCACAACTACACGTTATTCTAATCACAAGTAATGATTTAAAAAATTAATTTTTAACATTATTTATATCTTAGAAAAAGAATAACAATTTTACGTGAACATGTATGTCTTAAAAATTTATGTGAAATGGTCAATTCTGCTCTACCAGATGCAAATTCCTTCGAATGTCTTTCATGAGGTCCTGGAGATCAATTTCTCTCAGTTTTTCGGAAATTCGCTGTCGTAATTGCTCTTCACCTTGGGCTTCCCAGGCTCTTTACTTAATCTTTCTAGAAAACCTGAATATTCTCTGTTCCGCGAGCCTGTGGAAAGTTTGGAGGATTATCGTTTTTGGAAACAAAGGGTATGTGGTGTTGTCGGATATCTCCTGAGTAATGACATGAGTCTACGTTTACAAATTACTTCGAATGCCTCTCTGCATCTAGGGCTTTGCAGCCTTTATGATAAATTTTCTTAGACAGTAAAGCCCAAAAATGCTCTGTTCGGTGAGCCTACGGAAGGTTTGGAGGATTATCAATTTTGGGAACAAAGAGTATCTGGTGTTGTAGGATATCTAATGAGGATGATAGGATGATAGGTCCACAAATTTCTTTGAATGCCTCTCATGAGACCCTGGAAGGTTTTCAGATCAATTTATCTTCTTCTTGGGCTTCCTAGTCTTTATGGTAAACCTTCCTACACACTAAAGCCCAAAAATCCTCTGTTGAACGAGACTGCGAAAAATTTGAAGGATTATCGTTTTTCTCTTCAGTTATAGCATGATTCTTGGCCTTCAAATTTCTTTGAATGTCACTCATGAGGTTCTGGAAGATATTCAGATCAATTTCTCTCAGTTTTTTTGTAAATTTGTCTTGTTATTTGATCTTTATCTAGGGCTTCTCAGCCTTTATGATAAATCTTCTTAGACAGTTAAGCCCAAAATTCGGTTTGGTGGGCCTGCGAAAAGTTTGGGGGATTATCGGTTTTGAAAATAAAGGGTATGTCGGATATTTCTTGAGTAATGGAATGATGCTAGGTCTGCACATTTCTTCGAATGCCTCTCATAAGATCCTGAACAAAACTCAAATATATTTCTCTCAGTTTTTTGTTAATTTGTCATCTGAGTTGTTCTTCATCTAGGGCTTCCCAGTCTTCCTGATAAACCTTCTTAGAAAGTGAAGCCCAAAAATCTTCTGTTTGATGAGTCTGCGAAAAGTTTGGAGGATTATCCTTCCAAACTTCCTAGACTTGTTTAAATTTTAATTGATGATTACAACTTTTATCTTCTTTTTCTTGGATGCAAACTAAAGGTTAAGGAATTTTTATTGTAACTCCAAAGAGTTACGTAACAAAACTATAAACTTCAAGTTTACTAAATACTTGGAATGATTTTTAGATATGAAGACGAGCTTTCTGCTGAATCATCAGAAACTTCCAGTTCAACTCTCTTTCCTTCAAATGGTATAAAAATAATAGCACCACCTTCTTTACCACCGAAAGTTATTAATGATGATCTACTATTTCCTCTGGAAGATAAGAAAAAAGAAGTATGGGTTAATAAGGAAAATCCCGTTTCATATGTACCTGTAAAAGATATAGATTTGAGTGTTGGAGATGATGATGGCAATGAAGAAAATGATGGATTACCTTTATCAGTTGAAATCCCGGATCACTTGAAAGGTTTGTACTAGACTATAGTTCTTCTTTTTAAGGTGCAATCTCCATTACTGTAGGTTGGCCATAATTAGCACTTTCCTGTCCAGGACCTTTTTCCCTCAATCTTTTCCTTCATTTTTAGGGGTAGAAGACTATCCTCTTCCCAGATAACTAGTTATTCGCACTTTAATAATTCTCAGAAATGATAGATTATTATTCAAAATTTTTATTTTAGGTGTTGTGGCTGATCTCAATTTGGAAACTGCACTTAAGAACTTACCACAAAAACAAAAACCAAACTCTAAAAAACCGACAAAAACGTCTTCTAAAAATGTACCAGAAAAATTAGACGATATACAGAATTTATTAGCAGCACTAGCAATGCTAGAAAATCAAACAACTACTACAAGTACTACAACTACAACTCCTTTACCAGATATTAATAATGTTGTAGACACTCTAACACCTGAAATGAAAGATTTGTTAATGAATTTTGGACTTATACCAAATACAAATCCGAAATCAGTCCAACAACAAAACTTGGTGTCTGAAAGTTATAATCCTGAAACAGCAGAAGTAAGTACCATAAAAATCAGTAATAACCGTTATTTTATTGTCGCAGTTTTTCATTACAAGGATACAAGGAATAATCGAATTACAGGATTGTAATGTTGGTGGGTTTTGGGTGTTTAAGGACCCCGTTGTAGGACTTGATGTCCTTTTCAAGGATGGATTGTGGAGTTTTGGATGGAGTTAGTATCAGTCGCTTGGTGCCATTCGCTTACTGGTTTTCCTGGTTATGTTTTCCTGTTACTGGAACGTGCCTAAACAATCACAAAATATTTTGGCAGAACGAAGGGAACCTTTGTCAAGGAATCATTTCTTTGTTCGTATAATCCTGTTGTTCTGTATCTACTTGTAGGAGATAGGGGGTCACGTCAAGAAGTTCGTCGAGTTCAGAAGATAGGTCGCTGTGTACGGTGCGAAGGAGTCTTAAGAAGGGAAGAAGGATCTTATTCTTAGGAATTCTTGAGGTTCTCTTGAGTCCTCCATTCCATTGGGTCGTCGAGTTCAGAAGAAAGGTCGCTGTGTACGGTGCAAAGGAGTCTTAAGAGAGGAAGAACAATCTTATTCTTAGGAATTCTTAAGGTTCTCTTGAGTCCTCCATTCCATTGGGTATGGAGAGTCCTCTGGGATGTAATGTTGGTTCCCTGTCTGAGTAACTAATCGTTGTTGTAGGGTCTAGAATCGAGAAGGAAGAGGAAGTATTTTTGTAATAAAGGATTTCATTGAAATCGTTCCGAGATTCAGATCGCTAAGTATTATTTTTTATTAAAGGTACGTCCAGATTCTTATATTGGTTTTAAACCATTACCCAATGATGATAACAGTCGAGATGAAATGCAGGAATTGTTAGCACGATTTGGATTGGGTCGAAGTGTGAGGAACCAAAAGTCTTTGGATCATAAGCCAAAGAATGGTGGCAATGAAATGGGTGTTCCTGACGAATATAAAACAATTTTAGAAGATATTGGATTTAGCAAACAAAAAGGTAATTTTACTGTTATAATCAATTTTAAATCTGTCCACTATTAACTTTTTAAGAAATTTTATTTGTTCTAGATGACAATAAATCAGAATCTGATAGCAGTACTTCCATAAAACATGTGTTTAACCCATCAGAAAATATTTACGTCAACAAAGACGAAATTGAGAAGCTCAATAAACTTTCCAATGTTATAAAACACTTGGAAAGTCTTAATCGACCACTTACCAGTGAAGATTTAAAACAAATTGATGTGGACACCCTAAAAATACTTGTTGAAAGTTTAAATAATAGTGTTGTACCTTTAGATGAACAAGATGCTCCTGATCCATTAAAGTATGATTATGATATTATTAAAAATGAAGTTAAACGGCAAGAAAATGCTACAGAAAATCCGGAATCTACAGTTAGTACAACAATATCAACAGAAGCTAGTAATGGATCTACGGAATCAAGTACAGCTGAATCATCAACAGAAATAGCAGCTACTCCAAATATTAAAGATCTAGAAGACTCATTTGGAGGTAAATCAGAAAGTACCTCACAGACAGCCGCACCTGAAACTACTCCCGCTCCAAAAAGAACAGGTTTTTACTATTTATTAGACTGGAACAGTTTCTTTGATTTGGACGATCAAAAAGGAAGAAGAGTTAATTTAAGACTTCAACCAAAAGCAGGCGACCCTAAAAGATTCTATTCCGTTACTGTGCCTTAAATTAATTTTATTTGTGATATTAAGTAGATTGCTCAATTTTAAAGACTTGAATGTAGATTATAAGGAACGGGAATGTAGGTTAATAAAATTAATATCTATATATGACATTTTCTATTTATTTATTTTGTACAAATTGTTTTTAATAAAGTAAATATTAACCACATACTACACTTCTTTCCTTCTTTAGCTTATTTTTTGACTGATTTCATTAAAAGATTACTTACATAATCATATCAAATAATGATGTTTCGTCGATTTGCGATCAAGGAGATTCTTTCGGTAAATGGTGAAACATCGTGGATTCCAATCGAGACCACGCCTTTAAAGATTTCGCCGGGTGTAAATTTCCTGGGAGAAACTTTGGTAATCAGGACTAAATATGTCAGAAGTCTTCGTAGGAGGTCTGGTGTCAGAGTAACAACCTCTATACACTAAGCATGCTTCTTGTGTGGAAGTTATCTCGGTCGATGAGTCCTTCTGAAGAGTTGGCAAAGAATTGTAACGACAAAACGTCCTAGAAGGTGTTGTATCCTTCACTAGCTTAAAAATTTTGATAGTTCAATTTTTATTCTTACGTTGAAATAGGAGATGATATAGTCCCCATTGAGACTTGTCCTATTGGGTGACTGTAAAAAGACCATTGGGCCTGAGCCGTGTTGTCTCTTGACGAATGTTCGTGTTAGATAACTACGACTTAGGTAAAAAGTGTCTCTAGTAGATGCAAGGATGCAAGAAATAATTGGTTTACAGGAGTGTGATGTTGGAGGGTTTTAAGTGTCGAGTTCAAGGGCCCTGCTACTTTTTGAGGAAGTGGATGGAGTTAGTATGAGTCTTCGGTGCCATTCGGTGTTCGCTTCCTGTTTTTTCTGTTCTTTCGGTGGTTCTTGGTTCCTTTGTAGGTGTGAAGTCCCATGTGGTGCAATTTGGGATTGGGAGACTGACGCTGTGACGTGTTATCCTCCGGTGTGTGGCCTCTCATTTGGCAAGGACGAAAGGAACCATAGAAACCTTCGCCAAGAGCTCAGTTTTTTTTATTATTACCTTGATCTTTGAAATTCTTGAGGTTCTTTGAAGTCATCCATTCCAGTGGGTATGGAGGGTCCTCTGAGAGGTGATGATCGTACCCTGTAGACTCCGAGCGATTTATCGTTGTTGTAGTGTCTGAAATGGAGAAAGAAGAGAAAGTATTTTTGTATTTTGGTAGACAAGGAGGCTTGGGTAAAGATGGTGTAAGATTTTAATTTTGCAGATAATGGCTCTCTCTGTGACAAGAAGCGAATGGAGAAGTCTGTGAAGAAGAGCAGAGTATGGCACAGCCTTTTAATTGACAAGAGTTCAAATAAAAGTTTTTTTAGATATGAAGTAAAGTTGTGGAGTAGCATCTTTCGAGCCTACCACCTAGAGCACCTAGGAGGGACGCTCGTCTTCTCATTTTATTGATGGTAAATTCAATATCGGTGTCCCTCCTTCATCATCTCCAGGTTCTTTATTGTTACCCATTTTCTTAAGAGCATTTTGAATTTCGTCTGTGGAAATCTCAGGAATATCTTCTGATCCCTGGTTTTGGACTTTTCGATGGAGGTATTTTGTTTGAATCAATTTTTCTTTGTTGGATGTTGTTTCTCCTGTTTCGTCTCTAAGTTTGAAGATTATGCTCTTATTTTTTACAATGGCCTCTAAAATTTCATTGTTCTTAAACTGTCTTAGATCTTTCCTGATGGCCTTGAAGATGGAGATTAATTTTATTGATACTTTGTGGACTGACCTCTCTTTTTCCTTTTAATATTCTTCTCTGCTCTATTTTGTTTTGTTTCTAAGCTAAGTTCTTTTACTTTTTATTCTTTTTAAAGATAATTGTTTCTAATTACTTATTTGGTTTCCAAAAACAATTAAAACTAGATAGATTTGCCTATACACTTTTAAACCCACAAAACTTCTTTTTATTTATTTATATTCATGTTTTTTGCTTATTTATGGATATAGTTAGTAATTGAAGTACCTATATTGAAATTATCGAGTGGTTTTGTTTTAATAAATTTAAAAGTAATGATTATTTAAATAGATTATATGAAACAATGTATAAATTAATTTATTTTTGTCTTTTTATTAACTATTTTTTTAATACGTATAAATGTGAAAAATCTTGGAGTGAATTTAAGGGTTTAGTGGAAGATCAAAGTAGAGAAGGTAAGTTATAATGTGTATGGAAGTAGCTTATAGGAAATATTAAAAATATATTGGAAAATATAATGGTGTATTGAATTTTGTTAAGTTTTATCAACATCATGGCAATACTAAGGCATATCTTAATCTGATTTCTCAGGTAGATTATTCCTTTTTAGCCTATTTCTTTATAGGTCTGCATGTGTTTTTGGCGTTGAGTATGTTATTCCAATCTTTTCTGTTTCTGCATTTTGTCTTCCACTCTTTTATTTTCATTACTTTTACGTCTTCATCTATCCGGTTCAGCCATCTTAACCTGGGACTTCCTCCTCTTCTTGGTCCTTGCGGTGTCTAGTCGTTTTTATCATTTCTGTAGGTCTTCTTCTCATTATGTAGCCTACCCATTCTAGTCGCTTTGCTTTTATGTATGTATCTTGGTATGTTCACTCCTCCCATTTCTTGTTCAACTTTTTTGTTAGTCTTCATTCTTGTTTCCTCATGACTTGTTATTTTTAGTCCCAATATTGATCTCATTATTTTTCTTTCCACTATTCTTAGATCTTCTTCATCTTTTTTTTGTTAGCGAGTAGTTGTTTATTTCTTCCAAAAGCTTACATACCCTTCTGGATCCTCTCCTGCATTCTCTCATTGCTGCTTTTTTCTATTTTTACTTCTAGACAGTTGAATTGGTAACTTCTTCAAAATTAATATAAATTTTAAATTTACTAATAAAAATCTTAACCATATTTAAATTTTTAGTAACAATTTGGAAATCCTGAGTTTTCTAGTTCGTTTATTTAAAAATTTATTACAATTTTTCTTTTATGTTTTTTTAGAATTATTTGTAAGTAAAGTAACAGCTGAAACGGTATATTCTTTGGAACGCAATATAACAACATGGAAAAGTCTTTGTATAGGTGCAGAATGTTTTTCTGTTGGAATCTACGAGAATGGTCTTCAAATTTTAAAAACAGATTTAAATAAGAATAATACTGATTTTAGAATTACAACGTATTTACATGGTAAGTTAAGAAGAAGGTATTAAGAGAATAGTTTTTGGGTACTTTAAATATTTGTTTGGTATTCTATAAATTTCAATTTTGTCATTTATTCCATTATCAGTTACTTAGCAATTGAATTGTGGACTAGATTAACTTGAAATGAGAAAATTTTCTTTGTCCCTAATTTTCACTGTTTAATGAGTAGTCTCTCCTATCAATATTCTATGTTTGATCTTCTTTTTTCAATTGTTTTTTTTTAGTAGAAGCTTGGTGAACCCCAACATCAAATATTGTTGTGTTCACCCCAAAATCAAACAGTGAAAACGTTGAAATCGTTTGTCTTTCTGTTTGTCCGTCTCTCTGTCCGTCCGAAAGTAATTTAGAGTACTGTAATCTTTGTCCTTGAGCCTTTTTCCAAAAGTTCTTTTCCCAATTTCAAACTTCATCCATAATGTTTCATTTCAAGAGACCATAGAAAAGTTTTGATCCAACTAGCTCCTTCTCTTACAATACTATTAGCAATCTTATTTCAGACAATCCCTTTACGCCATAATATCCACAGCAAAGTAACTTTCTTGTGTTAAGCCAGTTCCTTAATAGAGTGTTTTGGACTCGAACTTGGTAGATTGTAGACCCTTCAAAGGCAATAAATATTCTATCTAAGGCGTTTTAACACACTCTTGAGCACAGAAGTCTTTTAAGAGCCTAACTTTAGGACCTGTAACTCCTTCTGGTATTTTAGATCCATTAGGACTCCTTGGGCGATGAAGTTAACTCATACTCATTAATACCAACATTTAGTATAAGTATCGATATCTTGTTTTGGAGATATAATGTCTGTAGGCATTTTCATGGATTGGTTTGCGCCAAACCTTAGAGTCCTTAGATGTCCTATAAGATCGTAGGGTTTTAGAGACTTAGTCCGTACTAACCTATAGGCATTTTCGGAGCAATCCTCTTTAGATGTTAATGAAAGGCCACACAGGACACGATCTAATTGCGCAAGTGGTTCCTAAAGAAGGACGGTGTAGTGACTTTTATGACCACCTCTTGCAGTGTATGGACCTGAAATACATCTTTTAATTTTCTTTCAAAACAAAATTTTGTGGATTAAGATTCTCAAATTCCACTCGACTGGTGTGTGTTCTAAAGATGCTTTTTATCCACTTGCCTACATTCTTTAGTTGGTAGGATTAATATGTTAAAATATCCTTATATGCTGCTGAATTTCTGTAACACTAAGGAATCTAACTTTACTCATTGACGTTGATATAAAAAGAAAACCATATGAAGAATAGTATATAATAATAGTCTACAAATGTTCTAGAAATGAAGAAAAAACCATTAGGTATCGTTATTTTTCATAACATAAGAAATTTTGAGTCAGAAGCTGTTGTGGCTGTTTCTTTTCTTAAAGAAAACAAAATTAGTTGGTTTAGAATCCTAAATAATATTACGGTAAGAGAATCTAAGATATCTAATTCATATATATTGTATAATATATCTTTTATTTATATCTTTAGATCGAAGAATTTTGGTCATGGCCTCTTGAACATCCAGTGGAACATTTTAATATTTTTAAAATTGGTTTAAGATATATTTTATTGTATACCACTAAAGATAAACAAGGATTTTTATATGAGTTTGATACGAAAAATAATAAGTATTGGTAAGTTTTACAACAAAGCTATTAATGTTATTTCTGTTGTGACAAAAAAATCGTCTAGCCTTTCAAATCAACATCTTTCTTATTTGCTGTTTCCACTCTCAAGTGCACCACCAACTCTCTTCTTTCCTCTTCTTATGGAATCTCATTTCTATACAGACTAGAATCAGCAATCTGGGGACCAATCGTCGTAAGTTTCTACCACAGATTTTTGATTCTAATAACTTTTTAAGATTCCTTTTCACAATTGGCAATTTTTTTATTTTATCTTTATTATTTTGTAACCGTTTTTGTTTCTTTTTCGTTTTTTTACTTTCTTGTATGTTTTCAGTTCTTACTAAATTTTTCTGAATCAAAAAGTGTCTACCGACTTACTTGTAAAAGGCACAACCTCGCAGCTAAAGTTTAACCCAAAAATCTTTTTATTTTGTTGTTAATGCATAACTATTTTATTATATTTTTAAGGTATCTACAAACTTTATCATTGGATTCAAAAATAAAAGCATCAGCATTAAACAAATTTAAAAGCGATTATTTCTTATCAGTAGTTCAAGAAAACAAACTTAAAATTTTCAAATATAAAAGTAACACATTTCAAAAATATTTAAATTATCAAACTCCAGGAATATCAATAATAAATTCTTTCAATATCGGATTTAAAACTTTTTTCGCTATAAACGGACAGAAAGGGGGAATATATGAGTTTACAAAGAATGGTGTAATAAGGCAATATATTACCAACAGTCATTTAAATGGAGTTAACTTTTGGTTACCTTTACCTATACAAATATATAAAGATGATGTTTTATTATTGTTACAAAGAGTCTTGGATCATAGCACCCATAAAAGTTATGAAGTAGATGTGGTCACTTACAATAATGGTAAGTTAACAAAGTTTTTCAATTTTTTTTCTGTTTTCAATGTTTTTGATTTTTGGATCTTAGGTATCAACTGCGCCACCTTACAGTGGCGTAACAGTACTAAATTAAGTTAAAATATATTAGATATCAAATGCGTCACCTTACGGTGTGGTCATAGTACTTACGTAAGAATTGCTCGTTTATAAATATAAACTCATGGACAAAATTGAATCACCACTTATCTAAATAAGCTCAAGTTTCCCTTTATTCGACTGATATGTTTGGTAGCTTCACAAAACTTGAAAATGAAGCAAACAATTCTTACTTCTTATTACTGGATTTATTCGCCTTGCCATGCGATAAACAACTTTGAAACAGTCACAATTACTGAATAACGTCTTTAAAATATCTCGTACAAAAATCCGCACTTTATCTTCATGAATATTTCTTTTTCGTCTTTCCTTCGCTGTTCTTCTGCTTCACATTATTTTATTATCTCTACTCGTTCTTCTTTTCTGCGCTGTTCTTCAGCCTCTCGTTCTTCCTTTCTGCGTTGTTCTTCAGCCTCATGTTTTTCCTTTCTGTGCTGTTCTTCAGCCTCACTACGCTGTTCTAGACGCAGTTCCATAGCTACCAACAATTTTCCAATTTTTCCCATCTCGTCGTAATTAGTAGTTCTTGTGTTTACCATAAACTTCGACGTCTTCTTTTACTTATCCCACTTCTCACACCAATTGCTATAAGTGCCTTTTTTAAGAATGACACATAGGTGCTCTATGGGATTTAAGTCTGGTCTGTGGGCTGGCCATTCCATTAACTCAAGATCAATTGAATTTTCTCAGTTAACCACTTGTATAGCCACGTGGGGACGAGCATTTACTTGCAAAATGGAACTTGTATTTATATAGAATTTGACTACAAATTTTATTTAAATAATCTCTATTTTAAAACCTTTTAAGTGATTTGCAATAACAATATTTTTAGGTAAATTTGAAGAACACGAAGATATTCCATGTTCACTTTTTGAAGAAGAATCTTCGCGATTGACATGTCTCACTTTAGAAAATGGTATTTTTGGTGCAAGTTATGTAATTATCGAAGATCAAATAGGATTAATTGTACCCAGATCCGATAACAGCTTTATTTTATTTAAAATTCATGTATCAGTACGACAAAAACCAAATCCTATAAAGTCGGAACTAAACACTTTATTGGAAATGAAGAAAAAAATTGAGGTAAGTTTGTGTCCAAATAATCAACTAAAAATTAAATAATTATTTACTAATTATAAAATGTACAAACATAGTCACGAAGGTTGATGGTGAGAACGTTCATGTCTGGTGTGTGTGTGTGTTAAACGTCGAGTTTAAGTTAAGTTTAACTATAAAAAACTGATTTTAATAAAATTATATTGTAGAAATTACAGTTTCTATTGGTACCAAACCAATAACAGGTTCAAATAAATAAAAATTTAATATAGTTCCATTTGGTGTAAAAAGGCGTGTTATTCCTAAAAAAAATTCCAAAATTTTATCATTATTATCATTATTATAATGTCTAAATTCACTTAGTGTTCGTTTTATGAGATTTTTGATTAAAACAATTTCTCTTTCATCTTCTATAAGATCGCTACGACACAATAGTAAAGTTTCTAAAAATTCTTGATTTTTTTTGTCGATATTTAAAGATTTTACGTATTTACATGTATCATGTAAAAAAGTGAACATTTCTTCGATATTAGGATACCAGTAGGATGCTTTTAGAATAAATAAGGGTGCCCAAAGTTGACCTAAAAAATAAAATTGAAAATTAGACCCTGTTAGTTTCAGATCTGTACATAGGAAAGTAAGTTTAAAATCGATTGCAAAATTCCACCCGGACAGACAAAGAGACAAAACAATCGCGCGCATGCGCGCGACAGAGGCAAAGAGGGAGAGAGTGAAGAAAATTTTAAACGTTAAAATGCATAAATAAGTAAAATTATCAACATACCTAATATAATATTTTGTGAAACTCTATTTAAATATCTTAAAGCACAGTTAGATCTCGCTTGTTTAATTACGGTTAAAAATATATTAGCAGCTATTTCATAGTAAAAATGATTTGAAAATTTCCTTTCTGTTAATGATATTTTTATTGAACTTTCTTCAGATTTTTGTTTCCTTGGTCCTCGTTCTTCTTGTACAGCTAAAAAATAATTTCAAAAAATCAAGCACCAGGGGAATAACCGAGGAGAGGAAATATAGATTTCTTAACGCTGTGGAGTACGAGGGTTGTCATTTTAGTTTGCGATCACATGAAATCGCTTGCAATCACTTGTGATCACTTAAAAGCACTTGTGATAAGTTAAATTACACTCTGATGAATTATTTGACCGAATATACATTTGTACGTACCCTGTAATAAGAAATCTATGCTTCCAGAAGATAATAGTAATAGTACATTACATTTCTCAAGACGAAAATGTACCACCATCTTACCGCGAGAAATGATCCAGATTTTGCCTCGAGTGAAGTGTACTATTTTCCTTTCTACCTGGTCAAAAATTTTTGTACAATCCTTGACGCAAATGAGCTCTAAAAGGAGCTTATCCAGCATTTATGTCGATAAATTAACTCTAATTTTCGACTAGAATAGAAAGAAATAGTACATAACAAGAGAAAAATGTTGATTATTTCTCCTAATGGATAAAGCCGAGGGGTGCAATTTACAGGAATGATGTTTACTATTTTTCTTCCTATCTGGTCGAAAATTCGTAGCTAATGCAAAGCTCACATACTGTTTTTGTCGCTGTGGCGGTAAAATCGACTTTTAGGGAAACTATGTAGTGAGGGAAGTCAAATTTTCGACCAGAGTAGGAAGGAAACTGATGTTATAGCAAGATACCTGATATATTCATTTGAACAGCTAAACATCGTTGTAATCTACAATAAGGGCACCAATTTCGACGTGTTTTGTCCACAATACACATTCTATTTCCAGCTGAAATATTACATTTTTTTATATATTACATACTATGTAATACCTAGAAATGTCTTTTTAGTTTTGCATATAGCCTCTTAGAAGGCACCATAAATAGGAACTTCAGACACAGATCTAATATCAATCTTTTTTTGACATAAATCCAGAGTTTTATTTCGATACAACCAGTCTTGTAGGTACAGTGAAGTTTTGAAATTAGTAAGTCGGTCAGAAAATGGATCTCTTAGCCGAGAACATTTTCGAGCAATAATTTTCTACAATTTTCGTAGAGGAATATCCCAACAGTCTCACTGAAGTGGTTTCGGTATTTGGGAATGAAGCACCACACAAATTAACAATTTTCCTATGGGATTGCGAATTTCAAGGTGGTCGCTCCATGATTCCAGGCTAGGTTCACCCAAAACATAAGCCACACAGCAAAACATTGATGCGGTTTGTCAACTAATTAAGGATGACAGCTGTGTAACATACCGGGAATAAGAGGCATCTTTGGGCATTTTAAAGACCTCGTTCCAAAAGATCCTACATGAAAAACTGGGTGGTACAAAGTTGGTTTTCCGTTGGATCCCTCATTTGCTCACAGAAAAGCAAAAAGCGGTTCAGGTCAATTGAAATCGAAACACTTTGGAAGGCTTAAACAAAGGAAGCCAAAATACGTTTATAGAATTTTTAGTGGTAATGAATCTTAGATTTACTTCTACGAATAGTAAAAGAAATGCTAATCCGCTATCGATGCCTTTAAAATAGTGATTTTGCAGGTGTCAACTAAAGACTGGAATAACTGTATTAGCAATTGGTTTAAACGTATGCAAAAGTGTATCCTATCTTGGTGGGACATAATTTTAAAAGTAATAAAGTACTTTAAGTCTCCCTATATATTTTTTGTCTTTATGGCTAAATATGCAAAACTAAAAAGACAACCCTCGTATCCAATTTTGATGATAAAATCAAATAGTAAATTTTACATACCAATGCAAGTATACTGCACGTTTTTCCTGATGCTGCGTTTAAAAAAACAAGAACATCCATCGCAGCAATAAACTCCATAATGTTTACCAAAAGATCTGTCTCCACAAACTCGACAGGGTACAGGAGATGGCAAAGTCCGACCTTTATTTATTATATTCATAAAAAAATAAGAATTTAAGATGAACCGTGAAGACTTTTCTAGTTTAAAACGTATTAAAAAAACGATATAAGATAAGAAAATTCTATTACTTACCCATAAGAAGAAGTACACAATACAAATTTCAGTTGTCGAGTGATAAAAAGGTAAAAAATTATTCTGGTTTTATAGAAGCTTTGATTGACAGCACCCTCTGCCATACGCGTGGCTCTTTGACGCCACTTAATGCCAATATGTCAATTTAATTATTCAAAGGATTTATATGAAAACGAAACAGCTTACATGGTGTATCTAACAAATAACATGATTTTTGGAACACTGAAGGGAACATCCTTTTTCTCTTTATTTAAATAGTTTTAAGATATGTTTTTAAGTGCTTAAGTACTATCTTCTGTAAGGAATGAACATTACCAAGCTAGATTTATACCTGAAGAAAGTCTCTTGATTTATGCTGTGTGAGTTATTATGTAAATTTAGATAAATCGAACATAGAAACAGAAGGATCAAATAAGCAATATCGGTATTCAAACTTAGTAAGGTTGTCAACCTAACCAACGATCTCGACATGATTCACTGCTATTCTAAATCTTCATCAGGAGACCTGATCTCAATCCAATTGAAAATGTGTGAGATATGATTCAGCGAAGAATTGTTCAAGACCAGAATTAATGTCAAAATCGCAATCAACTTATTCAAGCTCTTCAACAGTGCTGAATTGCTATTCCCAAGAAGATCTGGATAAATGTTGTTTTTACCGATGTATCTCGGTTTGGTTTGAATCCAGATTCTTGAAGGATACGTGTATGGAGAGAACCTGGCCCAAGAAATGGAATGCAACTTACACAAGAGGTTCACAGCTACAAAAGAGGCACAATTATGGGATGGGCAGGAATATCGCTTGGCTATAGAACTGAGCTCTTTCTGCTGGATCGTTTTTATCATCAGAGCGCTCCCTTACAAATTTTCTAGAACCTGACGTTGTTCCATACGCACAAAACATTGGTACTGATTTTATCTTGATGCATGACAATGCTACTCCACATGTCACCAGAGGGACAAGAAATTTCTTGGAAAAGAAGGATATTCTAGCTTTGCTCTGTCCAGCTCATTCGCCCGATCTCAATTCTATTGAGCATACATGGAATATTCTTCAGCAAAGAGCTTTTCAAGACCAGAATCAATTTCAAAATCGTAATCAGCTCTTCCAGGCTCTTCAACAGTACTTTAGAGCCATCATAAATGCACTAGGAGACAACATTCCTTATTAACATATTGTTACGAGCCGCTCCGGACCTGTCACCCAGACAGTGGTGTAAGTAGTCGCGTTCTAAGAATCTCGGAACATTCGAGGGCTGCTGGAACGTTCTATTCTAGAAAGGTTGTTTTTCGTTGTAACTTTGGAAATACTTCTAGAAGGATTGAATTTTATGTATAAGGGACCACTTCGAACGGAGAAAAGGAAAATGGTCATTGTAATAGTTGGCGACAGACAGTGATTGAAGTGCGAATTTTTGTACGAGGTAATTTAAAGATGTTATTCAGTAATTGTGACTATATCAAAGTTGTGTAGATTATTTTAAGAAATTGTTATTGAGCATGTGTGTATATCGAATATAATATTAAAATATAACTATTAAAATCCGTATTTTTTTTTTGTATGATCGAAGGACAAACAAATAAACAAATCCACGTTTACTTTTTTGCTTTTATAAAAAATATTTTAGGGTTAAAAAGCGACATTCAAAGGTGATGATAATAATAGTCAAACAAAGGTAATGTCAGTTAGCGGTAAGGGCGGTCAGAAATGTGCTGTCATTTTCTATTATTATACTCATTACTGGGCAAAAGTTCAATGAGACACAAACACACTTCAACTTTGATTTAGGTACGGATTATGGGGTGGCTTAGAATTCATTTTATCTATTGGTAACTCCTAATAATATACTTTGATTAAAATTTATATAAATTGTAAAAAAATAAACAAGGACGAAAAATCGTAAAAAATTTGCTGAAAACTTAAAACTTGTAGCATTCTTTTTATACTCGAAAGTGAGAGCAGCGAATGAGATAGACAAAAGGAACGTTGGTTTACTCTAGAGGCACTAGTGGAAGCTCCGTTACACATTTTTGTGACGTTTTTCTGTGTTTATTATATTAACCATTTTTTTTTGTCAGGTTCAGTTAAAAGAACAACAAAAAATTAAAGAGGAAATTTTGACCCTAATTTCCAATACAGTTTCTATTAAACGAGCTCCTATAAAAGCTAAAGAATCTATAGTGGGCGATCCACAAAATCTAACTTCGCAATTAACAGAAGTAGAGAAAATTGGTCAAGAGATAGACAAGCTTCTTGAAAAAGCAGAGAAATTAGCTAAACATGAAAAAAAATTGAAATATGAAAACATCATCATAAACAACAACGCTAAATTTAATGAAGAAGTCATCGTGGAGGAAACAAAAGTTAATAATATTGATGGATATCCCGCTAATGCGATTTTAGAAGATATTGTCAGGTATATATTAGTTTATTTAATAATTTAAGGTGAACCAAGGGATGACACAATAAAGTTACAAAATTTAAAACTTGTTAACAACGATATTTTCTACTCTTGTTCAAAACGGTCGTGGATTAAACTTAATCAAAGATTGGCTCTCCACTTTTTCATAAAATTAAAGGCAAGGGCGCCAAACATACTATGCACGTAATACCCAAATTTTAGTTTGCTGTCTTTGGACACCCGAATGGGCTTTATGGAGAAATTGAGGTCCTCATCTGTTTCTGTCTTTTGCACTATATTACTGATATCTGGATACTTTTCTCTTTGTGCGTTCTTTTGTATTTTGCGGTCTTCAGTAACGTTCCCTTAGTCATTTTGGCGCTATGTTGTCTTCTGGTTCTTTACTGCATCTTCGGCCACTTTCCAGAGCCTTTCGTCTGGATCATACTCTGTTAATTCCTTCAGATCAAGGTTTACATGGTTCACTACTCCACTGCATTGTTTCCTGCTAAACTCTTCACTGATGAATTCCGTCCAGTTCTGTGGATTGCTCTTTTTTTAAATCTATATTGTTCCTCTGGCACGATATTTAGTTGTTTGACGTGTTCTCAGAGTCTTCTGAGTATCAGCCTATCTGCAATTTTGTACAAGGCTGATTGTAAGATACTATTTGGGTCCTTTTCTGGGTTCCTTATCATTATTACATCTGTTTTTTTATCTCGTTAGAAAGTGTCTAAATTTTAGGATTCCATTGATAGTTGTAGTAACGTAGACTACTACCTTCTGCGGTAGATTCTTTAAATTCCTGTTACTAATCTTGTCATATCCTGATGGTTCCTTCAACTTAACATTTTTTTATTGTGGTACTTATTTCTTCGCAACTTGTGTGTGCCAGTATGCGGTGGTTTTGATATCTTCTACTGCCTCTTCAATTTCTTCGTTAAAGTCTAGACCTCTTCTGGATGCGTATTTATTTAGTCTAAATTGGTTTTCGAGGTTTCTTGTAAATACAATTTTATATATTTTTAGAAAAAATGATATTAACAAACCCTTAAAAAACAAAACGTTTACTGAGATTGAAATAGAAAATCTTATAGCCGATAATGTAAATCATATTTACGCTGATGATATCGCTTATAAAGATGATCCAGAAATTATTATCAATGGTTCACTCATTTTCGAAAATTTTGCTATGATACAAAATATACATTTACATGGAAGAAAACCAAACGATGTAATATTTGAAGATCAGTCTATTATTTTGGGGAAAACACCTCAATTAAATAATGAAACATCAAGAAACAAAAGAAGTTTAATAGATGATGATACCGTTTTTATACCTCATAATTTAACCGTTAAATTTATAAATGGGATAAATTTTACTGAGTTTGTGCAAAGTTTATGTATGACTAATATTCAATGTAATATACCAGGAACAGTTACAGTAATTGAGGTAAGTTGAAATAATTTTTATTGGTGTCTTAGGCTGGTCATACACGCACCCGCGAGCGATATGTTAGACAAAATTGAAAAGTCATTTTTTTTACCATAAAGTGTGAGCAGACCGTAACGTGCGTGTGGGAGGAAAAGGCTCACCACAGCCTTTCCAAATCAGTCACATTTCAAGCATTGGAAAAAGAGGGAGCCTTTAAATTGGTTAAACAAAACGAGGTAGTTACGATGGTCTGCTTCTTCTTCTCTCAATTAGCCGTTTTCTGTTGTTTGGGATTGGTAACATCCTCTGCTCGCTGCTTTTCAACCTCCTTTCTGTGGGCTCTGTGTCTATTTGATACATTCATCAGGTAGGGCATCACCGTTGGAAAACAATACATTTTTCTTTACCCAGCTCACTTTTGAGTGAGCCTGAGTCATTTTGAGGGCTTAGATAGTTCGGCGTGTTGGCTCCACTAGTTCTTGAGAGGGTCACTCTTCATCGAAGTCTCTAAGTTGGAGTTAAGGGTGTTCAAACAATTTTTGCTGCCAGCAGAGGCTAATTTTTCTTTAGCAGCTTCGTTTTGGAGGAATGTTGCAGCTACATCGATCAGTTAGATATTCACCTTTTGAAAGCTCAACATTTTTCTTTACCCTTCTCACTTTTAAGTGTCTTCAGTGTGTCGGGGAAGCTGTGTCTTCACTGGTTCGAAAGTAGAGTCATCCTCTTCGTCGAACTCTGTAAGTTTAAGGAAGGGAGTGTTCAAACAAGTTTTACATAGGAAACACTTGTAAAGTACAGATTATTTCAGCTTTGCTCTCTGTTAAGAACGATTGTCACTCACAACCTCTCTTGCAGCCACAGGAAATTAGTTTCAACACAGTCTACAGTACTGGTTTTTGGGTGATTGGGATTGGTAACAGCTTCTGTTGGCTGCTTTTCAACCCTCTTTTGGGTCTATGTCTACCCAAACCAGTTTTCTAGCTGGTGGTAGATCCGATAGGAATGTTCAATAGCAGCTTGTTGTGTTAGGGTCGGCACAGATAGCAGACCTTACGAAAATGATGGACAGAAGATTGGACAGAAAGTCCTCTTTGCCACCCCCTTATAGTTCGACAAGATGCTACTTCGGAGCAATGTGGAAATCAACTTTAGAGAGCCTTAAATTGTTGTTTAACTTTGCCATAAAAGAGCAGAGGTGGTGTATTACAAAAGTTTTCCTATCCATATTTGATTGAACACTTGGATTTACACTACTCAGACATGCCCTTAAAAGATATCAAAAATTGCCACCTAAAGTTTTTTTTTGTACCTATAAATCTTAAACAAATCAATACTGTGTTACATTTTTTGGTAGCACCCTCTATATTCCATTGTGCAAAACTTAAAAAACATCTCTACCATAATTCGGAACATATACTAACTAGAGGCAACGTTCAATATTTCGTATTTCTTTTTTGGTTGCTCTAGGAAATCCTCTTACTCGAACCAACTAGAAGAAGTTTACGAGAAAGATTGCATTTTCTCTTTGGTATTACGGATCCTGCGCTCATTTAAAGCTGCCTCTAGTTAGTATATGTTCAAAGGAATTAAATAAATATTTATGTGTTAATTAATAGTTTAAATATATTTTAGAAAGTAGTAGCTGAAAATGTATCCACCAATGTTTTAAATGGTTTGAAATTTCCAGATGAATACGTTTTTAAGAGCAGTAAATCAGATCCAATTATTACTGGTATGTTATATTGGAAAATGTGCAAATAATTGCTTATGTGTTTTATTGCTATTTTAGGTAAAAAAGTGTTTAAAAATTCTTTATCTGCTCATGATATTCGATCTGAAACCACTATAAATGGAGTAAATACTAACGATTTATTTACTCTATCAACAGAACAAGACGTTGGAAACTTAACTTTTAAAAATATACAAATAACAGAAGAATTTACTGTAAATTTCTGATTTAATAACAATTTCGAAATATTTATATTATAAATTTTAGGTGGATGGAGATATTTTGGGAGAATACGTAGATAAATTTTTAGCAAATCCAACTTTAAAAGAAACTAACCACATTAGATCAAATGCTAATTTCAAAAATTTGTTTATTAAAGGAAACATTATAATTGAACATAAATTTATAAGTGATAATTACAAGGAACTCTTAAAGAGTATTGTTTATAGCGTAAGTAAAACTTAGGTGTTGTGAGAGTAAAAACGTCACGAAAATAAGTAACGAAACTTGCCCTGGCCACTTAATCTATCGTTGCTCCCACTTTCGAGTCCACCAGATATTTTTGAACAGTTCACTTTTATTCATCGAGTTTTACCCATTTCAAAACTGATCTTTTACTGTAAGTTTGTAAGAGGTGTGTTGTCACAAAAATGAGTAACGCATCTTGGCCTCTTTATCTCTCATTATTCTTACTATCAAGTAAGCCAACTCTGTTTTCTTGCCTCTCTCATTCGTTGCTCCTAAAGTGTCATCATCAACCTAGAAAAGGTTTCTTGCCTTGGCACAATTGGACCTTTGAAAGGCATTTTAAGAGCAGCAATGGAAGACGTTGCTCCTTCACATAATCTCGAAGGATGAGGCAAGAATGGGCTCCTAAAGGCTGCGAAAAAACCTGAGTAATATTTTTGTTAGATCAAAACACAACAGAATAAAGCCGGAAATTTGAGTTTTGGAAGAAATGTTTAGACAGTAAAATCGTCACTAAAATAAGTAACGGAATTTTTGTCTAATTCTTCTTGCTCCTCTTTCAAGTAAGCCAAAACCTTTTCACTCTCTATCTCTAAGATCTCTATCTTTAAGATCTCTATCTCTAAGTTCTCTATCTCTAAGATCTCCTTCTCAAAAATCACTATCTCTAAGACCTCTATCTATACGATCTCCTTCTCGAAGATCTCTATCTCTAAGACCTCTACCTCTAAGATCTCTATCTCTAAAATCTCTACTACAACCTCTATCTCTAAGATCTCTATCTCTAAGATCCTTTACTCTAAGATCCTTTACTCTAAGATCCCTAACTCTAAGATCTCCCTCTCGACGATCTCTATCTCTAAGGCCTATATCTCTAAGATCTCTATCTCTAAGATCCTTGACTCTAAGATCCCTAACTCTGAGATCTCCCTCTCGACGATCTCTATCTCGACGATCTCTATCTCTAAGGCCTATATCTCTAAGATCTCTATCTCTAAGGCCTATATCTCAAAGATCTCTATCTCTAAATTCCATAACTCTAAGGTCTTTAACTCTAAGATCTCTATCTTTATCTCTAATCTCTAATATCGATTCCATTGGAGCTACTTTTAAATCTAATATTTTTTTAGGATGAATCTGAAACGATTATTAATTCTTCTAAAGATTTTCCTCATGGTATAACAGTGGAAAATGACCTATTAATAAAATCAAAATCCATTAACAACCTTAAACTAAACAATCTTATTAAGAAAAATACAGATCAAGATTTACATTTAAATTTATTAGAAGGCAACGTTATGATAAAGAATCTTATACTAAAAGGGAAATTTGATGGAAAAAATATAACAGAACTCGATGAAAGTGTAGTAAAATTATCAGGAGATCAATTTGTATCATCAACTCTTACTTTCGATGATTTATATGTAGAGAAATTGGAAATTGAAAATAAATTAAATGATTTAACAGCTGAAGAATATTTGTTTACCAATGGAAATGGAAAATTGGATAAAAATATTTTCTTTAATAATTTACAGATTGAAAATTTGGAAGTAACAGGTCAGTGACCAATTAAATTTGAAGAATATAGAAAAAAATGAAGAAAAAATGCAAATTGAAAAAAAAAACAGTTCTTAACAATCTAACAAACCTTTTTGTAGGCGATCTTGATGGTACTATTGATGGATTTGATTTGCAAGATATTACAAAAAAATATCTTAGTCGAACCAAAAATCAAACTATTGAACCACTTTTTATTATCAATAAAACAAGTATTGATCATCTAACTGCGAAAAATATTAACGATAAAACCAATACGTTCATTTTTGAAGACACTTCTTATGAAGATTATATTAAAAATTTATTAAATAATGGACATTTAAAGGTTGAAAGTAAGTAGATCATATACAAAAAGAAACTACTACAAGGGAGAAAACTCTGCTAAATTGCTCCTCAAAGCAAAGCCAAAAGCTTTCAATCGGCATTTTAGTCGGAGTTTCAGTACACTTTGGCAAGTTCAATCATAGTTCACGTGTCTTAAGCCAAGTCTAAGTTCACCTGGATAACTCAAGTTGAGTCCCAATCTACGTTTCAAACTGTCTTAGTTTACCTTAAGATATTTAGTTTTGTCTCAATCAGCGTTTTAGTCTGAGTCATAATTCCCTTAGGCATCTGAAGTTCAGTTTCAGTTCACGTGTCTTAAGCTGAGTCTCAGTTCACCTCGATAACTCAAGTTGAGTCCTAATCCACATTTCAAACTGTCTTAGTTCATCTTAACATATAGTTTGCCTTAAAAAACGTTTTTAAGTCTTAGTCATAGTTCCCTTATGTATTTAAAGTTCAGTTTCAGTTCACGTGTCTTAAGCTGAGTCTCAATTCACATCGATAACTCAAGTTGAGTCCTAATCTACGTTTCAAATTGTCTTAGTTTACCTTGACATATTTAGTCTTGTCTCAATCAGCGTTTTAGTCTGAGTCATAATTTCCCTGAAGTTCTGTTTCAGTTCACGTGTCTTAAGCTGAGTCTCAGTTCACCTAGACAACTCACGTTGAGTCCTAATCTACAGTTCAATCTGTCTTAGTTCATCTTACATATCAAGTTTTGCCTTAATCAACGTTTAAGTCTGAGTCATAGTTTCCTTAGGCATCTAAAGTTCAGTTTCAGTTCACGTGTCTTAAGCTAAGTCTCAGTTCACCTCGATAACTCAAGTGGAGTCCTAATCTACATTTTAAGCTATCTTTGTTCATCTTAACATCCAAAGTTTTGCCTCAATCTGCGTTTTAATCTTTACTTTGTTTCTGTCTTCGTTTCAAGTTGTTTTAGTTTTTTGACCGTGTGGACCAACAGTAGTATACCTTGAGAGATATTTTGTAGATCTAGAAGTAGATGACTCAATAAATATCACTAGCATCAATAACAACACTGCCAATAATATCTTGCCTTTAACAATCCTGGAAATAGCTGCTAAAGATGAAAATAATTTATACTTTGAAGTAAGTTTACTTTGTTGTGAAAATTAAAATATAAGGTAATAAAAAAAACATTTTTTTAGAATGATATATACATCTCAGATATACATATAACTAATTTAAGTTCTGTGGACTGGAACAAATATGTTGAAGGAATTATTTATAAGAACCAAACAAACGTAATATTTGATGGTGCTAAAAAGTTTGAAAATGGTATTTCTGTTAAAAATCTCATAGAAACCAAAAAAATTAATAATATCCGTTTGGAAAATATATTAACCAAAGAAGGTGAACAGATTATACGAGGACCAATTACTATAAATGGAGATGTCAGTTTCGAAAATGTTAATATACAAGAAACACTTAATGATGAATCTATTAAAGAAATTCTACAAATGATTTCAGTTGATGGTTCCGATTATCATGTTAAAAGTAAGAGAAATAGTTTTTCTTAGTCTGTCTGTCTGTCTGTCTGTCTGTCTGTCTGTATGGTATAGGTTCTTTTCAATTTCGCCAAATTTCAGGAAATACTCAGAACTATTTTAAATTGTTTTCTATTTTTAGGAGATATGATATTTAAACGGCTATCGTATATACAACATCTTGAAATAAATGGATTCGTTAACAATAAAAATATTGAAGATGTAATAAAAGATTTAGTTTACAAAAATAATGTTCATTTAAAACACGATATTATTTTTACAAAGACAGTAAGTTTACGTTATAGATCTAAACTACGAATTCTAAACAAAATATTATTTTTAGGTAAACATATCTGGAAATTTAGCTATAAGCAATAATTTTAACGAATACAATTTTTCTGATATTAGTTCAAAAATCGTGCTTACAACTCAAGATTCCGATATAGAAACTATTGTTTCATTTTCTAAAAGTATCAATGTTCTAGATAAAATGAAAGCAGATGATTCTTTATTATCCAAATTTATTACTGGGTTTAACACAAGAGAATGGATCGATAGGGCAATTTTTGTTAATCGAGGATTGCTGACGGGTAAGTTTTCTTTTTCTTTCTCTCAGCCTTATCACAAGCCTAGCTGTCTCTATTTAATGCATCTTCTCTTTACCATTTTTTCTTTACAGGTCCTTTTATTTTATCCACCCACCTCAACTTCCATCTTCCTGTTATCCCAAATTGCAGATTTGCCTACTCTTTTACTCACATTTCTCCTCTCTACATGATCAAACCATCTCAACCTATTTTCCTGGATTTCTTGCTCTGCTGTCCCTCGTTTACTATATCATTTCCTACTATCTCTCCTCGTTAATCCACACATCCAACGCAACATCTTTATCTCCACCAGTTCTATCTTTCTCTCTTGCTCTTTCGTAATTAACCAGGTTTCTCGGTTATTCATCAACGCTAAACTCTTTTGTACTGTCTACCTTTCATTTTCATACTAACACAAAACTCTTCTTCTTCCAGTTCATCCATCCACATTAAATTCTATGATTCATCTCACTCTTTAACCCTCCATTCTTTTCTAGCACCGACCCTAAATAATTGAAGTTTTGGACAGCTAGCAGCACTATTTAATGCATCCTTTCTTCTCAATTTTTTCTCTTTCAGGACCTTATTTATTTTATCCACCCACCTTAAATTTAACTTCCTCTCTTCCTCTTAACCCCAAATTTCACATTTGTCTCCTCTTTTATTCCCATAATTCCCATCTCTCCTCTCTATATGATCAAACCATCTCCAACCTATTTTCCTGAATTTTCTTGCTCAGCTGTCCCTTGTTTACTGTACCTCTTACTATCTCATTTCTTAGTCTATCTCTTCTCGTTAATACACACCTCCAATGCAACATCTTCATCTCCACCACTTCTATTTTTCCCTCTTGGCCAGTTTCTGAGTTATTCATCAACGCTGGTCTTAAAACTCTCTTGTACTGTCTACCTTTCATCTTCACACTAACACAAAACTCTTCTTCTTCCAGTTCATCCTTTCACACTTAATTTTCCCTTCATTCTTTTCTAGCACAGACCCTAAATAATTGAAGTTTTGGATAGTTTTGGTCCTACAGAATGATTCGTTTCGTCTGTTGTAATGTACTCAGTTTTTGTCCTAGTCCTTCTCAACTCTTCACTTTCAAGCGCTTTTCTCCATTTTTCAAGTTTTTCTTCCAGTCTCTTTTTTACAAAATCTACAATCACAATATCATTCGCATCCCACGAGGCTTCACCTCTTATCCCTTCAGTCATAACATCCACCTCTATACTAAATAGATAGAGGCTTAGCAAGTTTTTCTTTACTTTTGGGCTGCTATTTGGTGTGAGAGGTAGATTACCAGACCTTTGGTAGATAATCTATGTCAGTACTGTGCTGAATCTGATATATTTGCTTTTTTGAAACGTTTCTTGGACTACTATTTGCTGCAGAAGCTTGGATTGAGTTCTCAGATTTTGCCATTGGTTACGTTGATGTATTTCTACCAGAAATGTTTTCTTAGGTAGGTATTTGAAAACCATGTGGACTGATTTTATCTCCCAGATGTCTTCTTTAATTTCCTGCTTTATTTTGTTGTTTAAGTTTTCTTACAGCATGTAAAAGCTCATCCTTTAAGATTATGTAACAATAGTTCGATTGGTGCTGTTGGAGTGCTCAGAGTCTTTGGACTTTCCCTAGCTTGATGATGGCATTTTTTTGTTATATCTTTGGATTCCTTACGAAAGAGTTGAGTTACCAGATGATTGCTTTGATCTTTATTAAGCAATCTCTTCCAACCAACTTCTTACAGCGAATATTGGATTATCAATTCGTGTTTACTTTTTCAGGTCATTATCAACTAAATCAGATTGAAATCAGAGAAAATCTCGAAACTGAGTTTCTAAATAATGTAAATATGAGTGAAATAATACCTTTAAGATCCAACCAAAGTATAGATTACTTACATTTTAAATCTCTGAAAGTTTTAAATAACATTCCTGTTGGGAAAACTGTCAATGGACGGATATTGGCCGAAGAACTAGAAAACACATTGATGGTAAGTTATGGATACTTTTGGGACAGACTTCGTATATTTTGTTGGCGACTTGTTCCCATTTACAATTTAGAAAATTGAAGAGCATAAATTTCTTTTTCAGACTGATATAGACCAAGATATTTCTCCAACAACAATTTTCAACAACAACACTTTAATACGTCAAAATCTTAGAACTAAATATCTTAATAACAAACCAACATTGAAAATTGTAACAACTAATTCTAAACAAACCTTAACAGCTCAGTATATTTTTAATTCGAAAGCTGTATTTAATTCCGATCTCAATATAAATGGATTAATAAATGAAATAGATTTTGATAATTGGGTTAAGAATTCCACAAAGTTAAAGACAAATATTACGCAACATATCAGCGGTAATTGGAATATTTCTAAAGAATTAGTTTTTATGAAAAATGTGGACAAATTCGGGGATATGAATGGTCTGGATTTGTCAGAAATTGCACAAGAAGTACAAAATAGAAGAAATATGACTTATATGTTTGAACAAAATACTATTGTAAGTATGAAGTTATTTTTGGCTGTTTAACTGCGACATCTCGAATCGAGACCTCATATTGAGTCTCACTCCTCATTTTAAGCAGAATATGCGTTTATCTCCTCATCCCAAGAGTCTCAACTCACCTCGACAACTCAAATTGTGTCCCAATCAACTTTTTAAACTGAGCCCGAGTTCACTTTGGTAACTCAAATTAAGTCTTAGTTCACGTGTCTCAATCTGAACTTCAGTTTATCTCGACAACTTAAGTTGGGTCTTAGCCCACGTTTCTGAAGCTGTTTTAATTCACCTCGACATCTCAAGTTGAAACTCAGTCCACGTTTTACCACGATAATTCAAGTTAAGTCTCAGTTCATGTGTCCAAAACTCATTCTTAGTTCATTTTAACATCTAAAATTAAGTCTAACTTCACGTTGTAAGTTCAGACTCTACAAATTGAATCTCAATCTACCTTTCAAACTGTCTTAGTTCATCCCGACATCTTTGAGACTCCATATCCAAGTTTAATCTTTATCTACGTTTTAAACTATCTTAGTTCATCTCATAATCTTAATTTGCTCAGTCCACGTTTTAAGCTGAGTCTCAGTTTACCTCGATGTTTCAAGTTAAGTTTGAGTTCAGGTGTCTTAAGCTGAGTCTCAGTTCACCTCAATAACTTAAGTTGAGTCTCAAACTACGTTTTACGTTGTCTTAGTTCATCTCGACATCTCAAATTGTGTCTCAATCAAAGTTTTACTGTGAGTCAAAGTTCACTTCGGCATCTCAAATTGAGTCATAGTTCAAGAGTCTATACAACTCAGGTTGTGTCTTTGCATATTAAGCTGTCTCAGTTCATCTCGCCGTCTTAATCAACGTTTTAATCTAAATTTCAGTTCATTTCGGCATCTCAAATTTTGGCTTAGTTCATATATCTCAAACTGAGTTTAAGTTCTTCTTGACTACTCATGTCGAGTCTCAATCTACGTTTCAAGTTGTCTTACTTTATCTTGACATCTCAAGTAGTGTCTGAATCCACGTTTTAAGCTGTCTTAGTTTACCTAGACATCTTAAGTTGAGTCTTAGTTCACGTTTTAAGCTGAGTCTCAGTTCATTTCACCATCTCAAGTTCTCGCAGTTCAATTGTCTCAAACTGAATCCTAGTTCATCTCGACAACTCAAGTTGAGTCCTATTCCTCGTTTCAAACTGTTTTAGTTTATACAGACATCTTAAGTTGTGTCAGAATCAACGTTTTAATCTGAGTGCACGTTTTAAGTTTAGTTTTAGTTCAAGCTAAGTTTCAGTTGAACTAAACAACTTAAGTTGTATCTCAGTCCATGTTTTAAGTTTTAAGTCTATTCACAGATCGCTTTCAAGAATTTTGGAAGACTATATAATACAGTTTATTACTTTTTTTTGGTGATAAGTTATGTTTTGCTAACTAATCTAAATTTTTAGGATGACTACAATGAGATCTGTGAAGAAATAACAAAATTATACGAAAAAGCAAAATCTCAAATTTATACAGTTAAATACTTCGATGACTTCCAGAAACTCTCTTTTGAAACCAATATTAAGAATGCATTTCATTTTACTTTTAATAAAGTAGATTACCTTTTAGTGAACCTAGAATCATGTTTTTCATATCTTATGATTTTTAATGGAACAGCTTTTGAACCATTTATCACAAATGTTCGAACAGGTCAAATTGAACAAATTGTATCAGTGAAGGATTCTGATATTTTATTTTTGGTGGCACGTGGAAATAGATTTAGCACTTGTGATAGTATTAGGGGTACCAATATCTTGCAGTTTGATGGGGAAAATTTAGAGGCAAGTAAAATTTCTGTTCTATTTGTTCATGTGAGTGTCTATGCCCTTTTAAGAATTTACATTCCTTTTTTCTAGTTAAAATTCAATATGGAAGATCAAGACCTCATACAAGGATCAAAAATTCCGTTTACATTTTATACCCTTAACGAAAATGGTGTCAGTGAATATAAAATTACCAAAAATTCAGATGGTCCTGTAAGATATCGAAAATGGGATGTTCTTGTTAGTGAGTATTAAAATTTTATATCAATCTAAAAAATACTAAATTTAATTCAAAATGTCAGTATTCTAAGCTAAAATATTGACGGCATGGAGAACCGACTGTGTAGAAATCGAGGATTTTTCACAGGCAGCGAGACTCCAAAGAGCGTTAACAAAGGATCCATACTGAGGAATTGGTATACTTACGAAACAGGATGGTAGCCAAACTACCAACATGGAAGAAAGTCTTCATCTCTTGCGAGAAGTAGACATCCGCGTTTCCGTTGCCACGGTAGAGGCAAAGTGGAACAAGGAAGACCACATACCCTCGGCAGCGGATTGGCACATTACCAGACTCATTGTTACCGAGGACAAAGTTAAATGGACAATATCTAGCTTCTCTTCCTTCAAATCACCGGGACTGGACGGAGTTTATCCAGCCCTGCTGCAGTGGGGTCTGGAGGAGCTCCTTCCTCACCTAGTGCAAATATTCAGAGCTTCCCTAGCTCTGAATAATATACTGAAGATGTGGAGAGAAGTAAAAGTTGTCTTCATACCAAAACCTGGAAAAATGGATTACTCCATTCCAAAAGCTTGCCGACCTATTAGCCTTTGATCATTCTTATTAAAAACGCTAGAGAGGCCGAGGACAAAGTTAAATGGGCTATATCTAGCTTCTTTCTTTTTAAATCACCTTGAATGGATGTAGTTTATCCAGCCCTGCTACAGTGGGGTCTGGAGGAGCTCCTTCCTCACCTAGTGCAAATATTTAGAGCTTCCCTAGCAGAGGTTGCGAACAAGAAGCGGAAACAGTAGAGTAGTACACACGGGAGGATGCACAATGGGTCAAATGTGGACTTCGTGCCAACAGAGCACTTGCTCGCCCCTCCCCAAATTTCCAGATCGAGGATTGAATAGCTAATTTCATGGTGTCGGTTTTTTATGACGGTATGCGCGCGTATCGCAAAATTTTTCCCCCAAAAGCTTCAAAAGTAGTATAACTTCTGTATATCATTTATATTCTAGATGTAGATGAAGCTTCTTTTATACCTCTGGGATTCCAAACAGGATTAGCTTTGAGTACAGGAGAAAATATTATTTATTTGGATCAATCTGAACCTGCTGTCTATGATTTTGAGATCAATAGCAATGTAGAAGCTGTTATAAAAGGTATAATTATATTTAATTTTTTATATATTTATAATTTTTTTATTATCTGTGTTGGTAGGATCTTTCAGAAATATATCCAACCGTTATATACCTGGTAAAAATAAAGGAGATATAGCTGTACTTAATGTTGGTTTACAGGATGTTAAAAAAAATTTACTAGCTGTTGCAAGTGATAGGGATACAAGTATAGCAGAATCTGTAGATTTTATAAAGGTAAAAATTTTAACTAGTGTCTTATATCAAATAGCTACAAATATTTTGTTTTAATTGTAGATCTATAAAAATCCACTTACTGGTGAATTATTTGACAAAATACAAACGTTTAGACCATCTTCTCTATTATCGATGGACTTTAATCAAGGAGAAACTTTACTTGCCTTTTTAGAAAATAAAACAAAACTAGCAATATATGAATACAAGGGTATGTAGTCCAAGCTTTGTTTGTCCAAATTTGCCATTTCGTTGGTTGCGACAGTATTAACGAATTGATATCTCGATCACGAAAATTTTACTACAATATCAGTATGATCACCTTGTCAATGGTATTTCCAAAAAAACACCAATTCGCTAATACTGTTGTAGTCTACGAGGTTGGGAGACCTGTCGTTTAACCATAGAGGTATTGCACATAGAGTAAGGAGCCAAGATGCTGTTCCTCTCTAGTAATGACGAAGTTGCTAGCGTCAGTCTAGGAAAACAAGGAATTTGGGTTTAAGATCAAGGTATGGAAGACCAGAAGCAAGAGTTCCACAAGGAGCAGTTGTATCCCTGTTGCAATAGCAGCAAGGATGATAGCCAGACATCAGGAATATAGTGCAAAAGGACTTTCTTAACAGAAGCAGATGAGGACTGAAATTTCTTCCCACAGCCCATTTAGGAGTCTGAAGTTCTGAGGCCTCCTTAAACTTTAGTGTCATTGAGACAACTAAATGTTTGTCAGAATACCAAGCTCTTTATTTCAAGCTCAGTTACCAGCTGTTCCTCAGTTGTACTAGTCACATATGACTTGACTGCATAGAAAGAGGGACGAATAGGGTTTGTAAATTGTAGATTACAAGTGAGGCTGATTGGTCCACGTGATGTTATTACACTGCGATCTAAAAGATCTTTTGTATATGCTCTAAATCTATTTATAAGTTCATAAGATCTACACTTTTAAGAAAGTCCATTATCCGCTTAGATATAGGTACGTTTGTAACCAGATCAGGCTTTGGCTTTAAGAAAACCTGCATAATCACTGAATCTACATGTTCCACTGTCCACTTTACCCATTTTTACACAGATAGTGGCTCAGTGGATAGATCCTGCAATTACTCTGAGTTCAAGTTTCTGCAGCTCTAAGATTAATTTAGTGAAGTGAAGTCTGTATTAACTTTCTTGCTTGTCTTTGGCTTAGAGTCTTTTTCCAGTAGGCTACACTTAGTTCTTTTTTTCCAATAACGAACTTCATCCATAATGCGGCATTTCGAAATGCCACAGAAAGGTTCAGGTGCGATAAAAAGAGTAGGTACTAGTTTCTTCTTTTGCAAGACTATCAGCAATCTCTATTCCGACAATCCCTTTATTCCATGGTACCCACAGCAAAGTTACTTGGCTATTGAAAGCAATAGGGTTCTGCGATCTTCTCTCTTTTTCTATCTGTTGTATATTTCCGATTACAGTCTTACCTTTTCTGTCTTTAATACCTCTTTGCACTTTGGCAGATTCAAAATTAAAAGTGTTGACAACATATAGAATTATTAAAATAGAATCGGGGAGCAAAGTTTCTAACAAAGAAAGAAAAGATCGCGGTTCCCACTGTATGTCTCTCTACTTTTGCATTATCGTGCTAATTTTCTTTTAAAAAATTTGTGCTATATTTTGTTACAAGTTGTCCCTTACTGCGTATGCATCAGTAAAGAGAATCGGACCTGGTACTGCGATCGTTTTTCTCTTTTCCACTTATCTACTGGCAGACGTATATCTTACCTACTTTATTGTAATATCTCTATGGTTTACAAGGGAATTATGTAAAAATTGCTTATTAAAAAAATTCTCGAACTCACTCAAAAGCTATATCAAATGAAATAATAGAACCGTATTATTTTCTAGGTATAACACGTTTTCAGCGGAAAACTTCGATAAAAGTTTATGAAGCTTCATTTCTATTTCAAATGGATTTAAATAAAACAACTAATTTTAATTATCTAAAGCTTCTTGGTATAGTAAATAAACATAATATAAGATTACTAAAAGCTGTTATGGAAGGCAACAAAGTACAAGATAATCTTAAATGTGAATTGTAATGTTTATATTTTATATTTATTATCTGTTGTTAATTATTGTTATAAAATAAAGTTTATTTGTTAAATCTAAAAATGTTAAGATATGAGTATTCTTATTCTCTGTATGCAACCCAAGACTTCGTTTTACAACTGAGAAGCTCACCGATCCAATGATTAGAGAATAGTTGAAAGCAGCCTTTCGGAAAAACTTACCCTTAACTATAGAAGAAGCTGGTCGCACAGGCCCTAATATGTACTGGAATATACTAAGGGATAGCACATTGAAATCAAGCGATATCGGTATTGGTATGGACAAAGGAAAAAAAGAGAGGATTGAATGAAAACCATGTTGAAATCGAGGAAATCTTAGAACGCAAATCTAACAACTTATAAGCTCTTTAAGAATTTTCCAGGATAAAGGATGATGCCAAAAAGGATATAAGAGCTATTAAAAACAAATGTTGGGAAGACAAAGCAAATGAAATCCAGACGAGCGCAGACTTTCACGATTCTCGTCACTTCTTCAACGCCACAAAAGGACACTATTATTCATAAAAAACTGTGTTCACTCGAAAGCGAAATTGGTGACTTAACAAGGGATCAACAGGAAAATTTGTACCGTTGGAAAGAAATATTATTCTACTGTTCTGAACAAGAAACACTATTGACCACTCTTCTATTGAACTTGTTATCGTGGAATATCGAAGGACCACCCTTTTTTACAAGGTTAAAGGGAACCTCTGGAATCTCGATTCTTGTCCTCAAATAAATTAACGACCACACCCTTTTTCACAAAGGTTTTTATTCATAACTAACTTCACAAAAAACGAGTTAAAACTTATCTTACCAATACTTAAACAAATTTAAATCTTAATAACAATAGAAAATAACTTGAAAACATGAGATAATTATAATTAGTCTTTTCGGGTTCGTTACGTGACTTGACTTTTACGTGCTTCGTGGTTCGCGGTTCTTTCTCGAATGCCACACCCTTACTTTCGTTCGCAGTGGCGTCATTCCCTTTCCTGAAACCACTAAGGCACTTATGCGCGGCGTTGCCACAGTGACACTACAATTCAACAATTCACTAATTCATTTCTGTCTTAACAGAACTAATTCCTCAATACCAAACGAACACAACACTAGATGCCGAAATAACACTTCAAGAGATATCCGACAAACTTTCCCAAATAAAGAACAACAAGACAATGACAACATAGTTGCAGAAATCCTGGAAGCGCTACACTCTGAAATAATTTCTTACCTCAAAACTATTTTTGATCTCGTTTGGATTAATGAGGTTTCTCAAGAATTCCGAGATGCACTTATAGTAAACCTATTCAAAGAAAAAGCAGGCAAGGTCCTCACTAGAATAATGGCAAATCGGCTTCTGTCGTATATTGAAAAAATTCTCCCTCAGACAAAAAGTGTCTTCAGGACAAAGGGATTTGATTTTTATCCTACGTTTTCTCTGTGCTTATTCACGGCTTAGATTCATGGAATTTAAACAAAGATATGTACAGGAAATTGAAAGGATTTGAAATGTTGCCTTATCGGAAAATACTGAAGATTTCGTGGACTAATAGAGTTACAAATGGAGACTTTCTCAAGAAAATGAATAAGAATTAAGAGGTACTGAATACTATTAAAGCCCGAAAACTACAATTCTTCGAGCATTTTATACAAAATCAATCCTGATATCCCCTTCTACACACTATTGTGCAAGGAAAGATATTTGGAAGGAAAAGCCAAGGAAGAAGAAGAAAAACGTCCTGGCTGAAGAACCTAAAAATCTTGTTTAACAAAACATCTGTGCAACTCTTCATATCTGCTTCAGACAAGAACAAGATTGCCATGATTGCCAACATTCGTCACTGATAGGTACACCCAGAAGAAGAATATGCCTATCGAGCAGATTTTCTAAAGTCTTTGGTAGTCCGAAAGCTACAATAATTTGGGCACATTATGCGAAATCAAACTAAATATGCTCTTCTACTTACTATTCGGCAAGATATTTGGAAGGAGATATCCAGAAAGCAAAAGAACGTCCTTGCTGAAGAACCACAGAAGCTAGTTTAACAAAACATCCCTGGAAGTCTTCAGAGCTGCTGCAGATATACTCAAAATTGCCAAGATGATCGCCAACAATTATCACAGATAGGTACATCCAGAAAAAGAAGAATGTGCCTATGGAGCAGTTTTTCTAAAGTCTTTGGTAGCCCGAAAAGTACAATAATTTGGGCACATTGTGCGAAATAAAACTAAATAGGCTCTTTAACATACTATTCTGTAAGATATTTAAAAGGAGAGTTACAGGAAGAAGAAGAAGAAGAACGTGCTTGCTGAAGAACCGCAGAACCTGGTTTAACAAAACATCTGTGCGACTCTTCGGGGCTGCTGCAGACAAGTTCAAGATTGCCATGATGATTGCCAAAGTGCATCACAGATGTGTTCATCGAGCAGTTTTTTCTAAAGTCTTTGGTAGCCCGAAAAGTACAATAATTTGGGCACATTATGCGAAATGAAAGTAAATATGCTCTTCTACATACTATCCTGCAAGATATTTGTAAAGAAAGGTTCAGGAAGAACAAGAATGTCCTTGCTGAAGTACGTCAGAACCTGGTTTAACAAAACATCTCTTCAACTCTTCGGAGCTGATGTAGACAAGTTCAAAATTGCCATGATGATCGCCAACATTCATCACAGATAGGTACATCCAGAAGAAGAAGAATGTGCCCATCCAGCAGTTTTCTAAATTCTTTGGTAGCCCAAAAAGAACAATAATTTGGGCACATTATGCAAAATGAAACAAAATATGCTCTTCTACATACTATTCTGCAAGAAATTTGGAAGGACGAAGAAGAAGAACGTGCTTGCTGAAGAACCTGAGAACCTGGTTTAACAAAACATCCCTGCAACTCTTCAGAGCTGCTGCAGAAATGTTCATGATGATCGCCAACATTCATCACAGATAGGTATATCCAGAAGAAGAAGGTGACCATCGAGCAGTTTTTCTTAAGTCTTTGGTAGCTCGAAAAATACAATAATTTGGGCACAGTGTGCAAAATGAAACTAAATATGCCTTTTTACATACTATTCTGCAAGATATTTGGAAGAAAAGGTTCAGAAAGAAGAACGTCCTTGCTGAAGAACGTCAACTCTTCAGACATGACCAAATTTCATGATGATTGCCCACATTCGTCATGGATAGGTACATCCAGAAGAAGAAGAATGTGCTTATCGAGCAGTTTTTGGTATAAACTTATTGGTCTTAGGGACTTGTCCTGTTTAATTCTTCCTGGTTTAGATAACAGATCTCCACGATTAATTTATTAGCGTGCAAAAATTTGTGTCGTACCAAACGATAAGATGTAGTCACTTCAAAATTCTTTGATAATTAAACAATATTTAGTTATAAAATTTTTATTTAAATACCCCTTTTTCTATTTACAAAATTTCAGTAAAAAAATTCCATAACTCTAAAATTTCTCTTAACACATATTTCTAAATGAAATAAATGGTAATGGAGTTATTGAAGAAGTATTAATAAAAACAATAACAGAAAATCAATTAACACAGTTTACTCCTGTAAAAACTAACAATTTCCTCATCTATTTCAGGTACACCAGATAAAGTTACTGTTTTCATGAATTCCCTAAACTCAATTGTATCCTGATCAGTAAAATAACTCCCAAACTTATTATCGTTTTCATCATCATCAAGATCAACTTCTGGTATACAATCTTCAAATTTTAAATTTGGATCACTCGGTTCTTTACTGGTTAGAAATTCTTCATCAGGTGTTAAAGTTTTTAGGCTGTTATCGGAATTAAACATATTACTATATAGATTAAAATCACATATCTTATCATGATTGCTTAGTGTCTTTTTGTTTCTATTTTGAATATCAACTTGAGCTTTTAATTTACTTTTATAATTACGTTTAAAATCATCAGAATTATAATTTTCTTTTCTAGTTGTTGGGGAATTCTGAATTGTTGAAGTCGATTCAAAATTTTTACAATAATGTAAAAAATGAGTACTATCTGGTGATGATTGGTGTTTAATATCTAAATATTCCTGTGATACACTCAATATATCACTTTCTATACTAGAAGGTTTTTGTTCTATAGTGGTATTCGATGGTTGTTGAAGACAATAACTCAATGATGGACTAATATGAGAATTTCTCTTTGGTGAAACAATATTTTCAGATTTGACGTGATCTATAAGTTGATTATCTTGAACAGAAGCGTTATATTGTAACATTTTCCTATTAGTGACTTTTGATACATGTTTTTGTTTATTATATAAACTAGAAGAATCAGAACTGTGTGAACTATAATCCCCCTTTTCAAGAGGTCGTTCCACTTTATCTTCTAAATTATTTTTGCGATTCAAAGGTTCTTCGAACCACGTTTTGAATTTGTATACTGCACGAATTTCTGCTTGTTTTAAACCTGCTTCTAAGTGATTGGTTTCGTTTTGAATATGCTTCATCTCTAGCAAGACTTTTTTATATAATTTTTGTTGTTCTTCTAATTCGCGTATTAAATCTTGCTTTTCTACAGAGGTAGGATCATCAAGTTTATTTCTTATTATTGTAATTTTTCGTTTGCATTGTTCAATCGTTTCTGCGTATATTTTAGCCATGTTTAGTTTATTTTCTAAGGCTGTTTTATAGAAATTTAGGTTTTCTGAAATTTCGGGATGAGATAAGAATTTTTCGAAACTGTCTTGGTCTTCTTGATTTATCATTAAATTCCCGTCTCGGGATTTGTAGTATAATGATTGTACTGAAGTTGCTCTACATTGTGTTGGAGAATTTAATGGTACAGGATTTTCTGGAATTTTATCTATGATGTTCTTTAATTTATCTTAGGTATATATTAAGGAAAAACTGCTGCAGTAAGAGAAAAAAAGATACCTATACATGCGCATTAAACTCGAAGATACTGGACAGAAGTTGAACCACGATTTTCTAAGTGCTGCCCTTTGAAAAACCCTACATACTATCGTGCAAGGAAAGATATTTGAAAGAAAAAGCCCAGAAAGAAGAAGAAAAACGTCCTGGTTGAAGAACCTCATAATATAGTTTAAGAAAATATCTGTGCAACTCTTCAGATTTGCTTCAGACAAGATCAAGATTGCCATGATGATTGCCAACATTCGTCACAGATAGAAGAAGATTATGCCTATCGAGCAGTTTTTCTGAAGTCTTTGGTAGCCCGAAAAGTACAATAATTTGGGCACATTATGCAAAATGAAACTAAATATGCTCTTCTACATACTATTCTGCAAGATATTTGGAAGAAGAGGTCCAGGAAGAAGAAAAACGTCCTGGCTGAAGAACCTCGGAATATAGTTTAACAAAACATCTGTGCAACTCTTCAGATCTCCTTCAGAAAAGAGCAAGATTGCCATGATGATTGCCAACATTAGTCACGGATAGGTACATCCAGAAGAAGAAGAAGAAGAATGTGCCTATCGGGCAGTTTTTCTAAAGTCTTTGGTAGCCCGAAAAGTACAATAATTTGGGCACAGTATGCGAAATGAAACTAAATACATTCTATTCTGCAAAATATTTGGAAGGGTAGGTCCAGGAAGAACAAGAACGTTCTTGCTGAAGAACCTCAGAACCTAGTTTAACAAAACATTCCTGGAAGTCTTCAGAGCTGCTGCAGACATATTCAAAATTGCCATGATGATCGCCAACATTCATCACAGATAGGTACATCCAGAAGAAGTCTTTGGTAGCCCGAAAAGTACGATAATTTGGGCACATTATGCGAAATGAAACTAAATATGCTCTTCTACATACTATTCTGCAAGATATCAAGATATTTGGAAAGAAAGGTCCAGGAAGAAGAAGAAAGTCTTTGCTGAAGAGGTGAGAAGAGGTATTTACAATCCATGGAAAAATCGTAGACTTTACTCGGACATTTCCTGTAAAAACAATATGTACTAGAAAAATTAATTTGGAAGGGATCATCGAATTTCGTCCCAAGTTATGTAAACAATCTTTTCTTCTATCTGGTCAAAAATTTTTCGGCGAGAACATTGACTTCGATGGAAGTATAAAGTCGAATTTTCAACTAGAGAAGAAGAAGAAAAACATTTGTCTTAATTGTAAACTTAATTTTGTATTTAAAAGGATACCAATTTCTTCGTTCTTTTTACCAACTTCGGTATTAAGTACCTTTATTTCTGTATTCTTTTGGTTCACTAAAGATTCTAACTCTTTTAAAGACTTCTGTTTGGTTTTTAATTCATTTTTTAAGAGATTGAAACAGAATTGTATCTGTGTCATATCCGGTTCGATAATAAGCGGTTTCTTCTCAGAGTTTATAAAAGATTTTACTTCAAACTGGCAAGTCTCTTTCTGTTCAGCTGTTAGATTTTCTGTGCTCTACAAATTGTTTCTTTTTTTATTTTACGTAATTTAATAGCATTCATCAGAGGACTTAGAAGAAACAAATAGCGAAGATTTTGTCTTGCGTCACCACGAGGAGGTGTCACCAACCAGCACGACTTCGGAGAAAACCAAAAAGAAAACTCCCATTGTTAACATTAAAGATTCTTCAAACACCTGACGCCAAATATCCAATCCATCTACAAGAACCTCGTAGATGCCACCCCACTATCCATTAGATGACGACAAACGCTTCAGCTTCAGCCCTCGCCATCTTTATATGACAACATAATCAACCACAACAAACATCCAGACGTAACAGCTTTACAACAAGCCATCTTCAACACTACAAGAACTCTTAGACGCCGCCCCATTATCCATAAGATTACAACAACTTTCCAGCTTCAACCAGTGCCATCCAACAACTCTAGACGACAACTTAATCAACCACAAAAAAACATCCAGACGTAACAGCTTTAGAACAAACCAACCCCCAACACTACAAGAACTCTTAGACGCCGCCCCATTATCCATAAGATTACAACAACTTTCCAGCTTCAGCCAGCGCCATCCAACAACTCTAGAAGACAACATAATCAAACACAACAAACATCCAGATGTCATAGGTTTAGCCCAAGCCGCCCCCTGCCTACGCCGCCCACCTGACAGACAAGACTCGACAAGAAGATTCCCTGAGCCGAAGCCAAATTGGTAACTTAGCTCAAAAGACTCAAACTGTTCCACCAATTTTAACAAGCTAGAATCTTTAACCACACCTATTTGCTGAAGACTGAAGGATAATAAAGGATGGATTCGTCTTCAGGAGGTAAAATTGCTACGAATAATGTATCTTATGTAAAGTACAGACAACTTTTTTGTGATCAATTAATTTGTATACTTTAAAATACTTACTGTGAATCCTGAAGTTCGTGAAAGTTCTGATTCTAACTCTGAAATGCGGAATTTTAATAAATCTATTTCCTGTTGAGGATCTGTGATTTCGTTGATTATTGGATCAGTTTCTATCAACGAAACTCTTTGTGCAAACCTGCAAGTACTTATAGTTTCCTGTTTTAACAAAAAAAAAATACATGAGTAATAATGAAATACTTTTATCATTTACTGTAAAAGTACTTTCAAAATCTTCTATCGAGCTATTGATCTACCTGCGTCATAGTTTTTTCTTACCTGTACATTATCTTTCGATAGCGACAAAGTTGCTAGCATGGTTGTGATACAATTTCCATTTAAAGAATCTTTTAACAAATGGGTCAACATGCTATTTCTATACGGTATGTGTGATCTTTTAGATTCGGAAAGAGCTAGAATAACCTGTTGTAAAAAGTGTAACGATAGATTTATGAATTTAGCTTCGTGTAATCCTACTCCTGAAGTGTTGTTCTTACATACTCTCTCAGATCTAAAAATTAAAATAGTGCCTACATTACAATACAAGGAATGGAAGTCAATCTTCCATTCTGGCGAGGAAAGCAATTCATTCACCGAGAGGAACAATCATTTTTGGTCGAAAATTCGTAGCTTATTTAAGATATTTATTGTGATTTGGTCGTGCATTCAAATGCATCAACTTTGCGTGAAAATATGTCGGGAGGTAAGCCGAATTTTTGACCACCGAAAACCGGTTAACATTTGTTTATATGAAAGAAAAGCAAAAAACTTACCCTGCTAAATCTACAAGATGAAGTTTTGATGATCGCAAATTTTTAGAAGATCCACTTCGATGAGTAATATATAAAGTGAATATACAGTGTGATCTTGAAGAATACTCGTTGTAGGGAGTTTCTGCAATTGTTCTAAAAAAAACGTTAAATATAATTTAGTTAAAGGTAACATTACAAAGTGTCCCCCTTTTCTTGCTATAATTCTGAAGTTTTCTCAGACTTATTGCAGCTCTTCTAGGCCTATCTTTCTTAGAAAGTTTAGGATATCGTTGGCCTTCAAGTTAGGTAGATCTTTCTCTTCCATTTCAATGCATTCTGAGAGTAGGTATGTGTTTTACGGTGTCATCGTCTTCCTTACAGAATCAGCATTTTGCATCTTCTACCAATCCTAATTTCTTCCTGTGTCCTCCCGTTAAAATACGAAGGTTCTTCTGACTAAGGTTGAGACACCTGAAAGATCTCTTCAAGTTATATTTTCCCAGGAGCGTCTTAGGTTGTCTTAGTCCTTCTAGATCGTTCCAGTACTTGGATTTTTCTCTAACCACTTCTTTCCATAAGATGATTCTGGTCCCAAGTATGGGGTTTTAGCTCCTTTTTTTGCCAACTTATCTGCTGTTATGTTTCCTTCTATTGTTGTTATGTGCTACAACATCGCTGTTTGGTTTTTGGTAATACAACTACACGGAAACTATATTATAAATTCCAATTTGTGCCGTTTATTTCGAAGTGAAAATCCAGATGTATTCAAGAAGTTCTAAGTTTCAACTTTAAAACAAAAACTCCTTCCACCGAAGCGCTTTATAAAAACAGACCTACTGGTCCAGATACCGGAGTTACTTTTAATATCCATTTGCCAGAGTAGGTCTTCAGTGGGAAGCTCATGAACAACCTTTCTTTGAAGGAAACCAGAATAAAAGTAAAAGAGTAAATTATATGCTCACCTATTAGTATCGCCCATAAATAATAAACGCATTGCTTCTTCCTCTGTTGTAACAGGAAAAACACTCAAATTTCTGATATGAGCATCACCTTTAGCGTCTTCTAAAAGAAACACTCGTCTAAAATAAAAAAGATACATTTTCAAACTCTTTTTTTTACAAGTATATATAGAAATTAGTAACCTAACCCTCTAAACTTAAGAACGTTATCAAGATATAAAATATAAAATAGGCTAAAGTTCCTTTGATGCCGCTGGCGCTGGCCTTTACTGCTCCCTATAACGCTATGTTGAAGAGATTTGTGGACCATGCATCGTTTGCCTTAACCCTGCTTCTACTGCGATTGTGTTTGTGGTGCCTTCTTCGGTTTTTATTTTTGCTCGGGATCTGGCCATAGTCACCTCTTAACAACACTTTTACTTATAATAATATTTTATCTTTATTACGTATTTCGTAAAGTACTTACGGAAGTTCCTCTAATGTTTTTGCAACACTCTGTTGCTTTGTACTTAGTAAATCATAACCAATTTCATTGTAAATTTCCATATATGATATATAGATTGTAGGTTTTTCTGGTATCTGAAGCAATAAAGAATTCATTAACAAAACTAAGGTACCTATTTAACTGCTTTAGACAAAAACTTTTATTATTTATTTATAGATTGGGAACGTTGGTTTTCTTAATATCTCTCACACAATTTTTTTTTAATAAACTGTTCCAACAGACAAAAAACCGTTCTAGAACCGTTACGAAACAACTCGGTATATCAAAGGTATCGAGATTTCGTCTGCTGCGCAGTTCACAGACGGTTCTAGAATGGTTCTTTGGTCTGTTGGAACAAATTTTTGTTTTTCATAGGCTTGTGAAGAAATTCGCTTTATATCTTCGTGAAATTTTATGTTATAAATACAAAACTTACATTACTATAGTGATCAAATATAAATTGAATACTTCTAGGGATAATACCCCTATCACTATAATTCTTTGAAGAACCATTAATACTATAAGTTTTTCCACTTCCAGTCTGAAAAGGCAATATTAAGTTTTTACATTAAAAAAATAAATAAAAGCTTCTTACCTGACCATATGCAAAGACGGTGCCATTGAACCCTTCAATGACACTAAAAAATTATCAAATAAAAATCTAGAAAGAAATTTTTAACCAAATATATCATTAACAATAGGTTTAAACTGACATTAACCGAGTGACCAACAATCAATCATAATTTAAAACTACAATTGTAGATTGTAGATTATAAGTGGGGTTGATTGGACTAGATTGCCTTTCTACACTGCGACCTATAAGATCTTTATGAGTTCAGAAAGTCTTTTATCCGCTTAGGACGTACGTTTGTAACCTGCTCAGGCTCCTGCTTGGAGAACAATTACTCTACAGTTACAGATAATATGTACAGACACAGACGTTTCATCTGCATACTCACAGAATCAGTCTATTTTGCCCATTTAACAGACCTGTAAGAGTTCAATTTTTAAAGCTCTATGAGTAATTTAGAGTAGCAAAAGTAGTATTAATCTTTTGCTTGTCGTTGGGCTGGATTATTTCTCCAGTAGGTTCATTGAGTTCCTTTTGCGAGATGGTACAGAAAGGTTCAGGTCCAATAAAAGAAGTACTTGCTCCTTCTTTTGCTAGACTAGTAGCAATCTTGTTTCCGAAAATTTATTTAAACCCTGGTACCCAATGCAAAGAGACTGTTTGCAGTTCCTGGCTTTAAATGTATCATTAAAAACAATCAGATAATTTTCTTACCTACATATTACTGGCTTAGCTACAATATCAAATATTTCTGGTTGGCATGTATTCGTGTTAAATACCTTATGAAATCTGAAATAAAAGAATAATATTTTGATTTAAAAAACAGACTTCGCAATGTATAGAACAAAACAAAATCTTCTAAAGTTATGTTTGCATATTTTTTTATGTCAATTAATCGTCTTTAACCGTTTATAACAACAACAATGGACCTTCCTTCTATTCACAAACGCTAGTTTAGGTTTCTAAAAGCTGCAAAAGAGACCAAGACACAACAAAATAAAGCAGAAAATTGGAGAAGGCATCTAGAGGATGAAATCAGACCACATAGTTCCCAAATACCTTCCTAAGAAAATCTTCTTGGAAGAATTACATCAACGTTAGGAATTACAAAATGCACACAACACGTAACTTAAGCTTACACAGACGGGTGTAAGACTGTAGAGGGTTCAGGAATGACGGAAACGTAAAAATGTCTGTTTTTCTGGGAACTTCTTTCTTTAAAGCAAAAGTATGTATAATCATGCAATGCGCAAGAGAAAATAATATGAGGGCTTACAAATTTAAGTGGATCAATATATGCAGAGAAAGTCAGGCGGCTATTGGGACTTTAAAAACTTGTTAACTGGTCCAGAGTATTACACGAATGCAGGGGTATTAAAAAGTACGGTCCGGAGCCAAATGAAAGCCTGGATCCGTAGACAACACACTGCGAACACATTTCTGGTCAAGCACACAGCAGAATATATATTGAACAGACATGTACCCAAAGCGTTGAAACACTGCGTAAATCAGCAGTTACGAGAATTTCTTACAAGCCATGCATCTATCAAAGGACACCAGCAAACCATAAGACTGTTTAATCGAAACCCCACCTGCAGATTATGCGGCAGGAAACCTGAAATAGTTAAAACACAAACTGTACCACTGCGTGGTACTAGATCCACAAACATATGGCAGCTATCCCTTAGACCTGTACAAACTAGTAGAGGGTGCCAAGATCGTGTAGTATGGGTGACATAAGCTTTTGGAAGAAGTACAAAAGGCCTAATTAGGCTGCACTAACTATAATTCAGAATGTAAATAAGTGCTTGTATGCACTAAAGACTACGATGGCATCCAACAATATTTTAAGGAGAACAAAAATCACAATTTATAAGACAGTCATAGGACCTACCGTCATGTACGCCAGTGAAACCTGGATGCTTACAAAAGACAACGAAAGGAGACTAAGAATCTTTGAGAGCGAAGTGCTCCGCAAGATATTCGAACCACTACAAATTCCACTAACGGAACAGTACATACCGAAGAAGAACCAACCAAGAAATAACGGAACTATATGGAGATCCAGACAGCATCGTGAAAGAGAAAAAAGCGAAGAGATTGCAATGGGCAGGCGAGACAGCTGGAAGAACAAATGTTAAAGAGAGCCTGGGAAGAGAACCAGTTGGACGAAGCCCCTAAGGACGCCCAAGAATGAGGTGCGGGATAACATACAAGCAGACCTAAGAAGTATGGGGATTGAATATGACCTAACCATAATGGAAGATAGATGACGATGGAGGCAAATAGTACAGTCGGTCAAGACCCACCCCGGGTCGTAGAGCCAAGCAGTGAGTGGGGAGCGGGGTTTGAAACTATACGTCATTTCGCTTTTAACTTAAAAAAGATTGATGGTGGTTCTTACGCTTAGTAAGCTTACTAGGTGTTTCTCTTTGAATCTACTCAAGTACATTGGTAGATCATTTAAGTATTGCAAAGGATTGTGTAAGAGCTGTAATCGGTTACTGGTATTGGTCTTTTAATTTGTTCTTGGCTTGTTTCTAGTCAAGGAAATCCTAAATATTTGTACGTTCCAACTATCTCTATAGCTCGTATAGTATCTCTGTTAGGAAGCTGAGGGTCACCAGGTAATACCTTACCTCTTTCGATTTGTATTCTGCAGACCAATTTTTTTAAGCTGAAAACCTATTGGTAGCTTTTAAAATGTAGTTGGTCTCTTTCTTGCTTCCTGTTTATAGCTTTATATCATCAATATGCAAGAGATGGCAGATCTTGTAGCTAACATTCCTATCTGCTATAATATTAAAGCCATATCCCATATCCTGTGTTATCAAGCATGTTGGATAGAGGATTATACCGAAGTGGAAAATGTAAATTTCTTCTCTATTATTATTTTTATAATTATATTTCTATACAAAACAAATGAGTATGGTATAATCGGATTTTACTTACCTTAATTAATGAAATTGTTTAAATAATAATAAGCAATATATTTACCTGAATCCCTGGTGAATAGTAGAAACGTTAAAATTTTTCAAAAATACCAAATCTTCATAATCCTTTTTCTTTTTTAAAATATCATACGGCTGAAATCAATTATGTATTTTTTAAATTGAAATATTTCTTAACATATATTTGCTACCTCAAATTTTTCATTTAAATCCTTTCTGATTCTAGCATAAACTCTAATTGACTGGTGCACCATTTTCATTTAAATTTTACACAGTGACATTAAACCTCAAAATTTTCAAAATGACAGAAATTTTAAAAATAATCGTAATAGTAATATTGATGCCATGCTACATTCTAGTACTATTTACATTACAAATAACCCAACAATATAACAAAATAATTTGGTGTCTAACACATAAAATTTCGTTCAAATAGTGTTGGTTCTAAATAAGGAAAATTAGAAAAGGAAACTAATTTCGAGTTCAGTATATCAATCTCGATCAATTTTTTTTTTAATTTTTTTTGGAATTTTGATTTTCTTACAATGTTAAATGATGAAAAAAATCGCATCTTTTGACTACAAAATTTAACTAAAAAAGCACTGCAACTAATAGTTTTAACCCTTCGATTTCCATTATGAATAACAATCACTGAGTGGGACTTTTAAGTACAGCTCGACAAATATCTCGGGACAAGGCGGGGCTTGCAGAGCGCAGAGAGAGGAAGTGTTCAGCCTAACTGAGATGGAATTTGTTTGAACATTAACGCTAAAATTTTGTACAATGTTGTCAATATGTTGATGATGTTGATGATCAGAGTAATATTGGCTATTTTTAAGTATGATATTTAAAGAAATGAGTTGAACTACATTTTTTTTAAAGCATCTACCTTAGAAATTTTATATAGTTAACAAAACTATCTAAAATTATTATTTAGAACATATTTTTTATAGTTTCGACGTAAAAAAATCATTTTAGTACCAAATCTGTTTGATATCATACCCAAAATTTAATTTTAACATGTTGGAATGCCCTCTCTACGCGTTCTACGAAATTTCCAATAAATTCCAAGAAAATATGTAGGTCAAACTAAATTCTAGGAAAAAATAGTAAATTTCGAGTTCAGTATATCAATCTCGATCATTTTTTTTTTATTTTGTTTGGAATTTAAATTTTTTTACAATGTTAAATGATGAAAAAAATCGCATCTGTTGACTACAAACTTTTTCCATTATGAATTACAATCACTGAGTGGGATTTTTAAGTACAGCTCGACAAATATCTCGAGACAAGGCGGGGCTTGCAGAGCGCAGAGAGAGAAAGTGTTCAGCCTGACTGGGATGAAATTTTTTTGAACATTAACGCTTAATTTTTTTACAATGTTGTCAATATGTTGATGATCAGAGTAATATTGGCTATTTTTAAGTAGGTATGATATTTAAAGAAATAAGTTGAACTCCATTTTTTTAAAGCATCTACCTTAGAAATTTCATATAGTTAACAAAACTAACTAAAATTATTATTTAAAACATCTTTTTTATAGTTTTGACGTAAAAAAATCATTTTAATACCAAATCTGTTTGATATCATCCCCAAAATTCAATTTTAACATGTTGGAATTCCCTCTCTACGCGTTCCACGAAATTTCCGATAAATTCCAAGAAAATATGTAGGTCAAACTAAATTCTAGGAAAAAATAGTAAACGAATTCTACTATTGGCTACTTACAAATCGGCCATCTTGAAATGGGTGGAGATGTTTTGACAACCAGCGAGAAACGTCAAAACAGTAAACATAACCCCTTTAAATATTTAGTATTAAACAGTTCTATTTCTGGAATAAAAACTCGTCTTCTAGAAGAAGTTTTATTAATAAAAATGAGTTTACACATTATATTTTGGTTGACGTAACCGTTTATGTGCCTTAAATATACGAAAACCACCTGAATAATTGTAAGTACTTATCTAATGACAGTTAACGATTTTTATTGCTGTATAATAGTTAACAATATAAGTCTAGTTAACAATTTAATGATTATAAATCAAAATATAAGTGAATTAAAACTAATAATATCGGTTTATTAATGAATGTGAACAAATGATTTACTTGTAAATACTCAAAAAAACATTGTAAACACTTTTTCAGTAAAACACAAATAACAGGTTATAGTAACTTAATATATGTAATAAACAATAGAATTTCAATAAATATCTTGATCAATGGTAATCTACAGACAAAAAAACTAATTACAACCTCACTTAGCGGCACATTATTAAGTTCCATCGAGGTGCTGTATAAAATCGGCTTATGTGTTTCTCTGTCTGTGTGCGCTATAACTCTTGAACGAAAGCTCATAGGGTTACGGAATTTGGTGTATAGAATACTGGTGTCATGGGAACGAACCCTATTGATTTTGGTCCAGATCTGATATCCCTAACCCGTGTGCTCTATGAGATCGTCAACTACCATTAACCACAGTAAGCAAATTGTCTTTGTGAAGCGGTATCGTTGAGAGATTTTAACTTCTTATGTGTGTGTCAAGTATTTTTTCATACTTTTTAGTAGAAAGGGGGTGAGGTTTATAGGTCCATGGTCCATATGCCACTCTTAGGAATAAAGCAGATCTTAACCTTTCTTAATTCTTTCAGAATATATCCCATCTTGTTCTTGTTAGATGAGGGATTAGAATATCAATGCCCTGAAAATAGATCATCCTCTCCAGGAGATTTGAAAAGCTTAAAGCTGTTAATAGACCATTTAATTTGTTATCTTTAACAGTCGCCTCTTCAGGAAAGTAAGCGTCTAACAAACATCTCATGCTCTCCTTTCAATTTGTTTTAGTGAATTTACCCTTTCGTTTTTTTTCTCCAATTCCATTAGATTGGTCTTTTGAGATAACTTTTTGAAAGCGTACTGCTGGGGTTCACCGCATTGCATCCATGTTCTTCTTTTAGACCAAAGTTCGTTGTTAAATTGTTTATAGCTTCTTTGTAGTCACTTCAGTTGTCTATGCTAGCACTTCCCGAGTTTTCAGAGTTCCTTGTTCCACCGCACATCTCTGTTAATGGCCTTATTCTTGATGGGACAAGTTTCCTCGTAGCTATTGACAATCGTAGTTCGCTGTTATATTCTCGACTATCGAAAATGTATTCGGTTAATTATTTCTGATAATACTAACACTGCTTTAAAGTGAACTTTAATACGAATATAAGCAAAAAATCGTCAAAATACCCACAATCATGACCAAAATTCAGTTGCTCCAGTTATGGGCGAGAGATTAAGTTAAATACGGGCTAAAGCCCGAAATTACTTAATAGTATATTATATACCAAGGGACTAAAGTGAATGTTTTAATCCCGCACGTGATGTTTATTGCCTGAGGGCTCGTAGAGCCCGAGGGCCGATTATCACGTAAGGGATAAATATGTCTTTAGTCCTGAGGCATATACGCTATTTTTTGCACTTCCCAGTATTATAACTTTTAACTTTGATACAATTAATAATTTTGATGAGTTATATAAATACGGTACTTGGATTACTCAGTAGGTAACGTTATAGCAACAGTGTCAACAAAATTTTTCAATTCAGTGACATTTCAATTAATGCTGACATTTAAAACGAATCGCAACTTAACTAACAGAATATCAAGAAAATGAATCAAGAAATGAATAAAACTACATATTTTGATATAGATAAGGCAGCTGACATGATAACGGAAGAATTAATGGAATATTTCCTAATTTTTGTCCTAGTTATTAATAGTGATGTAGCTGCGGTAAAGTTTGATTCTTACTTTATGTCCCTAGGGATTTGAAATGCAACTTTATCTCCCTAGGGACTAAAAGATACACTTTAGTCCCTGTTATACGGGACTAAAGTTGTCACTTTAGTCCCGGAAGTGCAAAGATTAAAATAAAACAGCTTATATTGCTCATTTTTTTATTAACCAAAATTTACAATATTGATTATGTACTAAAGACAGTACATATTAATTATCTACAAACTGATAATAATTACGATCATATTTGTTGGGCAGATCAATTTTGCTGATACCAATTAAATCACTTTAAAAATCATTTCGAAATTTGTTATATTTCGTATAATTGACTCGTTAAAATTCAAACTTATCGTAGTGTGGCAGTCAAACTTTGAAGGCTCAAGAAAAACTCTTTGGCTTTACTGCAAAGCTTTTAAAAAAACATTAGTTTATTTAATTTTATTATGTGACTATGCCAGAAGACAGATGGACAAAGTGGGCAAAGCCTAAAAACCAAATAAGCGAAGACCGGTAGGCAGACCACTCAAAAGATAGTACGAAAGTTGGAGCTCCAAAGAAGCTAACCATATCGGATTAATATCGTAAATAGGACCTAGCTATTATAAGAAGAAGGGAATGTAAAGTTAAAGAGTGTTTCTTGAGCCTATAAAATTTGACTGCCACGATTTATTATTATTATTATGGCATTAATTTTATTACAGAGTCCTTAGCTCATTTCTATAAAAGTATCAGCAAAATTATTGGTATAAAATTCAACTTCAGCCTTTGTCGCAAAACTTCGTACAAAAACTCAAAAAAAAAACAAAGTCACACCATTATACACCTTCCACTCTTCGACATATCAATTATAATTATTACAATAATAGTAGAAACATTACCACACTTAATTTGTTTTTCTCTCTCTCTATCTTTATAAAAAATCATAGAAACATTTTCAAAATATAAGGTAAAAAGCCTAGATTACCCTAAAAATTTTAATTTTACTAATTTGAAAACCATTGAGCCAGTTACAAGAACTTATTTTACCGAATATGTTATTAGTAGATGTGATAATTTGAATTTATTACAATATTTATAAATTTAAGTTTTTAAAGTGCAGAAATTGTAATGAGTTTATCGTAAATCGGAATTAATAAAAATTGTTACAATTTATGGGAATTGATTTATGTTAAATGAACGTACAAGTAAGGCACTAGATCTTTATTTTTGAATAAAATTAATTTTACCGCTATGTTTTCAAAATCAACGCAACCTATTGATGATTTTTAGTGTATGAGAGAAAAAAGATAGGAGCAGTGTTTTCTTCTCTTTCTAATAACCTGTGCAGAAAGCAAAACTAATCAAATGACATCAATGTCATGTGATTGGTAAGCTCCACCTATTAGAAAGAGAAATAAACACTGCTCCGATTATTTTGTCACTCACACTGACAGTACGCGCAGTATAGATATTTTCGTGCATCAGAAGTATCGACGTCAATGTTCTTTTAGCTACCAAAATCGCTACCTAATAAACACATAATACAACTTAAGCCAGTTCTCCCAGTGTGAGAGAGAGAAAAGATCGGAGCAGTGTTTGTTTCCCTTTCTAATAGCCTGTACAAAAAGAAAAACCGTGATTGGTATGCTCTACCTATTAGAAAGAGAAACAAGCACTGCTCCGATCTTTTTTCTCCCTCGCAAAAGGAAATCGGGGTTAAATCGTTACGCGCAGGTATTAATCAGACTCATCAGGAGAATCAACGTTAATGCTTTTTAGCTGCTGAAAACGTTTTATGAATTTTTTTAAATAAATTAAAGGCAACGTTTATAACATTGCTAATAATGGGCCGAATTTGTTCTATTAAATACTGCAAAGCTAAGAAAATAATTCTCTTGGTGTTCAAAATTTTGCAATAGCTGATTCAACAATGATCGTCGGCTCATATACGTAGCTATTATCCATCGTATGATGTATATTTGGAGAGTTTTTTTCCTGTTATAGAGGTTATTTTATCACAATAATAAATTTCAAAATGTTTCAACTCTTAATCTGTCACGGTTCGAGATGAATATTGAATTGAGCTACATTTTCATACCAATTGAGAGTATTTTTTAATTGGCGCTGGTGTCAAATGAGCAAATCATCTCTACCGCCTGATATAAGTAACTAATACACCAATGCTATATTAATTTAGATACAATTGTAATATTCAAAGAAAGTTGTTTTACCACCTCTATAATTGATAAAGGTTGTTGGTCAGTCACGCTATCTAGCGAAATTTTACGTGAAACCCTAATTCACGCTTAGGCGATAAAAAGATGTGACAACTTGGAGATAAATAACTCTGTGACTGTTTATATTAGAGTCCAAAGATGCAGCTCCGGCAGCATTAAAGAAACAAATCGCCAAAATGTCTCACCTACAGAGAGAAAGTTACTAAAGAGCCCACAATACAGAAGAACGTACTAAGAGAAGTTCGCAATAATAGCCAGAAACCAGAAATATTAAACAAGAGTACTGTCTTGGCTGAAGCAGAGAAAGAATATAATTTGTCCACAGAGCAGAGATCTTCGTTTCGTCCACTTTTACACAGATAGTACTTAAGTGGATGGTGAGCTTAAAGATTAATTTAGAATAGTGCAGCTTCCCCCAAATGCCCGAAGTTGTTGAGTCCCTCTCGGAAATGAAGAGGTTATTGGTGGAAAGAGCAGAAGAACATGTCGTTCACACAACTAAGTAATTGTCCAAATGACATCCTCTTGATCTATAGCTCAGTTACCTGTTTGCATGAATTATTTATTAACCTTAAGCAGTAAAGAACTAGATAAAGCGCCAAAATGACGAGTCACGTGCAAAGAAACACAAGAGGCCAAAGATACAGCTCCGACAGCAGTAAAAAACCAGAAGACAACATAGAAAAAAGAATGCAACACTAGCCAGAAACCAGAAATATAGAACAAGAGCACTATCTTGGCAGAAGCAGATAAGGACCACAATTTCTCCCTAAAGTCTATTCAAAGTTTTCCTTTTTGTCTATTTTTACATAGTGGATAGTGTTCTGTGACTGTTCCTTCGATTACTCTGAGTTCAGGTTTCTAAAGCTCTAAGATTCATCTAGAATAGTGCAGTTTCTCCCCACAGCCCAAAGTTGTTGAGCCCCCTAGGAAATGAAGGGCTTGTTGGTGGAGAAAGAGCAGAAGAGTATGTCGTTCACACTATGCTCTTCATTTTGAGGTGTTAACTGCATGCGTGAATGATTTATTAACCTTAAGCAGTAAAGAACTAGACGACAATATAGCGCTAAGGAGTCATGTGCAAAGAGAACGCTATTGGGAATACAAGAGGCCAAAGATGCAGCTCAGACAGCAGTAAAAAAACCAGAAGACAACAGAAAAAATAATGCAACACTAGCCATAAACCAGAAATAAAGAACAAGAGCACTATCTTGGCAAAAGCAGTTTCTAAAGCTCTAAGAGTCATTTAGAATAGGGCAGCTTCTCCCCACAGCCTAAAGTTTTTGAGTCCCCTTAGGAAGTGAAAGGGTTGTTGGAGGAAAGAGCAGAAGCTTTTATCTGCGTACGTGAATGATTTATTAACCTAGTAAAGAACCAGACGACAATATAGAACTAAAGTGATAAAGGAGTCAACTGCAAAGAGAACGCTACTGAAGAACGCACAAAGAGAAAAGCAGGCTAAACACCAGGAATAAAGTGGAAGAACACTGTCCTGTTGAAGAACAAGAGAACCGCAATTTCTCCCTGCAGAGGTCTAAAGTTGCTGAGGCCCTCTTAGGATTATAGAAGAACAAAATACCGTGCAGACAGCTAACTCGTTACCAAAATAACAAGCTCTCTATCTCGGTCTTCTCTTGGCAGAACCAGTCTCTAAAGCTCTAAGAGTCATTTAGAATAGCCACAGCCAAAAGTTGTTGAGTCCCCCTCGGAAGTGAAAGGGTTGTTGGTGGAAAGAGCAGAAGAGTATGTCGTTCACACTAGTAAGTCGTTGCCAAAATGACATGCTCTTCATCTCGGGCTGTTATCTGCGTACGTGAATGATTTATTAACCTATTAAAGAACTAGACGACAATATAGAGCTAAAGTAATAAATAAGGAGTCAACTGCAGAGAGAACGCTACTGAAGAACGCACAAAGAGAAAAGCACGCAGGAATAAAGTGGAAGAACACTGTCCTGTTGAAGCACAAGAGAACCTCAATTTCTTCCTTCAGGGGTCTAAAGTTGCTGAGGACCTTTTAGGATTATAGAAGAAGAACAAAATGCCGTGCACACAGCTAATTCGTGGCCAAAGTGACAAACAAGCTCTTTATCTTGGTTTATACTGGAATGCGTTAAAGAATTTCAACTGACTTTAGACTATATTTGCAATATATATAATTGGTCAACTTTGCATGGACAACTTGGTAAAATAGTGTAATTTTTGATACTAAAATAATGACCAACAACCGCAAAGAATTAATCAAAGCTTACAATTTGACTAAAAACATATCTGGTAACTGGCCTTGGGCACCACTGCGTTTTGTCTTAAAAAAATCTGGAGTTATGCAAATACAATTACATGATAAACTATAATTTACAGTACATGTACAAATTAAAAAAAAAAGTAGTTATGTTAATATAAATTATTTGTAGATGTGTACTAAGATCGAGTCCTTAAATTTAAAATCCGGCCATCTATATTTTAGATGTAAAAGATTTTAATAAGCCCATAAACACAAGATAGTTTTATTAGGAAAAATATAAGATGCGGAGATTTATTTTATATTCAATCTAGATTGAATTGATGATTATGCGAATTTTATCAAAAAAAAAGTTTTAATTTCATTTACTAACTTCTTATATTAGATATTGTGGCAGAGACAGAGGCCTCAGATGTTGTTGTCAATTGAATATCTTTTAGTGTTGAGACAAGATTACAGATCCAGGTTAGGGCGCACCAGGTGTCCGTGGGGTGTACGCCGGTGTCATATTTGAATTCAGCGACCCAAAAAACCCCCGGGTGTCGAGTTTCTCTCCTTCCTCGCATGTAGTTCGGGATAGTCCCCCGGCGATGACGTTCGTCAGCTCCAGGTGTTCGGGGGTCAATTTGAAAATTATAATCGGGATCAGCAACCTCAAAAATATCTGGGTACCCAACTTGGGTACAAAGTTATAGAATTTGCCAAAAGGCCCTGCATTTTTTGAATACATTTTTGGCTGCAGTAATGCAACTTCCGCTTTGTACTAGGTAGAAAGTAGGTAGGTATGGTATAAAGAGTTTTTGAAAGCAAATACAAAAACCGCATTCCGATCTGTCCTATCCTAAAAGATTTTCTATCTTTGGCCTTTTTAGTGCTTCATTGCCTCGACTAAAGATAGCTGATAAAAGGGCAGAGTAGGTTATTGCAATCATAATTTGTGTGTACTGTGTAGTGACAATAACAATTTTGTTTTAATAGAAATAATTTAGCTGCGGATTATAAAAAAACATTTTATTCTTGAGTTTAGTTATCATCAGTTGGACAATCTACCAATAATTAAAAAAATGTTACAATAAACAAAACAGCATAGATCCTAAATGTAGTACATATAAATTAATTCCTAAAAATTTGAATCTGTTAAATGACTGTTTTTCAAAAAAAAAATTCTCTTAGTTTGGCTACCAACAACCAAAAAATTAAGAACTATAATTTCCTAATAAAACTTTTTTTTTTTCGCCGAAAAGAAGGTAACATGTAGCAGCTATAAAAAATTGATTTTTAAAAACTTACGATATGTTAATTATATTAATTTTGAATTATCGGGAATTGGGTCTCAGACTTTTAAGTTATATATTAACAATCAGGATTTAATTAATATATTTAAAATTACATTAAACAAAAAAATCTGAAAATCACATACCTACCAATTTAGTTTAAGAAAATTCTAACTAAAAAAATTTATATTAATATTCAAGACGAGTTTATAGATTTATATAAATAGTTTATGATGTAAGAGGACCCTAGAACTATACATAAAGAAAACAGGTTTCGATCCAATTAAACTAAAATTTAATAAATGATAATCTTCAATTTGTAGATAAAAAAAATCATTCAAATGACTATAAAAGTACCAAAAAACACATTTTCCTGACGTTTAGTTGCACGCAATTTCCAAATTGATGCACCACCTTTTAGTATTCGAGAATAAGCCGAAAAGTCTGGAGGTCGCCAATAGGAAATATTTTTCTAGAACAATATAAGATTCCAGCATAGCTGAAGCACCTCAGAAACCTGCTGAAGCACCTAAAAAAGCAACCATAGCGACAAATCCTACTAAAGCGACACAGAAAATGTCACATTTTAAGGTATTTAAAAAACATATCTGCCTTTAGAATGGTAAAAGCAACATGTAATCATTGAAATAAAAAACTTTGTAGTGAAACTAGAAATACTCATAATATCGCTGTCCTTCAGTTTTCGGGTGGTTCCCCAAAGATTAAAAGGCGATGCAATTATTTTGTAAACGAATTAACATTAAGTGCATAATTAAGCAAAAGGAGAATGTGATTTGGTATTTTTAGAGTGAAATGTTTTTATTCACTTGACTGTTGTTCAGTGGGTCTAACTTTTAGTGAGGAAATGTCCACAAAGACTCTTTTATTCTCCTAAGGTCTCCAAAGTTCCTTAATTTCTCTCTAATCTCCATAAGATGTTCTTCCCAACGTCAAGATCTTTGAAAGCTTACTAGTAAATCTGGAATCTTCATAATATCTTCTTGAATCTTCCTTAAAGACTCTTTTATTCTCCTAAGGTCTTTAAAGTTCCTTAATGTCTCTCTAATCTCCATAAGATGTTCTTCCCAACGTCAAGATCTTTGAAAGCTTACTAGTAAATCTGGAATCTTCATAATATCTTCTTGAATCTTTTTCAAAGACTCTTTTATTCTCCTAAGGTCTTTAAAGTTGCTTAATGTCTCTCTAATCTCCATAAGATGTTCTTCCCAACGTCAAGATCTTTGAAAGCTTACTAGTAAACCTGGAATCTTCATAATATCTTCTTGAATCTTCCTTAAAGACTCTTTTATTCTCCTAAGGTCTCCAAAGTCCCTTAATGTCTCTCTAATCTCCATAAGATGTTCTTCCCAATGTCAAGATCTTTGAAAGCTTACTAGTAAATCTGTAATCTTCATAATATCTTCTTGAATCTTTATCAAAGACTCTTTTATTCTCCTAAGGTATTTAAAGTTCCTTAATGTCTCTCTAATCTCCATAACATGTTCTTATCAACGTCAAGATCTTTGAAAGCTTACTAGTAAATCTGGAATCTTCATAATATCTTCTTGAATCTTCCTTAAAGACTCTTTTATTCTCCTAAGGTCTCCAAAGTCCCTTAATGTCTCTCTAATCTCCATAAGATGTTCTTCCCAACGTCAAGATCTTTGAAAGCTTACTAGTAAGTCTGAAATCTTTATTATATTTTCCTCAAAGGCTCTTTTATTCTCCTAAAGTTCCTTAATGTCTCTCTAATCTCCATAACATAGTAGTAAGTCTGGAATCTTCATAATATCTTCTTGAATCTTCCTCAAAGACTCTAAGGTCTCTAAAGGCATATTAGTGCCTCTCAAATCTCTATGACCTTAAGTATTTCAAAGAACATGACTCAGAGAATCGTGATAAAACTCCTGTTTTAGAAGATAGTAGCTTCAGAATAATAGTTGTCTAGATCTAAATCCTATTGATTTTTTTATCTATAAACTAAGAATTATCATTCACCAAACATTTGAAGGGTCCTATAATACAGAAAATTAAATTTTTTAACAATATCTAGAAATTTTTTCTACTACATAGTAGTTATACTAATCTATAAACCATTGATCAAATTTGACTAGAATTTTCCGCGCAACACAATACCTTCCTTTTAGACTTAAAAAAACAAATATGGTGTTTCTCTACTATCAGAGACCGGACCTATAGATCAGTTCAATGAAAAATAAATTTTCATCATAAAAAAAACATCATTGGTTAAAGTCCACTTATTTAAGGTAAAAACACCTTCCTCAGTATCCGATGCGATGTATTGTTGCCATCAGTTACTGTCTTGTTCTTGTAAATGATTTACTTCGATACTTTTGGAAGATTCTACCTCTGACGACGGAGGTTTGAACGCTGCTGATTGTGGAAATGCTAGATTGCATTTCTTTGTGAATTCTTCTAATTGAGCGTCGCAGCTACCAAAGTCGCCGTTGCTAAGTGAATTGAGAATTTCTGTACAAACCTAAAAAAAATTAACAACATCAATGTAAGAAGTAAGAAAAAACCTTTGTATTTGTACACGAGTTTCGCAAAAACGAAAAACTCTAATTTGGCGCAGTCGTTCGGAAAATTATGCGCGTAAATACCATTTCGGGCAATAAAATTTTACTTACTTCCCTATTTACATCGTGATATTTATTGTCCAGACTAGTAACCAAACTGATAGCTTCACTTTGTCTGTTATTGTCCAACTGATACATAACTTTAGCTCCTTCAAGTACAGCTCTTAGACTAGTCGAGTTATTTTCCAAAAATTCCTTATTTAACCTATTGGCATCTTTGCCATTGAAATGAATTTTGGTCTCTTGCGTTATCACCTAAAACAATACCTTTCATATAAGCAATTTAAGAAAGATTTCGATTTCAAAATAGAGAATATAACCTTTCCCACTTTGAAAAACTTGCGTAATGGTATAAATGAACTACGAAATAATCTGTTTAAAAAAATAAAAATAATGCGTTTACCTGTTCCACATTGGGATCCCACGAGCCTTTATTTTCTTGTACAACTTGGTAAAAATTAATGAGACAACTGTGTAACTTAGGATTTTTTGGGTCCACCTTATGTATCCTCTTCAGCGATTGTAACATTAGAAGTACCTTTCCTAAAATTGAATAATTCAAATTACCCAAAATAGAAAATAGGCCAAGGAAAGTTTGTCACGATTGTTCTGTCGCAACACTTTTTCCAAGCCTGTCATTAAAAAGGATTTAAAGAAGTTTGACCGATAAACACTAAATAATCATTAAAATAAAGAGAAAAATTTTACTTAAAAACTTACTTTTTCTATAATACACCTCGAAAGCCATTAAATGGGTTTCTATTCTGTCTTTGGCTAAAGTCTGCAAAGGTTGAAGAAATTTGATAGCTTGTTCAAGCGGATCATCAACCTGCAAAAGAAAACAAGTATTTTTTTAATTTTGCCTCGTTTCTAACCGTATAACGTAGAAATCTAAACAGGACGCCATCTACCCCATATCAACGCAAACGATGTTAGAGAGTTGTATCGATGAATTAATTTACACCGCCATCTATTAGTAACTCAAAAAACTAAATTAAAATTAATTACCTTTGCTAGTTTATCAGGTATCAATTCATCCAATTGTGGAGCATCTGCTTCTACATCGCCCTGCTGTCTAGATTTATGATGTTGATCCCTTTTAACCTGTGCTTCTCTTTGCTGAGCACTTTCTTGTTCCGCTTTTCTTCGGGCTTTCCTTTGTTTATTCCTCAATTTTTTTAATTCAGAAGGTGCCAGATTTTCTGCAACAATAAATAAAAAAAATCACAATTAAATCACTGAATTAGATCAGAGTATCTATCAGTCTAAAGCTGAGTATAAGTACAACATCAGCGCGCGATAGAGGACAGTATGTTACAAGATCCACGACTCGCTCTCCTCCTACTCCCTGAGTGCCGCTCGCATTCTGTTAACTCCTGGTGAGCCATTAACATCTAGAAGAAGGTGGTTACAGTATTTTTACATAATCAAAATAATTATTCTTTATCGAATTGAAAATTATCATACAATCACCAGATTTTACAGATCATCTATTTCTTAGATTTTGTAATATAAAATAACTAGCTGACCCGGCGGACTTCGTACCGCAAATCATCGTCATATTTTCTCATTAGTTATCAGGTTTATACTTTTTTTTTTTTCGTTATATTTTGTAGTTTATCGATAAAATATATTAGATGCATCACAATACTTAAATTAGTAAGAATTTCTCGTTTAAATATAAATGATATTAACTGCGCCACCTTCCGGTGGCGTCACAATACTTAAGTGAGGATTGCTCGTTTAAATATATATGTGATATTAACTGCGCCACCTTACGGTGGCGTGATATAAAGTAATCAAATAAGTAGTGGTTGCTCGTTTAATGGAAGCGCCATCTGGTGGTAGCTTTCATTAATACGAATATCATATTCATCTTACCCATTAAAAATACATTATCATACTGATTTTCATGACAATCGGTTGAACGGGGCGGAAGTCGATACTTTACTGCGCCGCCTGGTGGCGAGTTACTTCAATGGGAATAGCATATAAACCTTCTGCGTGGAAAAATACATGTACATGGCAATTTTCATAACGATCGGTCAAATAGTTTCTGAGTCTATCGATTTCATAGATACAAACATCCATTTATATATATATAGATAAGGATTGCTCGTTTAAATATATGTGATATCAATTGCGCCACCTTACGGTGGCGTGATATAAAGTAATCAAATAAGTTGTGGTTGCTCGTTTAATGGAAGCGCCATCTGGTGGAAACTGCCATTAATACGAATATCATATTTATATTAACCATTAAAAATACAGCATCATACTGACTTTCATGACAATCGGTTGAACAGGGCAGAAGTTGCTACTCTGAAGCGCCACCTGGTGGCGAATGGCAACAATGAGCATATCATACAAACCTTTTCCGTTGAAAAATACATATACATACCAATTTTCATGACAATCGGTTAAACGGGGCAGAAGTTGCTACTCTGCAGCGCCACCTGGTGGCAAGTGGCATCAATGTGCATAGCACATTCGTTTTCTCCGTCAAAAAATACATATACATACCAATTTTTATGACAATCGGTTGAACGGGGCAGAAGTTACTACTTTGCGGCGCCACCTGGTGGGCAGTGGCATCAATGTGCATAGTATATTCGTTTTTTCCGTGAAAAAATACATATACATACCAATTTTCATGACAATCTGTTGAACAGGGCAAAAGGTGCTACTCTGCAGCGCCACCTGGTGGCGAGTGGCATCAATGAGCATAGCATATTCGTTTTCTCCGTAAAAAAATACATATACATACCAATTTTCATGACAATCGGTTGAACAGGGCAAAAGGTGCTACTCTGCAGCGCCACCTGGTGGCGAGTGGCATCAATGAGCATAGCATATTCGTTTTCTCCGTAAAAAAATACATATACATACCAATTTTCATGACAATCGGTTGAACGGGGCAGAAGTTGCTACTCTGCAGCGCCACCTGGTGGCGAGTGGCATCAATGAGCATAGCATATTCGTTTTCTCCGTGAAAAAATACATATACATACCAATTTTCATTACAATCGGTTGAACGGGGCAGAAGTTGCTACTCTGCAGCGCCACCTGCTGGCGAGTGGCATCAATGAGCATATCATATAAACCTTCTCCGTGGAAAAATACATATATATACCAATTTTCATAATAATCGGTCCATTAGTTTTCGAGTCCATAAATTTCTTACATAAAAACAGATCCTTTTTTATATATATAGATTAATAATTTCTATTACTTTCAATATTTACTTACACCAGTCTAGTGTGAAATAAGTTGATTTCAATGATATTTTATCTAGCAGGAAGTAATATGTAATAAAACACAATTTTAGAGATTTAATCGATGAAATCATAAACGTTTTCAGTATATTTACCACTAATTTCGTTGCATTTAATAAGTATAGATTACTTTCACGAAAGGTACATAATAACATATTTTATCGATTGAAAAACTTTCTGTTAAACGTTCAATTTTATAAAAATTAGTTGTTCAATAACGTTAAATTATACTACTATCAAATTTTATTGGAAATCCTATTGTACCATTATCGTTTAAATGTTCGCCACCTTTTCTTTGGATGAAAGGCATCCAGAGTGTCCAATTTTCTATAACTCTCTTAAATCAGCGCGTAGAGCTAAGGTTGAGAGTTCGAGTCTTGCTGGGTGTAACATTTTTTCAATTTCCCCTTAATGTCATTTAATATAATCTTGTTTGTATACTTTCTAAAAATTTTCAAAAAATACATTAAGAGAAATCTCAAATAATCGTTTACTACTTGAGATGTGGTGGAATTGAATTTTGTTTGCCATAAAACATTTCATCCCGTTGAAAACGATGCCATTTTGGATATTTTGGAAATGTATATCGTTGAGAGGCCAAAGAAGACCTGTGTTGTCCTGAAAACTTCTAAATCATTGTTCCAGAAGAATTCCTCTTAGATCTTTTATGTATTGGTATGAATTCCACAATTTTGTTTGTTTATCCATCGCTGAAGATGATTTTTTAATGAAAACTGGGGTTAGTTATGTTCCAAAGCACGCAAATTTTCGAAAAAAACGCTTACTTTTCGAGATACAAATTTCTTAAAACTTGAATCATTCGTATGTCGAAAATCAAGGATGGCAGCCTACAGAATGGATTGCAGTGGCAACTGGAAGTATAATGCCTCCAGTGGGCATACAAGGATTGTGGACACTGTACAGATGGACACATTGGAAATGTTACCAGACAGAATGGTGAAGATCACAGATCTAGAAAAGCCATACAATGTCAGTATTACTGACAGGGCTTCCTGGAATAAAGGTGAACCTGAATACATGAAAAGGGGGATATCACTTGGTATACGGATGGCTCGAAAAAGCGAACAGGCACTGGGGCGGGAATATATGGAGTCAGACCCAAGGCGCAGTTTTGGGTAAGTCTGCGTAAACTGGCCACATCATATACATAAACTCGGACAGTAGAGCAGCGCTAATGGCACTTGACAGTTTTGACTTTACCTCTAAGGCTGTCATCAGGCCATGAAAACCTTGGGAGAGAACAACAAGGTTATTCTTAGTTGGGTTCCGGGGCACAAAGGTATTGCTGGCATAGAGGAAGCTGACAAGTGGGCAAACAAAGGAGCTGAAAGCCCGCTCATTGGTCCAGAGCCGACGTGTGGTATTGCTTACAACACAGCACGAAGAGCTGTTCGCCAGTGGATGGGCATAGAACATCGAAAGAGTTGGGAAAGAACAGAAGGAACACACAGTCAGAGAGAATGCTGCAGACACCTACTGGTGCTATAGCGGCAGATGCCCTTGGGCTGAGTAGGAAGACCCTGCGGAAAGTGGTTGGCTTCATCAGCGGCCACTGGGTATTCCGCGGACATCTTCATAAGATGAGGATTCAAGTTGAAAGCCTCTTATGTAGAAAATGCGGTGAGGAAGAGGAGACAGCCTTCCATGTGATATTCATGTGCCCAGCCCTGCAAGGTCTGCGTGTGAGATCCCTTGGCCTACCGACCGGAGATCAAAGGGAAGAACGGGTAACCATAGTCAAAAGGATCTCATGGTTCATTAAGAACCTGGGATTTGACGAAGAATGAGGACCTGTAAATGAGGGTGCACAATACTAGCTGCGATGCAATCCCATGGTCTACTTCAAAGCCTGGCCCTCTGTTAAAAAAAAATGTCGAAAATCAAGAATGATAAAAAATCGAAACTTGACTATTTTATCGAAAATTTAATTCCAAACACATATTTCATGCTCCAGTTTAAATAATCAATAATTATTTAAATAAAATATATTTTTTGCATTTAGTTTGAAATGCACCTGATTTCGTGACTAATAAAATGCGCAATATCGTTCTAAAAACGTTTTTCAATATTATACAACAAACCCCCCTTTTGTAGCGCCCCCGCAGTGTTTGAAAGTCAGATTGAGTTTTGTACGGTCAGTGTGCACGCTTTTTAATGGAGAATGCTGATAGAATTGCATACTGATCGAGTTTAGACTTTTTTTTTTAATGGCCATTTTAAACAAAACGCTTCAAGCGAAGGTTGGACGACCGAGAAAAATTAAAGCCAAAGCAAACGATTTGACTTTCACTTATCTAGAGCATATTTTACGTGGTTGCCAAGTTAGGAAATTTAAGTTTAAAATAAATTTTAGTGGCAAGTGGTCGTTTTGTTTTACGTTTACATAATATAAAATTATACGTAAATGATGGAGTGATAGTCAAAATTTGTTGTACTTTTTACTTCCCAAAAGTACTTTACGTCCCAAAAGTGCTTTGGGACTTGCAGGCTTGCACGACTCGCCTGCGGCTCGCCCTGCAATTGTTACGTAAACTACTATTTTTCCAAAATGCGTAATTTTTTCGAAAACCTATCATTGTTATCATTTTTCCTACAAAAACAATCATTTTTGAGATTCAGATCACGAATTTGAATTTAGATTTGGTAATTCAAGAAACCTTTACTTATATGGCGTGCGTATTTTTTAATTTACAGTTGCTAGTAGTTACTACTTCTACTCTTGCCAAATAATGGTTTAATTTTTCATTGTATGGAACTAAATTGTAACATAAGCGCTAGAGGCAATTTTTTTTGTGTCATTCTTTTTACAAAACTGACCTTATCTACACTCTTGAAATCAATTTATTCAAATCGATATAGCAGTATAGATTGTTCGTTTCAACAATGACAAGTCCTTATCGACTGTTAAATAAATATTTTTTGGGTGCTTTCGTAACTAAGCTATGTATGAGTAATGTGTAAAAGATTTCGATAAAAAAATGGGTGGAAACAATTTCGTCAACACCAACAATTCAATTTTTGTTAAAATTAGTTCATCATCGCCACGGTCTATTTTGCAGAACTCGAGAGAACTAATTTTTCAGATGAGTTCAAAAAGTGTGAGCATCACTATATCAAATGTATAGAGCTACTAACGTCTTTTTAAAATAACAATTCGCACTTATTTCACAAACGCAGTCTATCGTATTATCATTACAATTACTATCACTATTTCCGTCCAAAGCGGTCCCTTATATATGAAATCAATTCCTTCTAGAAGTATCTTTTCTACATCTAGAACATACAACACTCTCGAATCTTCCGAACGTTCCAAAAGCCACTAAAATATTCCCAGATTCCCAGAACGGCCTGTCGCGACTCAATCACCTTGTAGGTGACAGGTCAGGACCGGCTCGTAACAGTACTAATCAGACCACTCTTGTAATTACACATTGTAACTATTTTTGTGTCCTTTATATTTGGTTAAAACCGCTACGGGTTATAGATAGAGATCACAGGTTCGAGTTCTGACGGGTGCGACATTTTTTTTCAATTCCTCCTGATATTTCTTGTTTGTCTCATTTCTAAATTTCAAAAATCCCATGAAAGATGTCTCAAAGATAACAAATTATAAATCTAAAATGTTGTGACACTAATTTATCTATACTAATATTATAAAGAGGAAAGGTTTGATTTTTTGTTTGTTTGTTTGTTTGAAATGAATAGGCTTCGAAACTACTGGACGGATTTCAAAAATTCTTTCACCGTTGGCAAGCTACACTATTCCCGAGTGACATAGGCTATGTTTCATTTAAAAAAAAAATGGGGATCTTTACTAAAATGCCATTAATGTAACCAAAAATGACCTTAAAACCCTTACATCGCGTGCGCTAAGAATACTAGCCTCAAGGTCAAACCTTCCAATTAGTAGGGATCGGTTTTTCTCATGGCCAACCGCCTAAGGCGGGTCGAGCACCTGAAAATCAATTTATTTTGTTGCCAGAAAATAAAACAACATGTAATATTGTTTACAGGGAAGCGTTGACCCAATATATTTAGTGTCTTTTGTTATTTTTCTTTAATCCCCGTGCAAAGCCGGGGCGGGCTGCTAGTAACCTATAATCAATTCAATAAAAGTTCCTTTTTTAGATGTGGGTGGCTTTGATTAAAATTGCGAGCAAGGTGCAGTGACTCTTGTCTTGGCAAATCGTGCCAACTACGTCCTCAATATCTAAATCTCGGCATTGTTTTGGCAATAATACTTTTGTAAGCTATTAATGTTAAGGCGTTGGTTGTATATATGCCATTTATTTATTTTATCATATATTACTGTTAATGTAAAAAAATTGAGTCATACATCAACAGGAAAAACGATGAAAATACATTAAGAAAAATAAAACATGTACGTATTAAAACTTCACCACGAAAATCTTAAGCCGGGAATCCGTTTGAGCACGATGCAAGCGGAGTTTTAGCGAGGCTGCCTCGCCTTCGCGCATTCTAGTCTCGCCTCGTCATGCCTCATACAAGATTTAGTATCAACACGAAACATGTACGTATTAAAACTTCATCAAGAACATCTTAAACCGGAAGCCACTTGAGCGCGAGGCAAGCCGAGTGTTAGCGAGGCTGTCTCGCCTTTGCGCATGCTAGCTTCGTCTCGTCCTGCCTCGCACAAGGTTCAGTATCAACACGAAACATGTACGTATTAAAACTTCATCAAGAACATCTTAAGCCGGTAATCCACTTGAGCACGAGGCTAGCCGAGGCTTAGCGAGGCTGCCTCGTCTTCGCGCATTCTAGTCTCGCTTCGTCCTACTTCGCACAAGATTGCTACCTAATATCTGCTAGGAACCATTGGAATTCCTCTAAAACAATACTGTAGAAATTTCCAGGACAACACAGGTCTTCTTCGGCCTCTCAAAGATATAAATTTCTAATGTACCCAAAATGGCGTCGCTTCTCAACCGGAAGCAAAATTTAATTTCACCACAACTCACGTAGATTGTGCTTTAAAAATTAGTGCAGCCGAACCAAGAGGAAATTCAGCAAACTAGTGCCTCACCCAAAACTTGTCAAGCTCAAACCAAACAAAAATTTAGCCGGTAACCCTCACAGAGCTTAACTACACAGCGGCCATTGTTACTCTACTCGAGTAAGCAAGGGTACCGTTCTCATCACAATTTAATTCGTAACTAGCGCGAAGCTTTACTTTCTGTACCTTGCACAAGAGGATCGGGCGTTTTCGAGTTGTTTCGAATCGACTAACCAATCAAAGACCGTAATTTCAAATATTGGAATAATCTCGAAAAACAATGCCATTTACCAACTTTAAAATACTAAACAAATATCAAAAATGAACTTCTGGTTGCCTATAGTTAGAGTTGATAATTTTCTAACTTGACTTGAAATCATCTAGTGACGCCCGACAGAAGTGATAAACTAACTAATCTAAGTTCAACTTTTTAATGTTGAATATACTTATGCCTTATGCGAGTAATAGAGAGAGACGCCTATCCGAAATACGGCTAGCGCTATGGGTTAGCAGGGGTGCCCAAACAGTCGATCGCGATCGACCGGTCGATCTCGAGAGCATTTCAAGTCGATCGCGAAAGAAAATAGATAACCGCTCCAAAAATTAAATTCGGCACGTAGCTTGCGGTTTTCTGGTAAAGAAATGTCGCACTGCATTTCTTAACCACAGCTTAATTTTACCTCAGATATCGAATGTATAGAATTTAGCGCAGAAATTAATAATTAAAAAACAATTATCACGTGTTGTCTTTAAGTGGAAGAGTTAGGATAAGATTAGCGACGAGCGATTTGTATTTTCATTCGGATGGTATTTTCTGATATGTCGGCTAAAGAAGAGTTGTTAACGTTGCTGCCTCTGAAAGAAAAAACTCGCGGAGAAGATGTTTACAACGTTTTCCTGAATTTTATAAAACAATATGAGCTACCAATTAACAAATTAGTGTCGATTACAACTGACAAAGCGCCATCAATGACGGGCAATAAAAATGGGTTTGTTGCATTGTGTCGGGCCAACGAACACTTTCCATCAATTTTTGCATTCCATTGCATCATTCATCAGCAAGTTCCAAAATACTAAATATGAATAATGTCGTGGATATTGTCACAAAAATCGTGAATTCAATCCGTGCGCGAATTATGCAACGACGTCTCTTCAAAGTGCAATTGGAAGCTAGCGACTCTGCCGAGCACACTGATTTACTGCTTTATACAGATGTAAGATGGTTGAGCCGCGGAAAATTTTTAGAAAGATTCCAAGAACTATTACCTAAAATCATTTCTTTTCTACAAGAACGGGGCGACAACACTGGGATACTTAAAAATGAAAAATGGCTCCTTGATTTAGCTTTCCTATCGGATGTGACAAATCATTTGAATATCCTTAATTTAGAACTACCGGGCAAAAATAAAACAATTATGGATATGATTAGCGCAGTAAACGCTTTCATAAATAAATTAAAGTTGTTGATTAATCAGATAAACAAAAAGGACTATACAATTTTCCAGCTTTGAAAACAAGGGCAAGTTCTCACTCAAATTATGACAACTATGAGACACAACTAAGAAACATTCAGAGTGAATTTGAAAGACGATTTTCCGATTTCAAGCAACTGACTGATATTGTAACTTTCATGGCTTATCCATTTTCTTGTGAAGATGTTGAAAAATCTGCCACTGAAATATCAAACACTTTCAATATGGAGATCCCTGCAGTACAAAATAAGGTATTGCAGATAGTTTCAGACATACATCTTAAAGCCAGAGCAACTGATGCCAAATTTTGGTCTTTCATATCGGAAAACAAATACCCGTGTTTGAAACAAATAGCTCTTCAGTTAACAGGATTGTTCGGATCAACCTACTTGTGCGAGTCTGCATTTTCAGAAATGAAAATTCTTAAAACAAAATATCGCAATCGACTAACTGACGAACATCTTTCAGCATGCTTGCGGCTGGCACTCAGTAATTACGAACCGTCCTTTGATAAGTTTGTGGAGGATATGCAGTGCCATGCCTCAACATCCAAATGAATGCAGTGATCAAAAGAAAAATTTATTTGGTTGCAATAAAATGAGATGTTTAACTTTGTTCAACTTATGTTTGTTTGTTTATATTATACGTATTTGCAATAAATAAATCGTGTTCATACGTCTGTTTTTTTTTGTTGTAACTAAGCTCCAGGCTACTCCCCATAGTCGATGGTCGTAGGTGTCGATCGCTTGTCGCCTAAATGTTTTGTGGTAGATCGCACACCCTAAAAGTTTGGGCATCCCTGGGTTAGAGTGAAAGAGGAAGACCCCGCCTGCAACTGCTAAGAGAAGGGGAAACCTGACAAACTGGCACCCGCCGTAACGCGTTACGTTACGCAGAGCGCAGAGGTTTAACCTCCCATAAGAAGTAATCACTTCAAAATATCTGTCAAATGCTTCAATTCAGCGGCAGTTCCATCGTATTCTGTCGTGACAACCAATAAAAATGACAAATAATACTACCTATGTGTATTTACTGCTCTAGTACAGTGAGGACACCAATTTCTAAAATTATTTTTAAAAAAATCTGGTACTACGTGTATAAAATTTAATGTTTAATTATACACATTTGGAATTCTTCTTTGTATTTACGTAATAGTTTGTTCAACATCGTGTTTAGCATAGTTATGCACTCTTACTTTTCTAAAACAAGTCAATTTCAATTGATTCAAAAAAATAACTTGTACCTACGTCGAAACAAATTCATAATAGGTGAATATACGACATCAACTTCCTACACGTCTAAATACTTTAAATACAATAACAAAGAAAGTCTCTAGTGGTATTCTTTATAAATATATTTACAGTAACAGATAGATATTGCGCCCATGGCAATATTGCAATTACAAAATCGGGTGCTGCTCTTATTTACTCATTCGATCATGTTCTTGTTGGAATTCCTAAAGCAATTCAATACAATTGCTAAGAAACACCAAATCAATTAACCAATGGCGTAGCTTATTAATATTTTATATACTTATAGATACATATAAATAGAAAATGTGTCTTTTATATTTAACACTAGTTAGTATTGTTACGAGCCGGTCCGGACCTGTTGCTCAGACAGTGGTGTGAGTGAGTCGCTGTTCTGAGAATGTTTGAATATTCTAGTGGCTTTTGGTATGTTCGGAAGATTCGAGAGTATGCTGTTCTAGATATAAGTTTAGAGACACTTCTAGAATGAATTAATTTTATATATAAGGGACCGCTTTGGACGGAGAAAAAAATTGTAATTGTAATAGTTGGCGAATCCCGAATCCACGAAGAAAAAATATAACAATATTTATAAACCTATATATTTAGAATTAATTAATGCTTGATATTGCAATTACAAAATCGGGTGCTGTTCTTATTTACTCATTCGATCATGTTCTTGTTGGAATTCCTAAAGCAATTCGATACAATTGCTAAGAAACATCAAATCAATTAACCACTGGCGTAGCTTATTAATATTTTATGTACTTATAGTTACTTTTAAATACAAAATAGTAGTTGCCATATGTAATCTTTTATATTAAACACTAGTTAGTATTGTTACGAGCCGGTCAGGACCTGTCGCCCAAACAGTGGTGTGAGTGAGTCGCTATTCTGAGAATCTTCGAATATTCTAGTGGCTTTTGGTATGTTCGGAAGATTCGAGAGTGTTCTGTCCTAGATGTAATTTCAGAGAATCTTCTAGAAGGAATTAATTTCAGATATAAGGGCCGCTTTGGACGGACAAAAAAAAATTGTAATTGCAATAGTTGGCGAATCCCGAATTCACGAAGAAAAAATATTTATAAACCTATAATATTTAGAATTAATTAATGCTTGACAACGTGGCTTTTGTTCATTATTAAATCCTTATCGCCGCTAGACTCGCCAAAATTCGCAATTTTATTGGTCGCTTTGTCTAGTTACTGATTACTATTGGTTGATAATAAGTGTAATTCTAGTCAACGTAGACTGAAATAAACCAATAGTTTTATTGGTCACTTTGTCTAGTTACTGATTACGATTGGTTGATAATAAGTGTAATTCTGGTCAACGTGGACTGAAATAAAGCAATAATTTTAATTGTGATGAGAAAGGTACTCTTGCTTACTTGAAAAAGTAAAAATGTCCGTTGTGTAATTAGCTTTGTGATTTCATTTTGGTTATACAGTACTAAATTTTGAAGCATAATCTACTTGAGTTGTGATGGAATTGAATTTTGTTTGCCATAAAACATTTCATCCCGTTGAGAAGTGACGCTATTTTGGATAACATGAAAGTTTATATCGGTGAGAGGTCAAAGAAGACCTGTTTTGTCCTGAAAACTTCTAGATCTAGATCATTCTTCCAGAAGAATTCCAATGGTTTGATGAAATATGTCACATATCTCCAGTGCTGTTTTGGTATTTTTACAGAAGTGATCTTCAATTTAATTTTATCTTGGTCCAATTTCTACTGTCGTGCCTTTGAACTATTATACCCATTTTACAACTAGATGTTATATAACCAGATCTAAATTTTAAGGAATTTCTTAATGGATCGATAGTAAATCTTTATTAATTGTAACACCACTGGTACTACTGAGACTAAAAAATAGGCAGCAAAATCGTGAGACGGTTAGGCACGCGTTTACCAACAGTAAAATGTTTTTTTTTAGATATTTGAGACGTTGTAGTCGGTTTAAAGGAGACTATTTTGTATTGTCGTGAGTTGACCAAGGTCGATTTGGAGTAAAAGATCGCCTTGTCCCGCCCAATAACGTGCACCTTAAATAGATTGTTTGGTACAAAAAAACTTTATTCTTAAATGAAACTAGTTTATAGAAAGTAATTTAATCTATTTAAATTTGTATTTATTTATTGTGTAAAAAAATTTAACAAAATCGATTTATAGAAAACATACGAAGAGACTGATGTTACCGATATCTGATCATTTTTATCAAATTTTTACAAATCTCATAATTGCTAAAATACTAAAAATACTTACAAAAGTAAGTTATGTCTTCGTACGTGGCTCTCTTCACAGATATATGAATTGACCTTGTATATGAAAAGAAGATACCACCCAACAATCGGATAGTAAAATCAACTTAAAAATCTGATCGCAGCGGGAAAGAAGGACACCACTAGCGGTATAATTTATAATTAAGGCGATTACAAAAAAAATAAAAGGCCCGGAAACAATAGTTTGGTGAATTCTTTAACTAAAACTATCCGACAGAACGTTACAATTTCTATATTAGTCCAATCTGGTCTGCTTTCTCCATAAAATAGCGGAAATTTGGTGTCGCCTCAAAAAAATAACGTGACCTTCACAGATATGGATTGACCTTGTATATGAAGAGAAGGTACCACCAAGCAATCGGATAGTAAAATCAACTTAAAACTCTGATGGCAGCGCGAAAGAAGGACAGTTATACAGTAACACCACTAGCGGTATAATTTATAATAAAGGCGATTACAATAAAATAAAACTCACCCTTACACAATAGTAGCGTTTGAGCATCGATAGGTGTCACATCGCATCGCGAACTGGTTCTCTTATCGTCAGTGTTCTTATCAGTTGCTTCAAATTGTTTACGAAAAGTTTATTTTTCTTTTTTTTTTAAACACGTTTACACATAAATACCAAATCGGATGGTTCACAGCTAAACAAGGAAAATGTTTCCGACCGGAAATGGGCCCGGATCAAGCATGGATACCAATTCTTTGCCCATAATGCATACACCAAACCTATTACAAAACCAAGGTGCTGTGCAAACGCCGATAAATCTTCAAAATAAATCTGGACAGCCAAATTCAGGTATGCAATTACCATTAATTCAACAAAATCAATTACTAGGCTTCTACCAACCACAAAACCAGACACCTGCGGCCACATTGGGGGCAAATCAAAATAGTAGCTCAACCCAAATCACGCAACGCAGCGTCCACAACGAAGTTAATGAATTGAGTAGTCAAGAAGAAGGTACAGATGACCAAACCACTAAAACTCACCCATGGCAAACAATGAGTAACAAAGGGAAACGAATGCGACGTCTAAGTTCAAAAGATAGTACATAAGAAATCCAAACTACTAACAGATTCCAACCACTTCCTGCTGAAGATGATGGTAATAATCCCCCTGAGGAAAGTTCAATCAACACGAATAAGAATAAAGATGTTATTCATAAACCACCCCCAATATTTATATATGGTGTAACAGATTATAAAGCTATGATCCAAAATCTGTCAAAAACTACTGCAACAGATTCGTACATCGTAAGAGCAATGGCTAATAATGTCATAAAAATAAATCCGAAAACCTCTGAAACCTATAGAAAACTGGTCCATCACTTAAGAGATGAACAAATTATACATCATACATACCAACTGAAGGAGGAAAGAGCCTACAGGGTAGTTATAAGAGGATTACATCATTCAATACCAATATCCGAAATAAAAGATGCCCTTCAAGTCAAGGTTACAAGGCAAGACATATTACGAATATCAAGCACAGAGTGAGTAAAGAACCACTTTCACTCCACTTTGTAGATCTAGAGCCCCACAGTAAAAATAAAGAAATATTTAATATTCAATTCCTTGAACACAACAAAATTAAAATTAAAACCTCCGAAAGCTAAGAAAACCATTATACAATGCACACGTTGCCAAGACTATGGACACAGTAAATCATATTGCAGAAAACCTTACAACTGCGTAAAATGCGGAAAATCCCATGATACAAAAAACTGTAAAAAACCTAACAATACCCCAGCAACATGTGCATTATGTAGAGGTGAGCACCCGGCCAATTATAAAGGATGTACTGTGTACAAAGACTTGATTAATATGAAATATAAGAATAATGGAAACCGAGTAGCTAAACAAAATCAAGCTACCACCAACACTCCACTAGCTCAAGTTCCGGAACAAGAAAATATACACCGTCATGCTGGGTCTTATGCACAAGCCTTGAAAAATCAACCAAGTACAAATGACACAGACCAACTTTCAGCTAAACTAACAAATTTCCTTGATGAGTTTAAGAACATGTTTGCCCAATTACTAAATCAAAACAGCATGATTCTAAGCATGCTAACAACAGTAATAAACAAACTAGCAAACTAATGGCTACCTCACTGAGAATTGCTGCATGGAACGCCAACGGATTAAAAAACCATGTCCTCGAAATTGAGAGTTTCTTAAAAATCAACAAAATCGATGTTCTGCTAATCTCAGAGAGTCACGCTACTGAACTAACTGTAATAAAGCTACCGAACTATACATTATACTATGCAAATCACTCTGATGGAACAGCTCACGCAGGTTCAGCAATTATTATAAAGTCATCCATTAAACACTACGTCCTACAGCCTTATATCACCAATAAAATACAAGGGACAATTTTAAAACTGGAAACATTTGACTGGCCTCTGACTATAGCAGCAGTATACAGCCCTCCACGCCATGCCATATCATCGGAAGAATATTCGGATCTTTTCCTTTCTTTTGGTCCACGTTTTCTAGCTTCAGGAGACTGGAATGCTAAACATACAGCGTTTGGTTCTAGATTAACCACTCCTAAAGGCCGAGCCCTATACAAAACAATTCTACAAAACAATTTAAACATCTTATCAACAGGAGAGCCTACCTACTGGCCGTCAGACTTAAATAAAATCCCGGACTTGCTGGATTTTGCTATAACAAAAGGTATATCTGACGTCCACAATACTATTGAATCGAACTTTGACTTGTCGTCAGATCACAGCCCTATTATCATAACTGTTAGTACACACGCAATAAGGAAAACCTCAGTGCCGAAATTATGCACTAGTAGAACTGACTGGGAATTATTTCGAGATATTCTAAATGAAAAAATCAGTCTCAACCACTGCATAAAAAATAGTGATGAACTAGAAGAAGTAGTACAGTACCTAACACAAAATATTCAATCTGCCTCCTGGACAGCTACCCCTGAGAGACATAAAACGGAACAAGAACAACAAAATATACCATTCTACATCAGGCAAATGATCTCAGAAAAAAGAAGAGCTAGGCGAATCTGGCAAAGAACCAGAAATCCGTTGGACAAACGAAACTTAAACAGATTAAATCGCCAACTTACAAGAGTTCTACAAGATGCAAAAAATGAGAGCTTTCACTCGTTTATTACGCAGCTATCCCCTGACGACCACTCATTATGGAAATCAACAAAACAATTTAAACGACCAATCATGTCAATCCCACCATTAAGAAAAAATGACAGAACATGGGCACGTTCGAACTCCGAAAAATCCACAGTTTTTGCAGAACACCTAACAAATGTCTTTACTGCCAGCCAACAGCAAAATAACATTGAAGATGATATTGAAAACTTCTTAAATGCTCCTTACCAGTTATCGCCTCCTATTAAAGCCTTCTCTCCAACAGAGACACTGCAGGAAATAAAACTATTAAATTCTCGCAAGGCACCTGGTCACGATTTAATAGTAGGAGATATCTTGAAGAATCTGCCACGTAAATCGGTAGTGTTACTAACAACTATATTCAATAGTATATTGAGGATCGGATACTACCCGATGCAGTGGAAACTTGCACAAATTATTATGGTAGCAAAACCTGGCAAACCAACAACCGAAACTAGCTCCTACCGGCCGATTAGTCTACTACCAATTATGTCAAAAGTATTTGAAACACTATTACTTAAAAGGATAGAAGAAGCAGTGCCCTTAAACGAGCTGATACCTAATCATCAATTTGGTTTTCGAAGAAATCATTCAACGGTACAACAGTGCCACCGAATTGTTAACAAAATTAAAAGTAGCTTAGAAAGAAAAGAGTACTGTACTGGAGTATTTTTAGATGTCCAACAAGCATTCGACAGAGTCTGGCATGAGGTACTCCTGTATAAATTAAAAACTCACTTATCTGATAGATTTTATATCATCCTGAAATCATATTTAACTGATCGATACTTCCAAGTGAAAGTAGATGATACTCTCTCGGAATATAAACCAATAAAATCAGGAGTCCCTCAGGGTAGCGTGCTTGGTCCTCTAGTTTACAGCGGACCTCCCACAAACTGACGATATTATAACAGCTACATTCGCAGATGACACTGGGATAATAACCTCGGATATAGACCCGAAGAGAGCATCTCAAAGGCTGCAAAATCACTTAGATACTGTTTCTCGATGGCTTCAAAAATGGAAAATTAATGTTAATACCAACAAATCGGCACAAATAACGTTCACTACAAGAAGAAGCAGGCCTCCTCAAGTTACCATAGATGACAAGCCTATACCCGTGAAGACTGAAGTCAAATATCTTGGACTACACCTAGACGAGAAACTTACGTGGAAAACACACATAAAATCAAAAAGACGTCAACTTGACCTAAAAGTTAAAAATATGTACTGGCTAATCAATAGTAAGTCCAAATTGTCTCTTGAAAACAAATTGATCATCTACAAATACATACTTAAACCAATATGGACGTATGGAATTGAACTGTGGGGCTGTAGTAAGCCATCAAATACAAAAATATTACAGACATTTCAGTCCAAGACACTTCGTATGATATCTGGGGCACCTTGGTACGTAACAAATCAAACTATACATGAAGACCTGAAAATCCCATTAATAAAAGACGTCATAACTCCTAAACTAAATAAATACAAAGAAAGAACATCAGATCATGAAAATTTGTTTATACGAGATTTATTTACCCAACCCTTAGAAGAAAGAAGATTGAAAAGAATCTGGCCAGAAGACCTTCTTGATGATGAGTGACTGCACGGAGAACCATTGATGGATGGTACCCGACCCACGCCTAATATACTATCACATATTTACTTATTACTCTTAATATTAGTGTAGAGTAGATTGTAAATTTGCTACTATTAATAAAAAAAAAACCCTTACACAATAGTCAAGGGTTATATAACAAGACCTTGATTATAGTCCGCTATTTTTGTGGTATCTAGATTTCGAGAATATTTTAGTATCAATTTGTTGAGACATAATTTGAGGTTAATAATCTGATTAAAGCCCGAGAGCTTTAGCTCGAGGGCTTTAATCTGTAGCAACAACAAAAATAGCAGACTGTTAATCAAGGTCGTGTTATATTTAGGAAGATTATTTCCTGAGCCGTTGTTAAACTGACAAATATTTGACATTTATATTTGACGTGACTATTTCTCCAGAGAAATAGTCGCTAATATTGTTCTAGTGCAACAGTCGCTGATATTTGATTCTGATTGGTCCAATTTCAAAAAATTATGATATTCTATTGGTTTATTTGAATTGAAGAAAATAATCTGGTGAATTCTTTAACTAAAACGATCCAATAGAATGTTACAATTAAAAATTTAAATAGGCTTAATCACCGAGCTTTCAGGATTGGTGGGCTCCTCGCCTATTATACATAAAAAAACAATCAACTTCACTGCTAACCACACTATAATTTGTTTAAATTACTTTAATTTTATATGGTTAATAATAATAAACGTAAAGTTAAGAAACAGATCAATTAAAAAAATCTTGACAGTCTGCTTTAATAATATCACATAAATTTTATTTACATATTACATAATGTATAATTCTGTATGTTGTTGTAATTAGAATAATAGAAAAAAAAACATGAGAACAAGCGTAATAAATCCAGAAATTCACATAAATAATAGTTTCTGATATATTTAAACCTAATATAAATTATCATTAAAATAAATCTGTATAAAATGTAGCTTAAGGCAACAAATTACCGATTTTTTTATTATAAACAAAAACATGACTGTTAGTCGCGTCAAAGTAGGTTTTCACTTCCAACTTTGGTCGGAAAGGTCCGATCGGGCTCATTTTTTTTTTGAAATGTTCATTGAGACCTTAGCTTCAAAGTTGTATAAAATCCGGATGCCGCTCGGCCCCCAAATTCGACCCAAGTTGGGGGGTTTTCAAGATGGTATATACATGATGAGACTGCCCTCCCAACCCGGCCAAATGTTCTACTCGGGGGTTTTGAAGTCCCCTCCATTCATTTCTTCGGTCAGGTCGCGCCTTTTCGACCTTCCCAGGGGCGTCTAGAAGGGCCTCCAAGGGCCCAAAATATAAGATATCTACAGAAATGTGCTCGGCCTGCCATACTGGGTCAGGGGAATTCTGAAGGGCGGGGTTCTCATTTCTGTCAAAAGTTAAGGCTTTTTAACCCTTTAGGGCCGTATAAAAAGGGGCCCATGGGGTCTCAAAATTATGATTACGCGGGATTGAATTTCAGTGTACAGAATTTGTACGATCAAGTATTACAAGGCTACCAACCCTTTATTTGAGCAGCCTGCGATTCTGTGACCCATCCCGGGGTGGACAAAAGGGGTGCCGGGGCCCAAAAAATGTGATTTGATTGGATTCGATACCAACGTGAAACTCTCTTCAGGATCCAGGTATGGACGGGAGGCGTTCCAAGGGGGCTCAAATTGAAATTTTCGTAAAACTCCCTTATCTCATACAAACTTGATATGTTGAGGGTTTGTAGGGGTGTACTTTTGGGTTGCCCTGGCATGCGACTATGCCCCCAGGGATTTACGAACAAGAGTGCTTGAGGGGGTAAAACTCGCGTGTTCATCTAGCATTTGATTCGATTTGATTTTATCAGCTTTAAATTGAACTGATTTGTATAATAAATTGTTAATTAATCATTTATAAATTGAACCGATTTTTTATAATAAATTGTTAATAATTCAGCTGTAAATTGAACTGATTTTTATAAGAAATGGCGATAATATTGCACCACTTTAAATTGAAATTAGATTGAAAATGTATTTAAAAGTAATAAATGCGTAGAAATATAAATATATTATAATGGGTTAAAAAGCCTTAATTTTCGACAGAAATGAGAACTCCGCCCTTCGGAATCCGCCTGACCCAATATTGCAGTCCGAGCACATTTCTGTAGATATCTCATATTTTGGACCCTTGGAGGCCCTTCTAGACGCCCCTGGGCAGGTCGAAAAAGCGACCTGACCGAACAAATGGATGGAGGGGACTTCAAAACCCCTGAGTGGAACATTTGGCCGGGTTGGGAGGGCAGTCTTATCACAAAAACCCCCCCAACTTGGGGTGAATTTGGGGGGTGGGGGGGCGAGCGGCATCCAGATTTTATACAACTTTAAAGCTAAGGTCTTAATGAACATTTCAAAAAAAAAAATGAGCTCGATCGGACCTTTCCGACCAAAGTTTTAAGTTTTTGGGTTTTTAGGTCTACTTTGACGCGACTATGTAGCATTTAGTTTATATCTGTAGATATGAACAATAGATCTCGTTTTATCCATTTCTGTAAGGCACGATATTTATATAAACATAAAAATGCAATAGAAATTCTACAAATAAGATTTCAAAAAATGTTCTTCGAATTTAAAGGAATATAAAAATAATAGTTATTTGTGACACAGGGACGGAAAATGACATTTTGCAAGAGCGAGTAAAGTTGTGTTGCCGAGGTGTGTAGCACCGAGGCGAAACAATACGAGCACTTGCAAAATATTTTCCGGACGTGTAACACACACTATTTTTTGGTCCGACTAATTTTTAATATTTTTAAAAGTTCTGTTATGTTCAAAAGTTGACCGTTTGTGCTACCTAAAGTAAGACCAGTGACTAGAAGACAGCCGACAGACTGTCAGCTGGTAAGACGTGATGTTAATATTATAGTATTTATAGTTGTCTAATAACTTGTTTGATACTTAATATACGTGTTCACCAATTATTAGTGTTTTAATTAACATATGTTGCAAACACAACAAGTTCAAAAACTTTTTACTTTGTGACATACAAGATTAGATGTTTATTGACATCTATTGCACGATTAAAAGAATTAGCAATAAGGAATGATTTTCTGATAATCGATTTCAAGTTCCTTAATTTTTATACATACAAATACTGTGCTAAAAAGCAGGGCAGTAAAAATTGTTATATTGAAAATATTAACATTAATATCTAATAATGTCATATAAAGATAGCAGAGACAATGAACTATTTTCATAATCGAATGATAAGTAGTTGTAAATTGACATAAATGTCAAATTTTATAATACAAGTTGTGAGAGAAATTAAATGTAAATTAGAATCCTGCTTACCTTTAGAAAAAGTTATAGGTATAGTTTATCCAAAACCACTTGGCGTGGTCAACGCTCTTTTCGAATTTTCAAGAATTCTCTTCATGGACGTACAGGTGTGAGTCGGAAAGTTAAAAGCAACATTAAATAGATATTTTACTAGGTTCGTTCATATAATGACGTTCCTTTGAGTTTCCCCTGGTAAAATCGTAAAAATAATTCCTATTCAAGTGGGTCTGGTTATACTATAAGTTTAGTATATTATACGCTGTTTTTAAATAAATTTAATTAAAATTTGAATTATTCATTATGTATTTTTGATGACTTAAAATTTAAACTCATAGCGCCATCTCTTTAGATAATCTAAAAGCTACTTTGCCGGCCTAGGCCGGAAAATGTCATTTTCCAAGCGATTTTGAAGTAATTAATAGTATTGTTTCTGGACGGAGGACCAAAAAAATATTTTTTTAGGTTAAAAAGTCTTTGAAGTACCTGGGAACAGCGGGCCGTCTATAAATCCGAATCTTTTCTCTACCCTCACAGAACTCGGTGATATGCACTCCCTACGAATTTTTGTTAACCTCAATTCTTTACTATTCACATTTATTGTCTTTTATTGTGGATGTATCTTTTCAAGTGCGAAACTGTTATTTGAAGTAGAATTCTCATAAAAAATAGATAAATAAAATAATTTTCTCCACGACCATTAATGAATTTAATAATTCCGACTTCATTTTTAATAATAGAAATTGTTCATTCTCACTCTTGAGATAGAAAATTCATTCTGAAACACTTACTTCCTATGTGTTTTGCATGTATTTCCATTCTATAACTAGTGACGGAATAACATTCTGTAATTATGCTCAACAAGAAACATAGATTACCATGCATTTCAAAACTGTCACTCAGTTTATCAGTGCGACGTTCTAATTGTTTTGCTACAAATTTTAATTTTAATAAACAGAATTATTACATGGTTGTGGAGAAAATACAGTCGTATAGATCGCCCAACGAAAGTTTGTGACAGCCACGTGGCCTCTCGTTCAATGCGCAGTGGTTTAATTACGAGCGTTACGATAACAACGACCGTTCTGAAAGCTTGTCAGTGTGGTAGCTGGAATGGTTTTGTAAACTGTATTTAGCTACGAATATGCTGAGAGAGTTTCTGAGTTGTTTTTTAAAGGTATGTATTTTTTTATTTTAAAGTGGGCAGTAACAAATTTATATAAAATAAATTCTTTTTAATTATGTTAGCATCATACATTAAAAATTAATTTAAGATCTATAATATATTTTTATTTCCGTCCGCCACTGATAGAAAGACTCCGCCTACCTGCGCCGACTAACACGTGGCTGTCCCAAACTTTCGTTGGGAGACCTATACAATTTACTCGTGGTTCCTCTCGCTCGCTACGCTCGCGTTCGGAATTTTCCACTCGTATCGAATTTTCATTCTAACCTTGTTACAGAATATACTAATCAAGTAAATATTTAAATGAAAAAAAAAATGAGCAAAATTAAGGAAACAAGTGAAAATCTAATTCGAAATTTCAGTATCACAGACGCGAAAAAAATAAAAAATTGACAATCTAATTTCATGGTGTCAATTTCCTTTTTTTTTCAGTACCTATACTATTTCGTACTTAGTTGATATTCTAATTAGAAAAATAAATTTCTCGGTGTAATTAATGAATCCATTAGAATGTTTATGATCTGTCAAGAGATAAAAAAATATCTGAAGACGTTATTAGAGAGACGGATTACAAGGACAATATCTTTCATTTGATCTCGATCCATTTTAGTTCTTGTTTTGTTTCGATTATTTTAAATTCTTCCGCGTTGTTTGAATTGTTTTACTATTACGAAGGCTTACTTTATTTATTAATCGATTGATCGTTATTTTTTTCTTTTTGTCTATACTTAAATGTTTATTGTATTTCTGGGTTTTGATTCTTTGATTTAAATGAATCATGATAGAAATTGTTTATCTGATCGATTTCGTACTCCACCTATTTTTGATATTCATCAATATTTCAATATTTTTTTTGTGGAATGAACTCTATTTTACTTCCTATTTATAAATTTTAATGTCATTAAGATTTTTACTAAAGCTACCCTTGCCACGGTTTTTACTTAGCTATCTGCTAAGGTTCATGTAGTGTAAGTTATGTATTAAAGAAAATCCAAACAACTAGATGAATTGCGTAAGGGTTGCTAGCGGCCACTCTACTGGCAAATTATGCCCGAGCTCAGCCGTAGAGGGATGATACACAAGTGAGCCGCGCCACCGACTTCGACGGTACAAGCCGGAAACCCCTAGATCTAATAGGCACTAGCAACTCTTTCCCAATTCCACAAAATGAAATAAAGTGAGCTAAATAAAACGAAATGTCTTCAAAACTAGACCCTCCTTTAATGATAAAAAAAAAGAACAGCGTTTAGTTGACGTTAATTATAAAATTCAAATTACTAATGACACTAGCGCTTTAAAAATTAAAATCATCAAAAATATCACTAAATCTCAGTGTGATCACACGCACGACTTAAAACTAATTTATTAATAACAATTTTAAAATATAATTTTAGCAATATACAAACGCTTATAGCTTATCTGTATTAGCGATGGTAGCTTCCAGACTCCAAAATCCAACGCTGATTGGTTCCGAACAGAACCCGAAAGAGTTCCAAAACAAAATACTGCTAATACCTCAAGTATTTAGCCAGCTCCAGAAACCAGGTGATAAGCCTTCGTCAAAGAAATAAGCCGGTACCAATGAATTAAGCTGGTACCGGAAAATTTAAATCGGTACCAGAGAATTTAAGCTTGTTCTAGGGACTTAAAGCCTGTCCCAAGGACCCTAGATGGTAAAGGGTATATAACTCGAGGTCTTCATTAATTCACGGCTTGGATTTGAGATTTAAACCACCTTATAACGATCCGCAGTTAAATCAACGGAAAATTTTGTAATATATCCCCACACGTGGCAATTTCCAATCGAACCGTAATCCACAAAATAATAACTAATCAAGATGCCACGTATTTTATTGAATGTGAAAACAAAATCAAATTTAGAAAAATTAATAAAAGGGTAATCAATTAATTCCCATCTAAATCCAACTCCAACTGAGATCAGTAGTGGTTACTCTACTGGCAAATTGTGCCCAGCTCAGCCGTAGAGGGTAAGTAACAAAATAAAGTGAGTGCGCCACCGATTTGTACGGTTAAAATCGGAAACCCCTGATGTTCCAGGCACTACTTCACCCACTGGAGTTAATTAAATAAATTTTTAATATTTAACAGTTCTAATTAAATTATTCAATAAAAGAAAAACGACGACTAGACCCTTTCTTTAATAAATAAAAATAAGAAATTGAATATTTACACAATAGTCAAACTTCGTGCTTGACACGCTATCAATATTTAGAACAATAAATGAGAATATGTGAGAATTATTCCAAAAGAATATTAACAAGAAAGTGTGATCACACGCAACACAAATAAAACAAGAAAAATAAATCTTAACTACAATGGTTGCTGTTAATCCTCGGCGTGTCTAATACTTGGGTCGGTTCTAAAATCAAGCCTTCTCCAAAACCAATAGGCTTGCACCAATCACAATAACTTATGCTCGAACCAAGTATCAGGCCTGCTCTCAAAAGAAGCCTGTATCTAGGACTATAGCCGGTAACTAGGAATTTAGCCGGTAACTAGAAATTTAGCCGGTAACTAGAAGTTTAGCCGGTAACTAGAGGTTTAGCCGGTAACTAGAACCCTAAAATCGTAATTTAAAATTAACGATAGCTCAAACAAATTTAAATGACTCCTTGAATTAGTTTGATTTAATAACGTTACTCTACTGACTAACTTTAATACAAATTGAACTCATTGACTGATACTTGTATAACAATGACAGAATAAAAGTGAATTTAAATGAATATTACAATATTTAGAAGCTAACATTTCTGAATTTATAATTAATGATGGAAACTAATAATTTAAATGTGCTTAACAAACTTAAATTCGACTTGCTAGTCCCGACAAAAATCCTAACAGTAAATTAAATTAAGATTCAACGCAATATTAATTTATAATGGTACAAAAATTTTAATTTAATGAACTAACAGGAGCCTAGTTTCACATAAATAATACCTACATACAATACACAAAGAAATACACATGTAAAATCAAGATATTAAAACTAAAATTTGCGGTTATATGGCGTTATTAATCTATTAAAAATATAATTACGTGACTCACCTACAAAAATAGGGTTATTCTACTTCGTAAACTCGTGACACCTTAACTGGTAGTCGGGTAAAACAATTCTCTTTGTTGCTAACGGTAATAATGGGAAATTCTGCCCACAATTCGCTGTCTGAACAGTTTCAAATTACCAAATTTCCCTACTGTCTGTTCTATGGCGGCCTATACTTCATAAGGAACGAAAGAACCATAAAAATCGAATAATCACATGAATAAAGAAGCATGTTACTCACCAACAGAAGATTTCATTAAATATCCGGACACAGTGCCGTATTTTCCACCGAATTCACCAAAATTCAGAAAAATCTCTTCCACAATATTCAATAGAAACAAATGAAGCTTAATTTCGTAAATCCAAACTAAGTTGTCCCCGATGAACAGGGATACAAATTAAACCCCCAAAAATCTTCTCGTTAACACGTGTTCACGTCGAAAGCTCTTAAATGAAAAAGACAGAATTTTTCCACATATGTTCCTTCACTCGATTTGACACACTTCAGAAAGAAATAGATGGCCTCTACTACTATAGGGACAATAACCATAGCTTATTCAGCCAACAACTTACGAACAAACAGGGGTCATTTGATACGACTAATCTTATTATTTATATAGCTAACAACAAATATCCCAACATTACTTAATTTCCCCATTTATTTTCGATTTTAATAATAAAGTTATAAATATGACTGAACGCTGGCTGCAGAACACTATACGTCAAGCTATTGACAGAAAAAAAAAAGATGTAACAGTGAGGTGGAAGATAAAATGACAGTAATTCCAAAAATGTAATCACTGCAAGAAGTAATACCCTGCATTAAATAAATTACTGTCAACAATATTTAGCAACAATAGGAATAATTTTATGGCCAGAATAATAACAATGGTTGGCGATTAACTATAATCGAACTTAAATCAACCGGTTTTGCCTCGATAAATCCTACAATAATTACGAATTATAAGGTAAGAACAACATTTTGTTTACAAAAAGATATCTCAACGTTAACGAGAAATTAGCCCGTGACAAAGATTAACCCAATAGTTCGGTTGGAAAAGAAAGGTTCAGTTTCAAAATCCACAAATAAGTGCCATCGATGGAAGACAGAATAAAACTTCACCCACAAAATTTCCTGGTGTCTCTTTTACTACTATCTAGACTTTTAGACCTTCTCGGCGGCTTGTAGAATCAAAAATGGCCAAAAATCAATCATATCGGCCGGAAGTAACATTATTAATTTGGAGGTCGTGGCCTCGAATTACTTATTAGATGGTCTATTACTAACCCTAATTTCATGTAATGCGGCCTTGTTTGACCCACGGAATAGTTCTAATACAACCGAATGAACAGAAAAGGAAGAAGAGATCCAGCGATCTATTTATAACCTCAAATCTTACTACTTGTCATAATAATACAATAATTCTAAATATGTATCCAAAAACAATAAATAGATTAAAACTTTTGATAAATGAAGAATCAAATTTGGCTATAACACTAAATGTCGTTGTCGAGCCCTCAAATCTAGAGAAATTAGTAAGGTGAGTACTCAATTTATTACCGCTAGTGAGAAATTAGCCCGTGAAACCCTTAATAGAATGGAGATTCTACTCGACATCACATTTTTTACAATTTTTTCCTCAGTATCTGATTTATTTTGCACTACACCAATTTTTTTATATTCATTAATATTCTAATGAGATTATTTTGTGCCATTATCTTTTAATCCTTTTTTTATGTATGGTAAATATGTTAATTGCTCGATTCAGGTTCACTTATACGAACGGCACTCAGTTGTTTGGTGGAGAGCGAGTCGTGGGTTCAATCGAGCTAAACATGGACGCCACTTATTTTTTTATCCAATGGATGAGAAACATAAGAAACACAGAAAAATATTAAAAAGAAATATATAATTTAGTTAAAGTAACGCGGTAGATTATTATTAAAAAAATTGATATTCCCCACTTTATCTAATGACCAAAAAATAAAAATAATAAAGATAATATTTACAATACTTAAATTATCCCTTCAGCACTTCAATATGAAGAGTTGACAACTTAAAGGTTGTAGCCCTTAAATTACCCTTAGCTAGCTTTTAGGATGGTGGATTTCTTCTGAGTTTCTTATCAATTCCCTCCCAACAATTATTAATGGGCGCCAAGTACAGACAGACAAATAAAGGTGTGAAATCAGTTTTAAATTGTTTATTCAATGATAAAAATTCTAATAGGAAGTTAATTTAAAAAAAATTAAGTAATTAATTATTTTCTTATCTTTGAATTAAATGAAGTCTTCTGTCGGAGCTTGCGGAAGCGAGTGTACAATCTGTAAAACAAATTTTGAAGACCTCAGGACTGTATTACTGATGTTTCCTTATAATAAACGGAGACCACTGGAAAAATTGGTTCGATTGGCAGATACTGATGTTTTCTTATAATAAACGGAGACCACTGGAAAAATTGGTTCGATTGACCCTGAACTGATGTTATAGGTGTTTTCGAAATGAAGCTATGTCGAGAATCACGTCCTCTCTAGGGCCCTTCTCAAGATGGCAAAATCCCAAAAACGAAGGGTGCAGAGAGTTAAGATAAACAACTTATAATTAACAAATTACCATATGAAATGAAAGAATTTAGCATCGAATCTCACGGAGAAACCAAATTTCTCCTACCCAAATCAGATAAAGTAATCGAGTCGACGCAAATAACAAATAACATTGATATTTTTAAAATTAAATAGTCGAGGAGCTAGGCCCACAACGAACGTTACAAGGCAAGATGTTGCTTAAAAAAAGAAGATATTGGTAGATGTACCAGATTGCAAGCTATTAAGAAAAGAAGATTCTGACAACTGCTTTTATAGTGCCCTCTGGAGTTAAAGAATAATATCAAACATCAAAAAGTTTGTTAAGTATCTATTTGTTTATTGTTTTCCGAATAAATAATAAATATATCTCATTAAAGCATTAATTACATATTTATATATTCCAATTATTACTTATTTATTCCCACATTTTTCTTATTGTGATCATTTTATAAATCACTCTTCAACCTATTGACCCTTGGTTCTAATAACAAAACACAAACAGCTCATGCGTAACGTACATATTTTACTTTAAAGTACAGCGTGTGAACATTTTTGTAATAGAAAAAAAAAACGATTAAAATGCGCATATTGTCCGGTACGCAGCAAGACAGAAGTAAAATTGTTATTAAGAAAACCTTGAATGTGTTAAAAATTCGTTATTAGATCGTAAATTCTAATATCAAAGAATAGACTTAATTATTTCTTGTTAGTCGAGTGTCTTAGGTCTATTTTTTTTTCTAAATTTTACAACTTAGATAATATTGGTTTAGTCTGATTCAAGGATAGGGCGCCAAGTACAAACATATGAAAATAAAAAGTAGCATTTTTCAACAAACTACAAAGCAGTTAGCTGCTCTTTAATAAAAAAAAAAACTAAATGGAATTTCAGTTTATTGTAGCAGTTTTTCATTGTCTAAGCACGGTTAAAAAGACGTTTTCTTAAAATGAAACTAAGCTAGATCGATTTATCGTTACCGTAACTCATTGAATACTAAATTTCATAAAAATCAATAGTAGTTATTTAACAAAATTCAAAGCAGTTAGTTGCTCTGTCACGGGGTAAAATCCGTTCTAAGAATATAATAAATATGATTGATTTTCTTACCTTAAATTTTCCATTACTAAGGGTTAAACCAAGTCAATCAGTATTAGGAACAGGTTGATTTTAGTTCAGTTGTAGTTAATCACCAACTAATCATTATATTCTGGCCACAAATTATTACTAATATTGTTTTGAAAGTCCTTCCTTGTCCTTGTTTATTGTATGGCTCTGCTACTCGGCAATCGCCAGCTCGATTTGATAGTGACTGCAATGTTGACTGGCTCTAGACCATACTGCAGCCACTGTTTTGAAAGTCTATTTATTAAATTCAGAACAAATTGTGGGGTTATGTGATTGTTTTGAACTACTGTCATCTTGGCTTACAACGAGGCGAATTCTCCTTTTTTTTTTGTCGTAAAACTTAGAATGTTGTCGTCTGCAGTTCGTTATTTTAGCATCCGACATATAAAGATTGGATACGAACGAGAAATTGAGTAATACTGGGATTTTTGGTGTTATCTTGTTAAGTAATAAGATCTGTTGTTATTAAACGATTACTGTTTGTTCGTAAATTGGTAGCTGTAGATCCTACGGTTATTGTCCCTATAGTAGTAGAGGCCATCTCTTATTTCGACGTGTGTCAAACTCTGGTGCATGTGATACGAAAGAACTAGCTCTTTCTTTTACCAGCTTTTGTCGTAAGAACGTGGCATTGAGAAGATTTTCGGGGTTTAAGTTGTAATCTCTATTCATCGGAGACAATTCAATTTGGATTTACGAAATTAAACCTCAGTTTTCCTAACGAACAAGTATTGGAGTGAGATTTTCAGTAGTTTTGTTGGATTCGTAAGGAAAATCGCTTTTTTTAGCGGATTTTAGGAAGTCTTCTGTGGTAGCCCATAGAGCAGACACTAGGCAGATTTGGTGATTTAAAACCGTTCAGACGGTGAACTGTGGTAGAATTCCCGATTGGTGCAATTAGCAACGAGAATATTGTTCCACCCGTTTACCAGCCAGGGGTGTCACGAGTATTAAGAAATAAAACAACCCTATCTTAATAGGTGAGTTACTGTGGTATATTTTTTTTATTATATATAAGATTAATAACGCCATATAGACGCAATTTTAGTTTTAATATCTTGATTTTACATGTGTATTTCTTTGTGTATCGTATGTAGGTTTATTTATGTGAAACTAGACTCCGTTTGCTTATTCTTTTACTATTATTAATTAATTTTATGTTAAATTTTGATTTAATTTATTGTTATAATTTTGTTGTGACTAGCAAGTCAAATTTAAGTTTGTTGAGTACATTTAAATCATTAGATTGATTATTAATTGTAAATTCAGAGAAGTCAGCTTCTAAATGTTGTATTATTCATTTAAATTCATTTTTATTCTTTCATTATAGTACAAATTTAAGTTAATGTGTTCAAATTGTATTAAAGTCAGTAAGTCAATTAATTCAAGGAGTCATTAAAATTTGTTTAAGCTATTGTTAATACCAAATTACGATTTTAGGGTTCTAGTTACGGGCTCAAGTCCTAGTTACGGGTTTAAGTCCTAGTTATAGGCTGAAAACCTAGATACAGGCTTTAATTTTGGGTGCAGACCTGATACTTAGTTCGAGCTTAAGTTATTGTGGTTGGTGCAAGCCTATTGGTTTTGGAACAGGCTTGGTTTTTGGAACCGACCTAAGTATTAGAGACGCCGAGGATTAACAGATAAGCCTAATTAGATTTAAGTCGCAACTATAGTTAGTTAAGATCTATTTTTCTTGTCTTTTTTTTTGTATTGAGTATTGTACATATTGGTAAATTTATCGTTTAATATTATTCATATATTCTTTTTTTTTTATATAAATATCAATAGCGTTGTCAAGCACGAGGCTTGACAGTTGTGTAAATTCTTAATTTTTATTAAAGAAGGGTCTAGTTGATATTTTGTTTTATTTAGCTCACTTTATCGTTATTTTTTTTTATTGTGCAATTCAAATAGTACTGTTTAATATTTTGAATTTATTTAATTATCTCCAGTGGGTGAAGTAGTGCCTGGAACATCATGGGTTTCCGATTTTAACCGTACAAATCGGTGGCGCACTCACTTTATTTTGGTACTTACCCTCTACGGCTGAGCTGGGCACTAATTTGCCAGTAGAGAAACCACTACCGAACTCAACTGGGTAAATTTAGTTAACCTTTTTATTAGTTTTTCAAAATTTGATTTAGTTTTACTTTCATTAAAATACGTGGCAGCTCTTTAACAGTTTATTGTACCAGTTTTTATTGGCTAAAAACACGGTTAAAACGACGTTTTCTAAAGATGAAAGTCAAGAAAATGAAAAGTAGTGACTTTCCTCTTGACTATTTTCTTTAGTTTGCATTGTTTTTAATATGTATATTCAAATGTTGCCTATTTATTAATAAAATGTATCCTGTTTCAACAGAAAGTGAACTTCCTCGAATTAAACACCTAGCGCGTGAACTTTTCTTAATTTCTGCGGCAACACACTCGGTAATTTGCCAATAAATGTACTCACTTATGTATTTTTGCAATCAAAACATAGCAAATTACTTAATTTGGTGCTGTTATGGGTAATTATATCGGTCAATAGCCTCATTTCGATGTTACTAATTTTTTTTTTATATTTTTTTTGAGAAAGTTCTTCGTGGTTCAACGTACCTGCACCGTTTTGATTTTTAATTGCTCTTTAATTAAAAGTGTCATACTTAATTTTAAATACTGTTTTTAAAATGATGATCGATAATAGTTAACCGTTTAGAGGAACCTTACTCCTTTAATTTCACTTTATTTTATTTAACCAGCAAGAGAAAAGAATGGAACTCTCTGTCATGACTTACATCAAAAACTAATTTTTAAGATATATTGTTACAATTCTTTAAAAACTTTGAAAATAGGCTCCTTCTGCGTCGATGCAGCGCTGCCAGCGCGATTTCCAAGCATTGAAGGCGTCACGGTAGGCATTCTCCGGAATAGCCTTGAGAGCCGCGGTGCATGCTGCTTGTATCCCCTCTGCCGTCTCAAAATGCTTACCTTTCATCGGCCTTTTCAGGCGAGGAAACAAAAAAAAGTCTGGGGGGGGGGGGGGGCACATCTGGGCTGTAGGGCGGCTGCGGAAGCGTTGGGATGCCGGCCTTGGTCAGGTAGCTGGTCACAAGAAAGGCGGTGTGAGCCGGGGCGTTGCGCATGTTCAAATGCACCGTCACAATGTCATGAACCACAGATTTTGGTAAATTTAACATCTGGGCAATTAAACGAAAACTTAGTCAACGCTCTGAGTTCAAAACTTTGCGCACACGAGTCACATTGTCGGTGTTTGTCGAAGTCGAAGGTCTTCCAGCACGGTCTTCATCGGCGACCTCTTCCTGGTGCCACCGAAACACACCACTTCTTGCTAAAGCAACATCTGGGTAAGCCTGCTTGATCATATCAAACGTCTCTGTCGCAGATTTACCGAGTTTCACACAGAATTTCATCGCGTACCTCTGCTCTAACGAACGCTGCATTTTCGGCTTGCACCACTCACAGAAACACGTCGCGCGAAAATGCCTGTCCTGACTCTCCAGGTGCTCGGAGACAACTGACCAGCCGCTCGTTCGTTAGCTAGGAACGCCCTCTACCGAATCCAGTCGGCGCGTACACGCTCCAAAGTACAGTCGCGGCGGAAGAAAATCAGTCCTATTACTTTCCGGATAAACCCTGTAGATATTAATCAGCTCATATCAGGGCAAAACCAAACTACAGACACTGTGTTTCGCTCTCATTTGAGCTCATCAGGGTAGTATAGATTATGTCTCTTCAGTCACTAATGAAGAGACATCCCCGGTATAAACTGAATAATATCTATAGATGTGGACTTGCAAAAGTTGAAAACATTCGCAAGTAGCAGAATCTTCACTCCAAAAATGGTACTTAGGTAACCAAAATGTTAAAGACTATTACCAATAAAAAATGTAAAAAATTGTCTCATATTGTAATACACGTTTATACTGTGTGGTCCATTTCTGAAAAGCATAAAATAATAATAATGTGATACAGTTTAATTTAACAAAGCTAACGTGACATGTTAGAAAAGATTTATAATGCGATTATTCTTGTCGTGTGTCACGAAGTGGGCGGTTTTAATTTTATATTTTTGTGGGAAAATATACCCATTTTTAGACAGAAATAAACGTTTAATAATGCAAAAATGAAAGTATATAAATAGACCCGTACGCCCAATTAAAATTTTTACATAATGACTCTATTAAAGTAAAAACTAGACCAATTAGAAATCCTACAGGTACAAAAATGCCGATGTTTTTGTTACGTAAATGCTGGGATTAGCGCTGATTGACGTGCACTAGTTAGGAATTTTCGAGCGGATAGGAAGAAAAATTGTTTATTTTACTTGAGACGAAAGAAGATCACTCTTTTGGCACATTGAAGCGCTCGGCGGTTAATTTTGTCCCTTGAATTCTAACCCTTATCGAAAATTTGGCTTTCCTCCTTACATACCCTTAATTAACTTCGTTTTCCATAATTTATATACCAATTTTTTACATATTTTTTTTTAATTATTGTTCCCATTGATCCGCCAATGGTTTTTGATTCGTTTTACAAGCAACGTGTACCAAATACAAATAAAATAAATCTTATTTTAAATAAATTTTGTATCACTTTCAATCTATCATTACGAATTAACTTCACTTAGTTGAAAATTCTGATATATAAAATAATATCAGCAATTCATTACACATTTGACTTGAAAATGTCTTACGCTATTACATACACTTGAATGCATTTACCTACCATGTAATATAATAAATTATTAACCTTTCTACATATATGCACAAGCCCACAATAAAAGCTGTTATATAAACTACAAATCTATCTAATCTAATAAAATAAAAATACTTGTATGGCATTTAATTTATGCAAGTATTAATTAGAACCATGTACGTGAATGCATTTCTGCTTAGTTTACACTTTTTTACTATTTTTTCGTTATATTTTGTAATTTTTTTGATTAAATATATTGGATTTTAACGTGCGCCACCTTACGGTGGCGTCGTTGTACTTTATTAAATAAAAATTGTCCGTTTAAACTGCACCATCTTATAATTACATGAAAATATGTAACATAACAACTGTGCCACCTTTAAAAATATGAGATATCAACTGCGCCATCTCCCGGTGGCGCCACAGTACTTAATTACGTAAAAATTGCTCGGCCTCCTGGAGTTTTCGGTAATTTTGTTATAAAATTAGTCAAAACTTGGTTAATTTTGAGCTAGCTGTAAACAAGTATTACATTGGAAGTGATCTCCGGAGTACTTGATGCAGAGAATAAATTGGAAATTTGTATTTTTTTTTACTAAGTTTCCTAACTTGTACCCTCATTATACTGCTCGAGAATCCACGACTCGCTCTCCTCTAAAAACATCAGTATCCGTTTGCACTTTGTTTTCCAAATTTTCCACAAAATCCACCGACGGACAAAAATATTGTCACGGGTCAAATTCGCTCTAGTATAACTAAATTCTTACCTTATAAATCCCTCATTATTAAAGGTTTACTGGAGTCTGGAACCAGTTGATTTAGATCGATTATAGTTAATCGCCAGCTATTATTTATTATTCTGGCCATAAATTATTCCTGATATCGCTGGAATTATTTTTAGAAGTATATTTATTAAAATTCCGTTTATGAATCCTTGGGGTTATGTTTTTATTTTCACCCGGCCGAGGTACTATTTCTCTTCTTTTGTCGATAACTCGACGTATAGTGTTCTACAGTCAGTGTTCCGTTATATTTCTATCTTGCTTAATAAAATTGAAAATGAACGAGGAATTAGGTAATGTTGAGATTTTTATTGATATCTTGATAAATAATAAGATTAGTCGTATCTAACGACCACTGTTTGTTCGTAAATTGGTAGCTGAAGATCCTACGGTTATTGTCCCTATAGTAGTAGAGGCCACCTCTTATTTCGACGTGTGTCAAATTCCGTGAACGTGATATGTAAGAATCGGTTCTTTCTTTTACCAGCCTTTCTCTTGAAAACGTGGCAGTGAGAAGATATTTTGGGTTTAAGTTGTAATCTCTGTTCATCAGAGACAATTAATTTTGGATTTACGAAATTAAACCTCAGTTTTTCCTAACGAATAGTATTGGAGTGAGATTTTCCGTTATTTTGGTGGATTCGTTGGAAAAATTCCTCGTGAAGGGATATTTAGGAAATCTTCTGTGGTGAGTAACACGTTATTTATTCATGTGGTTGTTCGATTCTTATGGTTCTTTCGTTCCCTATGAGTGTAGGTAGCCCATAGAGCAGACAGTAGGGAAATTTTGGTAATTTAAAACCGTTCAGACGGTAAATTGTGGTAGAATTCCCGATTGGTGCAATTAGCAACGAGAATATTGTTCCACCCGTTTACCAGCCAGGGGTGTCACGAGTTTAAAGAAATAAAACAACCCTATCTTAATAGGTGAGTTAATATATTATATTTTTTTTATATAAGATTAATAACGCCATATAGTCGCAATTTTAGTTTTAATATCTTGATTTTACATGTATATTTCTTTGTGTATTGTATGTAGGTTTATTTATGTGAAACTAGACTCCTTTTTGCTTATTCTTTTACTATTATAAATTAATTTTATGTTAAATTTTGATTTAATTTATTGTTATAGTTTTGTCGTGACTGGCAAGTCAAATTTAAGTTTGTTGAGTACATTTAAATCATTATTTTTGATCATTAATTGTAAATTCAGAGAAGTCAGCTTCTAAATATTGTATTATTCAATTAAATTCATTTTTATTCTTTCATTGTTGTGCAAAAATAAGCTAATGTGTTCAAATTGTATTAAAGTCAGTAAAGTCAATTAAATCGAGGAGTCATTTAAATTTGTTTGAGCTATTATTAATTCCAAATTACGATTTTAGGGTCCTAGTTATAGGCTGAAATCCTAGATACAGGTATAAATCCTAGTTAAGGGTTTAAGTCCTAGTTTTTGGTTGAGTTTTGATTGCTGACCTGATACTTAGTCGAGCTTAAGTTAGTTGTGATTGGTGCAAGCCTATTGGTTCTGGGAACAGGCTTGAATTTGGTACCGGCCTAAGTATTGGAGAAGCCTAGGACGACGAGGAATTGTATCTAGATTATCAGATAAGCTAATTAGATTTAAGGCGCAACTATAGTTTTAGTTAAGATCTATTTTTCTTGTTTATATTTTTTTATATTGCGTGTGATCACACATTTTGGGATAAAATTCTCTTTTAATAATATTCATATATTCTTTTTTTATATAAATATCAATAGCGTTGTCAAGCACGAGGCTTGACAGTTTTGTAATTCTTAATATTTCTATTAAAGAAGGGTCTAGTTGAGATTTTGTTTTATTTAGCTCACTTTATCGTCGCTTTCTTTTATTGTGTAATTCAATTAGAGCTGTTTAATATTCAAGATTTATTTAATTATCTTCAGTGGGTGAAGTAGTGCCTGGAACATCAGGGGTTTCCGATTTTAACCGTACAAATCGGTGGCGCACTCACTTTATTTTGGTACTTACCCTCTACGGCTGAGCTGGGCACAATTTGCCAGTAGAGAAACCACTACCGATCTCAGCTGGAGTTGGATTTAAATTGGAATAAAGTGATTAACCTTTTTATTAATTTTTCAAAATTTGATTTTGTTTTTAATTTCATTAAAATACGTGGCAATATCATACAGCATTTTTAAAGTGTCTCTCAAACAAAACTCGTTATTCATTGACTGAAATGTGTTCAATTTTTGTTACTAAGGGGTTCTGAACTCGCTAAAGACCAATATGTCATTGAAAGTGATTAACAGAATACATGCTGCCCAGGATACCTTCTGTTTATATTACCTCCTGGAGTTTTCGGTAAATTCGTTATAAAATTAGTCAAAACTCAAAACTTGGTTAAATTTGGGCTCGTTGTAAACGAATAAGGCATTGTAATTGATCTCAGGAGTAGTTGATGTACAGTATACTTACTGTAGATTGGAAATTTGTAATTTTTTTACTAAGTTTCCTAACTTGGACTTCCATTATACTGCTCGAGAATCCACGACTCGCTCTCCTCCAAAAACATCAGTGTCCGTTTGCACTTTGTTTTCCAAATTTTTCACAACATCCACCGATCGAGAAAATTATCATAAAGCATTTTAAAAGTGCATCTCAAACAAAACTCGTTATTCATTGACTGAAATGAGTTTAAAATTTTGTTACTAAGGGGTTTCTGAGCACGCTAAAGACCAATATGTCATTGAAAGTGATTTACAGAATACATGGTGCTCTTCTGTTCACATCACCTCCTGAAGTTTTCGGTAATTTCCTTATAAAATTAGTCAAAACTCAAAACTCGGTTAATTTTGGGCTCGCTGTAAACCAATATGACATTGGAAGTGATCTCCGGAGTACTTGATGTACCGGATACTTACTGTAAATTGGAAATTTGTAATTTTTTTTACGAAGTTTCCTAACTTGGAACCTCATTATACTGTTCGAGAATCCACGACTCGCTCTCCTCCAAAAACATTAGGGAATATATTTTTGTACTATACTATCTGACACAGCGAACTTCGTAATTCTTAACACTGATATCTTTTTTTTTTTAATTTATACGACTTTTGTTTGTCATTTTTATCATATTTGCTTAGTTTCCACGTTTTTACTATGTTATATTTGGTAATTTTTTGAATAAATATATTAGATTTCAACTTGCGCCACCTTACGCTGGCGTCACAGTACTTGATTAAGTAAAAATTACTCTTGAACGGGATAAAAAGTATCCTATGTCCATCTCCTGGTTCTCATCTACCTCCCTACCAATTTTAAACCAAATCAAAATAAACATAAATCACTTGACAAAGTGGCCGCTAGTTAAAAAAGTGTTGCCAAGTTCTATACCTCTACAAAACATCTTTTGTACTTTTACGAACCGTTCCGGACCTGTCACCCAGACAGTGGTGTGAGTCTGGAATTATTCGAGTGGCTGCTAGAACATTCGATTCTAGAACGTTGTAACTTTGGAGATACTTCTAGAAGGAATTAATTTCATATATAAGGGACCGCTTTGGACGGAGAAGAATAAAAATTATTACAGTACTGTCCTTCTGGATCTGGATCTGGAAATTTGGGAGGGGCGAGCTAGTGCTCAGCCAGCACTGAGGCCACATATGAGCCATTGTGTATCCTCCCGTATGTAGGGATATCCTCACCTCAGGCTGTCACCAGGCCTATTGATTTAAAATAGGTGATGAGGCTCCCGAGGGGGATCTCCCTGATATCGGCTGGTGTAAGCCAATACTCGCCCAACACGGATCTTCTGATTTCAGAAAAAGAAGAGCAGTCATACATAATGTGTTCTACTGTTTCCTCTTCTTGTTCGCAGCCTCTGCATAGCGGCGATTCTGTTAATTTCACCCTAAATAGATGTTGTCGCAATTGGCAGTGACCTGTCAGGATTCCCACAGCTGTTCGGAGATTTTGTCTCGTCAATGCCTCAAATTTTTTTGCTGTTTCCTCGCCAGGATGAGGTAATAACTCTCTGGCCAGTCTAAAGTTCGTAGTTTCATCCCAGCACTGTATAAATTTTTGGTGAGAGTGCTGTTTGATAAGGTCCACGACTGCGGACAATTTTAGCTTGGTAGATGGGCGAGGGCTAACATATTTGTAGCCCGCAGCCCTCCTTGCTAAATTGTTCGCAATGCGGTTGCCTTTAGAGTTCCCATGTCCTTTGATCCAGCTGAGAGTGACCACGTTATTCTGGCTGGCCAACTGTCCTTCTTATTCGATTATTACCAAATAAATTCAATTTCCAATCTTGTGTAATACCTTGGTATTCCTTAACGTGTCATGCTATAACTTCTCTCAGTATAGTTCCAAATTTTTCCTGGTCTATCAGAACACTTTGTTATTAATTATTATATAAATAATAAAACTATTAATTTTATATTCAGACTAATTTTTCTTTTAACGCCTCTAAGCAAGTATGTTAACATCGCTCATTAATATTTACAACACGTAACCTTCCAAGGTCGCCGAAAAAAATAAGCGTGCCACAAAACTATAATAAATATGAATAATTTAAGAAGGAAGTTCTTAGCGAACTGCTCGCATTATGTCATAATTTGAATAGAAACACATGGTGTGTAAAAATCGTGTCAAAATATGGATTTTAATGTATAAAGAAGTTTCTTCAAAGACTTTCACTTAGATGTTAAGTGCATATTGTTTTGACATGTATTTTAATGTAAATTTCTTATCTTACAAATAAGAAATCTGATTCAGTTAATAACTTAAATTGAATAACCTAATTTTACATACCATTCTATATTTTTAAATTTTAATAAATGAGTGTTCGATATGATAAACTTTAAATGAAAAAACAGTCATCCGTGGTCACCAACATTTTTTCTTTCAATTTATAAGTTTTATAAATAGGATTCCTATTATACTATGTAACGATTGTATCGTTAATTTTCGAACAGTTCTCCTGGACTATAAATATTTTTAAATTATCTATTGTTTTGGCGTTGAGACGTGTGGGGACTGCAAAGTGGAAGGAGAGTTATTGGCTTCGTAGTTAATTTGTGATTTTATTCCGTTGATTTTAACGTTGAATTTTATTTAATTCAGAGTTTTCCGACCAACTTTGCCCTTCTGTCTCTGGGTTATTGCCAACTAGAAGAAGGGCCCTATTATTTGGTTTACCAAAAACTACATTATTATTTCGTCAAGAGGTATCATCGGAGAAAGTCCGTTGCAGTTCTGATTTCCCGGTCAGAAAAACCGAAGGGAAATTCCTACCGGCCGCTGTTGTCTTAGAAGTCCTTCAGTAGAAATCAACCTTCACAACAAGTGCTCCGTTTATCAAGCCATCAATAAACAAAGATAAGAGATTAAATTAATTTTTCATTAACCAAATTTATAGAAATAAACCATTTTAAAACTGATCTAATATTTTATTTGTATATCTGTACTGGCGCCCTATTAAAAACTTGATTGGGAAAAAACTAAGCAAAATTTCAGCAGGAAAGTCACGACCCTCTGGAGCTAGCAAAGGGTATTTTTACGCTACAACTATAAAATCCACGACTCGATCTCTTCCAAAAAGCCAAGCGTCCGTTTTGTAACAGGCATATTTTCTTTTACTATTGTTGACTATTAAAATTGTAAAATTGAATTACTTACCTATTTATGTGATTGAATATATTTAACCTTCATCAATTTTATATAGATTTTATTCTTTCTTTTATTTTCCCATAATTTCGTTTTATCTAATTTTGACTATCGTCTGTGCTTTGAATTTCTACATATATTTTTATTATCACTTAATTGTTGAATTATTTCGATCATTAAAAAATAGGGTACTTGTGTATTGACGTAATTAAACATCTCTTTTCGTTCTGGCCTGTTCCTTGATTTCCGTGCAGCTAGCACTTCGTTAGCGCAATAATTAATTCTATTAGTCGAATGGTAAAAGAGCTCTCTTCGAGCATGTTACCATATGACAATTTGGAGCACGCTGTCAGATTTCATTTTTACCAAAACCAGCTCCTGGGTAACATATTTCATCGACTAAGAACTAAGAAGTAACCTCGTGGTTTTGTTTTAAACGAAGTGAATCTACGTTGTTTAATGTTGGATTTTAAGACAAGCACTTTTCCACTAACAACCACCGAACAGTCTTATACATAGAATGATGAAAAAAAATGATACAAACGTATCTCGTGCCATGCTGTCAGTATATTCCTGATAAATTACCTGGATTTGTGCCTGGTTAGAATTCCTAACACTAGGACACAGGATGATGCGACGTAGATATACAAGGGCAACACCAAACTATAGACACTGTTTTGCTCTAATTAGAGCTCATCAGTACAGTACAGGAGTTGTCTTTTCAGTCACTAATGAAGAGACATCCCCGGTATCCACTGGTCAATATTTGATGTAAAAAATTGCGAAAATATAACACAGTCCAAAAATGGCTGTCTTGTGGTCGGTTTGCATACCAAATAGAACATTAGGCAAGATACAGGGTTTGTCCGGAAAGTAATAGGACTGAGTCGATTTAAAAAAATTTATGGAGCCAATTGTTACAATTCTTTAAAAACTTTGAAAACAGGCTCCTTCTGCGTCGATGCAGCGCGATTTCCAAGCATTGAAGGCTTCACGGTAGGCATTCTCCGGAATAGCCTTGAGAGCCGCGGTGCATGCTGCTTGTATCCCCTCTGCCGTCTCAAAATGTTTGCCTTTCATCGGCCTTTTCAGGCGAGGAAACAAAAAAAAGTCTGGGGGGGCAGATCTGGGCTGTAGGGCGGCTGCGGAAGCGTTGGGATGCCGGCCTTGGTCAGATAGCTGTTCACAAGAAAGGCAGTGTGAGCCGGGGCGTTGCGCATGTTCAAATGCACCGTCACAATGTCATGAACCACAGATTTTGGTAAATTTAACATCTGGGCAATTAAACGAATACTTAGTCGACGGTCTGAGTTCAAAACTTTGCGCACACGAGTCACATTGTCGGTGTTTGTCGAAGTCGAAGGTCTTCCAGCACGGTCTTCATCGGCGACCTCGTGCCACCGAAACTCACCACTTCTTGCTAAAGCAACATCTGGGTAAGCCTTTTTTTTTATGGTCAAGCACAAGCACTGCAGGAAAAATCCTTTAAGGCGCTCTGAGAGCGGTGCGTGTGCGAAGAAAGCGATTCACGTTGTTCTTGAATCGTTGAAGGTTATATTCGGTGGGAAATACGGCCTCAGAAAGGCCGTTCCACAAAGAGGATGTCCTCCAGAAGAAAGAGTTCTTAAACAATGATGTTCGAGGAGTATTAAGTTGAACCACATAGGGATGGGCGGAAGTGGTTTGTCGTGTATTTCTGCTATGAATTGCTCTAGGTGGAATCAAGCGGGCAATGTCAGTAGAACACTTGCCATGGAAATATTTGTAAAAGAGGGTCAAATCACCAACCTGTCTTCGATGTTCTAAGCTGTCGAGGTTCTTGGTTAGCTTGTGGTCACCGATCAGGCGAATGGCTCTCCTTTGGATGGAATCCAACAACCGAAGGGTATGCTTCGGTGCAGAACTCCAGACATGAGAGCAGTATTCAGTGATGGTCGAATCTGGGCTTTGTAGAGTGTCAAAAGTTGTTGTGGTGTATACAGCTTTTTGGTACGGAAAAGTACTCCGAGTTTCTGAGAAGCTGTCCTGGCGATTGTTACCACGTGATTATGCCAAGACATATCTCCTCCCAGATTGACACCCAGTAAGTTAATAGACGAAGCCAGTGGAATTGCGTGTCCTGCCATGACTATATCTGGTTCTGCAATGTTAACCTTCTTAGAGAAAACTGCTGCCTGGGTTTTTTTAGCGTTAAATTCGACTTGGTTACTGTCACCCCAAGACAAAATTTCTTCCAGGTCTTTATTAAGTCGTGATACTTCATGCTGTCTGCGAAGATGTGCGTCAGCAGCCGATGTTCGAGAATTCAAAGTAAACGATGAGATAAGTGTGCTGTCGTCAGCAAAGCTATAAATTGGATTTTCTGTCTTCGCTAGAAGGTCGTTAATGTATAGTAAGAAGAGGGTTGGGGATAATATGGACCCCTGAGGAACACCAGCATTGATGGTAAAGGTGTCCGAGAGAAACCCGTCAATCGCCACTTGCAGAGAACGGTCCTGAAGAAAGCTAGAAAGCCATGAACAGAATCGACCGGGCATACCGTAGGATCGCAGTATACTTAGGAGCCACTCGTGCCAGCCTGCTTGATCATATCAAACGTCTCTGTCGCAGATTTACCGAGTTTCACACAGAATTTAATCGCGTACCTCTGCTCTAACGAACACTGCATTTTCGGCTTGCACCACTCACAGAAACACGTCGCGCGAAAATGCCTGTCCTGACTCTCCAGGTGCTCGGAGACAACCGACCAGCCGCTCGTTCGTTAGCTAGGAACGCCCTCTACCGAATCCAGTCGGCGCGTACACGCTCCAAAGTACAGTCGCGGCGGAAGAAAATCAGTCCTATTACTTTCCGGACAAACCCTGTATGTATAAGACTAGCCACAAAAAACGCTGTTTCGTTTATTTACGTTGCCAAAGGTTCTATTTGATATGCAAAGCGACCACAAAAGAGCCATTTTTGGAGTAGACATGGCGCTACTTGCGACTGTGTTAAGCTGGGTACTCACATGCGAACTGTAACTGTAACTGCACGGTTGCAGTAACCGTATGTTTATGTGTACGTAGACTAACGCAAGTGCCTCGATCCGTCTATGAACCAACTAAAAATTTCTTTGTGTTCGCGTAAAAACCGACAACTGGTGGATCGCTTCGAACCGTTCGACGATTCCTTACATACCTGATGTGCTACGCGTCTTCATTTACAATTTTTGGTTACTGTAACCGCACAGTTACAGTTACAGTTCGCAAGTGAGTACCCGGCTTTACACTTTCGCAATCTTTTACATCAAATACTGATTAGTATATACCGGAGATGTCTTCATTAGTGACTGAAGAAACAAACCTGTATTGTACTGATGAGCTCTAACTAGAGCGAAACACAGTGTCTATAGTTTGGTGTTGCCCTATATACATGTAATTTATCTGAAATATAGACAACCCTCGAATATTCTATTTTCTAATTTGAAGTAAACTACGCTTTTAAATTATTTTAAATGTAAATATTCTTACCTCTTAAAATTAAGATGTTGGTAATCAAAACCACTCACCTGAAACAAAAATTAAGTTATAAAAATGTATGCAAAACATTTATTTTAAATAATTTAACTATAGTTGACTTTACGCCACACAAATATCAAGACTTACAAACAGGAAAAATACTTTGAATATTATGTAAACAACATACAAGTTACAATAAAATTCGTAAATGTCTTTATAAGACATAAAGTTATGTAAAAAAAATTTAATGAATTTCCTGTTACTAAGCATTTAAAACATTTTTCCTTTCTATTTAATCAATTGCAATGAAAAAATTAAATCAATTGCTACATCTTCAGGGACAACTACTTCACGTTTGGTTGACATAATTAACATCGGGCACGAAAACCGTGAAAATAGTTAATAATAGAAAATAAAATTAAATCTTCATTTACAAGAACTGAATATTAATTTTTTCTGGACCAAGTTCTTCATAACTAAAGACCGTATATATATATAGCTTAGTTGTCAGAGCGTCAGCGCCTAGAGCTGAAGGTTGCGAGTTCGAGTCTCACTGGGTGCGACATTTTTTTCAATTTCTTCTTAATGGAAGTATTTACGAAAGATCTAGTATTAATAGCAAAGCAAGAAACCCTAAGATCTTGTGGAAGGAAGCCACAGCGCCATAGATCGTGTTGTGAGATAAATGAAAGAAAGCCATCTAGAGGTGAAACAAGATAATATTAAATGATCCAATAAATGTATGCTGAGATTGCCACGTATTTTAATGAATTTAAAAACATAATAAAATTTGGAAAAATAAATAAATTAATCAATTGAAATTCAACTCCAGCTGAGTTCGGTGGTGGTTTCTCTACTGGCAAATTATGCCCAGCTCAGCCGTAGAGGGTAAGTGCCCAAAATAAAGTGAGTGCGCCACCGATTTTGTACGGTTAAAATCGGAAACCCCTGATGTTCCAGGCACCACTTCACCCACTGGAGATAATTAAATAAATTCAAAATTTTAACCAGTACTATTTGAATTGCACAATAAAAAAAAACGATAAAGTGAGCTAAATAAAACAAAATCTCAACTAGACCCTTCTTTAATGAACAAATATCCAGAATTACAGACTGTCAAGCCTCGTGCCTGACAACGCAATTGATTTATAATAAAAAAAATATTTAACTATATTTTGCTAACTGCAATAATGGGGTAAGTTCTGACCACGATTTGCTGTCTAAACGGTTTTAAAAAAAAAAATACCAGTCCTTCCTACTGTCTGCTTTATGGGTTCCTACCCAACAGAAGATTTTATTAAATATCCGGTCGCAGTGCCGTATTTTCCACCGAATTCACCAAAACACAGGAAAATCTCTCCAACAATATTCGATAGAAACAACCGAGGTTTAATTTCGTAAATCCAAACTAAATTGTCCCCGATGAACAGGGATTACAAATCAACCCCTCAAAATCTTCTCGCTGACACCTTTTCAACTCAAAAGCTGGTAAATGAAAAGGAGGAATCTTCGCACATATCCTTCACGAAATTTGACACACTTCCCAAAATAAAAGATGGCCTCTACTACTATAGGGACAATAACCGTAGATTTTTTTCAGCCAACAATTCACGAACAAACAGTGGTCATTTGATACGACTAATCTTATTATTTATATAGATAACAACAAAAATCCCAACATTACTTAATTTCCCCATTTATTTTCGATTTTAATAATAAAGTTATAAATATGACGGAACACTGGCTACAGAACCGCAATATCCAAGTTATCAACGACAGAAAGAGGATGAATCAGATGAACTACTTGACAATGATTTCAAAACAAGAACACTACAAGAATAATAAATTTACTTACAAAACCAATATTAGCAACAACTAGAAATAATTTATGGTCGAAAATAATAAACAACAGTTGGCGATTAACTATTATCGGACTTAAATCAACCGATACTTGCCTCGATAAATCCTACAATAATGATGAATTATAAGGTAAGAAATTAGCTGTTACTATGGTAAATTTTAACCCGTGACAAGATTCCACAAGGTTCTGTCATGAAACCGAGATATACTTATCGTCCTCGAAATACCCTGAATACTAAATTTCATTAACATTGGAAAAGCCAGATTTAGAATGTCTTGTTTCTCACTTTTTCTTTTAGACGACGTTTATCCCTACAAGAAATTTTAACTATACCCCCTAAAATCCTAATTCGTGTTAAAACTAAAGTAAGATTTCTAAAAAAATCTCTAAAGAAGTAAAATTGGAAAGATAATAAATAAATCGTGACTTAATCTAAGAATTTGTAATGTTAAGAAACCTTCAATGTCTTCAATCTGAACATGCAGAAGACCGATCACGAAAAAGTACGATAAGAAAAAAAAGACAGTGAATCTTCGTCTTTCACGAGTAACCGCATCTTCATACGATCACGTCTGAGTTACGATCAAATTAAATGGTAAATGACATTCCGATGATGAACTTGAAAATTATCAAAGGTTATTTTCGGTCGTCCATCCATTTAAAGATTAATGCAATAAAACTGAAAGTAGATGTTGCCATTTTTATGGTAAAGTAAATAAAAATTTCTTTTTTAAGTATAGTTAAGTATACTTCTGGTTAAAAACAGAAATTTGTACATTTTAAAAACAAAAAGAAAACAAACTGTAACAATCAGAGATTATTTTAGTTACGAAATCCACCTGACTAGATATTTATTTTATTGTTTTGCGCCACGATTATTAAGTGGGGAACGTGACGCTCTGTCATCCGTCGGTTTCCTTTTGCGTAGATTATTACTGCTCGTAGTGCTCGTTTATATTCCTGATAGGTGCTCTTCGATTCAGTAAGTAATTCTTTAGCTTCAGTTATACATTTTATTTTTATTAAATTGTCCAAATTGTGGTGAATTTTGTTATTGTAAAATATTACTAACACTTAATTTCAAGTACAATCGCTATCGCAAACATCAGTTTTTGTGATCATAAAGTGTAATTCATTAAGGGATAGTGTTTTGATTATGATTTCATAATTAGGGTTTTTGCCACATCTTGAAGGGCCCTATTAGAGAAAGACAATAAAATTTTGGAGAACATGGTAAGCCGTCAGATATTTTGTTAGCTGATGTTTGATAATTTTATCGAAGTGAATTCATACCTTCCCTGGAAATTTATCGCAGTGAAACCATACCATCCCTAGAATGGAATATAAGAGTAGACGATTCATTTTGGATTCCTGGACAAATAAAAAAGATAAGAGATTTAATTAATTTATCGTATGTTCATTATTGAAGATTTTTTTTAATAAAACATTTTTAACTAATGTTTGCGTATTATTTGCTTTGTCTGTACTCTGGCGCACTGTAATTAATGTTTGGAGGGAATTCATAAAACTCAGGAAGGAAGCCACGAATCCAGTAGAGCTAGCCTAGGGTTGTAATCACTAAAAAGGGAAAATAAGAAGCTACAAATTGTCGCCCAACGCCAATTTAATTTTTATGGAATTATTAGGGTTACAAAACAGATCCCATTTTATCTTCATTCTTCTAATTTTCCCAAAATTACTTTATTGTACCCAACCAAGGAAATTCGGCATTTAACATTTTTGACATTCGAAATTGGGAGACATTGAGATTTTTGAAGTTTTACAATTTTTACAAGCGACATTTGACATTTTTGACATTCGAGATTTATATTTGACATTTTTGACAAATGAAATTCGGCATTTAACACTTTTGACATTCGAAATTGAGAGACATTGACATATTTGAAGTTTTACATTTTTTATATTCGACATTTGACATTCGACATTTTTGACATTTGTCCAATATCGTTTTAAAAATGTCAAATGTCGTTTGTCAAAAATGTCAAATGTCATTTATCATTTACTATAATAAATTTACACCTAATTTAAATATCAAATAAAATACAAAATATGCATAAATTGGCAACGATGCATGACAATCCTTATTATTCGTTTTTTTATCGTCTTCACTCCTACAAACACGAATCGATTTATGAATTGAGGTTATGTAACACGAGATGCGTTAAATGACAAAACAGGTAAAGGTCAATTGATGTCAATACAGAATTAAACGATAATCTTTGAATTATTTGAGGATATTTTAACACTCATTTATTGAGGTCGATTTAATTATTACCACGGTAAGGTCGACACTAAGTTATTTTGAACAATATGTATATGACAGATTTTAAATCAACAAAATTAGTAATTTTGGATATAAATAATTATTATTGAAAGAATTGTATTTGCATCTCAGTAAGTAGACGATAATACAAACTATGTATCTAATTAACCTATACTACACTGATGAGCTCAAATGAGAGCGAAACACAGTTTCCGTATTTTGGTTTTGCCCTGATATGAGCTCATGTCACGGGTCAAATTCGCTCTAGTATAACTAAATTCTTACCTTATAAATCCGTCATTATTAAAGGTTTACTGGAGTCTGGAACCAGTTGATTTAGATCGATTATGGTTAATCGCCAGCTATTATTTATTATTCTGGCCATAAATTATTCCTGATATCGCTGGAATTATTTTTAGAAGTATATTTATTAAAATTCCGTTTATGAATCCTTGGGGTTATGTTTTTATTTTCACCCGGCCGAGGTACTATTTCTCTTCTTTTGTCGATAACTCGACGTATAGTGTTCTACAGTCAGTGTTCTGTTATATTTCTATCTTGCTTAATAAAATTGAAAATGAACGAGGAATTAGGTAATGTTGAGATTTTTATTGATATCTTGATAAATTATAAAATTAGTCGTATCTAACGACCACTGTTTGTTCGTAAATTGGTAGCTGAAGATCCTACGGTTATTGTCCCTATAGTAGTAGAGGCCACCTCTTATTTCGACGTGTGTCAAATTCCGTGAGCGTGATATGGAAGCATCGGCTCTTTCTTTTACCAGCCTTTGTCTTGAAAACGTGGCAGTGAGAAGATTTTCTGGGTTTAAGTTGTAATCTCTGTTCATCAAAAACAATTAATTTTGGATTTACGAAATTAAACCTCAGTTTTTTATAACGAATAGTATTGGAGTGAGATTTTCCGTTATTTTGGTGGATTCGTTGGAAAAATTCCTCGTGAAGGGATATTTAGGAAATCTTCTGTGGTAGCCCATAGAGCAGACAGTAGGGAAATTTTGGTAATTTAAAACCGTTCAGACGGTAAATTGTGGTAGAATTCCGATTGGTGCAATTAGCAACGAGAATAGTGTTCCACCCGTTTACCAGCCAGGGGTGTCACGAGTTTAAAGAAATAAAACAACCCTATCTTAATAGGGTTCTAGTTACGGGCTTAAGTCCTATTTATAGGCTAAAATCCTAGATACAGGTATAAATCCTAGTTAAGGGTTTAAGTCCTAGTTCTTGGTTGAATTTCGATTGCTGACCTGATACTTAGTACGAGCTTAAGTTAATTGTGATTGGTGCAAGCCTATTTGGTTCTGGGAACAGGCTTGATTTTTGGTACCGGCCTAAGTATTGGAGAAGCCAAGGATAGCGAGGAATCGTATTTTGTTAACAGATAAGCTATATTAGACTTAAGTCGTGACTTTAGTTTTTAGTTAAAAATCTATTTTTCTTGTTTTTGTATTGCGTGTGATCACACATATTAGATAATATTCTTTTTAATATTACTCACATATTTTTTTTTATATAAATATCGATAGCGTTGTCAAGCACGAGGCTTGACAGTTGTGTAAATTCTTAATTTTTATTAAAGAAGGGTCTAGTTGATATTTTGTTTTATTTAGCTCACTTTATCGTTATTTTTTTTATTGTGCAATTCAATTAGTACTGTTTAATATTCTAAATTTATTTACTTATCTTCAGTGGGAAAGGTAGTGCCTGGAACAACAGGGGTTTCCGATTTTAACCGTTTAAATCGGTGGCGCGACTCACTATTATTTGTTTACTTACCCTCTACGGTTGAGCTGGGCACTAATTTGCCAGTAGAGAAACCACTACCGAACTCAGCTGGAGTTGAATTTCAATTGGGTAAATTTGATTAACCTATAAATTTTTCAAAATTTGATCTTGTTATATTTTCATTAAAAAAAATACGTGGCACTCATTAATATTTATATCACAGCGTCTTAGAAATTCGAACCGACACCAATCCAGTTCAGAACTGGAACTATTTTTGACAGTACGGCACTAGTATTATCTTTTACATTTTGACGTTTGACAATTGACAATTTTGACATTCGCCTTTTTAGAAATTGACAGATTTGGCATTTTTTGACATTTGAGAGACATTGACATTTTTGAAGTTTACAATCGACATTTGACATTTTAGACATTCGAAATTTTAAATATGACATTTTTGACAAGCTACATTTGACATTCGAAATTTTTGACATGACATTAATTAGGAAGTACATGAAAGTGTAAGTACATAAAATCATATTGCAAAATATGGGTATATTATTATATTATATCCTTGACATGATTTCTAAGCGGTTATATGAATTATTGTGTACGAATACCCATAAGGTAGCTTGGTGGGTATGATAAGCAAGTACACCACCCGCCAAATCACATTTCACCGGAGATAACGTGGTATAGTATGGCATAAGTCGCCCTTCAAATCAATCAACTTTTAAAGGAACGAAAAACTGCACTCGACCAATAAGTAAATGATATTTTATATCAATAATACAACAATTTTATATAATAATTATCAATTTTTCTTATTGGATTTTTGACCAACTAACTTCACACTGTCGGTTTATCGTGACGGTGTGCAGGCCTCGTAAAAATTTACCCTATAACCTAATCCATAAGCAACCCTCTAGTAGAATAAGTGTCAAAGTGAGAAAAACTGTTTGTTTGTATTAAAAGAATATAAGACAAGCATGGGAAAGATGATAAAAAAACTAGTCCCTCAGTTAAGAATAGATATATAAATATATCTTATAAATCAACATCTAGTGCAGTATTTAACTGCCTATTTACTCTCACTTTTATTTTAGTTCCATATTTCCATCAACCTTCGAATTGGGTGTGGTCGTTTGTGGCCGATCTCTTTATTTCAATTTCTTGAAATCAGTCGTTAAGTCTATGGAAGTGGTATTTACTCTCGATATATTTTATCGCAATCGGAATTGAATTTTATTTCAAGAACTAATAGTTTTATGTTACGAATTTCCTTGAAACATGCAACTTAGATACTTAAGATAAAGGATCTATTTGTAGGCAATGATATTTTTAATAAAAATTCTAGAAAAATTGTATCAATATCCTTCAGTTTATAATTACGGATAATAACCATAAACCACTTATTTAATAAGCTTTAACATAATATTGTAACGGGATAACCGTAAAGGAAGGGACCTTAATTTGAAAGATTGTTGTTGACAGTTGATTTTTAGAAGTTTGTAAAAAAAAATCAACTGACCATTTTAAATAATGTTTCTAGAAAATTCGAGAAACTTCTAAACACACTGACTAGATTAAATAATGTTGTATATAAGGGCATGCATGGGCAGTTAACGTCAGTTCAAGTTCAAGTACTCACAAGAGTTCATTGTATTGTCAAGTAGTTAGACGTTATCCAGCAGAGTTCAGTGTTTCTTAACAATTTTGTAAATAAAATTGTGTAAAAAGCCCCCATAAGTGTTTCGGCGACAAAGGCCTCACGTGGAGCCTTCGTCGCCGCCTCAAACTCCAGGGCAATGGTCAAGGCGTCCACAAGAGTCTTCGGCCGCGCCAACCGTACAGCGCGCTGCAACTCGACGTCTCGAAGACCATCGGTGAAGGTTTGGACTGCTAGGCACTCCAGGAAATCCTCCGCTGCATTTGAATACGCAAGTCGTACCATTCTTGCTACATCCGCTTCAAATTCCTGGATAGTTTCTCCATTTTTCTGTTTTCGGCTCTTTAACTGCATTCGGTACACCGGTTGTAGATGAGTTTGACCATAACGCATCTCTAGACGATTGACCAATAACTCGAAGTTATCAGCTTCATCCGGTGTCAATGATTGCAAGACGTCTAAAGCTTCGCCTCGCAGAGCTACGGTTAGGGACAATGCTTTCTCCTGGGATGACCATCCATTAGCTCTGACCGCTGCGTCGAATTGTTTCAGGTAATTTGGCCAGGAAGTCTTCCCGTCGAAGGTCGGGGATTTTATCGTCGTTCGTACATGGGTCGTCTCCTCGCTTCTTTGTCGTTCGACGTCTGCGTGGCAGGTTTCCATCCTTCTTGCATCTCCGTCGCCGTGGTGGATGGTTTGGTTTCGGCGGCTTCCTGTTCTTGTTGAAGCTTCCTTATCTCGGACTGCATTTGCTGGTTGATCTGGTTTTGCTCGTCTCCCAAGTTGGACACTTGCTGATTTTGTTCGTCTCGCAAGCTGGACACTTGCTGATTTTGTTCGTCACGAAGAGTGTACATTTCGGAGCGCAAATGCGATATTTGCTGGGAGAAGGAACTGGATAACTCTTCTGGTAGGGTAGACATCCGTTGTGACAGCTGGTACATATCTTCGCGCTGGCTCTTCATCTGACTGGAAAGCTCCTCTTGCTGGCTCTTCATCTGACTGGAAAGCTCCTCTTGTTGGCTCGTCATTCGTTGCGACAGCTGGGACATATCTTCGCGCTGGCTCTTCATCTGATTGGAAAGCTCCTCTTGCTGGCTCTTTATCTGACTGGATAATTGGGCCAGTTGTTGGGCTAGTTCAGAATTCGCTTTTTGACTTGGGTCTTCTAACTTCACAGCGTCAGGGTCTAAATTATTAGCTAGGTAGTATTCACGGAGCCTAGTCAACAATACGGATTTAGTCCCAGTAGTTTCCAATTCCAATTCTTTGAGCTCTTTTCTGAGCTCAGCCACCAATAGTTCATTTATTTTCTTTCCAGGCATTCTTGTATCTTCACCCCACACCTAACACCAATTTGAAACACTTATGGGGGCTTTTTACACAACTTTATTTACAAAATTGTTAAGATACACTGAACTCTGCTGGATAACGTCTAACTACTTGACAGTACAATGAACTCTTGTGAATACTTGAACTTGAACTGACGTTAACTGCCCATGCATCCCCTTATATAAAACATTATTTAATCTAGTTAGTGTGTTTAGAAGTTTCTAGAATTTTCTAGAAACATTATTTAAAATGGTCAGTTGATTTTTTTTTACAAACTTCTAAAAATCAACTGTCAACAACAATATTTCAAATTAAGGTCCCTTCCTTTACGGTTATCCCGTTACAATATTATTCGATCGAGTTCAGAAAGCTAACACATAGAGTAGCTGTCTTTTTTAGTTACATAGTACCAACATTTACATAAATTTGACAGCTGTCAGACAATTGACTGGCAGTGACGTCATTGTGACGTAAATGCAAGTAAAACCAATACGAGGTTCTAATGAATGCTAGTTGCCATGTTTAACTTAGAAATACTTACTATCTTTGTCTTATTAACGCGCAATAGAAAGAGATACTTTTAAGAAATATATCAAGCGACACTAGCGCGTTAATAAGACAAAGATAGTAAGTCTTTCTAAGTAAAACATGGCATGTAGCATTCATTCGAACCTCGCATTTACGTCACAGTGACGTAACTGACAGACAATTGGGCCTCGAGATATATAAGAGGGTTGCCTTTTTAGTTTGGCATGTAGCCGCTTAGAAGGCACCACCAATAGAACCTTCAGACACAAATGTCGATGTCGCCACAATCTTTTGTTAACATAAATCCAGAGTTTCATTGTCGCAGCATTCTGTGCTTAGGGCAAGGAATTCTAACCCACGCACAAATCCAGAATTATATTTTTGTTTTCTAGAATTGGTAAAATGTAGAAGAGGAATGGACTGAAAGAAGATGTCGTACTTCTATACGATCTTGAGACCATGAGGTAAAATAAGAAGTGACATACTACAAGCATGTGATGCTTACCGATAGATTTCATTTGATTCAAATACTAATCGAAATGAAAATAGAAAAAAGAAGAGAAATGGACTGAAAGAAGATGTCGTAACTCCAGAAGATCTTGAGACCAAGAGGTAAAATGAGGAGTGACATACTACAAGCATGTGATGCTTAACGATAGATTTCGTTTTCTTTAAATACTAATCGAAGGGAAAATAGAAAGAAAAAGGGGAACGGACTGAAAGGAAATGTCGTAACTCCAGGCAGTCTTGAGACCAAGAGGTAAAATGAGAAGTGGCACACTACAAGAAAGAAATGCTTCACGATAGATTTCATTTGATCTGGATAATAATCGAAGGGAAAGTAGAAAGAAGAGAACGATCTAGAGACCAAGAGGTAAAATGAGGAGTGGCACACTACAAGCATGTGATGCTTAACGATAGATTTCATTTGCTTCAAATACTAATCAAAGGGAAAATAGAAAAAAAGGAATTGACTGAAAGAAGATGTCGTAACAGACGATCTTGAGACCAAGAGGTAATATGAGCATGTGATGCTTAGCGATAGAATTCATTTGCTCCAAATACTAATCGAAAGGAAAATAGAAAGAAGAAGAGGAATGGACTGAAAGAAGATGTGGTAACTTCAGACGATCTTGAGACCAAGATGCAAAATGAAGAGAGGCACACTACAAGCTTCTCTAGTCAAAGAAATTTCGAATAAACAAATTGAAGGTCAAATCAATGTTTTTTTTTTTGTTTTCATAGAAAGGGATCTGGATCTGGAAATTTGGGAGGGGCGAGCTAGTGCTCAGCCACCACTGAGCCCACATATGACCCATTGTGCATCCTCCCGTATGTAGGGATATCCTCACCTCAGGTTGTCACCAGGCCTATTGATTTAAAATAGGTGATGAGGCTTCCAAAGGGGGATCTCCCTGACATCGGCTGGTGTAAGCCAATACTCGCCCGACACGGATCTTCTGATTTCAGAAAAAGCAGAGCAGTCATACATAATCGTAATTTACCAAACTATAATAAGACCAGTAGCAACATACGCCAGTGAAACATGGACCCTGACAGTTCGCGATGCGGAGCTTCTAAGAAGGTTTGAGCGAAAAATACTCTGCATTATATATGGCCCATACCGTGACCCTCAAACCGACCGCTACCGAATGAGGAGTAACCTAGAGCTGGCGGAAATATATCAAAGCCCTGACATTATCCAAGAAATAAAATCCAAAAGATTGAGATGAGCAGGACATGTTCAAAGAAGTCAAAACGACCGACTAATTAAACGAGTATGGGAGGAAGCACCGCAAGGGAAACGACCACTGGGAAGACCTAAGCTTAGATGGAGAGATAATGTTAGCAAGGACCTAGCTAGCCTTGGAGTGAACCAGCAAGAATGGAGGGAGCTAGCACAAGACCGTTCTAAATGGAGGCAAATAGTTAAGGCAGCCAAAACCCATCCTGGGTTGTAGTGCTACAGGAAGAAGAAGAAGAAGTCATACATAATGTGTAGAAAGGGATAACCAAGTTTTTATAAGAACGCCCTTGAAAAACTCACCCTTATCCCCTTCCCGACTTAGATTGCCCTTAAATTATTTTTGTCATATTTTCTACCTTTTCCAATGGGTTTCATCCTCTGTTATTTTTTTTTTTAATTTAACTGTACAATCATTGCCAAACCACAAAAAAATTTAATGTAAACATAAATATTGACATTTAATTTATGGAATTTAACTAAAACGTATTGAATGTCACCTTGTCAACAAAACAATTGCCAAACGTACCGGTTTAAATTTTTTTTTTTTTAATCTAAGAGTATTGCTAATAAATACTTATTTTTCACGAAGTAGGTACGTTAATTATACTTAACACCAAATACGATCAAAAGGAAGTATACGTGATTTCGACATTCACGTGCCTTTGACTTGCGTTACATATCATGTTTGCAATGACCAACAGAACGTGACACAGATTGACTGAATGGTTGGGTTTTCCTTATTGTTTTTTTTTTGTTGTTGTTCAATTCATTATTCTGCACCGGCGGAGATACTAAAGAATAATCAAAACTTTTTGTTGATATTTCAAATGTTAGAAATCACACAAATAAATAATGACAGTAAGGAAAAACCAGAAAAAAATTTACATCCGGCAGGAATTGAATATATAGATATAGATCGCAGAGTACTCCTGCCGGATGTAACATTTTCTCAATTTTTCTTATCGGATCGGTGTAAACAGTTTTGTGACTTCAAGAATGTTGAGTAAAGAATTAAATTTCTGTTTGTCAAAATTTCAAATTCATCAAAATGGTGCGGTAAAAAATCAGAATTAAACAGAAAGGCCATCAAAAGAAAAGAATTGTCAAAAAGCAAGATTTCTTTAGTCGTGTAATAAATCATGGAATATCTAATACGATCTTGAGACCAAGAGGCAAAATGAGGAGTGCACACAATAAGCTTCCCTAGGTCTGAAAAACTTCGAATAAACAAATCCAAGATTCCACAAGATAGTTCTGTTCCAAAGTATGGGGATTCAGTTCCGTCTTTTGCCAGCTTATCTGTTGTTTGGTTTCCTTCTATTTAGCTAGATGGTAAAAGTAATTTCAAGGAAATATATTACAAAGAAAAATCACAGATTCCTGAAAGTTTCATAATCGCCAAAGACGATCAACAAGGATACTGCGAGGAATATAGGAAGAGAACGATAAAACAGCTTATCTGGAACATGTGATACTTAACGAAAGATTTCATTTGTTCCAAATACTAATTGACGGAAAAATAAAAAGAAGAAGACGAATGGGCTGAAAGAAGATGTCGTAACTCCGGAAGATATTGATACCAAGAGGCAAAATGAGTAGTGGCACAATACAAGCTTCTCTAGGTCAAAGAAATTTGGAATAAACAAATCCAAGATCAATTCAATGTTTGTTGTTTTTGTAGAAAGGGGTTATTTGCAGAGAATCGATTTTTGCGAGACAAAGTTTTTTATAGGAACGTAGTTGAAAGACTTATTTGCGTGAGACCTTTGCAGACAAATTGATTCTCCATCATGACCATGGTCCCTCCTTGTCCATGGTCCCTCCTTGTAATCCACCACAAAATTGTTAATCTCAGAAGGTATTCCCATCTATTGACTAATTCTTAGTCTCGTGACTTTTTCCTGAACTAAAAAATGTTCTGAAAAGATGTGAAACTGACATGCCCAAGCTCATATCGGTTAAAGAAGCCCAAGGAAACTACTTAAATAAACTTTGGTTTAAATAAAATTAATCTCATTACTTTACTGTCACATCTTTGTATCTATGAGTATCGTAATATTTTTGTAAACGCAAGATTTCAATTAGATAAAAACGAATTTTCTGGGCTCTTAATTGCAATTGATGATATTACTAGAGCAATAAATACTTCAAAGGGAAAAAAATCTTTTGGACCAGATCAAGTGTCTGTTGTACTGCTCAAAAAGCTATATGAAAAAATTATTTTCAAGGAAATCTACAGCAAAGAAAAATCAGAGAATCCTAAAAGTTTCATGGTCGCCAAAGAAGACCAACGAGGAAACTGAGAGAAAGATTATATTTGCTCCAAATACTAATTGAAGGAAAAATAGAAACAAGAAGAGGAATGGGCTGAAAGAAGATCTTATAACGCCGGACTATCAAAAATTGGACAGGAAAAAAAAGACATCGACAAAGGCATGGTCAAATCATCCATTGATGGATAACAGCAGACGAAGAAAAAGATAGTGTAATTAGATAATGAATCAACATCATTTCTGGAACATGAGATACTTAACGAAAGATTTCATTTGTCCCAAATAATAATCGAAGAGAAAATAGAAAGAAGAAGAGGAGTGGGCTGAAAGAGGATCTCGTTACTCTGGAATAACAGAAATTGCAAGGGACAGAACCCATCGGCAAAGGCATGGCAAAATCATCCATTGGAGGATAGCAGAAGATGAAAAAGAATATTGTGTAGTTAAATAATGAATCAACAGCTAATTTGAAACATGTGATACTTAACGAAAGATTTCATTTGCCCCAAAGGGAAAACAGACAGAGGAAGAGGAATGGACTGAAAAAAGATCTCGTAACTCCGGAATATCAAAAATTGGACAGGAAAAAAGACATCAACAAAGGCATGGTAAAATCATTCATTGATGGATAGCAGCTGATGAAGAAGATAGTGTAACTAGATAATGAATCAACAGCTTATTTACAACATGTGTTACTTAAAGAAGATCTAGTTACTCCGGAATAACAAAAATAGGACAAGAACACATCCGCAAAGGCATGGTAAAAATCATCCATTGAAGGATAGCAGAAGATGAAAAAGAAGATAGTTTAGTTCAAATACTAATCAAAGAGAAAATAGAAAGAAGAAGTGGAGTGGGCTGAAAGAAGATCTCGTTACTCTGGAATAGCAAAAATTGGACAGCAAAGGCACGGTAAAAACCTTCATTGATGGATAGCAGCAGAGGAAGAAGAATATAGTGTGATTAGATAATGAGCCAAAGTAAGAGAAACCGGAAACCATGAAAACATGATGTAGTTAACAAAGCATACATTTTAAAAGCAACTTGATTGTCCTTCTTTTGATTTATTCCCACGTAAACATTTTTACAAGGAGTATTATTTGTCTTGATTTGGTAACTTATTTACCACTAACAACTACAATGGAAACAAGATAGTTAACCACTTAGTAATCACAGAAATCTAAACCTTGAACTTTTATGTTATAAATGAAATATAATTTTTACCTTAAACGATTTTATATTTATATTAATTTAAAAGTATTATTATTCTTATATAATAGATTATAAAACAATAAAAAATGAATCCAGATCGTTGTGTAAGACTGCTTACAAGATTTTTTTTATTCAAAACGTCTATAAATTATTGTATATAAATAATAAATTCAAAGAATGCTAAGAAAGTAACGCAATAAAAAAACGTCATAAAAATTAATGGTATTGTTGAATGTTATTGTAATGAATAATGCTAGATATAATATAACATATTTAAATATGTCACCAATGAAAAGAGTTCTTCCTTAGGTGCCATCTCTTCAGTGTTTACTATCAACTGGTTATGGGCCCAGAACACAGTTTGGGGACGTATAATTATAAGTAATAAAAAAAATTAGTACAAAATCGTAAACTACAATTAAATCCTTAAAAAGGACTACCTTTTGGGGTAGTATTACAATTTACATGGTTTGTTTTTGTTAATATTTGTTTAAATAAATCTTTATGTATTGTTATCGTATATTGGTCTTAATAACCAGATCTTTTGTTAACTTTGTTATTTTTTTTTTCATTTCTTTATCTACTCTATTACTAGGACTAGTTGAAAAACAGCTGAAGCTGAATCTCCGCCTGTTCAGCGTACTAAATTTAAGATGTAACTTTATTGTTATTGTAGTGTATGTTGAATAAAGTTCATTCATTATTATTATTATATATTTAATTCCACCTTTAATGTGTTTACTCTCAACTGGTTATGGGCCCAGAACACAGTTTAGAGAAGTATAATTATAAGTAATGAAAAATCTTCTAGATTAGTACAAAATCGTAAACTACAATTAAATCGTTAAAAAGGACTAACTGTTCCTTTTAGGGTAGTGTTACAATTTACATTGTTTGTTTTTGTTAATATTTGTTTAAATAAATATCTATGTATTGTTATCGTATTGTAACGGGATAACCGTAAAGGAAGGGACCTTAATTTGAAAGATTGTTATTGACAGTTGATTTTTAGAAGTTTCTAAAAATCAACTGACCATTTTAAATAATGTTTCTAGAAAATTCTAGAAACTTCTAAAGACACTGACTAGATTAAATAAAGTTGTATATAAGGGGATGCATGGGCAGTTAACGTCAGTTTAAGTTCAAGTATTCACAAGAGTTCATTGTATTGTCAAGTAGTTAGACGTTATCCAGCAGAGTTCAGTGTATCTTAACAATTTTGTAAATAAAATTGTGTAAAAAGCCCCCATAAGTGTTTCAAATTGGTGTCAGGTGTGGGGTGAAGATACAAGAATGCCTGGAAAGAAAATAAATGAACTATTGGTGGCTGAGCTCAGAAAAGAGCTCGAAGAATTGGAATTGTAAACTACTGGGACTAAATCCGTATTGTTGACTATACTCCGTGAATACTACCTAGCTAATAATTTAGACCCTGACGCTGTGGAGTTTGAAGACCCAAATCAAAAAGCGAATTCTGAACTAGCCCAACAACTGGCCCAATTATCCAGTCAGATGAAGAGCCAGCAAGAGGAGCTTTCCAGTCAGATGAAGAGCCAGCGCGAAGATATGTCCCAGCTGTCGCAACGAATGACGAGCCAACAAGAGGAGCTTTCCAGTCAGATGAAGAGCCAGCAAGAGGAGCTTTCCAGTCACATGAAGAGCCAGCGCGAAGATATGTCCCAGCTGTCGCAACGAATGACGAGCCAACAAGAGGAGCTTTCCAGTCAGATGAAGAGTCAGCGCGAAGATGTGTCTCAGCTGTCCCAACAAATAACGAGCCAACAAGAAGAACAAACTCAACAACTTTCCCAGCTGCAAAAGGAGCTATCAGGACGAATGACGAGCCAGCAAGAGGAGCTATCCAGTCAGATGAGAAGCCAGCAAGAGGAGCTATCACAACGGATGTCTACCATATCAGATGAATTATCCAGTTCGTTCTCCCAGCAAATATCACATCTTCGTGACGAACAAAATCAGCAAGTGGCCAACTTGAATCAGCAAGTGGACAACTTGGATCAGCAAGTGACCAAAATGCGAGACGAGCAAAATCAGCAAGTTGCCAACTTGCGAGACGAGATCAACCAGCAAATGCAGTCCGAAATAAGGAAGCTTTAACAAGAACAGGAAGCTTATCGTCGAAACCAGCCCATCCACCACGGCGACGGCGATGCAGATAGGATGGAGACCTGCCACGTAGACGTCAACCGACGAGGAAACGGAGAGGCGACCCAAGTACGAACTACGATGAAACCCCCAACCTTCGACGGGAAGACTTCCTGGCCAAATTACCTGAAACAATTCGACGCAGCGGCCAGAGCTAATGGATGGTCATCCCAGGAGAAGGCATTGTCCCTAACCGTAGCTCTGCGAGGCGAAGCTTTAGATGTCTTGCAATCATTGACACCGGATAAAGCTGACAACTTCGAGTTATTGGTGAATCGTCTAGAGATGCGTTATGGTCAAACTCATCTACAACCGGTGTACCGAATGCAGTTAAAAAGCCGAAAACAGAAAAATGGAGAAACTATCCAGGAATTTGAGGCGGATGTAGCAAGAATGGTACGACTTGCGTATTCAAATGCAGCGGAGGATTTCCAGGAGTGTCTAGCAGTCCAAACCTTCACCGATGGTCTTCGAGACGTCGAGTTGCAGCGCGCTGTACGGTTGGCCAATATGTCGCCGACCTTCAGAATCAAATGGAGAATATACACAACCTGGTGCGTGGAAAACTACAATTATCTAGTGATCGGATGAAGAGGTACTATGACACACGGACAATGGAAAAGAGTTACCAAGTTGGAGATTTAGTCTGGCTCTATAACCCCCGACGGCGTCGAGGTATTTGTCCCAAATTACAAAAGAACTGGGAAGGTCCTTACACCATCAAGAAGAAGATTAACGATGTCATTTATCGGATCGTGAAAATTCCCAGAGGGAAACCCGTCGTGGTCCATCATGATCGTTTGGCGCAATACCAGGGAAACCACAGTGGAGATGCGCAGCAACTCCAAGAAGATGGTTTGGCTGGCTCAGGGAGTGTGCGGGATTCCGATGTAGGAAATAACATTCCAGGAGGAATGAATCTAAGGAGGGGGCAGTGTAACGGGATAACCGTAAAGGAAGGGACCTTAATTTGAAAGATTGTTATTGACAGTTGATTTTTAGAAGTTTCTAAAAATCAACTGACCATTTTAAATAATGTTTCTAGCAAATTCTAGAAACTTCTAAAGACACTGACTAGATTAAATAAAGTTGTATATTAGGGGATGCATGGGCAGTTAACGTCAGTTTAACTTCAAGTATTCACAAGAGTTCATTGTATTGTCAAGTAGTTAGACGTTATCCAGCAGAGTTCAGTGTATCTTAACAATTTTGTAAATAAAATTGTGTAAAAAGCCCCCATAAGTGTTTCAGTATATTGTTCTCAATAGCGAGATCTTTTGTTAACTTTGTTATAGTTTCCTTTCATTTCTTTATCTACTCTATTACTAGGTGGAGTTGAAAAACAGCTGAAGCTGAATCTCTGCCTGTTACTAAATTTAAGATGTAACTTAATTGTTATTGTAGTGTATGTTGAATAAAGCTCATTCATTATTATTATTATTATTATATATTTAATTCCACCTTTACTGTGTTTTTACTCTCAACTGGTTATGGGCCCAGAACACTGTTTAGAGAAGTATAATTATCATTATCTTATAGATTAGTACAGAATCGTAAACTACAATTTAAGTTGTTTGTTTTTGTTAATATTTGTTTAAATAAATATTTATGTATTGTTAACTAGTCTTTATACATTATTTTTGATTACTCAATTAAATTAATGCTGAACTATACCCTTTTAATTCATATTATCTCTAGATCACACACACACTTTTTATAGTTATGGGAATTTTCATAAAACAGTGTTATTGTATGGTAATCTTTTATGTTGTGGAACAGTTACAATTATTGTGTATTATAATTAGGCAAGGTCACAGGCCCACATTAAAACAATAATAAAAATAATTTGAAAAAAATTATAGTAAATTACTTGAGACAGCACCTTGGCAAGAATGGACAATAAAATTGATTCAAGGCGTATACACTTTTGGTGAAAACCTAAGATTAATAAGAAATATGCTCATTACACTATTTGTTTATTGTTACACTGTTTTGTTTGATATAAATTGAATTGTTAAACAAAATAAACTTGTAATTTAAAAATTTGAGAAACAAGAAATCACAGTAAAGAGAAATTGAAGTAAAGATCGCATCAAAAGCTCTCGACTGATGCGTTTTTGTGTCAAGAATAACAATGAAACATTTTTCTTTTTGTAAATCCACGGATTGCCTCGGTGAACAAGCTTTTTCTCTTGGGAAAAATGAACTACTTTCCACCTCGGTCTAGGTGAACAATCTTTTTCTCTTGAGAAAAATGAACTACTTTCCACCTCGGTATGTAATTTACTATTCCTTGGTGGAAGTAAAATTTTTCTCTCGAGAAATTGTTCACCTCGACTTGCCTTGGTGAACAATCTTTTTCTCTTGAGAAAAATGAAGTACTTTCCACCTCTGTCTCGGTGAAAAATTTTTTTCTCTTGAGAAAAAGGAACTACTTTCCACCTTGGTATGTAATCTACTATTTCTCGGTGGAAGTATCATTTTTCTCTTGGGAAATTGTTCACCTCGGCTTGCCCTGGTGAACAATATTTTTCTTTTGAGAAAAATGAAGTACTTTTCACCTCGGTCTCGGTGAACAATCTTTTTTTCTTGAGAAAAATGGAGTTATTTCCACCTCGGCTTGCCTTGGTGAACAATATTTTTCTTTCGAAAAAAATGAAGTACTTTTCACCTCGGTCTCGGTGAACAATCTTTTTTTCTTGAGAAAAATGAAGTACTTTCCACCTCGGTCTTGGTGAACAATCTTGTTCTCTTGAGAAAAATGAAGTACTTTCCAACTCGGTCTCGGTGAACAATCTTTTTCTCTTGAGAAAAATGAAGTATCTTCCACCTCGGTATGTAATCTACTATTCCTCGGTGGAAGTACCATTTTTCTTTCGAGGAATTGTTCACCTCGGCTTGTGTCGGTGAACAAACTTGTTCTCTTGAGAAAAATGAAGTACTTTCCACCTCGGTCTCGGTGAACAATTCTGTTCTCTTGAGAAAAAGGAAGTACTTTCCACCTCGGTCTCGGTGAACAATCTTTTTCTCTTGAGAAAAATCAACTACTTTCCACCTCGATACGTAATTTAGTATTCCTCGAAGGAAGTATCATTTTTCTCACGAGAAATTGTTAGCCTCGGCTTGCCTCGGTAAACAATCTTTTTCTGTTGAGAAAAATGAAGTGCTTTTCACCTCGGTCTCGATGAATAATCTTTTTCTCTTGAGAAAAATGAATTATTTTCCACCTCGGTATGTAATCTACTATTCCTCGGTGGAAGTACAATTTTTCTCTCGAGTATTTGTTCACCTCGGCTTGTCTCGGTGAACTATTTTGTTCTCTTGAGAAAAATGAAGTACTTTCCACCTCGGTCTCGGTGAACAATCTTTTTCTCTTGAGAAAAATCAACTACTTTCCACCTCGATACGTAATTTACTATTCCTCGAAGGAAGTATCATTTTTCTCACGAGAAATTGTTAGCCTCGGCTTGCCTCGGTAAACAATCTTTTTCTGTTGAGAAAAATGAAGTACTTTTCACCTCGGTCTCGATGAATAATCTTTTTCTCTTGAGAAAAATGAATTATTTTCCACCTCGGTATGTAATCTACTATTCCTCGGTGGAAGTACAATTTTTCTCTCGAGTATTTGTTCACCTCGGCTTGTCTCGGTGAACTATTTTGTTCTCTTGAGAAAAATGAAGTACTTTCCACCTCGGTCTCGGTGAACAATCTTTTTCTCTTGAGAAAAATCAACTACTTTCCACCTCGATACGTAATTTACTATTCCTCGAAGGAAGTATCATTTTTCTCACGAGAAATTGTTAGCCTCGGCTTGCCTCGGTAAACAATCTTTTTCTGTTGAGAAAAATGAAGTACTTTCCACCTCGGTCTCGATGAATAATCTTTTTCTCTTGAGAAAAATGAAGTATTTTCCACCTCGGTATGTAATCTACTATTCCTCGGTGGAAGTACAATTTTTCTCTCGAGTATTTGTTCACCTCGGCTTGTCTCGGTGAACTATTTTGTTCTCTTGAGAAAAATGAAGTACTTTCCACCTCCGTCTCGGTGAACAATCTTTTTCTCTTGAGAAAAATCAACTACTTTCCACCTCGATACGTAATTTACTATTCCTCGAAGGAAGTATCATTTTTCTCACGAGAAATTGTTAGCCTCGGCTTGCCTCGGTAAACAATCTTTTTCTGTTGAGAAAAATGAAGTACTTTCCACCTCGGTCTCGATGAATAATCTTTTTCTCTTGAGAAAAATGAAGTATTTTCCACCTCGGTATGTAATCTACTATTCCTCGGTGGAAGTACAATTTTTCTCTCGAGTATTTGTTCACCTCGGCTTGTCTCGGTGAACTATTTTGTTCTCTTGAGAAAAATGAAGTACTTTCCACCTCGGTCTCGGTGAACAATCTTTTTCTCTTGAGAAAAATCAACTACTTTCCACCTCGATACGTAATTTACTATTCCTCGAAGGAAGTATCATTTTTCTCACGAGAAATTGTTAGCCTCGGCTTGCCTCGGTAAACAATCTTTTTCTGTTGAGAAAAATGAAGTACTTTTCACCTCGGTCTCGATGAATAATCTTTTTCTCTTGAGAAAAATGAATTATTTTCCACCTCGGTATGTAATCTACTATTCCTCGGTGGAAGTACAATTTTTCTCTCGAGTATTTGTTCACCTCGGCTTGTCTCGGTGAACTATTTTGTTCTCTTGAGAAAAATGAAGTACTTTCCACCTCCGTCTCGGTGAACAATCTTTTTCTCTTGAGAAAAATCAACTACTTTCCACCTCGATACGTAATTTACTATTCCTCGAAGGAAGTATCATTTTTCTCACGAGAAATTGTAAGCCTCGGCTTGCCTCGGTAAACAATATTTTTCTGTTGAGAAAAATGAAGTACTTTCCACCTCGGTCTCGATGAATAATCTTTTTCTCTTGAGAAAAATGAAGTATTTTCCACCTCGGTATGTAATCTACTATTCCTCGGTGGAAGTACAATTTTTCTCTCGAGTATTTGTTCACCTCGGCTTGTCTCGGTGAACTATTTTGTTCTCTTGAGAAAAATGAAGTACTTTCCACCTCGGTCTCGGTGAACAATCTTTTTCTCTTGAGAAAAATCAACTACTTTCCACCTCGATACGTAATTTACTATTCCTCGAAGGAAGTATCATTTTTCTCACGAGAAATTGTTAGCCTCGGCTTGCCTCGGTAAACAATCTTTTTCTGTTGAGAAAAATGAAGTACTTTTCACCTCGGTCTCGATGAATAATCTTTTTCTCTTGAGAAAAATGAATTATTTTCCACCTCGGTATGTAATCTACTATTCCTCGGTGGAAGTACAATTTTTCTCTCGAGTATTTGTTCACCTCGGCTTGTCTCGGTGAACTATTTTGTTCTCTTGAGAAAAATGAAGTACTTTCCACCTCGGTCTCGGTGAACAATCTTTTTCTCTTGAGAAAAATCAACTACTTTCCACCTCGATACGTAATTTACTATTCCTCGAAGGAAGTATCATTTTTCTCACGAGAAATTGTAAGCCTCGGCTTGCCTCGGTAAACAATATTTTTCTGTTGAGAAAAATGAAGTACTTTTCACCTCGGTCTCGATGAATAATCTTTTTCTCTTGAGAAAAATGAAGTATTTTCCACCTCGGTATGTAATCTACTATTCCTCGGTGGAAGTACAATTTTTCTCTCGAGTATTTGTTCACCTCGGCTTGTCTCGGTGAACTATTTTGTTCTCTTGAGAAAAATGAAGTACTTTCCACCTCGGTCTCGGTGAACAATCTTTTTCTCTTGAGAAAAATCAACTACTTTCCACCTCGATACGTAATTTACTATTCCTCGAAGGAAGTATCATTTTTCTCACGAGAAATTGTAAGCCTCGGCTTGCCTCGGTAAACAATATTTTTCTGTTGAGAAAAATGAAGTACTTTTCACCTCGGTCTCGATGAATAATCTTTTTCTCTTGAGAAAAATGAAGTACTTTCCACCTCGGTATGTAATCTACTATACTCGGTGGAAGTAACATTTTTCTCTCGAGAAATTGTTCACCTCGACTTTCTTCGGTGAACAATCTTTTTCTATTGAGAAAAATGAATTACTTTCCACCTCGGTCTCGGTGAACAATCTTTATCTTTTGAGAAAAATGAAGTACTTTCCACCTCGGTCTCGGTGAACAATCTTTTTCTCTTGAGAAAAATCAACTACTTTCCACCTCGATACGTAATTTACTATTCCTCGAAGGAAGTATCATTTTTCTCACGAGCAATTGTTAGCCTCGGCTTGCCTCGGTAAACAATCTTTTTCTGTTGAGAAAAATGAAGTACTTTCCACCTCGGTCTCGATGAACAATCTTTTTCTCTTGAGAAAAATGAAGTACTTTCCACCTCGGTATGTAATCTACTATCCTCGGTGGAAGTAACATTTTTCTCTCGAGAAATTGTTCACCTCGACTTTCTTCGATGAACAATCTTTTTCTATTGAGAAAAATGAATTCCTTTCCACCTCGGTCTCGGTGAACAATCTTTATCTTTTGAGAAAAATGAACTACTTTTCACCTCGGTATGTAATCTACTATTTCGTTGTTCGCCAAATCGTCCGTTAGAAAGAATAGCTTCAAAAAACTTATAAATAGTTACCCTTTTCGTCCACCTAACGGATTCTTTATACTCTAGTCTACTTTCTTTATGAATTTTAGATAACCTTAAATAAACTAGTTTATAAACAAAGTACCAGCAGTATTGTAAATGCAATTTAAATTATCTTAACAAACATTCTTTATTTAATTTAACACACGATTAAAACATTTAAATGCATCAATCAAGATATTTCTTAAAAATAATACAAATTCCAACGAAGAAATCATAATAGCAGGATATCCTCACTTGTTTACCTACACAGTTTTCACTTTAACATTTTATTTATCACTATCTGCTGTCGATAATTACCCTGTGTGTTAGTGAATTTTCCCTCACGTTGCAAATAGTTTGTAATAATGAATGAAAGATATTAATTAAATAAACGGATTTATGAGGAAATGTGGAAAGTATGAGGTTATTTTTCATAGTTTACTGAATATGTAGATTATATTTATATTAATGTTAATGTGTTTTATGCAAATTTTTTATCATTATCTTATTTAGCTTGAATACAATTGGAAAATATTAGCCACAAATTCTAAGTTAAATTGAACCGCGAGATGCGCGCCGATTTATTAGAGAGGAGATGCATAAACTGAAGGAAAATTGCCTACTATTTGTTTCATATTTAGGCTAACAGCCAAGTACCAAAAAAAGAGCTTTATAACTTTATAGTAGACCGAGGTCTGGAGGTAAAATACTTTTTTATAAAAAAAAACAGGAAAACCGGGAAAAGTGGCTGTTTTAATATAGTGATCGCCTAGGCCTCGGATTGGTACTATTTGTAGCTCTTACTCTTTGAGCTCTTTCATAGTATTTCTTCACCTGATTGATGTAGCAGCCACATTCCTCCGAAGCGTTGCCACTAACGAAGAAGTAACCTTTGCTGGCAGAAAATGTAACTGAAAAATTTCTTGCCTGACTTACAAAGAGGTCTGGATATCCAAGATTTGTGGTTTCAGCAAGAATATCTATGGCTGTTCTTCACCGCCTGTTTCCTAACCATAATATTTGGAGACATTTTATGGCCTCCCCAGTCGCCTGACTTATCTGTCTTTTTCTCCAATACTTTAAAAACGAAAACTGCGATCTGTTCGAAGTGAACTCCGGCTCCGCTTAAAGGAGGAATATCACCACAAGATGTTTTCCATCCTTTGGTTGCTTGGAAGGTTGCGAACTTTTTTCACCCCGTATCTTTTACAAGCAGGGATCAAGTACTTTGGAGGCGGATCTCGCACTTCAGAAGAAACCGGTGCAGGGGTCTGTGGTCTCACATTCTATTTAAGTGTGAAGCATTGGACCATAAACGGTTCCTCATCTTTAATGACACGAACCCTAAAACTTAACACCACCTTGAGGAATTAGTCACAGGACTCAGATCTCTTATAACGGGAACTGCCCTGTGGCAACAGCAATTCAAGGATAGTCATCCAAATCCTTAAGAACTTGGGACACCTAGATTTATGCCTACCTGAAGATCAGCGGTGGACTGATCTTCAGCTGATCAACCTAGAGTCCTGCACGCATGGCGTGCATGCAAGAACTCTTGGTGCCGAACCTGGTTACAATACTCAATACTCCCATAGGAAGCAGTGTTTAAAACATGGAGCTCTACAGGAGAGACCAGGCCAGGTTTATTTAGATTAAATTAGATTAGATCTTTTACATCATCAGGTTCACAGTTCTCAACTTTTCAAGCAGCTTTATATACGATGCATCCATCCGCACACCTTCTTTACCTTCCATAAACATGACTCCGATTTATATATATTAATTAGCTCTTCCGAAACTTAGTTCTAGTTTCTCAAAAAAAGCAGATAAAGACAAACTTTTTCTCTAATGCTTTGAAAGCGAACACTGCGATCTTTTCGTCGTTCGCGGACAACTTTGCTCAAAAGAACAAACCGCTGCGACACCGCTAAGTGTATGGCCGACTTTATACTCTAAGTATACCTAACGAGTTCTTCAGGCGTTTTATAGAACATTAATCATTAATCGAATATGGTTGACAGCCTCAACGTTTTCTTTTAACCCAACAATTAGTCTACACCTAAAGTGTTTTTTTTATTAAATTAAAATCGATCAAAGTTAAATTTTGATACAAACTATTCGGCACACCTTTTAATTTTAGTTATTTAATGCACTTTAAATATCTAATGTTTTGCGTGAGCTCTGTCAAGGTTATAATGTATCTTAATGTCTATAGTATTGTTCTTAATTTTTTTTAAACGGTTGCTGAATATTTTTACCGATGTCTATAATTTAGTTGATGGAGAAATAACATTTCCAGGAGTGTTCTTATTATGACAAGTAAAATTGATGTGTTAAAATTGTTTTGGTAGTCACGATTTTGGCACACGATTACAATTATATCTTGAGGACGTGAATGTTACTACTGAATTTATAATAGTATAAGATAATTAGGTACATTTTTATACCGTTTTAGGACAGCTGTAGGAATTCTGTATACAGAAATAATATTGTTTCCGTGAAATCTTAAAAGTATATAAAACGTTCAGGACGTTTCCTCTGGAGACCATTTTAGTAACTATTCCAGCACAGTGGCCATTCCCTCACCACTACTCCTTATTCATTTTGACGTTTCTAATTTGGAAGTTTGACGTTTCTAATTTGACAGTTTGACGTTTCTAATTTGACAGTTTCTGAATTTAAAAACGTCAAATGGTCAAAACTACAGATTTGGCTTTTTGGTCGCTTCATTGTTTGTATCCATTCCAAGAAGACACTGTTTTGTCTAGCCAGTTCATTGAGGTTTTGTATGCACTCCCAGATCAGCTTGGAACTAAGCCGGAATTGTTTTAAGGCCAGCAGTGCAGCCTGGCTGTCTGAGAAGAAAGTTATCCTCTCCCCTATCCAGCTACGGCCTCGGGCGTGGTCGACAGCCTTTAGTAAGGCATATACCTCAGCCTGGTACACGGTTGTCTCCGTTCCCAAGCTGAAGTGCTGCCTAAGGTTGCGTGGACCACAGACCCCTGCACCGGTTCCTTCTGACGTGCGAGATCCGTCAGTAAAATACTTGATCCCTGCATCGTCAAAAATTCTTTGAGGGCCATCCACAGTCCACTCAGCTCTGTCTCTCAGCCGGACTTGGTATCGACTCTCAAAGTTGTAACAGGGGATCATCTGGTCAGTTGGCAAGCCTGTCAACAGGACCTGACAATCTCCAGTGAACAGTGTGCGACGACGATACAAACCATCAACATCACACCCGTTAACTTTCAGCCTGTAAGCTCCCGATTGATTGCTCAACCTTATTCCGCCATACGCATGATCCGTAGGAGACAATGGGTCTGACAACCGCCAGGTATATCCATCGGACGACCTTGGGTGAGATTCCCCACGTCTTCCCCACAGATCGCCTAAGCATGTTTAGAACATGCCTAGACTTGTCTATAGTGTAATCTAAATGCCGATTCCAGGTAAGTCTCTTGTCCAAATGGACGCCTAGGAACTTTACCTCCTCGGCAATTGTTATTCTTTCACCGAAGATTATGGGTGGCGTTAAGCCTGCCAGCTTATACCTGCGTGTGAAAGGTACGACTACCGTTTTGGCAGGGTTGACCGTAAGATGTCGACTCCTGCACCAGCGTTCTACTCTTGACAGAGCTCCATTGAGCAGCTCCGTCATAGTGGTCACACAAAAGCCTCTGACCAAGATGACGAAATCGTCAGCATAGGCCTGGGCAGGTATTCCCGACTCATTGAGCTCCCGAAGCAAAGGGTCAGACGCGAGGTTCCACAACCAAGGAGAGATGACTCCCCCTGCGGGCAGCCCCTAGTGGCCAACACCTCCCTCGAGGCGCCAAACAAGTCGGCAGTGATAAGTCGCCCCCTCAGAAAGGTCTCTATCCACCCAGTAGTAGCAGAGTCTAGCCCTCTAAGGGAACCGACTATGGCATCGATAGAAGTATTATCAAAGGCACCCTGGACATCTAGGAAGACGGCCAGAGCCACTTCTTTTTGATTCAGCGCTGATTCTGTCTTGTCAACCAAGACGCGCAGCGCGGTTTCTGTGGATTTCCCTAGCTGATAGGCATAGTGGTGCCGATGAAGTGGGGACCTGACAATCAGTTCCTCACTCACACGACGATCCACCAGCCTTTCCAGGGTCTTCACAATGAAAGAAGAGAGACTAAGGGGTCGGTACGCCTTAGGTTGGTCGAAGTTTTTCCGACCAGCCTTAGGTATAAAGACGACCCGCACCTTCCTCCAAGTGTACGGAATGTACCTGTAAGCCAGACTTGATCTAAACAGTCTGCACAGTGTTGGTATCAGGAGATCCAACCCATTCTGCAGAAAAGCTGCATAGACTCCGTCTGGACCAGGTGATTTGAAAGAGGAGAAGCTGCCTACGGCACACCTCCCAGTCCCCTCTGTCCGTAAGATGGCGCAGTTAATATATAATATACCTAATCTATAAATTACAAATTACTGTGAAAAAACATAGTAAAAACTGGTAACTAACGATAAAATATGATAAAATAAAATACAAAACACAATTGTAAAAATTAAAAAAAAAAAATGGTAAAAGAACGAAGTTCGCCGGGTCATCTAGTATTACATAATGGTTTCGGTTTGAAATCCTTAAATGGTTATAATTAAACTAATAATAAATAATAAAAATTGTTATTAATTAGAGCAAGCAATAAGTTTTTGCACAACGCGCATTAGGAAAAGCATCAATTTGATACAATTTTTTTTAAATCGCATAATGCTTTTATATAATATTTCTGTATATTACAATATAATTAGTGAAGAATCGTAGATGGACAAGAATGTTTTAAAGTAACGGTTGAGAGAATTTGGAATTTCATAAAATGATATTGCTGAAATTTAAATATAATTGCCAAAAAGTTTGATCTACATTTTGTATGTATATTTATTTATTTTTTTTTTGGCCTTGGAAAATAATCCCATTTAGCCACGATTATTTTTATATCAATAAATTATTTTTTAATTTGTTTTAATTTATATTCTAATCAGCAGCATTCTCTCTCTCTCTCTCTCTCTCTCTCTCTCTCTCTCTCTCATACATGGCTCTACAATGCAACAAAGAAAAGATAAGATGAGATACAGCGGGATAAACAGAGGTACAAAACTTCACGCTAGGGTGCCCTTCGTAGCGACTTAAAGTACACAAACAAGACAGGCCACGGAAAGTAAGGTAATTACACATACGGAAAGACGATAGGTTTACAAGACTTTTTCACATTTCAAACGTACATTCAAATTTTTCTTTTACAACATTTTAAAAACTCAAATATTACGAATATTTAAATTTCTACGTGCCAGGTAGAGCAATGAAATATGATTCTGAGGCAAGGTTGTATGTTCATTTAGTAAAGAATTAATCAAATAATTCGTAGCCACCCTATTGTGAGCACAACTAAACATCCAGTGATTTAAATCATCATAATCTCCATTACAATCACAAAATGCAGTATCACTTAATCTGACTTTAAATAAATAAGAGCGAACTGTTGCATGACCTACAAGGCATCTAAAGTACATGAGATTAATTGACCTGTTTTGGTGCCATCTCTCATCTAATGAAGAAACAGGTAGGATTGGATGAATCTTGCAATATGAATTGTTGCTCCTGTTACAAAAGCGCAACCATTCTATTTCCCAATTTTGTTTTAAGACTTCCTTCCTTTCTGCAACAGTATCTCTCCATGGTAACCAATTAAATTCTGCACCAGATGAGATGGCTTCTTTAGCCAATTGGTCAACTTTTTCATTTCCAGGAATGTTGGAATGTCCTTTAACCCACATAAAGTAGATCGAGATCTTTTTTTCTTTCAATTGTAATAGCTCCTCAAGAATTTTGACAATAAGGCTATTTGTATGGATATGTTTTGTGGTATTTCTTAGAGAGAGTAGTGCAGATTGAGAGTCTGACATAATGACAAACTCATTAAATTTTAAAGTGTTCTTGTTAATAAAAACTAAAGCCTGATGGCTGGCTATTAATTCTGCAGTGAAAATTGAACAATTGGAGTGGAGATTGATCATTGTTTTTAATGTACACCGCACATCCAACTCCACTTGGAGATTTCGATCCGTCTGTATGTATATTTAGTTAAATGGATTTTAGGTCAAAGAGTCTTTGATGTCACCCCCTTACCTGGAAACAGCGGGCGGTCTATAAATAAGACCCTTTTCTCGAATCTCGATCTGGCATGTGGTGGTATGCACTCATAATTTTACAATCTATTGTTTAAATTTAAAAAATATATAAATAAAGATAAATATCAGAAAGATGTCAAAGATAATAATAGTATAATACTATTATGACGTTTTACAGAGTCTTTGGAAATCAAAGAACATATAGACCGTTTACTAAGAATCAACAACTACTTCCCTGGCTATATGCCATAATTTCTATTTTTTTTTTCTTTTCTTTTCTTAAACGCAAAATATTCTACAAAATTTATTTATTATTATGTATTATTGCATGTATGTCAATTGAATTTTATATAATATATTAACAAAATATAACTTTCGTTCTTTTGCGGTTCAAAAACTAAATATATCATATTTTATGTATTCGTAAACAATAGATTGCAACGAAATGCACGCCAAGTGGACACCATCATCGTGATCGTGCACCAGCCACTAGCTCGACCGCCGGAGAAGGTCCCCACCAGAAGGAGCTGGACTGGCGAGCACGTTGCTCTAAGATTTGATTAGTGTAGTTGATGTTATAACGCCGGGCTGGGCTATTCAAAAGTGAAGACAAATGTGACGAATTTTGTTTAAACAAAATACAAATCTTCGATTTTTTTTTAGTATATTTTGGTTTGGAAAAATGGTTCGATGTTATTTTGTGCTTGTGATTTAGTGCAAAAAAAAGGATTTTTATGCTTACATTTAGGAGGATTAAGCCTATAGGACAAAGTAAGAATAGATAATGATTGTTTACACTAGTTTACAGGTTTACAACAAAAATAAAATTAATAAATTTTGTATTCATATAAAAACCAATTATTTCATTAAAACTTTAAAAAATTTCGATTCTAATATTTCATATATAGTACAGTACTGCAGGCCTTTGAGGCCCATGACTTTTTTTTTACTTTATCGTTCTTCAACTGCCTTAACAATTTCTCTCCACAGGTTGCGATTCTGTACTTTTGCACCCCAATTTGGTTCTACCTCTTTGATATCTTCCAACACCGCGTCCAACCATTTTTTCTTTGGTCTCCCTCTTGTTCTTTTACCTCCTTCCCCTTCTTTAATGACCTTTTTTGCATATCTATCTTCTGGCATCCTCCTAGTATGCCCGAACCATCTCACCCTTTGAGCTTTTATGAAGCTTGTTACTGATGGGTATTTATAAAGATCTTTCAATTCTTGGTTAGTTCTTCTTCTCCAGAGTCCTTAATCTGTTTTTATTCCCCCCAGAATTTTCCTTAGTACCTTCCTTTCCCATATATCCAGTTTTGTTTCTTCCGCTTTTGTTAAAACCCATGTTTCGCTTCCGTATGTCACTGTTGGTCGTATTATTGTTCGATAAATTTTAATTTTGGCTTCTCTAGATAACTCCTTTGATCTTATTAACTTATTTAAAGATCCCACAGCTTTACTTCCTTTCACTAATCTTTTATTTATTTCTTTCCATTCTTCGTTTTTATTTGTCAGCGTTGCACCCAAGTATTCGAATTCACAGACTTTTTCAATTTTATATTTTCTGTCCTCCCCCGCTTTAATCTCTATATATTCTTTTCTACCGTCCACATTCTGATGGTTTAGCTCCATATATTTTGATTTCTTCTGATTTATACTAAGTCCGTAATTTTTTGCAGCCTCTTCCAACTTACAGAACGCTCTTTCCAGTTCCTTCCTTGTTCTGGTTAGCAAAGCTAAATCATCTGCATATGCAATTATCTGTTGCTTGTGGTGATAAATAAGCCCTGTTGTTTGTATGTTGCTATCTCGTACAATTTTTTCCAACACTAGATTGAAAACCGTTGTCGATATTGGATCTCCTTGCTTTAATCCTTTTTGTCTGATACAGTAGTTCCTTCGCTCGTTACTCTGCTGTATGAAATTGTCTAATGTCATCTTGATTAGCTTCACGATTTTTTTTGGTATTCCTAGTAAGTTCAAGGCGTTATACATTTTGTTTCTATATATTGTATCATAAGCCTGCTTAAAATCTACAAACATGACATGTAGTCCTAAATTTCGCTCGTAGCTTTTATCCATTATTGTCTTAAGGGTAAATATTTGATCTGTTGTTCCTCTTCCTATCTTGAAACCTCCTTGGTATTCTCCCACTATTCTTTCTTGGTACACATTCAATCTGTTTCTCAAAACCCTAGCCAGAACTTTGTACACCACATCCAGAAGTGATATCCCTCTATAATTCTCGCATATACTTTTGTCCCCTTTCTTGAAGATTGGACATATTATTGCATTGTTCCATCTCTCAGGCATTTTTTCTTCGTTCCATATTTTACGTATTATTCTGCATATTCTTTTCTGTATCTCTTCCCCTCCGTATTTAACAATTTCCGCTGGGATCCCATTCTCTCCTGCACTCTTATGGTTCTTCAAATTTTCCATCTGTTTTAAGATTTCTTTATCTGTTGGTTCCTCCACGTGATCCACATATTCTCTTTCCTCCTCTACTTCTTGTTCCTGCTCTGGTTCTTTTTCTTGACCATTTAGCACTCCTTCGAAGTATTGCGCCCATCTTTTTGCTTTTTCTCTTGGATCTGCCAATATCCTTCCTTCGTTATCCTTAATGTGAGGTACTTGGTAATTAACTGCGCCCTCTCGTGATTTCTTGGCCTCTTGGTAAAAATTTGTTAATTGTTTGTTTTTAAAGTGTTCTTCAATATTTTGTAATTTTTTCCGCATATAATTTCTCTTCTTCTGCCTGAGTAACTTTTTGGTATTTTTTCGGACTTCTGAGTATTTGCTCTTGACTTCTGTCGAATCAGTTTCTAGTGCCCTTAGTCGACTAATATTTCATAGTTAATCTAAATCCAGCTCGACCCGGAAAAATCGAAAATTTTGTCATATAAAAAATACAGTTCCACGGTTATCGTTGATTTTTTCTTCAACGTACTCTCCCAAATAATTGTGTAAAATTTGAGTCTGATTTTAATCTTTACAGGTTTGGGTTCACACATTTTAGTACTATCAGAGTATTGTCGTCGACTTGAACTTTCGAAAAATTTCTCTAATTTAGTGTTGTACTTGTTCTTCTTCACAGATTAAGAATTAATATTAGTATTTTTGGTCATTTTTTACGTATATTTTAAGAATTTTGTAAACAAGCTAAATAAGTAATGTTTAGGTATTATTCGATCCAAGTTTCTGCAGTTTCTTAATGAGTGTTGAACGACGGCTGATTATGTATATTACCTGGTTTTGATCTTTACAGGTTTGGGTTCACAAATTTAATATTATCAGAGTATTGTCGTCGACGTGAGCTTTCGGAAAATTTCTCTAATGTAGTGTAGTATTTATTCTTCTTTAACCAGGATAGGAAAATAAATAACACTCTTTTGCATATATTTCGCAGATTAATTTTTGTATAATATAAAAAAACCGGAATACTGAGATTGATATTGGCACTACAATAAACTTTCGTTTTTGATGATTTACTGTATTTAATTAGTGTTGAACAACGGCTGATGATGTATATTACCTGGTTTTGATCTTTATAGGTTTGGGTTCACAAATTTTAGTATTATCAGAGTATTGTCGTCGACCAAAGCTTTCGAAAAATTTCTCTAATTTAGTGTTGTATTTATTCTTCTTCAACCAGGGTAGGAAAATAAATAACACTCTTTTGCATATATTTCGCAGATTAATTTTTGTATAATCTAAAGAAAAACCGAATAGTGAGATTGATATTGACACTACAATAAACTTTCGTTTTTGCTAATTTACGGTATTTAAGGAGGTCCTTTCGCTGCAAATTAGTCAAAACAAGTGTTGTAGTCAATACTCGATAAATTAAAATAAAAAACCCATAAAAATTCCTAAAATTAAAAAATAAATAGTATATGAGGCATTGATAATTGAAATTTTGAAAATTAAAAAAAAAAAATAGTTAAATACAGAAGTTAATTTGACTCTTGTAAATTAGCTGTTAATAGCCTGTCTGTGATTTGACAACGCTGTCTCACGGTTGTTCATATTTGTCAATATTTGTATCCACACAATCCTAACCTTAACCATGTTTAAGCTTTAGCTGTCAATGTGGTGAATGAGTAAATTGAATAAAAATGCTTAATCATAATATTCGAATGTCTCGTGGCAAGGATGCTTGTAAATTTGTGAGTCTTAAACGTAAACAATGGTGTGATAATTTTGTAAGTGCAAAAAAAAAGTGTACATTGAAGGAATTAGTACGCGTGCTACGCAACGTTGCCAAATGTTTTGACTCCATTTTAATGTAAGTTACTTGAGATTCTTTTGTGATTTTTAATTATTAATTTCTCAGTAAATTGCACGGTGATTGATATATTTTATTGCAAAAAAAGGAACCTGGATATTTCAAAAATCTAATTTTCAGTTTTTCTTTATTCCATCTAATCGGTGACTGATAGTATAATTCGAAAAATATCGTTAAGGACTTACTTTCTTATAAGACTCTGTACAAATACTAACATTTTAAAACTTTTTTTTTTTCAAAAATTTGCACGGTAAGGTATGATTAAAACTTCACTATTCGATAAATAAGGTCTTTAACTATTAGAAAAAAATTAAATTTATTCATAATCTAATATTTTTTATTTAACATTGGCGGCAAAAGGACCTCCTTAATGAGTGTTGAACGAAGGCTGATTATGTGTATTATATGGTTTTAATCTTTACAGGTTTGGGTTTACAAATTTTAGTTATTATTATCCGAGTATTCTCGTCGACCTGAGCATTCGAAATATTTCTCTAATTTAGTGTTGTGTTTATAATTCTTCAACCGAGATAGGAAAATAAATAATATATTTGAATATATTCCGTAGATTAATTTTTGTATAATCTAAATATACTTTCGTTTTTAATGATTTAAGATATTAAAATGTCCTGTAACACCCTATAAAGGTATGCAGTTTAAATAGTACGTACCATATACTTTTTCTTTTAATTAATTACATAGAACACCTCTATACTTTCTCAATGAATAAGTGAGTTAACTACATTTTGTTTTTTTTATCTTTGTTATCCATAATCAACTAAAAACCAATCAACCGTAGAAAACCAACTGGTTTGGGTTAGTTTTATAAGAACCTATCCTATTTTAATTGTATTAGTTGTGATCAAAATTAAATCTTTGTCACACTTGTCTACTTATCTTTATAAGAAAAACTATTTTAAATGAAAAAGGATACACTATTTTAAATGATAATATTCTTATCGCGAGAAATATTTCAATATAGAGAATGGTAAAAATAGTACGAATTCGGAATTCCAGACTAGTTTGGGTGTAGATCAAATGCACATAAACTTAAATTATAATAAAATTTGGACGCTATAACAAATCTAACTTCACGAAGTTAAAGAAAATCGTCGTCAAACACAAACAGATCAGGTTTTTTAAATTTTGCGCAATCAAGATTTCTAAAAAACCTTCATGAAAATAATCAGGTTTCTGCTCGTCCCGCACGTGCTACTAAAGTAAGATAATTGCGTAAAAAGGTCTTATGTTTCACGAACAAAAGTATTATTTTTTGAATGTTTAGTGCAATTGATCCATATGCAAAATAGCCTGGGCACCAAGCTATTAAAAAAATATATTACAAAATATCAAAAGCTAGTTACGAAATTAAAAATATAATAATATAAAAATATAATTTAAGTGATAGTCCGTAGAGTTCGCAAAAATCGCAGAAATCGTGAAAAATGATAAAAGATTGTCAAAAATCGTAAAACTCGAAGAAAAACTAGAAAAATTGTAAAAAATCGTTAACATCGTAAAACATGTTAAAAGATCGTAGAAAATCGCAAAAATCGTACTCCCTCGTAAAAATTGTAAAAATGGTAGAATATAAAAATAATCAGATTAGTCGTATCTAACGACCACTGTTTGTTCGCGAATTGGTAGCTGAAGATCCTACGGTTATTGTCCCTATAGTAGTAGAGGCCACCTCTTATTTCGACGTGTGTCAAATTTCGTGAAGGTGATATGAAAGAATCGGCTTTTCTTTTACCAGCCTTTGTCGTGAGAACGTGGCAGTGAGAAGATTTTCGGGGTTTAAGTTGTAATCTCTATTCATCGGAGACAATTCATTTTGGATTTACGAAATTAAACCTCACTTTTCCTAACGAACAGTATTGGAGTGAGATTTTCAGTAGTTTTGTTGGATTCGTAAGGAAATCGCTTTAGCGGATTTTAGGAAATCTTCTGTGGTAGCCCATAGAGCAGACAGTAGGTAGATTTGGTGTTTTAAAACCGTTCAGACGGTAAACTGTGGTAGAATTCCCGATTGGTGCAATTAGCAACGAGAATATTGTTCCACCCGTTTACCAGCCAGGGGTGTCACAAGTTTTAAGAAATAAAACAACCCTATCTTAATAGGGTTTTAGTTACGGGCTTAAGTCCTAGTTATAGGCTGAAATCCTAGATACAGGTATAAATCCTAGTTAAGGGTTTAAGTCCTAGTTTTTGATTGAGTTTTGATTGCTGACCTGATACTTAGTCGAGCTTAAGTTAGTTGTGATTGGTGCAAGCCTATTGGTTCTGGGAACAGGCTTGAATTTGGTACCAGCCTAAGTATTGGAGAAGCCTGGGACGATGAGGAATTGTATCTAGATTATCAGATAAGCTAATTAGATTTAAGGCGCAACTATAGTTAGTTAAGATCTATTTTTCTTGTTTATATTTTTTTTTATATTGCGTGTGATCACACATTTTGGGATAAAATTCTCTTTAATATTATTCATATATTCATTTTTTTTTATATATAAATATCAATAGCGTTGTCAAACACGAGGCTTGACAGTTTTGTAATTCTTAATATTTCTATTAAAGAAGGGTCTAGTTGAGATTTTGTTTTATTTAGCTGACTTTGTCGTCGCTTTTTTTTATTGTGCAATTCAATTAGTACTAATATTTTGAATTTATTTAATTATCTCCAGTGGGTGAAGTAGTGCCTGGAACATCAGGGGTTTCCGATTTTAACCGTACAAATCGGTGGCGCACTCACTTTATTTTGGCACTTACCCTCTACGGTTGAGCTGGGCACAATTTGCCAGTGGAGAAACCACTACCGAACTCAGCTGGAGTTGAATTTCAATTAATCAATTTATTTATTTTTCAAAATTTGATTTTGTTTTTACTTTCATTTAAAATACGTGGCAACAAACAAAAGTATTAATTTTTAGTGCAATTAACCCATACCCAAAATAGTCCGGGCGCCAAGGATTAAACATACTAAAAAATTTTATTACAAAATTAAAAATATAATAAAATTACGTCACCTACAGTAAAATAAGACATAACAATTTCAAATAGTTGTCAATGTACGTAATAATCCGTCCAAGAACTGGAATTATATTTCAAAATACTGTTAATTTAATATATGTCATTATTAAATAATTATTTTAGTATTTTATTTTTTATTAGAAGCTTCAAGTTATCTTACTCAATTTTCTGTACTTAGTAAAAAACGTTAATTAAAAATCAATTTATATTTCTATGAAATATCCTTTCATCAAAATTAAATTGCTACAAATAATAGCAATTAAATTTATGTCATTTTTAATAAATGTAAAAGATGATTCACTCATTCATTTTAAGAAATTAAGAAATATAATATAAGTATACACTAAAAGTACTGTTATAATTTTTCCAACTTATTTCACAATTGCAGTCTATCGCATTACCATTACCATTATCTTCGTCCAAAGGGGTCCCTTATATATGAAATCAATTTCTTCTAGAAGCATCTTCACAATTACATCCTGAATATACAACACTCTCGAATCTTCCGAACGCTCGAAAATCCACTCGAAAATTCGAAGACCTGTCGTGACTCACTCACCTTATGGCGACAGGTCCGGACCGGCTCGTAACAGTATGCAAAAGTGTATCGATTTTGGTGGAACATATTTTGAAAAGCAATAAAGTACTATATATTCTTTGTCTCGTATTTTGTAGTTAAAAAATGTGTTTAAATTTATTTTCATAGTTCCTTAAAAACTGTGTGGAGCAGTGTATATTTGATAAATTCATTTAATTAGTATAATGTCCATTAATAAAAAATATAGACCAATAATAGTGACAAAAAGGCTATTAATAAAACAGTTAACGTTTATGGTAACTATTTAGCATAAATAGTTTTAGTATAAGGTGTGATGCAATGATATATTTACCAATTAACTTCTTGACCTGTTGTATATTGTATTAATTATAGAATTTAAAATAATGAAGGTAAATATTTCATACCTAGAAAGTAGATTCTTAATAACAAAATTCAATTTAATAAAAAAAGATATCGCACTATGGATCATATAATTACAAAAAAAAGGGTGTGGCAGTCAGTGGGACTGCCGGCAGAAGTTATACTTCTATGCACTGTTAACTAATAAAACTTAATAACTACAAACACAGGCAAGTAGAAATATTTTTTTTTTAAATTAACTGTATTCAATTAAATAAATACTTAGAAAAATAAGACCAGTTGATGTGTGTCCTTACTTCAAACACGAAAACCAAACAGTAAAACGATCAATGTACAAAAAAAGTGTTTACAAAACCCGATTTGCTTACCGTGGGCTATTACAGATTTTAAAACACTAGAAAACAATGCAAAACATTTTCTAACAACATATAGGTACACACTTTTACAAAATTTTAACGCACTTTGAACTGTACTTTTTAGTAACTTTGCAGGAACAGGTTTTAACTCACACGCATGTCTTCGACTTAAAAGCATAGTGAAGGATATAATGCAACTATGTGACGGTATTTTAGACTACAATACAATACTCATTACTGAATATTATTATTAATATAAAATACTAAACTTTATATGTTAAATTACGTGACAGAATTATAAAATAATATGTCAAACATAATGCGATACGTCAATGTAATACAATAACAATAGCTCAGACTGTTTGTTGTATATCTATCTCTTTTCAATGCAATGAATGTTTAAACGGTATTCAAAGGAGTTATAGTGATGACTAATAACATGTAGTAAATATTTCATCTTTGTTTTTACCGAACAATATACCTTATATGTGATTCTGTCTCTCTCTTACTCACACCATTACATATGTAATGATTTTTCCCATTTAGCTACACACTAATTCATCCCATAGAGTGTCCGAATAGAAGTATAACTTCAAAAATCGTAAAAAAATGCAACAAAACATGGGGGACATCTTAAAAATTGCAAAAAAGGTAAAAATTGAAAACCGTAAACGTTGTAAAAAAATTCAAAAATTATCGTATAAAACCGAAAAAATAGCAAAATCCGTGGGAAATCGTAGTAAATGGTAAAAATCGTGAAAAAAGTAAAAGATTATCAAAAATCGGGAAAATTGAAGAAAAACATAGAAAATGGTAAAAAAATCGTTAACATCGTAGAAAATCGTAAATAATGTAAAAAATCATAAAAATTATAGAATATTGTAAAAAAAACGGAGAAAATTGTGAAAATAATAGAAATTCGAAATTCCGGACTATTTCGGGTGTAAATCAATTGCACATAAAGTAGAAATTATAATAAAATTTGTAAATTTTATAAAACGTTTTTCGGTGGAAAATACGGCTTTGTGTCCGGATATTTAGTAAAATTTTCTGTTGACAGTAGGGGAGACTGGTATTTTTGAAACCACTTAGACCGCAATCGTGGTCGGAATTTGCTCAACATTGCAGTTAGCAACGAGGAAATTGTTTTTACCCAACTACCAGCTGGGGTATCGAGTTTAACGAAGTAGAATAACCCTATCTAGATACAGGCATTAGTCCTAGATACAGGCATTAGTCCTAGATACAGGCATTAGTCCTAGATACAGGCATAAGCCTTAGGTACAGGCTTCTTTTGTGAGCAGGCCTGATACTTGGTTCGAGCATACGTTTTGTGTTTGGTGTAAGCCTTTTGGTTTTGGAGAAGGCTTGATTTTGGAACCGACCCAAGTATTAGACAAGCAAAGGACTGCAGAAACTTACTAGCATTAACAGATAAGCTAACTAGATTTAAGACGCGGTTATAGTAACTAGTTAAGATTTATTTTCCTTATATTTTTTTTGTATTGCGTGTGATCACACATATATTGATAAATTTATCTTTAAAATTATTCATTTATTAATTCTTGTTTTATATATAAATATTGATAGCGTTGTTAAGCACGAGGCTTGACAGTTGTGTAAATTCTTAATATTTTCATTAAAGAAGGGTCTAGTTGATATCTTGGTTTTATTTAGCTCACTTTATCGTTTTTTTTATTGTACAATTCAAATAGTTCTGGGAAAAATTTTGAATTTATTTAATTATCTCCAGTGGGTAAAGTAGTGCCTGGAACAACAGGGGTTTCCGATTTTGACCGTCTAAATCGGTGGCGCGACTCACTAGTATTTGTTTACTTACCTTTACGGCTGAGCTGGGCACTAATTTGCCAGTAGAGAGACCACTACCGAACTCAGCTGGAGTTGTATTTCCGTTAATTAATTTATTTGTTTTCAAATTCGATTTTGGTTTTAAATTCATTAAAATACGTGGCAAGTTTGTAGCTCATTTCAGGTAAATTAACTTAATTATATCTTTAAAATTATATATATATATAAGAAGCTTTATGCAGGCCTTTTAGGCCCATAGCTTTAAAATCTCTTTCCATTCTGTTCGATTTTTTGCTTTTTGTTTCCAGTTCCGGATTTGTTTTTCTCTTAGGTCCTCCTCTACTGCATCTCTCCATCTTCTTCTAGGTCTGCCTCGCTTTCTCGTCCCTTCTGGGATTTTCCAAGCTATTGTTTTTAAAGCTCTGTTATCGTCCATTCTTTGTAGGTGACCTAGCAACTGCAATCTCCTTTTTTTTACAAATTTGCTGACGGGAGCCTCTTTAAATATTTCGTATAATTCGCCATTTGATCTTCTTTCCCATCCTATATCCGTTTTTCTTCCACCAAAGATCCGTCTTAAGATTTTTCTTTCCCAAGTCTCCAAACGTTGTGTTGTTTTGTTTGTCATTATCCATGTTTCGCATGCATAGGTTAGTGTGGGTCTTATCATTGTTTTATAGATTCTGATCTTTGTTTTTCTGGAAATTTCTTTACTTTTTAGAACTCTTCTTAGGCTTCCTGCACAATTATTACTCTTAGCAATTCGTCGCTCTATTTCGTTTTCTTCTTGGCATTTATTATCTATTAGGACTCCTACGTACATGAATCGCTCAACTTCTTCGAATTCTAATGTAGTTCCATCTTGTTTACGTATTTGAAGGTTTGTCATACTTCGACTTCCGTGTTTATTCTTTAACTCCATATATTTAGTTTTACTTATATTAATTTGTAATCCTATCGTCTCTGCTACTCTTATGAGTTGGAATGTTATTTCTTTCAGCTCTCTTATACTTCTTGCTATTAACGCAATATCGTCGGCGTATGCTAAACTTTGATGACTTCTATTGAATAGTATTCCTTTTCTATTATTATTGCTTTGCCTTACTATATATTCCAGGGCCAGGTTAAATAAAGTTGTTGATAGTGGGTCCCCTTGTCTTAGCCCTTGCTGTACTTTAAAATATTCACTCACTTTACCTTCAACTTTTACTCGGTTTGATGTATCTTTTAAAGTCATCTGTGTTAGTCTTACTAGTTTCTCTGGTATTTCAAGTTTTCTTAGTATCTTAATTAATTTCTCCCTGTTTATACTATCGTAAGCTTTCTTAAAATCTACGAAAAGTATCTGCATTGGAATTTCATATTCATAACAACCGGACATTATTTGTTTTAAAGTGAATACTTGATCAGTTGTCCCTTTACCTTTCCTAAAACCTGCTTGATATTCTCCCAACAATTTTTCCCCGTATACTTCTATTCTCCTTTTTATTAATGTCGCTAGGATTTTATAAGTGATGTCTAATAAGGCAATGCCCCTATAATTTTCGCAGTTCCTTTTATCCCCTTTTTTATATATTGGCAGTATGAGAGCTTCATTCCATCTCTCCGGCATTTTTTCTATTTCCCAGACTTGATAAATTAATTCGTAAATTTCATTCTCGAGTTTCTTTCCCCCATATTTTAGATTCTCTTTAGTAATTCCATTTATTCCTGGGCTTTTGTTATTTTTCATCATATTAATTATCTCTTCTATCTCTTCTTTTTTTGGTTTCGTCTCATTTTCATTGTCTTCAATTTCCTCTTCTATAAGTTCTTCTTGGTCTTCGTATTGATTTGCTGTTGTCTCATTTAAAATTTCTTGGAAATATTCTTTCCACCTTTTTATTTTTTCCTCATCATCCCCTATCAGGTTTCCATCTTTGTCCTTAATAAATGTGGTTGTATTGTGATCACTTCTTGTTCTTATATATTTTATGTCCTTGTAAAAATTTCTTATTTCTTTCTTTTGATACTCTTCTTCAATATTTTTTATTTCATTTTCTAAGGCTTTTCTTTTCTTCATTCTACACATCTGTTTAACTATTCTCCTTTGGTTATTGTAATTGCCTACATTTTCTTCATTTCGATTCTCTAACATTTTTAGTCTTAATAATTTTTTTTGTTTTATTACTTTTTCACACTCATCATCTAGCCACTTTTTTTTCTCTTTTGTTTTCATTTTACCCAAATGCTTTTTTGAAGCTTCTGTTATAGATGCTTCGATGTTTCTCCATCTTTGATCAATACTTGGGATTGTGATTTCTGCGTTACTGTTGTTGAGTTTTTCCTCTATTGTGTAACGTTTACAACGTTATTTTTTTGGCCTGGCCTATATACTATTTAATTTCTATAATATCTCGGCTATTTTGCAACGTTATTTTTTGGCCTGGACTACGTACTATTTAATTTTTACAATTCCTCGTCTATGGAGTCGCCGCAGACTTGGTTTCAGTGGTGAGAGGGGAATTTTTAGTTCGATCGTGAAAAGTGTCGCTATTTTTATTCTTTTACATTTTGTGCTTCAAAAGTAATCAGTTCTTTCAATACCTTCTCCCTTCGGTGGCCGATTGCCAAATTTTGAAGGGTCCTAAGGAAGGACTGGAAGCCAGGAAACAATTTTTTGACTAAAAAGCTTTGGCCTAGCCGAAATTATTTTTTTGCCGTATCCAGCCTGACCGCATTGAAGATTAGTTAATGAAAACATCTTGCTATCGGCATCAGTATCCAGAACCGAATTCTCCGTCGTCCTCACCCTGTTTCGAGGAAGATTCCAATAAAAAAGATAAGAAAACAAGTTATTCACTATTTAATCAACTAATATCTTGAAAATTTTCAATTCAATAATTCTTGAATAAACAATTTTAAAACTGATTTATTCTCTTTTATTTGTATGTCTGTACTTTGGCGCCCTTTTTATTTGTTTGGGGGAAGTTAAAAGAAAAGCCAGAAGGAAGCCACGAACCCTGGAGCTAGCAAGGGTATTTTCACGTTACAATTGTAGCTCTATATTTTTTTCCTACGTCTTCTTTTTGCAAATTTCGAACATTATATCCTATTACATATTTCTTTTTTCTTTTCGTTTTCTCCTCTTTGCAATATTTTATCTTAACTCCAACTAAAAAGTGATCAGAGTCAACATCTGCACCGCGGTAGGTCCTTACTTTTGTTATCAGATTAGCGTGAGTCCGTTGTATAAGTACATGGTCGATTTGGTTAGTTTCATTTCGTCCGGGTATTTGCCAAGTTCCTTTATGTATATCTTTCCTTTCGAAGTGTGTGCTCATTATTTTCATGTTTATTTCTATAGCTAGCTCGATTAATTTTAAGCCGTTGTTATTTGTTTCATTATGTTTACTGAACCCACCTGTGATCTTTAAAATTAAATTTCATTAAAATGTGTTTCTGTTGTTCCTAATTCGACATTTAATATTTAATAAAATAATTATTAAATTTAATAACCAATCTTCTCAAAAGGTAAAAAAATGAAGAAAATTGTAAAAATAGTAGAAACTCAAAATTCCGCACTATTTTGGGTGTAAATCAATTGCACATAAAGTAGAAATTATAATAAAATTTGTAAATTTTATAAAACGTTTTTAACAAATTGTAATTCATCTTGCATTTTGGTCACCGGACTATTTTGGGTGTGGATCAATTGCACATAAATTTAAAATTATAATAAAATTTGGAAAAATATACATTTCTGTAGTAAAATTTGTAGATCATATCAATCTTTAATTTAAATAAATTAACTTAATTATATCTTTAAAATTAAATTTTATTAAAATGAGTTTCTGTTGAATTCGTGATTCGACATTTAATATTTATTAATATAATTAAACTTAATAACCAATCTTCTCAAGAAGAGTGAAATGTCACAGTTTTTTGATGAGAAATATCAACAATTTCCCATATTCCACAAAGATAACGCCACCGCAGCATTGTTATCATTAACTAGGTCAAATCGCTAAAGGTGTTTACAATTGGAAAAGTTTGAGACCTTCTTTAAACAATGATTCTGCTATCATAAACTTTTATTTTTATATAAATACATGCGTGTAAAAAAATGTAAATGATTTTGATACTTGTGAGAATATATTGTTTATTTTTTATTAAGTACTACAAAACGTTTTATATTCAATTCAGTTTTATCAACAATTAATCTTTTTATGAATCAATTTCTCTTTTTAATATTTTGGTCAAAATTGCAGCCGAACGGATCAACCGATGCTTCTATGCCAGAAATGAAGCTTTTTTGACTTTTTTTAGAAAGTGAGTAAGTTTCACATGTGATATGAGTTGAATTTAACGATAGATAAACGATGTGATGGTTAAACATTCATAGCTTAGTTGTTAAAGCGCTAGCGCGTAGAGCTAAAGATTGCGGGTTGGATTCCTGCGGAATGAAACATTTTTTTCAATTTCTCATTAACTTTTTATATTCAACCAACAATTAATCTTTTTCTGGATCAATTTCTCTTTTTAATATATTGGTCAAAATTGCACCCGAACGGATCAACCGATGTTTCTGTGCCAGAAATTAAGCTTTTTTCGACTTTTTTTAGAAAGTGAGTAAGTTTCACATGTGATATGAGTTGAATTTAACGACCTATAAACGATTTGATTGGTAAGCATTTATAGCTTAGTTGTTAGAGCGCTAGCGCGTAGAGCTAAATATTGCAGGTTCGAGTTCTGCTGGATGCACCATTTTTTTTTTTTAATTTCTCGTTAACGTTTTATATTCAATCCACAATTAATCTTTTTCTGAGTCAATTTCTCTTTTTAATATATTGGTCAAAATTGCTTCCGAACAGATCAACCGATGCTTGTGCCAGAAATAAAGTTTTTTTTCGACTTTTTTTTAGAAAGTGAGTAAGTTTCACATGTGATATGAGTTGAATTTAACGACAGATAAACGATTTGATGGCTAAGCATTTATAGCTTAGTTGTTAGAGCATACCACGTAGAGCTAAATATTGCGGGTTCGAGTCCTGCTGGATGCAACATTTTTACAATTTCTCATTAACGTTTTATATTCAATCAACAATTAATCTGTTTCTGAATCAATTTCTCTTTTTTTAATATTTTGGTCTAAATTGCACCCGAACGGATCAACCGATGCTTCTGTGCCAGAAATTAAGCCTTTTTCGACTTTTTTTAGAAAGTGAGTAAGTTTCACATGTGATATGAGTTGAATTTAACGACAGATAAACGATTTGATGGCTAAGCATTTATAGCTTAGTTGTTAGAGCAAACTACGTAGAGCTAAATATTGCGGGTTCGAGTCCTGCTGGATGCAACATTTTTACAATTTCTCATTAACGTTTTATATTCAATCAACAATTAATCTGTTTCTGAATCAATTTCTCTTTTTTTAATATTTTGGTCAAAATTGCACCCGAACGGATCAACCGATGCTTCTGTGCCAGAAATTAAGCTTTTTTCGACTTTTTTTAGAAAGTGATAGTAAGTTTCACATGTGATATGAGTTGAATTTAACGACCGATAAACGATTTGATGGCTAAGCATTTATAGCTTAGTTGTTAGAGCGCTAGCGCGTAGAGCTAAAGATTGCAGGGTTCGAATCCTGCTGGATGCACCATTTTTTTTTAATTTCTCGTTAACGTTTTACATTCAATCAACAATTAATCTGTTTCTGAATCAATTTCTCTTTTTTTAATATTTTGGTCAAAATTGCACCCGAAACGGATCAACCGATGCTTCTGTGCCAGAAATGAAGCTTTTTTCGACATTTTTTAGAAAGTGAGTAAGTTTCACATGTGATATGAGTTGAATTTAACGACCGATAAACGATTTGATGGCTAAGCATTTACAGCTTAGTTGTTAGAGCGTTAGCGCGTAGAGCTAAAGATTGCGGGTTGGAGTCCTGCGGAATGAAACATTTTTTCCATTTTTCATTAACGTTTTATATTCAATCAACAATTAATCTTTTTCTGACTCACTTTCCCTTTTTAATATATTGGTCAAAATTGCTTCCGAACGGATCAACCAATGCTTCTGTGCCAGAAATTAAGCTTTTTTTACTTTTTTTAGAAAGTGAGTAAGTTTCACATGTGATATGAGTTGAATTTAACGACCGATAAACGATTTGATTGGTAAGCATTTATAGCTTAGATGTTAGAGCGTTAGCGCGTAGAGCTAAAGATTGCGGGTTCTAGTCCTACTGGATGCAACATTTTTTCAATTTTTTATTATTGTCATTCAATATATTCTTGTTCGTATACTCTAATAAAACTTTAAAATGTTCAAAACATTTATGTGTTTACACTTTATTGAACAGATTTCAATAACATTTCACATTAAAGAAAAAGTTTAATTACATCTTAATGAAGGCTACATACTATCTCCACTCCTTTTATTTCGATAGGAAAATAAAATATTGTTAACCTTTTTCGATTTAACATCAGCTGATAATTATTTTTAAAACACAAACCAAAGAGAAATTGTCTATCAACAGAAATCAACAACTATTTGCTATTTGTATAAAACACCATATTCAGATCAGCTGTTACTTTCGAACCGATCGTTTCATTAGTTCAACTCAAATACAATTTAAAAGAAAATAAAAGACAGTTTTTCAATAATAAAGACAGCTTTTTTTAAAGAAAAGAAAGTTAAGGCACCCAGAGGCAGTACAACGCTAGTTTAATAAATTTTTGGTTAAAAAAAAAATCGTGAAAAATTGCATAATCAATGTAAATAATATTTATTTAATCTAAACGACCTATGAAAGTGTAAGATTTCTCAATCGATAATAGATTTATTTAAAAATAAAATATAAACATTAAATATATGAATGTCAAGGTCAGTTGACTTAACACATCGTTCATCTCTATAAGGAAGTTGGATGCAACAGTTTTTTACGTCACGATGTTTCAAAATATTAAACTGGTTAGTTACTTTTATTTTCCTTAGTTTTGCTTTAGAAAACATTTCCTTTTTTTTTATTAAAAAACAAAGTAAATTTTGATTACTTCATGGAAAGCCGAGATAAATGATTTTTCCACTGTATATAGACAAGAATAGTGTAATCACTCTCACAAAAACTCGTTTACTCGGTCCGCATTTCGGTCCGTATCGTAGTTGCTCCCCATCAGCGTTGCCAACATAAAATTTCTGATATCGGTAGATTGACACAGAAAAAAAAAGTTGAAATAGCTATATATGTGTAATGTGTTATAATAACAAAAATTTAACTATTAAAACCTTATAAAAAAGTTAACAAAAATCAAAAATCCGAAGATTGGGTAACGAAAATTGAACTACTATAACCTTATGAAAACGTTAATAAAAATCAAATATCGGAAAATGGGGTAGCAAAAAACTCGTTCCCTGCAGCCAAAGCTCTCGGTCCACATTTTGGTCCGTATCGTAGTTGCTCCCCAGCAGCGTTGCCAACCTAAAATTTCTGATAACGGTAGATTGAGACAGAAAAAAATTAGAAATAGGTATATATTGTCACGGGTCAAATTCGCTCTAGTATAACTAAATTCTTACCTTATAAATCCGTCATTATTAAAGGTTTACTGGAGTCTGGAACCAGTTGATTTAGATCGATTATAGTTAATCGCCAGCTATTAATTATTCTGGCCATAAATTATTCCTGATATCGCTGGAATTATTTTTAGAAGTATATTTATTAAAATTCAGTTTATGAATCCTTGGGGTTATGTTTTATTTTCACCCGGCCGAGGTACTATTTCTCTTCTTTTGTCGATAACTCGACGTATAGTGTTCTACAGTCAGTGTTCCGTTATATTTCTATCTTGCTTAATAAAATTGAAAATGAACGAGGAATTAGGCAATGTTGAGATTTTTATTGATATCTTGATAAATAATAAGATTAGTTGTATCTAACGACCACTGTTTGTTCGTAAATTGGTAGCTGAAGATCCTACGGTTATTGTCCCTATAGTAGTAGAGGCCACCTCTTATTTCGACGTGTGTCAAATTCCGTGAACGTGGATATGTAAGAATCCGTTCTTTCTATTACCAGCCTTGGTCTTGAAAACGTGGCAGTGAGAAGATTTTATGGGTTTAAGTTGTAATCTCTGTTCATCGGAGTCAATTAATCTTGGATTTACAAATTAAGCCCTGTTTTCCTAACGAATAGTATTGGAGTGAGATTTCCAGTGCTTTTGTTGGATTTGTAGGGAAAGCGCTTTAGCGGATTTTAGGAAATCTTCTGTGGTAGCCCATAGAGCAGACTGTAGGGAAATTTTGTAATTTAAAACCGTTCAGACGGTAAATTGTGGTAGAATTCCCGATTGGTGCAATTAGCAACGAGAATATTGTTCCACCCGTTTACCAGCCAGGGGTGTCACGAGTTTAAAGAAATAAAACAACCCTATCTTAATAGGGTCCTAGATACAGGTGTAAATCCTAGTTACGGGTTTAAGTCCTAGTTACGGGCTTAAGTTCTAGATACAGGCTGAATTTCGATTGCTGACCTGATACTTAGTACGAGCTTAAGTTAATTGTGATTGGTGCAAGCCTATTTGGTTCTGGGAACAGGCTTGATTTTTGGTACCGGCGTAAGTATTGGAGAAGCCAAGGATAGCGAGGAATCGTATTTTGTTAACAGATAAGCTATATTAGACTTAAGTCGTGACTTTAGTTTTTAGTTAAAAATCTATTTTTCTTGTTTTTGTATTGCGTGTGATCACACATAATAGATAATATTCTTTTTAATATTACTCACATATTTTTAACTTCCCGCTAAAAAAAATTAAAATTTTTTTTAAAATCGGGAAGTTATTGGTTTCACCCCGTTTTTCGAAAATCGAGTTTTCATCGGATCTCAACGTTTTGAGGTCTTAGGAACCTCCCCTGACTATTTTTACGAGGGTGTCTGTATGTACGTGTGGATGTGTGTGTGTGTGTGTGGATGTATGTAAACCTCTTATAACTTTTAAACGGCTTGACCGATCGGAATGAAATAACAAGTGTTCCAAAGAGTTCTATCTAACTTAAATTCCCTGTTAGTTTGAACCGATTCGAACTGGTAGATTTCGAGAAATTTCAAAAAAACCGAAAAAAACAATTGGTAAAAATGATGTTTTTTGGGCATATCTTTTTGACTATTACATCGATCAATTTCATAACCTAATCAGCTCTTAAGCTTAAAAAACTACGTCGAATGCCGTTTTGCAAATCAAAATCGGTTTATTCGTTCGTGAGATATCGTTGTCGAAAAATTTCAAAAAAAGTGTATTTTTTTTAATAACTTAGAGGTTTTTCGACTAATCGATTTTTCACTCCTAGTAACATTTTTAGGTCTCAAAAAACTGCGCCGAATGCCATCTTGAACATCAAAATCGAATAACGCGTTAAAAAGTTATGGCTTTTTAAACATTTCAAAAAAAGTCAAAAACGTCAAAATACGTCACGTTACTATATAGCTTTGCGGTTAAAACTAGCGGGAAGTTGCAAGGATGGCCTTTAAGGTCAACCTCTTTTCGAATTTTTTTTTATATAAATATCGATAGCGTTGTCAAGCACGAGGCTTGACAGTTGTGTAAATTCTTAATTTTTATTAAAGAAGGGTCTAGTTGATATTTTGTTTTATTTAGCTCACTTTATCGTTATTTTTTTTATTGTGCAATTCAATTAGTACTGTTTAATATTCTAAATTTATTTAATTATCTCCAGTGGGAAAGGTAGTGCCTGGAACAACAGGGGTTTCCGATTTTAACCGTTTAAATCGGTGGCACGACTCACTATTATTTGTTTACTTACCCTCTACGGCTGAGCTGGGCACTAATTTGCCAGTAGAGAAACCACTACCGAACTCAGCTGGAGTTGAATTTCAATTGGGTAAATTTGATTAACCTTTTTATTAATTTTTCAAAATTTGATCTTGTTATATTTTCTTTAAAAAAATACGTGGCAATATGTGTAATGCGTTACAATAACAAAAATTGAACTAATATAATGAAAAAGTTAATAAAAATCAAAGATCGGAATATGGGGTAACAAAAACGGTATATCGTTAAATCTACCGAAAATCGGTAAAGTTAGTATAGCTGCTCACCAGTTCTCATCAAACATCAGTAAACCGGAGCGAAATGTGGTACAAAGAACTTCAAAGGCAAAGTGATCTACATGCGGTGATTTTTCCTTTTGTTTAAAATTGAAAAAATTTAAATAAAATTATGTCAACTTTACCTTTAATTGTCTTTCAAAAGTGAACAGTTTACCTGAAAAAAAAAAGAAATTATGTAACTATGAAATATAATTTTTTATAAAATTAGAAATGACAATAAAGGTTTTAAAAAAATTGAAAAGTGTTTTCCGACCAAGCTACAAAAAATTGTGTTGAGAACATTTTTATCAAAAAACCGACTAATTACTAATGCATCTGTGGCTAAAATTTTTAGAGGCGTTACTGCGTATAGGTAAAGGTTGCAGTGTCGATCTTGTCAAATGCGACATTTTTTTAATTTCTTTTCTAATATCAGTTTTTGTTTGCATATTTTTTAAATTTTGTATACGCAATATAGTTCGGGTTCCCACGTGGTAAAAAAGGCATAAAGAATAACCGGCTGAAACTTTCAGAATCGCTTAATTGCACTTAGACCTACAAACTTCCATAGCAACAATATCGATGGATGGGGCGTTTTTTCTTCAGCAGCGGTCAAACATGTCGAAAGATATAACCCTCCCCGGAGTGATGGATAACCGATTTATTTTTTGTGAATCAACAGTTTTTTATTATTACTACATAATAAAACACGTGACCTACAAAAAGAGGAGGGCGTTTGGCGGGGCCTACGCGCTTAACATGTAATAGTTACGACTGCCAACGACTTAACAACTAACCAGTTAACGCCCTCTTCTTTTGTAGGTCACATAAACTAATAAAAAACTGTTGATTCACAAAAAATAAATCGGTAATCCATCACTCTGGGGAGAGTTATAACTTTCGACATGTTTGACCACTGCTGAAGAAAAAACGCCCCATCCATCGATATTCTTGCTATGGAAGTTTCAGCCGGTTATTCTTTATGCCTTTTTTACCACGTGGGAACCCGGACTAATATAAGTTTGCAAAAAACAACACAATTAACACCAATTTGTGTACACACTCTTACAAGAACAGTAGGTGGCAATTCAAAGACATCTCACAATTAAATGAACCATTCATTAACTTAATACAAAAAAAAAATAATATCCTCTTCGAGGAGGTGTCATGGCCTCTTTTCATATTACAAAATCTCTTATTAAGCGTTCATTCTCGCCTTCTTATGTGTTATGACATGACTGGATTCTCGGATGAATAGTATATTGTTTATAAGAGCTACGAGGACACAAATCCGAAAAAAAATTACAATCACAATAAAATGGTTTTAGATTAACAAAACTAAATACTAAATATATTTTTGGGGTGAAGATGGCGCTACTTGTGACTCTTTCCTACTTTCGCAATTCCACATCTATAGATACTATTCAGTTCATACCGAGGATGTCTCTTCATTAGTGACTGAAGAGACATAACCTATACTACACTGATGAGCTCAAATGAGAGCGAAACACACTACTCTGTAGTTGCTTTTACCCTCCAGGACTGGAATGTCCAAGGCTTTAGTTGTCATTTCTTTATTTTGGCACATGCGTTTCCAGTTTTGTACTCCTAAGGTTCGCAAATCCGCTTTACTCTTCATCTTTCCCTTGGTGTCCCTCTTCTCTTTTTTCCTCCTATGCTTCAGCAAATGATCAGTTTTGGAATCTTACTTTCTTCACAAAAAGAGCGGAAATTTGCTGTCCCTTCAAAAAAAAAATGAAACTCTAAATTGACCCTCCTCACAGATATGGACTGACCTTGTATTCAAGAGGAGGTACCACCCAGCAATTGGGTAATAAAATGTACTTAAAATTCTAATCGCAGCGCGATAGAAGAACACCCTTTATATTTAATTGATTAAATTTGAAAAAGATATCAGTATTCGCGAGTCAGATTTTTGGTGTTGGAATAATAAATCTGACATTGTTTTTGTGATACAATACGATGTGAACTCTAAAATTATGTTGTAACAAGTCTACAATAAGATTTTTTTCTTGGGTGGGCTAAAAAATTGCCATAGTTCACAAAAGTACCATTGGCCAATCATACTAATTATAAGATCATTAACTCTTTTTCTTCGTTCGAATGTTACAATTTGAATTGGTTGCTTTTCATTAAACAGATGTGTCATAAATTGTAGAAATGAGACTAATTATGGCAAGAATCGGTTAAGTAATCGAAAAATTACTTTTTCGTGATTGTTTTATTTTCTAATGCAATGAATTATCGATTGCCATCAAGTTTTACATTAATTCGAGTATTGCTTTTATTAATATTTTGTTCTTAATAAAAAGTTCGTTAAATACAAATGAGATATTTTTAATGGATAATAAAACTTATATTTAAAATGTAAAGTGTTGAAACCAATGGGAATTCAAAGCGACATTTTCGTCTCTATCTGTAATAAAGTTCTTTCTATTAATGGAAATATACAGGGTGACAAACCAGAGATATTTTCCGCAAACTAGTTTCTAGATTCTCCTCTACTAGTCCCAAAATTGCTTCTTCTGTCCCTGTATTACGCAACCTTTGGTGCAGTCTTCCAAACACACGAACTGAAGGCATGTATGTGGTGATTAGGGAAAGTGTCTACATACAGACGTAGCGCTTCACTCGAATTACCGTTTTTACGATTCAAAGTGACATTTTCATTTTCTATCTATCTAATAAAGTTCTTTCTATTAGTGCAAATATACAGGGTGACAAACCAGAGATATTTTCCGAAAACTAGTTTCTGGATTCTCCTCTGCTAGTGCCAAAATTGCTTCTTCTGTCTCTGTATTACGCAACCTTTGGTGCAGTCTTCCAAATACACAAACTGTAGATATGTGGCGATTAGGAAAAGTGTCTACATACAGACGTAGCGCTTCACCTGAATCACCTCGAATTACCGTTTTCACGATTCAAAATGACATTTTCATTTCTATCTGGCTAGTAAAGTTCTTTCTAGCAATGCAAATATACAGGGTGACAAATCAGAGATATTTTCCGAAAACTAGTTTCTGGATTCTTCTCTACTAGTGCCAAAATTGCTTCTTCTGTCTCTGTATTACGCAACCTTTGGTGCAGTCTTCCAAATACTCAAACTGTAGATATGTGGCGATTAGGAAAAGTGTCTACATACAGACGTAGCGCTTCCCTCGAATCACCTCGAATTACCGTTTTCACGATTCAAAATGACATTTTCATTTCTATCTGCCTAGTAAAGTTCTTTCTAGCAATGCAAATATACAGGGTAACAAACCAGAGATATTTTCCGCAAATTAGTTTCTGGATTCTCCTCTAGTAGTGCCAACATTGCTTCTTCTGTCTCTGTATTACGCTATTACGCAACCTTTGGTGCAGCCTTCCAAACACACGAACTGAAGGCATGTATGTGGTGATTAGGGAAAGTGTCCACATACAGACGTAGCGCTTCCCTCGAATCACCTCGAATTACCGTTTTCACGATTCAAAATGACATTTTCATTTCTCTCTGGCTAGTAAAGTTCTTTCTAGCAATGCAAATATACAGGGTGACAAACCAGAGATATTTTCCGCAAATTAGTTTCTGGATTCTCCTCTAGTAGTGCCAACATTGCTTCTTCTGTCTCTGTATTACGCTATTACGCAACCTTTGGTGCAGCCTTCCAAACACACGAACTGAAGGCATGTATGTGGTGATTAGGGAAAGTGTCCACATACAGACGTAGCGCTTCACTCGAATCACTTCGAATTACCGTTTTCACGATTCAAAATGACATTTTCATTTCTCTCTGGCTAGTAAAGTTTTTTCTAGCAATGCAAATATACAGGGTGACAAACCAGAGATATTTTCCGCAAATTAGTTTCTGGATTCTCCTCTAGTAGTGCCAACATTGCTTCTTCTGTCCCTGTATTACGCTATTACGCAACCTTTGGTGCAGCCTTCCAAACACACGAACTGAAGGCATGTATGTGGTGATTAGGGAAAGTGTCCACATACAGACGTAGCGCTTCACTCGAATCACTTCGAATTACCGTTTTTACGATTCAAAGTGACATTTTCATTTTCTATTTGTCTAATAAAGTTCTTTCTATTAGTGCAAATATACAGGGTGACAAACCAGAGATATTTTCCGCAAACTAGTTTCTGGATTCTCCTCTACTAGTGCCAAAATTGCTTCTTCTGTCTCTGTATTACGCAACCTTTGGTGCAGCCTTCCAAACACACGAACTGAAGGCATGTATGTGGTGATTAGGGAAAGTGTCTACATACAGACGTAGCGCTTCACCTGAATCACCTCGAATTACTGTTTTTACAATTCAAAGTGACATTTTCATTTTCTATCTGTCTAATAAAGTTCTTTCTATTAGTGCAAATATACAGGGTGACAAACCAGAGATATTTTCCGAAAACTAGTTTCTGGATTCTCCTCTACTAGTGCCAAAATTGCTTCTTCTGTCTCTGTATTACGCACCTTTGGTGCAGTCTTCCAAATACTCAAACTATAGATATGTGGCGATTAGGAAAAGTGTCTACATACAGACGTAGCGCTTCCCTCGAATCACCTCGAATTACCATTTTCACGATTCAAAATGACATTTTCATTTCTATCTGCCTAGTAAAGTTCTTTCTAGCAATGCAAATATACAGGGTGACAAACCAGAGATATTTTCCGCAAACTAGTTTCTGGATTCTCCTCTACTAGTGCCAAAATTACTTCTTCTGTCTCTCTATTACGCAACCTTTGGTGCAGTCTTCCAAATACTCAAACTGTAGATATGTGGCGATTAGGAAAAGTGTCTACATACAGACGTAGCGCTTCCCTCGAATCACCTCGAATTACCGTTTTCACGATTCAAAATGACATTTTCATTTCTCTCTGGCTAGTAAAGTTCTTTCTAGCAATGCAAATATACAGGGTGACAAACCAGAGATATTTTCCGCAAATTAGTTTCTGGATTCTCCTCTACTAGTGCCAAAATTGCTTCTTCTGTCTCTGTATTACGCAACCTTTGGTGCAGTCTTCCAAACACACGAACTGAAGGCATGTGGCGATTAGAAAAAGTGTCTACATACAGACGTAGCGCTTCCCTCGAATCACCTCGAATTACCGTTTTTACGATTCAAAGTGACATTTTCATTTTCTATTTGTCTAATAAAGTTCTTTCTATTAGTGCAAATATACAGGGTGACAAACCAGAGATATTTTCCGCAAACTAGTTTCTGGATTCTCCTCTACTAGTGCCAAAATTGCTTCTTCTGTCTCTGTATTACGCAACCTTTGGTGCAGCCTTCCAAACACACGAACTGAAGGCATGTATGTGGTGATTAGGGAAAGTGTCTACATACAGACGTAGCGCTTCACCTGAATCACCTCGAATTACTGTTTTTACAATTCAAAGTGACATTTTCATTTTCTATCTGTCTAATAAAGTTCTTTCTATTAGTGCAAATATACAGGGTGACAAACCAGAGATATTTTCCGAAAACTAGTTTCTGGATTCTCCTCTACTAGTGCCAAAATTGCTTCTTCTGTCTCTGTATTACGCACCTTTGGTGCAGTCTTCCAAATACTCAAACTATAGATATGTGGCGATTAGGAAAAGTGTCTACATACAGACGTAGCGCTTCCCTCGAATCACCTCGAATTACCATTTTCACGATTCAAAATGACATTTTCATTTCTATCTGCCTAGTAAAGTTCTTTCTAGCAATGCAAATATACAGGGTGACAAACCAGAGATATTTTCCGAAAACTAGTTTCTGGATTCTCCTCTACTAGTGCCAAAATTGCTTCTTCTGTCTCTGTATTACGCAACCTTTGGTGCAGTCTTCCAAACACACGAACTGAAGGCATGTGGCGATTAGAAAAAGTGTCTACATACAGACGTAGCGCTTCCCTCGAATCACCTCGAATTACCGTTTTTACGATTCAAAGTGACATTTTCATTTCTATCTGTCTAAAAAAAGTTATTTCTAACAATGCAATTATACAGGGTGACAAACCAGAGATATTTTCCGCAAACTAGTTTCTGGATTCTCCTCTACTAGTGCCAAAATTACTTCTTCTGTCTCTCTATTACGCAACCTTTGGTGCAGTCTTCCAAATACTCAAACTGTAGATATGTGGCGATTAGGAAAAGTGTCTGCATACAGACGTAGCGCTTCCCTCGAATCACCTCGAATTACCGTTTTCACGATTCAAAATGACATTTTCATTTCTCTCTGGCTAGTAAAGTTCTTTCTAGCAATGCAAATATACAGGGTGACAAACCAGAGATATTTTCCGCAAATTAGTTTCTGGATTCTCCTCTACTAGTGCCAAAATTGCTTCTTCTGTCTCTGTATTACGCAACCTTTGGTGCAGTCTTCCAAACACACGAACTGAAGGCATGTGGCGATTAGAAAAAGTGTCTACATACAGACGTAGCGCTTCCCTCGAATCACCTCGAATTACCGTTTTTACGATTCAAAGTGACATTTTCATTTCTATCTGTCTAAAAAAAGTTATTTCTAACAATGCAATTATACAGGGTGACAAACCAGAGATATTTTCCGCAAACTAGTTTCTGGATTCTCCTCTACTAGTGCCAAAATTACTTCTTCTGTCTCTCTATTACGCAACCTTTGGTGCAGTCTTCCAAATACTCAAACTGTAGATATGTGGCGATTAGGAAAAGTGTCTACATACAGACGTAGCGCTTCCCTCGAATCACCTCGAATTACCGTTTTCACGATTCAAAATGACATTTTCATTTCTCTCTGGCTAGTAAAGTTCTTTCTAGCAATGCAAATATACAGGGTGACAAACCAGAGATATTTTCCGCAAATTAGTTTCTGGATTCTCCTCTAGTAGTGCCAACATTGCTTCTTCTGTCTCGGTATTACGCTATTACACAACCTTTGGTGCAGCCTTCCAAACACACGAACTGAAGGCATGTATGTGGTGATTAGGGAAAGTGTCCACATACAGACGTAGCGCTTCACTCGAATCACTTCGAATTACCGTTTTTACGATTCAAAGTGACATTTTCATTTTCTATTTGTCTAATAAAGTTCTTTCTATTAGTGCAAATATACAGGGTGACAAACCAGAGATATTTTCCGCAAACTAGTTTCTGGATTCTCCTCTACTAGTGCCAAAATTGCTTCTTCTGTCTCTGTATTACGCAACCTTTGGTGCAGCCTTCCAAACACACGAACTGAAGGCATGTATGTGGTGATTAGGGAAAGTGTCTACATACAGACGTAGCGCTTCACCTGAATCACCTCGAATTACTGTTTTTACAATTCAAAGTGACATTTTCATTTTCTATCTGTCTAATAAAGTTCTTTCTATTAGTGCAAATATACAGGGTGACAAACCAGAGATATTTTCCGAAAACTAGTTTCTGGATTCTCCTCTACTAGTGCCAAAATTGCTTCTTCTGTCTCTGTATTACGCACCTTTGGTGCAGTCTTCCAAATACTCAAACTATAGATATGTGGCGATTAGGAAAAGTGTCTACATACAGACGTAGCGCTTCCCTCGAATCACCTCGAATTACCATTTTCACGATTCAAAATGACATTTTCATTTCTATCTGGCTAGTAAAGTTCTTTCTAGCAATGCAAATATACAGGGTGACAAACCAGAGATATTTTCCGAAAACTAGTTTCTGGATTCTCCTCTACTAGTGCCAAAATTGCTTCTTCTGTCTCTGTATTACGCAACCTTTGGTGCAGTCTTCCAAACACACGAACTGAAGGCATGTGGCGATTAGAAAAAGTGTCTACAAACAGACGTAGCGCTTCCCTCGAATCACATCGAATTACCGTTTTTACGATTCAAAGTGACATTTTCATTTCTATCTGTCTAAAAAAAGTTATTTCTAACAATGCAATTATACAGGGTGACAAACCAGAGATATTTTCCGGAAACTAGTTTCTGGATTCTCCTCTAATAGTGCCAAAATTGCTTCTTCTGTCTCTGTATTACGCAACCTTTGGTTGTAGTCTTCCAAACACACCGATTGAAGGCATGTGGCGATTAGGGAAAGTGCCTACATATAAAGGTAGCGCGTCCCTCGAATTACCGTTTTCACGATTACTGTAAACATGCATAGCGAAAATTTGTAAAAACGTTCACCAACAACTAAAATTTTCCATTGACGCTCAGAGCCTATTAGTCGTAGCGACAATTCAACAACAAAAATTTCAATTTGAACAAGTAGTTCCTGAGAAAAGGACGTTCAAACAAAGAAAAACCCCTTTAGCTTTATACTTCTTCACATTATTATTTAAAATATTGCTAACAAAACACTTAATTTCAAATTAAATCGTAATTATAAGCATTAAAGCTCAATCTATAAAGCCACTCCCAAAATTGATGAGGTCAACTAGAAAGTGACAGGTAAAAACCCTAATCCAGAAACGATAATTCACCGTTATTAAACAAATTATCGCTTATTAATAAACAAGGTTTATTGTCTTGGAATTTAGGTTGATTTATTTTCTTAAGGAAGTTAGAAGTATATATTAGATAATATCAAACTGCATTTTTATTTTCAACCAATTAGAGAAGGAAGTGGGTGCCGGTAATGATGGAATTAAACAGTGGGTGAGGTTTTATTTTATATAAACTCCGATTGTAATCAATTATTGAAATATTACGTAAATATTTGAGTGATTTTTAGTAAATTCAAACTGTCATAATAAGTCGGTAGGTGACTTATTACAATACGAGTTAGTTTACGGACGAGGCGACGTAGGAGCCGAGTCTGGAAATAAAAACGAGTACTGTAATAACACCTAACGACTATGTATCGTATTATATTTTATTTCATCCTGTTTTTATAAATTAATAACTTCATAAGTATCTAATTATTTTATTTATATTTTATGGTCATTCTAGTGTTTTTAAATGTCAAAAATTAAAAGTAATTGTCTTCCCTTCAGCAATCAGAGCGAAGTTGCTAGGCAACACATTACAGTACATGATACCGTAATGTTTTACTTACCGGCGCCAAATTGATTATTATTATTATTTTTTATGGTCAAGCACAAGCACTGCAGGAAAAATCCTTTAAGGCGCTCTGGGAGCGGTGCGTGTGCGAAGAAAGCGATTCACGTTGGTCTTGAATCGTTGGAGGTTATAGTCGGTGGGAAATACGGCCTCAGAAAGCCCGTTCCACAGAGAGGATGTCCTCCAGAAGAAAGAGTTCTTAAACAATGATGATCGAGGAGTACTAAGTTGAACCACATACGGATGGGCGGAAGTGGTTCGTCGTGTATTTCTGCTATGAATTGCTCTAGGTGGAATCAAGCGGGCAATGTCAGTAGAACCCTTGCCATGGAAATATTTGTAAAAGAGGGTCAAATCACCAACCTGTCTTCGATGTTCTAAGCTGTCGAGGTTCTTGGTTAGCTCGTGGTCACCGATCAGACGAATGACTCTCCTTTGGATGGAATCGGTGCAGAACTCCAGACATGAGAGCAGTATTCCAGTGATGGTCGAATCTGGGCTTTGTAGAGTGTCAAAAGTTGTTGTGGTGTATACAGCTTTTTGGTACGGAAAAGTACACCGAGTTTCTGAGAAGCTGTCTTGGCGATTGTTACAACGTGATTATGCCAAGACATATTTCCTCCCAGATTGACACCCAGTAAGTTAATAGACGAAGCCAGTGGAATTGCATTTCCTGCCATGACTATATCTGGTTCTGCAATGTTAACCTTTTTAGAGAAAACTGCTGCCTGGGTTTTTTTAGCGTTAAATTCGACTTGGTTACTGTCACCCCAAGACAAAATTTCTTCCAGGTCTTTATTGAGTCGAGATACTTCATGCTGTCTGCGAAGATGTTCGAGAGTTCAAAGTAAACGATGAGATAAGTGTGCTGTCGTCAGCAAAGCTATAAATTGGATTTTCTGTCTTCGCTAGAAGGTCGTTAATGTATAGTAAGAAGAGGGTTGGGGATAATATGGACCCTTGAGGAACACCAGCATTGATGGTAAAGGTGTCTGAGAGAAACCCGTCAATCGCCACTTGCAGAGAACGGTCCTGAAGAAAGCTAGAAAGCCATGAACGGAATCGACCGGGCATACCGTAGGATCGCAGTTTACTTAGGAGCCCCTCGTGCCAGACACGATCAAAGGCTTTAGAAATGTCTAGTGCAATAGCCCGGGACTCCCCATGATGTTCGACTGCGTTGCTCCAAAGATGGGTGACATATGCTAGGAGGTCTCCTGTTGATCTGGACTTACGAAAGCCGTACTGATGATCGCTGATAATATTATGGCCCTCTAGGTATTTTAGAAGATGTTGGTTAATAGCTTTCTCCATCACTTTTGATATAACTGAAAGCAATGCGACAGGTCGATAGTTGTTTGGCAAGGTTTTCTTGCCTTTCTTTGGTATAGGCTGAACTCTTGCCTTCTTCCAGCAGGATGGAAATATTCCTTTTTTGTAGGATAGGTTAAAAAGTCTACAAAATATTGGTGTTAGCTCATCAGCGCATTCCTTGAGCACTATAATAGGAATTTCATCTGGACCAGAAGCCTTCCTGACATCGAGCCCTTTAAGAATTCGTTTGACCGGACGCTGAGGGAATACGATATCAGTCATTTCCGATTGAACTGCTGGAATGTTCGGTGGTGTTTTTCCCTGAAAGTCTACGTTGGAATGAGAAGAAAATAGTTTTGCCAGTAAGTTCGCTTTATCTCCGGCTGTGGTTGCTATTGTGTCATCAGAACGTGTTAGAGGTGGAATATTTGATTTGGTAAAATTTTGACTGACGGCCTTAGCGACTGACCAAAAGGACCTAGATCCGTTAGGACTGGCAAGAAGTTTGTTTTTGATCCTCGTGTTATGCGTCTCTTTGCTTTGATCTATCGTTTGCTTACACTGGTTTCGAGCGGTAACAAGGGTGGTGCGATTCTCAGCAGTTGGATTTTTACGCCACTGTCGGTAAGCTAGATTTTTAGATCTGACTGCGCGCTCGCAGTTTTTGCTAAACCAGGGCTTGCCGTTTGAAGGGCGCTTATTATTATTATAGGGAAGTTTATTTACTGGACAGGATGAAATAAAAGATCGTACTGCTACGGCTAAGGCTACACGGGCGGAATTCTACTATAAAATTTTGCGTAAGTATTATATGCTGTTAGAGTCGGGGAAAAGGTCTCTTTTATAGGCCTCCCACTGGACCCAGATAAGGGGTGACGTGAAAGATTCCTTAACCAACTTTTAGTATCCATTTTTTGAAGTAGTTTAATCGATTATTAATATAAAATTATGTTTCGAATAACAATGATTTACAAAATCCTATAAATTCGCATATCCTACCTGGAATTTCCAAAAGTTGTCCAAAAAAAACAATAAAGCGAAGCAAGGTTACACAATGTTATTTACTACATTACCTGATAATCATATTTAATTTATTAAAAAACACATCAATCTTGTAAGATAATTAACAAATACGTGAAAAAAAATGGATATTCCAATTGTGGAACTCGGGGAATTACCGACAGAAGCAAAATTTCTGAAGTTATCTTTAACGAAGAAAGAGTCAATAAGAAGGTCTAAAATTATAAAAAAAATAATAAGAGAAACAGAAAGCGATAAATATGACACTTAACAGCTCAAACAATAAAATCCATCTAGCTGACCTAAGAAAGAGAGAAAGACAATAAATGGTTGTTTCTTTCTCACTTAAACACTTATTCTACAAGAGGGTTGTGCTGACAATCGAACCACTCCAAGCCGACTTATCGCGCTTAAAGCTACCTTTTTAACATCGGTCGAAAAATGAGCATCGAAAAATAAGCCAATATTTAAATTTAATCAATTAAAACTAGCAATTTTCTATTCTAGAACGGAAAGTATCAGATATTGGCAAACGGATTTTGTTCGTAGAAAAAATATTTTGCAGTGTCATTCTTCTATTAAAAAAGATTGCATTATCGTGTTTAAAAGTGAGAATATAAATACTCACTTGGACACTTATTCTACAAGAGGGTTGTGCTGACAATCGAACCACTCCAAGCCGACTTATCGCACTTAAAGCTACCTTTTTAACATCGGTCGAAAGATGAGCATCGAAAAATAAGGCAATATTTAAATTTAATCAATTAAAACTTGCAATTTTCTACTCTAGAACGGAAAGTATCACATAGTGGCAAACGGATTTTGATCGTAGAAAAAATATTTTGCAGTGTCATTCTTCAATTAGAAAAGATTGCATTATCGTGTTTAAAAGTGAGAATATAAATACGTGTGAATTTGGAATACACAAACCGCTTTATACAACTGTCAAAATTAAACAAATTGTTCTGAAACTTAAAAACATTTCAAGAAATTGGGTTAAAAGAAACAATGTTTATACTCTTAATATGTCAGATTACGACATTATCATACGGAAAACGTTATGTATTTGTAAATGAATATTTTTCAATTTCTTTACATACAAACAAAAGTGCCACTACTATTATAACAATGAAAGTATTTACGGACCGTGATTTCTGTAATGATTGTTAATAATTGAGTAAACTTAGATATACAAAGCGTATGTTAACTTTTTTGGTTGTGTAAGTTTATCAAAGAAATGTATATCATTAACATAAAAATGACCACTAAAATGCCAATGAAAAATTTTTATTGATCAGAAAAGTTAAACACCCTCTGAAGAAGATGTTTTGGGGATTCCTCTTGCCAATCGGAGGCATGATGAATTCTCAAAACTACAAAAACTTGTTGGAAAGGAGATTAGAAGAAGAGCTGAGAAAAGTGGATGTTAATGATCAACCAATTTTCTGCTCCTTACCACGTCTCCAAGATGATAACGAAATACTTCATGGAAAAGAATATACCAGGCCTTGAATGGCCAGAAAACTCACCAGATCTCAATTCAATTAAAAATCTTTGGATGATTGTGAAAGCTAGACTGCTCAAAATGGATTGCACAACAAAAGAAAAATTGGTAGAGGCTGTAATTTAGATATGAAGACTTGTACCACTTTTTGGTACAAGGACATGTGCTTTGTTTCGTCAGAAAAGGTGCCAATGAACAACTTGAATCGATCAGAAAAGTTAAACATCCTCTGAAGAAGATGTTTTGGGGATCCCTCTTGCCAATCGAAGGCATGATGAATTCTCAAAAATCCAAAAACTTGTTGGAAAGAAAATTAGAAGGAGAGCTGAGAAAAGTGGATGTTAATGATCAACCAATTTTCTGCTCCTTACCACGTCTCCAAGATGATAACGAAATACTTCATAGAAAAGAATATACCAGGCCTTGAATGGCCAGAAAACTCACCAGATCTCAATTCAATTAAAAATCTTTGGATGATTGTGAAAGCTAGACTGCTCAAAATGGATTGCACAACAAAAGAAAAATTGGTAGAGGCTGTAATTTAGATATGAAGACTTGTACCACTTTTTGGTACAAGGACATGTGCTTTGTTTCGTCAGAAAAGGTGCCAATGAACAACTTGAATCGATCAGAAAAGTTAAACATCCTCTGAAGAAGATGTTTTGAGGATCCCTCTTGCCAATCGAAGGCATGATGAATTCTCAAAAATCCAAAAACTTGTTGGAAAGAAAATTAGAAGGAGAGCTGAGAAAAGTGGATGTTAATGATCAACCAATTTTCTGCTCCTTACCACGTCTCCAAGATGATAACGAAATACTTCATAGAAAAGAATATACCAGGCCTTGAATGGCCAGAAAACTCACCAGATCTCAATTCAATTAAAAATCTTTGGATGATTGTGAAAGCTAGACTGCTCAAAATGGATTGCACAACAAAAGAAAAATTGGTAGAGGCTGTAATTTAGATATGAAGACTTGTACCACTTTTTGGTACAAGGACATGTGCTTTGTTTCGTCAGAAAAGGTGCCAATGAACAACTTGAATCGATCAGAAAAGTTAAACATCCTCTGAAGAAGATGTTTTGGGGATCCCTCTTGCCAATCGAAGGCATGATGAATTCTCAAAAATCCAAAAACTTGTTGGAAAGAAAATTAGAAGGAGAGCTGAGGAAAGTGGATGTTAATGATCAACCAATTTTCTGCTCCTTACCACGTCTCCAAGATGATAACGAAATACTTCATAGAAAAGAATATACCAGGCCTTGAATGGCCAGAAAACTCACCAGATCTCAATTCAATTAAAAATCTTTGGATGATTGTGAAAGCTAGACTGCTCAAAATGGATTGCACAACAAGAGAAAAATTGGTAGAGGCTGTAATTTAGATATGAAGACTTGTACCACTTTTTGGTACAAGGACATGTGCTTTGTTTCGTCAGAAAAGGTGCCAATGAACAACTTGAATCGATCAGAAAAGTTAAACATCCTCTGAAGAAGATGTTTTGGGGATCCCTCTTGCCAATCGAAGGCATGATGAATTCTCAAAAATCCAAAAACTTGTTGGAAAGAAAATTAGAAGGAGAGCTGAGAAAAGTGGATGTTAATGATCAACCAATTTTCTGCTCCTTACCACGTCTCCAATATGATAACGAAATACTTCATGGAAAAGAATATACCAGGCCTTGAATGGCCAGAAAACTCACCAGATCTCAATTCAATTAAAATCTTTGGATAATTGTGAAAGCTAGACTGCTCAAAATGGATTGCACAACAAGAGAAAAATTGGTAGAGGCTGTAATTTAGATATGAAGACTTGTACCACTTTTTGGTACAAGGACATGTGCTTTGTTTCGTCAGAAAAGGTGCCAATGAACAACTTGAATCGATCAGAAAAGTTAAACATCCTCTGAAGAAGATGTTTTGGGGATCCCTCTTGCCAATCGAAGGCATGATGAATTCTCAAAAATCCAAAAACTTGTTGGAAAGAAAATTAGAAGGAGAGCTGAGGAAAGTGGATGTTAATGATCAACCAATTTTCTGCTCCTTACCACGTCTCCAAGATGATGAACGAAATACTTCATAGAAAAGAATATACCAGGCCTTGAATGGCCAGAAAACTCACCAGATCTCAATTCAATTAAAAATCTTTGGATGATTGTGAAAGCTAGACTGCTTAAAATGGATTGCACAACAAAAGAAAAATTGGTAGAGGCTGTCATTTAGATATGAAGACTTGTACCACTTTTTGGTACAAGGACATGTGCTTTGTTTCGTCAGAAAAGGTGCCAATGAACAACTTGAATCGATCAGAAAAGTTAAACATCCTCTGAAGAAGATGTTTTGGGGATCCCTCTTGCCAATCGAAGGCATGATGAATTCTCAAAAATCCAAAAACTTGTTGGAAAGAAAATTAGAAGGAGAGCTGAGGAAAGTGGATGTTAATGATCAACCAATTTTCTGCTCCTTACCACGTCTCCAAGATGATGAACGAAATACTTCATAGAAAAGAATATACCAGGCCTTGAATGGCCAGAAAACTCACCAGATCTCAATTCAATTAAAAATCTTTGGATGATTGTGAAAGCTAGACTGCTTAAAATGGATTGCACAACAAAAGAAAAATTGGTAGAGGCTGTAATTTAGATATGAAGACTTGTACCACTTTTTGGGACAAGGACATGTGCTTTGTTTCGTCAGAAAAGGTGCCAATGAACAACTTGAATCGATCAGAAAAGTTAAACATCCTCTGAAGAAGATGTTTTGGGGATCCCTCTTGCCAATCGAAGGCATGATGAATTCTCAAAAATCCAAAAACTTGTTGGAAAGAAAATTAGAAGGAGAGCTGAGAAAAGTGGATGTTAATGATCAACCAATTTTCTGCTCCTTACCACGTCTCCAAGATGATACCGAAATACTTCATGGAAAAGAATATACCAGGCCTTGAATGGCCAGAAAACTCACCAGATCTCAATTCAATTAAAAATCTTTGGATGATTGTGAAAGCTAGACTGCTTAAAATGGATTGCACAACAAAAGAAAAATTGGTAGAGGCTGTAATTTAGATATGAAGACTTGTACCACTTTTTGGTACAAGGACATGTGCTTTGTTTCGTCAGAAAAGGTGCCAATGAACAACTTGAATCGATCAGAAAAGTTAAACATCCTCTGAAGAAGATGTTTTGGGGATCCCTCTTGCCAATCGAAGGCATGATGAATTCTCAAAAATCCAAAAACTTGTTGGAAAGAAAATTAGAAGGAGAGCTGAGAAAAGTGGATGTTAATGATCAACCAATTTTCTGCTCCTTACTACGTCTCCAAGATGATAACGAAATACTTCATGGAAAAGAATATACCAGGCCTTGAATGGCCAGAAAACTCACCAGATCTCAATTCAATTAAAAATCTTTGGATGATTGTGAAAGCTAGACTGCTTAAAATGGATTGCACAACAAAAGAAAAATTGGTAGAGGCTGTAATTTAGATATGAAGACTTGTACCACTTTTTGGTACAAGGACATGTGCTTTGTTTCGTCAGAAAAGGTGCCAATGAACAACTTGAATCGATCAGAAAAGTTAAACATCCTCTGAAGAAGATGTTTTGGGGATCCCTCTTGCCAATCGAAGGCATGATGAATTCTCAAAAATCCAAAAACTTGTTGGAAAGAAAATTAGAAGGAGAGCTGAGAAAAGTGGATGTTAATGATCAACCAATTTTCAGCTCCTTACCACGTCTCCAAGATGATGACGAAATATTTCAAGGAAAATAATATATCAGGAAACTGACCGGATCTCAATTTAATTGAAAATTTGTGGCGGCGATTGTGAAAGCTAGACTGCACAAAATGGATTGCACAACAAGAGAAAAATAGATAGTGGCTGTAATTCAGACATGGTTTTGGGATCTGCAAATCAAAGAAAATTGTAAAAAACTTGTTCTCTCGATGCCAAAACGTCTTCAAGAAGTTATTAAAGCGAAGAGAAGAGATTTTGGGGATCCCTCTTGCCAATCGAAAGCATGATGAATTCTCAAAAATACAAAAGCTTCTTGGAAAGAAGATTAGAAAGAGAGGCGAGAAAAATAGATGTTAATGATCAACCAATTTTTGGCTCGTTCTGACGTCTCCAAGATGATGACGAAATACTTCAAGGACAAGAATATATCAGGCTTTGAATGGCCAGGAAACTTACTGGATCCTAGTCCAATTGAAAATCTGTTGGCAATTGTAAAAGCTAGACTTCGAGAAAAATTGTTGGTTAGTTTAGACCAATTTATGATACAATATTAGTTATTAATAAAAAAATATCGATATCGACCACTTCAGCGTAAAAAAGGTCAAACAATTCGGTCATAATTCGTGATGTCCGAGATTTCGAGCTACCTAAAAGTATTTTAAAGGTATTTTGATTACGTTCATGGCATGTCTCAATAAGTCAAATAAGAAAAGACAATGGATATCGATGGTAGATTTAACCTTGTGTCTGCCTTTCTCTTTAAGGGTAGGTGCTGAATTGATGGATGCCTCAACAACCAATCCTAATCACACCCACTTAGGTGCAATTTTGTCGTGTTGCTCGAACTGTTTTGTAATAAAACTATTTTACATCAAAATGCACTTCTATACTAATGATTTTTTTATTTGTATTCCAAATATAATAAGAACAAACATGTGCCTGTTTTAACAAAAAATAATAACGTCCGGTTTTCAAAGCATGCAAATTGTTAATTTAATTTTATTTCACCTTAGGCTGCATAGTTTATCAATGGGTAAATTTAAATAGCCTGTATCACGATACGCCTAAAGTGGTATACATGAATAATAAATGAGTTCAATTTTGAACTAATAAAAATTTACTTTCAATTATTTATATGTATATTTTCTTTACGAGGTTTGTTCAGAAAGAAACGAGATTTTCAATTTTACATTCGATTCTCGCAAAATCTTTTTTCCTTACAAGATCTTGATTGGAGTTAACACCGTTCAGCTGGGACCTCTCTCTTCAGTCATAGCAAAGGAGAGTCTTTTTGTTCTTAAAGAGAACATTACCATCTTGTACCCCTGGCCCCAAAGATTTTCCTTTAGATCCAAACATATTTTTTTCCAGTGGCTCTTCTTTGTCTTCTTGATGCTCTTTCTAAGGTCCTTTTTTCTAGCCCTTTCTCTTCAGTCATAGCAAAGGAGAGTCTTTTTGGTTTTAAAGAGAACATCACCATTTTCTACCCTTGGCCCCAACGATTTCTCTTTAGATCCAGGCATATTTTTTCCAAAGGCAATTTTTTGCTTTCTCGATGCTCTTTCTAAGGTCCTTTTTTCTAAGTTTATAGTTCTTCAACTACCTCTGTTCAGAAAGAAACGAGATTTTGAATTTCACGTTCGATTCTCGAGAAATCTTTTTGTCCTTACAAGATCTTGATTGGAGTTACCACCCTTTATCTGGGGAGAGCCACCCATCTCCTCGGGAACAAGGTTCTTGCTATTTCAATCTCTCTCTCTCCTCAGTCATAGCAAAGGAGAGTCCTTTCGGTCACAAAGAGAACATCACCATCTTGTACCCCTGGAACCAAAGATTTTCCTTTAGATCCAGGCATATTTTTTCCAGAGGCCCTTCTTTGCCTTCTCGATGCTCTTTCTAAGGTCCTTTTTTCTAGGTTTATAGTTCTTCGACTAGCTCTGTGTAGACTTTGTATACTTTCTCCGTGCTTTATTGCAGAATTCTCTTTTCTTAGTGGTATCCTGGTTCCACCTTTTGGTCTTAAAGAGAACATCACCATCTTGTACCCTTGTCCCAAAGATTTTCCTTTAGATCTAGGCATATTTTATCCCTTCTTTGCCTTCTCGATTATCTTTCTAAAGTCCTTTTTTCTGGGTTTATAGTTCTTCGACTCTAGACCTTGTATACTCTCTCCGTGCTCTATTACAGAGTTCTCTTTTCTTAGCGGTATCCTGGTTCCACAAGTAGGAAGTGCTGTTCTCTGATGGACTCATATCACAGCACTTTTTAAGAATCACACCCAAGAGGTGTTGATATCCGTCCACTCAAGAGTTCAAGACGCTCTCCAGTTTCACTCTAAATCTTGCAGGTGCAATACCACCTTCCCTCTTGGTTCTGATTTTTTTGGTGTGTTTAAATCGAACACCTCGAAGATTATATATAGGTGCGTGCACATCATCTCCATGTCGAGCACTGTCCCGTTTTTTTGAAGTGAGAATTTTTTTAGTTTAAAGGTCTAGACACACATAACCGGTCCGTCAACGACACGAGTGTAGTCCGAGTGTCGTTCGTCATACGGTGAAGGATTTGACCAATGAAATTAAATGAGACTGCTTACACATTACCGGCTGACGCCCGAGAGACGGAACGGCAACGGATCAGCATCGGGCTTGGATTAGTTTTGTTTTAATTTTTGACGGTGACGGATCGTTGTCGCCCAGCATGGAAATTGAAAAACTCATAGAAGAGGTTCGCAAATACCCGGTGCTCTATGATCAGAGCAGCGAAAAGTATAAAAATACAGAATATAAAGATAGAATTTGGAAGAATATAGCAGAAACCTTAGAAGTAAAAGCCTTATGAATCTATGAATTCATATCCTGTTCATTCTTCTTTCATTTCTTTTTTTAAACTGTTCGTTATCTAAAGCAATTGCTATAATTGCCAAATCACTATTTGTAAAATTCGCTAACATGGTTTTGATAATCTAACCGCTACCTTAAAAAGGGACTAACTGATATTTAGGTATCAACACAACGAAACACGTTGGCGTTCTCCTGTCGGTAATATGTGGTAACTAGAGACGCAGACCGTCTGACGGACGACACTCGGCCTACATTCGTGTCGTTGACGGACCGGTTATGTGTCTGGACCTTAAGGCGAATTGTTTGAGGTTTTTTGAATTCAAACTTCTTTAGTTTAAGGCGCTATCGGTTATAGATAGAGATTACAGGTTTAACTCCTGTCGGAGTGTGTTATATCTGAGGGGGATTACTTTGAAGGGAACAAAATAGATATTGATGAATAAATAAAGATTCTTGATTTTTTTCTGAACATACCTCGTATATGTGACTGAATTCATGAAATTTTTTCTGTTGATTTGAAATTTATAAAATTGCTAATGAGTAAATTTGAAATAAATATATGTAACCAAACCTATCATTAAAGAATTGTCTCTCAAGGTTAGAACATTGGCAAATTGTAACTTACATTAAAACTTTTGTATACCAACAACAGCATTCTCTTTGTATAAAAAAAAATTAAGCACGTTGTTGGTACACGCCACCTTTTGTCTAGTGATCGGATACACTCTTTCTATTTGCGACACATCAATTATGTGGGCGACACCTTTCAAATAACGAACATTTGAAATTTAAATTTTTGATTAAGAAATTGAGTCGTGTTTTTTTTGTTATTAGACTCTTAGCCCCCTTTATCACTAAATAAGGTAACTTAATAAGTAGAATCTAAAAGCACCCAATGGCTTACTTTTCACTGATGCCTCTGTAGCTTAGTATTGTTTGTATACGTTAATGTTGAGATATTAGTAAAAATACCCGAAATAATGTATAAATCGATACTATTTTTGGTGTATTTGGTACAGACTGCAATATGAGGGCAGTCCTACAAAAGAAAAAAGAAAATTTCGAAAACTGGCAATTTTTTTTAACATAGCCTGCTTTTTGCTTGATAAAGTTGATCCAGCGATGCTCCCAACTTATTTAGATAGTCTGAAAAATTTTTCGAAGTCTGTAAAATAGACCTCCATGGTGGCGATGACCTCCTCAAGCGACTCAAATTTCTGCGTGTTCGCAAGTGTCCAAATCTGGAGAAAACAGGAGGTGGTTCAACATTTTGTAGCCCAATCTGACCAATTTTGTCGTGACGAAGGTGTTTGTCTGAGCCGGTAGGTTGTCATGGTGAAAGAACTAATGTTTTCTTGGCCAAACAGGACCAATAATTCGGCATAGTAGAGCCCTGTAACTGTTTTACCCTTCTCCAATTAGTCGATGTAGATCAAATCTCGTGAATTGAGAAAAATGGTGGCGATCACCTTTCCGGCCAATGAGACAGTCTTCACCTTCTTTATAGCACGTTCTCCAGGTGAAATCCACTGTTTTGACTATTTCTTTACCTATGCTGTGTACTAATCGATCGATATTTCGTCGACGGTCGCAAAATCACGATTGCACTTAAACAGTGTTAAACGCTAGTCTGAAGTGGTCTTAAAAAAATACATTTTCTTGAGATCTGCAAAATAGTAGTTTGTGGCTTCCTTATTTGGCTGGAAAGTGAATGTTTCAAGTTTTTAAGTCGCACGTAGCCAAATCTAGAGATTCAAGAAGTTCTTGGCCCAATTCGATTGTGGCATCGGCGGGGGGTGTGAATCAATGAGGTGACATTGTGGAAGAGAACTTTTTTCTTCGCCAAATAGGGCCATTTCTCTGCTATTAGGTGTCGAATCGGTCCAATCATTCGGCATAGAAGAGCCCTGTAACCGTTTTACCATTCTCATTCTCCACGTAGTCGATGTAGATCAAACCTCATGGCGATCACCTTTCCGGTCAATGAGACAGTCTTCACCTTCTTCAGAGCACGTTCTCCGTATTAAATCCACTGTTTTGACTATTTCTTCGCCTATGGTGTGTACCAATCGATCCATATTTCATCGACGGACACAAAATGACGATTGCACGTAAATGTTTCAAGTTTTTAAGTCGCACGTGACCAAATCTGGAGAATAAAGAAGTTCGTGGCCCAATTCGACCAATTGGATCGTGTCGACGGCGGAGGTGTCAACCAATGCGGTGACATTGTGGAAGAGAACTTTTTTCTTTGCCAAACGGGACCATTTCTATGCTATCAAGTGTCGAATCGGTCCAATCATTCGGCATAGAAGAGACTTGTAACCGTTTTACCCTTCTCCAAGTAGTCGATGTAGATCAAACCTAGTTAATTGAGGAAAATAAAAGCGATCACCATTCCGGCCAATGAGATCTTCTTCAGAGCACATTCTCCGGGTGAAATCCACTGTTTTGACTATTTCTTCGCCTATGGTGTGTACCAATCGATCCATATTTCATCGACAGTCACAAAATGACTATTGCACGTAAATGTTTCAAGTTTTTAAATCGCAAGTGGCCAAATCTGGAGAATAAAGAAGTTCATGGGTCAATTCGACCAATTGGATCGTGGAGACGGCGGAGGTGTGAACCAATGCGGTGAAAGAGAACTTTTTGGAACGAAGTTCCCTTTCGCGCGTTACGAACAGTTACGACTGACGCTAGGAGCTAGCCCAAAAAAATTCATACCAAAAGTTGTCACGACACTATGCACCAACACAGACCAAAAAATAAATAACTCTCTCTCCCTCTCTCTCATAGATAGATATATTACAATTAAAAAGACACTATTTTAAATTAAAAGAAAATGTACATTAAAAAGAAAATACTGTAGAAAAAAACATAATTACCTATAATAGTATTATATTTTATTTCATCCTGTTTTTATAAATTAATAAATTCATAAACATTTTAAAAATAGTTCGTAACTTGACTATTTAGGTACCTACGTCAAATTACCTTAACTGTCGGTTACTGTCAAATATTTTAATTTTAAATTTTTTGTATTGAATTGTTAATTCCTGTTTTAAATTATAAAAAGTAATTTTAAAAAGATGTGTTATTTAAAGCTCTGGTATTGTATAAATGGACACTTTTGTTAAAAGAAACGAACTGTTAGGTAAGTAGAGATTTTATACAGACAATAATAAATGCTTATGTATGTATAAACACTCTGTTATGTTTACAAATTACTAATTCCTTCACTAATTAATCGAAAGGAACTTCGTTCCATCCGGGTGTCCCTTGACACCTCACACTTTTTTTTATATTTTCACCGTGTTCTTTGTCTCTCTGCGGAATTTTGTAATCGAATTTAAACCTATTACCCGACTACCTAGAGCTCTGAAATTTTCAGGATAGCTAAGATCTGGATGACAATGCATGTTTCAAGTGTGTTTAGCATTGACATATTAATACAAATGGACCGGCCGCTTCCCATATTCGCAACAGCTGCTTCTGCGGCCAACATTAGTAAGAGAGATCCGAGAGAGAGACGGAGGTAGGCCGGGCAAAACGCACATTGTTTAAATGAGAGCTTAAGGGAAATACATCTTTTTATAACGTTTTATGTAAAAAATAGTATATTATATACTTAGAGTGAGAAGTGAGCTATTATTATGTCAATATCTTAAAAATTATAGAACTGTATATATTAATTCTCGTTAGGGGAATGGAGTAAATAATAGCAATTTCTCAGGTTAGTAGTGAAAAAAAGCTTTTTCATTTGTGGTTGTTCAAAGTATTTGATGAAACTTAAGTTTGTTAAAATTTCTTAAGTCAAAATAAGTGAGAAAAGACTCTGGTTTTATGTTTAGGTGTACTTATTTGAGCAAAAATAATATATATTACTTACAAAACAATTATTGCAGGCTCAAAAACTGTATTATTTTATACAGGGTGTCCCAGAATTAACTACGGAAACTTCGTATACGTGTTCCTTGATGACAAATAAGTAGGGTCTTTCCTATAAAAAAAATTTGTTTAGAGACTCCTGTCAGAGTTATAACCCTTTAAAGAGGGTTGGTAAAATACGGTTTTAATTTAATATCTTCTGATTGGTCCAAGATAAAAAATTAAAAATTTGGGTGAACATCATTTTAATAAAGACGCATTTCTCCTGCCACTTTTCACCTGCCCTACCCCATTCTAAGGGTGCAAATCAAGGAACCCCTCTTAATTTTTTTTGTAACTTTCTTAGCAATTAATATTTGCAATAACAAAAAATTATTTTAGGAAGTTTTGATTATTTAGAAACTTTTTTGTTCCTTGTCGTTTTTTGCGAAATCGTTTCGGTTTGGAGTAAAAAAATAAAAAGTAGGACCATGTCAATTGAGTATCGTGTATCGCGATCAAGTAGCGCACATTTGCAAAGTAGGTTATAACTCTGACAGGAGTCTCTAAAAAAAATTTTTTTATAGGAAAGACCCTACTTATTTGTCATCAAGGAATACGTATACGAAGTTTCCGTAGTTAATTCTGGGACACCCTGTATACAATAAATACCAATTTTTTTTTAAACAGTGAATGTGACAAAAAATTGTTGAATTCAAATAGATAATTCAAAAATGCATTAATATTTCTATCGAAAAATACGTCAATACAACTGAAGATCATATCGTAATTTTTTATATCATGGTTCACACTATATATAAGGAGACTGATACATTAAATTTGAAAATTCTACACCTAATATATAATAATAAAACAAATAATTAAATAACTCTTCTTGATTATTATATGAAATATAAACTTCGAAATTATTTATTATTATCTGTTGATGAAATATTTATGTATCCAAAAATATTTAAGAGTGGCAAGTATTAATTATAGTTAAAATGACTCTAGACACCAACTTAATAGGTTAATAACTATAAAATATTATAGAGTGTGTGCGATACATTACATAGTTTATAAATATCACTATAGACACAGTCAAATATATTTAATTTATAAGATAAACACCAAAAACATTAAAAATCAACGTAAATCAAATGTAAATTAGGAGCTTTCTGCCCGACCTAGCGCTATCCTTCTTATCCGTCTCACTCTGGAATCAATTATTTCGCTGCACAGCTGGTCCATTTGTATTAATATGTCAATGGTGTTTAGGCATATACATTAATTTCGAAATTTATACTGAATTGATATGAAATATGATATAAATTGTGTATACATGTTATCATTTTGAAAGTTTTTAAATATGTCGTTCGTAGCCTAGTTGATTAAGCGTCGGATATGAATCAAGGTGACAGTTCTATTATGTTATCATAATGGGATCGACTACGCGAGAGAGAATTTTTTTTTTGTTTTACATGTGACAACAGTAATTATTATTTTAACTGTTAATAAAATAACTAATTTAGAAAATTTTTAAAAATTTTAGACTATACTGTGGACTATGCCGTAATCTATCTTGTAAAGCGCTATTTGCCAAGGGAGTAATAATTTAATAATAGTAATATGACTTATAAATCACCAAAAAAAACTTTCTACTATAAAAAGTTCTTTAATAAATTGTGATTATTTCATTATGAATCCAATCCTTTGTTTTGTTGCAATTGACCATTGTTTACAAATTTAAATAATTTGTAATAAATAATGTGTTCAAATTAAAAACTCCTGAAGACAGCAATCAAAGATTTGATAATTTATTTGTTTATTAATACAGTTCGTGAATACTGATGTAGTTTTATATTGAATAGGTCTTAGAATTTTTCCTTTAGTATTTTGGAATAAATAAATCCTTTGTTCTGGTATGACTCATTAATTTTGTACAAAATTTCTATACACATAGGAATAAATAAGCTTCAATTTTTACCACTAAGTAAAAGGCTGGAAGGATCGGGATGAAATTTGGTACAGGGGACAGGGGTAGATTATGGTCTGGAACTAGATAAAAGGGATATATCTATATTTATCCTAGTTTTATTATAAGCAAATCATTACAATTGTTATTGAATCTTGATCTTGAATCGCGCCAAAACGGCTGAACGGTGTAGGATGAAAATTGAAATAAGGATAGATGGTAGTTGGGAATAGCACATAAGCTACTTTTCATCCCACGGGAACAGAAAAAAGGAATATAATTATATAGTTTTATGTTATCATTTTTTAGGAATCTCAAATTGTATTAATTTTTTTATATCTTTTATAGTTTTTAATATACGAGGGAATTATAAAATCTTTTTTGAAGTTGTAATTTACTCTAATGACTGGGCAACAAGTTTTTGGAGCGATTTACGTATAAATATAAAAATTATAAAATTGAGATAATTGTGGATTATCTAAATTATCAATATTAAAGAGTGTTTCAAGTCACCGTCCAGCGGGCGGTCAATAAAAGAGATCCTTTTCTCGACCCTAACAGACTCTCGCAGCATGTGCTTTAATGCACTCACGATTTTACATTGTTTAAATTTAAAAAATTTATGTGATTAATTTTTTATAATTGGAACGAAGTTCCCTTTCGGGCGTTACGAACAGTTACGAGTTACGACTGACGCTAGGAGGTAGCCAAAAAAAATTCATACCAAAATTCTCTCTCTCTCTCTCTCTCTCTTAGATGACTCATAGATGACTCATAGATGACTCATAGATGACTCAGATGACTCATAGATGACTCATAGATGACTCATAGATGACTCATAGATGACTCATAGATGACTCATAGATGACTCATAGATGACTCATAGATGACATGACTCATAGATGACATGACTCATAGATGACTCACAGATGATTTAGAGATGTCTCACAGATGACTCACAGATGACTCAGAGATGACTTACAGATGACTCAGAGATGACTGTCAAATATTTTAATTTTAAAATTTTGTATTAAATTGTTAATTCCTGTTTTAAATTAAATTGAAATAAAAAGTAATTCTAGGTAGAATATACAATACCTCTGGTATTGTATAAATGGACACTTTTGTTAAAAGAAATGAACTGTTGAAAATAATGGATTTACTTTTTTTTTCTATTTTGCTTTGAACAGTGTAGTAGTTTCGCGACTTTGTTAAGTTTATACAGTTTTTTGTAGATAATAAATATTAAAATAATAGAAAATAAAAACAATAATGTATCCTGACAGTGTTTCTGCACAAGTTCCGGATATTGCTGATAGAGTTAGGTAAGTATAGATTTTATACAGACGATGATAAATGCTTATGTATGTACAAACTCTCTGTTGTGTTTACAAATTACAATTCCTTCACTAATTAATCGAAAGGAACTTCGTTCCATCCGGGTGTCCCTTGACACATCTCACTTTTTTATTTTTTTCTTCTCTAAATGGGGTCGTTTTTTCTGTAATTCGGTACAGAATTCGACATAGTAGAACTCTGTGGTCATTTTACTCTTCACACCTGGTGAAACCCAGAAAACGGTGGCCATTATTAGAAAGTCAAAAAGCAACATATAATTGTTAACTTATTGATCGAAATATTATACTTATATATTTTTTGCAGTAATTAAACTTGTAAACGGTTTTAACAAATTAATTATAGATTTGCTTTAATTATACCAAGTGTGGCTATTCATCATCTATCTTAATTGCAGCCAGACATAGAAAGTGTCCATAAAACTGAACCACATTTGTGTTAATAACAAAATTGTGTATTATCATTTAAAAATTAGTTAAATTATTACATTTCTTTAATGACTTTCTTAGACTTTTGTTTTAAACAATTTGTCTACAAATTTTTGCATTTTGTTGCACAAGGATGATTAATATTATATTATAACTAGCTGACCCGGCCACGCGTTGCTGTGGCTAAGGTTTTTGTTATATTACATTCTAGTAATCTATTTAAGAGGAACAGTAGGAGAACAACAGTCATGGGGACCACCATGCTTGTTTACATAGATGCCATTTGTAAAAAATATGGCGACCTCCATGACAGATTTTCTACTACTGCAACCCCTTAATGCAATGAACGTTAAAGCTGGTATAAAAATTCACTGGATTGATATTAAGCAAAAATCAATACAAAAGAATTTTAAAATTTATTATTATTTTTATTCAAGTTTCTAACAAATGAGTATATTACTGTCACGCCTGGAGAGATTTGGGAGAATGTGCCTTAGTGTTATAGGATAAGGAGTAGCTTACTAAAGGCACTCCTGGCTAGGTATCCTGCTGAAGGCAGAAAACTAACCAAGGGGAAGATGAGATAAACAACAGGAAACAAACAACAAATATATTAACGAATAAATAAGCAATAAGAATGAGTAATAAACATTATGAATAGGGAGTCTTACCAAATAAACTACATGGTTGCATGTCACACTTACTCACGAAAATACGTCAAGAGTCACAATAGCCCAGACCCCAGGGTCTGTTTTAGGGACACCCCAAAGGGTGACCCTTACAGACAACCTCAGACTACAAACTCCTTGTGTCTGACCTCAACAACCTGCCTCTAAAGCCAATTCATATTCTACGTGAGAATAAAAATTAAACTATTTAAACACGTGCCGAGATCTAACGTAATGACTTTAACCTGGTAAAATGTAATACATAACAATACAGTAAAATATAAACTAATAAATTAATATGTAGGGCAAAACTACCCTATCACCTATGTGACATTACAAAGTAAATAACATGTAACACTTTAACTTATGAATGAGGTAGGTAGGGCAGATAGTCTTAAATCTTTAACAATAATATTTATTATTTTAAATTATACCTAATTACTTTTACTTTCAATTTAATTTAGCACCAATCGGTGCACAATATTTTTAGTTAACCTGTCTTTAGCTAACACAAACAGATTCGACGGCTTCCCTACATGTGAACATGCAACATATAGTTGCCCATGAGAAAAACATGGATTGTCCAAGTCTAAACCACAAATGGACATTGTTTGACCTTGCGACTTATTTATCGACACGGCAAAAGCTAAACGAATTGGAAACTGTAGCCTTCTAAAGGGTATAGTAGAATCTGACGGTATCATTGGAATACGTGGCAACAGGACCACTTTTCCTTTAAACTTCCCAGTTAAAATGGTTGCTTCAAGAATATTACCGGTGATCTTTTTGATGACCAAACGCGTACCGTTGCATAATTGAGGTGGGTTGATTATTTCATTATCAAATTGGCGTTCATTAACATGGATTACAATTAAATTAAAGAATAAGTTAATTAATGAATTCAGTGAAATTTGAATGAAATGTAAGTTAATTCTATTAAATGGTAACTAACACTTAGGTACCGTTTACTTGATAACACACTAATCACTAACCACTAATCACTTATCACTTTTTATTAAACTGTATAGTTTCAAAGCACATACCACAACTTTTTATGTTAAAACTTTTCAATAATTAAAACTGAATTTAAGTGTCATCTCAACAATGCACAACATCCTTGATATTGCAAAAATATTAAGTCATACAACGCTGTGATTAATCATAGAGAGGATTGTTTCCTTGTTAACAAAATCAAGGGTAGTTGTATCTAAAAACTTTCTAAAGTAGTTTATTTTATTAACAGTTAAAATGAAAATAATAATTACTGTTTTCACATGTAAAAACAAAAAAAAAAACTTTCCTCTGGCGTAACCGATACCATTACGATAACCCAACCGAAATGTCATAATCAGCCTCTGATCCAAATTAGCTACTAAGACCTTACATGAAGACTTTCAAAATGATATTATCATATTTAATATAATAACAATTCAATAAACATGTAATTTGCAATAAAATAATATTGCGACTATAAATTAAAATGTAAGCTATCCTATCTTTTAAGTTGGATCAAACTGCACACGGTGTGCAAATTTGATTAAAATCGGTTTAGTAGTTTAGGAGTCCATTGCGGACAAACAACTTGACACGTAATTTATATATATTAAGATAATTCATGTGGCGTCATAGTACTGAATTAAGTAAGAATTGCTCGTTTAAAAATATTAGATATTAACTGCGCCACCTTACGGTGGCGACATAGTACTTGATTAAGTAAGAATTACTGGTTTAAATATATGAGATATCAACTGCGCCACCTTTTGGTGGCGTCATAATACGTAATAAAGTTAGAGTGTCCATGACTTCTTCAAGCGACTCCAATTTCTGCGTAACGAGTGACTTGAGTTTGGAAACAAAAAACATCAAGACAGTGAGTTGCGATATTTTTCATATAATAGATATTCCTACAAAGATCACAAATCTTTCTTAATTTTTCAAATATCTCCATAAACAACCGAGATACAGCATTTTTTCTCAAAAAACAAAACACGATCAACTTTTTTAAAAATAAAGATAGCGAATTGCGGGTTTTTTCATAAAAAAGATATTCCTAATAAGATCACAAATCTTTCTTAATTTTTCAAATATTTCATTAAACAACCGAGATACCGCAATTTTTCTAAAAAACAAAACACGATCAACTTTGTTAAAAATTAAGATAGCGAGTTGCGTTTTTTTTCTTATAATAGATAATCCTACAAAGATCACAAATCTTTCTTAATTTTGCAAATATCTTAATAAACAACCAAGATACAGCGATTTTTCTCAAAAAAACAAAACACTATCAACTTTGTTAAAAATTAAGATAGCGAGTTGCGGTTTTTTTCATTTCTCACCCAATCTATATGTCAAAGTTTGATAGAGAGTTATACCAATTGACTTACAGCGCCATCTATAAGAAATTCGTCGAACAAAACAATAAATACACAATATTATAAGTAAAAAATTAATCAAAACAACATTTTATAGTGAACCAAATAGTATATCTAACTCATCCTCGAATCCATTTGAACAAAATTTAGGAAAAAAGAAAGTTAAGAAAATACTCACTAAATTAAGCACTATGACGCCACCGGAAGGTGGCGTAGTTAATATCTCATATTTAAACGAGTAATTCTTACTTAATTAAATACTATGACACCACCGTAAGATGGCGCAGTTGATATCTAACATACAACGAAAAAAATAGTAAACACCTGAAAACTAACCAGAAAGTATGATAAAAAGCAATAAAATAAAATAAAAACAATGAAGACAATAAACAAATCGAGACAAAATCGTAAAATCTGTGTACAAATTCGATGGTACTTTCTAACCTTTAACATTGACGAAATTTTAAAATAAAAAAGAAAATATTTGACATGATCTAATTTTCTACACAGATATTTCCGTTTTTAGGTGTGGCACTTTAACAAGCATGATCTTTATATTATTTCATAACCAAGTTATAACAAAATAATTTTTTTTTGGGTCATGTATATACGTATAATAATTAGATTGTTTTGTTTCCTAAAAGAGGCACGTACCAGCGGACAGACACGGTACGTTTGAGTTTCTACACAATTCGATGATAATAGCATGAGTAAATATATTATTGTTGTTAGTTGGTATCTTAATGAATCGAATAAAGTATTTTGTAATTTTTTTTTAATGTTACGAAATAACGAAATTATCACCCCTGATCAAGGATGTTAAGTAATTGAAGAAAAAGTATAAACATTATTTTTAGATTTAAAAATGATTTATATACTCATCTAATAAAATTAAATGACTTGATTTAAGATTGTCAAGTTCACATCTTTGAACATATGGCCTTTTACTCTTAAGCACATTAGATACTTAGTATGCATGTATTTTTTGTTTTTTAACGTTTTTTTCTGTTTTATAACTTTAATTTTAACTTGTTTTCGATTTTCAAACGTTTTTTCGTTTATTGATGATTCCCTCCATATTTTATATAAAATGGGTGTGGCAGTTAGTGACAGCCGGTAGAAGTAATACTTCTATGCACGCGCCCGGCGTTGGAAATTTGTATGGGAATGATATAGCAAAATCATTATATGCTTAAAGCATGGACCTACTATACTATACTATAGTTGCTCCATGACTTTAAGCAACAAATACATCATTTTTAGCAACTGTAAATAACGAAAGTTTGACCTGTAATAAGAATACGGTAAACGAAGAAGTTAATAAATATTTTGACCTAATATGTGTTTCTGTCTCTCTCTCTTACTCAGGCAATTACATATGTCACGTAATGTAACGATTTTTCCGATTCACTCCCATACAAATTTCCAACATCGGGCGCGCGCATAGTAGTATAACTTCAAAACGTTAAATAAATAATTAACTTCAAAAAATAATAAGAAGTACTTTCATTTTCTCGATGTATTTTTTTAACAATTTACACCAATATTCACAGCTTTTTCTTTCATTCAACATTTCATTAAATAAACTTTTTATACCACTAAACAATTTTTTTTATTATTTTTCAGATGCACGGTTACCGTACGTTATTAGTCCTAATTTTAACATCAATAACAATAGCTCTAGACCAGAAAAAATCAACAAAATTAGTCACAAATAATCTACGTAGTTTGGATCCAGATCCTGATGATAATGAATATTTACAACTCGATGCCACTGGTAAAAATACCAAAATTGGTGGTAATAAAAAAGAAAATAAATCAAATGCTGACGATGAAAAACCCAAAACGTTGTCTCAACAAATAGCGGATGGGAAATACGGTTTAATTCAAAAGGAATTATTTGGTATGATTTAAATTATACTCTTTTTTATATATTATTTATTATATGTTTGAGTTCTCTATCTCATTTTTTTCCAATTAGTTAAACCGGTCAAACCAGTCTCGATGTTTAGCGAGACTAAAGCCCGGTCTAGACGCAATATCTTATCAAACGATTTATCGTCTTGCATGATCGAAATAAGGTTGTATTTTGGTTATATTTTTAACCTCAAAAAATCATGTTTTTATAATTTATTTTTTCTCCGATTCTAATCGATCAAAGATTCTGAATGGAAACCAATTTTATTAAAATTGGATCCTATAGACTGCGCCATTAATTTTTTGTGATATTTCAAATATCTTGGAAAAAAAAAATCTGAATTTTTCAAATTTTTCTGAAAAGTGTGCCACCAAAAATACAAAATATCGTTTTTTGTCCCTTTTACAAACTTTCGTTGCTATTTTCTTACTCTACATGCTGCTTGGATATTTTAGGAGAAAAAACGAATTTCTAGTCGCAAAAAACTTCCTATTCATATTAATTTATTGTTTTCCCATTCAAAATTTTATGATAATGAATATTGATGTAAATATTTTTAAGCCAAACCACCAAAAAGACCAGGCATATTAAGTTACGAAGTGAATCCGGAAGTTCCCAATGATAACAGCAACAATTTAGGAGGATTGGATAAAAATGAAATTTGGTTAGCGGAAAATCATTTACTAGTATTGAGAGGTGGCAGTTTTCCTTCACATGATGATCAAAAACACAATGAAGAATCACCATGGGCTCCTTTAGACAACTACAAAGCACCGTTACATCAGGTTTGTGAAACGTTTGTTTATTTATCCAAAATTTTCTGTTTGATACCCACATCCAATAAAATTAAGTTTTAATATATAATTATCAAATCTACAATCTACATGAGATAAAAAAATAACTATTAAGCCGGTCATACACGAAGTGCAATTTGCCATCTCTAGCGCACCGCAAGAAGTGAGCAGATAGCAAAGTGTGCGTGTGGAAGGAGGGTGTATGACCGGCCTTATAAAGCTTTAAAATGCCAATTTGATTTTTGTTTTCTTCACAGGTGAAAATACCGAAACATCCGAAAATTCCGCCGCCCTTTCCTGTCCAGCTTACAGAAAACGGGCCGCTCGAAATCTTGGGCACAAACTTTACGAGAACGTTTAATGGAACGTACGAAGAAGCCCTTAATTCCATATTCACCCCAGAAGGTTATCCCTCAGGCCAACCGCCGTTCTTCCCACAACCTAACAATTCCAATACGACCAACACTTCTACCGGGCCAGCTTCGTTGCCAATACCTTTCAACCCTCAGGGGGAGTATCCACAGGGGGTGCCGTTCCCCCCTTCAATCTTGAACGGGACATTGCCGCCTTCTTTAGGTTATTTACCCCCAGGCGCAGTCGTACTTCCACCACCAGGAAACCAAACAGATTACATAGATTACGACGACCCTTCGATTTATTATCCGCCACCATACAGCTTTTTTTACCCAAAAGATAATTCGTCTGCAGTACCAGCAGGTCCTTTAGTACCGGGTATAATATTACCACCACCACCAAATTTTTTCGCACCATTAGAAGACACCACCACGCGAAAGCCTACTCGTTACAGAAAACCTACTACTACCCAAATGACCATTACCATTACAAAAACAACTACAAAGAAACCTACATTACCACAAAAAACTGTCAAAATATATCCTGTCAAAAATCACCAATATCTCAACGAAATCAAATCTACTACCTTCCCTCCACAAAAATCAGTTTCAATTCTTCCCGAAGTATTTACACCTCCTCGCAATTACCATCCCAATACCCGCAAGAAACCTGGTGTTACTATTCTTAAACCTGTTAATCCAGCAGTAATACCTCCAAAGGTATATATCTATGAAAACGATATTCCTAACAAACCATTTAAACAATATGGACCACCAGAATTAAACGGACGTAATGTTGGTATTACCACCACCCAAGTACCTCTCAAGTACCACACCACATCCCATGATATTGAATCTAATTATGTCAATGAGGATGGTGATAATAAACAGAACTTTAGAAGAGGTAAATCATCAAAAACAACTAGAAGACCTGCACAATATTACTTCTACGAAGAACAAAATAAAGAGGTTGACATACCAACGCCTCCTAAAACTGACACAAATGAACCATACTATGTCAGACCAAAACCAATTCTTCCAGTAAGACAAAGAAGACCTCAATACGTATACGTTACAGCAAAACCATACAATACACAAAAACCTAGATTTAGATTCATACAACAAACTGTACCACCAGATACATACAGAATTCATATAAATCGATTAAAAGATCAAATAGGGAAGTATTATACAACACCAAGAACTACATATAGACCAGTACCAAAACCTGTATATCAATTTAGTTACCAAGCTGCTAACTATCAAACTCAGGAGAATAATTTTAAACCTTCTCCTGAAGTAAATCAACAAGATCAATTTCAACCTATACCAGCTAAATATACTCCTTCGGAAGTAAATCAACAAGACCAATTCCAACCTATACCAGCTAAATATACTTCTCCTGAAGTAAATCAACAAGATCAATTCCAACCTAAATATACAGTAGAAATTCAACAAGCTATTGAAATAATTCCTACTCAGGCTCCTAAATATGAGCAAAATCAAAGACCAATATTTTATCAACATACCACAGAAAGACCGTTCTATAGTACACCAGCACCAGAGTATCAAGTTGTAACACCTAGACCAAAATACATCCAAAACGTAGCAACTCCAAGACCAATATCAGAATATTCTTTTGAAGCTACACCCAATCCTGTTTATCAAGGTTACTATACAAAACCTGATGAGAATTATTTTGATGATAGAACAAAAACATACTTTACAATGTTTGGTAGAAAGATACCTGGTGGAACCACACCTATACCAAGAGCAGCTTATCAACAACGACCTATATCCTTACAAGGTGATACATTAGTAAACTATTTAAATCCAAGACCGAATATTAATCCTGATGCTGAAATTTTACCAATTAAAAATACACAAAGGTATCCAAATGTTGTTAGGTACTCTTCGAATCCAATACAAAAAGAGAATCCGGAAATAATTAAAGCTATACCGATAGAAGTGCCTTCAAGTGATCAAGATGGTTCTTTTATATCCTACCAGTTACCAGGTGATGATGGTGCACATTTTTACTTTCTAACCCCTCAATTAGCACAAAGAAAAGATCAAGGTGCAGGTTTTTATTATTCTAAGGCTAGGCGGAGAAGAAATGAAAAGACTGTTGATAGATGAGGTGCTGTGATAGACAATAAATTAAAGTTGTCATATTTTTTTTTTAAATTACTAGTGCCCATTTTAATTGGTCTGTGATCAAATGGATTCAGTGATAAGTGAAAATAGAAAATGTATTGTGGGATAGTAGCCAAAGGACAATGTTTTTATTTTATATTTATACACCGTGTGTCAGAGAAACTGCATAGAAGTAAAACGCTGTAATTTGTTCATTTTTTTTTTAATTTTATTAAAATTGAATAAAAATTGTCACAAAGAAAGTCAAATTTAAGAATCAATTCAAATTTGTTCCAAAATTCCACCTTTGGCGGGAACTATGGCCTTAAGACAAGGCATCGCACGCCGCACGAAAGTGGCTCTGTGGTAGTTTGGCCTATTCCCAGCGAAGCGTTTTCTTGAGATGTTCCAATCTTTGGTATTTTTTAGTGCCAACCTTACTTTTCAAAATACCCCAGGCGCAGTAGTCTAGCGGATTAGCATCCGTTGATTTTGGCGGCCATTGTGCGGTGGAAATGAAGCGAGGAACTTCCTTTTTCATCCATTCTTGGTTGACGCGTGCTGAGTGCCATGGTGTTGAGTCCTGTTGGAATGTCCTGGTTTGCGGCCGAAATGTTTGCGTGCCCAAAGCTTCAGTGCTCCGTCTAGAATCTTTTCCCGATAATATTCGGCATTTATTTTGACCCCACGGTAGATGAAAACGAGCGGAGAGCGACCATTGGCCGTGATGGCGACCCACACCATCACCATGGCATTTGAGTTCTGGCGCCCAACTGAAGGTCCAAATTTTCAGCTGACCTAGCTGGCAAGTAAACCCGATCATTTTGTTTGTTTACAGCTTGCTGGACAACGAATGGTTTCTCATCAGAGAAAACCAAATTCGGCAACTGGCCACTTTCGTGCAAGCAAAGCAACTCTTTGGCTCTTTCGAACCTAACTTTTTTGTGCATCGGTAAGATCTTGCGGTTTTTGGAACTTCAATGGCTTTAGTTTGAACTCATTTTTCAATATGCATCGTATCGAACTTTCCGATATTTTCAGCTCACGAGCCATTTGTCGGCCACTGTGGCGCGGATTTCGATCAATTCTGTACTTCACTTTCCGAACCATTTCTGACGCTGTTGCCGATTTTTTTGCACCACTTCCAGGGCGTCGTTTTGTGCTACCAGTACCAGGATGTTACGAGAAACAAAATCTTGAACCACACGTTAATGCTGGAGGGCTCCAACGATAGCCTTTTGAGATATTCCACCCAAATATAAAGCAATCACACTATCACACTTGAACTACATCACCAATAACTTTTTTTCTGTAAGACAAAACCAAAAATGCTTTTGCTCGCTTGTAAACAATATAATGAACTGTCACTGGAATAAGTTTGAGCGCTCTGTCATTAATAGTTTGACAGATACATCGGTCTGAAGTTGTATGCAGTTTCTCTGACGCACGTTGTATATATTTGTTATTATTTGACATAATTTTGACAACTATAGATTGTAATTTCAATATTTTTGTCATCTTGTTCAAATGATAATGGATTTGTTATAAGTAGCTAATAGTCTACCACTGATGAGGCATATACTTTTTTATTGTAGTTAAAAAAATATCAGTTACTGTCAAATGTTATTTTTTAGTTTATATCCTCGTTTATCAATCTCGATATATAAATTGTAATAAAAAAATTGACAGTTCCTATTCCAAGAAATAAATTATATATAAAATAACCTTGATTTATATTTAATTAAATTTAATATGGTCTGATTCATACGGAATAATAAATATTTACATGAAGGCGTGAAAATCATAACACGGTTGTAAAATAAACGAGCACAGATTTTTAATAATAATTATAAAGTGTATATGTAGTAAAATATTTTTCATTGCGATGTAAAAAATCGTTAAAAAATTAATTTAAGGACTTTTCGTTGAATTAAATTCTAATCTATTTATTACGAAATGCGTAGTAGGTATTATGATGTTATAATCGTATAGTTTTATATCTAAATTTTAAATTTTTAAACTTTTAGTTAAAACTGGATGACCCAGTGTATCGCGTAATTTCCTGTTGTCATTTTTCGTTTTTTTTGCCATTTTTACGATTTTTTTTTTATTATTTTCATGTTTTTGTCGATTTTGTTATATTTTCTGGTTTCTTTCCAGGTTTTTGCCATTTTTTTTTTCGTGGTATTTTAACTTTTACGGATTTATCGGTTTTTCAGCTCATTGACCGGGATGATCTTCAAAATAGTTTTTTCGATTTTCCTTCTTTTTTTTATACTTACTCGTTTTTTTAATTTTCGACAATTTTCAATCATTTTTTTAACATTTTCAGAATATTTAGTAAACGATTATTTGAGATTTCTCTCACTGGATTTTTTAAAAAAATTTAAATTTTGAAAGTATATAAACAAGAATATATTAAAGGACATTAAGGAAAAATTGAAAAAATGTCGCACCCAGCGAGGCTCGAACTCGCAACCTTCAGCTCTATGCGCTTAAGCTCTAACAACTAAGCTATAGGTGCTTAGCCATCAAATCGCCGAACGGTCGTTAAATTCAATTCATGCCATATGTGACACTTACTTTCTTTCTACTTAAGCACATATAGTATGACGTTAATGAGAGCTCTCGGGCTTTAATCAGATTATTAATGTCAAATTATGTCTTAACAAATTGATACTAAAATATTCTCGAAATCTAGATACCACAAAAATAGCCGACTATAATCAAGCTCTTGTTATATTACCCTTGATAAAATCTGTTCTGTATTTTTCGAGTCTATTGTGCATAAATCGACAGACAGACATTTCGTTAAATTCCATTTTCGCTCTATTTTCATCAGAAATTGTTAATAATTAGATCTCGATTTAGATATATGAGTTATATTTACATTTACTACGTATTTCGAAGTAAAATTTGAAAAATAAATCTATTTATGATTTAAATGTATTGAAATGTTTATGTACCTATATATTGCCAGAAATGGGAATAAAGATTGATTGTTAATAAATTATTTATTTACATTAAGATTAAACAAAAATATTCGACATATGGATCAACATACATTGAAATTTTTGTATTGTAAATAAATTTACTATATTTGTGTTTTTTTCTTAATCCCCTTTTATGACTTCCCTGGTCTATGAATAAAAATTAAAATAGCTAACGTTAGTTTGTTTTGCACGATATTTACACTTTTGGGTCGCTCTCTATATTCACTTTAAGGCCTCATTCCCACGGGAGTTAAAAAAGAGTTGCGTTAAATCTATGGTTGGAGTTTAAATAAAAAATAAGCACTTAAAGGGGAAATTTGCGAAATTGTATAAAGATTTGAGGCAATATTTGATGAATTGTTAGAAATACCGGAAAATCAAAAATCTGGCGTGTTTGCAACCTGATTCAATTCGATTTTTTTTATAATAGTATATTACGCTACAAGGGACGAAAGTTGAATTTTCGGCCCTGCGCGTCATGATGCCCGAGGCGAAAAGCCGAGGGCAACATGACGCGCAGGACCGAGATTTCAACTTTTGGCCCGTGTAGTGTATACTATTTCTCTTCATACCTCGGTCGAAAGTACTTGCGGAACGAGCGAAGCAAGTGTAGCTGGTCGTGGGACAGGCATCAAATACATTCGAAGAGTCAAGTTTTGTCATTGATGATTATTTTTAAGGTTATAGATAGAAATGGAAATGACACGAGAATAAACAGTCCCTAGTTACAAGTGTAACTACGCATGAGAAATTTTTCCTCCCGCCCTAAACAGGGAGTAAATGTTAAAGACGACAAAACATCATGACGCGCAGGGCCGAAAATTCAACTTTCGTTCCGCCGTAAACAGGGAGTAAATGTTAAACTTTCTTCCCTGCAATTAGGGACGAAAAAACGTACTTTCGACCGAGGTATGAAGAAAAGTATTTTATTAATCTTAAAACTAAACTAACCTGTATTTAATTCCTGTTCCGCACTTTCATCCTTCAGTGGTTCATCGAAGAGATGGAGGTATACTTCAATAGCACATTTGGCAGCTTTAAAATAAAACGGATGTCCCCTTAATACGTCCTCTAATCGTAATAGACCCACGTACGATCTAAGAGTCATTTTTCGCATACAATATGTGTGGAAATCAAACTGGTCTTCAATTATTTCAGAAAAATGCTGAAAAATAAAAACATAAATTTAAATTTAGAAATTATAGAGGCAAATAAGAAAATAACATTTGAAAAACTGTCACATCCAATAAGACTTGAACCGGCAATCTTTACTTATAGCCCGATAACACCTCTAATTACTTCAGCCACAGATGCATTAGTAGTTAGTTGGTTTTTTGGCCATCTAGAAGATTACCGAACTCTATGGACTATTCTGATAATTCAAGGTAAGTCGATGACAGCTATAGGCCGGTGTAGAGTTGTCAGATTGATAGCCTCGATGTTTATTACGTAATCGTTATATTGTCCCCACCCTTTTTAGATGCATTCAACCGGAATAATCGATTCTGGTCGATAAATTGAAGGGTGGTCGTAGAAACAGTTTTCCTCTGGTAGACTTGGTTATCCGATAGACCTTGTTCACGATCTACGAACCCTACAAATTGTTCTGCAGCTTCGGCCACAGACTCCGGTTTCCTATGGTAGTCTTGGTGATGGTGATATACTAGGCCATATCATAAATCCTCTTCTTCGGGATGTAAGGACCCTCTCAATTGTTCTGCAGTTTTGACAGACCACTTTTTACTGTGACAGTCTTGATCATTAATCTGCTTCTTCACAATGCACGGTCCCTCTTATTTTTCAGCAGCTTCAGCTGCGGTAGTCTTCTTAATTCGAATGGAATCATTAATCTTCTTCTTCACGACATACCCTCCTAAGTTTCGGACCGCGTAGTACTGTTTTATAATACTCGAGGTTACCGAAGAACGTAATATTCCATTTTTAACAATGGAATGTTTTTTTTTATATTTTCCAGATATTTTCTGATGCAATTTAAATCAGTTAGTGTTAATTAAATTACTTACCCTGTCAATTTCATGACACTTCTTTAGAGAATCTCCAAATTTTCCTAACCGTTGATATGCCAACGCACACTCAGTCTGAAACCACATACACTGCATTTCATTTAAATTTTCCATTGCTGATACTCCTTCTCGTGTAAATTTACCACATGTATCTTCAGCTTCTTTTACATAATTAGCACGTAACATGTATTTAGCGCATTTGGAATTTATATAACGATCAGCAGTATCTAAAGCTTGTGCTTCATCAAGCCATTTGTAAGCTTCTTGTGGATCGCCTGCATGCTAAAAATTTACAAAGAACATTAGTTAAAATCAACCAATAAATGAGTAAAAAAAATAAAACTATACTTCGGTTCATTAAATGAGATACAGAAAAACAAAAAAAAAATATTAAAAAACTGAAAACAGGCGAGAAAAGAAAATGTAATAAAAAAGCAAGAAAAAACTTAAACCTGTGGACCTAAAGAAGAAAAATAGAATGGAATCAACACATAGAAAAAATGACAGAAAATAGCAAGAGACAAATCTGCAAATGGAAGAAGATCAATGAGACGACCGAGGAAAAGATGGTCAGACAACATCAATTGAGGCTAAAAACCGAAGTAAAGCAGGCATCAGCCTATTAATAAAGTAGGAAGAAGAAGAAAAGGCTTTGCAGTGACCACAAAAATATAGTTTAGTTGCAAAAAATTATCAGAAAGATACTTTTGAAGCAAATTCTTGCAGGTAGCAAATGATCCAGATATATATATAAGAATTGATCGTTTAAATATATTAGATATAAACTGCGCCACCTTACGGTGGGACATAGTACCTAATTAAACTTAAAGATAATAGTACTGATCTGATTTTCGTTTTTATAATTTTTTGATGTATCAGCCTTGTAGAACAGTACCCCTTTCTCATCGATATTTTCAAAAACCTAAAAGTTAGTTAAAGAGAGGTGTGCAAATGACTGCATGACTGGACTATTCTTGTAAAAGTAAAATAGATAAAAATCCTAGTTAGATTAAATAAAAAAAAAACAAACCAACCTTGTAAATCCTTCCTTTGACTACAAACAGTTCAATTAAAGTAGGAGTGTGTTCAATAGCAGCATCAATATAACTTAACGCTTTATCAGTCTGTTTCAAATAGTCATAATGCTGTGCCAAATAATAATAAACCCACAATAGAGCACTAGCTGGTTCTTTGGGACCATTATTAACTTCCGATTCACTATACTTCCCTATACTCTTTAATGCCTCAACATATTGAAAAAGAAGACTTTCTATAATTACTACTTTCGATTTATCTGTATAAAGACCACGTAAATCTACAAAAAGTGGTGGAACTCCTTTGGATAAAGCTTTACGCATATATTTGTCTACCAAATTTTTAAATTGATCGCCCGAAGCATAATTTAATGGCAGTCGTCGTGGAGGCATGGCTCTTGGATATTTTTCCGAATATTTCAAGTAAAAATCAACTATATTCTCATTTTTTTCCAATCGTTTCGCTTCTATAAGCTTATTATAATAAATTGTATTTTCAGGATTTCGTTGTATTAATTCTTCATAATATTCACAGGCTTTTTCGAATTGCTTTAATTTCAAATTGAGATCGCCTAAATTTTCTTTTAATGTTAATTTATCAACAATTTGATCCTGAGATGCTTCAAGGTGTTTAAGAGCTTCTTTTAGATCTCCAGATTCCTGAATTACGAGATTTTGATATAAAAGTAGTTCACTATGTTCGTAGTCAAAATTGTTTCCTTTCTAAAAAATAAAGAAATTAATTAATTAGAGAACAAATTTCACTTTCATTAATCGTTAATTAAGGCTTGGGTAAAAAAACAGGCAGCTGCAACATACAATGACATAAAGAGGGTGCAAAAATCACTCGTGAATAAAAATTGAGCAGAGTGAATATAAGTTTTTGTTAAAACTTGGCACTTTGCTGAGGGTTTACGGAGATAATTGTCTATCCCCTGAGTTATTGAGAACAGGGAAGCGAGTATGTTGAAGATTAAGATCGCATCGGACGGTCTGTGACTTCAAAAAGAAACTTGGACGTTCAAAAATGTCTGCTTAGAAAAGATCGTCGATTAAGGATCATGGCTATCGCTGAAGATGTAAATATTAACAAAGAAACGTTGAGTCAAATTTTGCATGAGGTACTTAACATGAGGAAAGTGGCTGCTTAGCTTGTGCCCTGATTCCTAACAGAAGATTGGTCAAGGATTAAAACTTGGATTTTCAACCAAGAGGCAATCAATGCATTGGAAGTCTCTAAACTCTCCAAAAATCAAATTAAACGACGATGAACAAAACTCCTTCGACGAAATAGAAGAGACATCGTAAGGACGTTTGTTTTGACGTCCTAGAATGCTTCGAAAGTGAAGAAAACTTCTTGTCAAGGATCGAAACTTGGATTTTTCAATAAGACCCTGAAACCAAAAGGAATCAATGAACTGGAAGTCTCCAAACTTTTCGAAAGTTAAAAAAACGACGATGAACAATACTCCTAACGACCAAACAGAAAATGCATCGTACAAATGTTTGTTTTGACATCCTAGAATGCTTCGAAAGGGAACTAAACTTCTTATCAAGGATCGAAACTAGGATTTTTCAATATGACCCTGAAACCAAGAGGAAATTAATGCACTAAAAGTCTCCAAACTCTCCGAGAGTCAAACCTAACGTCGGAAGATTATACATTTCAAAAAGTTTTTGGTGCTTATTACCCAAATCTGGATCCATAATTGTCAGGATTTTAAATCTCTATTTGTGCAATATGGTAAAAGTTGCCCATACATGACTTAAATAAATTGATTAAAAATGAAACTTACTTGTTGTTCCAAAAATGTCTCTAATATGTTAAGTGCATTTTTATAATCTTCTAACAAATGGAAAGACATGGCATAACCAATCCAGGAAGCCCTTTGTATTGGTCTAAGCATAAGTAATTGATATCTTGTATCCTAAAAAGAAACAATAAAATAATATGAGAAGAATTCAGCATTTGTTCATCTTAATATTAATTTGTAATGTAACTAGTTAATCAATAATCTTTTAAAATTCTACTATAACAAACAAAGCTCTAAATTTGTAGAACTATAAGAAACAACAAAAAGAGTTATATTTACCCTATATCCTTCTAAATCCCGCATTTGTATTTGTAGTAACGATAAATCCCTAAGAATCTGAATATTATCCTTTTCCCATTTAAGAGCATTTCTGTAACACTTGATAGCCTCATCATATTTCTTATCAGATCGTTGAAGAAGGCCATAAACATGCCAGCAAACATGAGATTTTAGATCATTTCTTAAACCCCTTCTTACATATTCATATGCTTCCTCTTTTCTTCCTAAGCAATTTAAAGTCAAACCTTTCATCGCAAGCGTTTCTGAAATATTTCATAAAGTTAAGTTCAAGGTAAAAATAACGTAATCAAAAACTAACCTCCATGTTCTGTATATTTGGGGTTTGAAAGAATTTGTTTTGCAAACTTCAAGCCATTTTTGTATTGTTTCTGCTCGTAACTTTTCTAAAAAAAGAACAAAATTATACAACCACAAACAAAAACTCATAACCAAATTTGAATGGTACGAAGTGTCAAATATTATCTTTAAAATAATAATTAAAGTTGAATATAAAAGTTTATAATAAAGACAATTGTTCGAGAAGGTTAAAAATTGTTTATAAATTAATATGAATGCATTAAATATATATTAATTATCATAATTTTCAGCAAATTCGAATTGTTAGGCTTTCGGTTATAAAATACTAACCAAAATTCTTTTAAATAAGGCATTTTCTTTCGGTGGTAAAGGGTTACTCGAGGGCATTTTTGATTATTCACTAAAACTGTGATTGTTTTAAACCGGGTGAAACTAAATATACAATTTTTAAAGATATTAAACCTCGTGGCCACAAAACCTCTCGAATGTCGATCGTGGTCACGTGACCCTAATTGACAACTGACATATTTTGACATGACATAATCGGTAATGTAGATATTTACAGTTGACATTATATTATTTTAAACATAAGCGTCGCATTAAAAGTGTTTTTGGGTTTAATTTTATTTATAAATTATTTAATTATATTTATTCGTGTGTTATAAAATACGAAATAGAGTTGCTACTGGTTTACAAGTTTAGACATAAAGAAAATTGCAACAAGATGCAAACCAAACATTTCATTTGAATAAATCTGGACGCAAAAGGTAAGTGAATAAATAAGTTAATACGAAAAATGGTATATTATATGAAAAAACATTATTTTGATATATTTTTTAATATAAAGTAACACTTGTCCTCCCAATCTAATTTATGAAACTAAATAATCAATATTTAAACGGGAAACCGAAAAATCGTTAAAATCGAAATTGGTAAAAAACGAGACAAAGTTCATCGGGCCAGCTAATTCTTAATAAATAATATATAAGTAGCCAAATGGGGTTCGTAAATAAACAAAAACTAATAATACATTAAATATATTTGTAACAAAAAAATTGTATCATCAATTTCCAATTCTACAGAATTTAATTTCTTCATGGTTTTCTCAATCTTTTCCAAAATTTCTCGTTCGGGAGGAGTAATCATTTCTTCTATCTAAAACAAATATTTAAACAATAAAATATACAGTTACAGTAGTAAAACAAATAATAAAATATCACTTATTAAACTTACCTCTGCTAATTGTTCTTCTGGTGCTGATTGTGCCCTCATTCCCAAAGCAATAGTGTCTACTCTTTGTTTTTTATCAATTATCCTTTTATTTATAATTTTTTCGTGATTCCTTCTCGTCATCACATTAAATAAAGTCTTATAACAAAGTTCTAGAATCATTCTTACAACCAATTCTAGTTTTATATGAAAAAGTGTAAATGATTTTGTCGGTCCACTACCACCAACTGCAGCTTTACGTAGTTCTTGTGTATGAAGAAAATTCTCTTCTAAAAGTTGATATGTTAGTCGTTTCGCTTCTTTAGCTGGAATCATTGCTAGTCTTTGTATCATGTCAGGTTCTATATACTGTTTTAATTTCACTAAACGAAATATCCGAGCTGCTTTTGAATCTAATTTTTCCATAACACATTGTTCGACTATTTCCCACGCGAATTGAGTGTAAGCGTCTTTTAGATGGATTTGGAATGATCCTCCACTAGCTTCACCGGCTTTTCTGATTAAATTGCTATGGTCCTGTTCTATATAGAAATAAAATCAAATATCAAAAATGTATATTATGTGTTGAAAAGAAACGAAATGAAGGTAAAGTGGTGGATGTTGAGAAAGGAGGAGTGTTAAGAAAGATTAGTATGAAGGGTGAGGAGAGATAGTACACTAGCAAGAGAAATATTGTTAGGAAGATAGTAGAAGTGTTGGGAAAATCATCAGGAAAAGTTGCACCAAAAAATAATGAATTGTGATGGTGGAATGAGGAACTATACAAACTAGTTAAAGAGAGAAATAATGCAAAGAAGAAGTGGGATGCATCAGAGAACTAAGAAAAATACAAAGAGAGCAATAGCAAAAGTAAAATCAAAAAAATTGAAAAGGTCTTTAATGAGATCTTTGAGTGTAATAAAGGGCAAAGAAAATTATTAAAGATAGCTAAAGAAGACAGAGCTTCGAAAGACATAACTGCCATCCGACAAATTAAGAACAAAAAAGGTAAGTTTTACAAACGTATGATATCAGAAAGATGGAAGAGATATTACGAAGATCTGCTGAACAAGGAAAATGAGAGAAATATATTTGAAGAAGGTATGGCAAATTTTGAAATGGTGAGAGACGAGTCTAGGGAAGAAGTGAAGAAAGCATTTAAGAAGATGAAGAATGGAAAGGCGGTAAGAGCGGATGGGATACCAGCAGAAGTATTGTACGTGCTTGTTGAGGATAGAGTAGGACCTGATGAGAAATGATAAATCAAGAGAAAATGTCGAGAAAATGGAGAAACCCAACGCACTACGCGTTTTTTCACATTTTTTGATAACCTACCTATCACATTAACGTACTGATCAAAAAACGCATTCAATTGCCCTAAATTTTTCTGTTTTCTGGCTAAATCTTTAATTTCCAATATAGGAATAGGATTTGAAATATCTGCCCACGGTTCAGTTCGTATATACATCCTTTGTAATAACAATTTGATTAATTCTCCAGCATTCTCATCAAATTTCTTTGTAAAAGCTGTAATAATTACTTTATCTCTCATATCTTGATGTAATCTATCGAAATTGACTTGCCAATAAATATCTTTATCAGGAAAAGTAACTTGTTCGCCATTTTTAAATCTTTGAATTAAGTTTAGATCTATTGGAGGCAATACATGCATGTTTTTTTCTTCCATTATTAATTTAGGAACTGGTTTTTCTGGGTCCTCGTTCTGAGGCAGTTTTATTAAATACTTAGCGTTAATAAGAGCAATTAATTCAGCTTTTAACTGATTAAAATTAATGTTATTTTCCTCATTTTTTGATAATCTATCGTATACTTTTAGTAACGCTTCTGATGCACTTATATAACTTCTTTGTAAAAATTCCTCTATAATAGTCTCTGATGCATCTCCAAATTTCTTTTTAATCAGATTAATATATTTTGGATACCTTAATATTAACAGTATTTTGTCGGGTTTTAATGTATAATTTGCTATATTTTCATTCTGATTTGGACTAAAGGTGACGAGCTGGTACTTAATTAAAATCGTCAAAGACTCTTTTACCTAAAATTTAATATAAATAATTTATTTAAAAATTCTGATATTTCTGAAAGAAATTTGATAACCATTAAAAGCTTTTTAGTTTTGAGTTTATATTTCTTCACAGAACTGTGTATTATGAACAAGAAAAAAAAACAGTAGTAGGTATAGGTATACTTACTTTAGAAAGTGGCAAATCTGTCCTCTTTTTTATATGAAGTAATGGACTACTTCCATACTGATACAAAGAAGTTCCTATTTTCTCTACAACCACTCCAAATCTTTCTAATAATATTAAACTTAACACTTTTCCTAACTGTGTAGACATTTTCTTAAATACATAACCTAAGATTCTCTTGTTGACAAGATAACCAGCAAAAGCATGGACTGAAGATATGCAATTGTGGTTGCCTACATTTAACAATGTTTACATAAAAAATTTAAGATCTCGAATAATTATAATATACTTTATTAACTTAAGGTTATTTCGATAGTTTAAACTGACTTTGGAATTAGTTTTATCCAATGAGTAATGATAAATAAACGAAACAAACCTTTGTGTGTACTTTTGTACCTATTAACATTGATGTCGTTTTCTCTATAGATACATAACGTGACGGATAATTCTTAAAAGAACTATAAAGATCTCATTTACAACAATTTATTTACGAACATACCAATAATTACAGCGTACATACTTTTACTATTATTAAATATTAAAAAAAAAACTTAAATGCACATAACTATGTTACCCCAAAATTTTGATAATACAATTACTCTTCTGTTACAAATCTTGGTTGTAATGCCAGCTCCAAATTTGTTACAGCAGTGTCTAACTGGGTGAATAATACTTTAATGGAATTCGAAATATCATTATATTTTTGAAGAGCTTCAAGTATTCGTTTGGTCACATCTCGACATTCTCCATATAAGGTTAGGTTATCTACTGCAAGTTCTTCCAATTTGCTAGAGAATTCGACTATTTTCGAGATATTGATAGAATCAATAAAAGGCACCAATGTATCAAAAGTACCAATAGTTTGGATAGTATTTTTTAACTCTGGATACAATTCTAATAAATAATGCCGTTTTGCTTCAACTTCCAATTCGTCAGCACCGCCACTCGGATCCAGATAATCATTAATAGCAACCACATGCTGCAAAATTGATGTTATTGGATCTCGGCAACTCAATGCAGAGGTAATCATAGTTTGAATTTCTGTAAGTACATTTGTAATTGTTAAGGTCTTCTCAGACACCTGAGAACAATCTCCTGATGGAAACACTTGCAATTCGAGAGCTTCAATACGTTTTTCCAAAATTGCGATGGGATCCATAACTATGTAAGATTATTATAAATACCTGTGGTATAAACAATATTAATATATTTTCTTAATATTATAATTAAAATTAATCTTGATTATTATTATGGTTATAAATAAGAAAGTGTCACTTGAACACTGTCACTTTTGACTTTGATGTACTCTCAACTAACAGCTGATTCGGATAATTGTGTTTTTTTTATATTTGTATATTTAAAATTATTATTATTATAGACATATATGGTAAATATTTATAACTAATTTTGAAGTTACTTATAGTAAAGTAAAGAGTTATATAAACATGTATACAAATATTACAATTCCTGTCTGTAAAGCTAGTAATGGTAAGGTTCCTTCAATTGACAACTAGCAATTAAGACGTTTAGAAAATTTCACAAGTCATCAACTACAATGGAGGCTATGGATATTGTTATTCCCGAAAAAGTAAGTAATTTTTTTAAACAAAATTAAGTGTTAGATTGATTAATTTGTCATTTCATTAGTTTTGTAAATACTGATGGGACCTCCACCTCCTAAAATGGTGACCAAATTGATTTATATTAATCCTAAATTACATACTTGTTTTTCTTTTAGGAGGAAGGCAGCCCTTCCGAAGTTAAACAAGTCTTACAGGACTTAGATACGGAAGATTTGTATACTAAATATAAAAAATTACAACAAATGCTTGAGTTCTTAGAAGTCCAAGAGGAGTACATCAAGGATGAACAAAGAAATCTCAAAAAAGAGTATTTACATGCTCAGGAAGAAGTTAAACGAATCCAATCTGTACCTTTGGTTATAGGTCAATTTTTAGAGGCGGTTGATCAAAATACTGGGATTGTTGGATCAACAACAGGTAATTAATATAATAAGAATTTTCAACTTCTATTGGATACACCTGCAACATTCCTCTGAAAGGTTAATCTTATAAAACGTATTTTCAGCTCCTTATAATCTGTAAAGTTGATTATAGGAAGGATATTTCTTGTATTTTAGGTTTATTATAATGTGAGATTCTAATTCTTTATATGGCTGCATATCTTTTTGTAAATTCTGGTGTTTACATCGTGTAATAGTAGTTCTTGTTTTTCTTTGTAATCCGGTGTATATTAGTTAAATTTTCGGATACTCTGTAATATAGGAGCTACTTATTTCTATTTAAAAAAGTTACATATTACTAGATAAAGTATATTTTGATTTGCGTAAATGTGTATAAATGTTTACTTTTTTGTATTTTGTAGGATCGAATTATTACGTCCGGATTTTATCTACAATCGACAGAGAATTATTGAAACCGTCAGCTAGTGTTGCATTACATAAACATAGCAATGCTTTGGTTGATGTACTACCCCCTGAAGCCGATTCATCCATCAGTATGCTTCAAGCAGATGAGAAACCAGATGTACAATATTGTGATATTGGAGGTAAGAATAAAATCTTTGCTCATTATGAAATAAAAGTAGTCTAAGTTACTTCTTATTACATGTGCTGTTTCTCAGTGAAAGCCAAGACAAAATCCAGAGATTAGCGGAAACAAACAAACAGACAGACAGACAAAAATATTTTAGTATATGTATTTCTCGTTGCTGTGAAGTTTATATACACTAAGTATCTTATTTTCTAATTACAGGTATGGATATGCAAAAACAAGAAATCAGAGAGGCAGTTGAACTTCCTTTAACTCATTTCGAGTTATACAAACAGATAGGAATTGATCCTCCTAGAGGAGTACTGATGTATGGTCCACCCGGTTGTGGTAAAACTATGCTGGCTAAAGCTGTTGCACATCATACCACAGGTAATTTTTGTTCAGAATTATATTCTACCTCCAATAAAGATAAATAACTTCTTGAGATATATCGGCTCAACTTAACCATCAACACACAGTAACTTAAATTTTGTGGTTGAGTCATAAAAAGGGCAACCATTTATCGTGAAATAAACTATAGCTTGATCAATGAAAGTAAGATTATAATATCCACATGTGCTGTTAAAGTAAAAGTTGAATTAAAACTTGACTAACATTTGAAAGCTCTTATGATTTTAATATTTAACGAGGTATACAAGCTCGATTATCCAGGAGTACTGCTTTTATTATCTCGTCCATTATGATGTGAAGCAGGAGAGGATTTATGGAATCCCCTGGTCGAATACCACATACTACAAACAGGTATTGGCTTGGTGAGATTTCTGCCTACATGATCAAAGGGTGGTTCCCAGACCATGCTAGCTCCCTATCTGGGGTTAAAAAGATTGCAGACTCACGAAACTATCACTACCTCGTAAATAAGTTTAAACTTTACATGTTTTGTTTTGTATCTAATTTAATCGTCTTTTTCTAGCTGCCTTTATTCGAGTTGTTGGTTCAGAATTCGTTCAGAAATACTTGGGAGAAGGTCCTAGAATGGTTAGAGATGTGTTTCGTTTAGCAAAGGAAAATTCTCCTGCTATTATATTTATTGATGAAATTGATGCTATTGCTACCAAACGTTTTGATGCACAAACAGGCGCTGATCGTGAAGTCCAAAGAATTTTGCTTGAGTTATTGAATCAAATGGACGGATTTGATCAAACCACAAATGTTAAGGTAAGTTTTTTCCTTTATATTGGGTTATTTGTTTATTACATTGTTTTGTCATAGGTAATCATGGCAACTAATAGAGCTGATACCTTGGATCCAGCACTGCTTCGACCTGGTCGTCTTGATAGAAAAATTGAGTTTCCTTTACCAGACAGAAGACAAAAACGTTTGATTTTTAGCACAATTACGTCCAAAATGAATCTTTCTGAAGAGGTAAAACAACATTTAATGATTTCTTTTGTTTTTGTTAATTTTATCTTTGTTTCCAGTCTAATTTTTGTGATATTTTCTCGGTTTTTCTTTTTTTTCTTCATTTGTTCAATTTTTTTGGATTATTTTCCATTTTACTTTAATTTTTTGTTCGATACCGTTAGGGGGGTGCAGTTAATATCTCAAAAACAAGCAATTTCTACTAATTTTGATCATTTGGTATACGACTCTATCTGGTCTCAATTTGGTTTCTGTTTTAGGTTGATTTGGAAGATTACGTAGCTAGGCCAGATAGAATTTCTGGAGCTGACATCAATGCTATCTGTCAGGAAGCTGGAATGCACGCTGTTCGAGAAAACCGTTACATTGTATTACCTAAAGATTTTGAAAAAGGTTATAAAAATAACATCAAGAAAGATGAAAGTGAACACGAATTTTATAAATAGTTTGTTTTTTGTATCTTATTTAAATTAAAGAACATAATTAAATTTGTATAATCTTAGTGTTTATTTTTTTTGTGTACGCTACTCTTGACAACTCAGACAAAAGTAAAAGTCTACAAGTCCATGGTAAAACCAGTTTTACTATATGGCTCAGAATCGTGGACAATCACCAAAACAATAGAAAGTAAACTCCAAGTTTTCATCAATAGATACTTAAGAAGAATCTATAAGGTATAATGGCCCGAACTCATAAGCAATCAAGAGCTTTGGAAACGATCAGAGGAAGAAGAAATAGGAAAACAAATACGTAAACGAAAGTTTGGATGGCTGGGACACACTAAGGAAAAATGAAATTCCAAAAAAAGTTCTACATTGGAATTCGCAGGGATGAAGAACAGAAGGACGGCCAAAAGAGACATGGATTAGAAGCACCCAGACAGAAGCCAATATGACGTTTAGACAAATGAGCTTTATCGCCAAAGATGGAGAAATTTTTTAACTACCCTATGCCCACAAGAGGGTTACATACATATAGTCGTTGCAACGAAATTTCCGTTGCACGTCATCAATAACGAAATTTGTTTATAAAACTGAATAAAGAAATCATTGCTGTTAGTCATATTTGTTTCTTTTCAAAATTTAAGTGGGTAACTGCTATACGTAAGGAACAGTTGCCACATCAATATTGATTTTTATAACATGCATAATTGAACTGTCAAAACTTTTATTTTTGTGTTTAATAAGTAAATATTTTTTGATTTTTAAAATGCCTAAGCATTTAAATAGCCGTGCAAAAGAATAAGTTGGGTCTCTTATAAGATATTTTGAAGAAGAACGAGATAATGGTGGCCCTATGTTACCAATAAATGCAGTTAGAGAGCGTGTAGCAGCGGCGTTGAATTTGAACATTTCCACCGTAAGCTCAATTTCCCAGGCAATAAAGAATAACCGTATTTTAAATTCTCCTCCAAAAAGGCGACCATATCCCAAACCTGTAACCGAAATTTTTAATTCTGACTACATTCGTGGTGTCATTTATGATATGTATGAGAAGAAACAACAAGTAACTCTTGCTAAATTACATGAAACTTTAACGCGAGAAATGTTTACGGGCTGCAAAAGGTCATTGTATACAGTGTTAACCAATATAGGATTTAAATGGAAGAAAGATGATCCCAGGCGGTGTCTCATGGAACTTCCTCATGTTGCCAGTAAAAGATTTCGTTTTTTCAATTTATACACAAGTACAAAAAATCTGTCTCTCTATAAATTTGTTTATCTGGATGAAACTAGGATTTTTCAAAATGGCACTGTAAACCGCTCTTGGCAAAATAACGACAAAAGGAGCGTAAAAACTACAAAAGTTGATGGAAAAAGATTTATTATTCTTCATGCTGGTAACGAAAATGGTTTCATTGATGGGACAGAACTGGTGTTTTCATCAAATAGCAACAATAACGATTATCATGGGGAAATGAATGAAAAATTTTTTTTAAAATGGTTCGAGAATCAATTACTTATGAATTTAACTGAGCCTTCAATGATTGTTATGGACAACGCTTCCTCTCACAGCACGTTACTTTTTAAAACGCCCAATAGTTCCTGGAGAAAACATGAAATTCAGGATTGGCTGACGACAACCAACATTCAGTTTGATATGGGGCATTGCCAAGAATTATTATAACCGCCATATTGGTAGGAACGGTAACTCAACTCAAAATTGTTTAAGTATGTGGAGGGAAGCACTACAGACTATAACCCCCCAAATCTGGTCTAATTTTGTATCAGTCTGAAAAAACAATTCAAAAATGGTGGGACCGTGAAGTTATTTTTGAACGGGAGGATATTTTACCCGTAATTATTGATTTTAATAATGATAGCGATAGTGATTCTTATTCAGAATAAAACTTTACTTATTGTTTATTTTTATTGAAAGATCTTCTTTCGAAAGCATCTAAAATTATACAAATCTATCTATATATATAAAAAAGGATGTGTTTTTATGTACGAAATCGATGAACTCAAAAACTACTGGACCGATTATTATGAAAATTGGTGTATATATATATGTATTTTTCCACGGAGAAGGTTTATATGATATGCTCATTGATGCCACTCGCCACCAGGTGGCGCTGCAAACTAGCAACTTCTGCCCCGTTCAACCGATTGTCATGAAAATTGGTATGCATATGTATTTTTCTACGGAGAAGGTTTTTATGATATGCTCATTAATGCCACTTGCCACCAGGTGGCGCTGCAGAGTAACAACTTTTGCCCTGTTCAACCGATTTTCATGAAAATCAGTAGGATACTGTATTTTTAATGGTTAATATGAATTTAATATTCGTATTAATGGAAGTTACCACCAGATGGCGCTTCCATTAAACGAGCAACCACTACTTATTTGATTACTTTATATCACGCCACCGTAAGGTGGCGCAGTTAATATCACATAGATTTAAACGAGCAATCCTCTCTATCTATACATATAAAAAAGGATTTTTGTATGTATGAAATCGATAGACTCAGAAACTATTTGACCAATCATTATAAAATTGGTATGTACATGTATTTTTCCACGGAGAAGCTTTATATGCTATGCCCATTGATGTAGTTCGCTACCAGGCGGCGCTGTAAAGTATCGACTTCCGCCCCGTTCAACCGATTGTCATGAAAATCAGTATGATGATGTATTTTTAATGGGTAAGATGAATATGATATTCGTATTAATGGAAGTTACTACCAGATGGCGCTTTCATTAAACGAGCAACCACTACTTATTTGATTACTTTATATCACGCCACCGTAAGGTGGCGCAGTTAATATCACTTATATTTAAACGAGAAATTCTTACTAAATTAAGTATTGTTATGCATCTAATATATTTTACCGATGAACTATAAAATATAACGAAAAAAAAAATAGTATAAACCTGATAACTAACGAGAAAATATGATGAAAACGATAAAATTAAAATAAATTGAAAAAACGAAAAATGGAAGAATGACATAAATGATTTGCGGTACGAAGTCCGCCGGGTCAGCTAGTATATACAGTGCTTTTCAGATAAAAGTATCCACCTTTAATAACTTTTGTAATACTGGTATTTAGAAAAAATCCAAAAACACGTCAATTTATGTTGGAAGGGGCAAGCATTATGGCTTATTTAAACTTACTGGAAAAGCCACCCCCTCACCCCTAGCAGCATCCCCTTTATTTTTTTAAATTACTTCTCATATTTTTTATGTAAAATTTGGATACTCCTCTTTGAGCTGATTTCAAAAATGTATAATACTTGTAGGTTAAAGTGGTTAGTTTATGAGATAAACAATTTTTCTTTTAAGAGCACAAATTTTACTTATTTTTTACTTTCACCTTATTTGTCTGTACTAAAATGGGTTGTACAACAGTTCAAACTCTTTAATCTTTTTAACTGTGCTATTTATGCCATACACAACATCCCCAAAAGTTAAACGTTTGGTGTGGTATCCTAGGTGACCACATTGACGGACCTTTCTTCATCAACGGAAATTTAAATGGTGAATCATATCTTGAGTTACTCAGGGAAGGGGTTGACCCACGTATTACAACAATAATAGAAAATGATAATAACCTTTCCGAAGATTTACTGGTATTTCAACAAGACGGAGCTCACCCACACTATGCTATGCCTGTCCGACAATTTTTAAACGAAACATTCCCCGCTCGTTGGATAGGTAGAAGAGGGCAGATGATGGAGTGGTCACCTAGGTCACCGGATTTAACACCCCTAGACATGTTTTTATGGGGGTATTTAAAAACAAAAGTTTATGCTACCCAACCAGAATCTCTGGATGATTTACGAGAGAGGATAGAAAATGAATGTCGACAATTCAAAATAGATTATACCATTGTATGGAAGTGAATGGTACTCATTTTGAACACTTATTGAAACTTTATAATAAATAGCACAGTTAAAAAGATTAAAGAGTTTGAACTGTTGTACAACCCATTTTAGTACAGGCAAATAAGGTGAAAGTAAAAAATAAGTAAAATTTGTGCTCTTAAAAGAAAAATTGTTTATCTCATAAACTAACCACTTTAACCTACAAGTATTATACATTTTTGAAATCAGCTCAAAGAGGAGTATCCAAATTTTACATAAAAAATATGAGAAGTAAGTTAAAAAAATAAAAGGGATGCTGCTAGGGGTGAGGGGGTGGCTTTTCCAGTAAGTTTAAATAAGCCATAATGCTTGCCCCTTCCAACATAAATTGACGTGTTTTTGGATTTTTTCTAAATTCCATTATTATAAAAGTTATTAAAGGTGGATACTTTTATCTGAAAAGCACTGTATATAAAAAAGGATGTGTTTTTATGTACGAAATCGATGAACTCAAAAACTACTGGACCGATTATTATGAAAATTGGTATATATATGTATTTTTCAACGGAGAAGGTTTATATGATATGCTCATTGATGCCACTCGCCAACAGGTGGCGCTGCAAAGTAGCAACTTCTGCCCCGTTCAACCGATTGTCATGAAAATTGGTATGTATATGAATTTTTTCGCGGAGAAAACGAATATGCTAAGCTCATTGATACCACTCGCCACCAGGTGGTGCTGCAGAGTAGCAACTTCTGTCCCGTTCAACCGATTGTCATGAAAATTGGTATGTATATGTATTTTTTGACGGAGAAAATGAATATGCTATGCTCATTGATGCCACTCGCCACCAGGTGGCGCTGCAGAGCAGTAACTTCTGCCCCGTTCAACCGATTGTCATGAAAATCGGTATGATGATGTATTTTTAATGGGTAAGATGAATATGATATTCATATCAATGAAAGTTACCACCAGGTGGCGCTTCCATTAAACGAGCAACCACTACTTATTTGATTACTTTATATCACGCCACCGTAAGGTGGCGCAGTTAATATCACAAATATTTAAACGGGCAATCCTTACTTAAATATTGTGACGCCACCGGAATGTGGCGCAGTTAATATCACTTATATTTAAACGAGAAATTCTTACTAAATTAAGTATTGTTATGCATCTAATATATTTTATCGATAAGCTACAAAATATAAAAAAAAATAGTATAAACCTAATAACTAAGGAAAAATTATGAGGAAAACGATAAAATCAAAATAAATTGATAAAACGAAAAATGAAAGAATGACATAAATGATTTGCGGTACGAAGTCCGCCGGGTCAGCTAGTCTATACATATAATAAAACTGTAGGAATGTATATGTTTGTGCGCGCATCACATGAAAACTACTGATCCGATTCATATGCGGTTTTCAAAGACGTATTTGTCTTCTTTCAACTTAACATCTGGTGTATAAAAATTTCTCTCCTATTCCTTAAATGGGGTGGGGTAAGAAATGTTTATACAACAATCACACGCCACGCGAACGACGTTGCGAGTACAACTAGTAGGTTAATGAATTAATTATTTATAATAAAGTTCAGATTAAACATTAGGTTTTAATAAAATGATCCTTTATATCCTCGAATATAGTAGCCACTTGGCAACGTTTACTTTTATACGTTTATGACGTGCATCGGAAATTTTATTGCAACGACTATACATTCTTACTCATACAAAAAAGTGGACGTAAGTGAACCCGAAGATCGATGACGTTCCACCGTTCGCTTACTTCATCGCGAATCGTGATTCTTTGTACTTTTTTTTTAATTTAAAATCAGCTAAAATTGAATGTATAGGATTACATAACTAAAAAGCTATTAACTTTTTTAATGATTTTTATTTGTATAATTAACATACATAGTGCAAAATAAAATTCCAAATGCTAATTATTCTTTTTTTTGACACATATAGAATGATACAATATTAAAATAATGCAATTTATTAAGATTTAGTTATTTTCATTATGTTTAACAGAAGTTAAATTAAAATCTCATAGGGCATTTTACTAAGTGCTAATTTTTAAAATTTATTACTCCGACAAAAATTTTCTTCCTTCTTATAAAATAAAGCACTATATTGAGGTTGTTTTTTCTTTTATTTAAATATATACACAACATTAAGACCAGGTATTTTTCGTATATACAAAACTAGTTACTTTTATCTTCAATTAGTTTGTAAAATAACGAACTTTTTACAACAAAATTGTGAAATATAAACAGTTATTTTATTTTTATTTTTGACATTGTTATTAGTCGCTAAGAAGTAGGTTTTAATCCAACAACATTCAGATTTTGTTTATCAGTACCAAATAATTCTTTTAAAAACTGTGATACATAAAGTAACAACTAAAAAAAAGTGTGGCAGAAGTTATACTTCTTTGCACGCGCCCGGATTCATAAATTTGTATGCGAATGATTTAGCAAAATCATTATATGATATTCATGTTTAGCGGCCCCAAAAACCTCCGAGTACCGAGTGCACACTCTTTTTGTATCGAATTTGCATAAAGACGAGGTCCGTCTTAAGCACCAGGTGTTTCGAAGACCATCGCCATTATGGTAATCGTATTTAGCAACTCAAAAAAACCTCCGAGTACCAAGTGTGCACTAATTTCGTACAGAATTTACATAAAATCCCAAGAGAAGATAAATACCCTAGGCACCAAGTGCCGCGACATCATGATATTCGTGTTCAGCGACACTAAAAAACACGTGGAAATAAATTGAACCCATTTTCAGCAATACTTACCGAGTTGCAAGTTTTCTTTCGAATGTCTGTTCGGAATGCACTTTTCGAATGCAGAAATGCAATTTCCAATTTTTACATTATAAAAAATAGCGACAAGTCCAATGCAAAAAACGCATTCCGATCCATCTGAAGTTACAAAATTCGGAGGTTTTAGTGCTTTATTATTTCCTCGATTATTCGTAAAAACTCTGTTTATGTAGCCAACAACCTTAAATGCATAGAGCAGAATTTACTGCAACCATGTGACGGTACTTTACACTTCAATACAATACTCATTACTGAATATAATAATAATAATCTATTTATCTATCTATATAAAAATGAATGTTTGTCTGTATGTACTCGATGAACTCAAAAACTACTGGACCGATTATTATAAAAATTGGTATACATTGATATGGATTTTTCTTCGTGGTGCACGTTATTTCAATGAAATGTTGGAACGTGGTCATGATTTTTAAATCGGTTGTCTTGATTAAGTATTTTTTTTATATTGTATTTGTTTTTGTTTAGTTTAGAGATTGTTGGATGGATGGGGATGATTATTATTGATTAGATTGTCATTGAGTTAATTTTGTAAAAGTCAGATGAAATAAAATTGTAAAAAATCAAATATTGAAATTTAAATTAAAATAAGAAGAGTTTATAAATAAAAATATAAATAAATAAAAAGGTAATTGGAATTGGATAAGAGGATACAGAGAGGTCAGAGTTGGAAAATTGTAAAAGAAGAAGGTATAGAGAAAGAGTTGAGCAGCAGAAAGGTATTAAATAGATGGAAAGGCAGTAGCAAGAAGGAGTTGGAAAGTAGTTGGAAGAGGAAGATATAGAGAAAGAGTGGAAAAACGGAGGAAGAAAGAATTAGAAAGACGCGAAAGAATTATTTTTTTATATTTATAATTTTGTACTTTATTTTTAGGACAATCAATTTAAAAATTATTGAATCCACGACCGATAATTTTATTGAAAAAGGGTGTTCCTGAGGGAGGATCCATTTCAATATATGTATTTTTCCACGGAGAAGGTTTGTATGATATGTTCATTGATGCCACTCGCTACCAGGTGGCGCTGCAGAGTAGCAATTTCTGCCTCGTTCAACCGATTGTCATGAAAATCGGTATGATGATGTATTTTTAATCGATAAGATGAATATGATATTCGTATTATTGGAAGTTACCACCAGATGGCGCTTCCATGTATCAAATTCAATACTGATTAATAGATATCTATACGAATTCTATCCCTTTTCAATGTACTGAATGTTGAAACGGTATTTAAAGGTCTTATATATTTATGACTAATAACATGTGGTATATATTTCATCTTTGTTTTTACCGACCAATATACCTTATAAGTGTTTCTGTTTCTCTCTTACTCACACCATTACATATGTAATGATTTTTCCCATTTTACTCTACACAATGTTTTCCACCGAGTGCACGAATAGAAGTATAACTTCAAAAATCTTTAGTAATAAAATTCGTTTACTAAGTTATTAAATAAAATTTTTATTTTTCTTATTAATCATTCACCTACCTTTTTAATTGATGTTCTTGTTGTAATTGTATATAGTCGAGGAAATAAAGCACTAAAATAAACAAAACTACGAAATTTGTAAAGTAAGATGGATCGGAATGTGTTATTCTCCACACATCCTTTCAACATTTACAAAAATTTATTTTAAATGACTATACCCTATTTCAAAAGAGTGTAGAGTAATAAATCACGAAGTGTCATAAAATTTGACTGAATTTCGGTGTCGTCCATGTGCGTAGGCAAATCTTAGGATTATTAAATGATGATGACAGTTCTTCGGATGACGAAGAATATAGTGATATAGAATAATTTATTTGTAGTGTAAATATACGTAAAGTTCTAAGTAAGTTTGTTCGTGTGTGTTTGTGAGTATTTTCCAATTTCGTTTCGTATATATTTTATTGTTACATTTTATACTTTTTTCATAACACTCTTCTGCTATACTAAATTTTTATTTCCTTTAATATAATTTTTATAAATGCATATTCTTTTGTCAATTATCCCACTAGCGCGCAGTGTTTATCGGTCGATAACAATGGGATAACCCCATAAAATAGGGTGACCTACCTGCTTCTTATGAAATGAGAGAATTTTGCAATGCAGACTAGGGAAGTGACAGAATTTATTGACTCTTTTGAAATGGGGTATAATTTTCTAACAAATTTTCATTAAAGAGGTAGGTACTTTCCGCCCTGAACACCACGTACTTCGGAGACTTTCGGCACCATGATATTCGTGTTCAACGATCCCAAAAACCCTCTAGTACTGACTGCACACTATTTCTTCATTTGAAAAACCTGATGATGTATATCTCGGTACCCAGAAAAGATAGAAACATCGCGTTTTTTGTATTTAAATGAAAATCGGTTAAAAAACAACCGAGCTACAAACATTTTTTTTATTTCTTCATTCGAAAAACCTGATGATGGATATCTCGGTGCTAAATAATGCAGTTTAAAAGCTTATTTGGATTTGTCTTCGTCTGAAAGGTAGGAAAATAAAAATAATGGCGACAAAAAATCGAAAACTAGAAAAAAATGGGAAAAAACGCATAAAACACAAAAGAAACAAGAAAATATGGAAAATTAGGTAAACGAAGAAAAACATACTATTTATGACATATTATCTTTATATATGTTTGTTTATTACTTTTTTGTTTGCTATATTCGCAAATTGTTTTTAGTTTGTTTTAATAAATTCTTCATTTTGTTCATATTCCGCCTTTTTCCCATATCTTTGACGCATAATCGAGATTGTATTGTAATTTGAAAATTCGATTTTTTCCAGATATTTTTTTCTTTCACCACGTTGATTCGTTGGCGCTAGAGTGCTAACAACGCACATGGTAAATGATACTGCTTTATATAAACATACTGAATTGATAATCAGTAAATAGCTATTAAACACTAAAAATTTGAATAAAAATATAAAGGAATAAATTTAAAACAGAATCAACGTTTCTGTACTATATTTTAGTAATCGAATAGTTGTTGTAAATTAACAAAAAAACATTATTTAAACTAGTAACCAAAAAATACACAAGCTTCGTAAATTCATAATATTATTATTATTTTTTTTGTTTCTAAACACTCATTAATCTATCAATTCAAAGAAAGCCTTCGTAATTTCATATAATATATTAAGTGGTAATTTTCCAGTTTTTGTTTAGAAAGAAAATTATATTAAAATAATAAACTACAAAAAGTTTTGAAGTATGTGAATCACAGCTCTCCTATAGGTTTCTGAAAATACCGACGAGAAGAAGAAGTCAGAATTACCCAAATGAACTGGCCAGCACGATCTCCAGGCATGAATATTATAAAGCACGTCTAGGACAAGATTGGACGAATAATACGGGAAAGAATTCCATCTCTACGAATATGAAAGAGTTAAAATTGGCGCTGGTTGAAGAGTTGGACAATTTGACCCAGGAAATGATTGAAAGTGTCTTAGGATGAATTCGAGCTATATTAAGAGTCCGCAGAGGCAATACAGTATATTGATCTTGATTTTTAATAACATTTAAAAAAAAAACAAAATGTCTCAGAGTAAGATGAAGTCGGAATTACCCAAATAGACTGGCCAGCACGATCTTCAGACATGAATCTAATAGAGCACGTCTAGGAAAAGATTGGACGAAGAATACGAGAGAGAATTCTATCTCTTAGGAGTTAAAATTGGCGCTGTTTAAAGAGTGAGACAATTTGCCCCATTAAATGATTGAAAGTGTCTAAGGAACTCTATTAAGAACCCGCAGAGGCAATACAGGATATTGATTTTGATTTTTAATACCATTTGAAAAAAAAAATCAAAATGTCTCAGAGTAAGATGAAGTCGGAGTTACCCAAATAGACTGGCCAGCACAATCTCCAGACATGAATCTGTTAGAGCACGTCTAGGACAAGATTGGAGAGCACGTCTAGGACAAGATTGGACGAAGAATACGAGAGAGAATTCTATCTCTTAGGAGTTAAAATTGGCGCTGATTGAAGAGAGGAACAATTTGCCCCCAGGAAATGATTGAAAGTGTCTTAGGAGCATGGGCAAATGAATTCGAGCTCTATTAAGAGCATACAGAGGTAATACAGGATATTGATTTTGATTTTTATAAAATTTGAAAAAAAAACAAAATGTCTCAAAGATGAAGTCGGAATTACCCAAATAGACTGGCCAGCACGATCTCCAGACATGATTCTGATAGAGCACGTCTAGGACAAGATTGGACGAAGAATACGAGAGAGAATTCTATATCCTGCGAATATTGAAGAGTTAAAATTGGTGCTGATTGAAGAGTGGGACAATTTGCCCCAGGAAATGGTTAAAAGTGTCTTAGAATTCGAGCTATACTAACAGCCCGCAGAGGCAATACAGGATATTGATTTTTAATCAAAAATCAAAATGTCTCAAAGTAAGATGAAGTTAGAATTATCCAAATAGACTAGCCAGCACGATCTCCAGACATGAATCTTATAGAGCACATCTAGGAGAAGATTGGACAAAGAATACAGAAGAAAATTCTATCTCCTACGAATATTGAAGAGTTAAAATAGGCGCTGATTGAAAAGTGGGACAATTTGCACCAGGCAATGATTGAAAGTGTCTTAGGAACATGGACAAATGAATTTGAGCTATATTTTTTTGTGTTCCTTTAATTTTGCCGGTATATATACATTACTCATTTAAATATAATAGATATCAACTGCGCCACCTTACGGTGGCGTCTTTGTACTTAATTGCTGGTTTAAATATATTATATATTATCAAATAATCGTTGGGAAAGTGTCAGGTACAGGAGGTTCAGCAAATAATGCTAAGTGCCAAAGTAGTTTAGAAAATATATTCCTAGTGTGCGGAATATATCCTGATAAAAGCGAGAATGTCTGTCGAAAATTCCTGAAACTAGGAATAAAGTTGCTAAATCAATTTCGCACTTAACATCATTTGCTGAACCTCCTATACCTGACTCTTTTTTAACAATATAATACAGTTCTCACTTCTCGTCAACTTTTCCATAAACCTAAGTTTGTACCGGAGAGCTGTATAATGTGATTACTCACACCAAATTTGCATGGTGAATATTTTTTTTTACAGATTATACTGAACAATCACCACTTTTAAAGAAAAAAATCTGTACAAATATAAATACATAATTGGTAAATGCAAAAATCTACCGAGGAATGAATTTTTATACATAAATTAAACATTAAAGCATTATATGTATATTCATTATTAAGAAGCTATGCTAGACGACTTCTTTGAATCGATTCCTAACTTTAAATGGAGTTTCAATACAAAAAATGGTAAACACTACCTACCACGGTATTATAAAAATTTTTTTGCACAGTTAAAGGAAAATTTAATTATTATTTTCTATCATACAATAAAATACACAAAGTCAGTCTAGATATGTACAAATAGTTTATTCATATTTTCAAACATATTTTTTAACGCCAATTATTTTACATTTATATCTCTTTTAAAACAATTCGAGACTAAACAATTAAAAAAGTTCGAACAAGGTTTGAAAAAACGAAAAATAAAGCATAAAAAAAATAGATGGAGTTATATTTCAATTGCTCAAAAACAGAAAACTGTAACATTTTCGTATTTAATAAAGCGTGTTATCAATAGATATCAAAGAATATTATTCTAACGCTTTACAAGCTTTGAAAAACATTTTCAAAGACAATGACCGTTCAACTAAGAAGAAACAACTACTTCCCGGGCTATATGCCCCGGCGGATATTGGATTACACTTCAAAGTCAAACGGGGTTGGCATATCTAATAGATAATTTAAACCAACCATTCTGGTTTGCAGTTAGAAGGGACAACATAACTTGTAGACCGGTATCGGCGTATTTGCGCCTCATCAGTACAATGTATATGTTATCCGTCAGCGAGCTTAAAGCAAAATCGCTGACTGAAGATCCAACTAAAATCACGCTCGATATATGTCTACACAGTAACCGAATCACACAATAGGGAATATGCATGTATTTTTTTTATTCGTTTAATTCACTTTTCACTTCGTTTTAATATAGTAAAAAATAAAAGTATTGTTGAAAATGTACTAATTAAATTTTAAAAAAATAAATAAAAAGTCGCTTAAATTTGTCATGTTCAAACGCTCCATTTTGCGCGCGCTTCGGAAACGTCACATCGCACCACCTGTCAGTGACATTTGTTTACATTTAGTGTGATTATTTGAGATTTTTGAGTTTAATTCGCTGTGAAATCATGCAAAAAGATAAAAAACCATTTTACCGATATTTACTACACATATGTTCCCCTCTCGTTTTACTTGAACATAGCCCACAGCTGAATCACCATAAGATTCTCTTTGAGATCTGTAACAATAATTTTAGGCAAATTCACCCAAAAAGATTCAATTGGTCACCTACATCCTCATTTACCTAATTCTAAATCAATTAAACAAAATTCTTTAAGCTTTTCATACATAAGTATAATATGATCTAAAACATTTATTAGCAGGTAAATGTAAACAACATTTACTTAAAATATAACCTTAAAGTTAAGGTTATGTTTAAATGAGTATTTATGAGTGCACGAAGTTTTAAAATCTATTTGATAGATAATACAGTATGTAATATTATATAATTTGTTATATAATTACCTTAAAGCTTTTACTCTTTTGACTTCAACGGATACAAAATCTGAATTCGATGCAAAATATGTCATCATAAAAGCATCTATTTTTGGTAAATTGTCCGACTGTGCTTTCACAAAACCACTTTCCGTCATTGTTTTTGATAATAACTAATGTATTCAAACCGTTTACACAGTACAAAACACCACAGGATATAATTAAAACACAATTTTAAGCACAAATATCTTGTAAACACATGTAAACAACTAAAGGGATGCGATGTGACGTAACGTCGCTTCGACCAATGATGGGTCGTTTTCTCAGATTTGAATATCGCGCACAAAATTAACATTTTAATTTAAGTTTTATGGAATGAAATCCAAATTAAATATAGAAATAATGGTTTAGATATAATTTTAAGAGCATAAAGTATTGTTGATATTAAAATCAAATAAATCTAAATTACATGCATATTCCCTTTCGCTATTTGACACAAGTGTTGAAACACCTAAATCAGACGTATTGATACACTATACGACATGGATCAGTTTCAAAGAACAAAACAGTTGCGTCGTACTGAAAGTGTTTTTAAGTTCTGTGTCGGCTGTGTCGTCTAGTGTGTCATGTCATTCGGACTCATTGTATCATGATTCGGACTAGCTTGTATCGAGATATGAGATAAGCGGTAGCGGCGATAGAAATAAGTTTCATATATATAAAGTGTTCTCAGCAATTTTGGTGCAATTCTAAATTTTCATATTCTAAAAATATTTTTGTTTTGATAGTGATCATTATTTGCATATCAGAAGAGAAAAAAAATATGTATCAGTGAGAAAAAAAATATTTTAAATAATGTTTGTTTTTATTACATTTACATTATACTATTAACTTCTAATTATAGTACAGCTGTCAACACTGACACTAGTTTTAGTTCTTTGTATTAGATGGGCAAATGAATACACGTGTTGAGAGTATTGAATTTAATTTTACGTGTTATGACACAAATGTGCCGATACGAAGTATCGTCACATTTGACTGTGTCAGTATCATTGTATCAACACTTAAAAACTTGGTGTGTTACAGTGTTACCCATGCCTACTACACAGTAACGAAAGTGTAATCGATGTGATAGTAACGACATCTTTCGTTACTGTGTAGACATATATCGAGCGTGAGATCTTCAGTCATCGATTATGCTTTAAGCTCGCTGACGGATAACATATACCTTGTACTGATGAGGCGCAAATACGCCGAAACCGGTCTACAAGTTATATTGTCACTTCTAACTGCAAACCAGAATGGTTGGTTTAATTTATCTATTAGATATGCCAACCCCGTTTGACTTTGAAGTGTAATCCAATATCCGTCGGGGCATATAGCCCGGACAGTAGTTGTTTCTTCTTAGTTGAACGGTCAATGTCTTTGAAAATGTTTTTCAAAGCTTGTAAAGCGTTAGAATAATAATATTCTTTGATATCTATTAGATTTAACATTTAACTATTTTCTTTATTTGCAAAATTTTTGGCGTTATAAAATACATTAGTTTTATAATAAGTACGAGACATTCAAATCTAAAATTTTCGGTATTTTTTGAATATCTTGTAACATTTCAAAATAGTCTTATTTTTAAACTATTTCTGGATCCCGGTAAGTTTCCTTTATGTGACGATAAATTTTTTCACAAAAATAATTTTTTAAGTATAATAAACTAGAATAAATATAGATATCAAAGAATATTATTATTCTAACGCTTTACAAGTTTTTGAAAAAACATTTTCAAAGACAATGACTGTTCAACTAAAAAGAAACAACTACTTCCCGGGCTATAGACCCCGACGGGGTTGGCTTATCTAATAGATATGCCAACCCCGTTTGACTTTGAAGTGTAATCCAATATCCGTCGGGGCATATAGCCCGGGAAGTAGTTGTTTCTTCTTGGTTGAACCATCAATTTCTTTGAAAATATAATGTAAAGCGTTAGAATAATAATATTCTTTGATATCTATTGGTATCACGCTTTATTAAATACTACAATATTACAGTTTTCTGTAATAATACTTTATAGAGTAAATATAATTGATATCGGCTGTAAAAAAATTGTATTTCCTCCCAAATTTTGGTAAGAATACCAATTTATAGATATTTTAAAATCTACAATTTCCTTCTATATTTATATATATATTTTTTGGTAACCTGGGAGTGGAGAAATTGATAAAAAACGATAAAAGACTATCCCAGTGGACTAAATTAATTTTGTGAAAAAATTTCACGTCACAAATATGGAATATGTTTCTAATACACCTCCCATTGAATAAATATACATAGTGACTTCTATATTCATTATCATTTTTTTACATCGTTGCCTAGTCAGAAGCCACTCAATAGAATTATTGTAAAAAAAAATTCATACATCAATTGCACACGCTTTTTCCTTTCTAGATGAGCAAAAACCGAATTAAAAATAAAAAAAAAATTGTTATGAAAAAATTATCTAAACGATATAATGATAATTAGCCAAAAATAAAAGTTTCTATTCAAATATGACACCATAATTTTTATATCCAATCAACAATATAATAGTCTAAGAATCGGCTGACGATTTTTTTTTAAATGATAGATAATCGTATTTAGTTTACAAATCCGTTTGAATATCCAAAATATCTCTAAAAACAACCGAGATACAGCGATTTTTCTCAAAAAACAAAACACGATCAACTTTTTAAAAAATAGATATCTCAAGTTGCAATTTTTTTTAAATAATAGATAATCTTATTTAGTTTACAAATCCGTTCGAATATCCAAAATATCTCGAAAAACAACCGAGATACAGCGATTTTTCTCAAAAAACAAAACACGATCAACTTTTTTAAAAATACAGATATCAAGTTGCAATTTTTTTCAAATGATAGATAATTGCATCTAAAATGCAAATTCGTTTAAACATTTAAAATAATTTACAAAAACAACCGATATACAAAGATGTTTGTTAAAAAACAAAATACGATCAACTGTTTTAAAAATCGAGATATCGGGTTGCAGTTTTCTTTTAAATGATATAAAATCCTATTTAATTCTCAAATTCGTTTACATATCAAAAATATCTCCAAAAACATAACACTTTTTCAAAAATCGAAATATCAATCACACTTTCTTGTCTTTGTAATAAAACGTGCTTATTAATCTGTTTATTCTCATGTGCTGATACAATAGGCAAATTTGGTTTTTGTCCAGCATTATTTTTATCCAAATCGCCAAACACTGGTCTTCTTAGTGCAGAAATTAACTTTGGCTTTACTGGAAGTCGAGAGGAAGCATTTCCAGTAGCATTTTCTTTATTAGAAGTTTTATTTTCTGCCATTATGCACCAAAATACTTTTGAAATTTTTTTTTATATGATAGATAATCTTATTTAGTTTACAAATCCGTTTGGATATCCAAAATATCTCTAAAAACAACCGAGATACAGCGATTTTTCTCAAAAAACAAAACACGATCAACTTTTTTAAAAATAGAGATCTCAAGTTGCAATTTTTTTCAAATGGTAGATAATCTTATTTAGTTTACAAATCGGTTTGAATATCCAAAATATGTCTAAAAACTACAGAGATACAGCAATTTTTCTCAAAAAACAAAACATGATCAACTTTTTTAAAAATAGAGATCTCAAGTTGCAATTTTTTTCAAATGGTAGATAATCTTATTTAGTTTACAAATCCGTTTGAATATCCAAAATATCTCTAAAAACAACCTAGATACAGCGATTTTTCTCAAAAAACAAAACACGATCAACTTTAAAAAAAAAGAGATCTCAGGTTGCAATTTTTTTGTCAAATGATAGATAATCTTATTTAGTTTACAAATCCGTTTGAATATCCAAAATATCTCTAAAAACAACCGAGATACAGCGATTTTTCTCAAAAAACAAAACACGATCAACTTTTTTTAAAATAGAGATCTCAAGTTGCAATTTTTTTTAAATAATAGATAATCTTATTTAGTTTACAAATCCGTTTGAATATCCAAAATATCTCAAAAAACAACCGAGATACAGCGATTTTTCTCAAAAAACAAAACACGATCAACTTTTTTAAAAATAGAGATCTCAAGTAGCAATTTTTTTTAATGATAGATAATCTTATTTAGCTTACAAATCCGTTTGAATATCCAAAATATCTCAAAAAACAACCGAGATACAGCGATTTTTCTCAAAAACAAAACACGATCAACTTTTTAAAAAAAAGAGATCTCAGGTTGCAATTTTTTTTCAAATGATAGATAATCTTATTTAGTTTACAAATCCGTTTGAATATCCAAAATATCTCAAAAAACAACCGAGATACAGCGATTTTTCTCAAAAAACAAAACACGATCAACTTGTTTAAAAATACAGATCTCAAGTAGCAATTTTTTTTAATGATAGATAATCTTATTTAGCTTACAAATCCGTTTGAATATCCAAAATATCTCAAAAAACAACCGAGATACAGCGATTTTTCTCAAAAAACAAAACACGATCAACTTTTTTAAAAATAGAGATCTCAAGTAGCATTTTTTTTTAATCATAGATAATCTTATTTAGCTTACAAATCCGTTTGAATATCCAAAATATCTCAAAAAACAACCGAGATACAGCGATTTTTCTCAAAAAACAAAACACGATCAACTTTTTTAAAAATAGAAATCTCAAGTAGCAATTTTTTTTAATGATAGATAATCTTATTTAGCTTACAAATCCGTTTGAATATCCAAAATATCTCTAAAGACAACCGAGATACAGCGATTTTTCTCAAAAAACAAAACACGATCAACTTTTATAAAATTAGAGATATCAAGTTGCAATTTTTTTCAAATGATAGATAATTTCATCTAAAAAGCAAATTCATTTAAACATTTAAAATAGTTTAAAAAACAACCGATATACAAAGATGTTTGTTAAAAAACCAAACACGATCAACTGTTTTAAAAATCTAGATATCGAGTTGGTTTTCTTTTAAATGATAGAGAATCCTATGTAATTCTTAAATTCGTTTACATATTCTAACGAAACTACGCCAGTGGTACCAAAAAGAATAGAGTCCTTCTCGAACTCTCTGGAATGATCGAGAGATGGTTCCGCGGGCAAATGTTCTCGTACCAAAAAGAATAGAGTCCTCGAACTCTCTGTTCTTTTTGATACGAGAACATTCGCCCGCGGCACCATCTCTTGATCATTCCAGAGAGTTCGAGAAGGACTCTATTCTCTCCAGAATGACCGAGAGATGGTGCCGCGGGCGAATGTTCTCGTACCAAAAAGAACAGAGAGTTCGAGAAAGACTCTATTCTTTTTGGTACGAGAACATTCGCCCGCAGTACCATCTCTCGATCATTCCAGAGAGTTCGGGAAGGACTCTATTCTTTTTGGTACACATTTGCCCAGTGGCGTAATTTTGCTACAATATCAAAATATCTCGAAAAATATAACACGATTAACTTTTTCAAAAATCAAAATATCAATCACTTTCTTGTCTTCGTAATAAAACGTGCTTATTAATCCTCAAACTAATCCGAAGTGTACGTTAACTTTTGATTGTGATTGCTAAAAGTATTTTAGGTTGATAATGTCAGAAAATAAAACTTTTAATAAAGAAAACGCTATTCGAAATGCTTTTATTCGCTTGCAGTAAAATCAAATTTAATTTGTCCACAAAGAAGACCAATCCGAGGTGTACGTTAACTTTTGATTGTGATTATAAAAAGTATTTTAGGTGCATAATGGCCGAAAACAAAACTTCTAATAAAGAAAATACTACTCGAAATGCTTCTTCTCGACTTCCAGTAAAGCCAAACTTAATTTCTGCACCAAAAAGACCAGTGTTTGGCGATTTGGATAAAAATAATGCTGAACAAAATCCAAATGTGCCTATTGTATCAGCACATGAGACTAAACGGATTAATAAGCACGTTTTATTACGAAGACACTTTCCAGTTATTGTCTCTTCTTCAATTTTCTTCTGCTTTTTGTGTTTTAGTTATTTCTTTCAAATCCTCTACTTTCCAGCTTCTTCCTTCTGCTGCTCTACTGTTGAGCTCTAGCCTCTTCTTGGTGTGATTGATATTTCGATTTTTGAAAAAGTTAATCGTGTTATGTTTGGAGACATTTTTGATATGTAAACGAATTTGAGAATTAAATAAGATTCTCTATCTTTATATCGAATATAACAGTTGATCGTGTTTTGTTTTTTAACAAACATCTTTGTATATCGCTTGTTTTTTAAATTATTTTAAAAGTTTAAACGAATTTGCTTTTTAGATGTAATTATCTATCATTTGAAAAAAATTGCAACTTGATATCTCTATTTTTAAAAAAGTTGATCGTGTTTTGTTTTTTGAGAAAAATCGCTGTATCTCGGTTGTTTTTAGAGATATTTTGGATATTCAAACGGATTTGTAAACTAAATAAGATTATCTATCATCTAAAACAAATCGTCAGCCGATTTTTAGACTATTATATTGTTGATTGGATAATAATAATTTAAAAAAACAATCAAGATAGGTACTATGTATTTCGATAAAGTAGGTTTCAAGATATTTCGTCTTGACTTCTGTTTCCAATATAATTTAATAATAATAAAATAATATTCCTTAGTAAGGAGCCCTTATTTATTCCAAGTAGGCACTTAGAACGCAGGTAGATTTTGCATTAACGGTACAAAATGGTTTTTCTTACGCGGGTAAAAGAATGTAAAATTATTTTTTTTAAATCGGCCAGAAATTAGTACTTTCCGGTTTATTTTTAGGCCAGAAAATCTCATTTTATCGGACAAGGCCAGAAAATAAAAATGAGTCCGGTAAAAGCTTTTACTGGACTATCACAATAATTTTCTGACCAGGTCCGACAAAATGAGATTTTCTGACCCAAAAATTAACTGGAAATTACTAAATTCTGGCCGGTTTAAAAAAAATATTGTACGTAATACGTCCCAAAATTGCTTTTTACTGGAAGAGTGCCTACTCTTCCAGTAAAAGACCACTTTCGGAACTTGTTAAGTAAACTGCTATTGTCAATGTAAATTTTTAATTCTTAAATATTTGTTGTTTCTTATTAAATGAAATGCTTGGTTTTGTAGACAGGAGTTCTACCGTGACAAATCTTCTTACTTACGAGCAGTATCTGTTAGATGCCTTTGAGATGAGAGTTCAGGTCGACAGTATTTATACTGACTTCTCTAAGGCATTTGACAAGGTAAATCATCTGCTTCTTATTAGCAAGCTTAGAGCACTTGGGATTGGGGATGTAGTTTTAGGATGGTTGCGCAGTTATTTAACAGAAAGGGTACAGTGTGTGAGGATAAATAATTTTCTTTCGAGGGAAATTGTAGTATCTTCAGGTGTACCCCAGGGGTCACATTGTGGACCTCTTCTGTTTAATTTTTTTATGTTGGATATTGCAAAGGTTGTTAAGCATTCGCAATTCTTACTTTTTGCATATGATCTGAAACTGTTTAGAATTATTGCATCAAGAAGAGATAGTGACTTGTTGAAGGAGGACCTATTTTCCTTTCAGGTTTGGTCGACTGTAAATGGTCTTGTTTTGAATGTTGATAAGTGTTACTGTATGACTTTTACATGGATCAAACAACCAATCATCTTTGATTATTTATTGGATAATAAAGTACTGAACCGAGTGGATGAAATAAAAGATCTTGGAATTGTTTTTGATACTAAAATGACCTTCAGTAATTATATTCTTTCACTGACTAATAGGGCTTTTAAAAGCCTGGATTGGATTAATAGAATCTCTAAGGACCTGACTCTATATATGTCATTGGTTCGATCGTTGCTGGAGTATGCTTCGCCGTTATGGAATCCTAATTATGGGGTCTATGTTGATCAACTTGAGAAAGTCCAAAGAAAGTTTGCCAAATCAGTTTCATTTAAACTAGGTTTTAATAACCTTGATTTTGATTATAATCGTTTGCTTAATATTTTGCAGTTAAATACTTTAAAAGTTCGAAGAATGAAGTCTGATTTGTTGTTTTTGTACAAACTAATCAATGGCCTAGTTGATCTACCCAGTTTGTTTAATAAAATTAATTTTAATACTGTCCATAGAACTCGAAATAGTCAGTTGTTGCAAGTCTCTTTTCACTCGACTAATTATGGTCAAAACAGTTCACTTACGCGTATGTACAGAATGTGCAATAAATTAGATTTGGATCCTTTCCTAAGTCTAAGTAGTTTTAAAAGATGGCTTAGATCAAGCTTTGATCTAAGCTCAGATCATAGTCCTGTCATCATAACTATGAGCACTAGACCAATTTGGAAAAAACCACCACTGAGGTTATGCAGTAAGAAAACTGACTGGATAAAATTTCAACAAAATGTAAATGAAAATATTAGATTGGACTGGCGACTAAAAACCAGATGTGATGTTGAGGAGGTAGTCCAACATATAACAAATGTGATACAACAAGCTGCTTGGCATGCCACACCAACTAACCACAAAACCACAGATGCTAAACATAACATCCCTCTTCATATAAAAGAACTCGTCATCGAAAAACGTAGAGCACGACAGAGGTGGCAAAACAGTAGAAACCCAGTAGATAAAACACACCTTAATACTCTTACTCGAAATTTTCGTAAAGCTATTCAAGGAGCTAGAAATGATTCCTTTTCAATGTACCTAACAAATTTGACCCCTGAAGATCATTCCTTGTGGAAAGCAACGAAAAAAATAAAAAGACCAATTGTAGCTGTTCCACCGATAAGGAAAACTGATGGTGCTTGGGCGCGATCAAACTGTGAAAAGGCCAATACATTTGCAGAATTCCTTAGTACAGTACTTTCTACTCCACATGAAGACAATGTTGAAGATGATAGTGTAAAAAAATTCATAAAAGCACCATGTCAATTGTCACCTCCATTGAAAACATTCTCTCCTACTGAAGTGAAAAGAGAAATAAAATACCTCAAGTTGCACAAAGCACCCGGATTCGACCTCATAGTTGCAGAAGTCTTAAAGAAGCTTCCTAGAAAAGCAGTTGTTCTGTTGACTACAATATTCAATAGTATGTTGAGATTATGCTACTATCCTGGTCAGTGGAAACACGCATACATACTAATGATTAATAAGCCTGGAAAACCAAAAACTGAAGCAAGTTCATATCGACCAATAGGCCTTCTTCCAATAATGTCAAAAGTCTTCGAACGACTTATTTTAAACAGGACTGAAGACGTAATTCCTATCGAAGACCTTATCCCCAATTATCAATTTGGGTTTAGGAAGGAACATTCAACAATTCAGCATTGTCACAGAATAGTAAATAAAATTAAGCAAAGTTTTGAAAATAATGAAATGTGTACTGCAGTGTTTCTGGACGTTCAACAAGCCTTCGATAGGGTATGGCATAAGGGTCTACTCTATAAGATCAAACAACATCTACCTGATCAACTATATTTAATTTTAAAATCATATTTAGAAGACAGGCACTTTCAAGTAAAACATGAAGACGAACTCTCAACTTGCCATCAAATCAAATCTGGAGTACCTCAAGGCAGTGTCCTGGGCCCTTTCTTATTTTTATTATTCACAGCCGATATACCAACAACTGATGAGACAGACTTAGCAACCTTCGCTGATGACACAGCAATCCTAGCATCTGATATTGATCCTGTAAGAGCTTCCAACAACTTACAAAACCATATAAACATTTTGCAGTCCTGGTTAAAAAAATGGAAAATAAAAGTAAATACCAATAAGTCCTGCCAAATTACCTTCACTACTAAAAGGAGTATCTGCCCACAAGTTACCATTAACAATGCTCGCATACCTATGAAGAATGAAGTCAAATATCTTGGACTCCACCTAGACCAGAAATTGACATGGTGCACACACATCAAATTGAAAAGAAAATAACTCGATTTAACAGTTAAAAATATGTATTGGTTAATAAACAGAAAATCACAGCTATCACTAGAAAATAAAATTTTAATATATAAAACTATGTTAAAACCAATCTGGACATATGGTATTGAACTATGGGGATGTAGCAAGCCATCAAATACCAAAATTCTGCAGTCCTTTCAGTCCAAAACTCTTCGAATGTTGTTAAATGCTCCATGGTATGTAACAAATACAACAATACACAATGACCTGCAAATACCATTCATCAGAGATGTCATCGAAACCCATTCCATAAAATATAGAAATCGATGTACTGACCATAACAATGAACTTATCAATGACCTTTTCACCCTGCCATTGGAGGATAGAAGACTTAAAAGAGTATGGCCAGAAGATCTTAAAAGTGAAATCCAGAGAACCGTTATTGGACGGTGCCTGACTCAAGACATTTAGTCAATTTCAGATCATTTACTTATTACTCCTTATGTAGTAGATTATAAATTTGCAATAAATAAATAAAAAAAAAAAGATGTATTCTTAACAGCTGTGATTAATGTGTAACCATCGGTGATTTATATTCATATTTATATGTATATGTATTATAATTTGTTATATATGTGTTAAAACTTAATTGTTAAACTTATATTGTATTATTATTTTGGTACAAAAATGGAGAATTCCGTAAATAAATAAATTAAATTAAAAATTTTACTGAATGATTTTTCAATTCGTCATCTGCATCCATAAGTTCTTGTATTTTCTACACCCATTAATCTACTTGCATCCTAAGTGCCTACTTGGAATAAATAAGGGCTTCTTACTAAGGGTTTATTATTTTATAATTGTTAAATCATATTGGAAACAGAAGTCAAGACGATATATCTTGAAACAAGCCAACAAACTCTCGAGTGATCAGTACTGATCGCACTGAACAATTCACAACTATTAATAGTTACTCTGATAATGTAAACAATTTTGCCGGTAACTCGTCTGCCAACCCACATATAACTATTAATACTTCTAATGATCCACCGGTTGAGACGGATCTGAATGTTCGGTCCAACGACTCTAGTAGTCGTAGGAATATAAGTGATGAGTTAGTCAATGAAGTTAATGGCTGGAGGACGCGTTTTGCTGATATGTTAAACAACGTGTCTGAGATCAACAATATTGACTTCGACAGAGAAGTTAGCAACTTTTTAAAGTTTCTATTCGAATCCAACGAAAAACTTCCCGGTCCTCTTCATCCAAATGTCAAAATGTATAGACGACGTAAACAAAACAAAAGAACAAACACAAACTCTAGGTACGCGAGGTCATCAAATCCTCAAAGAGCAAAAGAAAAAGCAAGGCAGAAGAGAAATGAATAATACCAATTTGAACTCGCCCAATATCACTACTACAATCAACGCAAAAAAGTTGTTCGTAATGTTATGAATGGTGGCAAATCACGATCTTGCTCAATTGATATAAGCAAGATTGAGGAACACTTCAGAACTGTTTTTTCAAAATCAAATATTAATATTTTAACACATTACCCTGCGATCGACAAGCAACCTGATACCTTCATCCAAGTTGAACATATGCAGAAGACAATTAAAAAGATCTCACTCGACACATCACCGGGTAAAGATAGAGTGTTAATAAGAACAATTAGAGACCTAAACATAGCAGATGTTCTATGTTCTATCGCGAATATTATGCTACACACACGTTTTGTACCTTCAGAACTAAGGAAGGGAAGAACAGTTCTTATCGATAAAGGTGGTGACGCTAATGAATCTAGTAATTGGCGACCAATAACAATCTATTCAATTGTTCGACGAATCATTGAACGGTGTCTCGACGAAACAATTAGAAACCAAATAAGCTTGAACGGAAATCAGAGAGGTTTCATAAGTGATGTTGCTGGTTGTCACATCAACACCCGAATAATAGATTCAATTCTTAAGAATTCTCAAAGTTTCAAACGCGATTGTGTGGTCGCTTTCCTTGACATATCGAAAGCCTTCGACAGAATAGGACATGAACATGTTGGGAGAACACTTGATGCTAAAGGTGTTTCATCAAATGTTAAATCACTGGTGATGAACTTTTTGACTCAGAACACAATTAACGTCGAAGTTCAAAAGAAAGAAACTAATGACATTCCCATCATGTGTGGTGTACCACAAGGAGGACCACTATCTCCAATTTTATTTAATATCGCAATTGATCACATATTCAATGAACTTTGCGAACCTATGATCGCTAACGAGTACGGATATAAAATCATTAATAATTATGATGCTATATCAATGACTGGTTTTGCTGACGATCAAGCAATTACTGCAAGTTCTGTTGAGAATGCAATCAGACTAATTGAATTAGTTAAACAACTTTTCCAAGAAATTGGTCTCGAAATTAACCCAAAGAAAAGTATTGCAATAAACATAGTCAGAGGTAATTTGACTAAACAAGAATTAATTCTTTCAAATGGCGACGCCATTAAAACTATCGACAAAGACGAACGAATTAGATATCTTGGCTGTACATTCGAAAAAACAATGGTCTTCAACAAAGATGTTATCGAAAAATTTGCTGAAAATATTGATAAGATGATGGTATCACCCCTTTTGAAGCCCGATCAAAGACTAAATATCTTTAATCAATATATATTTCCAACTCTAATATATCCACTTCAAGCTGCTCCACTAAATAAAATACCGTCAACAATTACAGAACATATAGACACAATGATAAGGCGTGCAGTGAAAGCTATTGTTGGACTTCCAACATCAACTTCAACAGAAATGTTTTATGCACCACGAAATGTTAGTGGACTTGGTTTAGTTCGTTGCGAATGGGAAGCCAAACTTCAACATTATTCAATCGCAAACAAACTAAGTAAAGTGAATGACGCTATTTTTCACCAGCTTGTAGATTGTCAAACAGAGATGGCTGAATGTGCCTCAATGCTTGGCCTCGAACAAGAAACATCATTAATGATGAGAGTGAAATTACGAAAAATGTCTTATGACAAATGGTGCCGACAGAATTGGCAAGGAATTGGAGTGAAGCACTTCAACACATCCCATATAAGCAACCAATTTATGTCAAAAAAGTCAAGATTAAGATTTACTGCTGCAATTAAACTCAATACCAACTACGCAAATGTCAAGGGAATTCCTGGTGCAGTGTCCGATAACAGCCTCTGTCGCAAATGCAATAGAGAGAAAGAAACCCCCGCTCATGTTATTGGATTTTGTTCATCAAATAAACCCCAAATTATTTCGAGACATCACAAAGTTAAACACGCAATCAAATCATTAATGATTGACAAAAAATACAAATGCTTCGAGGAAGTTCATGCATATGATCAACATGGTAGCTTCCGGTTCATAGACATAATTGCGTTTGATACGAGATCAAATAGAGCCCTCATAATTGATCCAACGGTGCGTTTTGAAACAAATGACGATGATCAAGATGAAAAAATCAAACAAGAAAAGTCAAACATATACAGCTCTTGCGTCAACCATTATGCCGAAAAATATCGAGACGAATTTGGTGAAAGAAATTGGTCTGTCCATGGACTATGGTTTGGCGCTCGTGGTTCTATTGGAAAAAGTGTACTTGACTTTTTCAACGAATTTAAGCTTGACAAATCAGCGATTCCTGAAATCACTGAAAACATTTTAATCGATTCTATTAATATTTTACATTGTCACATCTATTCCTGATTAATGCATTAATTATTAATAGTTTTTATTTCATTATTTTTATCAATTTTAATTATTTTAGTTTATATCTAATGTTTTGAATTATATAATTGTCCTTTGGATTGATCGGTATGCTGTGTATTAGCAACCTATGATATGTAGGCAGCACATCCTAATAAAGGAATTTCTCTCTCTTATAGTTTTTCAGTAGTTATTATACAAATTAAGGTAAAATTAATATTTTTGTAATATTTTTATTACAATAATACAGATCTAAAAACTGAGGTTGCATTTTTATTTTTGGCTAATTTTTCTTGCTGTTATTATATCGATGATCAATATTTGTGATTAATCAATACTTTCTTAGAAAGTATTTGTTGTTCTTATTGATATAAAATCACTATAATAAATACTTCCTCATTCTCTTTACATTTCAAGAATTTTTCTGGTAGATCTGGAGAGAATGTGTCGGTATTTATAGTAAAATAGCTCAAGAAAGGGTTGGAAAAACTTAACAAAATCACATATGTAAAAAAAACTGTTCTTATCACTACTGCCATCAATCTATCTAACTTTATTCCCTCTCAATCAGCCAAAGTACCAATTTAAGAAAATTCAATTTTACATATAAATTTATTAAGAACTTTATTAACATAAAATCAAATATAAATGTGTTTTTATTACCACATTATTTTAACATATTCATTGAAATATGAGAAATTAACTAAATATCGAATAGTTAATAAGAAATTTATTTTCTGTTTGATAAATTAGAAATTCTTATACAGTGGGTGATCAAATTATTATAGTTCCGGGTCTGGGTCGAGCGAGGTGGCAGGGGAGGGGTACTGCGTTAACTGTGCGATACCGGTGCTCTCGCTCGTTTCTATTCAGTGTAACTCGTGACTCCGACTTGATAGCGCGGTGATTCTTTCGTGTGTTTATCAAGATTATTGAAAGCGATTTATTCATACAAAAATAAGTGCAAGTTGGACAGTATTTATATTAAAAATAACCAGAAAGTGATAAAAAAATATATAAAAATTTGCTTGGTCGGCCTCAGCTCGTACAAGAGCCAGCTAGAAATGTAAATCACGGCTATCGTTGGAAAGAGGGGACCGAGCGAGCGAGACAGCTTCAGGAACGTCGCAAAGCCGCTGCCGACGAAATCGCCGACGCCGCGAGGAACTTTTCTGCTGCCGCCAACTTCGCGAGCACTTCTACCACTGGAATACCTGTACTTATGGACGTAACGATATCGATATCGCTAACATAGACGTTTCACGTGAAAACCAACAGCTATATGCCCCAGCACAGCCCCACCCGATTTTTTTCCTGGACGGTCATTCCTATTATTTTTTATTGTTAATTAGTGTCTGGTGTTAATAAATCAGTCTAGAAATAAAGAAAAAAGTACGAGTACCAGGTTCAAAAAGTGGACCGTAAAGAAAAGGTCTATACCATCGTACCTTAATAATTACAAAACTATTAGTCCTAGAAACAAAAATGTGGTGTGAATATTTCACTTATATAGTCAGCTCGCTGTTATGACCTTGAGTCTGGATCTGGTTCGAGCGGGGCAGGGGTACTGCGTTAACTGTGCGATACCGGCGCTCTCGCTCGTTTCTATTCAGTGTAACTCGTGACTCCGACTTGATAGCGCGGTGATTCTTTCGTGTGTTTATCAAGATTATTGAAACCGATTTATTCATACAAAAATAAGTGCAATTTGGACAGTATTTATATTAAAAATAACCAGAAAGTGATAAAAAAAATATATAAAAATTTGCTTGGTCGGCCTCGTGCTCGTGCAAGAGCCAGCTATAAATGTAAATCACGGCTATCGTTGGAAAGGGGGCTATGGGCCCCACACAGATACCCCAATGTCCGGCGCCGTGCAAGCGAGACGGTTTCGGGAACGTCGCAAAGCCGCTGGCGACGAAAACGCCGGCGCCGCGAGGAACTTTTCTGCTGACGCCAACTTCGCGAGCACCTCTACCACTGGAATACCTGTACTTATGAACGTAACGAATGAACAGACAATCGATATCGCTAATATAGACGTTTCACGTGAAAACCAACGGCTGTGCGCCCCACCCCCAGTGTTTATAAATGAAATACGTTTGTTTCCATTTGATTATCTTAGCGGCTTTCCATTTATACATCACCCACTGTAATTACCTACGTATAAAATATAATAAATATGTACAAATTTCCAAATTTCAATAATTTCAGAATTTACCTTATAAAAAAGAAACAATCATTCACAAAATTTTAAAATCACAACAAAAAATGAAATTAATTAATTCCAATGTTTTATAATCGTTTCGTTCATTATATAAATTTTGGAAAAATTTTGTAGGAACTACCTTTTGATTATTTTCGTATTTCGTATTTCCTTCAAACGAGTCGATATTTCATTAGTTTCTGATATAAACATTACTAACAAACAAAAATAAACAATTTCTGTGATTTCCTTAAATCGATACGTACCGGAAATGCCGATTCAATTATAAAAAAAAACTATTTATTTTTTTTTCAATCGTGACTATAAATAAAAAATATTTCGGTTCATTTTCTCACTTTTTGAGTCGAGGAACTGAAGGAGGATCCTTTGAAGCACTACCCCTTCTAGGAAGCGGTCCCCCTACTTGCCCCTGGCCCGTTGTCTGTCCGCTTTGAGCCACCATTGCCACTCCGGAGGCGCTTCCAGAACAAATAAAAATCACACATAGGTTGTCACACGTCATATTCGATGGCGGGTGATGTTTTTTTTGTTATATTTTTTTTATAGTAGATTAGATGTGTGGGAGTGCAGTGCGTGGTGAGTGGAGATGAGTCAATGAGAAAAGAAAAACAAAAAGTTAGTCGAATAAACAAAAAAAAAAATAGTAACAATGATTTTTAGATGTTAAGACTGGCGAACACGATCATTTTTAAATAATGCTAATATGTTAATATACGAAAAAAATCAGTATTTGTATGTGGATGATTAAATGAACATGGATGTAAGAGGGAGAATGATGGAGAGGAGGTACGAGGAGTATGGGCATATGAAAATTTGGGAATATTTGTAACACATGTTTTAAAAAACAACCTGAGCAGCTGATTACCCATAAGAAAGGAAGACATAAGACCCAGGTCGACTATATATAATGTGTAGAAGAAGATATAGTCCATTTCTGCGTTTTTGGCCGATTTGATATTAGAAACCACCGAAATAAGATTAAACTGTCATCCAAGTTACCAATGGCGGAGAGTTTTTTTTGTCTAAATAAGGTCGTAAGTATCTGAAACTATGAGTGTGGTTTGACATCTACAAAAATATGACATTAATAATTATTAAATTCAACCCTTCAACAACGAGCCGTACATGAAGGTTACTAGGAATGTGAATTAAGACAAGACTTCCGTATTGAATACTTTTTATCTACCGGTAAAACAAGATGCAGTTACGTAAGTGTTGTATTAAAAAACAAACGTCCTTATTTAAATTTCTAACTTGCCTGTATCTGAGAGAGATGTAACGCTAAATTTACTTCGAGTATGATTTCTGTCATCGGCCAAAAACGGTGAAATGGACTATATCAAAAGAAAATAGGGAATTTTAAGGTAATAAATGGAGAGAGTGTGACTTGGAGATAACAGAGAAACTCAAGGAAAAAAAATGAACGAGAGAAAGTTAAACTGAAAAAAAAAAGGTTAAGGAAAAAGTGTTATGTTATAAAGAAGATAAAAACAGAAGTGTTGGCAAACGGGCATAAGAAAGAAGTGTGTTGGTCGAATGAGGAAGTACAGAAAGTAGTGAAAGCAAAAAAGAAATGGGATTCATCAGGGCGTGTAACTGATAAGGAAGTATATGAGGTAGCAAAGAAGAATGCAAAGGGAGCAGTGACAAAAGCGAAATCAGAGATGAGGGATAAGTACTGTGTGTAAAAGAATAGCTGAATGTGAGATTGGTAGCTAAGAGGAAAGATGGGAAGACCGAAGTTGAGGTGGATGGATAAATGATGACTTAAAAGAGGAAAAATGGAGAAGAGAGGATGCATTAAATAGAGATAGATGGAAGCGAATGATATGGAGGGCTAAAACCGACTCCAACTAGACTTAGGATAAGGTAAAGAGAGAAAAAGTGTTCGCCGCCCTTAATAACGAATACTGCTTGTTTTAAGGAGATCCAAGTTCCCTGCTAGTGTAAAAAATGTCTATAAAAAATTAACACGTAGAAATTCTGTTTTTATACATGGATCTCCTTAATTTATTAATTTTTTTTAGCTACAACAACACACTACAGACATAAGCAATCAGTCATCTTGAGTCTGATATCACTGTAACTAAAATAGGGTTATAAAACCTACACCACATAAGGACTCTTGAGGATGAATGATATTACTTATGTTTTTCATTGAATCAGAAAATGAAGATATTATATAATTACGATTTTAATAAACAAATAAAGCAACGAATATAGGACAAATACAATAAAACATTTAATAGATAAGGTATACATATAATACATTAAAAATAAATTATTTGCAACTCACTTGGCTTGTTTGGAGGTGCTTAAATCTGAAGTGGAAGCATTTGGAGCTCCTTGGCCAGCTCGAAGTCTCATTGAAACTCGTCTTTCGTGACTATCATACATTCTGGGCGAATCTAAAAATTTGATAATAAATTAGTATTACAGTAACATAAATGCACATATTTCAATATACAGTATAATCATGGATGAGTTAAAAATCTCCATATCATAAAAAAATCGAAGAGAGGTTAGCTCTACCGGCCATCCTTACAACTTTCCGCTAATTTTAAAAACCAAGCGATTGTATGATATATTTGAGCTATTCAAGCTTAAAATTTTTTTCTTCTGCTTTTTTGAGCTCTTCGAGTCCAAGAATGTTACTTTTTGTACTATTTCAATCTTCTTCAGCTTAAAAATGGATTTTAACAGAGTTTGTACTTTAGCGTCCTTAATTACTTTTTTGGGGGAGACTAGTAATCCACCACTTAGGTAAATAACACCTTTTAAGATATTTTAACAGTTTTACAAGAAATTTGAAGATTTATGTTGATCAACCTCGATTTTTCCATTATATTCCTTGTTAAACGACACCCCAGGTAAAATAGATTGCGGTAGAAATAAGAAAGGTTGTGTTTTTTAATCATTGCGAATATTTAGTCGAAAATGCTTTAGTACGACTAATAAGTTGGCTGAAATTAAAGGCCTGTTCCAAAAGACCAAAAAATCGTTCTAGAACGGTTACGAAACAACTCAGTACATCAAAGGTATCGAGATTTCGTCTGCTGCACAGTTCACGAACGGTTCTTTAGTCTGTTGGAACAAACCATAAGATTTTACATAAAAAATACTTACTACTACTTATAACTTCATCTAGTACATTCTGTGCTGGCACGTTACCACTGGACGAAACAAGTTCCATACGAGCATCGTGCGGCCTCCGCGTCCGTGATTGAGGAGCGGCCGGGGACGAATCTGTGGGGACGGCAGCTGCGTGACTTCCATATCTGGCACTCGACCTGCCTCCACCATTTTCTTCACAGTGACTCCCTCTTGAACCACCTAAAAACAAAAATTAAGATAAAATCAACATCATCAGACTTTAAGATCGTACTGGAACAACCACAATTCATTCAAAAAAGTCTTGAACACAGTCCAAAATTTCTTTCGAAATTTCCACCCCACGTCAGCTCAAACTTACTAATAAGAGCGATGTCAAGAGTCCAAAACTGGTTGAACTTTTACCACCTGAACATCAATACGAGCTCCCAACCATCCTTAAACAGTTTTAGCATGGTTTTGATTTTTATTTTGACATCCGAGCTTTATTCGGACGATTGGACCACTGTGTATGCTATTCTACACTTCTAATATTTTTTCCACGTCATACTGGAACAAAAACGATTCATCGCCGGTAATAACGTTGTCGAGAAAATCTTCACCTCCCTAGATGCAGTTCAAAACTTCTTGAGAAATTTCCACCCGCTACAGACTTTCCGCACCAGATTCGCGCACACTTTTCTTATCGCAAGATCTTAATAACGGCGTTGGTTAGAATCCTAAACTGTTTTAACTTTTACCACCTGAACATTGGTTCGAGCGGTCGTCGGACATCCGGACGCGTTGATCGTCTTCAAAGAGGTACCGGCCTTTCTTAAACATCATTTTCATAATCCTGTAATGGGTTCAAGATAATTCCAGATTCAGCATAAAAAATGTACACGTCAGAAAAATCTTTTTCGCATACCCGCTAGTCCGACCACACCAGTCTGTTATTAAAAAAATTGTACTTTTCATAGGAGAATGCGATCTGAATGAAATTTTAACAAAGTAAAGTTTGGTTCATTGCGAATAAGGAAAAGTTATTGCGAAACTGATGCGACCTTCAAATGTATTTGAATTGACCATCAAAATGCAGCAAAAGCAAACTTATGATCAAATAATGCAATCTAAGTGGAATTTTGACTATAAAGTTGTACGATTTTGTCACAATTTTTTTAAATAACAAACACTTACCAAATTTGAGCATATTCCAGTCGAACACATAATCATATGTGAAACCTTGCCTGTGAAATAAAGTCCGGAACAGTTGTCTTAAATAACTGTAATCTGGCCTTTCTTCAAACCTTAATTCTCTACAATAATTTAGATAAGTTGGAAATTCTATAGGGTAGCCCTAAAAAACAACAACAATAAATTAATATATAATAATTTGATTTAACGAAATGTTTATTTTAAATCATTAAAAACTAGCTTACTTTGCAAAGTTCTTCTATTGGAGTATTCATTTTCTTCTCTGAAATACGTTCATATTTTTGCCTTTTATTGGCCGCCTTTAATCCTTGCCAGGGTAAAGAACCTCGATTAAAGTACATTAAAACATAACCTAATGATTCCAAATCGTCTCTTCTGGATTGTTCAATACCTAAATGTGTATTTAAACTAGCATACCTCGCCGTACCTGAAAAAAAAGAACTTTTTAATATATATTTATGTAAATTTTCCTTGTGGGCGCACTCTTTCGGTGGAACAATTTTTTTTTCTTTATTGGCAATCAGAATAAATACAATACAATCTATGAGCCAATATGATGACTTGTACATAACACCGGTAAATAGTATGTATAGTATAACTAGACCCACTTGGATAGGAATTATTTTTACGATTTTACCAGGGGAAACTCAAAAGAACGTCATTATATGAACGAACCTAGTAAAATTTATATTTAATTTTGTATTTAACTTCTCGACTCACACCTTATACGCCCATGAAGAGAATTCTTGGAAATTTGACAGCGCGTTGACCACGCCCATTCAATTGGTTTTGGATAAACATTACATTTAATGACTTGGAGAGGTTAACATCCAATGATGTTACCTCAGTTTTCTTTTAGGTCTATTGGCCAACTTCTGTTGTCAAATGGTTGTAGTAGTGGCTGCAGGAGTGGATTGGGATGGTCCTCCAGTTTGTTGTAGTGTTTGTTAGCGTTTTCTCGGATTACTTCGTTTATGTAGGGGATTTTGAGGTCAGTGTGCAAGGTATAGTTTGATATATACCAAGGTGCGTCAGTTATAGCTCGAAGAATTTTCGACTGTGCTCTCTGTATGATAGCTGTATTGGATTTGCTGGCGCAGCCCCATAACTCAATTCCATAAGTCCAAATCGGCTTTAAAACTGCTTTGTATATTAATAGTTTGTTTTCTAGGGATAGATAAGATTTTCTGCCAATAAGCCAATTTAGTTCTTTGGTTTTCATGTCTAACTGTGTTCTTTTCTTTTTTATGTGCTTCTTCCAATTTAATTTGCTGTCAAATGTGAGTCCTAAGTATTTAACACTATCGCTCTGGGGAATATTATTTTGTTTCATTTTCACTGGTGGGCAGGTTCCTTTTCGTAAGGTGAAAGTTATGTGTGTAGATTTGGATTCATTTACTTTGATCTTCCACTTACTAGCCCAAGTTTCTAGTAGGTTCAAATGATGTTGTAGATTTGTAGAAGCTGTTACTGGATTTTCGTGAATTGCAAAGATGGCAGTATCATCAGCAAATGTTCCCGTAGTTGTTGCAGCTGTGGTAGGTAGATCAATTGTGTAAAGTAGGTATAAAAATGGTCCTAGTATGCTTCCCTGTGGTACACCTGATAGTATTGGTAGACGGTTGGAGTGTTCTTCGTTGACTTTCACTTCGAATTTGCGTTCGTGTAGGTATGACTTCAGCAGGTTAAAGTAGTTATTTGGGAGAACTGTTTTTATTTTGTAAAGTAGACCTACGTGCCACACCTTATCGAAAGCTTGGCTTATGTCCAAGAAAGCAGATGTGCAGTATTGTTGGTTTTCTATTGACTCACTTATTATATTGGCTTTGTTGTGTTGTTGAGTGTGATTTTCTAAATCCAAACTGATGATTGGGGATCCAGTTTTCTGGTTCTAAGTCTTTGTTCAGTTTGTTAAGTACTAGTCTTTCAAGTACTTTTGCTATTGTTGGTAGAAGGCTTATGGGTCGATACGATGTGACATCTTCTGGTTTTTTCCCAGGCTTAGGAATCATTATGATTTGCCCTATTTTAAGTGATTTCGGCCAGTAGTTAGTTCTTAGGACCGCATTGTATATATATTGAAAAAAAAAACTGAAATTGAGAAAAAATAAATCATTGAATGTTAGGCGATACGAAAGTTTGAATCGAGGAAAGTCCGATCCTGTTAATAAAAGACTTGTATTGCCTAGTGAATATTCAACGATTTATTTTGTTGACCTTTAAGTTTTTTAGATGTCCATAAAACGAACGACTTCTTATGCAAGATACTTTCAATTATTTTCAGATAAATTATTAATGAATTACTACTGAATTAGTTATAAAATACTCATAGAACAGATATTTTCATATTACGTTAAATTCTGTAAAAAATTAAAAAACAAACGTTGAAAATATTACGTAATTTATCAAATTAAGTGCTTTTCTTACTATCAGTGTGTAAATGATGTAGAGGAATGGTGGAATAGTATTAGTAATATTGTTAGGAGTGTTGGGAAAATCATCAGGTAAATGTGCATCAGAAAATAAAGAGGGGGTGGTGGAATAAGGAAGTACAGAAAATAGTAAAAGGTGGTGAAGAAGAAATGGGATTCATCATTGAATGCAAGTGATAAGGGAGAATTATGAGGTAGCAAAGGGAACAGTGGTAAAGGCGAAATCTAATGTAATGGAAAAGGTCTTTGGGAACTTTGAAAGTAATAAAGAAGAGAATTGTTAGGATAGCTAAAGAAAAAATGAAAGCTTCGAAAGACATAACTGGCATCCGATAAATTAAGAACAAAGAAGGTAGAGTTTTACAAACGTATGAGAGTATAAAAGGAAGATGGAAGGAATATACTGATCGAGGAAAATGAAAGAGATATTTGAAGATGGTATCGAAAATTTTTGAATGGAGAGAGACGATCTAAGGAGAGAGTGAAGCGAGGGGGAAGACACGGCCGGATATCTGTGTACATTCCTTGGAAATCTTTAGGATATCTTCGGATATCATTAGATATTAGTGGATATCTGTGGATATCTATGGATATCTTTGGATATCATTGGATATCTTTGGACATCTTTGGATTTCTTTACATAAAAAATGAGTTGATGATCTATTACGCATGCTCTGTGTTACCAGTGTTGGGATACGCAACGCAGCTCTGACCGTGGTTTATGAAAACATTCGGTCAGTACATCATTTTAACATCAAAATTTCCAACGAAACACGGTGGATGAATGAGCGGTAAAATAAAGAAAACCGAGAAGAAAACCGATTGTCAATTAAAAGAAAAGTACAATACAATTCTTTATATTCGTTATGTGCTCTTAGTTAAAAGGTAAGTAATATAATATCTTATAAAGATGAAATGTATAATGAGAAATAATTTGCAGTTTTAAATGAAATGGACAGAACAGGAATTGCTTCGGAATCCACTTCCAAATCAGATTTCCACGAACTCTGTGGGGAACTTTTATTTGAATATATTAGTAAAACATTAAAAATCCCCATTCCAATACACTTGCGGAATATTTTGGTATACGCTGGTTATGACAGTTGGCCAATTCCTATGCATATCTCAAATGAAGATTTTGTTGAAATCGAAAATTTTGCTAAAGAAACTTTGCATACATTGATGAGTCCAAAAGATGATTTGAAACAATTTTATGTAAATTATTCCGGAGATACATCAAAATTTAAAAGATCGCCCGGTCATAAAAAACTACTTTTTTATGTTTCAACTAAACTGAAGGAAGAAAATGAACGAGGTAAGCGATGGTGCGATTTTAATGGAACTCATCAAGCATCGACTTCCGATAAATCTAATACCTTTAAGGAAAGTATTTAGAATTGCAGAAAAGCAAAAAATAGTGAAAAAGGACAATATTCAAACGAAAATAGAATGGAGTTAGAGGAATTAACCAAGCATACTTTAGAAACGCAAAAATCTTTTTTACTGAATCTTTTTGAAAATTCAAGTAAAAAAAAATGATTACCAAAATTATCGGAAATTGATATCAGAGATGAAAATTTCAATTGAGGAAAGAAGTGGTAGATTAAATGGGAAAATAAACTGTGCCATATGTCAATTGGATATCTATGGATATTTCTAAAAATCTTGGATATCTTTCCTCATAGATATCCAAATTGGATATCTGTGTACATAAAAATTAAGCGTGTCTTCCCCCTCGGAGTGAAAAGTGCATTGGAGAAGATGAAGAATGGAAAGGCTATGGGAGCAGAAGTATGGAAGATGTTTCTTGAAGCTGGAGTGGATTTTCTATTGAAGCTGATGAGAAAAGTGGTAAATCACAAAAAAATACCGAGAGAGTAGAGGAGAAGCGTGCTTGTGCCAATTTTAAAGGTGCTAAACCCTTGGTGATGAATATTATGACTAAAGGGATAAGAAGTAAAGTCCCATGGGATTTGATGATGTATGCGGATACTTTGATTGCACAGACTTTGTGAAAGAGAGACTGAAAGGAAAACTTGAGAAATGGAGAAAAGCTCTTGAGAGTTGGTAGAACAAAGACTGGATATGTGACAACAAACAAGACGAATGGACTTATATTAATGGTCTGTGCTAGAAAAGAGTAAGATAAATCATAGAATTAATTGCAAAAATGCAACAAAACTGCAAGACCAGCGTTGCTGACTCAGAAATCTGGTCAATAACGAAAAAGCAACAGAAAAAGTTAGAAGTGGCGGATATGAAGATGTTGCGTTGGATGTGTGGATTATAAGGCGAAAAGAGTAAGAAATGAGATGGTAAAAAGTACCGTGTAAGTGGGACACTTGAGCAAGAAAACCCAGGAAAGTTGGTTGATTTGTTTTAGTCATGAAGAGAGGAGGGATGAGAATTATGTAAGTAAAAGAGTAGATGAATTTGAAATTGGGGGTAAAAGGAAGACCGAAATTGAGGTGCTGGTGATTCAAAAACCTGGTTAATAACGAAAAAGCAAGAGAGAAAGTTAGATGTGGCGGAGATGAAGATGTTGCGTTAGATGTGTGGATGTGAAAGAGTAAGAAATGAGATGGTAAAAATCTGGTGTGGGCACCACACGACTTTCCGAACAGTAGCATGGCGAATCCACAATTTTTATTTCACATATTTCCAGTTTGTGATAAAAGTGTCAATAACTCGAAAACTAAAGAAAATATCAAAAAAATGTATTCTTACAAAAATGTCGGAAATTACATGTTCTTTCCACAAAGTATAAATATTTTGCCAATAACTATATAAAAACCCCATATTTTCAAAAAATTCCATTTTTTGATAAGAGTAAACGTCCACTTCCGGTTGGCCGATTTTACTCAAATTCTATCAGATTCCTCCGATGGTGATTATAAGTAAGGTTTTATAGTTTCATTCCGATCCAATTAGCCGTTAAGCCGCAAATGTGTTTACAGACACACAGACAGACAGACATTTTTTATTTTTGGGTTTTTTAGGCTCAAGGAACCCTAAAACGCGTATTTCCGCTAAAAACCCGAGATCGAAATTTTTCGCGATCACAATACCTTCCTCTAACAGCGTTGCTGTTCGGAAGGTAAAAAGTACCATGTAAGTGGGACACTTGAGCAAGAAAATCCAGGAAAGTTGGTTGTGTTGGTTAGGTCATGAAGAGAGGAGGGATGAGAATTATGTAAGTAAAAGAGTAGATGAATATGAAATTGGTGGTAAGAGAAAGAGAGAAAGACCGAAATTGACGTGTTGGATAAAGTGAGAATCTGAAAGAGAAAAAATGGAGAAAATAGAGGCAGGTGGAAACAAATGAAACGGAAGGAAGAGAAAAGACCCAACTCGTCTTGGAATAATGTTAATATTATTATAATTATTTGGATTAAAAAGTCGATACCAAATTTTTCACAATGCCTTTTATGTTTATAAACTTCCAATCAAGTATTTATGCCAATTTCAATAAATTTGATTCTTTTGTCAATATTTAACATAAAACAAATGTATTCAAGTTATATTCATATTTCCCCGCCAAGGTTATTTCTATTTTCAAGACAACTCAAATTATATACACCTTAAATCACACTTTGTTGTACATACATATAATATGAACAACATATAATAGTTGATAAGAGAACGTATTCTATAATAAAAGTTTAGGATAATAAATTTGTTTTGCATTTAGAAAATGGTACTGAGACGTCACAAAAAATTGCTTTATTTACATCTCAATATTGTTTCCGCAAATACTGACGCGTTATATTTTAAACGCAAATAATAACATTTTTGTAATGAAAGAAATTTGAATTTCAAGCTGGTTAATATGGTATTTTTCGTTTTAAAATTGAAGCTATAATCAACGATAAAAATAAAAAAATCTTACCAGTTAAATTTTTATTTTCCTTGTATGGTATATGCTGGTGGGTCCGTCCGTCCCTATACTTTTTTGCCAGTCCAAAGTCAATTATATACACTAGGTTGCCCTTTTTACCCAAACCCATAAGAAAATTATCTGGTTTAATGTCCCTATGGATAAAATTCCGCGAATGAATGAAATCAGTACGAGAGATCAATTGATCAGCTAATAACAGGACCGTCTTAAGTGAGAAACGACGTGAACAAAAATTGAACAAATCTTCAAGCGACGGTCCCAAAAGTTCCATTACCATCACATTGTAGTCACCTTCTGAACCGCACCATTTTATTTGTGGAATCCCCACTAAAATACAAAAAAAAACAATTAAAAGTAATTCTAATAAACTATGATTACAAATACAGGATAGGAATAAGGATAATCGAAAATCTGGATAAAGAAAGGTGTTTTTTGTACATATTATAGCATAATACATAATGTTAATGTTACTTTTCATATATAGACAGTCTTAGACATGTGGGACCTTTAAAAATAGTGTTTAAATTTTTTTGCGATAGATATCAGACATGAAATAATACGACAATGTTGTTAATTTATTAAAAAAGCGAAATGAAATTAACGCCATCTGTTATTTGGGCTAGCGTTCGATAGGTACACCTTTCATTGATATACTGTCAAAATTTCATGACAATTGAACCACTTCACGCAGAGTTATCGCGCTCAAAGTGACAGTACCTTTTTAACATCGGTCGAAAAATGAGCATCGAACTAAGAGCCAACGATTTAAACTGTACCCAAGTCCATCAGTGGTTCACACGGGTCGTGAGTCGATGGAAGACAACCGACATGTTGACCAACTGATTACGCCAGAAACTGTAGAAAAAGTGAGACTGTTTATTAAAAATGATCCAAAATCTTCATTGAGATGGAATTAAATATCTCCAAAGATTCAACCTATCGCGATTCTATTGTTGTTAGGTGGTAGGTACATGTCGGGAAATAAACGAGTGCATTATTTTACGGAACAAGGTTTTATCGAAAGCTCTCTCGATATCTATAAATACGAGCAGAGTAGACTTTTTCCTGTCCAATGGCCAGGGACAGCGGTATGTCGACGTAGAGGCCATCCAAAAGGCGTCGAAGACCATTGTGAAGAACATCCCGGGTCAATGAGCTGAAATCCTCATTCGAAAACTTGTGGACCGTGCAAATCGCTGTATAAAATCTAAAGGAGACTATTTTTAATAAAATAAATTCTATTGGTGGAATGTTTTTTTGTCCTTTTAAATTGTTTAATGTGAAATTGTTACAAACTATGCAAGTTAAATAGCGTAACCGAAATTAATTAGAATCGATGTTTGGATTCATTCCATTGATAAAAAGACTAAATCCAGATTTTACGTATTATCTTAAAATTATACAATTGTTAAAAAAAAGAAAATGTGAATCGATCGAAATAAGCTATCACGAATAATAGGTCATGTTTTTTGGAAGAGTTTATCTGGCGTACATTCACTAGGATTTGACATCTGTCAATTTTGACATAACAATGATAGGTATTGACATCTGTCATTGTTTTATACGTCAATTTTGACATAACAATGATAGGTATTGACATCTATCATTGTTTTATTCGTCAATTTTGACATAACAATGATAGGTATTGACATCTGTCATTGTTTTATACGTCAATTTTGACATAACAATGATAGGTATTGACATCTGTCATTGTTTTATACGTCAATTTTGACATAACAATGCTAGGTATTGACATCTGTCATTGTTTTATACGTCAATTTTGACATAACAATGATAGGTATTGACATCGTCATTGTTTTATACGTCAATTTTGACATAACAATGCTGTACTGACATCTGTCTTTTTTACATGTCAATTTTGACAGCATTTTATATGTCATATAAGTCATTTTTAATATGTTGTTATTGTTTTATTATTGTTATATAGAAATTATTTTCAGTGCCTCATAATTAAAATATCATGTATGCAATGTATTCAAAATGAAACATCTGTAGTACACGTAATTGGTATAATATACGAAAGTACTTTACTAAAAATAAAAATCCTAATAATGTTCACAGATAAACCACGTATACACCGATACGATTATGAACGAATTGAAACCAGTAAAACAGGTACCCTTCCTACCTCAATACTTCACGGTAATCATTCAGAAATCTGAATACTACCTGCTCGAGTCAATGCAATTGTATACTGAATATTATTTAGATAGGTATAAACATCGAGAATATAATCAAAATTATTTTCAGTACAGATTTCAATTCTTATTTATTAATTTAATAAATAAATTTAATGAAAGTTAAACTATATTTTTATTACAAATTTCATTGATTTATGATTTGAAATCTTGAAATTAAAAAGTATATAAATGTTTATTGATTTGATAAAAATCCGAAGACTGTCTATCTATCAAGCATAACTCATATCCCTACAAACCATACAATTTATTTTTAGGTGCAAACTGCAAACCTTATTAATGAAAATCGTATTTCTCCAGAAATATTTTGGCAGTAGGCGTTTTAGCACTGTAGAATTCCGAATGAGTAGAAACGTGATGAACTTATGAACCGATAAAAAAATTTAATAGCTTCCGGATTACGACTATTTTAATTCCTTGAATTTTTCCTTTTTAGGGTCACCCACGTAAGACTAAGATTAAAATATAGAAAAAAAAAACAGATCTTTAGAAAACTAACAGAATTTTTCGTCTACATTACACCATATCTCTAAGAGTTTTCTGTCGCATAGGGTGCTTTCAAACTTGGCAGAATTACTATATCATCTACGCTAGTCTACGATATATATATAAAAAATGAATGTTTGTCTGTATGTACTCGATGAACTCAAAAACTAATGTACCGATTATTATAAAAATTGGTATATATATATGTATTTTTCCACGAAGAAGGTTTGTATAATATGCTGATTGATGCCACTCGCCACCAGGCGACGCTGCAGAGTAGCAACGTCTGCCCCGTTCAACCGATTGTCATGAAAATTGGTATGTATATGTATTTTTCCACGGAGAAGGTTTGTATGATATGCCATTGATGCCACTCGCTAACAGGTGGCTCTGCAGAGTAGCAACTTCTGCCCCGTTCAACCGATTGTCATGAAAATTGGTATGTACATGTATATTTTCATGGAGAATGTTTGTATGATATGCCATTGATGCCACTCGCCACCAGGTGGCGCTGCAGAGTAGCAACTTCTGCCCTGTTCAACCGATTGTCATTAAAATCAGTATGATGCTGTATTTTTAACTAGCTTTTGCCCGCGACTTCGTCTGCGTGTAATTCGAATAAAAGCAAGGTCTTTATGTATCAATAACTGGTGCCCGCGACTTCGTGTGCGCAGTATTAGTATTTCGAGTAGCTTATATTAGCGTGAAAAGAACTAACATTATGACATTAAAATTATAACATACATAATTTTTGGGTCGTATTTGAAAAATATAACAGTCTGACAATATTGAGATCTTACATTCGCACTGTAATAACGTAACAATATTGTCAACATAAGAAATACAGTAATTAAGCACTGCAAACCCCTAATCATAGGCCTATAGGTAGCTACTCAAATGATGTATTGTGAAGGACAAAATTTATCTCCTTTAAATGGTACCAAAAGCGATAAAAGTATTCATTTTGATAAGGATCCATTTATTACTACCAAATGTGCATTAGAAATAAATTATCAATTTTTATTGTATTTATGGTTCACTATTTTGACAATAATGTCTTACTCATAAAAGATAGATATATATTGTGTCGCAGAATTTTTTGTAGGACTATTTAAGATAAATATTTTCACCATACATTATATACATGTAGCACTAACTGTTTTTGCAGCACACGCCTGAGTAGCTCGCAGATTGCAGAATTTTTTCAGACTTAAATGACATTTATCGTTATATTTTGGACAATTCACACAATATCTTTATAAATTATAGCCTATATGTTATTCTGATCTATAAGCTACATTACTGTAAAGTTTCATTAAAATCCGTTTAGTAGTTTTTGCGTGAAAGAGGAACAAACATCCATACATCCATACATCCATCCAAACAAACTTTCGCCTATATAATATTAGTAGGAAGTAGGATAGTAGGATGGTTAATATGATATTCCATGTATTAAATTCAATACTGATTAATAGATATCTATACAGCTAGTTGTACTATAAAAATGGTATCGAAAAAAAAATATATCATCGCTATACCGTACTCAAAAACAACTAAAATTGAATAATAAAATCAAGTTTTATCAAAAAATATCTATGGTAGTCTACAAACTTATTAACCCAACTAAATGTAAAAATGTGGTAGAAATCATTTCGGTAAATAAAAGTTTTGTTGTTTGAAACGACCGTTAGCGTAATAAACTTTCGTCTCTCGTATTGGAAAAATAACGGATATGCGTTAATGTTGGTTACATAAGAACAATTGAAGGCCTCCAAAATAAAATCCGACAAATTAAAAATCCTGTTATACGTTATAACCTTTAAAAAGCAGTAAACAAAATGAGATCCGCTTGAAATAAATGTTTGTAATTTTATATTTAACAATGAATTGTGTCATATATAAACACATTTACAACAGTAATAAAGTAAACTAAAAGTGGCAACATTTATCTACCACTGACCGATAGAGATAAGGAATAAGGTTTATATATTTCTTATTTTAATTAATACGTATTTGTTTTGTTTGGAATAAAACGTATTGGCTCCTGGGAAACAAAGTGGAGATTCTGTGAGGAAGAGAAAGAAACCAATTTTTATTCCCAATAAATCCATCATTATTAGGAATTGCTTAATTTTTTTGCCGATAAAATGATATTAGAAAGTTTTTATATTTTCGCCGTGTTCTTTGTCTCTGTGTCATTCCGTGGAATTGAATTTAAACCTATTTCCCGACCTAGAGCTCTGAAATTTTCAGGATAGCTAAGAATTGGATGAATTGTTATTAAATTATATATGTATACATATTATCATTTTGAAAGACTTCATATAAGCTTGCGGTGGCCTATTTGGATAAGCGGTTGAAGCGGTTGATTGTGACAATTCTGTTGGGTTATCGTAATAGGATCGATCTCGCGAGAGAGAAGTTTTTTTTTCTTTTTTTTTGTTCTTACATGTGAAAACAGTAATTATTATTTTAACTGGTAATAAAATAAACTGTTTTAGAAAGTTTTTAGATACAACTACCCTTGATTTTGTTAACAAGGGAACAATCTTCTCTATGATCAATCACAGCGTTGTATGACTTAATATTTTTGCAATATCACGGAGTACACTTAAAATATGACCTATAAATCAGTAAAAAACTTTCTATTATAAAAAGTTCTTTTTATAAATTGTGCTTATTGTTATATATTTTCTTCGTGACACAGTAACAATTACTGAATAACGGCGTACAACAATTCGCACTTCAATCACTGTCTATCGCCAACTATTACAATTATGCTTCTATGTCCAAAGCGGTTCCTTATATATGACATTAATTCTTTATAGAAGCGTTTCTAAAATTACATCTAGAACAGAACACTCTCGAAGTATTCGGACGTTTCAAAAGCCACTAGAATATTCTTAGATTTTAGAACTGGCGTCTGTTTCGCACTATTTCCTGGGCGACAGGTCCGGACCGGCTCGTAACAGTATGCTCAGTAGTGTATTGATTTCTTTGAAATTATATATTTTTTTGTGTCGGCTTTCGATCCATTTTTAAAATATGCTTTAATTTCGTCCATGAGTTTATAACATTTAAAATATTCTTGCAAATGCATGATTCTTCAATAAGTGCGTGAAAAAATCGTTTAGTCAGCTAGGCAGAAATAATAAACAACATATTTATTCATAAAATACTACAAAAATTTTCTTGTTGTTTTCATGGTTTATTACTAAAACGGTAATTAATTGTTTAACTAATTACTTTATTATTATTATTTATTCTTTTGTTGCATTTTACTGGTTTAATATAGTAAGTAATTAGGAGGTTAAGGCTGATCTGCTATACTATTACCTCGAATTTTAATATTTCAACACTTTTAAGCGATAAGCTATCATAAAAAATATATTATTTTATGGTAAGTAATTTTATTTTTTGTTGCATTTGTAATTGGCCTCAAAACCGGTATAATAAAAAAAAAGTGTGAGGTGTCAAGGGACACCCGGATGGAACGAAGTTCCTTTCGATTAATTAGTGAAGGAATTAGTAATTTGTAAACACAACAGAGTGTTTATTTATTGTTTATTATTGTCTGTATAAAATCTCTACTTACAGTTCGTTTCTTTTAACAAAAGTGTCCATTTATACAATACCAGAGCTTTAGATAACACATCTTTTTAGAATTACTTTTTATAATTTAAAACAGGAATTAACAATTCAATACAAAATTTTAAAATTAAAATATTTGACAGTAACTGACAGTTAAGGTAATTTGACGTAGGTACCTAAATAGTCAAGTTACGAACTATTTTTAAAATGTTTATGAATTTATTAATTTATAAAAACAGGATGAAATAAAATGTAATACTATTATAGTTAATTATTATTTTTTCTACAGTATTTTCTTTTTAATGTACATTTTCTTTTAATTTAAAATAGTGTCTTTTTAATTGTAATATATCTATCTATGAGAGAGAGGGAGAGAGAGTTATTTATTTTTTGGTCTGTGAGAGAGAGAAACATGCGTGTGTCGTGTCATAGTGTCGTGACAACTTTTGGTATGAATTTTTTTGGCTAGCTCCTAGCGTCAGTCGTAACTGTTCGTAACGCGCGAAAGGGAACTTCGTTCCAAAAATATTCTTCTGAAGATAAATATCATGTTGAATTTAAGATCTGGATATTGCAAAATATTTATAATAATTAAGCAAATTTTGTAAGCTGCTGAAAATGGTCTTCGAGGAATGGCAAAACTCCCAAGTCTTCTAATTTAGATTTAAGTAGTTTTCTTGAATTTCGATTAACTTCATTTGCAATTGTATTTTGGTGCATTTTTTACGTTACTTTTTGTTCGAGTTGCAAACAATGTTCTATGTTTTTGTAATCAATAGATCTGTTCTAAAATTGCCCTCCTGCAATGAGATCTGGAGGAGCTCCTTCATCACCTAGTGCAAATATTCAGATCTTCCCTAGCTCTGAATTATCTACCGAAGATATAGAGGGAAGTAAAGGTTGTCTTCTTACCAAAACCTGAAATAATGGATTACTCCATTCCAAAAGCTTACCTACCTATTAGCCTAACATCATTCTCATTAGAAACGCTAGAGAGGCTAAAAGAAAGGTACATAAGGGATACAGTGATAACCTCTATATCTCAATCAATATGCATACACAACGAGGCCCTGCATCATGTGGATGGTCAGATCGAGCGACCATTGGACAGGAAAAAGTCTACCCTGGCGTATCGAGAAAGCTTCCGATAAAACCACGTTCCCTAAAATATTGCACTCGCTTACTATCCCAAATGTACCAAAAACAGTAAGCGAGTAGATTCTTAGCATGCTCTCCATGCGTTCTATAGAAATAATTGTAAATGACGTCAAGATAAGAAGCAAGGTTACAAGAGGCAGTCCACAGGGAGGGGTTTTATCATCTCTACTGTGGAACATTGTTCTAGACAGCCCCCATACACCACTAGCTGACTCATTTTTCGTTTTTTCAAATTTTGTCTCGTTTGTTTATTGTTCCAATGTGTATTTTCTGTTTTATCGCTTTCATCATGTTTTCTCGTCAGTTTTCAGGTTATTACTATTTTTTAGGTGAATTTTGTAATTTATCAATAAAAGATATTAGATATCAACTGCGCCACCTTACGGTGGCGTCATAGTACTTAATTTAGTAAGAACTGCTCAGTGAAATATATGGGCCTTTCCATACGGTCTCGTTATGGTACTAATTTAGTAAGAATTACTAGTTGATATAACTGCGCCACCTTACGGTAGCGTCATACTACTTAATTTAGTTAAGTACTTTGTCAGCTTTCTTTTTTCCCAAATTTTTCTGTTTTTATTTTCGACTATTATCCATTTTACTTTAGTTTTTCTATTTATTTATAAATCGAAATACAACACCATCTAATGGGTTAACGTCGTACACGATATATTTTTGTTATTTTGCAGTCACCTTTCAACGTTTTGTAGATTTGTGAATGGATGAATAATAAAACAACCCATGGGTTTAAGAAATGTTCAAACTACTACTAAAATTACAACTGTAATTATGGAAAAGATCGTTTTTGTACCGTGCCGTATAAGTTTGAATAGAAAATTATATTCTTGCATGATTTTCACTAATAAACATTATGAATCATTCACAATTTCCATAATCAATATCAAAAAGACAATGCAACAGGTTAAAGGAATGAATGTTTAATTGAGGATATGAACTGAATTTTGCTTTTGATTATTTTTTATTAGAAATTATCAATACTACCAGTTACATAAATTCTCATTGAACATTTGTTATAGTTTATATAAATTTAGAAACGAACGAACCAAAAATAAAGTGTAGTTGTGTTTCATCGATTACGAAAAAGCATTTTATTGGATAAAATATTCAACACTGTTAAACCTACTCAAAAATCAGTGTTTGGACTACAAAGACATTCAGAATTTAAATTGGGAGACGAGGAGTACGATATGGGTCACCCGAATATGAGTTGGAAAAGACTTACATTGGCATAAAGGTGTGCGGTGAAATATTTAACAATATAAGATACGTATACGTTTTGCAGATTCATCAGAAGAATTACAACAACTACTGGACAAAATTGTGGAGTCAGACGATAAATCTTCTCCTTCTGCTGCTATCCATTAATGGATGTTTGTTACCACGTTTGACCATTCTTCTCTGTCCCATATTTCTTAGTCCTGTCTATTCTCTGACATTGCGGAGACACGACATCTTCTTTCTTCAGACTCTCCTCCTGTAGCTTAATTAAACCTTTTTAAAAGATAAATTGGCGTTGGGCGCCAATTTTGTAACCCTAATTTACCCTAGACTAGCTTCTTGGTTCGTGGCTTCCTTCTGAGTTTTATCAATTCTCTCCAAAACATTAATTCAGGGCGCCAAAGTACAGACAAACAAATAAAACGCAAAAATCAGTTTCGGGATGAATTATTAAATTATGTTTAAAGTTAAGAATTTTTTTAAATAAATAATAATTAATTATTTCTTATCTTAATTTTTTCCAGACTTCTATTTCGGTGGAGCCTTGACTAACTATCTTCAGGAATTCTTTCCTTCATCAATTCAAGGATGGTACGGCCTTTTCTTAAACAATCTTCCTTAATAAACTATTCCGGGATGGTTGGGTTTCTTTTCTTTAATGGTTTGCAAGATAATTCCCCTACTAGGGCCCTTCTTGATTTGACAATAACCTTATTATCGAAGAACAGAAATATTAAAATAACGTTTCTGATTAGTTGAAGAAACTGTGAGAAAGTCAACAAATGGAAATAATTTGCTGTCGAAGAAAACAAATCGCCCGTCTTCCCACCACGACGACGCAATAAAACTTAAAATAAATACCAACCTATAGTCAGGTGGATTTCGGCCCAAAAACGAACCTTATTATCGAAGGGCAGAAATATTAAAATAATGTTTCTGATTAGTTGAAGAAACTGTGAGAAAGTCAACGAATGGAAATAATTTGCTGTCGAAGAAAACAAATCGCCCGTCTTCCCACCACGACGACGCAATAAAACTTAAAATAAATACCAACTTATAGTCAGGTGGATTTCGGCCCAAAAACGAACGTTACATTCCTTCCTTCGATCTTTCCTTCTATTATTTGTAAAAACTGGTATCTTTCATTACGTATGCTGTTTTTCTGCGTTTATTGTGTTTAACAGTTCTCTTTTTCTTCCCACTTTTCTCAATATCTCCTCATTCGTCACTCTAGTCGTCCAAGAAACTTTAAGGATTATACGAAAAAATGCCAATTCCACCAATCTGACACTATCAACTTTTTAGACATGATAAATACCATATTAATCATTTTCGTTAACTAGTAATAAAATTGATTTCATTTAATTTTTTACATTTTTTTATAAACTGATAAATATGATCTAAATAGATACAGCTTTAGTTCAAGTAATGAAATGCATAATTATTGTTTAATGATTTAATAATTATTCATAAGATTTGTTTTGTTCAGTGCCTTCGATGACATTAAAACACATTAGTTCATGATAACAAATGATATGTTTCTTTTTTTTTTACTTAATAATTAATAAGAGATAGTGGTACAAATACTAATAACACTACGATTTTACAATCGGATGATGAACCCAAAGAATCATTTTTAACAAATTTACTGTGTTGTCACTTACTCGAGGCTACGCTCTAAATTTAAAAGATATGTCATATTATTTCTATGAATAAAGGTGATTTTTGAGAGTATTTTAAATGTGGAATTTTTTGCACCAGTTTCAAATTACATTTATAGATAAAAAATGTAATTATTATAAATAAATAAATCATTACTATTAAGTATTTAACTAGGTTTTGCAGCTGCAGCATTTTAGAGTACGTTAGCACTTGCCTATTAATTGATTTAAGGAAAAATGGAAAAATTTACTATTTACTTAAGTGTTAAACTGTGTTTTTCAGCATTGGAAAAATACAAAATAATTGTTGTTCCAAGTAACTTTATACTTTGTAACAACTCATTAACTCGTCTGTGTTATTTAGGTGTTCTTCAGGAATATTATTCCATTCCTCAGAAGCAGCCTTAGTGTTCATAGGTTGGTTCAAACGATGAATCGATTTAGACAAGTAGTCCCAGACATACTCGATGGGATTAATCTCATGAGAAAAAGCTGCCAATTCCAGCCTACTGAAGAAGCTCTTGTACTGCTCGGGTTGGATATAGAAGAGAGTTATCGTCCATAAAGATGAAATTGGGACCTTCCTGATTTCGAATTGGTTGCACAATTGGTCGGTCATGGTACAAGGAACATGAACCAAAAGAGTTCTCCTTCCTTACATAACACTCCTGACTTTAAATGGTCCATGTTGTGCTTCCGTTGTCTTTAGACTCAATTGACGATTGTCACTAACCAATATATTGAGGCAGAAACCAGTTTTGAAGACAACTATTGTATTGCCATCCAAACTTTGTAGTAAGACAAAATCAAGTCTATGTATGAGGTTCTTTGGGTAATTTTCAAGAATGTTATTCCATTCCTCAGAAGCGGCTACAATGAGGCCCTCAATATTCGTAGGTTGGTGAAAACGATGACGAATCGATCTAGACAAGTAGTCCCATGTATGCTCGATGGAATTTCTGTTCGGAGAAACTATAATCTGCCAGTTTTACACTATTAAAGAAGCTCGGGTTCGATATGGGCGAACGTTATCGTCCATAAAGATGAAATTGGGACCTTCCTCATTTCGGATTGGTATACGTGCTCGAACTACTTTCAAAACCTATTCCTTCGAGCCACTTAAGCTACATATCGGTATTTTCTATCGTTTGTAACCCTTGAACGCATGTCAACTTCGAGGTTTAATTTCTAAGAGTGACCGTACTGTGGCCATAGACAAATCTATTGGATATTTGTAAATGACATAGACCTTCTTCATGAAGGAAGATCATTCGCAAACGACATCAGATTCCCAGGCATCTTTAAGTGGACGACACGCAAAGAATTGAAGAGGGTAATTGATAAGTTAATAATGCAGTAAAAAAGTACGGTAAGTGCAAGCCTAGATGGAAATAAAATGTCAACAACGTCATATCTTTGTTGTTCTACACTCCACTCTGTCTAATAGATACCACAACAACAAGATGTTCTTTTGGTAGATAGCTGTACTAAGACAAACAACATTAAAATAATCTTATCTAGAGTATCCAAAATCAGAAACTTGTTGTTATTTCGTAATAGGTAAATAACACTGACCATTGTCGGACCTAAATATGAAGATAGTGAAAAGACACAAACAAGATGGCAACAAGTCATGCTTAACGACTTCCATCCAGCTCCTTATATTAGCTTAAAGATAAAAAAAAACGAAGTCTCTTGAGTCATTTAATGGCATGTTGAGTATTTATTAGCAGATCTTTTAAAAAACATTTTTCCAAACAAACATTTTTGTAGCTGCATTATTATACTGTTTCTACACAGGTGCAAAAAACATTAACAACATATTAAGAGATAATATCGATTGTAACATCCCGTATACTTTCGTGAAAAGAATGTACATATGATGTACTTATTAAACATTACAATATATCTTTTTTAAGTATAAACAAATAAAGAATTGTGCCAATTTAAGATGACAAAAGCAATGAGAATTTAAGGAAGTTACTGATAATCATGTATTAATCATTCAATATCAAAATTAACAAAAATTTTAACACATCTAGACCCATATATTCTCTTAGAGATATACGGAATAAAATTCAAATTAATGGCCTAAGCCTAACCTTATATTAATCCCGTATGATTTAATAGAAAATAGTTATTAAAATTATTTTAAAACTATATCATGCCTTTGTTGTAAAACAAACGTATAAATAACTATGTTGTTATTATTACTAAAATTTGGTATTAAGTTATTACATCTGTATAGAGTTTCACAACAAAAAAAATGTAATCACTTACCTCCACCCTGCATCATTTTGTAAAACTTGGATTCTATGTGAAGTTGGGGATGTCTTGTCTTTATACATTCTAATTTAATTGCTACTTCTTCTCCTGTAGATATATTGGTTCCTACAATAAGACATGAAAAAAAATAATCAGCATGTCTTCATCTATAGATCTATTGTTTACAATAAAGTGTCATAGAAAATGTCACGAATTACCTAAGTAAATGTCTCCAAATGAGCCTGATCCTATTTTTCGACCGAGCCTATATTTGTTACCAACCCTGAGCTCCATTTCTTCTTAAAAAAATACAATTTTACACAACAAAAGGCATGTAATGTAAGTCGTCTTTTAGGCGGCCATGTTATATTAGCCAACTATCTAGGAAATTTGACATAATCTAGCTAACTTATTTGCACTTTTCACAAACACTTTATATTAAAATATGCGTAGGGTTTCAAGAGAAATTGTTTAAAATTCAAAATATATCACAGATATGTCATTATTTTATAACAATTACGTCGAACCTTACAATTTTCCCTTTCATAGTATACCGAATGACACACTCCAGGCAACTGAGAAATAGATGTGTCTAGTTTTTGAATCATATGTAACGATCAACCGCAAATCAAACTATACCTATCTCCTTTTATCGCCACGCCTTGAATTTGTTTTATTCATCTATTAGTATTGATGTATGTCTGTGATAATTTCGTTTATGCGACTCTTCAGGTAGATTTGAGAACTAACTTGCCAATCGACCAATAAAATTTCAGATTTTCCAGCAAAGCTGGACAACCTCCAATTTTTAAAAATTATTAGAATTGCAAACAGGTGAATATAATTTTGTATGAAATTACACTTCCGTTCCAAACTTGACCTTATAATTTAATTAAAATTTTATAATAACATTTAAAATTTATATTTACGAATCATTAATTTTTTAATAAGATGATTGAAATAAAAGGGTGGAATGTTATTTGTGAAACAACTCATTACTAATTCAAATAATTATAAATCTGGAAGGTAAGTTTATTAATAATTAAATAATTTAAAAATTATTCTGATATTAATTTTTGAAGTTATTCTTAGGGAAAAATGATGTAGTAATTTTTAAGATGCGTGCGCAGATCTTTCGCGATTTTAACAAAATATGGGTCTGTAATTCCGTTTTTGGACTCTTCTCCTTCGATGGCCATCGTCAAAAAGTGGTACGTGACAAAAATCCATGATTTGGTATCGGTAAACCGCTGATTGAAGGTGCGCGAGATAGCTAAGACAGTGCAACTCAAAAGATCGAGTTGGTTGTATTCTGTATGAACAATAGCGCAGTGGTTGCCGTATTTGGTCAGTCGGACTATCCGAAGGAGTAAGAAGACAGAAGAGAAGCGAATAGGCTACAGGAGCAAGTAAAAACGGAGCTGCAAGAATATAGAAACGAGAAATGGAACGAATATCTGGACACCCTAGATCCACAACAACCAGGACTATGGAAACTTCAAAAGGTACTAAAAGAAGATGGAAAACCACTTCCAACTTTACACGAAGAAAGAGGATTTGTCTACACACCAGAAGACAAAGCAGAAGTATTTACAAAGATCGTCGAAAATCAATTTAGACTAAACTCACATCCAGAACAGGACATAGACTTTGATGAAGAAGTTGAAGAGACAGCAGAAGATATCAAAAACACTGAAGAAGATGAAATACTGGCACACGCAAATCCCGAAGAAATTAGGAAAGAATATAAAGCCGAAGAAAGCACCAGGATTAGTAACAGGACTTTAAAGAAGGTAGTGATCTATGTTACCACATTCATAAATAGAATCCTAAAATATAGGTACTTTCCAAAAAAATGGAAAAAAAGCAGAAGGAACTTTTTTCAAAACTATCGTCCTATCAGCCTTCTGAGTCAGAAGACTCTGGGAACAAGTCGAACAACTTGCCAGAAGAACAATTTGGATTAAGAAACGAGAACTCAACAGAACTTCAAGTTTTAAGGCTAGGGGAATTTATCAGTGAAGCATTCAACCGGAGCAGTATTCTTAGATGTCAGCAAAGCGTTTAACAGAGTAGGTTTAAGAAAAGAGAACACCAACCACCTGAAGATATAACGATGAAAGAAGACAACGTATGATGGACCAAAACAGTAAAATACCTAGGAGTCACCATGGACCAAAAACTATGCTTCAAAGAACACGTTATTCCACGATTACAGATACCATGAAAGGAAAAGAAAGGAAGATCTACGAAGGCACGAAGAACTGTCTCATGGATCGGAAAGGTGATGGTTTTTTAGACTTCGCGAGGTGTGATTTACAGCGATTTCCTGGAGAAGCGCCAAACGATCACACAGGAATAATTGGGCTGATTCGACGCCAAATTCAGAAAAATGTCTTCATTTGGCGAAGAACAAAGTGTTTTTGCACTATGAGAACGCACCGACTCATGTCTTCGCTGTCATCATGGCCAAATTGGTTGAATTAGGCTACGAATCCACCGTATTCTCCAGATTTAGCTACATTAGAATTTTTTTTTTGTTTCCAAACTTAAAATATTACTCGCCGAGCAGAAATCTCAGTCGAATGAGTAAGTCATGAAGTAGGATAAGAGTAATTAAACACAACATATGTAATAAAAAATTTATTCACTGCAGTGATGTTCCGTCACGTGACCATCAATAAAATTTTAATAAAAACTTGAATACAATATGAATGAATACAAAATACTAACAAAAGTTTTAAGGCCGTAGTAAGTTCACTTTTTGTTTATTAAAAAAACATTTGCAACCTTCCTACATACATATATAGAAACTGTTAAATTGGTACTTTTGCTGAAAATAATAAGTTTTAGTCATTAATAAGCATATATAAAAACATCTAAAAAAAATACCAATTTACTAGGATCTTTATATTGGATTTTAAAGAAGGTGAATAACTATTCACAGATACTCAAGATAAAAAAACCTCCACCAAATTTTCGTTTGAAGTACAAAAAGCTGCTATTAATCTCCAACCACAGTTACCTAAATTATCTATAATATAACAAACCATAAACATTATTTAACTCATTTCCAATGTTTTTAACAACAAATTAACTGTGGTGAAAGATAACATTTTCTAGCGACAAAAATAAGCCATAGATACTGATAGGTAATTTGTTTCGGATCATAAAACCAGAACTGAAATATATATACAACAGAATTCGTATATTAAGACTTCGATTATGATGACCAACCGATGAAAGGATACCAGCAGAAGGTGCTTAGTGAGGATAGAGGATATTATGATGAGAAAAGTGATGAATCAAGAAAAAAAATCGAGTGATTGGAGAGAAAACGTGCTTGTGCCAATATAAAAAGAAAAGTGTGATGTGCAAGAATGTAGTAACTACCAAAATCTGCTGAACGAGGTATTGCAAATTTTGGAATGGTGAGAAATGTGGTTACGGAGGAAGTGCAGAGTGGATTGAAGAATATGTAGAATGGAAAAGCAGTGGGAGCTGATGGGACACCAGCAGAAGTATGGAAGATGTGTGGTGAAGATGTATAAGATATTCTGTTGGACTTGATGACAAAAGTGATGAATCAAGAGAAAATACCTAGTGAGTGGAGGAAAAACGTGCTTGTGCCAATATAAAAAGAAAATTGTGGTGTGCAAGAATGTAGTAACTACCAAAATCTGCTGAATGAGGTACTGCAAATTTTTGAATGGTGAGATATGTGGTTATGAAGGAAATGCAGAGTGGATTGGAGAATATGTAGAGCGGATGGGACACCAGCAGAAGTATGGAAGATGTATGGTGAGGATGTATAGACTTGATGACAAAAGTGATGAATCAATAGAAAATATCTAGTGAGTGGAGGAAAAGCGAGCTTGTGCCAATCTATAAAAAAGGGAAGGGAAAGAAATAAAATAGTAAGAGGTACCTTGACGGTCGTTATATACTGTATCATTTTTTGAGTATTTTAATTGGTCTTAATCATTTTAATGTTGCTAATTTTTAAGAGTCCAACTAGATATTTTATCAATTATTATGGAAGCCCTAGGTTTCACTTTAATAAATGTATAATTTTTTTAACTCTAAAAAGATAACTGAATACATGTATTATTATATAATTCAATTCTGGTCAATCATATATTTATTGTTGATACCACAGATATGTTGATACTATTGAATATTAATACAGTAGAACTTCGATTATTCGTCACCCATTGGACTAATTTTGAAAATCGATACGGAATAAGGCAGTTAACTATGGAAGCTCTTCATCAAACGACATTCGAGACGTCAGCACCTGGATACAAATTTGAAAAACGTCGCATAAGAAGAAGAATATAATGGATAATGCGCCAACATAGCGCCAACTAAGAATCGAAGTCTGAAGATGGTAAAATAACTTATTGACACTTTTTCTCTACAATTACATTCTTGATTCAGCCTACGAACTAAGGATTTATTCAAAGTTTCAAGAGAAGATATCGAAACAGTATTGGAATATGTTTAACATAAAAGATGTCATAGATGTCACCACTGAAGATTTGAATAAGTTGTTGCCTACCGAAAACAGAGCTGTGGATCAGAAACAAAATCTAATTTTTCATCCATACAGCATTTTCATATCTTCCTCGATTTGAAGACATCTCAGAAAATCTAATTGGTTAGATATGAACAAACAGGGTGTAGTTATGATATTTTATCGGACAACAAATACGTTTTAAAGCCTTTAGAAGCCAATGATTATAAAGATGATCATCACGCAAATAGCAGTACCTATGGAGAAGCTGAGAATCGATATGGTAACAAAAATTATAATTTGAATAAAAATCAAAAGGAAGCAGAACTGGTTCAAGTACCAGTACTAAGGAAAGAAACGCTCCCAAAAGATAAAACTATTCATTTTTCCTATTTTCCATCTTTTCCCTCACATCCTGGTCGCGATCCTTGACGCATAATCGAGTTTCTACTGTATTAGGCAGATTTCTTAAAAAAACAGTAATGTATCTAATTTCTTATCAGACAATAGGGAACAATTGAAAACTTTGTTCAAAATGTATAACTCCCAAATATTAATTTATTAATACAAAATATTAATACGATATAAATATAAAAATTTTATTACAATCTATTACTTAAGATTTTCAAACTTTGACCAGTACTTCTCTCAACATCAATTTTGAAAAGAATAATGGTCCCAATATAAGTAAAGTTTAAAAATAATCGTAGTACTTAAAACAATATATTTATAATAATACCATTTTTTTTACGAAATGTATAATAAAATGCGTGTCTTCTATAAACTATAATTTCTTATATGAATAAAAATAAAATATGTAGAAACGAAATACTGATCATATTGATATGGCATATTATTGACCATGTTTTAGTGTTTCATAAATTATTAAGGGTCATCTTCTGCCAATGCCAATGGGGCTCGAAGTAACAACTCGCTCACTTGAATTGGTTTAATCTGCAAAAAAATAAAATGTAGTTATTATAATTATAATTAACAATTTAATATTTATAAAGTTACTCTAATAACAAAATCAACCATCAACAATTTAATAATACCACAATAACTGAATCCCACAAGAAAAATGATTATTTTTTGCCACCTAAAACAACAAAACAACCACCTTTTTTGCGATTTTTGAAATTTCCGATTATAATAACCATCATATCTACGAATTCAGATATTTTTATTGATAGTTGATGTTGAGGTACTAAACAAGCATTCATATATTATTAAACCATGATATGCTCCTATAATTCTATTATAAATCAGTAAACTATGTTAGTGTAACGTGTTAATGGCTAATAAAAACGGACAAATTCTAATCTTATTAGAATTTTAATTTAGCCAAACTTCTCTTAGTATTAAAATAATTACATTATTTTCATTAAAACTAGATATATCATATTTTTTAACCTATTAACTGCCGGAAAAGTGGCTCCTGTGTTGAGGCTAACCCACATACTTCATATAATTTATTTTAAGGCCGAGCGATGAAAGTTTCAACATGTAGACAGCCTATTTGCCTTGCCATCGCTCGTATAGTTGACCGAGTAAAAGCGAGTGCCAACGGTGTAGATTTCATTTAGCGCAACTTGTCACCACTCCTGATTACTTGCCTCACTTCACCTCTTTTTCTCTATCTCTATAGCTTTACAACAAGGGTAGGTCTTAGCTGACTTCTCACGATTTGCCTCCAAGTATGCTCGCCATTACTTGGTTTATATCAAACGCTATCAGACGAGTATTATGTGGCAGTCAATAGGTTAAAGAAAAGTTCAAAAAAAAAAAAACGTTGCATCAGACTGGTTTTAAACCAGTGACCTAGGATTTTACGCACCATGTTCCTACCAAATAAGATATATATACAACCAGTTACTAGTTTATAATCTCTTCAAGTCTTGGTTCCTTCTTCAAGCAATCTACATGAGAAATATATAAATAATTAAATTAAATAACACATATTGCATAACAATATAATGACGTTTATATGCAACTAAAACAAGTCTAAAGTCTATGTGTTAGATTTCACATACTCGTATTTATACATTGTTATATACATATTTGTTTTAAATTTTTATATAAAAACATATTATAGTTTAAAGGCGATAATAAATGCTGCATAAATATTCACGAAATTTACACAAACAATTAACACTGATTTTTAATAATATAATTGAAGTTTCAAGGAGAGATAGTCGCGATACGCGATTCTTATGCTCATTGCGCCCTCTGTAAGCATTGCGAGCTACTTTGATTTAATAATCACATCGCGTCTGATCTCCTCACGATTTTAAAGATCAATTTAATTACTTTATATTAATAAAAACATTTCATTTATTATATTTCCATTTAAATTCTAATACGTTGTCTGCATATACAAATTGTGATTGAAATTTAGTCAACCATAAGCGATACCTTGAGTACATACCCAATCCTGTCATAAATATTGATAAAGATGGTTTGTTCTGCTGTCAAAATGAAATCAGATAAAAGTGATATCAACAAGTCAAAACATTCTGAGCTGTTTTATGATGGAGTATTGCTCTTCATAAGTGCGAAATAGAAAGAGCTTGTATTTGTCAAAAAGTACGTATGTTTTTCTGTATTGTACTGTTAAGTTGTTTAAGGATACGGGAGAAGTAAATTTATTAGTAGTGAACAATGGCCATCAGCCAGTCCAGACCTTAATCCACTTGACTATTAATTGTAGTCAGCTTTAGAGATATGGTGTGTACCTACAAGATTCTGGGGTCATTGAAGTTGTGGACAATTTTCCTATAGATCGATGAATGGTCTTACAGACTTCGGTGCTGTGTTCAGGCAAATAGAATTTGTAGTTTATTATGTCACTAACCAATTGTGCAAATTTTTCAAATCAAACCCAGTAGTTAATTTTTTTTAGTCAAATATCTTATATCAATATTTAGGATAGAACTAGGTATAAATACATGTCTTCGAAACCCAGAACCGCTACCAATTCAAGCAAACTATGAGTAATTTTAAAAATATTTAGTAAACATTCCAAACATCATTAGTAGTTGAAATGATTTTTTTTTTAAATATCTAACCTCTAAATTTGTTGGTGCTCCATCCTCCTGAACCTGACTTTCTATGACTACAAAGCAACAAAAAACATGTTTAAAGCCATGAAAACAGTGCATCATCACAATTTTTTTAAATCATTATATTCAATTCTAACTGCATGTAAAAATACTTCCAATTGTGCAATATATACACCTGTCATATTAATATTTAAATAAAAATGATCGTAACTGCAAAGAAAGTTCTTGACAACATATTTTTTTTATTGCGATGAAACCGTTGAATTATCAGTATCGTTAACGTTATTTGTTTGTATACAGAAATTAGTTCTATTTTTAGTTTACATGTCGCTATACACAACAGACTCTTATAGCAATATCGCCTCTTTATTTATGTTACCAATAAATACTAAAGATTGTATGATAGTAAATTTAACACACAAAAAGTATCTCAATACCATAGATTTTTATATAGTAGATTGTAGATTGATTATAAGTGCCCCAGGTGACCTTCCTACACTACGATAAATATAACTTTAGCGAGGAATAAACAAGATCTCCATTCTTTTGGAATATATCCTATGAAGAAACTATTCCTGATGTAAGTGATTAGAGTATCAATGCCCTGTTAAACGGGCTAGAAATATGAAATCCTCTCCAAGAAATTTGTAGAGCTTAAAGCTGTTAATAGCCCATTTAATTTTAATGTCAGTCAATATTTTCTTTTTAGGTTTTTTAGTGATCTTGATGGTTTTTGTATACATTAGTTTTTGCGTTATCACCAATAGTTACAACTCAAGGAAAGTGAGAGTTTAACAGGCATCTCATATTCTCCTTGGTTTAGTTTGGCATTAACGTTAGAGATAACTTTTTGGAGGCGTAATGCTGAGGCTATACATACAGTTTTGTTTAAAATTAGATTATCAATTAATGTTTCTTTCCTATTTTCTTTTAAATGATAGATTAGATAAGTTTAAACAGATTTTTTTGAAATAAACCACATATAACTACAACGACACTGATAATTAAACTAATAAAACACAATCCACATTAGCAAAACAAATAATTGGCAAAATGACAAATCAACAAAAAAAAAAACAAAAACAAAAAAAGCAACACTCACTAGCCTCTTGACCTGTTGTAGTGGTAGTTGTAGTATTCGAGGTGGTCACACCATCCTGTGTTGTACTACTGGTCAAAATAGTCACAGTTTTTGTGACACTCATATTCGCAAGTTTTCTCGTTAAATCCTCACCTGAACCAAGATGATCCTTTACGCTGTCTATGGTTATATCACCAACACTACTCGAAACCGTCACATTGTGAAGAGTTTCATCTCCGTTGGTTCTAACGTCGTCAGACTGAAATTCAATTAAGTAAGTTTAGGAAATCGAGTGAGTGTAACCATTTAAAAACGTTAGTTAGTTATTTATCTTCCACCGATAAAATGCTAAAATTTTAAACATACCTTATCTGCAACACTTCCTTCTTTACTTTCAGCATTGCCATTTACTAAAGGGGCGTCAGTAGAAACATCCAGTACTTCGTTTTCGTGGTTAGAAGCAGTATCAGAAGCAACTTCATCTCTGGCACCTGCTGGCAGTGGTAGATAGCACCGAGCCATCGTTACGCTTTGAGCAGCTAGTGATAACCTTTGAAGTTCAGATGAAGAATGTAGATAGAGCGCTTGAGCATCTTTGGTGAAAACCAATGATGATATTCCACTGTAAACAAGAAACACTACATAGTATAAAACAAAGTCATAAATCAATCGTTACATGTTGCCAATAAATAAAGGGGGCAGCTGCGCCGCCCTTCTCTATCTTTGCAACTTACCGCACTTGTACAATATACCATTATGTTTCAATCTTAACGTGTGATGTAAAATACTTACTTTATATCTTCTCTCTTGATAGCTGCTGCATTTAACTGTCTCTTAAGTTCTGGAATGCTGAGAACCAAACAGTCACCCATGTTTGTTAAACATAATAAATCTACTTCGGAATGTGTTCCATTATCTACATTACATGTAAAACTGGCAAAAGCCATTCGTCGTACTCGCGCACCTACAAAGAGAATTATATTAATTACAGGCACTGTTTATATTTATAGATAAAATTTAATTAGTAATGCTGTTTTGAATTGTTGATTATTACCTTCGTGTGCAGTCAATTTATATTTACAGAAAGGCTTTAAACTGGGTAGGGTAAAAATTTTAAATTGTTCTTCAGAAGCAATCACAACTCTATGAGCTTGAGTGGTATCAGGTAACGGTGAAACACCTTTTTCCACTTCTAGAGGTTCTGGAAGAGGTTTGCTGGAACCGTCTAATACAGCGATGCCTATCACAGGCGCCCTATGTTTTAATTGGATCTCTTTGGCTAGTTGACAGGTGACATCGTCTGTTTCTCGTCTTGAAGTCGATGGGACCATTATTGTGAAGGCGTACACTGTACCGTTATTGGTAGCTGCCCATAAGGTAGGGTTTGTGTTTTGCACTAAAAAAAATATACAATTATATAACAAAGCAAATAGAAAATTAACTATTGACTATTGATATTTAAAAGAGCTAAGTAGAGTATGTCAGTGGTTCCCTCATGAACCAGAATTGAATACAGAGAGCAAAGCAACTTTCTAGAAGTTCCAGAAGCCCCTATTCTTATCCCATAAGTGCGATAAAGGATTAAGATCCGGTAAAGTTCTACTAAAACTGTTTCTAAGAAACATTTTGCAACTATGTGGTATGTTGAATATCGGCCGATTCTGGTTTCATCCGAAAATAAGATATTTTTACAATTTACATGCTTCAAACACCAATTTAAACGGTCAATTTTATTTTGCCTTTAAAGTTAACTATGACTTTGAAGCCCTGGGTGAAATTTGAGATTTCTTCTAGCTATTTGAGCTTAAAAAGCGATTCTACCCTTATATAGTTACTATTTCACGACTTCTACTCGGTCTGTTCTTTAAATTTCCTCTTGTGTAACCACCACCGTTCCTGCTAGTGACATGCTCTGTTCTGCCAGAGCAATAATTCTTCCCCTCTGGACTTTTGATAACCTAACGTTTCTTGCAAGTGAAACAGTAAAATCGAAATTGCAAGGTCAAACTTACCACTAACTAGAAACGTCCTCGCGAAATACAAACATCTGACAAAAGATCCAATTGAATCATCGGCTGGTCTTGCTTCAATCTGTCTTTCAATAGGTTTAGCTTCTAATGGATTAAATGGCTCATCCGTAGCTGCCGTTGTCTTACGAGTAGTTGGAGAAGTAGTTGATTGTTTATTGTCATCTTTATTAGCATTTCTCCGTTGCGAGCGTCCTTTTCTTAATCGCCTAAATGATTCTCTCAAAGACTTTTTGAAAGATTTTCGACGAGAGATAGGAGTATCTCCAGAACCAGTGAGATCTAAATTAAATTCAACATTAAGATAAACTTTACGTAATCATATCATATTAAAAATAGTTTAACTTACCATTTGGATTAAGTGTACATTTAACCATAATGGGTTTGTTTCTAATGTAATCTAGAAGAGCCAAACCATGGGCTGTACCAACAGCAACTAAACCCCAATCAGCTTGTAAAACACAGCAGGTTATAGCTGCCGGAGGATGGATTTGAAGTATCGTATTAGCTTGGAAACCTCTAGGTTGATTTATGCTACCTAAAAATTAAAAAAATATAATCAGTATAACGAAGATTGAAACTAATATAATCGTGATTACCTTGTTTAGGTGTAAGTTGCGCATGTCCTTTCCATACAAATCCATCTCTATCACTAACAATATTCATAGAAGAAACTTTCAGTGGTCCTTCAAGTACTTCAGTATCGAATTTAGCTACAATCGTTTGTCCAGCAGTACCACTTACTACAAGGGTACCTGATAAAGGACACAGAGTAATTTTTTTAACTGCCAATCGAGGATCGTCTGAATACGGATCAAAAATACCAATTTTTTTAAAAGGAGGCCATTCATCTTCCAAATCTTCCGGATCTGGATGAACTTCTACAAAAAAATATTAAGATAATCATATTCAATTCGTTAAACAACATTTTTATTTACCTTCTAGGTCTTCACCGGAAAAAAACTGTGACGTGCTGAATTTATAAATTAATGTTAAAGTAATACCGCCTGCATCCCAAAATTTAATTGTACCATCTTCGTGACCTGTGAGGAGGAGTTCTCTTTTTGGTAAAGATCCTTTTGAACATAGAAGACCACCTCCATCAATTGGCCATGGACGGTTTGAATAAAGATGACTCGTTTGGACTTTACCAGCATCTTTGAGATGTTCCCAAAGTTCTTCTGGTACACCTAAAAGAAATAAAAAAAAAAAGTTATTGAACAGATCCTTTATGTTAAATGTGCGTAAGTCTTGTAGATTGCTAGTATGAAGATTAATTAAGTACCAACTGATAATTCTTTTACATTAGTACCTTAAGAAATGAGGCGTAAATGTGAAGATAGTAATTTGTTTACTTTTTATTTAAAATCTTATCATACCTGACACATATTGACTGCAAGTTACAGAAGAGGCATGAAGGGAAACTAAATACGGTAAACTCATCATTTTCCAAACGTCTTCTTTTAAATCTATAGCTACCAATTCTTCTTCAGCTAAAACAAGTAAAGTTTCTGGTTCTCCTTTACTAGCTATGTTGTTTTCCACACTGTCAGTATTATCAGTACCATTTTCTTCATGTGTTCTAGATTCAATTAGAATGAAATCGACAACCTAGAAGAAAATAATCGTAGTAACAGAAAATCTATTTATTTTTTATAATTATAAAATCTCGAAATCATTTTCAATATACACTTAGACCTAGGATAAAAATTTAAATCCTAAACATGCAAAACAACTCAATGAAATGCTCAGTATCTAGGGAGGTCTGAAATTAAATGTGATTATAATAACCTTTTAACTACAAACTAACCCAAGTTTCTCTTTTATTACATTGTTTAAATCATCAATATGCGAAAATGGACCGCTAGTCATGCACTGTACAGTTTAGGATCTTTTCCTATAATGTCTCTAATTTGAAAAAAAAAATGTTTACAATACTGTTTTATTAGAGTGTGAGTCACTCTTAAGGAAATCGGTTGTTAGTATTAGTTTTGTAAAAGTTGGGTTTTTGGTAATTTTTTGTTTGTGTTGTTATTGATGAGATTACCATGAAGTTGATGTGAAAAAAATGTCATTAAAAAAATGTAAGATATTGTAAAGATAACAAGAAGAGTTCATTCTAAAAGAAAAACATAACAAGAAAATAGAAACGAGACAACAGAGGAAGACAGAGATAGCCAATAGAGCAGCAGAAAGAAGGAGCTAATAGGTACAGAGGAGCAGATAGATAACAAGCGACAAGAAGAAAAGAAAAATGTGTATTTGACTCGTAGTGTATTTGTTCAAAAGAATTAAAGAGAAAAAAGAAAAATCGACAACTTGTTTAGGTTGTTTGTGCATACTTAATATACAATGTGAAGGAAGATTTTTTCTACATTGGCATGTATCCAGCTGTATGTTTATAATACATTGTAATGCTTATAATGGTAACATAGAGAACAGAATAGATAGAAAATCTATGAACTTAACCGTTGATCGTGCAATTTTTTTTTAAAAAACATTTTTAAAAAGGAAACTCATTATTAGGATATCACTCCTATATAATAAAGGTGAATTTACACCAAATGAGCATTATTTGCGAATATTCGCAAACGTTTCCAAATGTTCACACTAACCGAGCATCATATTTGAAAACGTTTGCAAACAATGTTCGCAAACAATACTCGGTTGGTGTAAACTCACCTTAATAATAAAATAATAATTTCGTTAGCAATTTTAATTGAAACAACCCAACTGTATACAACTCAAAACTAAATCTGAATTATTTCATAAAAAATATATAAAATAACGTTACTTAATGAGTTATTTCATTTAAAACATATAAGAATATTGGATATAGTATAAAATCCTTTTATGAGCATGCAAAACCTGTTTTGTTAATATTAATTTAAACCTAGACGAAAACAAACATGCAAAACCCAACTAGATACCTTATTTCCAAACTGTTCAGCATCACTCTCATTATCATTTTCAGATTTTTGTATTCCAATCTGCCCGAAACGAAAAATCAATCAAAATATTGAAATTTATACAAATGTTAGTATCTATGGTCTAAACTACAGATACAGTATTAATAATATTAGTTCTACTCGAACTGTTTAATATAACAAACTAATAAAAAATTAAGTAACATCGCCAAAACGAGACGAAATCGGAAAATGAAATATTTCGGAAAAGAAAAAGTACTAGAGCACTAAACAATACAGAAATTATATCCAGTGTAACCGAATTTGTGATTTTGTTTAACCCGGAAAAGTATCTTCCAAATATAAGTGAAGGGGAGTATGGGAGTAAGTTTAAGAAAAGAGTGTTAAGAGAGATTAATATCAAAGATGATATGGAGGGATTGTGGACTATCAGTAGTAACGCTAGGAAGATATTAAGAGAATTGTTAAGAAAATCATCACAGATATAAAGACGCGTGGTGGTGGAATGAGGAAGTACGGAAAGTAATGAAAGCGACAAAGGTGGCGAAAAAAAAAGTGGGATTGATCAGTTAGTGCATGTGATATAAGAGGTAGCAAAGAAGAATGAAAAGAGAGCAGTGGCAAAAGCGAAATCAGAGGCAATGGAAAAGGTCTTAGAGAACACTTCCCTAAAAATATTACATATATTTCTATTCCAGAATTTATTACAAGAGAATTAGCAAGAATGAAAGGAAATTCACACCGAAAGGGACAAAAGGCACATTATAGCCTCTGCCTACTTTCCCCGTTACGATGTCCACCAGTAGAAGTTTTATATCTCGTCAGCTGGTAAAAAAAATATACAGATAAGTGATACTGGATATGCTTTAAATGTGAAAAGAGACTTAGTGACAGCGAAGATGGAACTTTACACTGAAACGGACAAAATGTACATTATAATAGCTTCTGCTTACTTTCCCCGTGACAATGAGAAATCTCCACCAGGGGAAGTTTTATGCCTCATTAGCTGGTAGCAAAAAACGAAAAGACAACTATTATTAAGATGTAATGCAAATGAGTAAAGAGATTTAGCAACACCGAAACGGACAAAAGTACATTATAATAGCTTCTGCTTACTTTCCTCGTGACAAAGAGAATCCTCCACCAGAGGAAGCTTTATGCCTCATTAGCTGGTAGGAAAAAACGAAAAGACAACTGAAACTTAAATGTAATGCAAATGTGTAAAGAGACTTAGCAACAACAAAAGGGGCAAAAGGCACATTATAATAGCCTTTGTCTACTTTTCTCGTGACAATGAGAAACCTCCACCAGAGGAAGTTTTATGCCTCATTAGCAGGTATCAAAAAACGAAAAGACAACTGATATTAAGATGTAATGCAAATGTGTAAAAAGACTTAGCAACAGCAAAACGTGCAAAAGACACATAATAATAGCCTGTCTACTTTTCCGATGACGAAGAGAAACCTCCACCAGAGGACGTTATACTCAGCTAGTGCAAAAAAATACATAGACAACTGATACATGGATTTGATGCAAATCTGTAAATAAATGAGTATTTCGAGGAACTTAACAAATCGGACAATAAAAATGGTATCATTTCATTAGAACTTCGATATTGAAAAATGAATTACTCTTGATAGGGATTATATTGAAAAAATCCTTTCTTGTCCTTGACACGTATGCTAATTTTTTGTAGATGCTTCCTCTTTCTTTTAATTATATACAGAATCTTAATTTTACCTTAATGATATTCATTACACCAAAAAAATTACTCACTTTACTAGTAAAATCAAAAGCAACGTGTTTATCACCATGTGCGACAGAAACAGTGTATTTATCACTGTAAGTTCTTGGCAAGCCTCCGGAAAATACTAATAATGGTTTATCATATAATTTTCTTGTTAATATTTTTGGAATGGATTTACAAGCATAAGGTCCATATGTTGTGATGGGTTCTCCAATGGGCTTCTCTGACTGGTCTATATTCCATTCCATGTAGCTACCTAAAAATTATTATAGACTACATTTTACTTGTGGTTACAAAAATTAAACATTTTTTTATATTTTTTGAATTATTCTGCCATCTACTCAATATTTCTGTTTTTTTTCTACTTACCATCATTATGAGCACTTAAAAAATGTCTTCCATCTTCCTTCCAACACAAAGCTTCTAATTGTTGATTAGCGATAAAAGTTTTAACAGCGCTATTATCAACTCTATTCCAAAGTACAATCAAACCTCTATTGTATCCTACAATAATGTTATTAGGTTGATCTGGTTGTTCAAAAATCGATTCTACAGCTCCTGGATTTAGCTTGTAATCTTGTGGAACACTACAAATAATAAAAAGAAAATGTTTTATATCTATTTATTATCTTTCTTTATACGACAAAACAAAGTTTTTAATAAATTGACTTGAAACGGATTGTGATCATTTTAGAAAGATGAAATTTCATATTTTAGCATTTATAGAAAAAATAAAGAGTATGCATTTAAAATTTCAAAAAAAATTGCAATATAAGGAACATCATACTATATATTTGTGTTAGATACTTACTCTTGCATAACAACATCCTGATAAATTATATCTGGTGTCATAGTGAATGTACTCAAATCCAATAAATATATATTTCCACCTTCTGTGCCCAATAAAAGATGTTTTCCTGCTGATTCCAAACACATTGTCGATATTTTCTTTAATTTTCCTTCTAAAGCTTGTGATTTTACTTCTATTAATGAACTTTTGTTAACTTCCCATAGATGGAGAGAGTTGTCATCACACAAAGACACAATTCTACCTGGAAATATATTTTTCAAAATATATTAAATGTAAATTTAATAATGATTTAATGTACTCTCTTAGTTCTCGTTATATTTTCATTGTGGACTAGTATAAATATTTACCTTGGTTTGGAAGGAAGACTATTTTTGTTACAGCTATTGGATTTTGATGTTGGCCATAGAACTCCACACCAGGTAGACCGAAAACTTTAAGAGCTCCTGTGGCAGTGCCTATACATATTAATCGAAGTGAAGGATCCCAAGCTAGAGCTGTAGGTTTGTGTGGAAATCCATGTTGTAAAGTCTGAAAATAGAAGAAATAACATTTTACCAATATCTTTTTGCGATAACGTCAGTAAAGAAACAAATTTTACTGGTACTTTATTTTATCAGACCTGAAGCTTTCAATGGCAACTCAAAATGGATGAAATTCGTAATTGGGAAAAGGAACTCAGTACAGCTTACTGCAGACCAAAGACAAGCAAAAAGATTAATACATTCTTTACTGTGCCACTGTAAACTACTCTTAGAGCTTCAGAAACTTGAGATCAGAGTAATCGAAGGAATTCTCACAGGATACTCATACTAAGACTAAATGAGGTCCTGAAAGAGAAAAAATGGAGAAGAGATCGAGGATGCGTTAAACAGAGATAAGTGAAAACAAACGCTACAAAATGCTAACGTCGACCTCAACTCGACTTTGGATAAGGTGGAGAGAAAGAAGAAGAAAGAAGACTGCATACTGAGGTAGCCTACTGAAAAAACACTGCAGGCCAAAGACAAGCAAAAAGATTAATACATGCTTCACTGTGCCACTGTAAATTACTTTTAGAGCTTCAGAAACTTGAACTTAGAGTAATCACCACCGCTGATCTTCAGGTGGGCATAAATCCAGGTGTCTCAAGTTCTTATTGGGATGACTATCCTTGAGTTACTGTTGCCACAGGGCAGTTCCCTTTATAAAAGATCTGAGTCCTGTGACTAGCTTTTCAAGGTGGTGATAGGTTTCAGGGTTCGCGTCACCGAAGATGAGGAACCGTTTATGGTCCAAGGCCTCACACTCAAATAGAATGTGAGTTGCCGTCTCATCTTCCATGGCGCACAGTCAGCGCGAGGTGGGTTCCTGTATCAGAATCCCCATCCTTCGATGGATAATACATTTTCTTAAAAATCTAGATCCTATAGACTCATAATTAGATCTATAAATGCTTTGATAATGTTTAACAAGACACTCATTTAAACTTAGTTTCCCAAACTCAGAATATGCTTAAAATGATTTTAAAAAAATGCTTAACAATATCGAATCAATATACTTCAGATTCGAAGCTACATACTGTAGATATTTTTAATACATATTATCAATAGCAATTTTGTATAGTTAATCTAAGCAATAAAAGTGCAATAAAAATATTTATTCGCCATTGATAAGGTACCTAAATGCTCGAAATATGTCTATGTTTGGTCATAAATATTTGAAATTGAGCTTAATTTATAATATAATAAAAAAATGTGATTGGTAATTCCTTAAAAGGAATTTCTATAACTGGGGTATTTAAATAAAACCAATATATGACACAGTTTCATTGATTTTTTGAAGTAAAACTTCTTTAGGCGTGACTAGGGGTAACTCAGATTTTTTTTCTGACGGAAGTAACGGTGTGACGTCAGCTATGATAGGAGCTTAAAAACCTTTCCAAACAAAACAAATTTGCATTGACATTTTAGTGAAATTGAGGTTATGTTTTGTTTAGAAGTTTATAAATTTTATTATGGTAATCTTGTAATTAATTATGTATTCTTTAACTATTAGATACTATTCTGTTCGAGTAAAAATGGTGTTGTATTATAATCTTCTTTCGGTTTCAAATATATTAAAGGTATTTAGAGAGTAAAATCTATGTTTCACATTTCAGTTATCATATACCTATTATTTCATATATAAAAAATTATGATAACTATCAAATTTCTATTTCTAATGAAAATTATAAATATAACATTCATTTTTTGTAAAGTATATAGACAATAAATATAATTGAATTGTAATTTAATATATATTTTGCGATACGTACGTCAAATAAGTTTTACTTCAGTCGCGCGTAAAGGTTACACGCACACTCTTTTTTTGAAGTTATACTTCTTATCATGGACTTGATTTGTGTGGGGTTAAATGAGAAAAATCATTACATATGTAATGGTGTGAGTAAGAGAGAGACAGAAACATATATAAGGTATTAGTGCATTGAAAAGAGATAGATAAATAAAAAACAATCTGAGATAATGTTTTGGAATATCATAGTAACGTATTACATTGTGTTTGACAGATTACTTTATAATTCTGTCACGTAAGTAAACATATAAAGTTTAGTCTATATATATAAAAATGAAACCCGTTTTCCTTGGTCATGGCATCACGCGTGAATGGCTGGACCGATTTTTGTAATTCTTTTTGTGTTGTATTTGTTATTATTAGGAGAAGGTTCTTACGGAAGAAAATATTAAGAACATCTCTCAGAAATATTGAAAAATAGACATTTAATTTTGCATATTTTAAAAAACGCGCGTAACGAATGTCAATGTCATTCACAGCCATAGACTATATTGAAAGAGCATCGTTTGTTCGGAAACGTGGTTACTTAATTAAATAAAGCTTCCATGTTTTAAATTCAGTATTGATTAATAGATATCTATACGATTTCATATAAATATAAGTTCGAAAAATATATTTTTGGTGCGATAAGTGAAACAAAACTATCCTTCTCTATCTCTTCATCTCTTTTATTTTTCTTAAATTTATTTTAGTTGTTGGCGTAGCAAGGCGCGCCGGGTACAGCTATTTCATATATTTAAAAGAGTGATCCTTACTAAGACGCCACCGTAAGGTGGCGCAGTTAAGATAGTATAAATTTACATTAGCAATTCTTGCGTAATTAAGTACTATGACGCCACCATAAGGTGGCGCAGTTAATATATGATATATCTAATCGATAATTTACAAAACCGTAACAATTTGGAAAAATGGTAAAAAAACATCAGTAGGCGGTACGAATTTCGCCGGGTCAGCTAGTATTTTATATTAATAATATTAATCATAATATGTATTCAGTAATTTGCATCATATTTTGCACTATGGGGTTTTGTAAACACTTTTTTTGTACATTGATCGTTTTACTGTTTAGTTTTCGTGTTTGAAGTAAGGACACACATCAACTGGTCTTATTTTTCTAAGTATTTATTTAATTGAATACAGTTAATTGTTTAAAAAAATTTATTTCTACTTGCCTGTGTTTGTAGTTATTAAGTTTTATTAGTTAACAGTGCATAGAAGTATAACTTCTGCCGGCAGTCCCACTGACTGCCACACCCTTTTTTTTTTGTTTTCGCTTTTATCTTAGATTTTCTTGTTTCATTACATTCCTACATAGGTTTCGGAATATAATGAATATAATCAATAATAATTAATATAGTATCAAGTTTGCTTTCAAAAATAAGTAATTTATCCTATTTAAAAGTAAAATATTTTATTACAATCTTAGAAGAGTAGGTATTGAATTTCCAATAAATTAATATCTAGTTTGTCATGCTGGCTTTTTGCCTACAAACTGGTTTAGGTAGATCGAACTTAAAGAATATTACTTTGTTATATCATGATATAAATATTGAAAACTCTGCAGGGGATAATTAATAAGATATTTATAATGACATTCTTTTATTAGAAATTTATTGTATTTATAATAGTTTATGTCAAGCAAGTATAGTATACTGTAGAACCTTAATTATTCATCAACTTCCGTTATTTATCAACCATTGGAGAAATTTAAAATTCGACAGTTATATTTAAAAAAAATTGAAAATTTTTAGAAAGTATACAAACAAGAATGGAGACTCAATCTCGCAATCTTCAGCTCTACGCGTTGACGCTCTAACAACTAAGCTATGTTTCTCTAACGTCAAATGTTCTGGCTAGTTTCTTGTTATAAGCTCGAGGAATACATATTTCTGCACAGACTATAAAAAAAAATACTGTCGAAATTCCCGTTTTGGAATGGCTGCTTTTAGTCTTGACATGAATTTAAGGGACATTTTAGGGAAAAGGGTTAAAAAGAGGCAATCATTGCCAGAAACGATCCAAGAGCTGCTGATTATGAAGATGACTTAGTACCGGAATATAGCATTACCCATAGGATAGTTGAGGATATAGTAAAAAAAAGTTATACAATTGTTTGAAAATCAATATGAAACAAAACTTGTTCAAATAGTTTTATCGAGGAAAATACGCTCCCAAAAGATAAAACTTTACTACTTTTTTGTTTTGTAATGTTTGCAAGTTGTTTTTATTTTTCATTTTTTTTATTTTTCGTCTTTTTCCCGTATTATTCATACCCTCGTCATGACCTCTAACGGATAATCGAGGTTCTACTGTACTGGATGAGTAAGAATTTTTATTTTATATTGACTAAGCAGAACGTTAAGGGTAAATTGTATAGCTAAGTATTAAGTAAAAGATATCTACAGGTAAATTTTATAATCTAACAGAAGATGATATAAATAGACTTCAAGGACACCTGTAACATTCTAAGAATTTATGAACTGTGTGACCGATACCTTCTTATGATAAATTTTTATAAAATAAAAGTTTTCTGTTCTTCCTTAATAAAAAAATATTATTTTAAATATAGATTTAATGTTAATTACATTTATCGATTGATACAAAATATATTACTAAGGAAACTATTGGGAAAAGGAAAAATAGATTACGATCAATTTGACATTCGAATTACAGAGTAATATATAAAAATATTTAAGTGATGAAACACAATAAATTTATTTATCTCGTGCTTTATCATCTGATAATTTTTAATGTTTACTTTGTTCTATTAGTCATCTTTTAATCTCATTTAACCGTGTTCTAATTTTCGGCGAAAACACCTTTACCTGGTAATCTATTATAAATGTATTTCAAATTACTGTATACACGTAATGTTTCATAGTTCAAAAATACGAAATAAATTTAATTCGTCCGAAAAAACAACTTTTTCTATTAAAAAAACTGTTCTTTGTAACGAAAAACACCCTTTTTATGTGAAAAAACTGTCTTCTGTACCGAAAAAACAACCTTTTCTATTAAAAAAACTGTGTTTTGTACCGAAAAAACAACATTTTCCATTAAAGAACTGTCTTTTATACCGAAAAAACAACCTTTTCTATTAAAAAACTGTGTTTTGTACCGAAAAAGCAACCTTTTGTATGAAAAATCTATCTTTTGTACCGAAAAAACAACCTTATCTATGAAAAAACTATCAGAAGATAGAATAATAATAATACTTTATTAGAAAATCCAAAAATGCAATTAGTTTTTTCCTAATATATGTAGTTTTCAATATACGAGGGAATTACAAAATTTTGTTTAAAATATGTATTTCCCTCGTATATTGAAAACTATAAATGTTATAAAAAAATCGTTTATCTACTCTACCTCATATTATGTATCAATTTTTAATTCGTAAAAACTGTCATTATAGACAGCAGTGCGTGAAGGATTGAAAGTGTGCGTGAAGTAACAATGTATTTTAAATGGGATTTACTTTTTCGCACTGTTTTTGACACACCTTCATATAATCAAATATCCTTAGCATTCGCGTTGCCATGGTGTTGCTATAAGAGCATTTGTTTTGTTAGTATCTTGTAAATGAATTGAAAATAAATTGCTTTCTTGTAATTATTGGAACTAAGTTCCTTACGGCAGGCTTGGATAAGATAGGGATTTTGCTGCGTGACTGAATTGAAAAAAATGTAATAGTAAAAACCGTAACAAAAAACCCATTAAATGAGATGTGCATCAAATACATTCTGGAAGTTATTATACGTAGGTGGTTCGGTGGTTCATTGGTAGAATGCTCGCCTGGCACGCGGGCGGCCCGGGTTCGATTCCCGGCCGATGCAAGTTGTATACAATACATTACTCTCTAAAATTCACTTTGAATTTTAAATAAGCTTCTTTCTTAACGCCAAGATTTCACTGATTTTGATATATTGACCGTTAAATGAGACGTGCGCAAGCGTTACAGTCGTATACACAAGCGAGTAGTATTATGTGTCGATTCCATGGTATAAGTATATACACTTACACCATGGTCGATTCTACATTAGCCAAAGGAACTTAGTTCCTACCTGGTGTCCCACGACACCATTTTAACTTTTTATTTGATTATCGTAGATAAAATATTGTATGAAACTGTGCGTGAAGTACTTTTTGCGCACTTACGCGCTTCGCTCGTGCTATAAACATCGCGTGCGTACGCAAAAAGCTTACTTCACGAACTGTTTCATAACTATTATGGTATTTTTTTGACGTTTTTGACAGTTATTTGACGTTTATGACAGTTTTTTAACATTTGTCATTATTTTTTGACGTTTATAACTATTTTTTAAATTTTAAAATAGTATGTAGAAAGTTTCTTCACAATTTTCAAGGATTTTTTTCGATTTTTCGAGATTTCCAACGATGTTTCACATTTTTCAACGATTTTCATGATTTTTTTACGATTTTCATGGATTCTTTACGATTTTTAACCATCCTGCACGATTTTTCAAGATTTTCAACGGTTTTTTAAAATTTTTAATTTTTCACGTTTTTTGAACGATTTTTTACTATTTTCATGAATTTTTCATTTTTAACAATTTTTTAACAAAATTTTCCATTTTTTTTAAATTTTGAAGAATTTTAATGTATTTTTACGATTTTTCCATATTTTTTTTGTTTTTTCCAAATTTTACATCAAATTTTATGACTTTTAAAAAAGTATGTAGAAAGTTTCATCACAATTTTCAAGGATTTTTAATAATAATAATAATAATTCAATTTTTCGAGATTTCCAACGATTTTTCACAATTTTCAACGATTTTCATGTTTTTTTCACGATTTTCATGGATTCTTCACGATTTTTAACCATCCTGCAAGATTTTTAACGGTTTTTCAAAATTTTCAATTTTTCACGTTTTTTGAACGATTTTTCACTATTTTCATGAATTTTCAATTTTTAACAAAATTTTTATTTTTGAACAATTTTGAAGAATTTTAATGTATTTTTACGATTTTTCCATAAATTTTAAAGTTTTTTCCAAATTTTCCAAAAATTAACGAATTTTCCAACAAATTTTATGACTTTTACAATTTTTTTTTTCTACTGAAAAAGTGACTCTTTTAATGGAAAAAACTGTTTTTTGTATCGAAAAAATAACCTTTTCTATTAAAACTGTCTTTTGTATCGACAAAACAATCTTTTCCATTAAAGAACTGTCTTTTGGACCGAAAAAACAACCTTTTGTATGAAAAAACTGTCTTTTGTACCGAAAAAACAACCTTTTCTACGAAAAAACTATCGAAAGATAGAAAATTTATTTTTTCCTAATATTTGTAGTTTTCAATATACGAGGGAATTACAAAATTTTGTTTAAAATATATATTTCCCTCGTATATTGAAAACTATAAATTTTTTGAAAATTTTGAAATTTTCAAGTGTACAAGCAGGAATATATTAAATTACATTAAAGAGAAATTGAAAAAATGTCGCACCTAGCGAGACTCGAACTCACAACCTTCAGCTCTACGCGCTGACGCTCTAACAACTAAGCTAACAAGCACCTATAGCTTAGTTGTTAGAGTTGTTAGAGCTGAAGGTTGCGAGTTCGAGTCTCGCTGGCTGCGACATTTTTTTCAATTTCTCCTTAATGTCATTTAATATATTCTTGTTTGTACACTTCAAAATTTCAAAATATCCTATGAGAGAAATTTCAAATAATCGTTTACTAAAGAAAACTATAAATGTTATAAAAAAATCGTTTATGGTGTTTTTTTTACGTTTTTGACAGTTATTTGACGTTTATGACAGTTTTTTAACATTCGTGATTATTTTTGACGTTTATAACTATTTTTTTGCTTTTAAAACAGTATGTAGAAAGATTCTTCACAATTTTCAAGGATTTTTTTCGATTTTTCGAGATTTCCAACGATTTTTCACCATTTTCATGGATTCTTCACAATTTATGACTATCTTGCACGGTTTTTCAAGATTTTCCACGGTTTTTCAAAATTTTCAATTTTTCACGTTTTGTGAACGATTTTTCACTATTTTTATGAATTTTTCAAGATTTTTATTGATTTTTTACAATTTTTTAACAAAATTTTCCATTTTTTAAAAATGTTAAGAATTTGAATGTATTTTTACGATTTTTCCATAAATTTTAAGGTTTTATCCAAATTTTCCAAAAATAAACAAATTTTCCAACAAATTTTATGACTTTTACAATTTTTTTTTATTTTCACTGAAAAAGTGACTCTTTTAATGGAAAAAAACTCTTTTGTACCGAAAAAATAACCTTTTCTATGAAAAAACTATCAGAAGATAGAAAGTAGAAAAATGAAATTAATTTTTTCCTAATATTTGTAGTTTTCAATATACGAGGGAATTACAAAATTTTGTTTGAAATATGTATTTCCCTCGTATATTGAAAATTACAAATGTTATAAAAAAATCGTTTATGGTATTTATTTGACGTTTTTGACAGTTATTTGACGTTAATGACAGTTTTTTTAACATTTGTGATTATTTTTTGACATTTATAACTATTTTTTGACTTTTAAAAAAGTATGTAGAAAGTTTTTTCACAATTTTCAAGGATTTTTTTTCGATTTTCAACGATTTTTCACAATTTTCATGATTTTTCCACGATTTTCATGGATTCTTCACGATTTTTAACCATCCTGCACGAGTTTTTAAGATTTTCAACGGTTTTTCAAAATTTTTAATTTTTCACGTTTTTTGAACGATTTTTCACTATTTTAATGAATTTTCAATTTTTAACAATTTTTTTAACAAAATTTTCCATTTTTTAAAAATTTTGAAGAATTTTAACGTATTTTTACGATTTTTGCATAATTTTTTTTGTTTTTTCCAAATTTTATGACTTTTACAATTTTTTTTTGTTTTTTCTACTGAAAAGTGACTCTTTTAATGGAAAAAACTGCCTTTTCTATCGAAAAAACAACCTTTTTTACATTTTTATTAACAAAAGTTAATAATCGCGAAAAATTAAAAAAAAAATTCATTATTAACGTACAGAAAGTTATAACCTGTCAAAAGAAAGGAAATTAGCTCAAAATTCCAATTTATTTATAGTTTTCAATATACGAGGGAATTAAAAAATCTTTGTTAAAATTTATAATTTTATGTTTGGGGAAGACTGGTAAGACTCTATTGAGCTAGCAAGATGATTTAAGCCCTTTAGTGAGAATTTCTATTGTTACAACATCTGAAACTTTTTAAACACAAATTTAAAAAAAAATTGGTTTCCGGTTGATTTTACACTCCAAAAATTTAAAGATTATAAAATATCTTCAAGAAAGTTTGTAAAATTAAGAAAACGTGAGTGAAATTTGATTAAATAAATGTAAAACACCAGAAAACCCCCATTGAATTTCAATTTAAGAAAGTATAATCATATAATATATGTTTCTTTTTATGTGGGATACCGTTGCTATTAGTCACCTATTCATTAGCAAAGAGCAAACAGTAAAGAAATGTAAAATAATACCAGAACAATAGGCAATATAAATTTTCTATTTATATTTATAATTTAAAATAGGGTTTACCCAAGGTGACACATTTCATTTAGAAATTCTATTCTTAGTATATACGTTCATCCCTAAAAATTAATCTTTACTCATGTACAGGTTATTTAACTCTTATTCACTAACATCTGTTCTTTGCGGTCGATTTATTCTTAGCAGCATCCTATCGTCAAGTTCAGGAAATGTTTTTATTTTTTTTTTTTTTTTTTTTTTGAAAACTATACAAACAGTTATTTGAGTGATGTTAATTAATTGTTGTGACGATATTAAATCTACCATAAAAGGTCAAATAAAATGCAAAATGTTATAGCATTTTTATTTTCCACCGTATTAAATTCCAATAATATTAATAATTACGTAACTAAAGATCAAGTTCAAAGGAAGTTCAAGGAGTTAGGTGTTGGTGGGAAGTGTTGGATATAAGGACCCTATTGTAGGACTTATGTCCTTTTTAGGGGTTGGATGGGAAGGTTTGGATGGTGTTGCTCCTGTGTCTTCTGGCTCCAAAGTTCCTTGAACGTGCTTACACCATCATTTCTTTTTTTAAGAGTTGGTGTGAGTGAGATTTACGTGGTGCAATGTGGGTTTGGAAGATTGACGCTGTGGCGTGTCTCCTCGGTCGTGAGGCCTCCCATTTGGCAAGAAACCTTCGCTAAGTGCTAATTTTTTTTTTGTATTTAGTGTAGTGGTGGACTGTCCATCATGTTTGCATTATTACTATCTATTTGTAAATGAGTGGGGATTTATCAAGCAGGGCTTCTAGGTCTTCAGGAAGGTCCCTCCGTCGTGATGCCTCCCATTTGGCAAGAACGAAGGGAACAACAGAAACCTTTGCCAACGGCTCATTTTTTTTTGTATTCAGTGTAGTGGTGGTCCGTTCATAATGTTTGCACCATTAACCATCTATTTGTAGGTGAGTGGGGATTCGTCAAGGAGGGTTTCTAGGTCTTCAGGAAGATCTCTATCTACTGGTTGGAGGAGTCTTAGGGTGGGAAGGAGAATCTTATTTTTCGGAACTATGGAAATCCAAATGTCAACCACCTAAGTTTGCAGGCTGATCTAGATAGTATTCAAGAATGGTGTTCAAACTGGTTGCTTCCTTTGAATGTTGAAAAGTGTGTCTTGGGGAAGATTTAAGCACCTAGGTGTCAGAAACTGGAAAGAGAAAGTCTAAGACAGGAAGGAATGGAGGAAAATCTTCAACTAAGCCGTAGACCTGCAAGGTCTGTCTTTAAATCTAAGAATATTAGAAAAAGAAACAAAGACTTCTTAGATGCTTTTTCTATTTCGCTCTAAGAGAACAGACAAGAATTCAGTTTTCATTTTATTGACCTGTTTTGTTCATTAAATTTTGGATAATGGTTCTAAGGGTTACTTGGTACTTAAAATTATTTTAATTGAGAAAAGATCAAGTCAGGTTTAAAATTAATCTAACGATTTATTTGAACCCATTTTTTACCAAAAACACTACATTTTCATGGGCGTAGCCACGGTGGGGCAGTTGCCCCACCCTGGTTCTGACCAGTAAAGTACCTAATGAAACATAAAACACTTACTTACCTAGGTACTAACTACAATACTTAATAGGTACACACTAAAAAAGCACATGCATATAGTATTTTGGCAGACGAGAGTGGCGAAATCGCTGGTAAGGAGCAACTGTCAATCGGCGTCAATTTTTTTGACGAAGAAAAGACGTTGGTTCGTGAAGAACTTTTAGGCTTCATCGAACTAATTGCCATGGACGCCACATCTATTGCCTCTGCCATAGATAAGTTCATAACGAACTTGGGCCTGGATCCAGAAATGTGTGTGGGGCAAGGCTATGACGGCTACTCTACAATGTCGGGAAAAAATGGTGGCGTTCAAAAGATACTAAGAGAAAAATAAAAAAAGCCCTCTTTTTCCACTGCACCAGCCAAAAATTAAGTTTGGTCGTTCATGATTTAAACCACATCTCCGCTATACGTAAAATACTTGGCTCAATAAAGGAAATCATAAAATTCTTTCGAGAATTAGCTCAATGTCGTAAGCACGTTCCTAACATATCGATGCCATGAGAAACGAGCTGGTCGCAAAAATATAAGTGCATTGCTATTTACAAAGAAAATTAAATTACATCCAAATGGCCACGGCCCTTTTGATATTTTCGAAAGAAAGCAACAACGCTACAAGCAAATCAGCTTTTCAGCTATATTGCGCTGCCATAATTTCAGAATTTATTGTCTCTGTTTGCCTTATTGCGAAATATTCCGCATTGCTTCAACCTATCGTAAATGTGTTACAGTAAAAAGCATTGAATTGCTCCAGTGTGCAAATCCTCCGGCAGAGAGTTCTACTTAGTTTTGGAAACGATCGTTGATTATTCCTTACTTAGACTCGCTAATAATGTCATTGGAAGAGCGTTTCTCGGAGAGCAACTTACCGGCAAATTTTTTGATGTCATTGCACCAATATAACATGTTGCAAATGACAATCGAAGAATTAAAAAAAAACAAGCCTTTTGCGAGTTTTATAACTTAAGTGGTAGTTTCAACAAGGCTGAACTGTGGTACCACTTGTGGGAAGAAAAAAATATGGCATTGAATGTTCTGAAAGACATGAAATTGGTAGAACAGAAATGTTTTATCCGAGCATAATAAAATGCGCTTGCTATTTTACTATCCCAACCGTTGTAACGTACAAAGTCAATTTGTTACGTTAAATTACCCTTGCTAGCTCCAGGGATCGTGGCTTCTTTCTGGTTTTTTTCTTAACTCCCCCCAAACAAATATATAAGGGCGCCAAAATACAGACAAGCAAATAAAAGAGGTTAAATCAGTGTAAATTGTTTATTGCCAAAATTAGTAATTAAAATTAGTAATGAATTTATAGTGAATAACTAATTTCTTATCTTTTTTCTGTATCCATCTTCGGAACACGTCGGGAATGATGGAATTTCGGACCAAATCAACACAGTAATACAGATGCGGATGGCAAGATGTTTTCTATAAATCAAATGGACTACAGATGCGGAAGGCAAGATGTTTTCTTTACATCAAATGGACGACAGATGCGGAAGGCAAGATGTTTTCTTTACAACAAATGGACTATAGATGTTTTCTTTAAATCTGATGGACTACAGATGCGGAAGGCAAGATGTTTTCTTTACAACAAATGGACTACAGATGCGGAAGGCAAGATGTTTTCTATAAATCAAATGGACTACAGATGTTTTCTTTCAGTAAAGTTCGCTGCTAGATTCTTCCGAGAATAGTCCCCGGTGGCGGAAGCAATCGGAATATATCGACCAGTAGAATTCTGCTTAACCAAACTTCTCTCCAAAAAACATGGTTTCGTATAAGAATAGTCCCTTGGACCCTTCAAAATTTGGCAATGGCCCAAACGAAGGGAGAAGAAATAAGAATAGGTCTGCAGACTTTGAAGCACAAATTGTAAAGGAATTAAAAATACCGACACTCTTTCCGAGTGAACAAAAGTTCCCCGCTTATACGGAAATCAAGTCTGCGACGACTCCACAGAATGGTCGCGGAATGGTAAAAATCAAACCGACGAAGGCCAGGCCAAAAATATCGTAGCAAAATAGACGAGAAATTATGAAATTAAATATTATTAGGCCAGGCCAAACAAATAACGATGTAATCGTTACACCGTGTACGATCTGTATTTGTATTATAGAGAAATCTTTCATTATGTTACGGCGTATCAAGACGTGGCTTCACTCACTCTACCATAAGTGAAAATTGTCTTAGCCTCTAAATTAACCGATTAAAAATCGGCTGAAACGGCTGAAGTTAAAGACACATTTTTAGATGGGAGAGTTCGTGGCGTTGGTAGGTCAGCAAAAAGAAGGTGTTTTGGATAATTTGAATTATACGGCCCAGAAGAGACATATACAGGATACAGGGTGCTGTACGTTGTGGGTATAACCATTTTGTGTAAAAAAATTAATCGGGGTAATACCGCGGGTATAGTTTGCAAGTTACATATTATTTTAGACTGTTGCCCCACCCTGAGCCCATGGCTGGCTACGCCCATGTACATTTTGTAGGTGTTAAGATATTATAAAATAGCATCATTATACATTTGTCTTTGTATCAAGTTATTGACCTTGAAAATTAAAAGTTGAATTTTATAAAATTGTGTAGGTGCTTCAAAATAAAAAAAAAAATGATGCGACCATTTCTTTCAGTTCCACATTCTTTGCGAATGAAACTGGTTGCAAGGATTACTAATACGATAATTCAAATTTAAATAAATCGATTATTAAAATAATCGTTATAATCTGATTACAAGAAATAAATTTTCATTTTAAACAAATTAATAAACTCTCTTTTCTCTTTCTTTTATTTTTATTATATTCCCAATTTTTAATAGAAAAATAAGTAAAAGAAATCTTAAAAAAATTATGTCAATAAATATTTTATAGAACTCATTTTGATCTTCTCAGTAATAATAAACTAGATTACAATGGATGATTATTAAAGAATGAAGCAATTATATCTTACGTAAAGTTTGAATAGTCGAGCATTCACATTATAAACAAAATTACGATTTGTTGCGAATTTCCTGGGCTTGGGAAAATATTATCAGACTATAATTTTTATTGTTTCAACCGCAAATTGTTGTGCAAATAAATTTCATTTATATCTAATAACAAAAGTTTTTTACAAACATGCCCAAAAATTTTACTTTCGAAATTACGGTTTTTGATTGGTTAGTCGATTCGAAACAACTCGAAAACGTCCGAGTTAGTGATTCGAACCACTACGATTCGTCGAATAATTTGCGTTCGACCCTAAAACGCGGTCGTACTAGCAATGGCCGCTTTGGGATTTTGATCTGATATAATTCCCGGCTGTTTTTACGTTTAGTTTGTGCTTGGCAAGTTTTAAATAAGGTACTTGTTTAGTGAATTATCGTTTTGAATTTGCTGTACTAATTTTTAAAGTACAATCTACGTTTGTTAGTCTCTCAAATATCCAAGATTTGAAATTACGGTTTTTGATTGGTTAGTTGATTCGAAACAACTCGAAAACGTTCGAGGATTTTGATCTGATATAATCCCCGGCTGCTTTTAGTTTAGTTTGAGGTTGGCAAGTTTGAAATAAGGCACTTGTTTAGTAAATTATCGTTTTGAGTTTGCTGTACTAATTTTTAAAGTACAGTCTACGTTTGTTTGTGATGAAATTAAACTTTGATCGCCACAAAATTTTTCGTCCAGTTAAAAAGCGACGCTATTTTTGTAACTTTGAAAATTTATAGAAGCCAAAGAAGATTTGTTTTGTCCTGGAAACTTCTACACCAAAAATAAAATATTTGTATAGTTAATGATGTTCCTTGGTACAACCCTGGTTAATTTTATTATTACATTACATGCAATTATTAACGGTTGAGAATTTGTATTGTGAATGTAGAAAGAACATTCTTTGTTAGGAAATATTATAAAAATAACATGAATTAATATTAAAATGTATCAATAATTTCTACAAATTACTTTGTTTATAAAAAAAAGGGTGTGGCAGTCAGTGGGACTGCCGGCAGAGGTTATACTTCTATGCACTGTTAACTAATAAAACTTAATAACTACAAACACAGGCAAGTAGAAATATTTTTTTTTTTTTAAATTAACTATTCAATTAAATAAATACTTAGAAAAATAAGACCAGTTGATGTGTGTCCTTACTTCAAACACGAAAACCAAACAGTAAAACGATCAATGTACAAAAAAGTGTTTACAAAACCCGATTTGCTTACCGTGGGCTATTACAGATTTTAAAACACTAGAAAACAATGCAAAACATTTTCTAACAACATATAGGTACACACTTTTATAAAATTTTAACGCACTTTGAACTGCACTTTTCAGTAACTTTGCAGGAACAGGTTTTAACTCACACGCATGTCTTCGACTCAAAAGCATAGTGAAGGATATAATGCAACCATGTGACGGTACTTTAGACTACAATACAACACTCATTACTGAATATTATTATTAATATAAAATACTAAACTTAATATGTATACTTACTGGACAGAATTATAAAATAATATGTCAAACATAATGCGATACGTCAATGTAATACAATAACAATAGCTCAGACTGTTTGTTGTATATCTATCTCTTTTCAATGCAATGAATGTTTAAACGGTATTCAAAGGACTTATAGTGATGACTAATAACATGTAGTAAATATTTTATCTTTGTTTTTACCGAACAATATAGCTTATATGTGATTCTGTCTCTCTCTTACTCACACCATTACATATGTAATGATTTTTCCCATTTAGCTACACACTAATTCATTCCACAGAGTGTCCGAATAGAAGTATAACTTCAAAAATACAATCAAATAGAAATTCATTGACTTCACAGGAAAAAATATGAAATGTTTCCAAAAGATAACACCACAAATAATTAAAATAGATTATGTATAAAGTCTTATCTGATGTAGTAGGTAGATTAGACAATTTTGTTTTAATTAAATTACAATATACGCATATTAGTGCTACCGTTCTATTTGTTCTATTTTCAAATATGTAACCAGTTTGTCTTTAATCATTTAACTATTTATAGTAGTTTTAAGTACAGTTTTCATATCATAGTATACAATTTATGATGGAAGAACCGTTATCTAGTCGTTTACGAATGAGTCATTGCTTTTGATGGTTCTCATTCTGCGTAAACTTTATTTTCTAGAGGTATTTACAAAGCAATGATAAATTTATATTAAACTAGCGGTTTACCGGTGGTTTTACCAATTTTATTCTAATTTTTTTTTATAGTTTAATATATTGTTTATGCCTTCAATTTCTACAACTAGAGTAATAGATGGCTCATTAAATGATTAAGGAGAAACGAAAAATATTGCTTTTCATAACAGATCCTGCCATTGAAACCAGTAAAAGTTAATTTTTGGCATCTAACATAACATATAAACTACAGCCATTAGATTAGTGATTCCAAAATAATCAATAGGAGACTGGAAGTGGTGCAAAAAAATGTGGATTCACAATTTGTAAGTAGGAATCCACGAAAATGTACGAAGACTGGCAATTAAGTTCCGAGACTCCTTTTTTTAAGAACATCTACATAGCATGAAGAATGAATGGGACGGAGTTTGGTTCTAAATATATCGCTGGACTTTGGGTAAAATTCCCAGCAGCTGCAACTGACAGTTCTCGTTGTAATTGTCAAATACAGAGGATACAAATATCGCTCAAGCTCAAAAATTTAAAAAAAGAGTTAAAACTTGGGTAGTGTAGTTCACATCGGAAAACTGAAGCTTTGTAGAAGGTTTATTGGGATGATTTTTTGAATGGTACAAACGATTTAAGGAGGGGAGGGAGAATATTGACTGTGACTTCAAAAAGCGTTCGAAAAGTGACCGAAGTGGTGAGCAAAGATCGTCGACTAAGTTTCAGCGCTATCGCTGAAGATGAGAATATTAACAAAGTAACAGTGAGACAAATTTTGTATAAGAAATGTGTGTTTTAAGCTTGTGCCCAGACTCCGTTAAGGCGTTTGTTTTGACACCCTACCATGCATTAAAATGGACTATGTCAAGGGTCATATCTTGCGATGAAACTTAGATTTCTACATGAAATGGGTACCATAAGGTTAGACAGTAAATCATTACAAATGTGGAAAGAGAACTGGTGGATGCTACATCAGAACAATGCGCTCTGTCAAGGACTATTAGACCAAAAACTAGGTCATAGACTTGGAACACGCGCCCTATTCGCCACACTTAGCACCCTGTTCCCAAAAATTAAATCCGGCTTGAAGGGAATCCACCACGAGTCTTTAGAAGACATAAAACATAAATCTGAGAAACTACTAACCTTTCGAGCTGCAGGACTGCTTCGTACAGCGGAAGGTTCGCATGGAAAGTTATCGGGATGTGGGTGTAGAAGAAGAATAATGGAAAATGCGAAATACAAATAAGGATAATGTTGCAATAGTCTCAGAACTTAATTGTCAGACCTCGTAGAAAACAGAAGTATGAACTTGGCTTTGGTTTATTGTATGTACCTGAATAAGTATTTGATGAAAAATCAATTAAATTAAAAGAAGATAACAGATGTTCTATAATTGTATCTTAAGATTATTTTACTCATATCTAATTTGTTTTTATAAATATTCTTAGGATTTATTCATTTTTATTAGTTGAACTCTTCATATCTCGAAATTCTTGTTAAGTGGATTTCCCTTGACATTCGCGTTATCGAGATTCCACTTTTTGTTGAATTGAATAAATAATCTTTTTATCATTAACATGAAATTTCAACCAGACTCCAAGACAGATTTTATTCTCACTAACAGTATATTCTAACCTGTATTATCTTAAATTATAGGTAATTAGAATAAATTGGCAAAAATTTAATTTGGTCGACCTTTCTTATTAACGTTATTCCGTAATCGTTTAATTTGATATAATCTAATCTATAGCTATTTAATACTTGGATTGGGTGTGGAATAGTTTCGTATCCTTCACTTTACAATTATTTATGTTGTATAATATAATACTTATAGATTAAACATTGGTAATTTGGTACTACAGTACAATCAGAAATATAGTACGATTATGGCATTGATTCGTTGATTATTTTATGACTGGATTAATCTAACCCCTAATAAAAGTAACCCTGACCGCTTGTTTGAATTGCATTTTGCACGTATTTTTGTAGATGGTCCGTAATGAATTTAAATTTGAGCATTATCCAGATTGATGCATTTGATAATATTTTATTTTTACTTATAGTCTATTTCAAAAGAGTGTAGAGTAATAAATCACGAAGTGTCATAAAATTTGGCTGAATTTCGGTGTCGTCCATGGGCGTAGGCAAATCTTAGGAATCTGGGCTAATCCCATAAAATAGGGTGACCTACCTGCTTCTTTTTTTAGATTAGATGTTTATTGGGTTGGCTGTTAGCCTGTATCACTGCGACCTTTGCAGATCTATTGTGACCACCCATTATCTCAAGAATAGGATTAGAGAACCTTGTCCAGCCCTGCCCTCTTAATGAGACTTAATAGCCTTGACAGTGGCCACTCCGCATAACTTGGAGCAGCCGGTTTCTCCTCTCCCAGTACTAGATACCGCGTCCTTGCAAGGCCTTCGCATTGGCATAGGACATGAAATGCGGTCTCCTCCTCCTCTTGGCAGTATCGACAAATGTCTTCATCTGCCAAGTTCATCTGACTCATGTGTTTCTTGAGCCTACAATGTCCTGTCAAGAGACTGACAATCATTCGCCTTTGTGATAGCAGCTCTGCAGTAAACTTCGCCGAGTGTCCCTTTATGAAGACTTTGGCTTGTCGCTTGCCCGGTGATTTTTCCCACCACTCCTGGGCCTTCTCTAGCCTCCATTTCTCAATGGCTGCCTTTCTGAATGTGTCAGCAACTCTGCCGAATGGTTCCGGGCCAATCATTGGGGTATCAGCTCCCGCACGGGCCAGTTCATCAGCCTTCTCATTGCCTCGAAACCCGTGTCCTGGTATCCATGCCAGTGTCAGAGAATTTTGACTTGCGGCATGTGTCAGGGCCCACACCAGCTGTGAGCTTATTTGTGCTGAGACTATCGCCTTTAGAGCTGCTTGGCTGTCCGAGTATATGACTACGGTTTTACCCGTTATACCCTGACTTACGATCTCCGTTGCACAGTGTTGTATGGCCGTTACTTCAGCCTGAAACACTGTGGCATACGCACCTAGACTTAGTTGGACTTTTATCCTGTGTCCTCTACTGTATATACCTGACCCTGTGCCTTTCTCAGTCTTTGAGCCATCGGTATACCAAATTGACTCCCCTTGGATTGGGGGGCCATTGTTCCATGAGTCCCTTTCCAGTATTTCTACTCGAAAGTTTCTCACAAAGTTATACCTGGGGACTATCCTGTCCTGAGGCATACTCATTGTTTGATCTGCCTTAACCCTATTGTATAACTCTGCTTGCTTTTTGCCTTTTAATAAGGTAATGGGGGCCTGGCCTTGTAGCAGTCTGTGAGCAGTTGCCATAGCCTCGCCCTCAATGTAAATGTGCAATGGTGGTAGGTTGAGTAAAACCTGTAGTGCGTCCGTTGGGGCGGTTCCCATGGCACCTGTAACATTCAGACATAGCTGCCTTTGAATGCTTTCCAGCTGCCTGATCACCCCGGACTGCTGCGTTCTACTCCACCACACCACCGAACCATAGGTTAACATTGGTCTAATGACTTGTGTATACAACCATAGGTTCATTTTGGGGTTCAATCCCCAGTTCTTGCCACACAATTGTCTACACCTACCAAGGGCTATTGTAGCTTTATGTGTGACCTTTTGAATATGTTGCTTCTATGATAGCCTCTGGTCAAACACCACACCCAGGTATTTGGCTTCTGTGGCCACTGGAACCAGCACCTGCTTCTTATGAAATGAGAGAATTTTGCAATGCAGACTAGGGAAGTGACAGAATTTATTGACGGATTACCCTGTAGCCCTTTTGATTACCTAATGAGATTTTATTACTCTACACTCTTTTGAAATAGACTATAGAAATAGGTATTATAATTCTGGTTATCTTTAATGACTACAAGCAATAGTTTCGAAAGTACCTACATCTGTATAGATGATCCTTAAAATTTACTAAGTAGGTATACCTGCTGATATAAGAGGGTCTATTGATCCTGTTTTTGTCAAAAATGATTAAACTATTATCTTTGTGAGGGTTTTAACAGGTAATAGAATTAAGGGTGCGAAAACTCTACCCTTAACGAACAACACCGACCAGAACCGATTGAATTCGAAAGCAACTGAGGCCCCGCCCACTTCCTTCCCGACGTATAAATACGGGCTCCGTCCACGCAGAGCTCAGTAGTTCGCAACCAGGAAGCAACTTCTGAAGATGCCAACCGCTCGTGTTGGCGAAACGTCAAGTCAGCAAGACAATCGACGCCGGCCTAACAGCCCAAAAACCATTGATACAATAGAATTTCGCTTGAGAGTCATGGGCGAATGTTTTCCTACCGTAATCAGTGATTCAAAACCATAATCGTACTATATTTCTGGTTGTACTGTACACTTTTATCCACTGTGTTTTCTTATTGTTTTATAATTATACAAATATTCTGAGTAACACACTTAGACTAACAACTTTTTCCTCGACTGATTAATACACGATCTAACACAGGAAGTGAAATTAATAACAATAACTTTTCGTGGGAATCATATCATAGCTCTTAACAACAAAAGATATTAGAAATATATTTTAGTCAATTTTAAAAGAAATGTTGTTTACCATCGGAGCAGGATAACCTGATAATGTCAGTTGATAAACAATAAAAGTAACCATTTTAAATGATTCATAAGCTGGAATACGTCCAAGAAAATAAGTTTTTTGAAGATGGATTTATTGTAGTTAAAAAAAAACAATGATGATGGAAAATGTTAAAATATTGAAAACATTCTTAGGAAATCGTTGAATTCTGATAAAAGAGTGTTAATCATAGCTTAAGAATTGGGTTAAATCGATTCACTCAGGCGGGTTAAATATTTTCACTAAGGAAGGGGACTTTATTTTCGAGCTTCTATAGTTTTCGATATACGAGGGAATTACAAATAAAAAAACAAAAAGATTTTGTAATTCCCTCGTATATTGAGAACTATATAAGATATAAAAAAATTAATTGCAATTTCAAATTCCTATAGAAATAATAACAAAACTATATGAATATATCCCGTTTTTCCTCTTCCCGTGGGATAAAAAGCAGCCTATGTTATTCCAGACTATAATCTACCCATGTTCCCAATTTTATCCCTTTGATGTGATTGAGTAACAAATTAGCACACAAACTTACCCCTAAAGTTTCGCATTTATAATTTTAGTAAGATGTGTTAAAAATTACCCCTGTCACCCCTACGTTAGCGAAATCTACATAAAACCTTCATAAAGAATAAAATTGTGTGTATTTCCCGTTTCCACGAGCCGCCACTGGTATGATTCGAAAAAGAATCTTTAGTAATATATATATATATATATATATATTCCCAGAATTAAAAAAAAAAGAAAGGATTTGTTTAAACAATAATAATGAATAATGTAGATGAAGATGTGTTAAAAATTACCCCTGTCACCCCTACGTTAGCGAAATCTATATATAAAACCTCCATAAAGAATAAAATTGTGTGTATTTCCCGTTTCCACGAGCCGCCACTGAATAATTCGAGAAAGAATCTTTGGTAATATACATTCCCAGAATTTGTAATAAAAAGAAAGGATATTGTTTAAACAATAATAATAATCATAATTATCAACGAAAAACTAAATATTAGAAATCTACATAAACGTAACCAAAAGGAGAATTATGAAAATATAAAAAAAATGATGACACATAAGGATTTTATCAGTAAAAATATAATTCATCCAATATTAACCACTAATTTTTATCAGTTATAAAACTAGGGTTTTAAATCAAGTAAACATTGGTATTAATCGAAAAAAATGTAGAACACGAACACTAATAAATCTATTACACATATATTTTGTAATTTTTTTTATCTTTAAAGAATGAAATCGGGTTTAATATTTACTCTAAGCAAAACAGAAAGGTATTTTCAAACACCTGTTATCCTATAATGGTAATACTGATAAGAATAGTCGGTAGATAAAATTTGATTAGCTCATCACAATAATAACTAAAATATAATATGACTTACCCTTCTATATGAAAATAATTCCTTTTGCAGTTTTTGTCGTTCTGCTGTTGGATGAGGGCCTTTCGCCTTTATAAACTTAAACATTGTGTTAACGTTAACCTATCAATTCCTATAACAAAAAACACACCTAAAAATCCATTGAATGTCGAATTAAAGCATAGAATTAAACAATAACTGCACTGAATACAAAAGTTTTGTTTGTGAGCACGTTAAATATTTATAAAACAACGACAAAACAAAAAAGTAAATACAAAACTTTGCATATGTCAAACGCATAGCTTCCTAGACAACGCCTGTCTAGGTGTGGATTTTTACACGTTATTTATATTATATTTTTATAAACTTTAAATAATATTTCAATTTAGAATTACCTGTTATTCTTAAACACAATAAACATATAAACAATCGATTTAAAAGTATTGCACACCATACAAGAGCGTGCCCAAACACTCAAACTGCATTACACGTAGATTGGTCACTGACCGGCTGAATATGAAAAGTAGGCGGAGACAGTTAGATGTTTTGGTGATTTTTATTTGCCGACTGAGCTAAATATTTATACTATTTCATTATTCGTTCGTAGAGGGCAGCACTATGCGGGGGGATTATCCATGAGATTTATTCAATCTTTAACCATAGTTATCATAGTACTGAAAGCTACAAACAGATGGCAATAGTATACAAAAAATATATTTTAATAGATATAGTGTATAGTTGGTTGTCTATTATTTAAGAAAATTATTCTATAAAATTAATTGCAATATGTTTAGAATAAAAAAATAATATATTTTTTTATATATTTACCTAAATTCTAAAATCTTAAGAAAACGAAATTGGTGTATTTATGTACGCACGTTAGAAGTTATACTTCTTTGAAGTAACAAGATATAACAAAAATAATAATAATAAATATATTTAATACATTAAAAGAAAGTTGTATTTTCATATTTGCTTTTGTCCCTTTTTTAGTTATTTTTTTTTATTTCCAATTGTTGTTACATTACACTGTTTGTTTTTCTTTTTCTGTTTTTTTAAATTTTATCCAATTTATAATCTATTTCTTTTTTATTTTATTTTTGGTTTTTCGATTTTTTCCAATTTTTGCTAGTTTTTTGTCGTTTCTCTTTTTATCGATTATTTCCCATACCTACCCGTTTTTTTTAATTTACCAACTTGTTTTACATTTTCAACAATTTTTCACGATTTGAATAATTTTTTTATTATTTTTGACATAGTTTTGGATACTAAATAATATTTTATGCTTTTACAATTTTTTTTGGGATTCCCAACTATCTCCGTCCAAAGCGGTCCCTTATATATGAAATCAATTCCTTCTGTAGAAACATCTCCACAATTACATCCAGAACATACAACACTCTCGAATCTTCCGAACGTTCGAAAAGCCACTAGAATATTCGAAGATTCTAAGAACGGCCTGTAGCGACTCACTCCTCTTGTGGGCGACAGGTCCGGACCGGCTCGTAACAATATTGTCAAAGTAAGCTTCTTCGGTTTTTGACCTGCATAATTAAAGAACTTCTCCAGGAGCGTCGGATGAAAAGTGACATGTAAAAAAATTCTGAACAATATCATTCTTTTTCCCAAAACTGTTTACTTTTGTTAGTTATTGTAGGAAGAAGTGTTATTGAAGTAGGTATATTAAAAAACTACCTACAAACCATTTTTATGGATACCATAAAAATAAATAAAAAAAAGTGAGATGTGTCAAGGGACACCCGGATGGAACGAAGTTCCTTTCGATTAATTAGTGAAGGAATTGTAATTTGTAAACACAACAGAGAGTTTGTACATACATAAGCATTTATCATCGTCTGTATAAAATCTCTACTTACCTAACTCTATCAGCAATATCCGGAACTTGTGCAGAAACACTGTCAGGATACATTATTGTTTTTATTTTCTATTATTTTAATATTTATTATCTACAAAAAACCTGTATAAACTTAACAAAGTCGCGACACTACTACACTGTTCAAAGCAAAATAGAAAAAAAAAAGTAAATCCATTATTTTCAACAGTTCGTTTCTTTTAACAAAAGTGTCCATTTATACAATACCAGAGGTATTGTATATTCTACCTAGAATTACTTTTTATTTCAATTTAATTTAAAACAGGAATTAACAATTTAATACAAAATTTTAAAATTAAAATATTTGACAGTCATCTCTGAGTCATCTCTGAGTCATCTCTGAGTCATCTGTGAGTCATCTGTGAGTCATCTGTGAGTCATCTCTGAGTCATCTCTGAGTCATCTCTGAGTCATCTGTGAGTCATCTGTGAGTCATCTGTGAGTCCTCTGAGTCATCTCTGAGTCAGCTCTAAGTCATCTCTGAGTCATCTCTGAGTCATCTCTGATTCATCTCTGAGTCATCTCTGAGTCATCTATGAGTCATCTATGAGTCATCTATGAGTCATCTATGAGTCATCTATGAGTCATCTCTGAGTCATCTATGAGTCATCTATGAGTCATCTATGAGTCATCTATGAGTCATCTATGAGTCATCTATGAGTCATCTATGAGTCATCTATGAGTCATCTATGAGTCATCTATGAGTCATCTATGAGTCATCTATGAGTCATCTATGAGTCATCTATGAGTCATCTATAAGTCATCTATGAGTCATCTATGAGTCATCTATGAGTCATCTATGAGTCATCTATGAGTCATCTATGAGTCATCTATGAGTCATCTATGAGTAATCTATGAGTAATCTATGAGTCATCTATGAGTCATCTATGAGTCATCTATGAGTCATCTATGAGTCATCTATGAGTCATCTATGAGTCATCTATGAGTCATCTATGAGTCATCTATGAGTCATCTATGAGTCATCTATGAGTAATCTATGGGTCATCTATGAGTCATCTATGAGTCATCTATGAGTCATCTCTGAGTCATCTATGAGTCATCTATGAGTCATCTATGAGTCATCTATGAGTCATCTATGAGTCATCTATGAGTAATCTATGAGTCATCTATGAGTCATCTATGAGTCATCTATGAGTCATCTCTGAGTCATCTCTGCTGAGTCATCTCTGATTCATCTCTGAGTCATCTCTGAGTCATCTATGAGTCATCTATGAGTCATCTATGAGTCATCTATGAGTCATCTATAAGTCATCTATGAGTCATCTATGAGTCATCTATGAGTCATCTATGAGTCATATATGAGTCATCTATGAGTCATCTATGAGTCATCTATGAGTCATCTATGAGTCATCTATGAGTCATCTATGAGTCATCTATGATATATGAGTCATCTATGAGTCATCTATGAGTCATCTATGAGTCATCTATGAGTCACCTATGAGTCATCTATGAGTCATCTATGAGTCATCTATGAGTCATCTATGAGTCATCTATGAGTCATCTATGAGTCATCTATGAGTCATCTATGAGTCATCTATGAGTCATCTGTGAGTCATCTATGAGTCATCTATGAGTCATGTGTGAGTCATCTATGAGTCATCTGTGAGTCATCCGTGAGTCATCTGTGAGTCATCTGTGTGTCATCTCTGAGTCATCTGTGAGTCATCTGTGAGTCATCTGTGAGTCATCTGTGAGTCATCTGTGAGTCATCTCTGAGTCATCTCTGAGTCATCTCTGAGTCATCTCTGAGTCATCTCTGAGTCATCTGTGAGTCATCTGTGAGTCATCTCTGAGTCATCTGTGAGTCATCTCTGATTCATCTATGAGTCATCTATGAGTCATCTATGAGTCATCTATGAGTCATCTATGAGTCATCTATGAGTCATCTATGAGTCATCTATGAGTCATCTATGAGTCATCTATGAGTCATCTATGAGTCATCTATGAGTCATCTGAGTCATCTATGAGTCATCTATGAGTCATCTATGAGTCATCTATGAGTCATCTATGAGTCATCTATGAGTCATCTATGAGTCATCTATGAGTCATCTATGAGTCATCTATGAGTCATCTATGAGTCATCTATGAGTCATCTATGAGTCATCTATGAGTCATCTATGAGTCATCTATGAGTCATCTATGAGTCATCTATGAGTCATCTATGAGTCATCTATGAGTCATCTATGAGTCATCTATGAGTCATCTATGAGTCATCTATGAGTCATCTATGAGTCATCTATGATGAGTCATCTATGAGTCATCTATGAGTCATCTATGAGTCATCTATGAGTCATCTATGAGTCATCTATGAGTCATTTATGAGTCATCTATGAGTCATCTATGAGTCATCTATAAGTCATCTATGAGTCATCTATGAGTCATCTATGAGTCATCTATGAGTCATCTATGAGTCATCTATGAGTCATCTATGACTCATATATGAGTCATCTATGAGTCATCTATGAGTCATCTATGAGTCATCTATGAGTCATCTATGAGTCATCTATGAGTCATCTATGAGTCATCTATGAGTCATCTATGAGTCATCTATGAGTCATCTATGAGTCATCTATGAGTCATCTATGAGTCATCTATGAGTCATCTATGAGTCATCTATGAGTCATCTATGAGTGTGAGAGAGAGAGATCTCTTTTATTGACCGCCCGCTGGACGGTGACTTGAAACACTCTTTAATATTGATAATTTAGATAATCCACAATTATCTCAATTTTATAATTTTTATATTTATACGTAAATCGCTCCAAAAACTTGTTGCCCAGTCATTAGAGTAAATTACAACTTCAAAAAAGATTTTATAATTCCCTCGTATATTAAAAACTATAAAAGATATAAAAAAATTAATACAATTTGAGATTCCTAAAAAATGATAACATAAAACTATATAATTATGTTCCTTTTTTCTGTTCCCGTGGGATGAAAAGTAGCTTATGTGCTATTCCCAACTACCATCTATCCTTATTTCAATTTTCATCCTACACCGTTCAGCCGTTTTGGCGCGATTCAAGATCAAGATTCAATAACAACTGTAATGATTTGCTTATAATAAAACTAGGATAAATATAGATATATCCCGTTTATCTAGTTCCAGACCATAATCTACCCCTGTCCCCTGTACCAAATTTCATCCCGATCCTTCCAGCCTTTTACTTAGTGGTAAAAATTGAAGCTTATTTATTCCTATGTGTATAGAAATTTTGTACAAAATTAATGAGTCATACCTATTAAAACCAGAACAAAGGATTTATTTATTCCAAAATACTAAAGGAAAAATTCTAAGACCTATTAAATATAAAACTACATCAGTATTCACGAACTGTATTAATAAACAAATAAATTATCAAATCTTTGATTGCTGTCTTCAGGAGTTTTTAATTTGAACACATTATTTATTACAAATTATTTAAATTTGTAAACAATGGTCAATTGCAACAAAACAAAGGATTGGATTCATAATGAAATAATCACAATTTATTAAAGAACTTTTTATAGTAGAAAGTTTTTTTTGGTGATTTATAAGTCATATTACTATTATTAAATTATTACTCCCTTGGCAAATAGCGCTTTACAAGATAGATTACGGCATAGTCCACAGTATAGTCTAAAATTTTTAAAAATTTTCTAAATTAGTTATTTTATTAACAGTTAAAATAATAATTACTGTTGTCACATGTAAAACAAAAAAAAAATCTCTCTCGCGTAGTCGATCCCATTATGATAACATAATAGAACTGTCACCTTGATTCATTTCCGACGCTTAATCAACTAGGCTACGAACGACATATTTAAAAACTTTCAAAATAACTCTGACAGGAGTCTCTAAAAAATTTTTTTTTATAGGAAAGACCCTACTTATTTGTCATCAAGGAACACGTATACGAAGTTTCCGTAGTTAATTCTGGGACACCCTGTATAAAATAATACAGTTTTTGAGCCTGCAATAATTGTTTTGTAAGTAATATATTATAACATATAAGCGAAAATGCATATATATTATAGTCCATTTCACCGTTTTTGGCCGATGACAGAAATCATACTCGAAGTAAATTTAGAGTTACATCTCTCTCAGATACAGGCAAGTTAGAAATTTAAATAAGGACGTTTGTTTTTTAATACAACACTTACGTAACTGCATCTTGTTTCACCGGTAGATAAAAAGTATTCAATACGGAAGTCTTGACTTAATTCATATTCCTAATAACCGTCATGTATGGCTCGTTGTTGAAGGGTTGAATTTTATAATTATTAATGTCATATTTTTGTAGATGTCAAACCACACTGATAGTTTCAGAAACTTACGTCCTAATTTAGAAAAAAAAAAACTCTCCGCCATTGGTAACTTGGATGACAGTTTAATCTTATTTCAGTGGTTTTTAATATCAGATCGGCCAAAAACGATGAAATGGACTATATAAAATATATGAAAATACCTTGAAAATTTTTATTTTAATATAGATGTGGATAAGGTAAGATTCAACTTAATTTCTTTTATTTTAATGATTGTTACTTTAACATAAGTTCTTATCTATTCTCTTTCTAAGGGTCAGAGTTCAAAAAATCTCAACTAATAAATGGATTCAAATTTAACTGATATTGACAATTCCAAAAAAAAAATTAATAAAATTCAACAATAATATACCAAATTATGTTTTTGTACAATAATTCCAATTTGACCTTAACCTCACTTTTTCTTATTGTTTTGTGCGCATATACACATTACCTTCAAATTTCAAACATCATTAAATCAAGGGTTATGAAAAATTCTGAATTTTGTAATCAATAAATCAAATTAAACTTATTAAAGAATGTAAAAACAACTTATTTAAACAGTGAAACAGTGTACAAGTGAAATCAAATGTTCATCAACTACAGAAAAATCAAACACAGGAATGTTCTTTATTTTTTAAAAAAAATTGGAAATAGATACCGTGTTTTGAAGCTTTGGTATTCTCTCTGGACAAATGAAGGCACAGGCTATCATTTCCTATTGGAATCCAACCATTTCCCAGGAACATCAATGATATACGGACACTTTATAGATGTAGACGAATAAATTTGCTTCTCATCCGGAAATAATTTGCTCTTGCATCAAACGGTGAGTAAACTAATACTCTCTTTCTTATTAGAAACCAGTTTTACTTTAGTTAAATTACTCAGGAAGCATTCATATAACTGAACTGCTCAGCACACCATTCCTAACATTTATTTCTCCATATATATGAACTTTAATTCTTACCAGTGGCTATCAGGAGTTGTCTTGTGGCTTTGTTAACACTTTTTACTACTTTTATACTTTCTTTTATAAGTATTTAAATAAAAAAATCGAAATTTTAACGGAGCAAAATTTATTACATGCTATCACTTCAAAAGCCAAAAAAACAAGAGAGAGATTCAGGAAATCAACAATTTAACAACTGAATCCCCAAACAATCTTATTAATCAAATAAAATTACTAAAAATCTAATACCTAATTCCTTATTTACATTTTAATACAATAGACATTTATTATTGTCTGTATAAAATCTCTACTTACCTAACAGTTCGTTTCTTTTAACAAAAGTGTCCATTTATACAATACCAGAGCTTTAAATAACACATCTTTTTAAAATTACTTTTTATAATTTAAAACAGGAATTAACGATTCAATACAAAAAATTTAAAATTAAAATATTTGACAGTGACTGACAGTTAAGGTAATTTGACGTAGTCAAGTTACGAACTATTTTTAAAATGTTTATGAATTTATTAATTTATAAAAACAGGATGAAATAAAATATAATACTATTATAGGTAATTATGTTTTTTTCTACAGTATTTTCTTTTTAATGTACATTTTCTTTTAATTTAAAATAGTGTCTTTTTAATTGTAATATATCTATCTATGAGAGAGAGGGAGAGAGAGTTATTTATTTTTTGGTCTGTGAGAGAGAGAAACATGCGTGTGTCGGTGCATTGTGTCGGTGCATAGTGTCGTGACAACTTTTGGTATGAATTTTTTTGGGCTAGCTCCTAGCGTCAGTCGTAACTGTTCGTAACGCGCGAAAGGGAACTTCGTTCCAAAAAGGTTTTAGTTACACTTAAAATTTACAACTAAACATATGTTTAGTTGAATAAAAGTGTCATAAACTATTTGATTTCTTATTACTACCGGTCATTAATCACAAATTTTATTCATACCGGGTTTTATCCGAAAATATTTATATACATCTATAAAATTTAAATTCAAGTCTTTATACAATGGGAATTTTTGCAGTTTAGTGGTCTACTGCCATAGACCAAACCGTTCAAATTTACAACGTTCTTTACAGTGGCGGATGCATGGTATGGTAGTCACGAAGTGCATGACCCCCTTCAGAGGAAAATAAATATTAACCAATAATCCTAAAAAAAGAAGAACCGAGAGTGAAAACTAAGGTTAAGAAAGCTGTGAGATCTCTTCTGGTTATAGTTTCCCAGGAGTGTCTTCGATTGTCTTAGTCCTTCTAGATCATTCCAGTACTTGGATTTTTCGCTATCCATTTTTTTCCTTAGTTTTTCTAAGATTGTACTACTGCTGATTCCACAGGATGGTTATGGTCACAGGTATGGGTTTCAGCTCCTTCTTTTGTCAGCTTGTTTGCTATTTCGTTTTCTTCTATTCCTATGTGTTCTTGGAACCCATGAAAGGGTAACAGTGTTTTTCGGTCCTAGTTCGTTTAATTTGCCTAGGCATTTTCAGACCATAGTTCCTTTCAACATGCCTTTAAAACCGTTCTAGAACCGTTACGGAACAACTCAGTACACAAAAAGTATGTTGATTTCTTCTACTGCGCAGTGCTCGGACGGTTCTAGACCGGTTCTTTGGTCTGTTGGAACAGACCTAATAATAAATGTGTTTATTTGTAGATTTATCGCACCCATTTGTTGGGGTGAGATTTAGCCTAGGGTTACTCTTACATCTAATCCTCAACAAGATTAAAGATTAATAAGAGTTAACAAAAAATTATAGTCTATATAAGTGTAATCTCATAATAAATTGACACATATGAGATTATTGAGTTGACAAAAATTCCTGGTTCACTGCAGTTTTAAACTTTTTAAGAGAATATTTGTATTTATAAGAACTTGTGAATATTTGAGTGGCTGTTGAAATGTTCGATTCTAGAAGGTTGTTTTTCGTTGTAACTTTGAAGATGCTTCTAGAAGGATTTAATTTCATATATATTGGACGGAGAGGATAATTGTAATTGTAATGGTAATGCGATAAACGGTGATTGTGAAATAAGTGCGAATTGTTATACGAAGTATTTTAGAAAGATGTTATTCAGTAATTGTGACTGTATCAAAGTTGTGTAGATTATTTTAAAAAATTGTTATTTATTTGTGTTTATGAATAAATTGTTAAGTTTGTTTGCTGATTATCACTTATCTCGAATCCACGAAGGAAAAATATAACATTATCTTATTTCTTTGTTATGTGATGAGTTGAAGTACGGAATATTCTTCGTTTGTCAGATCCCCTTAACTCCGCTTATGCAAATGGTCCATTCCTCTAGCATCACAATCAGAATCTTTTTACTAAGAAGCAACAGGTTCTTTGTTATGATCACGTGATAGTCCTCTATTTTTCGAACCACATCTCGGCCAGAACGGCTGTTACCGATTACGAGTAAATACAAATACAAATACATCATGAAAATTTTGAATACTATCAACATTCTGAAAACTCTATTGGTTAACTATTTTTTATCGGTTCAACATGTGTTACGCGATTCAACCACAATGGAAATGGTAATCACCGGGCCGGGTATTCGTTTCGTCAGTCGCTGTTGAAGAGTGGTAAGAATAGGAAGTTACGGATGTAGACTATGCGTGTTTTATTCGTTAAATAAATGAATTAACTTGCATCTGTATTAAAAAGTGTTGTTAGTGGAATAAAGATTTTTATTACTATAACAATGTTTCCCAAAATAAAGAACTGATTTTTGCACATTTTAAATTAGTTTGTGATAAAATTGTGTTGTTTCGTGGGATGACAAGATGTGGTTTAACAATTATTTGGGATTAACAGTTTTTTTACTTCTTCATGGGATTGTTTATTCGGAAAATAGTACGGCAGGTGAGCGAGTTTTCTATTTTTTTTAAAGAGCGCTTTAAATTTTTCACTATATTCTTTGTCTTTAAATACCTAAAAGGATTACGAATTTTATCCTTCTACAAGAATACTTCTTCATGGGATTGTTTATTCGGGGAATAGTACGACAGGTGCGCTACATTCCATATTTTCTTAAAAGAGCGCTTTAAATTTTTCATTACATTCTTTGTCTTTAAATACCTAAAAGTATAACGAATTTTATTCCTCTACAAGAATCTGATTTAGTTCTTTGCGCTTTATTGGAATATTTTTTTTATTATTTTTTGATGATGGAAATAAAATTATTATCCTAAATCAATTGAAAATCATAAACTATCATAAAAGATAGTTAACTTCTATTTAAAATGTTAAAATTTACTTTAATGAACCCCTTAAAACTTGATGGAAGATTCAACGCAAGAAGATGGATGATGATTGATGTTCTTACCCATATCAATTTCGTATGAAAGAATCCAAATCTAATCGCTCTCGACCAGCCTCCAAAATTCCTGTTTTAAACAATTCCTTAAAATGTTCTTTGTATCTATTCTTTATTTTTGATTCTTCTGTTAAGTCCACAGTCTTTAATTTAGGCTTCATCGCTTTTTTCCAGTTTTTATAGAAAGTTTTTGATTACCTTTGCTATCTTTCTCAAGCTTTTCTATAAAATCCTCCCAACTCTTTTGTTTACTTTAACCAATCATTTCTCTACATCTATTAACTTTAGCTGTTATTTATTCTGACCACCAAGAATAACTGGAATAACTGAGGAGGTAAAGTTCATTTTACTGAACATATAGATAGCTCTACAGGCCTGAAAGGCTTTGATTGTCATTTCTTTCCATTACTTCTTATTTTGGCACATGCGTTTACAATTTTGTACACCTAAGGTTCTCAAATTCACTTCTACTTCGCTCTTCCATCTTTCCTTTGGTCCCCCTCTTCTCTTTTTTTCCTCCTATGCTTCTGCAAATGGTCATTTTTGGAATCCTACTTTCTGCCATCCTTTCGATATGTCCTAACCACTTCAACCTTTGTGCTCAAGCATATTCTGTGATCCGCAAGCTCTTGGGTTGTTCTTATGTTCTTCTTTCCCATATCCCATTGTTCCTTTTTCCTTCAAAAATTTTTCTTTATACCTTTCTTTCCCATATTTCTAAAATACCTTCATCGGCTTAGGATTTGATGACACCCATCCTCTACTCTTTCCTGCAGCTCTTCGTGGTTATTTACAGAAGTGATGTATGCGAAATTTTTTAACTGTCCCTAAAGGAAAAAGTTAATGGGGTTTAAATTAGGCGATCTTGCAGGCCATGGTACAGGACATATATGTTTATCAAGACCTTTCTGCATATTTTAGACTTAGACCATACTTACCATCCATTTCATTTTGTGACACCCTTTAAGTATATTATCTCGTATATTATAACACGTATATTTTTACTTATACATATTTTGATATATTAATTAATATTTAAGTACGTGACAAGTAAATGTACGTAACTTGACCTACAAATTATGTGGGTGCGTAATCATCTAATACAGAAAAGTACTCGCTCTATTAAACTTAATAGGTATATCGTGCTATAAACCGTCATGGAATCCTATTCAACTAAACAATGACAAAAGGTAATAAGTAATAATTTAGAAGATATCAAGTTTTTCTAATGGGGAGGGAATGTGATGCACCGTTGTCACTGAAAATAAATAATATAGTCGTATTCTTCCATAATAACAGAGTTGTCTTTATGAAATATAGAAATTAACAAAAAAGAAATGACATTAAGGAGAAATTTAAATTAATAAAGTAAGGATTGCTTATTTAAATATATGAGATATCAACTGCGCCACCTTACGGTGTCGTCGTATACTTACTTAAGAAGATAGATAGATAGTACATATTCATTGGGTTGGTTAAAGGATAAACATTTTTTATTTTTCAACATAGTCTCTTTTTAGGTTTATACACTTCGTCCAACGCTGTTCACGTTTCCGAATAATAAAATTTATTTAAGTCTGAAAAATAGCCATTTGTTTTTACAATCACCTCATATTTTTAGTAAAATCTTTTTCCCGTCAGCCACTTCCTTAAATTTGGGAACAAATAGCAATCAGAGGAAAAATAAAGGAGATATGAAACGATTTCCCGATCGGGAATGCTCTATACGAAGGGGTTTCGCTGATGACTTGGCAATTGTATGCAGAAGTAAAGCAGAGCTTCAATAGGTTGTAGTAACACTGGAAGAAGCAGGTCGAGATTTAGGGCTTGAAATAAATGCGGAGAAAACTAAATATATGGCATGGACTGACAGTGACTTTCAGAGAGGTCGCTATATAACGATAAGGACCAGGCATGGCAAAGAATATAAATTTGAAGAAGTGGACAGTTTTGTGTATTTGGGTACGACGTTTACAAGATTCAAAAGATGAAATTAGGGCAAGAATATTAAAAGGTAACAGATGTCTATACAGTCTGAATAATTTGATTAGAAACAAATTAATTTCAAGAAAGTTAAAGATACGCATGTACCAGTCTATGATAAGGCCAGTAGTAACTTACGCCAGTGAAGTATGGGTCTTAAGAAAAAGCGATATTAGTATGCTAGAAGTATGGGAAAGGAAAGTGCTTAGGAAAATCTTTGGTGGCAAAAAATAGATGAAGTATGGGAGAGAAGAACAAATCAAGAACTATATGAGCTTTATAATAAACCAAGTATAACGGCAGTCATAAAGGCACAAAGAATTAGATGGTTTGGGCACGTACTAAGAATGGAACAGGAGAGAGTACCCAAGTTAGTCACTGAGCGGAAGATAGGAGGAAAGATGAGAAGAGGGCGGCCAAGAGAGAGATGGAGGACTCAAGTGGAGCATGATATTGAAACACTAGCTATACAAGGATGGAGAAATAAAGTGATGGATAGGAAAAAATGGAGAGAAATAGTACAACAAGCCATGGGCCTTCTAGGCCTGCAGAGCTAAATATATATATGAAACGATTTGGAACCCTATTTCAACTTATTTTGCCAAGACTGCTGAGGTGTGAAGAGTCTATACAAGAGCAAATCCAAACTGTAGACACTGTGTTTCGCTCTAGTTAGAGCTCATCAGTACAGTACAGGTTTGTCTCTTCATTCACTAATGAAGACATCCTTGGTATAGACTGGTCAATATTTGGTATAAAAGTTTACAAAAGTATAACACAGTCGCAAGTAGCGTCATCTCTACTCAAAAAATAGCTCTCTTGTGGTCGCTTTGCATATCAAATAGAACCTTATACAAGGTAAATAAATAAAACGAAACAGATCGTTTTTTGACAGTCTTATACAAAGAATGATGAAAAATGATATCTCATGCCATGCTGTCAGTATATTCCAGATAAATTACCTGGATTTGTGCCTGGTTAGAATTCCTAACTCTAGGATGCAGGATGATGCGACGTAGATATAAATATTGATCAGTCTATACAAGGGCAAAACCAAACTGTAAACACTGTGTTTCGCTCTAGTTAGGGCTCATCAGTACAGTACAGGTTTGTCTCTTCAGTCACTCATGAAGAGATATCCCCGGTACAGACTGACTGTGTTATTTTTACTTGTAAAAGTTAAACACAATCGTAAGTAGCGCTATCTCTACTCCAAAAATGGCACTCTTGTAGTCGCTTTGCATCTCCCTTATAAAACCTTGGCAAGGTAAATAAAAATAAATGTACGAAGAGCGTTTTTTGACAGTCTTATACATAAAATCATGAACAAAATTATACAAACGTATCTAGCGCCTTGTTGTCAATATATTTCAGATATAAAACCTGGATTTGTGCATGGTTAGAATTCCTAACTCTAAGCATAGAATGCTGCGACATAGATATAAGTATTAATCAGTTTATACAAGGCAAAACCAAACTGTAGACAGTGTGTTTCGCTCTAGTTAGAGCTCATCAGTACAGTACAAGTTTGTCTCTTCAGTCACGTCTTTGTTCCTTTATTACTTTGGGTATTTTTTAATGTTATTAAAAATTGATATGTTTTAACTAGGATATGAAGATTTTGTATTATCTTGTAATGTTACATTTCTGTTCGAATTTTTACCCAATTTCAAAAAATCTACATAACAATATGTAATTACTTTTTCTAAATTAATTCGTTTCGAATAAGAATAACATTGTTACTTTCTCTCGTGGCGACATTTACATCTAGTTAGTGTGTTACGAGGAATGAATATTTTTTTGTTACATAAGTCTCTATTTGCATTTAACGACCATAACATTTTTAATTAGTCAAAATCGGCTTAGTAAGTTTTATGTAAGAGTTCATATAAAACAAAATATAAAAATATTACAATACTTAATTAAAAAATAATAATAAATATTCATTATTTTCAATTCGTTTAATATTGTTGATATTCTCTCTCTCTCTCTCTCTCTCTTTGGCACTACAACTCTGGGTGAGTCTTGGCCGCACACACTATTGCCCTCCAGCTCTGTCTATCCTGAGCTTCCAATTCCCAAAGGGTTATACCCATTTTCCTCAAGTCCTCCGTAACTGCGATATTGTTGATATTCAGTATACAAAATTTCATATACCGTTGGTTATCTCTTTAAAAAATTGGAGGCAGTCATGAGAACTGTCTCTACCGACCGTTCGACCCTAGAACTAGAACGGGGTCGTAATAGCAATGATGGCTATGGGATTTAGATCTAATAGAATCCGCTAAAGGGCAAAACTGCATATTATTAGACCGTTTGAAAACCGAACTACAAGAAAAACGCCCACTCATCTTCTTCTGTACAAGCCAGTACATTCGGGGAGCTGGAAACCCGGGTAAATAGAGAAAATTGCATCAGTAAGGGCATCCGGTGGAAAAACTGTACCATAACCTAACTCTAGTGTGATATATAATGGATAGCAGTATATTCAGGTTGCAGATTACGCGATGATGTATTGATACGCAAATATTTCTGAGACGAGCGCAACAAAAAATTGTTGCGCGACGATGTTGCGATACGAAGTTTTGTTGCATGCCTATGCGCGCTTGAACGCAGATATCCAAACAAGTGATCTATCATCAGTCTTGACGACAAAATAAAGACAAACTACGGAACATTTTGATAATATAATGTTACGGTGTTACGCAGTGTCGTCCATACTTGTTACACGACGATGTTACGATAAGAAATTTTTGTTACAAGTCTGTACGCTCTTTAATATGTGAATACAGACATATCGATATGGTAATAATAATAATAATAGTTATATGTAAGAACGTTTAGAAGATATTCTCGTTCGAGTTGCAGGTGCATGATTGATATGATCGACAGACACGTAATAGTTGGTTGTTTTAACCGCCTCTAGTATATTAAAGTTTTTGTTTTTATTAAATACCAAGGGACCTTGAATATGAAACTCAAGCATGACGATAAATTCCTCTTCTCATAAAACTGCTTCCTTATTATAATAGCTTTGTCAATATGTATTTCTAACTATAACAATGAATATCCTGATGCACCTTCAGTATATATAAATAGGTAATTAGTAAATGTAGGTATATTTTTATTTCTTTTAAGCAAAATGTGCATATTTTACTGATTTTAATCACAGTAAATTATCAACTAGATTACTTCGCTAACTGTACTCTTATTGGTCAATGGTCTATTAGAAAAGGTAACTTTAGTGACATTTGACAGATTGCGAATCGTTCGAAATAGACACGAAGTATAGATACCAGGAGTTTAAACGTAATGTTAAAAAAATGGTCTCAATTTAGGGGACAGAACTATTGCCGGTAGAGTGCGCTCGTGTTCCTAAGCTACTGGTTTAAATCCTTACGCGGGAAGTTTTGTTACTATTGACAGCTTTTATGACAACTAATTTTATTTAAATAAATTAATATTATTTATTGAATTTAATTTCGCGAAATTTAAATGTCATAAACATCGGTTCTTATAAGGCTCTATAAGTTCTTATGGTTCCTAGCGCCGCCAGTGGCAAAAATAGAACTATGATCTGGCCCGATTATTGAGACCAGAAATATTATGAAAAAGCCTATACCGTGTAGACTCCTGGTATCTAGTCTTCGTGGAAATAGACTACGTTTTGTTAAAGTTACTTCACGAAATGTGCTTCTGATTGGTCGATTATCTATTAACTTAGGCAAAAGTGACAGTTGACAGGTTGGTACTTATTATGTCTATCATGGAGACTAGACAAGGAGTACGCACTCGACCGGGGGAATTGCCAAAATCTGTCCACGCTATCGTACATATTAGGTTTACTTTTTTCACCACTAGCGTCGCTAGTTTTCCTTTTGTACCGGTATGAATATAGACAATTAAATAATCGTGACTTATTAAATTGGTTTTTATTATTTATATCTGAAAGACCGAACTATTTTTTTCATTGTGTAAATAAATTAATAATGAAATAATAAAAAAATATTTATTTTCTTTCAAACTACGTCCTCATTGGTCGCCATTTTGGTACAAATGGAACACCAGCGCCCTCTTATTTTGGTAGCCCTATTTGCATACATGGAGTTCGTACTCCTTGTCTAGTCTCCATGGTGTCTATGTATAAAAAAGAATAGAATAGAATAGAATATTGGTCGGTCATCTATTAACTCAGGCAACAGTGACATTTGACAGATGGGAACTTCGTTTTTTTTTGTTCGAAATAGACGAAGTTTTAAAAACGTTACCTTGTGAACTGTGCCTCGTATTGGTCGGTCATTTATTAACTCAAGCAACAGTGACATTTGACAGATTGGAACTTCATTTTTTTAAGTTCGAAATAGACGACGTTTTAAAAAAGTAATTTCGTGAATGGTGTCTCGCATTGGTCGGTCATCTATTAACTCAGGCAACAGTGACATTTGACAGGTTGGACCTTTGTTTTTTTATGTTCGAAATAGATGACCGACGTTTTAAAAAAGTTACTTCGTGAACTGCGCCTCGTATTGGTCGGTCATCTGTTAACTCAGGCAACACTAACATTTGACTACATAGTTGCAACTCAGTTCCTTTATGTTTTATCATCTTTTTTTGCCCATAAATTAATTAAATGAATCAAGATCCTCTTCTCTCCTTTAGACTTCTGACTTAGACAGGGACCTTTCTGAAAAACTTGACGATCTTCTTGACGAAACCCTCCTCTCCTACAGGACGTCGAAATGATACAAAAAAACTAAGCCCTTGACGAAGTTTCTGTAGTTCCTTTCGTCTTTGCCAATTGGCAACGATACGGCACTTGGACACTACAGGGAATGAACATCACACCCACTGGAATGGAGGACTCCAAAGATCAAGAGTTCCAATCTGTAGAAAGGTTTCTGTTGCTCCCTTCGTCCTTCCAAATGGAAGACCTCACACCAGAGGAGACACGCCACAGCGTCAATTTCCCAAACCCACATTACACATTTTAGATCCATTCCAGGAACCAGGAAACACCTAAACAGTCAGAAAACCAGGAAGCGAACACCGAATGGTGCCGACGACTGATTCTAACTACATCCTAAGTCCACCATCCATCTCTAAAAAGAACATTAACTCCTATAACAGAGTCCTTAAACCCAACAACCAAAACCCACCAACATCAAATTCCTGTAAACCAATTATACCTTCTATCTATAAATTAGAATACTATCTGGACTACACGATAAAGAGAGTTGCTAGGGTTATCTGCATTTGCAAACTTCAATTGTAAAAACTAGGAACTTTTAAGTCAATATTTTGTGGACTACGTTTTTAGAAGATTTCTCAATTTGACTTATACCGTGTTTTACATAATAATATTCAAATCAGAGCCGCAATTTTAAACTTTAGTATATTGAAAAAAAGAAAAAGTTTCCATAATTATAACGACTGAAGTAACACCTGCAATGTCCGAAACTACCTGTTTCTCGCTATTCACGACATAATAGTTCCGACTTCATACAAAACGTACAAAACGCCATTCTCAACGGACTCGTCTTTCTCAGAAAGGATATGTAAATAAAAGACACTGGGGCAAAAAAGTCAAAAAAAAAAGGTAAATATATGTTTTGCTGGCTTGTATTTAAACGAAGGGTACATTAAACCACAAAAAAACTGCTTTTAAGAGTCAAATGTTAGTTTTGTCTGTTAGAGGCTTTAATATTTACAAGTATTTATACAATCTTGCTTAGATTACCTATATCTATTGGTATAACAATAAAAAATTAATGTTTTCCTAAAAACCAGTTCTAGTTATAAAGGAGTATGAAGAACCAGCAAGAAAATCGTGACATCAAAAGTGTAGCCACTTATCTTAAGAACACAATTACGGTTAACAACTATAGCGCAAATTTGTCACAACATTCATTCTCCTTCAGGAACCATCAATGGTTTAAAAAACAATCTTTAAAAACGCTTAATGTATCATCACAGTCAAATTTTCTGCTATTTAACCCAAATTATATTGGACCATAAGGGCTTTCAGGAGCAAAATTTGATGTGTCTCTTGTTATAAACTTCGATTATGTATTAACTAAAGGTAGTTTTGAATGCTCTGAGGTCAAAACAGAGAATGAAACTACATACTGTCTGTTTTGCACCTCTCTTTTAGTTGGACGGAAGTTAGCAAATACAAAATACTGTATTCCTTATAGTAATCAAAAGAAAGAGAGAGAATTTGATTTCATTTTTCCTCTAATTCGAATTCAGAGCATTGCAAGCTGTCTCTAGTTAGTATATGCTCAAATGTTCACACACCTTGGTTATCAATGTAATCACACAGAATCACAGGTTTATTTTCCTTCCGGCAACCACCGATGGTTCAATATTCAATCTTTAAAGTCTATAGATTTCAATATTGCTAAAAAAAAACACCAACCCAGTCAAATTTTCATGCACACAAGTCTTTACACGTTGCGATAAACCGCTACGTGTAAGGACTGCCTTAGACAGCAACTTGTGTAACGAGGGACCACAAATTTGATCATTTTATAAATATTACATATATTATTTTGACGTGAGGGAATAAACTTCTGTTCTCAGTTCTGGCTTGTTCTTTAATTCTCGCGCGGTTGGTCACTTCAAGTTATAGCACATTGATTCTATTTGTTAAATGGTAACATACCTCCCTTCTACGTATGATACGATATGACAATTTTGGGTACGCTGAGCATCAGTACCTTTTGACTAGAAGAATTCTCGTGGTTTTGCTTTAATCAGAGTGAATCTTAATCATTTAATTGTGGATCTTGGAGCAGAACCTCTAATTTCCGACTGGGCCATTGAATCCTTCTGCGTTTTGCTTATATTTTTGGGTTATTTCGTGTCCAGTGGGAAAAACCACATTGTGGGATTTGAAGAAAGATTTTTCTTCGTCGATATATATAGAAGACAGTTTTTAGGGAAAAATCAACGTCCCAGGTTATTGTTAGGAGCACATGGTCATACTTTTTTACCCTATAACATCTTTAGGGTTTTAGGACCCGGGGTCTTTTGAGATTGAGACTGAAGTTTTGTATCCCTTAAGAATAACTGCCAGAAATTTCTGAGTTTGTTTGTTGTAAAACCTTGCAAAATATTTATTGTAACGTAAAACTTGTTTACCTATTTTTATCGCGGATTGACCTTATAATTTTATAATCGCAGGATATCTTTTTTATGCAATGCTAATTACACAGCTACCTCCATACTTAACTAGAGGATTAAAATTTATATACTGTAATTATTACAAAATTTAAATATCTATCAAGTGGTTAACGTTTAATATTTTCTATTATTTTTTTAAAAAGTACGTAATCGCTTAGGTTATAATGTAGTTTCATAATTAAAGAATGCATTCTAATTTTGTAACAAGCGTTTTTATATTGCAAAACAGTATATCCAACAATTGTCAACATTCACACGTTTATATTAATTTTTTTAATAAAGTTATTGTTTTTCAATTGAGGTTGAGAGAGTGATCAATGTTACAAAACAGCTTCATTAGGCCGGGCATACACGTAGCGGTAAATCGCAGCGGTTTGCTAACATCTTCATTAGGCCGCGCAGACACGTAGTGGTATATCGCAATGGTTTGCTCCCTCGAGCGGTATCGTGGAATTTACCGCGGCGTGTGTGCCACAGCATAATTGAGAAGTCATATTTTTTACCGCAAGGAGTGAGCAAACCGCAAAGTGTGTAAAGTGTGGGGCTCACCACAGAGTTGTAAAATCAGTCGCTATAAAATCATTGTAGAGAGAATTACCTTTATATTGGTTATTGACCAAAACCGTGTTAAGTTTTGCCAGACTGGTTTTCAACTATTACAGAAGAATCTGCAAGACTTTTAAGTATGGTCACTGTGAATTTAACATGGATACATCACTACACTCCTAAGACCAAAAAATAATCTAAACCGTGAGTTATCAAAAGGGAAAATGAGCCAAAAAAAGCTAAGAAGCTGTTCTTTCGGTCGGAAAAATTAAAGCGAGGAATCATCCTCATCGACTAACTGGAATATTATGCATGGTTATTGTACTCTTTGAAACACGAACTGCGGGCAACGCTGCTGGTGAAGATTTGATACCTTTTTCATTGGACTAAAAAACGACCACGATTAGTCTACAAAAAAGTCATTTTCCGCCACAATAACGCACCAGCTCACGCCTCATCAGTTGTGGGAATAGAACTCCAACTCGTCCCACATCCACCTATTTTCCAGACTTGAACTTTCTTGAACTCCTATTTGTTTCGCAATTCAAGAAAGTGGCCGACGAGAAAAGGATTTTATTTAAAAGAGGAGAAACACTCCTACTTGTTGTTCACTAGTTTATAGTTTTACACAGACTTTTAAACGACCCTCGTAACTAACAGAAAATTTAATTTAAAATTCTCATAATGTATCTTTTTGTTGCAAAGAAGATAAAATTATTGTTCATACGAATTTATTTATCTCAGAATTACTGAGAATTGTGTAACCATGAAATTAGTTGGAGGATGTAAAGAATTTTTTGAAAGTGACCTTTAAAAAGCGTTTTAGTATTCGAATAATTTCTTTACACCGGGTATGATTTTTTCTACGTATGCCCACACAAATATTTTATATCTAGATGTATATAAAGACATTGAAAGTAATTTTTTTGATTAATATGTTTGTATTACTTTACTATATTTTATTGTGTAAAAACTAACGGTAACTTGTTACAGTTTCAAATAACAAATAACACCAAACAGTGTTCAAATCTCCGACACAAAATTTGAATAATTTAATTTTATTATATGTGGGGTGTATTTAATCTGCTTTTTGTTAAATTTACGTCTTTGAAAACGAATATAATAGAAATCTAAGACCGCCAATATCATATTGATCCACAAGAAAGGCAGCAAGGAAGATATCAAAAACTATAGACCAATAAGCCTTCTTCCAATTATATACAAAATATTCACAAACATTATCAACAACAGGCTACAAAACACACTAGATGCTGCCCAACCAAGAGAGAAAGCTGGCTCCAGTACAATGGATCATATGCAAACATTAAGAGAACTAATGAGCTTTCGAATCCATATATTCGAAAGCCATAATCAAAGCCCTAACAAGACAGGGAATAGACAAGCCATAAATTGAAACCTTGAGCAATATATACAAGGCAGCCAAGGCTAAAGTCAAAATGTATGAAGACACTGATTTTCCCACTACGAGAGAATCTACATGGCTAGTATAAGAACAGTAATACGCATCAGAAACAAGATCCGACACAACCAGAATACAGAGAATGTTGAAAAGAGCAGAAATGAGAATCCTTAGAAGAATTACAGGTAACACGCTGAGAGATCGAATGAGGAGTGAAGAAATCAGAACAATACCCAATGTACAGGATACTAAACAGAAAAAAAATCACATCATTAGAATGGCGGACACCAGAGTTGTTAAAATAGGAAGAGACAAATCACCAAGTGGTAGGAGAAGTATAGTCCCCAACTCTTCTCAGCAACATTAGAACAAATCTTCCGAAAATTAGACTGGAACAACAAAGGTCTGGCTACAGATGGAGAATACCTTAACGAAGATTCACTGATGATATAGTCCTCATAGCTAACGATCCCACTGATTTGCAAGAACACAGCCAGTACGGAAATCGAATTAAAGATGAACCTAGCAAAAACAAAGATAACGAGCTGGTAGGCAACGAAGAAATAAAAATAGATAATACAGCCCTAGAAACTGTAGACGAATACATACAGCTGGAACAACTAATACACAAATCTGGTTCACTACTCCCAGAAATGAACAAAAGGATCAAGCTAGCCTAAAGAGCATTTGGACAAAACTCCATCATATTCTAGTCCAGAATGCCATTACATCTAAAGAAAAGAACGTTTGATCAATGTGTACTACCAGTTATGACATACGGAGACTCAAAACTGATATAACAAACAAACTACAAGTTGCACAAAGATCCATGGAAAGAAGTATGCTAGGAATAACAAGGAGAGACCGCAAATTAGGATTAGGCAGAACACCCAAGTGACAAATGTAATACAAAGAATCAAATCTCTGAAATGGCAATGGGCAGGAGACATAGCAAGAAAAACAGATAACAGATGGACCACAAGAATAACAATGTGGTATCCAAGAGCTATCAAGAGAGTGAGAAAACGCCCAAACTTAAGATGGGATCATAACATAAGGAAACAAACATGTACAACATGGTACAGAACAGCTATGGATAGAGTAACATGGGGACAATTAAAGAACGAATAGATAAGGAAGGCTATACCATAATTAGAAATGGTAGAATAAGCTAAAAATGATAATGATGATATATATTGATATGGTTTTTTCTTCGTGGCACACGTTCCCTCAATGGAATTTTGGAACGTGATCTGCCAGTTGTAAATTGGTAGCAGCAGAAAAAGGAAGTTAACTTGTATAGAAAAGCAAAGAGGCTACAAATGGAAAGTGTAAGAGAGCAGAAAGAAGATGCTTACAAGTATAGAAGAAACTGAAAAGGTGTTGAGCAGAAAGGCAATAGATAGATAAATAGACAGCAGAAAGAAGGAGTTGGAAAGAAGTGGAGTAGGAAGAAGAGAAAGAAAAGATTTTTTTTGTTTGTTAGGACAATCAATTTAGTTGTTGAATCCTCGACCAATAATTATATTGATTGGAGGGTGTTCCCGCATATCAAATGTTTTTATAAAAGAAAGTTAATTTTGACGATTTATTTTGTAAGAAATAAAGCCTCTAACTTTATTGCTAATAAACAAAGTATAGAAACGGTACAGACCATTCGTTTGTATTGCACAACTTATAGTCATAACGCTATTTACCACATTAACATATGTAACAGGTAAACTATATGTAGGCGTTTCGAGTTGATATATTGTTGAAATGTACTTACAACTAGATCCGCTAAGACCAACACCCTGAATCGTTAGGTGGCTTGTTAACTATTACATTTCTGGTTAAAAAAAAGAACGGTAATACTGCTCCATTTATTCACAATATTATACACAAAGGATATGAAACTATTGTGTTTGTTGAACAAGAATTACTGGTTTCATAAATTGGGTTAATGTTCTACTAGACATAGTATCTGTGTTACGTAGTGTCAAACAAATATTAAAACTACTGTTAGGAATTTTTGTTATTTTCGTGATATATTTTCACAGATGTCTTCTATATAAATAAAAATGAATCGCCGAAATGTATGTACGCACTTAACTTCAGAGCGATTGTAACCAAATTGGATGATTCTTTTTTATGTGTTCCTTACCTATTGTCAGGACAAGGTTTTTATATAAGAAAATTTATCTTTATATAAACGAGAAACGAAATTAAAATGAAAAATAGTAAAAAAAACAAAAAATTGCAGAGAAATGAAAGCCTAGAAAATACCTTTTTAAATTAGTAAAATAACGCCACCGTAAAGTAGCACAGTTCATATTTTATATATTTAATAGAGCAATTCCTACCTAATTAGGTACTATGACGCCACCGTAAGGTGTCGCAGTTAATATCTAACTGAGGTTTAGTCGCACTCACAGCTGGAACAGCTACATGCCATACAGGAAATACCGATGTATCCTGAAAAAACGACAGTTTGGTGTGGTTTATGGGCTGGTGGCATCATCGGTCCATTTTTCTTCAAAGGCGATCGGGGAAGAAACGTTACCGTCAACGGCGAACGATATCGAGTCATGATACGCGACTTTTTTTTGCCCGAATTGGCTGAGTTGTGCTTGGTTGACATGTGGTTTCATCAAGACGGTGCCAAATGCCACAAAGCTCGTGAAATAATGGACATGTTGAAGAATGAATTTGGTGAGTAGCTTATCTCTCGAATGCCTTTTGATTATTTCTTGTGGGGCTATGTGAAGTTGTTAGTCTTTGTGGACAAGTCGGACACGATTGAAGCTTTAGATAGATATTTTTGGGTTGGCTGTTAGCCTATATCACTGCGACCTTTGCAGATCTATTGTGAACACCCATTATCTGTGGATTGAAGCTTTACAGGAAAACATATCACGCTTTATTCGTGGGATAGGTACAGGCCGAAATGTTCGAAAAAGTGATGCAAAATTGAATCTTCCGAATGAACCATTTGAAACGGAGCTGCGGTCTCTTTAAAAACTAAATGACAAAGACCAATTTATCGATTCCAATAAAAATTTTGAATATATGATGCAAATTTGAGTGTTTTATTAGTAAAAAAAATACGCTTACAAAATCATCCATTATTACCTTAACGAAGGATTTTATTAGATGCCTTGATACTAAATGGTGGGCCTCTATCGAATAGAATTGCTTTTCTAAAATAATGATACCTGTCCAGACCTGACTTTATTTATGTTTTTTATTTTTTGAATACTTTACATCTGAAACGTGATTTTCAGTTAAATCAACTTAAACTGAGTAAGTTATGGTCAGATCTAGAAATTGTATCACGTACTAAAACATTGAACACGTGAGTGCATTTGGATTATTAAATTATAACAAAGGAAATTGTAAATTAGATTACCAACGACGTTAGGGTTTAAATGTATGTATACTATAAAGAATTAATGCTTTGTTTATTATTGGTAATAAAAAAACTAGACAGTCGTGGAACTGATCCACAGAAATTGTGATTTTTGTATGATTTTCTCCAATTTTTTATGGTTTTCTTCAATTTTGCAACAATTACTTAAATATTAGTTACAGTAAATAAAAAACTTTTTTTGGAGTTGTCTTAAACGGTCAACACGATGGTATAAATGTGTGCAGAAATGCTTCTTTTGGGCATACTTAAAGAAAAGTAGTCCTTCAAGGTTTCTTTTTTTCAAAATTGCGCCCAAATCAAGTTGAAGTACAAGTTGAGTTTGATTTAAACGAATAAATATCTCAAAAACCTTATGTGATAGAGAAAATTTTGCAGCCAGATTTGGACATAGCTCGTCGATACCCTTCGGAAGAGTAAAGTCTGGTTTCTTAGTAAAAAAATTGGTGTCTTTTTGTTGGTATCTGCTTGATATTCAATTAACTCTACAAGAACGTCGCTGAGGTAGAACACCAAGAGTCCGAAGTTGTCTTTGAGGGTTTTCGTTTGAGATGACTCCAGATAGAAACTTTGGGTCATAAAAAGTTTGTATGCTAAGAGGGACAAAAGAAAAGAAGTAGTCTAATAAACTTGCAAATAAAAGATCAACAATCCAGAACCAGTTTTAGGAGTACTAAAAAAAGTTCCGAAACAGAAAATACTGGTAGACTACACATAAAGATGATTACAAAAATAACGCGACAGCTCCAGTAAAATTCGGCAATGTGGGGATATACGCCGACGATCTCCGATCGGCGCGCGCCGCAGCGCCTCCAGTCGGAGAATTCTAGTACTATTCAATTGCTTAGCGGATTTCGTGTGCGGTGTTTGTTAGTCCCAGACCCATCTTCACAAAACCTCTCGAACTGGGTAATCGGTAGCGTTCGAGTCGACGGTAAAGATAGGTGGGGAAACCAGAGCTGTCGCGTTAATTTTGGAATCGTCTCTACTATATCATCGTTAAAAACTGTTTTGCAGAAGATAGTCAATTTTTTGAGCCTTCAGAATGACTTCACAAGCATACATTCCTGCACCAATTAGTACAGAATACCAAGGTCCTAGATAGGCATGATAAATCAATGGAAGAAGTACAAAAATTGAGTTAGGCTTCAGTACGGACAGTGACTTTTCCAGAATAAAATGAAAGTCATTAGAAGTTTGTGTGCCAGAACATGGAGGACTAGAAATAAAAGAGAAAATGAATTAGATGAGACTCATTCTAGGAATCCTTACGAGTTATTGGTTGGTAAAGAGATGCAACTGCACACTAGGGAACTTTTTTATGGAGACCCTTGCTACACAGTAACAGGCGTTAACAGGCATTGGAGTTGATGAATAAATTGAGAATTTAGAATGACTTCGCAAGTATAAAAGATCTTTATAACTTAGTACCTTGTAACAGAATCCTGGAATGGAAACCATGAACCAATAGAAGAAGTTCAATAAGCATAATTAGGCTGCAGTATGGCCAATGACTATGTCAGAAAAATCCATAGGAAACAAGCAGGATAAGCTTAGATCAACTACAATCTATTACGGTCCAGAGCCAGTTCTAGAGGTTCTGGAGCCGAATGAAAACTTGAGTGTGTGAAAAAGGTGGAAAAAGCTAACCAGGTAATGTAAGGTATTGGTGGGCCATCCAGTAGTACCTACAAGGATTCTTCTATAGAGAGTTGTGGGGTACACACTTCTGTACCACGCTTCTTACTTCTTACATTAAATTTTTCTCAGATAGAATATCAAATTAACTATAAAAGTGTGTAGCTGAGATATAAAACGAAAAGTCCAGGGTTGTTTTCGAGAGTTATTGTTTGGGGTGTCTCTAGATACACGTCTTGGGTCTTGTGCCGTTGTGAATATTGACATATTTGCCTTCATAAGTGTGCTACCATACAGAGAAATTTGTATTGTATCATTGTATTTATTTATCAGTTTACTTTGTTATTATTCGCTTTTTAAGTGTTCCTTGTACCTCTCATTTCAAAAACTCTGCAGGGCAACCTCGAGCGTGACGATATTAATAATTCTAAAGATTTTTTATTAATTTGAAACTATTCTTATGATTAACTTTCCTCTATTATACTTCAATCAGTTGAGCTAAAGGAGATCATTCACTGATTAATATTTATTAGTTACCACGCCTATTTTTAGCTTGAATAAAGAAGATAATTTAATTGATTATAGGTACTCAAAATGAATTCTGACTTTAATGAGACATAATAGTTTGTTGCATAAGAATTGTTTACTAATATTAATCATAAAATATTAACTGATCTTCCGGACATTAAACAAGACATTTTAATATGCTTTGTTTATTAATATTTTTCATTTTTTATTAATCGTTGACAAGGGATCATTTACACATCAGACTAAAAAGAAATTCAAAATTTAAAAAAAAAATAAAAACGAATATCGTGCAGTGATAATATTATTTACTAGTTGTACTCGCAACTTTGTTCGCGTGGCATGTGATTGTTGTATAAAAATTTCTTACCCCATCCCATTTAAGGAATGGGAGAGAAATTTTTATACACCAGATGTTAAGTTGAAAGAAGACAAATACATCTGTGAAAACCGCATTCGAATCGGATGAGTAGTTTTCATGTGATGCGCGCACAAACATACAGACAAACAGACAGACAAAAAAATCTATATAGAATAGATTTTGAAAGGTTTATCAGCAACAGAAATTGGGGGTGAAAGTTCGAAATTGGATTTACGATTTTTCCAATTTTTTTATTTAACAAAATTGTGACAAATTTTATTTAAAAAGATTTCTATTTCTATTTATTTTAACTGATCATTTACTTAAACAATATCCTTAATAATACGTGAGGAGATTTTAAATCGAAGAAGAGGACCAATTTTAATTAAATGTATGTAATTGCTAAACTAGTATTCTGAAAAAGGTTGCAGTATACCATTAAAAACTTTTTCTAATTGAGTTTTAACAGTAAAAAAAAAACTGGAAGTGTCATACTTTCACGTTCAAATGTGAGAACCGACAACTTTAGTTTCAAGATTTATTGGTAGCACCTGTTTGGTATTACGAAATTATACTTTTGATTAACCCTTCGAGGACAGATTAAAACATGCAGTTTATTTGTAGTTAAAACAAGAATAGTTGATAGTTTTAACAAAAATATATGAAATAAGTATTGGTTAAAAAAAAATGTTGAAAACTGTGCACCCTGTTTTCTGAACACGTAAATCATAACGACGATGTTCTTCGAGCTATCTGGTTCCCAGGGTGGACCTTATCTCCTTGACTTTTACGTTAACTCATATTCAGGGATTTTTGAAGTCATTGAACGCAGAAATATCACGACAGCGATATTCTTTGAGCTATCTGCTTCCCAGGGTGGACCTTATCTCCTTGACTTTTACGTTAACTCATATTCAGGGATTTTTGAAGTCATTGAACGCAGAAATATCACGACAGCGATATTCTTTGAGCTATCTGGTTCCCAGGGTGGACCTTATCTCCTTGACTTTTACGTTAACTCATATTTAGGGATTTTTGAAGTCATTAAACGCAGAAATATCACGACAGCGATATTCTTTGAGCTATCTGGTTCCCAGGGTGGACCTTATCTCCTTGACTTTTACGTTAACTCATATTCAGGGATTTTTGAAGTCATTGAACGCAGAAATATCACGACAGCGATATTCTTTGAGCTATCTGCTTCCCAGGGTGGACCTTATCTCCTTGACTTTTACGTTAACTCATATTCAGGGATTTTTGAAGTCATTGAACGCAGAAATATCACGACAGCGATATTCTTTGACCTATCTGGTTCGCAGGGTGGACCTTATCTCCTTGACTTTTACGTTAACTCATATTCAGGGATTTTTGAAGTCATTGAACGCAGAAATATCACGACAGCGATATTCTTTGAGCTATCTGCTTCCCAGGGTGGACCTTATCTCCTTGACTTTTACGTTAACTCATATTCAGGGATTTTTGAAGTCAATGAACGCAGAAATATCACGACAGCGATATTCTTTAAGCTATCTGGTGTCCAGGATGGACGTCATCTCGTGGACTCTTACGTTAACTTCATTCAAAATCAGTCTACACTCATAATTCGGGGTTTTCGAGGTCTCTGAACACGAAAATCATAACGACGATGTTCTACGAGCTATCTGGTGCCCAGTGTAGACATTATCTCCTGGTCTTTTATGTTAACTTCATTCGAAATCAATCTACACTCAAAATTCTGGTGTTTTCGATGTCTCTGACCACGAATATCATGACAGTGGTGGTCTCAGAGCTGCCTAATGCCTAGGTTGGATCTCATCTTCTAGACTGTTGTGTTGACTTGCTTAAAAACCAGCCTAAACTCATTATTCAGGGGTTTTTGTAGTCATTGAACACAAATATCATAACGACGATGTTCTCCGAACTATCTGGTGTCCAGGATGGAAATCATCTCGTGGACTTTTACGTTAACTCATATTCAGGGATTTTTGAAGTCATTAAACGCAGAAATATCACGACAGCGATATTCTTTGAGCTATCTGGTTCCCAGGGTGGACCTTATCTCCTTGACTTTTACGTTAACTCATATTCAGGCATTTTTGAAGTCATTGAACGCAGAAATATCACGACAGCGATATCCTTGAGCTATCTGGTTTCCAGGGTGGACCTTATCTCCTTGACTTTTACGTTAACTCATATTCAGGGATTTTTGAAGTCATTGAACGCAGAAATATCACGACAGCGATATTCTTTGAGCTATCTGGTTCCCAGGGTGGACCTTATCTCCTTGACTTTTACGTTAACTCATATTCAGGCATTTTTGAAGTCATTGAACGCAGAAATATCACGACAGCGATATTCTTTGAGCTATCTGCTTCCCAGGGTGGACCTTATCTCCTTGACTTTTACGTTAACTCATATTCAGGGATTTTTGAAGTCAATGAACGCAGAAATATCACGACAGCGATATTCTTTAAGCTATCTGGTGTCCAGGATGGACGTCATCTCGTGGACTCTTACGTTAACTTCATTCAAAATCAGTCTACACTCATAATTCGGGGTTTTCGAGGTCTCTGAACACGAAAATCATAACGACGATGTTCTACGAGCTATCTGGTGCCCAGTGTAGACATTATCTCCTGGTCTTTTATGTTAACTTCATTCGAAATCAATCTACACTCAAAATTCTGGTGTTTTCGATGTCTCTGACCACGAATATCATGACAGTGGTGGTCTCAGAGCTGCCTAATGCCTAGGTTGGATCTCATCTTCTAGACTGTTGTGTTGACTTGATTAAAAACCAGCCTAAACTCATTATTCAGGGGTTTTTGTAGTCATTGAACACAAATATCATAACGACGATGTTCTCCGAACTATCTGGTGTCCAGGATGGAAATCATCTCGTGGACTTTTACGTTAACTCATATTCAGGGATTTTTGAAGTCATTAAACGCAGAAATATCACGACAGCGATATTCTTTGAGCTATCTGGTTCCCAGGGTGGACCTTATCTCCTTGACTTTTACGTTAACTCATATTCAGGCATTTTTGAAGTCATTGAAAGCAGAAATATCACGACAGCGATATTCTTTGAGCTATCTGGTTTCCAGGGTGGACCTTATCTCCTTGACTTTTACGTTAACTCATATTCAGGGATTTTTGAAGTCATTGAACGCAGAAATATCACGACAGCGATATTCTTTGAGCTATCTGGTTCCCAGGGTGGACCTTATCTCCTTGACTTTTACGTTAACTCATATTCAGGCATTTTTGAAGTCATTGAACGCAGAAATATCACGACAGCGATATTTTTTGAGCTATCTGGTTTCCAGGGTGGACCTTATCTCCTTGACTTTTACGTTAACTCATATTCAGGGATTTTTGAAGTCATTGAACGCAGAATTATCTCGACAGCGATATTCTTTGAGCTATCTGGTGTCCAGGATGGACGTCATCTCGTGGACTCTTACGTTAACTTCATTCAAAATCAGTCTACACTCATAATTCGGGGTTTTCGAGGTCTCTGAACACGAAAAGCATAACGACGATGTTCTACGAGCTATCTGGTGCCCAGTGTAGACATTATCTCCTGGTCTTTTATGTTAACTTCATTCGAAATCAATCTACACTCAAAATTCTGGTGTTTTCGATGTCTCTGACCACGAATATCATGACAGTGGTGGTCTCAGAGCTGCCTAATGTCTAGGTTGGATCTCATCTTCTAGACTGTTGTGTTGACTTGATTAAAAACCAGCCTAAACTCATTATTCAGGGGTTTTTGTAGTCATTGAACACAAATATCGTAACGACGATGTCCTCCGAACTATCTGGTGTCCAGGATGGAAATCATCTCGTGGACTTTTATGTTAACTTCATTCAAATTTAGTAAACATTCATAATTCTGGGTTTGAACACAAAAATTATAACGACGATGTTCTCCGAGCTATCTGGTGTCCGGGATGGACCTCATCTCTTGGGCTTTTATCTTAACTTCATTTAAAATCAGTCTATACTAATAAATTTGCGTGTTTCGAGCTCTCTGAACACGAAAATCATAACGACGATGTTCTCCGATCTGTCTGGTGCCCAGGGTGGTTTTATCTCCTGGACTTTTACGTTAACTTGATTAAAAACCAGTTTAAACTCATATTCAGGGGTTTTTGAAGTCATTGGACACAAATATCGTGAAAGCGATAGTCTTTGAGCTATCTGGTGTCCAGAATGGACCTCATCTCTTGGACTTTTATGTTAACTTCACATTCAAAATTGGTCTACACTCATAATTCGGAGTTATCAAGCTCTCTGAATACGAAAATCTTAAGGACTATGTTCTCCGAGCTGTCTGGTGCCCAGTGTGGTTTTATCTCCTGGACTTTTACGTTACTTTGATTAAAAACCAGTCTAAACTCATATTCAGGGGTTTTTAAAGACGTTGGACACAAATATCGTGAAAGCGATAGTCTTTTTTGAGCTATCTGGTGTCCAGGATAGATCTCATCTTGTGGACTTTTATGTTAACTTCATTCAAAATCAGTCTAAACTCATAATTCGGGGGTTTCGAGCTCTCTGGACACGAAAATCTTAACGATGATGCTCTCCGAGCTATCTGGTGCCCATGGTGGACTTTATCTTCTGGACTTTTATCTTAACTTCATTCTAAATCAGTCTACACTTATAATTCGGAGTTTTCGAGCTCTCTGAACACGAAAATCTTAACGACGATGTTCTCCGAGCTATCTGGTGCCCAGGGTGGTTTTATCTCCTGGACTTTTACGTTAACTTGATTAAAAACCAGTCTAAACTCATATTCAAGGGTTTTTGAGGTCTTTGGACACAAATATCGTGAAAGCGATAGTCTTTTTTGAGCTATCTGGTGTCCAGGATGGATCTTATCTTGTGGACTTTTATGTTAACTTCATTCAAAATCAATCTACACTCATAATTCTGGTGTTTTCGAGGTCTCTGAACACGAATATTATGACAGTAGTAGTCTCCGAGCTACCTAGTGCCTAGAGTAGATCTCGTCTTCTGGACTGTTATGTTAACTTGATTACAAAACCAGTCTAAACTTATATTCAGGGATTTTTGAAGTCATTGAATACAAATATCGTAACGGCGATAGTCTTAGAGCTATCTGGTGCCTAGGATGGACCTCATCTCTTGGGCTTTTATGTTAACTTCAAAATCGCTTATTTTCGAAGATTTTTTAAGAATAAAATTAATATAAAAGTCCATGAGTCGTGGTTCATCCTAGGCACTAAGTAGCTCTGAGACCATCGTAACTTTGATATTCGTGTTGAGGGTCCTCAAAAACCTCAAATAATTAGTTTAGACTAGAATCCGAAGCACCAGAAATTTTAAAATCGAAACTGCTATTTTCGAGATCGACAAAGTTACTTTTTAATATAGTTTCATTCTTATTTAAAACATTTATTCGAATATTAAAATATTTAAATTGTTTAACTTTTCATTTCACACAGAATTAATAAGGATATAAAACGATTTTGTTTATCCACCTGCTGTTTACATCGTGCTAACATTTGAATATCTAAGTGAAAGTGAGGAAAACTATGGTCATTATCTCTAACGAGAAACTGTCCACTGATTCTAATAGTTTTTTACATCAATTAATGTCAGAAACTTTGCCTATAATTTATGTTTTACGTGCAATTTGCGCAATTATTAATTCAATATTATAATAAAGAGGTTTAATTATAAAAATTCACTAAATTCCATCAAAAGAGAATAGAAAATGGATAGACAATTTTTAAATTTAGGTTGGGAAAAGAGAGAGTAAAATCTATGAACTTAGAAAATGAAATGAAAAACTGAAGTTTACAGATCAATATCTGCTCGGGATAGCAAATTGGAGAACTGTGCCATGAACAGAAAAAAGTGGAGGAGAGCAGTTGAGAAATTCCAAACCATGGGCCTTTAAGGCCTATGGCTTGGAATTTAAAATGTTTGTTTATAAGAATTCTTTCTATAGTTTTTAATGTAGGTTAGTAATTTCATTATTTCCTCAAACTGTCACACTTAGAAATCCGATACCGTTAAGAACTTACCATTGATGCACCTGCATTCAAAAATAAATTGTTTGTTGCTGAATGTGCGAAAATGACTTGATCGCAAAATATCTCAAGTTATTCATCATTGGCGTCATCTAATAAATATGGTAAAGGGACACCTTTAGAAGGATCTACAGTAGGAGGTAAAAATATTTTCAGTTTTAATCTCACTATTTCTTAGAGACCGAATCCGAAATGAAGAAATCAGAAGATAATCAGACAACCGATGGACAAGACTTATTGTCGAGTGGAGGCCAAGCCAAGAAGCACACCGGAGCAGAGGCCGCCCACGAACCAGATGGACCGATGATCAAAAGCGAGTTAGAGAAAACTGGATGTAAACAGAGATGCCAGATTGGACAAGACCTATTGTCGAGTGTAAGCCAAGCCAAGAAGCACACCGGAGCAGAGGCCGCTCACGAACCAGATGGACCGATGATTAAAAGCGAGTTAGAGGAAACTGGATGTAAACAGAGATGCCAGATTGGACAAGACCTATTGTCGAATGGAGGCTACGCCAAGAAGCAAACCGGAGCAGAGGCCGCCCACGAACCAGATCGACCGATGATCTAAAGCGAGTTAGAGGAAACTGGATGCAAACAGAGATGCCAAATTGGACAAGACCTATTGTCGATTGGAGGTCAGGACAAGAAGCACACCGGAGCAGAGGCCGCCTACGAACCAGATGGACCGATAATCTAAAGCGAGTTGGAGGAAACTGGATGCAAACAGAGATGCCCAATTGGACAAGACCTATTGTCGAGTGGAGGCCAAGACAAGAAACACACCGGAGCAGAGGCCGCCCACGAACCAGATGGACCGATGATCTAAAGCGAGTTAGAGGAAACTGGATGCCTTTAAGGCCTATGACTTGTAATTCAAAACATTTGTTTATAAGATTTTTTTCTATAGTTTTTAATGTAGGTTAGTAATTTCATTATTTCCTCAAACAGTCACACTTAAGAAATCCGATTTAAAAACTTATATGATGCACCTGCATTCAAAAATAAATTGTTTGTTGCTGAATGTGCGAAAATGACTTGATCGCAAAATATCTCAAGTTATTCATCATTTTTATTTACTTTTGTTTAGATCTTGAAATATGCTTAAATAACAATTTTTAATGTTATTTTGTCTACCACTTACAGTATGATAATAATATCGATAATATGTTGACATGTATAAACTAGTTTCAATCTTATTTATTTATAGTTTAAATGTAGTGTTGTGAATATTAACCAAATTTTGAAACTAATATGGTATCCTTCTCATTCCCATGATAAATTTTAAGTAAGTACTCTAAAAGCTCTAAAAATAACTGTTGTCATTACATAGTTTCTGTCAAGATTTGCAAAGTTTTTATTTATTAACAATATGAAATGCACTTTTAAAAAGCATTTTTCTTATATTATAAATACAATTTTTCATTTTTCATGACTTAGATTGGGTCACAAACTTTCCAGACGCTTTTCAGAATCTATTGCAAAAGAATCGCAACTCAATCCATCTTGCTATCGTTCCAAATAAAACATAATTTTAAAATTATCTTTTGTATATTAATATAAATAAATATATAAATAAATATTACTTAGAAGTAGAAGTCTTAATATCAGTATCGTCATCACTTAAATCAGATGACGTTGATGATTGAAAATCGTAACCATAAATGTACGGTTTTCCCACATTTCTTCCTTCAGCTGTATAGTTTCCGGTCAAACTAGAATGACAAGCATATGTATGAGGAGATGTTCCTTCTTTTTCAGTAATACCTGATGTATCATCGGTTGATTCATGTATAGAATTTTCTATTGAACCTTCTTCACCATGGGATCGTTCCGTTAGATGTTCACTTCTTTGTGATTCTAAAAAATGAATACAAGAATTAGAAATTTATCTCACTCTGAACCTAAATGATTTTTTTTTGTATCATCATAATCATCGACAACTCATATGTATCCACTGCTGGACACAGGTTTCCCTGAGCTCCTTCCATTTATCTCTGTTTTGCGCGGTTTGCATCCAGTTTCCTCTAACTCGCTTTAGATCATCGGTCCATCTGGTTCGTGGACGGCCTCTTCTCCGGTGTGCTTCTTTTGTCTTGTCCTCCATTCGACAATAGGTCTTGTCCAATATGGCATCTCTGTTTGCATCCAGTTTCCTCTAACTCGCTTTAGATCATCAGTCATTCTAGTTCGTGGACGCCCTCTTCTCCGGTGTTCTTCTTGTCTTGGCCTCCACTCGACAATAGGTCTTGTCCAATTTAGCATCTCGATCTGTTTGCATTCAGTTTCCTCTAACTCGCTTTAGATCATCGGTCCATCTGGTTTATGGACGGCCTCGGTTATCTGATTATCTGGCAATGTGTTCTCCCCAATTCCACTTCAGTGTCGTGATTCTTTTGATAGCATCTATTGTTTTTATTCTGCGACGTATTTCTTTATTTTGGATTCGTTCTCTAAGAGATAGTAAGATTAAAACTGAAAATATTTTTACCTCCTACTGTAGATCCATCTGCAGGTGTCCCTTTACCATATTTATTAGATGACGCCAATGATTCAATATTATGAAATGTCTGTTCCTTACTAGGTCGCTTCGAAATACTTTCTCTATCTATATTCTCTAACGAGAATTCCACACTGGGTTTTCTAGACGTCTTTTTCGATTTATCGGAATCAATTCCATTTTCTATATCTTCATCTTGAAGAATATCGCACCAACATTCTTCAATTGTCATTCCAGGTTTGATTTTTTTCTTTAGACTTTCATGTGATGTTTTCGATGCTTTTGTAGTTGAACCACTCAAAGTGGGATCGTAATATTTACAAGGTACTGCAATTTCATTAGATGGATACTTTTCTGTTGTTTTCTTTGATCGTGTATCCGATTTGCTAGTGTTAGTAATAACTTTACTATCCCTACTATGTTTTCTATTAACGGTACCTTCTGTAATCTCTTCTATAGATGGTAATTTTTTCTGAATAGTTTTTGTTTCTATTACTGCTGGTTTGTTACTTTCTAAGTAAGGTGCCATAAACGGTGGGTAACATATAGTAACAGTTTTATCTTTAGGATGCTTTAATCTCTTTTTCTTAATTTTCTCTTCAATTTCATATTCACTTGTAATAGAACTACTATAAGGAGTTGTTGTTGATCTAGAGGAACATTTACATATCCCGATGATTGAACTCTCAGGTTTACTATCTGATCGTGATTTAGGTAGGGACCACTTACTATCATCTGTACATGTAGTAAAATCTGATCTTGGAGGAGCTTTACTATCTTTTTTATGATTCCTTCTCATTCGTAAACATATAAAAACAGTACCAATAATAAACCAAATGAATATAATAACTAGCATTGTTATTAATACAACAGTAGAAGTAAAACTTCTGTGTGTACCAGAATCCGGTACTGTCATTTCTTCATCAACATCTGCTGGACAAACTTTTTCTAAGTGTAGCACTGCACCCATGGCTTTTAATGTTTCTTCAACTCGCAGTACTCCACCAAAAGCTGAATAAAACTTATCATCCTTCAATTTAGGACAAACATACTTTACTAGCCATGTATAGAAAGTATTTTGAAACTTAACCCTAGCTTCCTTACTGGATGATTTCTCATCTAAACATTGTAACGCTGCAATAAAATATTTCATTATAAAATAAGAGGCTCGTCTTGATTCAATATTTCGTAAAGCATATTTCCTGAAGGGTAAGGCAATTGATGACGGGCGTACGTTTGTATCGAAAAATGGTAAAGGAAAAGCAATATCTGATTTAACAATAGTGTGGTTCTGTTCCTTCAATCTATGTTCATATTCGTAGAATATTAGTTGATTACAGCAACTTTTCACTTTAGGAGCCTCAGCTTCAAGATCTATTTGTTCTATAACAGTATCAGGTACAGTATCTAAAGGCCTCGACCAACCTTGTCCATTTGTTCTTAAAAACCATTTTATTTCTTCAAATAACTGTATAAGTTTCTCCATACAGTTGTAATCAATTAACCCAGCATAAAAAGCATGTCGAGCTATTGGTAAAACAGCATACTGAAGATAACTTCCAAGCAAATCAGTAAGAACGAGCAAAGTTATATGTTTTTTCCTACCATGGGTACTTTTTTTAACAACCTCAATAAGCAACCTAAAATAACCAACAATATCTTCCACATAACTACTACTATCTATACTTAAAATGGATATATCAGGAAGTAAGTCCTCCATTATCATTCGTGCTGTTAGAGTAGCAATCTCATCTGGAGACCAACATTGTTTAAATTCATCTGCAGCTGTAAAAAGTACAGTACCATAATTATTATTCACATGGTCAGCAGCACATTCGTCTCGCTGTCCAATAACCATTACAACGATGTTTAAGAAAAAAGTATAAAATAATAAAATTAACATTGTAAAATACTCTTGACATATTTCGTTGACAAGAATTGGATGTCAGAGGAGTAGATAAATGACTCAATGATTATCTTAAGGTATCATCTAACATGTGTCCACTGTCACTAACTGTCATTCATTGATCTGGTGTCTTTTTTGTCACTCCTGGTAGTAAATTTAAGACAAGAATATCCTGTTATTGATAGCAGTAAGTGTCGGTAGATGTGATTTAATCGTTTGAAAATAGTAGTTACGAGGGTGGTCTGAAAAGTTTCTTACCTCAACATGAAGGTGACAGCACTTGTAGTGAATTTCGTTGTTCAACTGTTACTCACCAAAGTCTCTGCCATTTTAGATGCGCAGTTGTTTGAGTGAGTTTATGTAAGTGTTGAAAATAGATGTGTAGCATTTCAAAAAGCCTACCTTTGATTTCAATTTAGAAATTTATTTTTCTATGAACCCTGCCCATAGGCAACCAAATCTCATTTTCGATTCACTTTAGGTTTAAAGTTGCAAAAATGGCATGGTTAGTCTCTTAAGATTCGAAATTACTGTTTCTGATTGGTTAGTCGATTCGAAACAACTCGAAAACGCCCGATTCCCTTGTGCAAGGGACAGAAAGTAAAACATCGCGCCAGTTACGAATTAGTTTGTGATGAGCTAGCAAGCTCTCGCTTACATGCAAAGATAAACAATGGCCGCTGTGTAATTTTGCTCTGTGAAAATTACCGTCTTAATTATGGTTTAGTTTGTGCTTCACAAGTTTTAAATAAGGCACTTGTTTAGTGAATCATGGATTATCTTCAAAAAGGAAAAACTGTTTCAGGAGCAAATTTTTTATCATTACTTGACAAGGTAATGGGAAAAGTTACAGAAAAACGGCCACATTTGCAGAATAAGAATATCCTGTTGCAATAAGACAACCTCACCAGTTTCCATGCCAAAAATTCTTAAATTACGTTTTGAACATCCACTTTATTCACCAGATGTAGCCCAAAGCGACTTCTCTTTGTTTCCTGATCTAAAAATTGTCCTCGAAGGAAAGAGATTTTCGTCAAATGAAGGTTGTCCTTCGTGGACGATTGTTTTGTAGAGCAAAACGCTGAGTAGGTACTATCTAGACGCGTTACGGAGATGTAGAGTTACAAAGAAACTATGTTAACAACATCCCCTACGAGGATAGTGTTTTGCCCATAGCCAAGGTGTTTCGGTGGCTTAAGAGACTTGATTGAAGATTAATCACAAACCAGAAGGTCTTTATCAGAACTGAAGAAAATCTCGACAGGATTCAGAATCTTAAGCGTTCAGATCGTCGGTTGACCTTCCACAAAACCAAAAGAAGGAAAGGTGTGACTTTTGTATTCGATTGAAAGTTATCCCTATTGGTTGAAAGGTGTCATTGCTTGGGACGAATCTAAATTGTTTGAGTACATCCAGAGCCTGGAGTGGCACACTTCAACCTTTCCTTGTCACAAAAAAAAATCAATAAACAAGTGTTTAGCCTGAAAAACATTTCTTCTAAGCCTCCTTAGGTATACCTGACTTGAGTCTTTGTGACTTTTCTTTTCTTAAAATCACATCAAGGTAACTCATTTTGGGACAAATGAAAACATTCAAATGGATGTAATCAACCAACTTAAGGTAATTCCAATATCGGAGTACTAGCACTGCTTTGAGGAGTGGAAGAATCATCTACAGCGTTGTGTAGCTTCAGAAGGAAGTTATTTTGAGGGTCACAAGGCCGCAACATTGTGCCAGTGAAGCCTATACAAGCGAGTCTTTGCACCTTTTGCCTTTTTGGTGCTTTGTTTTGTTCTACCAAACCAGCACAGCTGGGGAAGTTTAAGATCTCATTTTTTTTCAAAAAACCCTACTGCAGATCCCGATAGCCGTTGTAGCTTTAGAGGTTATATTTGCGAGGTGTGCATTCCACGTAGGGTTTCTGTGGAGGATGACTCTGAGATACAACTTCATTAATAACAGGGGGATGAATCCATGATTTCCTTCTGCTGGTGAATGAAATGAGTGTCATTCTGTTAGGATTGGCTTAAAAGTGCATCCTTTCAACACCAAGTGAACTGGGTCTGGGAAGAGTCGACCAAACACTGGAGTAATACTGTAGGGCTGAGGCATTCGAAGCTGACGCTCAAAGGATATTCCAAAAAACTGACTTCTGACATACTGAATCTTGGCAGAAGTCAGATAAGAGTACTGGTGGGCCTGCTGACCATTCAGACTACACCTTCGAAGGATGGGGATTCTGACACAGGAACCCACCTCGTGCCGATTGTGCGCCATGGAAGATGAGACGGCAACTCACATTCTATTCGAGTGTGAGGCCTTGGACCATAAACGGTTCCTCATCTTTGGTGACGCAAACTCTGAATCCTATCACCACCTTGAGGAGCTAGTCGCAGGACTCAAATCTCTTCTAAAGCGAACTGCCCTGTTGTGGACCCCCGAGTAAAATCCATATCAATAAATTAAAAACAAGTTTTTAGAATTTGTCGCAGTAGAATTATAATTCTAAAAACTTCAGCCTGAACCTAAGACTGCGTTTGCTCCGATGCTATGTGTTTTCGGTTCTTCTATATGGATCGGAAGCTTGGACACTTACTACGTGCTCTGCCAAAAAAAATCGAGGCATTTGAAATGTGGTGTTATAGACGATTACTGAGAATACCCTGGACTGACAAAGTGCGCAACATCACAGTTCTGGAAAGACTTGGTAAAGACAGGGAAATCATGTACGAAATAAAAAAGCGCAAACTAGAATATCTTGGCCACATCATGAGAAATACGAAATACAGAGTCTTACAGAACATACTCCAGGGTAAAGTAGAAGGTAAAAGAGGACCGGGGAGAAGAAGACATTCTTGGCTTAAGAACTTGCGCGAGTGGTTTGGAGTAAACACATGTACCTTATTCAGGAGAGCAGTTAGCAAGGTACAAATAGCTTTGATGATAGCCAACGTCCGTGTAGGGCAAGGCACCTAGAGAAGAAGAATTATAATTTCTTTAGGAATTATAAGAAAAAGCAAATTTTATCATTTCTTGAAACATTGTTGATTAACTATTTACAGATCACGAATTTTTAATTAAATATTTTTATAATATTCTAATCTTAAAGTTGACTAATTTAGTAATCTTCTTAAAAGTTCATAAAAAGTTAATCTCTATCTTAATACGTGAACATTTCAAACATGCCAAAGTGAAACACTTTTTAGTTGATAGTTTTCGTATAAAGCGGCATTAGTTCTGGTTTTAAAGATATGACCTTTTATAGGATAGAGAGGAAGACATAAAAGTTAAAAAAATTATATGAAGATGGGCGTGAGAATGGCCATATATCGTCCAGAGATGGTTACATTAGTATCTAATAGCGGTTACCCATCACATAAAAACATCAAGCGGGTTTTCTTTATTCATATATTCGATTGTGTAATCTCGATAGTAATTGAATGATTGAGTAAATTAACGTTGAAAGAAAATATCTATTTTGTGTGTTGTACTAAAACTATACGAAAGGTAAAAAGTATCTAATCTTATATCTTCAATAACAATAAAATAAATGACTTGTATCAAAGAGTACGTTTTACGAGGGTAATTAAAAAGTTCGGTTATAAAACGATTTAAGTGTAGGATAAAATCATTACTTCCATGTTGTAATCGAACACATAAAAGATTGAAAATGTCATCAAACCGTATCTGATCTTCACAATCAATTTAACGTATATCGATTTATAGTAGTAAATTTAATCAATTTTAGAACACCATAAGTAAATTAATATCTAATAAACTCCTTTCTAGTTTATATATCTTCTTTATCATATCTTCTGTTCTTTACAAATCCACTTCCTAAAAGTAGAAAAATTGAACTACTTTGAGTAGGTATAGTAAAATTTTCTTAAAAAAAAACACCTTATTCGTTATTATTGGTTACGAAAAAGGCCTTCGACTGTGTCAACACTGATTTTCTCTTATGTAAATTAGAGTACTATGGTATTCGATTCAAAGCTCTAAGTTTGCTTGCTTCTTATTTGGAAAATAGAATGCAATATATTGATAAGGATCTTCCTGCGGGAACACCTTCCTTCAATACAATTATTGGTCGTGGATTGTCCTAACAAAAAACATAAATAAAAAAATCTTTTCTTTCTCTTCTTCCTACTCCATTTTTTCTGTTGCTCTACTTTCTATCCTATTACCTTTCTTATCAACCCTTTTTCTATACCTGTAGGCTTCTTCTTTCTGCTCTCTAATAATTTCCAACCGTGGCTTCTTTGCTTTTCTATAACTGTTAACTTCTTTCTGCTCTTTCTGTTCCAGTATTTGCTAACTATACTATTTCTATCAAGTCCTCTAACTTCCTAGTTCTGGTTTCTACATTCACGTCCTCTATCTTTCTAAATCTTGCTTCTTCTTCTATTATTGCTCCTACTTTTTATTTAATCACAATCCTATTTACAAAATTCTTTAAAAATCGAATCAAAAAACCAATTCCCCTTTACAACATATAAATACAAACAAAAATCAATAAACAAAAACATCTCGATAAAAAAAACTTAATCTAGACAACCAATTCACAAAGGGCAGATCACAGATCACGTTCCAAAATTCTACTGATAGAACACGTGCCACAAAGAAAAATCCATATCAATATATTATACCAAATATACAAACATGACTAGTTCCAGTTAAAGAGGGTGGACCACAGGGTTCTGTTCTGGGCCCCTTACTGTTTCAAGTATATATTAATGATTTACCCAATGTTTCTAAAGAAGCTATAAGTGTTCTCTTTGCATTCGATATTATATTATTGTCAAGGGAAGCTTCGGATTAGTGTTAGTGAATGGGTTTCTTCAAATGAATTAAAAATGAATGAGTCCAAAACACAGAGAATCAAATTTTTATCAAGTAAAATCTGTACTCGCTCTAAGCCGATAAAAATGCTAGGGATAGTGTTTGGTTTCAAGCCTAAATTGGCCCCAACATATAAAAGGTCTTTGCTTAAAGCTGTCTATACCCGAGCCACTCAAAAGATGGAATGATCACGTGAACGGCACGCACTGTTTGAATATTACTCTCCCCAACCAACGTCACAAGTCCAAATTACACCACTCAACAAAAACGTACCCACCCTCGATGCCTACAGTTTATATTATCTCTGGTATGAGTACAGTGTAAACTGTTCTTCGTTATTTCAGTTTAGAAGGCGTGGCACCGTACGATTACGTCGTCCAGTCACTGATCACGCGTCCTTGAATTCCATCTTTTGAGCGGCTAGGGTATAGTCAGAGTTTTGCAATGAGACAACTTAGAACATGTTTTGATAATGACAACTTAAGAACTGTTTACTTTGCCCTGGTTCATCGCTATTTATCATGTACAGAATGCATTTTGCTTCCAGAAGGTAGCTGTTCGGATCATCGCTGTTTGCTCTTCTGTGACCAAATGAGGGGTCCAACTAGAAACTAACTTCGTAACACCCAGTTCTTCATGTAAGATCTTTTGGATCAAGGTCTTTGAAATGCCCAAAGATGCTTCTATCTCTTGGTATGTTACACGGCGATCATCCTTAATTAGCTGACGAACTAAATCAATGTTTCGCTATGTGACTGCTGTTTTAGGTGGATCTAGCTTGGATTTGTCACTGAGAGTAGATCGACCATGTTGAAATTCGGAATACCAGCTGGAAATAGTTGACTGGTGTAGTGCTTTATTCCTAAACACAGAAACCATTTCAAAGAGACATTGCTGTTGGGATAATCCTCTCCGAAAATTGATGCAAAAAATTATTGCTCAAAATTTTTCTCGGATAAGGTCCATTTTTCGAACGACTTACTAATACTTGTATCACAATGAAACTCTGGAGTTATCTCATCAAAAGATTGAGGTTTGTGTCAGAAGGTTCTATTGGTGGCACCTTCTCAGCGGCTATATTATAAAGAATTAATAGACAACCCTTGTATTGACTGACTTCACCTAAATTTGTATATGGACAAAAGTCAAGTAAATTTATATCTATACAAGTCGTGAAAATATCATTAGTGTTACCGTACCTTAAAATCCTTATTTCACGCAGCATCCTTCTCAGCTGTTTAATTTTAAAAATCCATATTGTTGCATTTGTGACACATGCCATAGGATGCAGATAGGATTACCGGAAGCACATGGCCCTTTGTTAGATTAAAAGCCATATTTCGAGCACACCAAATGTCTAAGTATGATGACGGCCTTAAGGTAAATAAAACAAATACGGTACTAATTGTTGCCAAAAATAGAATTGCTATAAATGTGGGTAATACGATTACTGTATCAAATCTCTTTAGATATTTTAATGGGTTTATAACAACCTAAAATTATTAATTATTTACGGTCTTTGTGATATTTATACTGTTAGGTTCAATTTATTTAAATGTGGAAAACGGTATTTACAAGGGTGTCGTTTCATTATGTAAAGTATGTCATTTACGATTTGCTTTCTTATCTCACGAATTAGGAATATTCTGAAACATTTGTGCCCATATCAAGTTGATCAATTTGGTATTTTTTTAAGCATCTTCTCATCTATAAATTCCATTTTGAGATTCTTTTTAGGGCTCCGTAGCCAAATGGCAAAATACGGAACCCTTATAGACACGTCATGTCTGTCTGTGTGTCTGTCCGGTACGCGACATTTGGGCGCCGCCGTTTGGGCGCCGCCGTTTGTCCGCTGCCGTTTGTCCGCCGCCGTTTGGGCTCCGGATTTTTGACCGCCGACCGTTTGGGCGCTAGTAGTAAATATATATTATGAAAACTAAACTATTGTTTAATTATTTTTCAGAATTCCAGATAATGTTTTTTTGTAATAATAATCATAATATTCACTTATTATGCATATTCCTTTATTGAAAATATACATTTATTTTATCTAGATTTTAAAAAATATACAAACTGAACAATAAAAGAATGCTGAACTAGTCGTGAAATTCAATCAAATTTTTTTAGTCTCACAATACTTATATTACATATCTAACAAAATGTTGAGGGAAAGTAAAAACCATAAATAAGCATTTGTAATATCAAATATTTATTTGGGCTGAAGGAAATAAAAATATTTTTTAAGGAATTCACAATTAAATCTTTTTCGGAACTGGATAAAAATTTTATTTCAAAATATTTTATAATCCTTAAGAAGATTATTTTAAAGGTATTGTAAATAAACTGTTAATTGCATTGTTTGTTTAGGGCCTTTATTCCTTAATAAATTTGTATAAGTATTCTGGAAAAAACCCATCCCCATAATACATTTCACTATAATAATTTTACAATATTTCTTCAGTTGTTTCCAGTTGCTATTTGCGAATAGTTGTGTTAGTTGCTTGTTGGTGGTGTAAAAGTTATGGAAGTGACAAAAACCAGCCGTAACCGAAAGAAGGTCTGCTTTAACGGTTACATGTATGTTTTCGATAAAACCAGCAAAGATGGAACGAAGAAGTTTTGGAGATGTGAGAGGAAAGCTGATAAATGTCCCGGCCGTCTACATACAACTGTAAACGATGAATATTTATTTGTTGTTAGAAACCACAACCATGATAGTGACGCTGCAGGGGTATGTGTTGCTAAAATAAAAGTTTTAATAAAAAAAAGAGCCGAGGACACGATGGATACTCCAGGTCAGATACTAAACCGAGTGTTAGAAAATACCGGAGCAGCTGTTCAAGGGAAAATGCCCAAAAAATATGCTATTAGGAAAATGTGTCAGCGAACGCGAAATTTTATTGCTGGTGCGCCCCCTACTCCATTACATTTGGAAACCTTAATTATTCCAGAATCCTATAAAATTTACAATTTTGTTCCTGGACAAACTGAATTATTCCTCATGAAGGATACTGGATCAGAATATCCCGATCCACAGAGAATCCTAATATTTTCAAGAGAAGATAATACACGGTGAAGTGAACATATGAAGCAGATTTTCATGGATGGAACATTTCGACAAGCACCTCCACTATTTTATCAAATTTACGTGATACTGGCCAGTAGGAATGGGTTCGTTTTTCCAGTTTTGTATGCTCTCTTACCAAATAAAACACGGCAAACCTATGATAGACTATTTTTACTTATTAAAGAAATGTGGCCACAGTTTCAACCTGAAACAATTTCACTAGATTTCGAAATGGCTGTAATCGGATCAGCTACTGAGGCTTTTCCAACAGCCCACTTACATGGTTGTCTGTTTCACCTTGTAAAAAATTTTAAAAAACAACTGTGTGAAAATGGATTGATGGAACAATATAACACCAGCCCTGAATTTGCGTTAAGCGCACGTGAAATAACTGCCTTAGCTTTCGTTCCTGTTGAGCAGCTGGATGATGCAATTGAACAATTATCCAGACATCTTCCAAATGAACTGCAACCAATTTTAAATTGGTTTGAAGATAATTACGTTGGCAGGCGAAACAGAAACGGTACACGACGAAGAGCCGAAGAGAGCTTTTTCCATCTAATATTTGGAACATGTACGAAAGGGTACTAAACAACCAAGATCGTACAAATAACTTTGCAGAGGCTGCACATCGTAGCTTACAGTCCCAATTAGACGTGGATCATCCCTCTATATGGAAATTTATAGATGGTTTACGGACAATTCAGAAAGGACGAGATGCACTTTATGAAAAATTCTTACGTGGTGAAGCTCCCCCCCATAAAAGGAGAAAATACCAAGCGGCTGATGAAAGAATCCGAAGTATTGTTGTAGAATTTGAAAACAGAACAATTATAAAATATTTAAGAGGAATTTCTCACAACTTTGGAATGAATTAAGAGTAAAGTAAAATAATCTGTATAGATGTATACTACGTAAGTAACTGTAAATTGATTTTACTTGTTAGCAATTAGGGGGCTTTAATTAATAAATATTTTCTATCACGAGGTTTTTTGTTTTATTGTTCTGCATTGTTTCAAGAATTTAAAAGGAGAAGCTCCATTTTTACCTTTGTAAATGAAACTAAATAAACGCATATGTCCCAATAGAGGGGTAAAGTTAGTTACGAGTATATCCACTATTGTAAAAGATAACAAAAAACTTTTTTTCAAAAGTGTGGGTAATGTTAGGTATCATGTTTTCAAAATAATTTCAATTAAACAGGGTGATTCAGAAAAATACTACAAATCAAAGTTAGTTTCGTTCTAATTACATTAAGATTATAAGAAAAAAAATAATTTGACCATTTTTTAAAAAAAAATTGTTATAATTTCTTGCAAAAAAGTCATATTTACAATAAACAACACAAGAATCGTTGCCTATTTTAAGTCTTTTCTAATTAGGGTGCCCAAACGTCCAGCGCCCAATCGGCGGGAGCCCAAAAGTCCCGGCGGTCATACGGCGTCGCCCAAACGGCGGCGCCCAAACAGCGGAGCCCAAAAGTCCTGCTTCGGTGTCTGTCTGTCTGTCTATATGTGGCATCATAGTTTAAGTTGTGGGTGGTGAAAGTGGGGAAGAATAACCGAATGTTTGGCAATATACTCAAATAAACGCAAATAATTGTAATTAATTCTTAGCTTCAAGTCATTTTTAATGTTCAAAAATTATCTTTTTAGTTCAGTTCTATTGTTTGATAAAAAACGATCATCTCTTCTTTAGAAGAGATGAAATTAATCGCTGTTTGTGGTAAACACTTTACTCATTTACGGTTTTTATTGTAAAACATTATAAATATTTAAAATCACTTATTTTTAATCAGTGCGTAACGATAAGTATACAAAAAGGAACACATATGCTAGGCCACCAACCGCTTCCTCTGGAAGCGAAAGTAATCTACTTAAAAAAAATATTCAATGTTCATATCATAAATATTTATCATGAGCTATTAGTATGTAAGAAGTATTTATTATCAAGTGTTAACTTTTACTGATTTGCTAAACAGATGCATATAAAGACTTTTCTGTATGAAGCACATTTATAAATAAATAAATATAAAAAAAAGTTCAAAGAAATGTAATTAAATTTTTTAAACAACCCTTCGATAAATAAGTAATCATTTTTTTTGCTTCATATTTATTGTTTTTACAAATGAAACACCAACGAATTCGAGTATGTATTATTTTTTCGCTGTAACATACAAGGATGGTGTAAAAAGTTTCAAACTTGAATCTGAAGATGGCAGCATTCGTAAATAAGCTGATAAACTTACAAAAAAAGGATTAGCCATAACATTCTACTCTCCAGGTCCAAGTACGATTCGGAACCGAATGAAAGCTTCTGGACAAACACGCATAAAAGAATGTAATCGAACACACGTGTGCCAGAAGAATTGAAGCAGGATACAGCTACGAGTAATTAAAGGATTCTTTAAGGGCCATGCATCTGTTAAGGGACACCTGCAAACAATGGAACTGTTTAATGAAGATCCAATCTGCAGATTATACGACAGAGAACCTAAAACAGTTAAACACAGCGAGCTACTGGATCACAGGAGGTAGTCCAGTATTTGGCCAATAAACGCACTCCAGTGCTCGAACATGCATCGTACTCGCCAGATTTGACACCGTGTGACTTTTTTGTTTCCAAAGATAAAATCTGTTTTGAAAGGGACCTGATTTGAGTCGATGGGAGCGGTAAAGCTACTAGAAAGAAAAAACTTTGAATTCTCATCAAATCACAACTCCCATTCTTTCTTTTTCCTTCTTTACTTTATGTCAAATTCGCAAATGTGCCTTTAGTTAATACTTATAAACAATGCAATAAGTATCTAAACATTGTTTTTCTTTACATATCAGATAATTTTTGTTAGTTTTAAGACGGGCCTATAGAATAAAGTCCCCATATTATCTAAAATAACCACGTGTTAAATTCTTGCAAATAATTAACTGTTTTATAGATATTTGAATAGAAAATTGATTGGTGACGAACACGTGGTTGTTTCTTATAGGTACGTCATGGATCACAAATAACACAGGTTGAGTGCATTTGTTGCAACGGCAGGAAATTGGTTTATATGCGTAAGGATTCGTAAGTTTCACTTCCTGCTGGTGGTATTTCGTTAAATCTAGAAAAAAAATAGATCTATCTTAGAAATATCTTGTTAGAAACTGCTACGTAATATTTCCTATTAAAAATATAGTTACGCAAACCAATTTTCTTGGTTAAATTTTTTAGTAATCAATATTGTATATCTACAGGTTGGTTTTGGAAGCAAAACTCAAACTAAAACACACTTATTCCAATGTTCCTCCAGTAATTTTATTCCATCTCTGTAATGACTTTAGGGAATCTCTGCAAAATATTGTTCTACAGCTGCAATAGCTTCTTCATTCGACAAAAAACGCTTTCCACGAAGGTATTGTTTCAAATTTCTAAAGAGGTAATAGTTGGAAGGAGCCAAATCTGGTAAATACGGTGGGTGTTCAAGCAATTCGTACTTTAATTCATTCAATTTAGTGATCATTAACAAACTTGTGTGCACACGTGCATTGTCTTAATGAAAGATGATTGTTTTCTTCTGTAAACCGGGTCTTTTATCACTAATTTTTTTATCCAACTGGTCCAGATAATCAATGAATAAAACTCCTTTTGCATCCCAAAAAACTGATGCCATAATCTTTTTTGTCCATGGATCTTACTTCACCTGTTTTGGAGCTGAAGAACCAGCTTCAGCCAACTGTAAACGTTCTTGTTTCAGTTTAGGATCGTGATGGTAGATCCATAGTGATAAAACAATGCACAAAATCGGTTTTATTTTGCTTACGCTGAGAAATAGGTATGTCATCGATTCAGTTTTTGATGAATTGTTAACGAATGCGTCACAACTTTCCGAACAGCGTTTTCATATGTTATTCTTCGTGTAAAATATGAAATAATCGTTCATCTGAGATGCCTATGGTGTTAGCAATTACACACTTAATTAAATTTAGATCCTTACAAACAATATCATAGACTTGCTCAATGATTTCTGGTGTTGTTGCACTTTTTTGGAACGTCTATCTTCGACGCTTATACGACCACGTTTAAACTATAAAACCCATCGATGCACAGTTGAAAATGAAGGAGCAGATTCCTTTAACACTTTGGCCATTTTTTTATGTTGCTGATTAACCTTCCAAAACAAAAAAAATTATCACTACACGATATAAAAGATGAATTATTAAAATACTGTATAAATTTTGATTCCTATACTGGTTAATAGATGTCACGTTCAAAACTTTTCAACCAACCCTATAAATTCAATAAACATCTTTCTTTTAATACTCTCCCTGTAAATGAATATTGAAAACCTTCTAAAAGCGAAAGATTTATGAATATTGAAAGTGGGTATCAGGTAAATATCCGATAACCAGTTGAAAAATAGAGTGTCACATTATATTGGTTTTAACTACTATTCGAAGAAGAAGCCCTAAAATGCTTTTAAATTTAATTACAGACCCTAGTCTATATATTGAGACTATATAGTTACCAATATTTGTATGGGTTTTTACAAAAGATTTTTATATCGATTAATAATAGAAAGAGTAAAATGTCGGCCTAATCCATTTCAATTCCAGAAGAAGACATTGGGAGTGGAAAGTTTGAATAAAATATCCGTCTAACGGTGAACTAGATTTTCATTGATGAGATGAAGAAATAAACACAGATTACTGAGAAACCCATGCATTAATTTGATAAAAATCAGAAGATTCAATAGAACTTTCGTTTGAGGGGAAAGCTGGAATCTTAAACAATAATTTTACTCTACATTTTCTCCTAAAATCTGACCATACAGTACGACCAGAAATATACTACGATTATGGCTTTTACTCACTGAATACGGTAGGAAAACATTCGCCCACTTTTATGACACTCAAGCGAAATTCTATTACTTCCTTTATCTTTATCCGTATTAAACAATCCAGGTAGTTAATCTTTTATATTTTTATTAAGTGAAATTTATGCAGTGTATAATCAGTTTTAATACAATTAATAATTGCATAGGTTACGGGTTGATCCTGTGCAGCTTGCCAATGATATTCAAGGTTAACAAGTCAACAAAAGTAGCAATAATTACTAAAACCATGTATGGAATGACTCATACAAGCTTAACTAATTTGATTCATTAAGTCATTTTTCATACAAGGCGAATCTCGATCAGCACAATAAAAAGAGTAACAGTATTATATAATTTGCAGTGTCATTCTAGTTTTTTATATTAACAGGATCATTTATAAAGTGAGGAAAAAAGTAGGTAATTTTCATTGTGTAGGTGCGTACATAGGTATATAGTTACTCAGTTTAATACAATTTTTAGTTTGAAGAAAATTGAAGTGAACGCTCCTAATAATATCGATAGATAGCGTGTAGTAAAGCTATGTTTAAATTCCTCTATTTGTATAAAAAAAATAGTAAATACTGTAATGATTATAAGCAAAATTATACAGTAGGAATTTTTCAGTTTACTTCACGTTAAAAAAAGATCGAAATTGAACCAATAGTTAAACCATTTTTTTATGACTAAACGCAATTATTTGATTTATTGATCTATACTTACGAAAAAGGGTTTTATCATAAAAATTATTCTACATTCGAATGCTTCCCTTCAATATACTCTCCTCCTCTGGCCACTCACGTTTCCATACGTTTTTTTCCATTGATCAAAACAGTGCTGAAAGTCTTTGTTGGTGTTGTAGAGAGCCTTTAGGAGTTCTTTCGTTTTTAGCATTACCGTTTCCATCGACTCAAATCAGATTTTCTCTTCGGAAACAAAAAATGTTGCACGGTACCAAATCTGGCAAGTACGACGTGTGTTCGAGCTCTGGAGTGCGTTTATTGACCAAATACTGCTTCACAGATAGCGTGTTATGAGCAGGTGCGTTGTCCTGGTGCAATATCGAATTGTTCTTCCACAACTCGGACCTTTTCTTACGAACTAGTTCTCGCAGTGATGACAAAACTGACAAATAGTAAGTCTGGTTGACTGTGAGACCAATTACAACTTATGGGCAGTAGCTTGGAAAACAAGAGTTAATCTGACCACTACGAGGAAAAACCTCTCGAAGATTCAGAGACTAGCCTGTACATGCATCACTGGAGCAATGGAAGTAATCCACTGCACATTCAAGTAGAAAATGTAAGAAAGAAATCAATATATAGAATGGGCAAAGAAGGAATAATCAAGGAAAGATGGCTCAGTTTAATCAAACTTGGGAATGCCTCAAGATGACATGCTAAAGAAATTTAACTTTGTGACAAAATTCACCACAAAACTGAGTAGAAAATCTGAATGGGTCAAAGACACCAAGACGCCATAAAATGGTATACGGCTTCAAGTCAGATAAAGGAAGAGGGGTAGGGGTGTTTGCACTTAGAGCCAAATACATACTCATAAAGCCTGGTGCATACCAAAGCATTCGGAGATCCGTGCTATTGAAAGATGTGTAGAATTTGATATAGAAAGGAACTATCATAGACAAAAGATTGTAATCATGTTAGATAATCAAGCAGGCATCAAAGATCTGAACTCATATACAATCAGTTCAAAGACAAACTAGGACAAAATAACACTTTTGCCCTCTTATGGGTTCCAGATAAGCAGATAAGCTGGCAAAATAAGGAGTTAAAACCCCATACTTGGTACCAGAACCATCTTGTGGAATCAGCAGTAGTACAATCATAGAAAAACTAAGGGAAAAAATCGATAGAAAAAAATCCAAGTACTGGAACGATCCAGAAGGACTAAGACAATCGAAAGCGCTCCTGGGAAACTATAACCGCAGAAGAGATCTTTCAGCTGTCTAAACCTTAGTAATAATAACCTCCGTATTATAACAGAAACATAAAAGGTGCACTGCCGATTAAGGAGACACTCGAAGAAACTAGTATTGGTAGATAAAGGAAAGCGCAGATTCTGTGAGTTAGAGTGTATTGCATTACGTAATTCTAGGGTCATGAGAAATAGAAGAGAAAGATCTACATAACTTGAAGCCCAATAAATCCTATACTTTCTAAAAAAGTTGGGACTAGAAGCGCTGAGGAAACATCAAAATTCTAGCAAAAAAAAATGGGCAAAATAGATCTTATAGATCGCAGGTGTATCTGTCATTCATACATACATACACACCCGTACTAAAAAATTTTGCAAGTAGGAATTCTGCAGGTGTTGTTATTGCCTGTCCTCTTTTTATGGGTGTCACTAATAAATAAATCAAAACTCGTAATTTTTATTTTAATCAACGTACTTGAGGAGGAATTTTCTATCTTCTATAAGAATTCTAATTATTGATTCCAAAGTTATAAAAAACTGCTTCGGATGTGTTAAAAAGTTTTCTTCAACATTGCTTAAAAAATTACGATATTCTAATTATTTATTCATGGTACTGTTCCAGTTAAATACTGGTAAAATTATGGGTAATTATAAAAATAAATCGTTCTGCAACAATCTAGTAAATAAATTTAACACAATTAACCTCCAATTATAATTTTCTCAATGCATTTTCTAATCTAGCACCTGCGACAAATGACAAAACAATAGGTGAAAATAATGTTATTATTTTAAGAAAGCGTTCTACTTTATTTCTGGTTGATTTCTTTGATTATTACTATAATAAATAATAGAAAATTACTTTATAAATTAAAAAATATAACAGGTGAGTCACACAAAAATTGTTGATTGCTTTATTATCGATAAGTTATTAACATTTTTTTAATTTTTATTTGTTTTGTTTCAGGTACCTACGCATCATAATTTTTAATAAAAAAATATAACGCTTTGAGTAAGTAATAGTCATCCAATTTTCTCTATCTACTGGTAATTACTGTATTTCTTCAATTTTCTCATAGAGATTCCCTTGTTGAATGTTTTTTTGCTTTCCATGCCCTCCCGAGTAGATATACGAGGTCTGTCGCAAAGTAACCAGAAATATCTGATACTATACCCTAGCCGCTGAAAAGATGGAATGATCACGTGAACGGCACGCACTGTTTGAATATTATTCTCCCCAACCAACGTCACAAGTCCGATTTACACCACTCAACAAAAAAGTACCCACCCTCGATGTCTACAGTTTATATTATCTCTGGTATGAGTACAGTGTAAACCGTTCTTCATTATATCAGTTTAGAAGGCGTGGCATAGTACTATTACGTCGTCCAGTCACTGATCACGCGTCCTTGAATTCCACCTTTTCAGCGGCTCTGGTATAGTAGCGGCTTCTGTTATCGGGGCTAGTGTTCGATAGGTACATCTTTTATTGATGTTTTGTCAAAATTTCATGACAATCAAACCACTACTCGCCGAGTTATCGCGCTCAAAGTGACAGTACATTTTTAACATCGGTCTAAAAATGAGCATCGACCCTTTAGCCAATATTAAGTTCTGTTTTAAACTTCGTAACGCATTTATTCTGACTGAACCACACTCAGAAACCCTTGAATGGACTCATATGCAACGGTATCATTTTTATAGAGATGATTTTTTCTTTCAAATTCAAAAATCGGATTTTTCCACTTTATTGGGTCTGAAAACCGACCCTGACATTGATGATAATAAAAAAAACGGAGTTTGGCTAAATTGAAACTACTTGATTTTGGTTTGTATCAATAAAATATCACCCTTATTTAGATACTGACAATAAATAAAATAATCTAAGGAAGCATTCTTAAAGTCGACTTACTTGTAATTATAGAAGAGGTCTTACACAAAATACCAGATTTTTTGACGTACTAACTCATAAAGGGGCAAGAATGACTAATCGCGACTAGAAAATGTCGATAATTTTAATGCATCACCGCGGACGGCAAATTTTTGAACTAAAACTTTTATCTAAGTAATTCTCACCAATATAGGCAAGGAAACAATAGTCTGGTGAAATTATTCATAATACAAAACCATCAGATAGATCGTTACATCTTTTAACTCATTATAGGCTTTCACTTCCTTACCAGTAATACAAATAGGTATTTTAATTCTTAGACGATATAGATTTAAATTGTATGCGCCACTGATTCCGATATTAATATATCCACATAAGCTTGTTCAAGCTATTAGATCAGCTAATCTAAATAACCAAATCCAAATAGCAGAACGAATTACATCACTAACTAATTGTAATTAAAAAAATGCAATTTTAATTATGAAAAGCGAAAATATTAATCTTCAACGCCACTGTTAGCAAACACAAGGAAGAAAAAGTAATCAATTCTGGTTAATGATTTCTGGAATAAGTCGTCGATATTTATAAATCTACTCACTACGTATTAAGGCGTGGATAATGAACTATATATCATTATATAATTTCCATATTAATCAAGAGTTTTTTAAATGTTGTGTACCTATGAAAAAATTGATATTGTTATTATTCTTTTACAATCTTGCTTCTACTCTTCCTCTTGATTTAATTATTTTTTATTTTTCAAACTTCTTTTTATAACGTTCGTATAGCAGTTTTAGAACATAATAGCGCCAAACTAGTTTGGATTTTAGTATATAAACTTGCAAGAAAAGAATCAGCCGATACATTCTATGGTCCAGAGTCAGATCCAGGGGTAGCAAAAAGTACGGTCCGAATGAAAACCTGGATCAGGAGACTACACAACCAACACTGGGAACACTTTTTGGCCTAGCACACAACTGAATGTGTATTGAACAGAGGTGCACCAGAAGAGTTTACACTGCGCAAAACCAGTAGGAATCAACTACGAGTCATTACAGGAATCCTTACGGGCCATACACCTGTTAAAGGGCTCCTGCAAGGGACTGTTTAACGGGAATCTAATCTGGAGATTGTGTGAAACAGTTAAAAACCTACTTCATTATTGCAAGGCACTGGATCGAGTCAATTTTTTGAGAATTTGCCTTCACAAACAAATAGAATCCATCCTTTAGACTTGTACAAACTAGAAGAGAGTACCAAGCTTCTATAGTAGGTGACATGAACCAATGTATGAAGTACAATAGCCTAAGTAGGTCATCATAGCTCAATTTAATACTACAACAAAAGATTATGTGAGCTTAGACATCTAAGCATATCAACATATGCACAGATAGTCAGGTGGCCATTGGGGCTTTATTAGTTTCTATACTAGTACCCGAATACCGACTAAAACTCGATATTCTGGTGGAAAGTAACAGTGTCAAACTAGTTTGGGTTCCAGACATAGAGGAATACAAGGCAACGAGCAGACTGATAAACTTGCAAGAAAAGATCAACCAGAATCTTCTACGGTCCAGAGCCAGCTCTAGGAGTAAACAATGTACAGTCCAGAGCCGAATAAAAGCCTGGTTCCGTAGACGATAAAACCAACACGGGAAACACCAGAAAATCAAGCAACAATTGGACCAAAGTAAGATTGACAATAAATGTCATCTTACAAGAAAAATCTGAACATTTTAATTTACGCATTAGTTAGATAACCGTAGGTATTCCATTAGCTTTTAATTTTAGTAGAGCTGAATCGCTAATTTGGAGTAGGTACTACAGGTGAGCGTAGCCTTCCACAAAGTAGTAATTTTTACATAATCCATATGAGGGCATTGCAGGTGCCCATTGCAGACACTACATATCGATATAACTACTGCATCGACATTTTATAAGTTGGGATATATCGGTTAATTGTATCTGTATTACGTTCATTTTTGCTTAAGATTATTCGTATGTTAACAACAGCCAAAGATCTAAAAAATAGTTGTCACCAAACTTTTTTCAATATCATCGGTTATATCGATATCACCAATGGATACAACACCGATTAAAACTCGTTGTATTTCAAATAAACAGTTGGAACTTCAAGCGGTACCTCTAATTTGTGATTTAACTCTGCATACTTCAAATTGTACAGTTGTACAGCTGTGTCTAAGATTGTTCTAGTACCTTTTAACAATTTCAACATCATGTTTATGATATTCCTAAAAAAACCATTAACACATGATGCATGAAATACCAAAGGTAAACTTCAGGTTACAATATTTATATTTACATTCATAATTTAAGAGAAAAAGGTCGATAAACTTTGTCAGTACCATCTGTGGCGGTACTTATTGGTTAGAACAAAAAAATAGTAAAATTGGATAATTAGATATACGAGGTATATGGCAATCGATTTCTCTCTTAAAACTGTAAATATCTTTTAAAGTGTGCACTTTTAAATATAACATTTATAATATTTTTCAACTATTCTCTCTCCGTGTATACAGAAAGGTAGATAGATAGGTACCTATTTATGGGGTCGCGACCTTTACAGATCTATTGTGAGCAACCATCATCTCCAGAATAAGGTTAGAGCACCTTGTCTAGCCCTGCACTCTTAATGAGACTTAATAGCCTGGATAGTGGCTTCTTCACCTAACTTAAAGCAGCCTGTTTCTCCTTTCCCAATACTAGATACCACGTCCTTGCAAGACCTTTACGTTGGCATAGGACATAAAGTGCGATTTCGAGAGATGTCTTCATTTGCGAAGTTCAGCTGTTTTCTGAGCAAACAATGTCCTGTCAAAAGACTGACAATCATTCTGACATCGTTTCGCCTTTGTGATAACAGCTCTGCAGTAAATTTAGCCCAGTGCCCTTTTATGAAGATTTTGGCTTGTGATTTTCCCACCTCTCCTGGTCCGAATAGTTCCGGCCAATAATTGAGATATTAGCTCCCGCTCGGGTCAATTCATCAGCTTTCTTATTGCCCCGATACCCTGAGTGTACTGGTACCCATGCCAGTATCAGAGAATTCCTACTTGCGGCATGTGTCAGGTCCCTAAGACTCCAGCTGTGAGCTTATTTGTGCCGAGACTATCGCCTTTAGAGCTGCTTGGTTGCCGGAGTATATGACTATGGTTTTACACGTTACTCCCTGACTTAGATCTCAGTTGCACAGTTTTGTATGGCCATTACTTCAGCCAGAATCACTTTAGCGTTCGCACCAAGACTTAATTGGAGTTATATCCTGTGTCTTCGACTCTGTGCCTTTCTTAGTCTTTGATATACCATATTGACTCCCCTTGAATTGGGGGGGACATTGTTCAATAAATCCTTTCCAGTAATTCTACTCGCAAAGTTAGACCTGGGAACTATCCTTTCCTGAGGCATACTCATTATTTCATCCGCCTTAACTCTATCATATAGCTCTGCTTGCTTTTTTCTTCTTAATAAGGTTATGGGAGCTTTGTAGCAAAGTTTCTTGCAAAACACGTTGCATTTTCATTCATACAAGTATTTAACAATTTAAATGTGAACTACTTTACATTATCATGTACGTTAAGACTTTGGCATACCAAATACGGTAACATACGGCACAATAATTAGCTTTAACGAGATAAACTAAACATAATACGTCCTTAGTCAACGTTTCTTTACGTTTCAATTCAAACAATACTTTGTTAGATAGAAAAACTTGCATAACTACAGTGATTACCTTCCTTATATCAAATTTCAATATTGTGTTTAATTTTCATATATATCTTCTTGCTGTGTTATAGATTTAACTATGTACATCGCCTTTAAAGATCCTTATTTTAAGTACAGTGATTTAAAAAATAAAAATTGTCTATACCTGGGTCTTAGTCTACCTACTATTTCTGAGAATTTTAACAAATAGGAAGGGTCGGCGTTTTCTAAAAATTATTACCACTTTGACACCTGTGTTTTATTATTAGTGTTTAAAATATATCGGACGAAAGATAATGAAGGACTTTGTCTGAGTATAAAAAATTTAAATGAATATAAAAGCACCCCTCGTATATTCATTAAAATATATAAGTTATTGCAAAAGTAAGAGGTGCCAAAAATAATAAATAACTTTCTTAACATAGTGAAATTTTTATAAAAGAATCTCTTTACTAAAAATATTTTTAAATTATTTTTTGAAAAGAAACGTTTGTTAAATTCATCAAAAAAACGCTCCTCGTATATTTAATAAAATACATTAGTTATCGGAAAAGTAATGACAGCTGAAAAGAGTGGATAACTTTCTTTATCTCCTTCAATTTTTATAAAAGAATTTCTTTATTAAAAATATTTTTAAATTATTTTTGAAAAGAAACGGTTTTTTAAGTTATTTAAATCTAGCAAAAAAACGCTCCTAGTATATTTATTAAAATACATGAGTTATCGGAAAAGTAATGGCTGCTGAAAAGAGTCAATAACTTTCTTTATCTCCTTTAATTTTTATAAAAGAATCCCTTTATTAAAAATATTTTTAAATTATATTTGAAAAGAAACGGTTTTTTAAGTTATTTAAATCTAGCAAAAAACCGCTCCTCGTATATTTATTATAATACATGAGTTATCGCAAAAGTAATGACTGCTGAAAAAAATCGATAACTTTCTTTATCTTCTTTAATTTTTATAAAAGAATCCCTTTATTAAAAATATTTTTAAATTATATTTGAAAAGAAACGGTTTTTTAAGTTATTTAAATCTAGCAAAAAAACGCTCCTCGTATATTTATTATAATACATGAGTTATCGCAAAAGTAATGACTGCTGAAAAGAGTCGATAACTTTCTTTATCTCCTTTAATTTTTATAAAAGAATCCCTTTATTAAAAATATTTTTAAATTATATTTGAGAAGAAACGGTTTTTAACGTTATTTAAATCTAGCAAAAAGACGCTCCTCGTATATTTAATAAAATAGATGAGTTATCGCAAAAGTATTGACTGCTGAAAAGAGTCGATAACTTTCTTTATCTCCTTCAATTTTTATAAAAGAATTCCTTTATTAAAAATATTTTTAAATTATATTTGAAAAGAAACGGTTTTTTAAGTTATTTAAATCTAGCAAAAAAACGCTCCTCGTATATTTATTAAAATACATGAGTTATCGGAAAAGTAATGGCTGCTGAAAAGAGTCAATAACTTTCTTTATCTCCTTCAATTTTTATAAAAGAATTCCTTTATTAAAAATATTTTTAAATTATATTTGAAAAGAAACGGTTTTTTAAGTTATTTAAATCTAGCAAAAAAACGCTCCTCGTATATTTATTAAAATACATGAGTTATCGCAAAAGTAATGACTGCTGAAAAAAATCGATAACTTTCTTTATCTTCTTTAATTTTTATAAAAGAATCCCTTTATTAAAAATATTTTTAAATTATATTTGAAAAGAAACGGTTTTTTAAGTTATTTAAATCTAGCAAAAAAACGCTCCTCGTATATTTATTATAATACATGAGTTATCGCAAAAGTAATGACTGCTGAAAAGAGTCGATAACTTTCTTTATCTCCTTCAATTTTTATAAAAGAATTCCTTTATTAAAAATATTTTTAAATTATATTTGAAAAGAAACGGTTTTTTAAGTTATTTAAATCTAGCAAAAAAACGCTCCTCGTATATTTATTAAAATACATGAGTTATCGCAAAAGTAATGACTGCTGAAAAAAATCGATAACTTTCTTTATCTTCTTTAATTTTTATAAAAGAATCCCTTTATTAAAAATATTTTTAAATTATATTTGAAAAGAAACGGTTTTTTAAGTTATTTAAATCTAGCAAAAAAACGCTCCTCGTATATTTATTATAATACATGAGTTATCGCAAAAGTAATGACTGCTGAAAAGAGTCGATAACTTTCTTTATCTCCTTCAATTTTTATAAAAGAATTCCTTTATTAAAAATATTTTTAAATTATATTTGAAAAGAAACGGTTTTTTAAGTTATTTAAATCTAGCAAAAAAACGCTCCTCGTATATTTATTAAAATACATGAGTTATCGCAAAAGTAATGACTGCTGAAAAAAATCGATAACTTTCTTTATCTTCTTTAATTTTTATAAAAGAATCCCTTTATTAAAAATATTTTTAAATTATATTTGAAAAGAAACGGTTTTTTAAGTTATTTAAATCTAGCAAAAAAACGCTCCTCGTATATTTATTATAATACATGAGTTATCGCAAAAGTAATGACTGCTGAAAAGAGTCGATAACTTTCTTTATCTCCTTTAATTTTTATAAAAGAATCCCTTTATTAAAAATATTTTTAAATTATATTTGAGAAGAAACGGTTTTTAACGTTATTTAAATCTAGCAAAAAGACGCTCCTCGTATATTTAATAAAATAGATGAGTTATCGCAAAAGTATTGACTGCTGAAAAGAGTCGATAACTTTCTTTATCTCCTTCAATTTTTATAAAAGAATTCCTTTATTAAAAATATTTTTAAATTATATTTGAAAAGAAACGGTTTTTTAAGTTATTTAAATCTAGCAAAAAAACGCTCCTCGTATATTTATTAAAATACATGAGTTATCGGAAAAGTAATGGCTGCTGAAAAGAGTCAATAACTTTCTTTATCTCCTTTAATTTTTATAAAAGAATCCCTTTATTAAAAATATTTTTAAATTATATTTGAAAAGAAACGGTCTTTTAAGTTATTTAAATCTAGCAAAAAAACGCTCCTCGTATATTTATTAAAATACATGAGTTATCGGAAAAGTAATGGCTGCTGAAAAGAGTCAATAACTTTCTTTATCTCCTTTAATTTTTATAAAAGAATTCCTTTATTAAAAATATTTTTAAATTATTTTTGAAAAGAAACGGTTTTTTAAGTTATTTAAATCTAGCAAAAAAACGCTCCTAGTATATTTATTAAAATACATGAGTTATCGGAAAAGTAATGGCTGCTGAAAAGAGTCAATAACTTTCTTTATCTCCTTTAATTTTTATAAAAGAATCCCTTTATTAAAAATATTTTTAAATTATATTTGAAAAGAAACGGTTTTTTAAGTTATTTAAATCTAGCAAAAAACCGCTCCTCGTATATTTATTATAATACATGAGTTATCGCAAAAGTAATGACTGCTGAAAAAAATCGATAACTTTCTTTATCTTCTTTAATTTTTATAAAAGAATCCCTTTATTAAAAATATTTTTAAATTATATTTGAAAAGAAACGGTTTTTTAAGTTATTTAAATCTAGCAAAAAAACGCTCCTCGTATATTTATTATAATACATGAGTTATCGCAAAAGTAATGACTGCTGAAAAGAGTCGATAACTTTCTTTATCTCCTTTAATTTTTATAAAAGAATCCCTTTATTAAAAATATTTTTAAATTATATTTGAGAAGAAACGGTTTTTAACGTTATTTAAATCTAGCAAAAAGACGCTCCTCGTATATTTAATAAAATAGATGAGTTATCGCAAAAGTATTGACTGCTGAAAAGAGTCGATAACTTTCTTTATCTCCTTTAATTTTTATAAAAGAATCCCTTTATTAAAAATATTTTTAAATTATATTTGAAAAGAAACGGTTTTTTAAGTTAATTAAATCTAGCAAAAAAACGCTCCTCGTATATTTATTATAATACATGAGTTATCGCAAAAGTAATGACTGCTGAAAAGAGTCGATAACTTTCTTTATCTCCTTTAATTTTTATAAAAGAATCCCTTTATTAAAAATATTTTTAAATTATATTTGAGAAGAAACGGTTTTTAACGTTATTTAAATCTAGCAAAAAGACGCTCCTCGTATATTTAATAAAATAGATGAGTTATCGCAAAAGTATTGACTGCTGAAAAGAGTCGATAACTTTCTTTATCTCCTTTAATTTTTATAAAAGAATCCCTTTATTAAAAATATTTTTAAATTATATTTGAAAAGAAACGGTTTTTTAAGTTAATTAAATCTAGCAAAAAAACGCTCCTCGTATATTTATTATAATACATGAGTTATCGCAAAAGTAATGACTGCTGAAAAGAGTCGATAACTTTCTTTATCTCCTTCAATTTTTATAAAAGAATTCCTTTATTAAAAATATTTTTAAATTATATTTGAAAAGAAACGGTTTTTTAAGTTATTTAAATCTAGCAAAAAAACGCTCCTCGTATATTTATTAAAATACATGAGTTATCGAAAAAGTAATGGCTGCTGAAAAGAGTCAATAACTTTCTTTATCTCCTTTAATTTTTATAAAAGAATCCCTTTATTAAAAATATTTTTAAATTATATTTGAAAAGAAACGGTTTTTTAAGTTATTTAAATCTAGCAAAAAAACGCTCCTCGTATATTTATTAAAATACATGAGTTATCGGAAAAGTAATGGCTGCTGAAAAGAGTCAATAACTTTCTTTATCTCCTTTAATTTTTATAAAAGAATCCCTTTATTAAAAATATTTTTAAATTATATTTGAAAAGAAACGGTTTTTTTAAGTTATTTAAATCTAGCAAAAAACCGCTCCTCGTATATTTATTATAATACATGAGTTATCGGAAAAGTAATGGCTGCTGAAAAGAGTCAATAACTTTCTTTATCTCCTTTAATTTTTATAAAAGAATCCCTTTATTAAAAATATTTTTAAATTATATTTGAGAAGAAACGGTTTTTAACGTTATTTAAATCTAGCAAAAAGACGCTCCTCGTATATTTAATAAAATAGATGAGTTATCGCAAAAGTATTGACTGCTGAAAAGAGTCGATAACTTTCTTTATCTCCTTTAATTTTTATAAAAGAATCCCTTTATTAAAAATATTTTTAAATTATATTTGAAAAGAAACGGTTTTTTAAGTTATTTAAATCTAGAAAAAAACCGCTCCTCGTATATTTACTATAATACATGAGTTATCGCAAAAGTAATGACTGCTGAAAAGAGTCGATAACTTTCTTTATCTTCTTTAATTTTTATAAAAGAATCCCTTTATTAAAAATATTTTTAAATTATATTTGAAAAGAAACGGTTTTTTAAGTTATTTAAATCTAGCAAAAAACCGCTCCTCGTATATTTATTATAATACATGAGTTATCGCAAAAGTAATGACTGCTGAAAAGAGTCGATAACTTTCTTTATCTTCTTTAATTTTTATAAAAGAATCCCTTTATTAAAAATATTTTTAAATTATATTTGAGAAGAAACGGTTTTTAACGTTATTTAAATCTAGCAAAAAGACGCTCCTCGTATATTTAATAAAATAGATGAGTTATCGCAAAAGTATTGACTGCTGAAAAGAGTCGATAACTTTCTTTATCTCCTTTAATTTTTATAAAAGAATCCCTTTATTAAAAATATTTTTAAATTATTTTTAAAAGGAAACGGTTTTTTACGTTATTTAAATCTAGCAAAAAAACGCTCCTCGTATATTTAACGTTAGTTATCGCAAAAATAATAACTGCTGAAAAGAGTATATAACTTTCTTTATCTCCTTTAATTTTTATAAAAGAATCCCTCTATTAAAAATATTTTGAAACTATTTTTGAAAAGAAACGTTTTTTTTTTATTTATTTTTAAATATTATACATATTACATATTGGTTACACAAATAGGAAATGAGCGATTTTATCAAATTTGATAATGATCCGGAAATGTTAGAATAAGGAAAGATAAGGAAAGAAATTTATGAGTATTTAGATACATTATTTAAACAACCAAATCTCGAACTTGTGTGGCAGCATTATCCAGTTGGAAAATCACATTGTCGCCATAATTTCGGGCACACAGCAATACACCCTGATTAATAAAAGCTCAGTTCTTCCAGTGGAATTAATACCTTCCCATATCTTTCGATCTTTCTCCAAAATGACGAGTCTCTTGTACCCTATTGTGGTGGAATCTTTCACTCGAACACGTCCATCAGGTCCACACAATCGAAAACGAGACTCTGTGCCATTCCTGTTTAATCCAGTTTTTATGTTCGTGGCAAAAATTCTAGAGGAATTCTACGGGGTCTTCTTGTTAATTCTGGTAACCTTTCTGACGATCTAGATCTTAATTCCTTAAACGATTTTTTATTGTTTATATGCAGTAGAATCTCGAACCGTGAAAGTTGGATTTCTTATTAAAATACGATCCTGGCAAGGAGTGGTAATGCGTGTTCGGTGTTCATATAGCATTCTTACTACATCCCCAGTTTCCAGAAACCTATTCCAAGTTCTTTAAATTACAAATTGGCTCTTTTATAAGCCAAAACTTTTCGCAACGATCGACTATTATCATATTTAGCCAAACTTTAGAACTTTAGTTTCCATTCACTGAAAAATCTAAGCTATACAAAAAAACATACATTAAATTTAAATTGTTTATCGATTTCTCTTAAAAAAATTTATAAAAGCGATATATATTTATTAATTCATTTAATTATAAAAAATGATAACTTTAATGAAAGCGATTTCAAAATCACATTTAATATAAGTCACGAAATTAATGACTGCCTTACTAAAGAGTTTATCTCTTTTCTGTTAAATTGAACAGCAGTTTCATTCAATTTAAACTAATCTAAAAAAAATTATCTTTATTTATAATTAAATCAATAAAGATAGATAAACTTGGAAATATCCAGAAAAACACTTTTATTCAATTATTATACGAGGATCACTTGAAAAGTTCGTACAAAAATAAAAACTAATCAATTGTTTGAAGAAAACCTTCTTTTTTCTCCTTTTATGCTTATACACTTCCTCCAATGATGCTTTAGTTTGTTGATAGGATTTTTCCAATTCTGAAACATCTTCTTCTACTGCTGCTATCCATTAATGGATGTTTGCGTTTATTTCTGACCATTTAACTCTGTCTCTAATGCTGTGGATTAATTCCCTAGTCGTCCTTATCCCTGTCCAATGTTATTTAGGAGCCACGACATCCTCTTTCTGCCCAGTCCCCTTCCCCCCCCCCTATCTTTTCTTCAATTAACAGTTGGAGCAAATGGTCCCTCTCGTTGCGTATCACATGTCCCAGATACGCTGTTTTCCTGCGTTTTATCGTGAGCAGCAATTCACGTTCTCTTCCTATCCTCCTTAGAATTACTTCGTTGGTTTTCCTTGCTGTCCAAGAAACATAGTCATTCGTTCATTCGTTTCTGCAATTATCTCCTCTTTTAAATAAAATCTTTTCCCGCCAGCCATATCTTCAAATTGGGGAACTAATAATAGTCTGAAGGAGAGATGTGAAACGAGTTGAAACATTTTCATTAATATTGCGACTACAACCCACAACTGTGGGCCAATCATGGGCGTTTTTCTTGCAACTCGATTTTCAAAAAGGTCCAATAAGAACGAATAATAGGTACCTAGTAGTTCTACCTTTTTCCAGATGGTTGATGAGGGTTACGAGGTCTGTCCGAAAAGTATCCGATCTTGTATTATGTACCCGTTCATTCGTACCCACAGCAGTAGCACCTTCAATCTTCTTTCATTCATCTCCATATCTTGAATTTTTTCAATGATTTCTTGTATAGGTAGTATTCCCAAAAGTCGTCCAGAAAGTTGAGCATCACAAGTGCCCCTGTGGCCATTCCAAAAATTTTGAAACCACTGATCTAACGTGCAAGTGTTTATTAAGCTTCTCTTTAGTCTCCAGAGGAGCTTCGCTTATCACACACATCCTATTTTTGAAAATCACTTACCTTCCTCGATTCAAACGAATTCCAAACACAAAGAAAAGGACCGATCTGGCTGGAACTTGATGTGTGTTCTTCCAAGTGATGCTACTAACCAAACATAAACGTGCAAGTACACTGACTTCGCACTTACTTTTCAAACGGTCCTCGTATTTAACTACGTCTCCAGAAAATGATAAAATCCTTTTCCGACACACACACACAATCGGCTCTATTTTATACTTAATACATATTAATGTAAGTCATATTAATTATTAACAGGTTGATAAAAAAACTTTATTTCTAGTACCATACCTTACTTGGTAAGTAATTTATAAATAAGCGACCGTTATATCTTCAATTCCAGCAAGAATTCCCATAATCTCACACTTTTTTAACCATTAACTGGTGCTTATTACTAGTTCGGTATATATCAATTTAATCTAGAAATAGCACAATAAATAAATTTTAAATAAAAATCGTTTAAATCGCCTGAAGTTCTCACGCCTTTTTTAGAGCAGAACGTGTACGAATATATTTAATTTCTTAATTAACCAGAGAATAATAAAGAAATTACTTTCACAAAAAAATGAAATCCGATATCGTAGATTGTTGTTTAAGTAGGAATAAAAATATTTCTATTGCTTGACTGGAGGCATACTTTTATTTAACCTGTATTATTTTTCATTCCAACCTTCATAATACTAAAATTGTAACAGATACACAAGAACCCTGTGGAAAACGTCTTAATAGTTTTACATTGACAATGAACTATTTGAACTTTGGACGATGGGCTCCTTAAAACATTCCGAGGACACAGAAAGAAGGAAACAAATAGTGGTCCCAAGACATGCCGTACCAGAAATTTTAAAACAGATACATAATGATAGTTCTGGAGGACATCTGGGGATCACAAAAAAGCTGCAAAAGGTCCTAGATAGATTTTACTGGGTAAATTGCTTTAAGGATGTTAAAGATTGGTGTATGTGCTACTAGTAATCGTCCGCATCGGAAACCGAAGAAGGAAATGCAGGAATACCTAGTCGGAAGTCCTTTTGAAAGAATCGCAGTAGATGTATTGGGGCCACTTCCACAGAGCGATGAATGAAATAAGTCTTTGTTGTAATGGACTAAATCGGTTGAAGTCTATGCAGTTCCCAATCAGGAAGCAAACACTTAAGCAAATATATTAGTTGAAGAATTCGTAAGCCTTTTTGAGGTACCACTAGACCAAGGTAAAAATTTTGAGAGCAAGTTGTTTCAAGAAGTTTGCCAAAAATTGAGCATCCACAAAACGAGAACCACAGCGATGCACCCTCAGTCTGATGGAATGGTGGAACAAATGAATCGGACTATAACCAACTATCTGTTAAAAGTGGTGTCAGAGGGATTGGGATCGACATATTCCACTATTCCTAATGGCAATTCGATCGGCCATTAAAGAATCAACAGGCCTTGGTGGTTGTTAACCTGTTGAAGAATTGGCCCGTGAAGAATATGCCGGCGATCTTCACAATCGAATGGAGACTATACACAAACTGGTGCGTGGGAAACTTCTATTATGTAGTGATTGGATGAAAAGGTACTATAACACGCGGACAATGGAAAAGAGTTACCAAGTTTGGCTCTATAACCTCCGACAGCGTCGAGACATATTTTGGTCACTAAAACATATCCTGAAAACAATATTTTAAGTAGAGGTCCTTTCCTTATTCGGTTATCCCATTTCTCGGGTATTTATTTACAATTTGGTTTACCAATTAATTTTCTTCTTGCCATTCTTGCTTTCAATTGACTTCACTGTTGTAACTAGCCTTACCTAGAATTGTAAATGAACAACTAAAATATTTATAAGTATATTTTTTGTTTCAGAATGTGGAGACCAAGCCTGTCTACGCTGTAACAACAAGGGCTGCATAAAATGCGTTAACCTTCTAGTGTACCCTACCAGAGAATGCGTTATTGCTTGTCCATTTGGTCACGTTCAAAAGTGGAGTACCATGGTGGACTACGTAGGCAAAATCTGTCAACACAATGGAAATTTTCTAGGTCTCTCCAACAACGCCCTGGCAGTGCTAACAGGTGTCGCTACCGGTACTCTGGTGTGTGTGGTACTTTTAACTGCAGCTATATTGTTTATTAAGTTTAGACGAAAAAATGTGCCAACTGTGAGTGAGACAAGTTCCGAATTGGATGACTCTCCTGAAAGAAAAGATTTTGTAAAACAATTAGAAACATTAAGACCTTATGCTCAAACTTATCTAGACATGATGAATGATACTAGACGACAAATTAGAGAACTACACACAGATGGTGATAGTTCTGCTATAGCTGCTTACCGACCGGTTGTCCGAGATTTAGCAAAAATTCTATTACTGCTAAACAGACCCGTAGATAGAATAGCAATGCCTGAAGATTGGGAACATTTATTCAATTGGGCTGAAAAGGCACTAAAGAGGTATAAAAGAATGAGCGAAACTTCGCATCCTCAAGTAGCCCAGTTGGTGAATTTCTTACAAGGACCTGTAATATCGACTGATTTATCTCAAGAGATTGATAGTCGAGGGAGTACTACTATGAGTACCTTTAAGCCAGATCATGTTTTTGGATCTAGCTTAAGCTTACAGGATATAGCTGTTCACAATTTTAACAGTAATTACGACTCAAAATGTCATCTACCTCTACCTCTTAATCCTCAATGGAAATTCGAATATTCTTTAGTTAATAATTCTTCCGAATTTAATCCATCCTCATGGAAAAATAGTAAGGAATTTATAAATAACTCCATTTTTTTAGAGGATGATTTTTATCAATTAGGGTTTAGACCACAAGACGAAATAACGACTGAATTGTAAATAATAAATTGTTGGTAATTTTTATACCAAAATGTACTAGTCATTAATTTTCTACTTTTTGTATGTATTATATATGTATATGTTTATTAAGTAGTTAAGTTAGAACCAAGAATAATAGTATATAGGAGATATGCGAGGTATGGTCAGAAAAAACGAGAACTTTTGAATAACTCATTTTGTCCCCTTCAAAGTAATCTTCGTCAGATATAATACACTTGTGCCAACGCTTCCTCCAATCTTCGAAGCACTTCTGGAACTCGATTTTGGATATGACCATCAGGTCTTTCTTCGACGCGGCTTTTATCTCCTCAATTGTGGTAAACCGCCATGCTTTCATCAACAACTGGCCGACCTTGTGGCAAGAACTCATGAAGAATCGAAGAAAACCTTCACATTCGACCGAACTAAAGGTGCTTTTTTCCCTCTTGGTCCCTCTGGTCGCTTCCAATGGGATGATTAGGCTTTGGTTTCGATGTCATAGCCATACACCCATGTTTCGTTACCAATTATGATCTCTTAGAGGAAATCGGGATCGTCGTTGGCGGTATTAAACACCTCTTGAGTGATATTCATGCGACGTTGTTTTTGGTCAAAATTGAGCAATTATGGAACATGTTTCATGCCCAAAACATCCGATACAATCGCATGACATGATCCAATTAATATGCCAACATCTTCAGGAACTTCCCTAATAGTAATTCGACGATTTTCCAAAACCATTTTCTTCACTGATTCGACGTTTTCATCAGTTGTTGACATGTTGGGGCGTCCTGAGCAGTCATTAATGTCTTCTCGGCCTTCTTTGAAGTGTTTATACCATTCATACACTCTTGGTTTAGTCTTAGTAGATTCACCAAATGCCACAATGTCAACATTTTGAATGCATTGGCACACTTAATTTCAGTTTTAACGCAAAATTTAATGTAGATTCTTTGATCTATTTTGTTCGATAGTATAAAATCGAAGAGTATACCAAAACACGTATAACCTTTCTGTAGCTCGTAGAAATTCAAAATCCTCGTTGCTTTCTGACCAAACCTCGTACATTCTGTGTAGCTGTACACTTATTGATGGGACGAAATCTTAATCTGCAGTGGTGCATCTTGTTAACACCTTCAATTCTGAAGATTATTTGAACCAGGTTTATACAATAACTGCGTCCACGTAAACACATTTCTATAAGAAAGTACCAATGGTTCAATTAACAACCAAAATTTTAAGACAAAGAACAGGAAAACGATAATGAAGCCACTTCAAATCAGCTCCTTTTTCTCGGCATCTAAGACTTGGATTTGGGAGGATTCTTCGTACAAAATTTATACTTGACCACAAATGAGGTGTTTAGCTTGGAGGGGATTAAGTGTAAAGAAGTAAATGATGATGAATCCTCCCAAAATCGAGCTCATGAACCGAAAAAAAGTGATGGATTGATAACAAAGAAAAGAATCGTGTTCCCCAGAGCGATGTTTTCTGGGTAGATCATAGCAACTTAAGTTGCTTAATTCCGGAGTACTAAATTGTAATTTTGTAAACACTCCAATAACAATGTAATCTCAAAACATAAGTACATATACTATCAAATTGAAGCTACAGCTAACTAAAACCAATGTCTCCTATTCTAATTTTCATTCAAGTTACAAATATAATAGGTCAACAACCAGTGTAATTTAAATATAGTATTTATTTGTTATACTTTTTGTGTTTATTTATTATACCTAAAACATTTCTTTTTATATTGGTCCAGCAATAAATATGTAGAAGTAAATTATTTCTTTTATTAATACAACTGAATTTTTTCTATGTTTAAAAAGCCAAGAGCCAATTAATTGAATAACAGCACTATTTGGAAGTATTTTTCAGAAGACTCTGAAAGTTGGTAGAGTAGAACCTCGATTATCGTTTAGGGTTGGGACCAGGATGTATGTATGAGCAAAATTAGGGGTAACAGATACACCTGCAACCTATATGATCTACTTTGCCTTCCTTTTCTTGCTATAATTTCATTTTCCAATAAAACTGGGGTTCTCAGCATCATTTCTCAGATAACAGCGGCAAGACTCCAAACGTGCCTGATGATCAAGTGGATTCAGAGCATGCACTCGTTGGACATGCTGCTCGTGGAGTATTCTTCAAACCAGAGAAGCCCCAATTCTTACCTCCGCAAACTAGTTTCTGGATTCTCCTCTACTCGTGGCAAATTTGCCTCTTCTGTCTCAGAGGTGGACATCTGTATCTGTATCACTCAACCTTTGATGCAGTCTTCCAAACACACGAAGTGAAGGAAGTTTATGGTAAACTATTTCCAATACTGTTTTAGGTCTGAATTTGTATCGTAAATGTGTCCTCGAATAAAAGCCTTTTAATATTTTCGGTTGAAACTCCTTGGTCCATAGACTAAATCAAGGATGTCGCATTTGGAGGCATTTTCGGAGTTCAACTCTTCAATAGGATGTGCTGGCGCATTATTCATTAAAAGCATAGCTTCTTCGGGAAAAAATATTCTAAACTAGTTAATAAATATCTTTTGACTACTCCATACACTTTTTTGGGCAGTGCATTCCACAGACAATAATCCCATATCCATTTGTTTTATTATGTCACATTATTTCGCAATGAAAACACAAATGAGGTTCTATAAGCTAATTTGCTGGCTGCGGAGCAAGGGGATCCTATTGGCGTGGTGAGGTCTTCTCCAGTGACAAGACCACTTCAACCGTTTCTCAGGTCAGCTGACCAGTTCCTTTTGAGTCTTCTATTGGCTTGATGTTCTATTAGAAGTTGGAGTAAGGGGTTACTGTGTGATTCCAGTACTTCATGGTGCTTTGTGCTATATTTAGTGATCACATCCTGTACGAACGGGATTCTTGTCTTCATGAAGTGTTAGGTTCGCAGTATTTTCGAGTGGCTTCTTTGAATTATGGCTATATTTGATTTACTCGCACATCCCCAGAGTTGGATTCCATACGTCCAGATAGGTTTTATGATAGCTTTGTAGACAAAGATTTTATTTTCTAGGGTCAGTTTCAATTTCCTACCGACTAGCCAGTTTAGATCTTTCATTCTTAGGTTAATTTGTTTCCGCTTCTTAAGAATATGTTCTTTCCAGTTGAGTTTTGAGTCAAGATGTATTCCTAGGTATTTGGTGCTAGAGGATTGGGGAAGATGGATATTGTTAAGTGAAACTGGAGGAAACTGGTCTCTTCTCGAGGTAAAAGTCACTTGGACTGGTTTTGTTTCATTCATTTCAATTCTCCACGTCTCGATTTCATCCAGTTGTACCTGTAGATGGCTATAATTGGATTTTCGTCGGTTGCAAGGACGACAGCATCATCTGCAAACGTAACAGTGATGGTTTTATTATTTGATGGTAGATCCGCTGTGTATCCTTTTGAAAACACGAGGTTGTTGTGCATTTCAATAGCCAAGAGCGGTTTCATATGATCACCGCTAGTATTTGCTAAAAATACAACCATTATGCAATTATTTTCTGCTTTATATTCAGGGTTTGAGGTCTCAGAAGATGAGTATAATGTCGTATAGTGAATTTAAGCCAATTTCATCGAAGTTTTAAACTTGATTTCTTTGTAAACCACGGTTTTTAATTTTCTTTCAAAGTATGTAAACATAATCTCCCACATTTAATTTTTCACCTTCAACAGATAACTGCCTTATTCCTTGTCAAATTTTTATTTTCTCCAATGGGTGACAAATAATCGAGTGCAGGATAATCGAGATTCTACTTTTTCTTTAAACTTTCTTCCTTGGGAATTTAAAAAAAAATGTATAACTATATTGTAATAAAAATACATCATATTATACTTATTTAAATTTATTATAATATATACAAAAATTATATACAATATATTACAAAATAAAAATTACAAAGTTTTCTTAATAGGCTTTGGAGCTACACTCACTTTAATAGGTTTACATAAATCTAGCAAAGTAGGTGTAGACTCAGCAATAGCTTTTTTCTTTCCTATATCAGCTTCAGGAATAGCTAATGCTACATTAATTTCCACATCACAAGCCTCAGACCATACTTGATGTGAAATTAAAACCGATGTTAACAGCCGAATATTATTACCAATCTCATTATCTTTTTCTGTAGCATCATAATATAATGGTTTTAGATGTGCAGGTCTTGGTAAAATAATTTGTGTTCGTTGATCTGGATATTTAATTTTTAATCGTACTCTACTTGGATCTATAAGATGTTTTAGTTCAGCTTCAAAAGGTACAGACATAATTAAACCAGCAGTAAATTTAAGAGAAGTATCAGTGCGATTACTTGGTTCTAATATAACAGCAGAACTCATTCTAATATTTATATTAGGTGGTGGTATTTTTCTCATACGAGCTTCTGATAAAATTGGAATTAATATTCTTGCAACAGTTCCAGGTTTTGGCTCTTCTAACTGCGCAAGTTCAGAGAAAAGTATAGCTGTAAAGTTATCAGGTTGCAAACCAGCTACTGATAAATCTTTCTGCATATCTTCCACCACAGTCAGAAAATGATGACAAGGTGCTAAAGCAGATGCATTACTACCTTTAACAATATAAACTAAATTCAAGGCTAAAGCCTGTAATCTTAACTGTTTTACAGCACATTGTTCAATAGAACCTAAACCAACAAAGAAGAATTGCAGTTTTAAACACTGCTGTAGTAAATTGTGAATACTTGTCTTTAAATTATTAGACTGTTGTGTTGCTAAAGTACTAGGATTTGCCCATAAACCTTTCTCTAAAATTTGAAATATTTCCAATTGAGCTGAAATATAAAGAGCCGTAAATTGTGCAGTACCTGCAACCGTAGAATCCATTTCACTAAGTCTATTTAAATGCTCTTTAGCAGTCTGAAGTAACGCCCCATGAACCCTAACATTACTCTCAGCTAGATCTAAATTACTAATAACATTATTAAGGAAATTTATACTTTCTGGTACAGACATGGGTCTTGAAAGTGAATTTAAATTTGAATCAGGTACATTTAAAATCGGAACATACTGAGTCATAGTATCTCGTAAATAAAGATAGTGTCTAAGAGTATGCGGTTCAAGTAATTGTGTAATAGTAAGAGAATGCTGTGCAGCATTTAAAATTAAAATAAGAAGACAAATGTATTGAGCATTATCAACATCAGGTTCAGCAGTATCAAAAAATGGGTGAATATTTAGAAACTGTGGCACTAACGGTAAAACTAACTCAGGATGTTGTGAACCTATCTTTTGGAGACACTTATATGTAGATCTTTTATCTTGAGGATACTTTTTTAAATTATCTAAAAGTTTTTCAACACACATCTTAAGACCAGCTGACGTAGACATTTTACAAGCTGCTAACATTCTATGTAATCCTTCTCTTACTTCCTGTGAAAAATCTTCTAAGGCTCCCAAAATTGTTTCTAACTGATCATCTCTTAATATAATATGCTCGGATATGAGTCTCAAACTATCAATAGCTTTCAGTCTTACATCTTCTATCTCATCATTAAACATATCCACTAAAAAATCTAAAGACATATTAGCAAATTGTGGATTACTAATTGATAATTGACATAGTGATTCAACAGCAGCTGAACGAACTTCCAAAAATTCATCTTCTAATCCATGTACAAACGCTCCACAAGCTCCACTACTCATTAAATTAATACTATCAGCATCTAATACTTCTTTAGGAGCGTCATCGGCCCATTTTTTGCCGCTAGCCCACTCTCCACTGGTTACATTTTCCCACGCTAACTCATGTGCAGTTCTTTTTCTTCTCATATTCGACATGAGTTTTTTATCTAAGGTTTGACATAAAAATTTTGGGCTTACTAACTTCATTGATCCAAGTAACTCCACTGCTATCTTTCTAACATTCATAGATAGATCTGTAACTCCATTACATACTTTTCCAAAGGCATCATCTATTAATCGGATTTCATGTTCACTATCTGGTACCAATATTTCATTTTCTGGATACATGTTAGCAAGATACCAAATTAGTTTCAGTACAACTTGTCTTACAATTTCGTAATCATCTTTTAAAGCTTTACAAACATCCACATAAATATTTGGATTTATCTTGAAGTTTCTCTCATGTAGAACAATCACAGTTGAAAATGCTTGACTTCTGACTCTAGCATCATCATGATTAAAATATGAACTAATTAAATGAACAAGTTTTTCAGTGTTTTCATCTGAAGTCAAAGGAGAATGTACACCAATAATTTCTAAACATTTGCATTTAACAGAATGGCTGGTGTCTTTTAAATACAATTTAGCTACTTCTACAAGTTTGTTATGAAAAACAGTAGCAGCATCTGTTACCAGTTTACCTAATTTTAAGATAGTGCTCATACCTTGTGCAATAACTTTATGTGAATTATCATTTTTAAGTAATGAAATAGTTTCATCTATTATTGGTAAAATATCATTTTTATTTTCAATTCCAATATCGTGTAAAAGAGATAAAATTTTTACTCGAATCGATGACTCCTTTTCTCCTTTAAAGTGTTCACTTAATTTTTTAATTACTTCAGAAACATCACCAATATCACGATCTGCTTCTGATATTTGTAGAAGTAAATTCAAAACTTCACTACTTGTTTTACATTCTTCCAAAAGATTAATTAGTGTTATTAAATTTTTACCACTTGTAGGAATGGGTTTCTTCACCAACCTCAACTTTTTAATAGGAGCAGCTGGTGGTTCTTGAATAGTTTGGCTAAACTCAGCTAATGCACGCTTTTTTAATACTGCAGCCATTTCTACGCATTTGTTTAAGAAAAATATACTTTGATTATTAATTAAATTGATATGTTTACTTTACACCATAGACAATACACTCTTCGATAGGTTATATGAACTGTCAAACTTTGATTCTTCCTTTTTTTAATTTCGGTCTCGTTTCCTTTTTTATTTAGTAAACCCTCAAAATTATTTTTCTTTTATAAGGCAAAAAATTAGTCAAATTATTGCAAGAAACTTTGGAATATTAACTAACTAATAAAACAAAAATTATGAATTAATTTTATTAGCGTAAATAACCGTACTTAAGTACTTTTAGCTGTATGCCTGTATAGCTAAAGGACATTCTCAATCGTGCCAATTTATCTGTCACGAAAAAATTTGAAAAAAAAGAATTACTTTCCTTGTTTACGACTTATTACTTATTATCTCTGGACTTATTGTACTTTGTGCACTAATTCGGCTAAGATTTCGTATAGAAATTAATTTTTATATCGGGAAATATGTTAAGAAGACCTCCTACAAGTATTGAACTTAAATTAGACGACATAAATGAATTTGAAGAAATGAAAAAATCCAAAGAAAAACTGCAAAAAAGTTGTACTGGTAACAGCCCTGTTTGGCAACCTTCTGGTCCTAAAACTAATAAAGAGATATACTCTAGAGTTGGATATGTCCCAATAGAACAACCACAAGTCAGAACCAATCTTTTATGATAATTTATGAAAGTGCTCTAATAAAGTAAGTTCATTTTGTACAAATATAATTTTTGGGTAACATTCATATGAATGGGAGAATAAAACAGTTATATTGTTTTCTAAAATAAGTACATAAACATTAATATTAAAAATTATGTTATAAATATATAATTATTACTCGATATGTCTTTATATACCTTTATTTGTCCTATGTTCTTAAATGACAAATCATTTCATTATTTTTATACAGTTATTTTTTGATATTTAAACTTATTAAACATTGCTGAGTTTCGGTTATCAAAGATGAACTCCAGAATGTTATGTAAAACCCGTTAAATTGACACCTAAGAAGTACCATACAAACAGTACTTAAAATAAGTTTGAAAAATAATTTTAAATAACGTTCATAATTCAATTAGAATAGAATGGAAACGAATAACAAAAAGTCATAAAATCAATAAAAGTAAACATATAAATGGTAAATTTCATCACTTATACCCACGATTACTAGAACATCCATATAATTTATATTCATATTTTGGGATGATTATATTTAAAAAGAAATCAACATAAACTGATTGAAGAAATAGAAAAACTTTATTATTAACCCCCTTTCTGATGTGAAAATCTTTATGATTCCAAAATGTTTTTTATGTAAACACTGCTAATAAATGCTTCGATTAAGGAATTAAAAGACTGAAATTTGTCTTAATAGCTTTCCTTCTCACTTTGTGTCGTGTAACGACACTTATTTGTTTTCGTAGCTATGCCCCCTGCTATTATCGGCATTTTGCTCGCCGCTCCAATATGTGGTCAGCTTTTAATGCACAAGAATACCGTGTTTATTAATTGACGAACAAACAAGCAGTTTTGCAAATAAACTGTGATAGCAAAGGAAGAGTTTTGCAAATAACATAACGCTAACACCTAACAAAAATATTCAAGGCGGATTTCATCATGAAATTATTACCAAAGAATGGAGACCGGATACGCTCTGCTTTATTCCTAAGAGTGACAAACGTCCTGCGGAAGAATCAAAGTATAGATCTATAAGCGTCACCTCATATCTAATAAAAAATATGGGAAAAAATAGTTGATACACATATAAGAAGTGAATATCTATCTAAGGATTCTAAGGTACCACTTCAGGAGGCCCAATTTGCCTATCAACCTGGCAAATTTACATTAGATGCCATGATTATCTTGTAAGAGACCTTTATGTGCTCTTTTAGATTTAGATAGAGCATTGGATAACATCTCAGATGATTCAATTAGCGTTACTGCAACAAAAATGGGTATAGGACCTACCTATGCTAAACTCTAGGAATATATTTGTGTATGTATGTACGTACCATAAGAGCAGTAAAAGGCTGTCTTCAAGGATCAATTTGATCAATGGTAGTTGACGATTTCATAGCAAATCATTAAAGAAAAGGGTTTCGTAGTCTGGGCAATGTTGATGATTTGTTTATTGTATTATTGCTGACTGTATGCAATGGGCCTTAATTTTATAACTACTTGTTGTTTCAATGAAGGACTTTCAGCTAATGTTATAAAACGACACTCATTTTATTCACCAACATCCGGAAATCAATGATTCAACCTCCTCTTTCTTCGACAGGAAGCTTTGAAACCACACCTCGCAAATATAACCTCTACAAACTAAACTTTGTTAAGTGTATCAGAGCGTAAAAGGATTATTAGTCTCCTTTTATCAGATTGAACATCTCTGTGGCATCTCAAAATGGAATCCAGGCCAAAGACAAGCAAAAAGGCTAAAGCAGCCTTCACTGCGTTACTTTAAATTACTCTTAGACCTTCTCAAACATGTACTCAGAGTTATTGCAGCAATTTTCACAGGACACTGTCCACTAAGATACCATTTCTGTAAAATGTGTAGAAAGTAGACAGTGGAACAAGTGAATTTTGTGCATTAGCAGATGGAACGGCTTAACATATAGAGTAATCGTTCGCAAACTACATAAAAATCTGGGATAAGTCTTCTAGTGGACAGATTTTAAGTTTTGACAAAGCGTCTGTCTCTGTTGAGTGTTCCGTTACATCAAAGTTTATTCGACTCGATACCGTTAAGCTATGAACAAATTTTCAGCTTGCTATTAATAAAATTTTTGGTACGCGAGATCCAGGACTCTGAACTTAATTTTGTCGATAAGAGACTTTTTCAAATAACGTATTATACAGAATAAAGGTTAAAGAGGAGGATATAAAATAAAATAAAATAGTTTATCGTAATAGTTATAATAATGTATACTCACAATACACAGTATTCTTTTATATGTACAAAATTTACAGTATTATATAGACATCACAATGTTCCCTATATTATCATATTTTAACGCAAGCTAACTTATACTTACAGCTAAAAATACACTGTACAGAAATTATCATAACTCAAAAAAAGCTCAAACTAACTATGTATTCACATATATGTTACATTGTAATTTAAAAAATGATTGATTTTGTTATGCTACATATTTATATATTATGTCTATATGTATTCTTCAATATTTATAATAGCCATTTTCAAACTACAGTATGGGTAACGTGTAATTTATATTTACAAATTTTTAAAGCCGTGGCTCTAACACTGGGCCAACGCCTTTTCAAAAAATATATAATCATCTATAGTATCTTCATCTTTAAAATTATGATATGGGATGATTTAAAAATGCTTTCATACTATTCAGTTAAAAGCAATTTTTAAATAATGCCAAATTCTCATCTATCGTTGTCTTAATTAGTTCTCGAACGATGGTTTTAATAATAAAAAAAAACTTTGATCATCGTTTGAGAATAAAAAATAAAAAAACAGTTCATACGTTGGTTATAAAAACAAATATCAGTATTATTTATCCTACTTTGTCGCTAAATACAACAAAATTACAGTTTATATATTCATCAATATGTTATTCTTCCTCTAGAAAACTACATAGACATTTAATAACTAGACTATACTAAAAACAACGAACGCAGTGTCAAGTACAGACACAACTAGTGAGGATATCATTTATTCCCCACCAAGAAAGGTTCATTTCAGTATAAATAAAAAACAAATGATTTGAAACTTTTATAAACACGAATTAAAGGAAAATTCAAAAATTCCCAAGGATTCCATCATTAGTAAAGTGGCCAACGTTCTAGGTATATGCAAAAGAAGAAGCTAAACCGTAACCAAAACATATTGAAAAAGTTTATGATTGTGATCAGAAGATACACAAATACATTTTTTCTTAGGACGATGAAGATTTAATCTTAATAATATTTTTAATATTCTTAATGCGACCTGTATCAAGGGAGAGTTTAGCGTGATTTTGGTTTGTCCTACTGACTGCGTTCGTTGTTTTAAGTATAGCATTCCCACTTGAGCCCGATGTCCCAGTGCGAGAGAGAAAAAGTAGATAAAAGCAGTCGTTTTATTTCATTCTAATCGCCTGTGCTGAAAGCAGCAAAAACAATACATTCTTACTACATCAACATACTCTACCCATTAGAAAGAGAGGAAAAGCCTGTTTTGATATTTTTTCTATCTTGCACTAGGAGCTCCGTCTAGGTATTACTCGTATATCGTCGACAATAACTTATAAGTGAAAAAATAAAAAATCTAGCAAGTTGAAGATACTATAAATACAAACAGAAAATACAAACTCGACAAAAAAAAACAATAATCAAATACTAAATAAAAATGTATAAACCCTAGCTGTTGTAATAAATAAACAAGCAGTAATATATAAAATATAAGCGATAGCCCAATGTCAAATATACCAAATAAAAAATAATATTCAAAAACACGTGTTTCAACTTATAAGACATCTTTGCAAATATTGAAAGGATGTCGTATAAATAGAACAAACAATTCACAAGATATTTACGAAAATAAAGATCTTCTAAATAAAGACATATTTCTTCTTTATATAACTAAATTCAATATGAGATCTCTTAAATAGGTAGTAAGTTATTTTAGCATTTTTTTTTTGTATTTTTTTTAAATATTTTTTTAATAATAGTAATAACATTTTGTCAGAAATCACAGTGAAATATTTTTAAGTATATTTAAAATCCTTAGGGACAATAGCTTCTTCATATTTTTTAACAAGATTTTATTTTTGAGAGAAAAAATCAAAAATGGGTCAATTTATCTTATTCATTCAAGTCACGTTCTTTGGATTACCAGAGAGAGAGTTCAAATTCGGTTAGAAGTGATCACACTGTTGTTATCACTATGAGAAGGTGAGCGATGTCTGCCACCCTTTCCAAAAGACTAGGAGCGATGCGTCTCAGGTTCTCATTGACAAAGTCACAGGACGGGAATATGTGGACGACGTAAGCAGCCTGAAATAAAAAAATATATAAATAATAAAGACCTTAGTAGCTATTTCAGAAAATGACATAAGAGAAAAATAGTGGCAATAATGCTTACCGGTTGTGTGGTACCAGGTGCTGCTACGTTAACGATACCGGCTGCCTGTTTCTGTTGTAAATAGGTTATGAAGCCACTAGTGAGATTAGTAGATTGTTTAAGTACATCCATATGGTCATGACCACATGGTAGTGCCAACAACATGCAGTGTTCGTTTTCCATCTGAAAATTGAATTAACAAGAATTACTAGATAGAAATCAACAAGATTAAAAAAATCCATTATGTGAATAATTTCTGAATGAAACTAATAATCTGAACTTTACATAGTAGTATAATATAGAAACATACCTGCATTTTTCTTGCCACACCTTCAACTTGTGGTGGTTCGAGCCTCATTCTTTGGAATATTCTTAAAGGCGGTGTTGAGCCATCGGTGTTTTTAGGTAAGCTGCATTTTGCTACAGCGTCATTACCAGATACAAAATACATTTGAACAGCTGCCTGATCATTTTTGAGTGCTAAGAGTCCTTGCCACATACAAGGGTATTGCTAAAAAGAAAAAGAAAATAATGTCTGGAAAAAATTTGATAGTAGTAATATTTACCTTTAATAACATTAATAAACTCTCTGCTTGTGGCGGTACTTGACTGGCGTGTGGTGGTGTTGCCGCTTGTAATCCTCTTTGTGTAGTAGGTGCATCAGCACCAATATGCCGAGCTACTGCACCCATTAAATTTCCAGCAGCTCCTAAACCAGCACCCATAAATCCATGCGCGGATAATGGTCTATCAATATGAGTTGACAACGGTCTATCAGCTGGTCCAAGACCACCCATGTGAGCACTGAGTGCAGAATGGCCACTTAGAGGACGGTCAGGTGTGCCTATATGAGCTAGACCTCGATCACTACCTAAAGCTGCTAAAGAACCATGGCTAGTAAGAGGTCTGTGAGCTGGTGGTGGTTCCGCTTGATCGTAATAACGACTTGGGTGGTGATACGGTATACGAGCGGTAGAATGAACATTGTATACTTGACCAATTTGTGGTGAGTCTAAAAATATAATACAAATATGATAATCAACGTTCTTTTCTGCATTAACAAAAATCCTACCTGTAGTTCGATCGTGTGGAGAATGTAAGCTATGAGGAACACCAGTACCCCGGCTTCTTCTTAACTCTAATGGTGGTGATGTTACGGGAGCTTCTTCTCCTTCTTGTCCATCTCCAAGCTTTTCTATGCATCCAGTTCTAAAAACAAATTAAATTCATGTAAGTCACAGTTACATACGAAGAAAACTAAAACATTTTCTTGTAGATATTCAAAAATAAACAGTTATTAAAAAGTGGACCTACCTAGAGAAATGTTGTAACTGCTGTTGCCTCAAATACTGTTGATACTGTATCATATGCGAAGGATGCATATAATGTGGATTGAGATCAGGTGGTGGACGTAACTGTCCTGGTGGGAAATGTGCTATTGCTTCACCCTAAAAGTAAAATTAAAAACGTTAAACTCATATTTTTTGTTATAATGAATTTTGGATATTAAGGATGGGAATTCTTATATACATAGAAAATCACCTTTGGAGATGGCGAATTTTGATGAGCCGGCGGTGGACTCCGACTTCTATTTAAAAGACTTCTCTCTCCATGCTGCATATTAGTAAAGAAAATGGTGTTAGTAATTGCTAAGAGATAATATTTAAATGATAACTTACCAAGCTTGGTTCATAACCAGGAAGTGGTAAACCAGTTTGACCAACAATTCGTTGTTGTGGACCCTGTGGTGATAATTTGGGCCTCTGTCCTAACATCACATTGTTCATTGTAACGTCCACTTTCGGTGGATCCATAATACCCTTGCCTCCAGCTGAAGAAGCAGGTTGAATTATCCTTGCAGGATTGTTCAAAGTTGACTGAGATTTGGACAATGGTGGACTAGGAATGGCTCCACTAAGAATCTGCTGTGGAGGTAATTGTTTAACAATAGGAGCTTTTCCCAATATAACTTGTTGCACTTGTTGCTTTATCATTGGTTGGTGTTTCATATGCGCTAACTGAGTATTCATAATTTGTGCCTGGCTTACAATTGATGGTGTTATATGCGGTTTAGGAACTTGAGGCTGTTTCGTAGCTAACATTTGTTGTACCTGCTGTTTTTGTTGTGATGCTATTAGCCCCGGAGATAGTGCAGGAGTTTTCACCAATTGCTTAGGCATTGGTTTTGTAGAAACGTTCATAGAAACATTGGCTCGGGGTGATAGATGTGGCGAAGAAACTCCCAAGTTTGTATTTACTGTAAGATGTTGACTGATTGGTGTAACAGGTTTGGAAACCACAACGGGAGTAACAGGTTTGGAAACCACAACAGGAGTAACAGGTTTGGTAACCACAACTGGAGTAACACTTTTGGAAACTACTATAGGAGTAATTGATTTTGTTATTACAATAGGTGGTGTTTGCTTGGGTACAACTATTTCTTCAGAAGTTGATTTTGATGAAACTACAACTGTTGATGTAGTAACCTTAGTTTGTGGTACTGATACTTGTTGAGTCACAGCTTGTGCCGCCTGTGAAGATAATACGTGGGCTTTCAGTGTATGTGGTTTTGGCTGTTGAACTACTGTTATTTGTTGAGGTTGGGCTATAACACTAGGTTGCGTTTTCACTACCTCAAGAAGTTTAGATTGCTCTGGTTCATTAGCATTTGGAGCCAAAGGAAGTTCTTTATTGGGAAGCTCTTCTGGTTTTTTGTGAAGAGCTACATTATTGGTACCAGGTAACGGTATATATTTTCCTTCTTCACTTTCTCTCATAGGTATTAGTTCACCAGTTACTGGGTCTATAAGATTGGTTGGCTCGTTAGAATTTTGTAGATTCATTTCCCCTTTAATTCGACGTAAAACAGTAGCTTTAAGACCTTCAATTGGTTTTTCTTTTAAAACTGGTTCTGGTGTTTTTTCAATAGGATGTTCAGTATCTTTTTGTTTTTCTAGTTCTTTTGGTTTTTCTATAGATTTAATTTGTAATGGAGAAATGACTTTTATTTCCTCTTTAAGTGTTTCTTCAGAAGATGAAGTCTCTGCTGCTTCGGAACCTCGTCTGCCTTTTCTACCTCTTGGCGATTTTCTCGGAGTTTCTGGTTGAGGAGGACTTTGTTTTGGATTAGCTTGCCTTCCTGATCTTCTTTGGTTTGCTAAACCTTTAGCTTGAACAGTATTTTTAATCACATCTTCGATAGTATCATCAACGGTATTTTTAGATGTATCGCGTTCCAGTAATCGTCGAGATTTTCTAGTATTGGTTGATGGAGAAGCAAATTCGTCAGATTTATGTTCAGGTGTTTTAGAAATAACTGCACAATGAGTTTCTTTCGGTTGTTCTTTCCCAATTTCTTTAGCTCCGTCTTTAGTGACTTCTTTAACAGTTGCTGTTGTTTGTGCATTATTGGAACTTAAAACGGCTGGAGATTTTATTGTAAGTATTAATCTGGGGCGTTGTTCTTTATTAGAATCATCAGGTTCATCTCGAAACTCATAGATATCTGCTGGTGCCGATTCGAATTCTGTCTTTGATGATTTTCGTTCATTACGCGTTTTTGCTCCTCTACCTCTCTTAGCAACAGGAGGGTTTAGTTGTGATTGTTCCTTTAGTTTACCTCTACGGGTTTGTATACCACCAGTTGTACTGATGGCACCTCGTACTGGTTGGTTTTTACCTCTACCTCGACCACGCCCTCCACGTCGACTACTAGAACGAAGAATAGGTGGTTCTTTAGTTTCATCTTCAGTACTCTCCGGTTCAATTGAATCGTTCAACAACTCGGATTCATCGCTTCTAGGTTCGTTGCTATCTGGTGTTTCTTCCTGCTTCTTAAGAGGACTAAGAGATTTATTAAACACTGTTGGGTTGATTGTTTGTAATTTAGGTTCATCTGATTTGTGATCGTCAAACCATTCAGTTTTTCCGTTTTCACTACTATGATCTGAAAGTTCATCGGCAGAACAAAGTGTTTTGATAACTGAATCAATGTTTACTTCTTTGGCTGACCAATAATCACTATCTTCTTTAGTATCTAATGGATCATCCTTCGCTAGAATATCAGCACTGATTGAACGTTCTTTGCTGATATCTGACACAATACTTTCAGTTTCAGTTTTTTCTTCATCAAATTTCTCAATCTCTTTAACATCTGTTGTAATATCCTTTTCAACTACAACAGTAGGTATTTTTTCTTCGATATTCTCTTTATTGATCGGATCTTGGTGATCTGGTTGAGACTCTACTTTCGGCTCATCTTTTATTTCACTTTTAATTTCTGTGGGCTCGGATTTTACTTCTGGTGGAATCTCAGGAGAAGGTTTTCCTAATGACAAATTAAGCTCATCAGTGACCGCTTCAATCGCTAATTTAATTGGCTTTTCTTGTTCTTTAATCACTGGTTCATTTTTCTGTGGTTCACTTGTCGATGTAGTAGAAACAATAACGGGGCTATGTATGGAAATCGATGAATTCATTTCAGATGTCGGAACCGATTGTTCAGGTACGTTTACGGTGGATTCTGTTGTGGCTGCTGGACTTTCAGTTGGAATTAGTTTAGGATTTTCGATTGGTTTAGGACTCATTACTACTTGAGTTTGAATTGGACTAGATGAGTTTTTAAACTGAGGACTTATAGATGCTGAAGAGAATGGATTTGTTATTGAAGAGTTTGTGGATGCTTTTGGACTAGGTAACATTGAAGTAGATTGTGTTGTTGGTTGTGAAATCTTGCTTTGAGAATCTGATACATTTTCTGTGGAATTTTCGTGTATATTATACGTAGAATGTGGTAAATAGTTAAATGGATGTCTAGCTGGTACCAATAGACCCGATGATGGTAAATGTCTAATGTTTCCTTGCATCATTATCCTCGATGGGTTCATATTAAAATTACCATAATGTGGTGATTGCATATTTGAAGGTTGAAATATCATCCTTTGTTCAGACTTTGGAGTTGGTACTCGAGGAGGTTCGGTATTCTTTGTGGTAGATTGTAACAGAAATTGTTGATTTATTTCTGATGTAGGTTTTGGACTTCCTATTGGCATAGATTTAGGACTCATTGTTGCTAATGTAGGTTCAGGACTAGGAGAGTTTTTCACTTGTGGGCTACCACATATTGGAGAAAATTGACCAGAATTTGGAGAATCTGTCGTAGATTTCGGACTTACTAAAGTTGGAGTTGGAGGTTTATTTCCGACGATTTCTTTAGGAATTGACAGATGCGTCAACGGAGTATGTGTTGTATTTAGGTGTGGTGGTAAACCTTGTGGTATTTTAGCATGAGAATCTGGTAAGTTTTCTGTATTTGTTTCATGTAAGTTTGAAGACACATTAAATGTTGAATGTGGAACACCGGCTAAGTAATTAAATTGTCTAGCTGGTACTAGAAGTCCTGGTGGAGGTAGATGTCTAATATTTCCTTGTATCATTCTAGGTTGGTTAGAATTAAAATTAGTAAATTGTGGTGGTTGAATCGACGAACTTTGAAATATCATTCTTGGTCGTTCTTGAGATCTAGGTTCAGAGGTTGATACCAATTTAGGAGGTTCTATAGTACTAGCAACCTTAGATTGTTGTAATATAACAGTTGTAGCCTGCATAGGTTTTGATACCATTACAGATGTTATAGGCATACGATTGTGAATTAAACCAGGTGGTAATCGTGGGGATAATAATCCTGTATCTATAGGTGGCTTATTCATCTGTATTGGAGAACGTGCAGGTAAATTATGTAATTGAGGTGGTGTTGAAGACTTTGTAGGTGTTTGTACAACAGGTACTGTTTGAATTTTACTTAAATCAGTTACTGGAGATAAATCTGGTTTAGATAGAGGTTTTAATGGTGGATATTGCGGTTCAGCGATTTTCAGTACTGGAGGACTAGTAAATGGTTTTGAAGCAACAGTTGTGATTTGCATTGAAGGTTCAGACACAGATGTAGTAACCTTTTTACTTTCAATTTTTATTACAGTTGGCTGAGGTTTAGAGATGGGTACATCTAATTTCTTATCAGCATTCCATGACTTAGAAATAACAGTACGTTGTTGTTGTTGTTGCTCGGTTGGTACTGGTTTTTCAACATCTACACTTTTTCTAGCTTCAACGTTACTTGGAGACGATCTTATAGGAGTTAGAGAAGGTGGACTGCTAATATTTGGAGTAGATTTTAAAGCACTTTGTTTCTCATCTATACTATTAGCAAAGAAAGGTGGTAAATCAGGCGTTTTTGGTAGTTGTGGAAACTCAACAATTTCTGGTGTCTTTGGTGCAGAATCGAATCTTACAGGTACATCTTCTTGTTCTTCAGTATCTGTATCAATTTGTAAATCGTGTTCACTTTGAGGAGTGTCAGGTTTGATATCTAAATCTGCAGCACTAAGACTTTGTACTGCTTGTCGCATTTCCTCATCATCTTGAACATTTGCATTTTCCACTAAAGAGTTAGTAGGTTCTTCTATACTATTATTATCATTATAGAACTCTTCTTGTTTTCCACTACCAAAACTTTCACCTAACAGAGCTGCAACAGCATCTTCAGTTTCTTCTTGAGAAATAACTGCTCTTGGTTTTTCTTCTGGTCCTTGTGCAGGTTTGTTATCTGCTTCTTCAGTACCTGCTGTCGGTTGTTCTTCTTTATTTACAGGAGCTTGGAATTCTGATATCGATTTTACTGCAGATTCGTGTAGCTTATCATCAATTTCAGATCCGAATCCAGGTATAAGTTTATCTCGTTTTTTATCTTGAGTAGTAGGAGTTTTAGGTATAGGACTGATAATAGGGTTTATTGGAGAATATTCCGGAGTGAGCGTTTTTGAATTGACTGGACTTTGTTCATCTAGTATACTAGGCAAACTTGGGTTTTGTGGTTGAGTAGGTGTAGATATAATCGGTTCACTCGAAGATTCTATACGAGGAGTTTCAGTTTTATTTTCAGGACTTTTGATTTTATTTTTATCGTGATGATGATGATGATGATGGTGATTGTGATGTTTGTTTTTCTCATCTTTACTTTTCTTACGTTTCTTTTTCTTTTCCTTATTTTCACGTTTCTCTTCTTTTTCTTTTTTAGTCTCGATTGTTTCGAAATTGAACGTGTCGTCTGTAGTTTCGAAATTAGATTCTGCAGTTTTATTCAGATTTAGATCATCATCTTGCATCATCATATTTGCTTCAAGTTGTTTACCCATATCGATATAGTCCATACTATTATCATTACTTCCCTGCTCGTTTGCTACAGCTAAAGAAGCAGCTGCCGCTGCAACTTCTTGTAAACGACGTTCTTTGTCTCGTCGTTTCTTTTCTTTCTTTCGTTTGTGTTCTTCTTTTTCACGTTCTCGTTCTAATTTATCTTTGGTTTTATTTTCATGTTCTTTTTCAGATTCGCTGTTGTATACAGGTGGATTTACAACTACTGCAGGTTCTTCTTCAAATTTAGGCTCTTGGTCAAGTTCTTTGGTTCCGTTTTCTGAATCTTCAGATAAAGAGCCAAAAATATTTTCCATTTTACCATCTCGTTTAGAATCGCTTTTATTGTCCAATTTATTTTTTCTTGATTTTTTAGACTTGTCTCGACCCTCTCTATTTTTATCACGACGTTTTTCTTTTTTGCTATGTTCTTTCTTCTTATCATGTTTGGGCTTTTCTTGGTTTTCTGAATGAGTACAATCAGAGATATTCTCGAATTTCCCCGATTCTTCGCTACTAATAGAATGTTTTTGTTTCTTTTGTTTCTTTTTATGTTTCTTTTCACGTCGTTCGGATCTTTCTTTTTTAGAAACTTCGTGAAGTTCTTCATCAGTTGTAATATCAACAAAATGTTTGGTATTGAATTTTTCTAATTTGATCTCGGATTGACTTGTATCGCTAAAAGTGGAGTTTGGTATTTCTGTATCTTGGTGTTTGCTGTTTCGCCTTTCTTTTTTAACTTTATTGATTTCATCTTTGACTTTGAATAAGTGGGATTTATCGTCGGGAATTTCCATGTTGTACGATTGTATTTCGGTGGTGGTTGTAGTGGTGGTGGTTTCAGGGAATTCTTGTTTGATGTGTAGTTCAATTTTTGGTTTACTTTGTTCATCTTCAGATGTATCGCTGGTGATTCGAGATTTTATAGATTTTAAAATGATTGTTTTATTTCTAGATTCATCATCGCTTGTATCGATTAGTTCGTGTTTTACATTTTTAAAGATGGTAGATGAATCTGAATCAGAATAAATTTTTCTTGGTCTTCGTTCTTGACCATCATCATCTGAGCTGTCTAACACTTTGGGACACCTTTTAATTCTAATTTCGCAATGTTCTTTATCCGAATCTGAATCTTCGTCCCATGAAGTGGAACGTTTCTTTTCCTCTCGTTTAGCTCTACTTTGTTTTAATTGGTTGAATTTTGCTTTAACTTTTTCTTGTCGTTTTTCTTCTTCTAATTTTGCCATGTTTTTACAACTTCTAGCTTTTACTTTGTCATACATTGATATATATGCTGGCTCATCGTCAACTATGTCAAATATGGAATGTTTCTTTGGTTCATCTGAGTCACTGTCGCTACTGTTAACTAATTTACGTATACGGTCCCGTTTTTTCTTTTCTTCAATTGATCGCATACTACTTTCAGAATCTAAAGGAATTTTTGGAATTTTTTCATGTGGTAATTGAGGTCTTTCAGTTGATTTTTCTATTGATAGTTTTTTAATCCTTTCATGTTCTTCAGTGGTAGTACGTTTTTCTTGTTTTTCTTTAGATTCTTTTAGTTTGTGTTTATCTTTATCTTCATTTGATTTTAGTTCTAATTTAGTTAAGAATTCTTTATCAGGTAATGTTACTGTGGAAGAATCATGTGATTCTTTTTCGCGACTTTTACTTTTAGATTTTTGTTTATCGAGTTTATGTTTCTTATGTCTTTCCTCTCGTTCTTTTCGTTTTTCTTCGGAATCTTTAGAACTGTTAAATTTATCGTGCGATTTATGTATATTATTTTTATGTTTACTGGTTTTCATTCTATCTTCGGATCTTGTACTATCTTTCGAATCTCTTCTCTCTGATATTTTTTTAGAATCATGTGATAATTTAATCTTTTTACTATCATCGCACATATCTACCGTTTCTTGTGAGCTAAATCTGCGTTTTGAACCAATAGAAGCAGGTAAGCTATTATTTCTTTCTTTTCTTTTCGAAGGATCGTGTTTTTCATGTGAAGATTTTACTTTATCTAAATCTATAGACATATGTCTTGTTTCTACAATATCCCGAATTCTATTATCGCTTATATGTTTATGCTTTTCGTGTATATTATTATCTCTGTTTTCTTTTATACTTTCTTTTCGTCGATCAGAATCTCTATCGAGATGTACTTTATTTTTATCGTAGCTACTTCGTGAATCGTGTGTGTTAATTTGATTTGAATCTTTACTGGCTAATTTATCATCTTTAGATGAGGAATCTTTGGTGTGTTTATGTTCAATTAGTTTATCGAGATGATTCTCTTTTTGTTTATTATCACTATGATGATGTCTGTGATCATCTTTTCTTTTATCGTGATTGTCGTCTTTGTGTCTGACTTTTTCTCTTTCTCGGTCGTGTTTATTATCTTTTTCTGAATCCTCATTCCGCCTTTCTTTTTCTTCACGATACCTCCTTTCTGTTCGTTCTAATTCTTCTCGCTCCTTTTTTTCTTTTTCATGTTTTTCTTTTTCTAAACGTTGTTTTTCTTGTTCTTCGCGTAATCGCCTTTCTATTTCTTCTTTTTCTTTACGTTCCTTTTCCAACCTTTCTCGTTCTAACCGTTCATGTTCTTGTTTTTCTTTTTCTCTTTGAATTTTTTCTAAATTTTCTTTTTCTATTCTCTCCCTCTCTAATTTAAGTCGTTGTTGTTCTTGTTGTTCTTTTTCTAACTTTTCTTTTTCCAACCTCTCTTTTTCTAACCTCTCTTTTTCTAACCTTTGTTTCTCCAATTCACTTTCTCTCTCTAGTCTTTCTTTTTCTAACCGTTCTTTTTCTAGTCTTAATTTTTCTTGTTTTTCATGTTCATGCCTTTCACGTTCCAAACGTTCTCTTTCAGATTTCTCCTTTTCTAATTTTTCATTTTCCACTTTAATCTTCTCCATTCTCTCCCGCTTCCTTTCCTCACTTTGTGCTCGTTCTTTATGAGCTTGCTCGGCATCACTATCATCTGATCTACGCGCACTAGTGTCACTGTTTCTTCTAGTTTTAATGTCCGATCTCGGTGAATTACTGCTACTGCCCGAATCTCTCCGACACGAAATTTTATCACCAGATTTATCCCGAACAAACTTGCCGTCGCTCGCGTTAGGAATGTTAACGTTTGTCTTTTCACTAATTTTTACAGCAGACACTACATTAGTTTTATTTACAATCATTTTACTAGATGTTCGTGTATCACTCGGCGCACTTGAACACGGTTTCAGTCTGTTATCACCATGTGACGCGCCTCGTGGTGGTGCTGTAGTCGCGGATGGCATAGTTGTTGTTGCTGTTATTAAAACACTCGCACTAAGAGATGTTGGTGTTGTTGTTGTTGTTGCAGTTTGAAGAGGCAGCTGCGATGTTACTGTTGTCGTGCTCGTTGTTGGTGTCTGTTGATGAGTTGAAACTACTGATGGTGACATTAAAATTGGAGGATGTGTCGGAAAAGGATATTGGAGTCCTTTTGCTGCTGGCATACCGGTACCTAGAAATACATAAACCATAAATTTATGCAGACAATAAATCGTGGTTCAATCCGTAAAAAGTAAAATATTGTAACGATCTATTGGATCATTTTCAATATATATATTCTCAATAGTACGGAAAAATTAGAAATGTTAAAAAATGGAACAAATCGCTTAAAATTGATTAAAACTGGAAAAAAGTCTGTAAAAACCAGCAATGTTAGTAAAAAAATTGTTAGAATCTTAAAAACGTAAAAAATAATCGTACCTGCTGATCTTGGTGAAAGTAATGTTGGTGTTTTAGGGATTGCTGGAACCGTTGAAAGTTTCAATACAGGTGGAGTTGATAATGGCATTGTAGGTACAGTCGTTTGAGTGGTCAATGTGCTCCTAGGAAAAAACGAAAACTCCTTAGGTTCATATTTTTCACCAACATTCTCCAATCTCTTTAGATCTTCATCAAAAACTGATCGTTTTGCCATCACAGATTTTACGATCTCCGATGGTTGAACCTCTTTCAAATCTAGATCTAATATTTTATGCCTCTGTCGAAATTTTTCTAAATTGGCATCTAAAAGTGCTAAAGCATCACCTCCAGCTGCACTTATAGCTCTGGAACCGGACCATTTTTCATATCTTTCATCAAGAGATTTAATTCGTTCTTCTAAAGAAGGACTAGGAGGGGTGATATCGCCATCGCTCGAATTCGAGCTTAAACTAGGTGGGCGAGGTGGTGGCGATGCCGGAGGAGGGACGTGAACAGGACTAGGCGGTCGAGGATTTGATATTCTCGGACTGGTTACTGCTGGCGGTGGACTAGAAAGTATATTGTCTTTTTGACCTTTGATACCAGCTATAGAAATGCTTCCTGTAAAAAAATAAAAACCAATAACAACTCGAAATCGAAATGGGAATATTTAATCTTACCTTTGTTCATAATTTGAGCAGCAAACCTTGGTAAAGGCAAAGTTAAAGGACCTTCTCGTTCACGAGGAACCCTTCTAGGCTCACTGGGTTGACAGTTTTCTGGTCTTTCATCACACAATGGTGTTCCAGGTCTAGAACCACCTACGCTTTCTGATCCGGAATGATCAAACTGTTGAACTCTGGATCCACTATCACTTCCACCTGTTTTTCTCCTTTTGCACACCGAACGTGGAACGTATATCACTTCATGCCTTAAGTGTTTGCCGGAATCTATAGAAGGCCTTCTTGAATGGTGCTTAAGGTTTACATCTGATAGCCTCCTCACTTCCATCACCTAAGGTAATAAAAAAAATTGCAATATAAACATTATCTTGTACCTAATCTTCTTTTTGTAAGTTCATATAAGGTTGGAAAGAAGATTGTAAAGAGAGCACTGGCAAATGCAAAATTAGAGGCATAGGAAAAGGTATTTAAGAACTTTGAGAGTAATAAATGAGAAGCAGAATTATTAAGGATAGCTAAAGAAAAAGATAAAGCTTTGATAGACATAAATATCATGAATGAAAGTATAAAATGAAGATGGAACGAACATTACGAGAATCTGCTGAAAGAGGAATATTTGCAGATGGTGATGCAAACTTTGAAACGGTGGGAAACGTGTTTAAAGATGGAAGTGAAGAATGCATTGAAGAACATGAAGATTGGAAAGGCGGTGGGAGTGGATGAGATGCCAGCAGAAGTATGGAAGGTGCTTGGTGAGGTTGAAGTATATATACTATTGGACCTGATGAGAAAAGTGATGAATACCGAGTGAGTGAAGGAAAAGTGTGCTGGTGCTAATCTATAAAGGATACGAAGGATGGTGCAAGAATATGGTAACTATGGAAGAGGAGACTGAGAGAAGAGACGAGTATTAGTGAAGACCAATTTAAATTTATGCCTGGAAGAGGAACCAATAATGCTGTTTTTGCTATGAGAAGAATGATGAAGAGATATCGTGAAATCCAGAGTGATTTCCAAGCTACTTTCATAGACTTAGAGAAAGCGTATACATTATGTGCCGGAAAAGTATGTCCAATTAGTGGAAGATATGTAAAACAGTAATAAAAAGCAGTGATGGGGTTATGGGGGGATTCGTAGGGAATGTAGGTCTCCATCAAAGGTCGGTGTTGATCCCTATCGTTTCATATGGTAATGGATGTTATTATTGAAGAGATAACAGGTGAAGTCCCATGGGATATGAAGTTTGCAGATGATTGTAGAGGAAGAGAGGAAGTTGAGGAGGATGGATAATAAAAATGGGGACCTAAAAGAGAAAAAAAAATGGAGAAGAGAGAATACAGATGGAAACAAATGATACGAAAGCCAACGGTAACCCCAACTAGTTTTGGAATAAGGTTAATAGCAAGAAGAAGATAACAGATTGTGAAAATAAAGTAATTTTTCATTCTTACCTTCCTATGATCTCTATTTGCTTCAATAATAACATCACTAGTGATCACAGTATCGAGTAGATCTATTTTCATTCTTTTCTTTGGACTAATAAGCTCGTCTCCAGAGCTTGGACATTCTTCGAGTTGTTCCAGAAGATGGACTCGTTCTTTTTGTAAATTTCTCATATCCGGTGGTGCAAAAGGAACCACATTATCCATAACTGTAAAAAAAATAAGATAAAATTTAATAAAAAAAGAATACGCGATAACATTGTGAACAGTCGAATACTATTTTTTTTTTGAATGTTTAAATTCTTTGATAATCGATAAGCAAATTCTATGATACATCTCTTATTAATCGGCTGTTTTTTTTTGTTAGTGTATGGGTAAATATTTTGGCTAAGTATTGACCTTGTCAACGGAACAATTTTTTTAAAAAATCTGTTGCTAATGCTTTAGGAATGTTGTGATACATGTATTGTTTAAATAATTGTTGATTATATAATTTATTTTTAATTCGGAATAATGTCCTGAACACCTATGAATTATTGTAAATTATTAATATTAAAATAATTGCAATTGGCATCTTGGTTTTATCAGACTGATTCATACAATAATTAAAATTATCTTATAATTAAAATTTGATAATAATAATTATTGTAATTTATTTAAATTATTATTCTTAGAATTATAATATCAGAATAAATAAAAAAAAATTCTTTATAGGTCTGCATGTGTCTTTGTGGCGTTGATTATCTTTTTCTGTATCTGCATTTCATCTTCCATTTTCATTACTTTTACGTCTTCTTCTATCTGGTTCAACCATCTTAACCTGGGTCTTGCTCTTCTTCTTGGTCCTAGTGGTGTTCAATTCGTGAATCTTTTTATCATTTCTTTAGGTGTTCTTCTCATTACGTGGCCTGCCCATTCTAGTCGCCTTGCTTTTATGTATCTTGCTATGTTCTCTCCTCCCATTTCTTGTTCAACTTTTTTGTTAGTCTTCATCACTTGTTATTTTTGGTCACAATATTGATCTCATTATTCCTTAACATGGCAAAAAAATGAGCCATACCACCGAGTACCACCTTATCAGATAATGGTAACATGTACAATTTGTCTGACAGTTTATAGAAGATTAATATAGAAATATAATAAAATATATACATACCTTGTAAAGGATCTCCTGCTTCATGTATAAAACCATATTCATGGTCATATAAATCTTCATGTGAAGCTGTAGAACTTTGGCTGTATTCATCGTAGCTGCGGAAATGCCTATCAGCATAATCCAGTGTTTGATCGTAATAATCAGCGAATCGAGCCCTCGATCGAGAACTAGTCCCTCTTGGAGTCACCGATCCTGGTGTTCCCGGTGACTGCAAAGATGTTACTTGACTAACTGAAGCGTTCGACCTGCTGCTGTATGATGATGTTCGCGGTCGTGTTGGAGTTTCGTATCTACATAAAAAAAATATTGTTTACTATAGGTTTCGCAATCGGCACCGAGTAGTAAATCTTTCGGTTCAGGCAGTTTCAGATGTGGGTATATTATGAGTAACAGGTGCATAAAATAGGCATTTAATAGTATATTGTGTGGCAAGGGGTGAAACAAGACGATTTCTGACTAAGGCGAGAGTTGACTGCTCGAGCGAAGCTGGCTGGAGAGGGGAGAGGATAACTTTCTTCTCAGACAGCCAGGCTATACTGCTGGCCTTAAAGCAGTTCCGGGTTAGTTCCAAGCTGATCTGGGAGTGCATACAAAACCTCAATGAACTGGCTAGACATAACAAGGTCTTCTTGGAGTGGGTACCAGGGCATAAGTGTTTTGAGGGCAATGAAATCGCGGACCTTCTGGCCAAGAAGGAGCGGATACACGATTCATTGGTCCAGAACCTGTACTGGGACTGCCTAGAGCCTGGGTAAGGACCAAAGTCAGGAACTGAGTCGGAAAAGAGTCGACCAAAGGGCTGAGGCATTCGAAGCTGACGCTCAAAGGCTACTCCAAAAAACTGACGTCTGACATACTGAATCTTGGCGGGAGTCAGATAAGAGTACTGGTGGGCCTGCTCACTTGGCATGGACCATTCAGACTACACCTTCGAAGGATGGGGATTCTGACACAGGAACCCACCTCGTGCCCACTGTGCGCCATGGAAGATGAGACGGCAACTCACATTCTATTGAGTGTGAGGCCTTGGACCATAAACGGTTCCTCATCTTCGGTGACACGAACCCTGAAACTTATCACCACTTTGAGGAATTAGTCACAGGACTCATTTCTCTTATAAAGGGAACTGCCCTGTGGCAACAGTAACTCAAAGATAGTCATCCAAATCCTCAAGAACTTGGGACACCTGGATTTATGCCTACCTGAAGATCAGCGGTGGTAATGATCAAACTAGAGTCCTGCACGCATGGGGTGCATGCAAGTACTCTTGGTGCCGAACCTGGTCACAATATTCCCACAGGAAGCAGTGTTTAAAACATGGAGCTCTACAGGAGAGACCATCCCAGGTTTATTTAGATTAGATTAAATATTGTTGTTAATATGGTCGTAAAAATACTAATCTCCAATATAGATGGATGGATTTATTGCGGTATAGTTTTTCTGTCGACGAAAATTAAGGTGATTTCAAACTTTTGGACAGTAGTGTATTTTTGAGTAAAATTAGATTCTTTTCTTACCTTGCAAACCTAGCTGGTGTGGCTTCAAAAGTTCTTGCAATAGGTTCTCTTCTTTCTTCGAAAACCGTTCTATCAAGAATAGTGCCTTGTTTCTCGAGCCTTTCGAAGAAAGATTCTTGACATTCTCTGCTGGCAAAATCGACTTGAATTTTGGTATTTTTGAGTGTAAATCCACGCATTTTAGCGACAGCGGTCTGTGCGCTCATGACTTGATCGTAGAATATAAGCGCTTGTCCCTTTTCGCGATCTATGTGTAATTTACTTATAACGCCGAAAGGTTCAAACTGCATTTTCAGGTACTTGTCATTAACGTTTTCGTTAATCCCGTCGATCCAGACACAGTTATACGGCATCGACTTGCCGAAACCTAACTTAATTCGATTACTACCTAAATGTTCACCGTCCATCTTACGTATGGCTTTGACAACACTCACTATATCCGAGTACTGGCAAAACGCATAAGAACTCACAGCCCCTTGTTTTTTAATGTCGATTTCGATTATTTCCCCGAACTGATCGAAATGTTTCCTGAGATCGGACGCAGTCACGTCTTTTTCTAAGTTACCTATAAACAGAGTTCTCGTAGCCTTCGGGTGGTATTCGTCAATTTCTGCCTCGTACGGTCTTAGATCGTTATCCTCAACATCGTATCCTTGATAAGGCGCCACTTCGATCTTACACCCGAAAAACAACTTATCGTAACTCACTTCCAACGCTTTTTCCACGTCTTCCGGCTTTTTAAAACAGACGATGGCATGACGCTCTGCGTCTTTGCCCACTACTTTCACCCACGTCACTTTCCCGTGTTTTTTGTACTCATGGAAAAGGCCGTCTTTTAACGATGTATCCGAAGATCTAACCGGAAGATTTTTCACACAAATCGCGAGAGGCCTTCGATCGTCACTATGCACTACTGGTTGATGGTTCGAATTCAAAGTATTGCTGGATGTTAACCTTTTCGATTTTGGAGAACTCGTCGAACTTGTATCACGTGACATAGAAGAACTCGTGGAACTGCTGCTACTTCTCGATCTTGATCTAGATGGTGACCTACTACTTGTACTTCCTGTGGGTGATGGGGATCTAGAACCAGCTTGAGAGCCAGCTTTCGATTTCGCTTTTTTCTTCGGAATTTGGTCTGAGGTTCGCCTTTCAATATTTTCGGTCGGTGTTGTTGTACTATACCCTGTATCTGATTGATTATTACCCGTGCTATTATACCTTGCAGACTCATATCCCCAAGAATTAGGGGTTGTTGGTATTCTCGAAGTATGTCGACCATCCAAGGAAGTGGCATTAGCTGTAGTATTCGAACCATACGGTCCATTTCTATAAGCTCCTGTTCGTTCCCGGCTCCTTCCAGTAGTAGTTGCTGCGGTTGCGGCCGAAGATGACGACGAAGATGATGATCTACCGCCTCCTGCAGAGACGGCATCGCCGTGATACGTGGTCGAAGCCGAGGTCGAGGTCGTAGTAGAACTTCCTCGAGTTGTACCTCGACCGCTCCCTAAAAATTCTGCTGAATCGCTACCCCCGACTCCGCTGGTTCCAGTACCGCCGCCACTGCTGCCTGCCAGTCGCGAGGACGACGTTGTACGATCGTAAAATCGGTCTGTAAACGGGATAGTACCATGGTCGTCGGTGGACCTACAACAGAAAATTATCATTAGATATTGTTTTACAGCAACAAAAGATAGAAAGTTTTATAAGTATAAGGAACTTTTTTCTGCCCAAAGTGTTTTTCGTTCAATTCGTTTTTCAATCGTTGCAAAAACTCTGCGTATTAGGGACCACGAATGGTCTTCCCTTTTCTAAGTAATCAATGAAAATAATTCATTTCACATACCAAAAAAAGTCGCCATAACCTTATTGTTTTTGCTTTCTTTTGATTTGTTTTACCTGGTTCGATCCATTCTTTCTACTGTTCTTTCGTGTAGTGATGAATCCAAGATTCATCCACAGTTATAAATCAACGCACAAACCCGCTAGAGTGTCGTTTGTATACTGCCAAATTCTCAGTTAAATCTATCTTTTGACGTATAGTTTCGTTCAAAGTTAATTTTTGCATTTCCGACAAAAAAATAAAAATTAACTTTGAATCAAACTATACCTATTGATTATGACTTAACAAAAGTGACACCCATCTAGCAAAGAGCTTCTGCATATTCAAATGTTTATGTGAAATATTGCGCAAACATTCGATTGAAATCACTCACTTTTAATCTGCGATCCTTCATCACCATTTTATAATTTTAAAAAAATTATTTGGTTAGTTGTAACCACACATTCAGGGCGAGGCTAAGGCAACTGCTACAAGGCCAGGCCCCCATTACCGTATCAAAAGGCAAAAAGCAAGCTGAGTTATACAATAGGGTCAAGGCAGATCAAATAATGAGTATGCCTCAGGACAGGATAGTCCCCAGGTATAACTTTGTGAGAAACTTTTCTGTAGAAATACTGGAAAGGGACTCATGGAACAATGGCCCCCCAATCCAAGGGGAGTCAATTTGGTATACCGATGGCTCAAAGACTGAGAAAGGCACAGGGTCAGGTATATACAGTAGAGGACACAGGATAGAAATCCAACTAAGTCTAGGTGCGTATGCCACAGTGTTTCAGGCTGAAGTAACGGCCATACAACACTGTGCAACGGAGATCGTAAGTCAGGGTATAACGGGTAAAACTGTAGTCATATACTCGGACAGCCAAGCAGCTCTAAAGGCGATAGTCTCAGCACAAATAAGCTCACAGCTGGTGTGGGACTGCGTTGGGGCCCTGACACATGCCGCTAGTCAAAATTCTCTGACACTGGCATGGATACCAGGACACTCAGGGTTTCGGGGCAATGAGAAGGCTGATGAATTGGCCCGTGCAGGAGCTAACACCCCAATGATTGGCCCGGAACCATTCGGCGGAGTTGCTAATACATTCAGAAAGGCAGCCATTGAGAAATGGATGCTAGAAAAGGCCCAGGAGTGGTGGGAAACATCACCGGGCAAGCGACAAGCCAAACTCTTCATAAAGGGATACTCGGCGAAGTTTACTGCAGAGCTGCTATCACAAAGGCGAAATGATGTCAGAATGATTGTCAGTCTCTTGACAGGACATTGTAGGCTCAGAAAACACATGAGTCAGCTAAACTTGGCAGATGAAGACATTTGTCGATACTGCCAAGAGGAAGAGGAAACTGCATTTCATGTCCTATGCCAATGTGAAGGCCTTGCAAGGACGCGGTATCTAGTACTGGGAGAGGAGAAACCGGCTGCTCCAAGTTATGCGGAGTGGCCACTGTCAAGGCTATTAAGTCTCATTAAGAGGGCAGAGCTGGACAAGGTGCTCTAATCCTATTCCACAGATAATGGGTGTTCACAATAGATCTGCAAAGGTCGCAGTGATATAGGCTAACAGCCAACCCCAAAATATCTATCTATCTATCTAACAACAATAAATCGTCCATCAAAAGTGCTCGTGCGACGATTTTTAAATTCAGAAACTCTTGAATATTGTTACAAGCCGGTCCGGATCTGTCGCCCAGGAAATAGCGCCAGACAAACACTAGTTCTTAGAATTTTGGAAGCTTCTAGTTTGTTTTCGATCGATCGGATAATTCGAGAGCGTTCGATTCGAGAAAGGTTGTTTTACGTTGTAAATTTAAAGATAGTTCTAGATATAATTTTAAAGACGCTTCAAGAAGGATTTAATTTTATATATAAGGAACCGCTTCGGACGGGGAAGAATAATTGTAATGGTAATAGCTATATATAGTTATGTATACTACTTTTCTTCCTATCCAATGTTAGGTAAATAGTGTTAGGGGTTGTATAACGATAAAATATAACTATAAAATTTAAATTTTAGTCTTTACAAGGTAGGTCTAGTAGAAAAATGACAACTTTATTGTGTTTTAACTTTATAGAAAAATAATTTAAAAAATACCGTTAAAACGACTACTTTGTTTTATAAATTACTGTTGACGTAGATCGCGTGTAGAAAAGTGCGAGGAGATGACCTAGTTATTCGATTTAGGTATTTGGTATTAAAAAAATCTGAATTCAAACTTTATTTAAATTTATTATAAAAACAAAGGAAATTATTTACACTTGGTATCACGGAATATTGCATGCAAAAACTGTCGAAAATTGTACATGGATAAAAATCTAAGAAAATACTTATTTCCTTCGTAGAATAACATGTTTACAACTATTTCCTGTTTAAAATTTACAATTTACAAAAAAATTAATTAACTTTAGCGATGAAAGATAAATCCGGTGATACTTAATTGAAAATTCATTTCAAGTAAATAGTATTTTTATCGAAAAAATTTCGTATATAAAAAGCAGCATGTTAATGTTATTATACGAGGTTTGTTCAGAAAGAAACGAGATTTTTGAATTTAACGAACATTCGATTCCCGAAATCTTTTTTTCCTTATGTTGGTACAGCTTATAGTCAGTTAACTTAGATTTATAAATAAATAGAAAAATGAGAAACTAAAGTAAAATGAAAAATAGTTGAAAAAAATAGAACTAAATTAAGTACTATAACGCCACCGTAAGGTGGCGCAGTTAATATCTGATATATTTATTTATTTATTCATTTAAACTAGGAATTCTTATTTAATGAAGTACTATGACGCCACCGTAAGGTGGCGCAGTCAATATATCATATCTTACTATATTAACCGAACAACTGTTTAGAAAGAAACGAGAATTTTGAATCCGTTTTGTGCCGAAATCCACCTGACGATGGATTAATATTTATTTTATTATTTTTGTGCCCGATTACTATTATTAAGTGGGAACGAATCGATCGGTTATCTGTCGTTTATGATATCGGTTCGTGCATTTACTCGCTGATTTTTCATCTGAACGGAGCCCTTCAAATAGGTAATTGCCAAATCCAGAAGGGCCCTATTAGACGAAATTCTAATTGATTTGAGAACTTGTCAAGCCGTCCGCCATTTTGCTGTTGTAATTGAATTCCGTTCGAAGATAAAAACCTACCTTTCCGGAAAGAAGTATAGGAAGATTTTGTAACGTTAATAACGTTAATCGTGGCCTGTCCTATTGACTATTAAATTTTTATAAATATCAGTGTTATTTTGCGTCGACGCGACTACTTTATCAGATATGAGTAGGAGAATTTTAGTTTGCTCGTAAGTTGCGTCGCTATATTCTTTCATTTCATTTTGTGCTTCGATAAAAATTAGTTCTCTTCACTTCTTACACCCTTCTTGGGCTTTTGCCAAATAGCGAAGGGTCCTAGGTGAGGTCTTATCGAGCCATATCTATTTAAAGAAAAAACCATCTTGCCATCGACACCGTAGACCGGTGCTGTCCATTTCCAGAAGTCTCTACATTTCCTTAAAGAAAAAACCATCTTGCCATCGACACCGTAGACCGGTGCTGTCCATTTCCAGAAGTCTCTACATTTCCTTAAAGAAAAAACCATCTTGCCATCGACACCGTAGACCGGTGCTGTCCATTTCCAGAAGTCTCTACATTTCCTTAAAGAAAAAAACATCTTGCCATCGACACCGTAGACCGGTGCTGTCCATTTCCAGAAGTCTCAACACTTCCTTACTGAAAAACATCTCGACATCGATTCCGAAGAACGCAAAAAGCTAAGATAAGAAATTAGTTAATTACTTTTTTAATAACCAATTAAAGATATTTTCTTAATAAACAATTTAAAGATTGCTTCATTTTTTTATTTGTCTGTCTGTACTTGGCGCCCTTTATTATTTGTTTGGGGAGAGTTGAAAAAAGAAAGCCAGAAGGAAGCCACGAACCCTGTAGCTAGCAAAAGGGTATTTTTACGCTACAATTTATATATTTCAAAGCAGTTCCATCCCAGAATTATTTGTTGGAATGAAATCCTGATGTAGAATATTCAAATAGAAGCCAGAATAAATAAGATAAGAGAAATTTTATTAACTTAATCTTGATATAATAAATCTACCTGAAACTGATTTTTGCGTTTTTATTTGTTTGTCTGTACTTGGCTCCCAGAATTAATTGTTTGGGGAAAATTGATAAAACTCAGAAGTAAGCCACGACCCCAGGAGCTAGCCTAGGGTAAATTAGGGTTACAACGGACTACGAACATTCGATTCCCGAAATCTTTTTTTCCTTGTGTTGGTACAGCTTAAGGTCAGTTTAACATAGATCGTGTTTTTTGTCTCACAACTTTTGCTTTAACAAAGACCGAAAAATCAAAATTGTATAAACTGTAAAATTACAATAATCATTATTTTCTAATTAAATACAACGTAGGTTATAAATCCCATCAGGGCTTGAGTATAATTACAACATGAAAATACACAAAAACAAAATGGTTGTTGATAGATGTACGAAAGTCGTATCATTAAATACTTTTAAGGTTTCTCCAGAATTTGTAAATTTTAGTTTGCCAAAATTTATAAAAAAAATGTAGATTTATAAATAAATAGAAAAATGAGAAACTAAAGTAAAATGAAAAATAGTTGAAAAACAGAAAAATTTGCGGAAAAGTAGAAAAGTAACAAAATATTTAATAAATCAAGTACCATGACGCCACCGTAAGGTGGTGCAGTTATTAGCTCATATATTTAAACTAGGAATTCTCACTCAATGAAGTACTATGACGCCACCGTAAGGTGGCGCAGTTAATATATCATATATAAAAGCGAGCAACTGTTTGCAGGTTGCACAAGGAGACAAAAAATCATTTTCGAACAAAACTGGGTCATCCAGATACTTATATTTAAACCAGCACTTCTTACTAAATTAAATACTAAGTTGGCGCACATAACATTTCATATATTTAAATTAGTATTTCTTACAAAAGTAAGTACTATGACGCTACCGTAAGGTGGTGCAGTTCATATCTAATATATTTAATTGATAACAATGACAAAAATAATAAAAACTTGGAAACTAACAAGATATTATGATGAAACTAAAAAAATGAAAACGAAGAAAAAAATGAGACATTTTCACGTAAAAGTTTGAAATAATGAAAAATGAGAAAAATATATCAGTATTAGTCAGTCAGCTGGAAGTTATATAGATATCAAAAAGAATCATATTTGTTCAGTTAATTGTTAATTGCCTGAAAACACTGATAAAACTACCTTTTCTTAAACTGAAACCAACCTAGTTTGATTTATAGTTCTAGATATTATGAAAAACCGAAAAATGGAAATGATCAAAAGAAGTTCTTATAGCTACAGGATAGCTTTCGGTGTTTTAGTCTTCCAACTGAATTCCGTCATTTCAAAATTTTGTAGATATATACCAGAAAATGATTTTCATAGCCAATAATGCAATTTCTGTACACAAAAATTCCTGTTTTCGTAACGATAACAATCACAAAAGTATATAATGATCCTTCGAGCTCCACACGGCTACGAAACGAACCACCATCATTAGAAAAAGAGTTTTTGCCTCGTTATAAGTGTGCAATTATTCGCTCACGTCTGATCCCAGACGAAAGAAGAAAGAAACACTTTTCCAAGCATGCAACGTGCTTATTAAATATTACTCAGTGAGCCGTATCTTACATTGTAACCGTTGATGCCACCTTTGTCTATTCTAATTAAGGCCCTATTGCGTGTCAGCGAACTTTACAACGGAACTAGATTTTTCCACTCCGAAAAATTTTTGATATGCAATTACAACTAGCATAGAGTCGGCAATCTGGAAAAAAGATCGGTAAACCAGATTACCGAATCTAGCCTTTTATATACCTACTTTTTTTTGTTTATTTTCAAATGTGTCAATCATTATCCACTAGATCGCTTAATGGTCATTAAAATTTCCTGTTATACTATTTTGCAGTTTAGTGTTGAAACTATGCTTCTTATAGTGTATGTTTGCAAATTCCAAAGGAATTCCAAAAACGAATCGAAGCAACAGAAGAAAAGCTTCAAGAGCACGTTACGGAAACCAAGGAAAAGCTTCAAGAACAAGTAAAGGAAACCAAGGAAGAGCTTCTACAGCAAATCCAAGAAATTAAACAAGCTTTTCTTCGACTCGAGGGGCAGAATGTAAGAAACTCTGCTCCATCTACGATTGTGACTCCAACTAACCAGGGTGTGAAGAAAGAAAGAAATGGAGTAAGAAAGAAAGAAGTAATGAAGATAAAGAAATAAATAAATAAACATACGGACTTCTCGAAGCCATTTAATTGCCAAGAATACACAATGTAAAAAATGATGCTATTATTTGTTTAGGTTTAATAACCTGTAGATTATATTAATATTACCATAAATTATTTCCTTTCTCGTAATGCCTGCTCCAGATGATGAATAATAACAGTATTTCGAAGCATACCTCATAAAAAAATATACATTTCCCTCCATAGAATTGACCAATTATTGCACTCGAAACCATAAAAAGTGCCATACAATGAGCTGTTTTATAATACTAAAACTTTCTCCACTTTTAATAATTTTAATGGGATACATCATAAGTGTATTAAAAAATGTCATTAGTATAATGAATGTTGTGTTTATTTATGAATTTATTACATTATTATACAAGGTGTCTAAGAAAATTTAGATACTCGGAGAGTAGAAAATATTAATGGGAAGGAGAACTAATCGAGCATAATGGAGCATATGCACCTTATCATCATCCAACTAATAGAAAAAAGGAAAATTTGTATTCTTATACAACTCTTAATGCTTCTGGAGAAAGAGCATACGAACTAAAGCTTGGAAGAAATGAGAGAAGCAGCGAGAAAACATCCAGAAGTCGATTAGGACATTTTAAAGAAGTATAAGTACGAAAATGGAGAATGATCGAAAAGGGCCCAATTAATCATGCAAACCTTGAACTGAAAGAACTAACACAATACGTGTAAGACAAAGGAACCAAAAGACCAAGATTGCAGCTGCAACAGAAATAAAGGAATACAAAAATAAAAGAGTGAAAAGTAACCAAAGAGTCATCTGGAAAGAAGGTTATAGACGACAGAAAAGTCTAAAAGAAGAACATACAAACGAGGCAAGACACTAGCAATACTGTATAAAGAGGACAGCCTTGGCAAAAAGATGAGAACCACAGATTTTTCCTAATGCCCAACCAAGGTTGCGTTGCTGAGACCCTTTCGGAAGTTAAGAGAACTAAATCGTTGCCAGAATACGTACGTGCAGTCCAAATGGATTTGTGGAATTATACAACGAAAGTAAGGAAGATTACATTTGAAATATTGGTAAACATTGGAAAACAGAGTAGAAAACATCTAGATCAAATGTTGGACACAAAGGTAGAGAAGAATTTGGGGGTGTTTGGAGCTTGTTGTCAATAATTTAATGATATTATATTACAATAAACAAAATTAACAATTTTTTTTTTTAATTTTAATATTGTTTGTTTAATTTTAGACCAATATTTAAAGATACTCAAGTTTTTGAAAGGTGATATGTAAATATTTCTAAGATATTAAAATCACAGCACTACTCGAGTGTTCCTTTGTTTGCCAAGTTAAAATTTAATATTGTAGACGTTAAAATTTACGTATTTTATAACAAGACACTCTTAGTTTTCAATACGTCGTAAAAACATTTCGTCTATAAGGAATCTGTACGTTGCGATGAAATTATCATTATAAAGATATGATACAGCAAACGAGATATTTGACGCGAATCTATTTATCCTCCACCTGCGATCATCAGTTTAATAATCAATTTTGTTTTCATTATTGCAATTTTCATTTTCAATACAATACAGATATAGTATTTGATTAATTGTTCGAACACTAACCGTATGCCATATTGTGCATTAACATTAAACTGGTTTGGTCTAACCATTAAACTCTAATGTGTTATGTAAATGGCCTCTAGTTGACTTTAATGGTCGATTTCCTGGTTCAAGGGCTTTTAGGAGTTTAGTCACATTTTTGTTCGGACAGCAACATGTGTCTAGCTCTTCTACAAATGTTTATGTAGAATATGAAGTAGCTTGTAAACAGTGTTTCACTCAACAAGGAATTTTGTCTCTTATGAAATTTAATATATGCAAGAAATTGTGTAAAAAAAGTGCCAGAACTTGTTTGAAAGCTGTCAAAACTTGCGTAAAGGTGTTGAAACTTATCTGAGGATATCAAAAATTATATTTAAAGTTGTCAATACTGGTCTGAAAGTATAAAAAAGTTGGTAAGACCTAAATAAAAGTGCAAAACTATTTTGAATAAGTCTGAGCTTGTCTGGAGCTGTGAAAAGTGGTCTAAAATAATCAGAACTTGTCTAAAGCTGTCATAATTGATCTGAATGCAACAACGTTTGTTTGACGATGACAAAAAACGTCTGAATCTGTCTCAAAAATTGGATTTTGCTTAAAGACGTCAAAACTTGTCTGGAATGTTCTAAATTTGGTCTAAATTTATCAGAGCTTATCTAGAGCTGTCAAAATTGGTCTCAATGTAACAAGCATTTGTTTTTGAGTTGCTAAAACACGTCTGAATCTGTCAGAATTTGCTTAAAGACGTCAAAAGTTGTCTGGAGTGTTCTAAACTTGTTCGGAATGTTCTAAACTTGTTTGGAATGTTCTAAACTTGTGTGGAGTGTTCTAAACTTGTCTGAGGATGTCAGATGTTTAGAACTTGTCTAAGAATTTATATAAACGTGTTAATAATGGTGTGACTGTATAAGACATTAATAAGATTGTAATAAAATTGTCAAAACTACTATAAATGTGTATGAAGCTGTTAAAATTTATCAGAGTTCACCTTGATCAGTCAAAATTGTTCTGATCGCAATAAGCTTGTGTTTAGTAGTGGAAAACCTCATCTGACTATCTCATAACCTATTTTAAAGATGTCAGAACTTGTTTGAAACCTGTCAAACTTGTGTAAAGGCGTTAAAACTTATCTGAGGATATGAACATTTATTTAAAATTGTCAATACTGGTCTGAAAGTATCAAAAACCTGGTAAGACTTAAATTAAAGTGCGAAACTACTCTAAATAAGTATGGAGATGTGAAAAGTGGTCTAAAATTATCAGAACTTGTCTAAAGCTGTCAAAATTGGTCTGAATGCAACAAGCGTTTGTTTGGCGGTGACAAAACACGTCTGAATCTGTCAGAATTTGTCCCAAAAGTTGAAATTTGCTTAAAGAGATCAAAACTTGTCTGGGATGTTCTAAACTTGGTCTAAATTAATCAGAGCTGTCAAAATTGGTCTGAATGTAACAAGCGTTTCTTTGATGGTGACAAAACAAATCTGTCAGAATTTGTCCCAATAAGCGCTGAAATTAACCTAAAGACGTCAAAACTGGTCAGGAGTGTTCCAAACTTGTCTGAGGATGTAAGATGTTTAAAAGTTGTCTAAAAATGTATATAAACTTGTCAATAGTGGTGTGATAGTGTAAGACATTGTTAAAACCATAATAAATGTGTAATAATCTGTATGGAGTTGTTAAAATTGGTCTAAATTTATCAGAATTTAGCTAGAGCTGTCAGAATTGGTCTGAATATAACAAGCGTTTCTTTGGCGGTGACAAAACACGTCTGACTTTGTCTCAAGAGGTGCTGAAGTTATCCTAAAGACTTCAAAACTTGTTTGGAGTGTTCCAAACTTGTCTGAGGATGTAAGATGTTTAAAAGTTGTCTAAAAATGTATATAAACTTGTCAATAGTGGTGTGATAGTGTAAGACATTGTTAAAACCATAATAAATGTGTAATAATCTGTATGGAGTTGTTAAAATTGGTCTAAATTTATCAGAATTTAGCTAGAGCTGTCAGAATTGGTCTGAATATAACAAGCGTTTCTTTGGCGGTGACAAAACACGTCTGACTTTGTCTCAAGAGGTGCTGAAGTTATCCTAAAGACTTCAAAACTTGTTTGGAGTGTTCCAAACTTGTCTGAGGATGTAAGATGTTTAAAACTTGTCTAAGAATTTATATAAACTTGTCAATAATGGTGTGATAGTGTAAGACATTGTTAAAACCGTAATAAAATAGCCAAAACTTGGTTTAAATTTATCAGAGCTTATCTAGAGCTGTCAAAATTGTTCTGATCGGATCAACTTTTTGTTTAGTAGTGGAGAAGCTCATCTGACTAGGTGTGGAGCTGTCTTAATCAGTCAAAATATTTCAAACTTGTCTGAAACTGTCAAAATCAGTATGATTGGAAAAAGATTTTTTTACTGGGGGCAAAAATGGTCGAAATATTCCAGAATTTGTCTAAAATTTGTCAAAACTTGTTTGAAGACATCGAAACTTGTCTGGAGTTGTCAAAACTTCTCTGACAATGCTAAAATTTATATGTAGCTGTTAATACTGGTTTGATAGTGTTAGAAACTTGTTAGGACTTCAATGAAATTGTTAAAAGTACTCTGCATGTGTCTGAGCTTGTGTGAAGCTGTTAAAATTGAACTGAAATAATAAAAATTGGTCTAAATGCAACAAGAATTTGTTTGACTGTATCAAAACTTGTCTAAATATTTCAGAATTTATCTAAAAGGTGTCAAAACTTCCCTAAAGACGTCAGAACTTGTATGGAATTTTCAGAACTGGTCTGCGAATGTCAACATTTATATAATATTGTCTGACAGTGTTGGAACTTGTTAAGACCTAAATGAAATTGTTAAAACTAGGCAGAATGTGAAAGAGCTTAATTGGAACTGTCAAAATTGGTATAAATTTATCAGAGCTTAATCTAGAGCTGTCAAAATTGTTCTGATCGCAATAAGCTTGTGTTTGGTAGTGGAAAACCTCATCTGACTATCTCATAACCTATTTTAAAGATGTCAGAACTTGTTTGAAACCTGTCAAAACTTGTGTAAAGGCGTTAAAACTTATCTGAGGATATCAAAATTTATTTAAAATTGTCAATACTGGTCTGAAAGTATCAAAAAACTGGTAAGACCTAAATTAAAGTGCGAAACTACTCTAAATAAGTATGGAGATGTGAAAAGTGGTTTAAAATTATCAGAACTTGTCTAAAGCTGTCAAAATTGGTCTGAATGCAACAAGCGTTTGTTTGGCGGTGACAAAACACGTCTGAATCTGTCAGAATTTGCCCCAAAAGTTGAAATTTGCTTAAAGAGATCAAAACTTGTCTGGGATGTTCTAAACTTGGTCTAAATTAATCAGAGCTGTCAAAATTGGTCTGAATGTAACAAGCGTTTCTTTGGTGGTGACAAAACACGTCTGAATCTGTCAGAATTTGTCCCAATAAACGCTGAAATTAACCTAAAGACGTCAAAACTGGTCTGGAGTGTTCCAAACTTGTCAGAGGATGTCAGACGTTTAGAACTTGTCTAAAAATTTATATAAACTTGTCAATAGTGGTGTGATAGTGTAAGACATTGTTAAAATCATAGTAAATATGTAATAACCTGTATGGAGTTGTTAAAATTCGTCGAAATTTATCAGAATTTAGCTAGAGCTGTCAGAATTGGTCTGAATATAACAAGCGTTTCTTTGGCGGTGACAAAACACGTCTGACTTTGTCTCAAGAGGTGCTGAAGTTATCCTAAAGACTTCAAAACTTGTTTGGAGTGTTCCAAACTTGTCTGAGGATGTAAGATGTTTAAAAGTTGTCTAAAAATGTATATAAACTTGTCAATAGTGGTGTGATAGTGTAAGACATTGTTAAAACCATAATAAATGTGTAATAACCCGTATGGAGTTGTTAAGATTGGTCTAAATTTATCAGAATTTAGCTAGAGCTGTCAGAATTGGTCTGAATATAACAAGCGTTTCTTTGGCGGTGACAAAACACGTCTGACTTTGTCTCAAGAGGTGCTGAAGTTATCCTAAAGACTTCAAAACTTGTTTGGAGTGTTCCAAACTTGTCTGAGGATGTAAGATGTTTAAAACTTGTCTAAGAATTTATATAAACTTGTCAATAATGGTGTGATAGAGTAAGACATTGTTAAAACCGTAATAAAATTGCCAAAACTTGGTCTAAATTTATCAGAGCTTATCTAGAGCTGTCAAAATTGTTCTGATAGGAACAACCTTTTGTTTAGTAGTGGAGAAACTCATCTGACTAGGTCTGGAGCTGTCTTAATCAGTCAAAATAGTTCAAATTTGTCTTAAACAGTCAAAATCAATCTGACTGCAACAAGAAGTTTTTAGTGGGGGCAAAATGGTCTAAATATGGCAGAATTTGTTTGAAATTTGTCAAAACTTGTTTGAAGACATCGGAACTTGTCTGGCGTCGTCAAAACTTTTCTGACAATGTCAAAATTTATATGTAGCTGTTAATACTGGTTTGATAGTGTTAGAAACTTGTTAGGACTTCAATGAAATTGTTAAAAGTACTCTGCATGTGTCTGAGCTTGTGTGAAGCTGTTAAAATTGAACTGAAATAATAAAAATTGGTCTAAATGCAACAAGAATTTGTTTGACTGTATCAAAACTTGTCTAAATATTTCAGAATTTATCTAAAAGGTGTCAAAACTTTCCTAAAGACGTCAGAATTTGTATGGAATTTTCAGAACTGGTCTGCGAATGTCAACATTTATATAATATTGTCTGACAGTGTTAGAACTTGTTAAGACCTAAATGAAATTGTTAAAACTAGGCAGAATGTGTAAGAGCTTATTTGAAACTGTCAAAATTGGTATAAATTTATCAGAGCTTAATCTAGAGCTGTCAAAATTGTTCTGATCGCAATAAGCTTGTGTTTGGTAGTGGAAAACCTCATCTGACTATCTCATAACCTATTTTAAAGATGTCACAACTTGTTTGAAACCTGTCAAAACTTGTGTAAAGTCGTTAAAACTTATCTGAGAATATCAAAATTTATTTAAAATTGTCAATACTGATCTGAAAGTATCAAAAACCTGGTAAGACCTAAATTAAAGTGCGAAACTACTCTAAATAAGTATGGAGATGTGAAAAGTGGTTTAAAATTATCAGAACTTGTCTAAAGCTGTCAAAATTGGTCTGAATGCAACAAGCGTTTGTTTGGCGGTGACAAAACACGTCTGAATCTGTCAGAATTTGTCCCAAAAGTTGAAATTTGCTTAAAGAGATCAAAACTTGTCTGGGATGTTCTAAACTTGGTCTAAATTAATCAGAGCTGTCAAAATTGGTCTGAATGTAACAAGCGTTTCTTTGGTGGTGACAAAACACGTCTGAATCTGTCAGAATTTGTCCCAATAAGCGCTGAAATTAACCTAAAGACGTCAAAACTGGTCTGGAGTGTTCCAAACTTGTCAGAGGATGTCAGACGTTTAGAACTTGTCTAAAAATTTATATAAACTTGTCAATAGTGGTGTGATAGTGTAAGACATTGTTAAAATCATAGTAAATATGTAATAACCTGTATGGAGTTGTTAAAATTCGTCGAAATTTATCAGAATTTAGCTAGAGCTGTCAGAATTGGTCTGAATATAACAAGCGTTTCTTTGGCGGTGACAAAACACGTCTGACTTTGTCTCAAGAGGTGCTGAAGTTATCCTAAAGACTTCAAAACTTGTTTGGAGTGTTCCAAACTTGTCTGAGGATGTAAGATGTTTAAAAGTTGTCTAAAAATGTATATAAACTTGTCAATAGTGGTGTGATAGTGTAAGGCATTGTTAAAACCATAATAAATGTGTAATAATCTGTATGGAGTTGTTAAAATTGGTCTAAATTTATCAGAATTTAGCTAGAGCTGTCAGAATTGGTCTGAATATAACAAGCGTTTCTTTAGCGGTGACAAAACACGTCTGACTTTGTCTCAAGAGGTGCTGAAGTTATCCTAAAGACTTCAAAACTTGTTTGGAGTGTTCCAAACTTGTCTGAGGATGTAAGATGTTTAAAAGTTGTCTAAAAATGTATATAAACTTGTCAATAGTGGTGTGATAGTGTAAGACATTGTTAAAACCATAATAAATGTGTAATAACCCGTATGGAGTTGTTAAGATTGGTCTAAATTTATCAGAATTTAGCTAGAGCTGTCAGAATTGGTCTGAATATAACAAGCGTTTCTTTGGCGGTGACAAAACACGTCTGACTTTGTCTCAAGAGGTGCTGAAGTTATCCTAAAGACTTCAAAACTTGTTTGGAGTGTTCCAAACTTGTCTGAGGATGTAAGATGTTTAAAAGTTGTCTAAAAATGTATATAAACTTGTCAATAGTGGTGTGATAGTGTAAGACATTGTTAAAACCATAATAAATCTGTAATAACCCGTATGGAGTTGTTAAGATTGGTCTAAATTTATCAGAATTTAGCTAGAGCTGTCAGAATTGGTCTGAATATAACAAGCGTTTCTTTGGCGGTGACAAAACACGTCTGACTTTGTCTCAAGAGGTGCTGAAGTTATCCTAAAGACTTCAAAACTTGTTTGGAGTGTTCCAAACTTGTCTGAGGATGTAAGATGTTTAAAAGTTGTCTAAAAATGTATATAAACTTGTCAATAGTGGTGTGATAGTGTAAGACATTGTTAAAACCATAATAAATGTGTAATAACCCGTATGGAGTTGTTAAGATTGGTCTAAATTTATCAGAATTTAGCTAGAGCTGTCAGAATTGGTCTGAATATAACAAGCGTTTCTTTGGCGGTGACAAAACACGTCTGACTTTGTCTCAAGAGGTGCTGAAGTTATCCTAAAGACTTCAAAACTTGTTTGGAGTGTTCCAAACTTGTCTGAGGATGTAAGATGTTTAAAAGTTGTCTAAAAATGTATATAAACTTGTCAATAGTGGTGTGATAGTGTAAGACATTGTTAAAACCATAATAAATGTGTAATAATCTGTATGGAGTTGTTAAAATTGGTCTAAATTTATCAGAATTTAGCTAGAGCTGTCAGAATTGGTCTGAATATAACAAGCGTTTCTTTGGCGGTGACAAAACACGTCTGACTTTGTCTCAAGAGGTGCTGAAGTTATCCTAAATACTTCAAAACTTGTTTGGAGTGTTCCAAACTTGTCTGAGGATGTAAGATGTTTAAAACTTGTCTAAGAATTTATATAAACTTGTCAATAATGGTGTGATAGTGTAAGACATTGTTAAAACCGTAATAAAATAGCCAAAACTTGGTTTAAATTTATCAGAGCTTATCTAGAGCTGTCAAAATTGTTCTGATCGGATCAACTTTTTGTTTAGTAGTGGAGAAGCTCATCTGACTAGGTGTGGAGCTGTCTTAATCAGTCAAAATATTTCAAACTTGTCTGAAACTGTCAAAATCAGTATGATTGGAAAAAGATTTTTTTACTGGGGGCAAAAATGGTCGAAATATTCCAGAATTTGTCTAAAATTTGTCAAAACTTGTTTGAAGACATCGAAACTTGTCTGGAGTTGTCAAAACTTCTCTGACAATGCTAAAATTTATATGTAGCTGTTAATACTGGTTTGATAGTGTTAGAAACTTGTTAGGACTTCAATGAAACTGTTAAAAGTACTCTGCATGTGTCTGAGCTTGTGTGAAGCTGTTAAAATTGAACTGAAATAATAAAAATTGGTCTAAATGCAACAAGAATTTGTTTGACTGTATCAAAACTTGTCTAAATATTTCAGAATTTATCTAAAAGGTGTCAAAACTTTCCTAAAGACGTCAGAACTTGTATGGAATTTTCAGAACTGGTCTGCGAATGTCAACATTTATATAATATTGTCTGACAGTGTTGGAACTTGTTAAGACCTAAATGAAATTGTTAAAACTAGGCAGAATGTGAAAGAGCTTAATTGGAACTGTCAAAATTGGTATAAATTTATCAGAGCTTAATCTAGAGCTGTCAAAATTGTTCTGATCGCAATAAGCTTGTGTTTGGTAGTGGAAAACCTCATCTGACTATCTCATAACCTATTTTAAAGATGTCAGAACTTGTTTGAAACCTGTCAAAACTTGTGTAAAGGCGTTAAAACTTATCTGAGGATATCAAAATTTATTTAAAATTGTCAATACTGGTCTGAAAGTATAAAAAAACTGGTAAGACCTAAATTAAAGTGCGAAACTACTCTAAATAAGTATGGAGATGTGAAAAGTGGTTTAAAATTATCAGAACTTGTCTAAAGCTGTCAAAATTGGTCTGAATGCAACAAGCGTTTGTTTGGCGGTGACAAAACACGTCTGAATCTGTCAGAATTTGCCCCAAAAGTTGAAATTTGCTTAAAGAGATCAAAACTTGTCTGGGATGTTCTAAACTTGGTCTAAATTAATCAGACCTGTCAAAATTGGTCTGAATGTAACAAGCGTTTCTTTGGTGGTGACAAAACACGTCTGAATCTGTCAGAATTTGTCCCAATAAACGCTGAAATTAACCTAAAGACGTCAAAACTGGTCTGGAGTGTTCCAAACTTGTCAGAGGATGTCAGACGTTTAGAACTTGTCTAAAAATTTATATAAACTTGTCAATAGTGGTGTGATAGTGTAAGACATTGTTAAAATCATAGTAAATATGTAATAACCTGTATGGAGTTGTTAAAATTCGTCGAAATTTATCAGAATTTAGCTAGAGCTGTCAGAATTGGTCTGAATATAACAAGCGTTTCTTTGGCGGTGACAAAACACGTCTGACTTTGTCTCAAGAGGTGCTGAAGTTATCCTAAAGACTTCAAAACTTGTTTGGAGTGTTCCAAACTTGTCTGAGGATGTAAGATGTTTAAAAGTTGTCTAAAAATGTATATAAACTTGTCAATAGTGGTGTGATAGTGTAAGACATTGTTAAAACCATAATAAATGTGTAATAATCTGTATGGAGTTGTTAAAATTGGTCTAAATTTATCAGAATTTAGCTAGAGCTGTCAGAATTGGTCTGAATATAACAAGCGTTTCTTTGGCGGTGACAAAACACGTCTGACTTTGTCTCAAGAGGTGCTGAAGTTATCCTAAATACTTCAAAACTTGTTTGGAGTGTTCCAAACTTGTCTGAGGATGTAAGATGTTTAAAAGTTGTCTAAAAATGTATATAAACTTGTCAATAGTGGTGTGATAGTGTAAGACATTGTTAAAACCATAATAAATGTGTAATAACCCGTATGGAGTTGTTAAGATTGGTCTAAATTTATCAGAATTTAGCTAGAGCTGTCAGAATTGGTCTGAATATAACAAGCGTTTCTTTGGCGGTGACAAAACACGTCTGACTTTGTCTCAAGAGGTGCTGAAGTTATCCTAAAGACTTCAAAACTTGTTTGGAGTGTTCCAAACTTGTCAGAGGAAGTCAGACGTTTGGAACTTATCTAAACATGTATATAAACTTGTCAATAGTGGTGTGATAGTGTAAGATATTGTTAAAACCATAATAAATGTGTAATAACCCGTATGGAGTTGTTAAAATTGGTCTAAATTTATCAGAATTTAGCTAGAGCTGTCAGAATTGGTCTGAATATAACAAGCGTTTCTTTGGCGGTGACAAAACACGTCTGACTTTGTCTCAAGAGGTGCTGAAGTTATCCTAAAGACTTCAAAACTTGTTTGGAGTGTTCCAAACTTGTCTGAGGATGTAAGATGTTTAAAAGTTGTCTAAAAATGTATATAAACTTGTCAATAGTGGTGTGATAGTGTAAGACATTGTTAAAACCATAATAAATGTGTAATAATCTGTATGGAGTTGTTAAAATTGGTCTAAATTTATCAGAATTTAGCTAGAGCTGTCAGAATTGGTCTGAATATAACAAGCGTTTCTTTGGCGGTGACAAAACACGTCTGACTTTGTCTCAAGAGGTGCTGAAGTTATCCTAAAGACTTCAAAACTTGTTTGGAGTGTTCCAAACTTGTCTGAGGATGTAAGATGTTTAAAAGTTGTCTAAAAATGTATATAAACTTGTCAATAGTGGTGTGATAGTGTAAGACATTGTTAAAACCATAATAAATGTGTAATAATCTGTATGGAGTTGTTAAAATTGGTCTAAATTTATCAGAATTTAGCTAGAGCTGTCAGAATTGGTCTGAATATAACAAGCGTTTCATGGCGGTGACAAAACACGTCTGACTTTGTCTCAAGAGGTGCTGAAGTTATCCTAAAGACTTCAAAACTTGTTTGGAGTGTTCCAAACTTGTCTGAGGATGTAAGATGTTTAAAAGTTGTCTAAAAATGTATATAAACTTGTCAATAGTGGTGTGATAGTGTAAGACATTGTTAAAACCATAATAAATGTGTAATAATCTGTATGGAGTTGTTAACATTGGTCTAAATTTATCAGAATTTAGCTAGAGCTGTCAGAATTGGTCTGAATATAACAAGCGTTTCTTTGGAGGTGACAAAACACGTCTGACTTTGTCTCAAGAGGTGCTGAAGTTATCCTAAAGACTTCAAAACTTGTTTGGAGTGTTCCAAACTTGTCAGAGGAAGTCAGACGTTTGGAACTTATCTAAAAATGTATATAAACTTGTCAATAGTGGTGTGATAGTGTAAGATATTGTTAAAACCATAATAAATGTGTAATAACCCGTATGGAGTTGTTAAAATTGGTCTAAATTTATCAGAATTTAGCTAGAGCTGTCAGAATTGGTCTGAATATAACAAGCGTTTCTTTGGCGGTGACAAAACACGTCTGACTTTGTCTCAAGAGGTGCTGAAGTTATCCTAAAGACTTCAAAACTTGTTTGGAGTGTTCCAAACTTGTCTGAGGATGTAAGATGTTTAAAACTTGTCTAAGAATTTATATAAACTTGTCAATAATGGTGTGATAGTGTAAGACATTGTTAAAACCGTAATAAAATAGCCAAAACTTGGTCTAAATTTATCAGAGCTTATCTAGAGCTGTCAAAATTGTTCTGATAGGAACAACCTTTTGTTTAGTAGTGGAGAAACTCATCTGACTAGGTCTGGAGCTGTCTTAATCAGTCAAAATATTTCAAACTTGTCTAAAACTGTCAAAATCAGTATGATTGGAAAAAGATTTTTGTACTGCGGGCAAAAATTGTCGAAATATTCCAGAATTTGTCTGAAATTTGTCAAAACCTGCTTGAAGACGTCGAAACTTGTCTGGAGTTGTCAAAACTTTTCTGACAACGTCAAAATTTATATGTAGCTGTTAATACTGGTTTGATAGTGTTAGAAACTTGTTAGGACTTCAATGAAATTGTTAAAAGTACTCTGAATGTGTCTGAGCTTGTGTGAAGCTGTTAAAATTGAACTGAAATAATGAAAATTGGTCTAAATGCAACAAGAATTTGTTTGACTGTATCAAAACTTCCCTAAAGACGTCAGAACTTGTATGGAGTTTTCAGAACTGGTTTGCGAATGTCAACATTTATATAATATTGTCTGACAGTGTTGGAACTTGTTAAGACCTAAATGAAATTGTTAAAACTTGGCAGAATGTGAAAGAGCTTATTTGGAACTGTCAAAATTGGTATAAATTTATCAGAGCTTTTATCTAGAGCTGTCAAAATTGTTCTGATCGGAACAAGCTTTTTTGTTTGGTAGTGGAAAAACTCATCTAACTAGGTCTGGAGCTGTCTTAATCAGTAAAAATAGTTGAAACTGTCAAAATCAATCTGACTACTACAAGATTTTTTTTAGTGGGGGCAAAATGGTCGAAATATGCCAGAACTAGTCTGCAATTTGTCAAAATTTGTTTGAAGACATCGAAACTTGTCTGGAAAAACAAATGCAACAAGAATTTGTTTGGCTGTATCAAAACTTGTCTAAATACTTCAGAATTTGTCTAAAAGTTGTCAAAACTTCCCTGGAGAGGTCAGAACTTGTATGGAGTTTTTAGAACTGGTCTAAGAATGTCAAAATTTATATAAAGTTGTCAGTAAAGGTCTGACAGTGTTAGAACTTGTTAAAACCTAAATGAAATTGTTAAAACTATAGTCTCAATGTGTAAGGAAATATCAAAATTGGTCTAAATTTATAAGCATACCTTTTGTCGATTCCAAGGCAATAAAATCAATACCAAGTAATAGAAATCTTTCTCAATAAAATTGGTTAAGCATAAATTTTACAATTAAGAATTGGAATTAATTGTATTTACATTAATAACTGGCCTATTGACTATAACTATATAACGCTACTGTGGATGCACCGTTATATTGTATAGGGAATTAATGCAAAAAAATTACAGTTGTGAAATTTTTAGATTCATTAGAATATTTTTATAGAATATGAAACCTAATTGAGGACACATTATCTAAAAATCACATTAAAATTAACTGTTCTTGTTTTCTTAAGCAACAGTATGATAAAAAAAGTTGTGGGGTGCTTATATTAAATTTTTTTGTTCCTCAAAATCGTGATTGCTTATATGCAAATTATAGAATATGAAATGGTTTTTGTCATCAAGCAAACGTGTACGAAATAGTATTTTATTATTAAAAAAGAAGAACACAATTGCATACAAAACTAGGATATGAAATTACTAGATTTACATTGCGATCAATCAATCGCTTTTGTTAATAAAAAAATGTTAATTATACCTTTCTCTAAAACAAACAACCATGACAAGTTGATGACTATAATGACCCCATCATAAACAAAGTAATGTTGGTCCTACATATCCGGCATTTAAGGTTTTTGTGCAGTTCTACTGAAGTGCAATTTGATAAAAACGAATTTATAGGGTGATACACTTATGTTAAAAATGTTGTAAAAGCCTTTGAAGTTGTCAAAAAAATGAGAAGAACAGCTCTGTTTAACCTTGTCTTGATTTACTCTTCATAAATCACCATCAGGTTGTTTTAGAAGCAATAGAAATAGAACAAAACTTGACACTCTGTAGTTTCTACAAGAAAACCAATGGACTTTCACACAGTTTAATAATGCAGAAAGAAAGGACATTCTGGTAAGCATAGTAAGATTGAAAGAAGTTATGAAGATGCTTAAAATGTCGAAGAAGTCTATAAAGATGCCTAAGAGAGTTGTTGCCAACAATAAAAAGAAGAAAAGCTGCTTATCTGGGGAATATATTTTGAAATTCCAAGTACCAGTTCTTAAAGCTTATAATAGAAGGGAAGATAGAAGGAAAACGGAGCATTGGAAGAAAAAAACACTCATGGCTTAAAAACATAAGGGATTGGACAACCCTCGATGCCCATGCACTCCTTAGAGCCACACAAGATCCAGAGGAGTTTGCCAGAATGGTCGCCAACATCCACTAATTCGATTAGGCACCTTAAGAAGAAGAAGATAAAGATGCCTAAAAAAATGGGAAAAACACTTTGCTGAACTTGGTCTTTATGTGCTCTTTATACATCACCATCAGGATCCTCTAAAAGCAATAGATTGGTTCAAACTTGATCCTCTGGAGATTCTACAAGGAAATTAATGTTAAAGACTTTAACAAAGTTTAACAATGAAAAAAAAAGAACAGAGGATCTTCCATAAAAGCTGTGAAAAGCTATTAATATGTTAAAAATGTTGAAGAAGCCTTTAAAGTTGCCTAAAATATGAGTAAAAACTCTTCATTTAGGATCCTCTGGATGATACTATTAAAAGAATAATTGCCTTTTAACGATATTTTTCAAATGATAAAAGATGACAAAAGACCTTCTGCACCTTCTGGAAAGCCTATAAAGTTTCAATAAAGCTTTGAAGAAGTCTTAAAAGTTCTTTAAACTCTTTGTTGAAGTTGATCAAACATCGTAAACACAAATAAAGACTCCTTTCTTTCACCTCTTTCGACACTGTCATCAACTTCCACTATTAGATCATTACCACTCGCATCCAAAAAATTATTATCCCGATTTTAGTAGATTTATATCTACTATTCAGCTGGTTCGCAGGTCACGACTTCGGGAAAATTTCACTACAGTTTTTCGTTTTAGGCCCCCCTGACCTCAAAAACACCTTCCGTTCAAAAGTTTATATATATATATATGTATATATATATATATATGTATGTATGTATGTATGTATGTATGTATAGTTCCGATATAACGAAATCTGTGGACACGATAGCGGTCGCATTTCTTAACGGATCGAAATGAAATTTGGTACAAAAATCAATCGTCCCAAAATCTCGGTCGAGTTCGTTAATGGGCCAAATCGGTAAGGCCGTTTGGGCGTGACATCAAATCAAAATGGAAAAAAATTCGTAACTTTTTTACTTCACCCTGTACAAAAAAATGTTAGGGGACTTTTTTGTTTGTCTTAAAGAGACCTACAACTTTTATCTAAAACATTTTTTTCTAAAACGTATACTTTTAATATAATTAATTAATATAAATCTACTGATGCGCCTGGCTTACCAAGGGCCATTTTTTTAGTTTCTGGTGTAAGCCACGGCTCCCACACTAGAATTTGTGAATCAATGAAAATATAAAACCCAAACCTATAAAGATTAAAACCAGATAATATAATGAAAGCGATAACCAGCCATCGTTAAGCTTGCAGCTTTCGTTTCTCGTTATACCTCTCTTCACTAAGGAACTGTCATTTAATTCCGAATTGTAGTATATAGAAAGATTTTTTTTGCAGTTAACCATTTGGTATGAATATGAATAATTCTACTCTTATTACTTGTAAATTAATAATCTAAATGCCTATGAACCGCAACGTGATAAACAAAAGATATGTTTTGTTGATGTTAACAATTTATTTGCTGATAAAAATCGTTCATTGGAACGTTTATGGTAGCAGTTTTTGTTCTGTTATCAATTTTCTAAGTAACAACAAGTCTAGACATTATTCGACTATTCTTTAATTTCCTCGTATTATCGTGTATATGATTTGTTATGTCAATTTGTATTGTAAATAAACTGATATATGAGTATTTAGCACAGGTTATAAATAAATGAAATCAACCTGTTCCGGATATGGCAAAGCTATATAGGAAAACAAGAACATTAAATTAAAGATGTTGATAGAGTTTTAATGGTATTTTTTTGAAGTTGAAATACTCATCATTTTCATTTTCTTTCATAAATCTTTTAGGTAGAGAAGGAGATAGATTTTTTTTGCAAGACAGACATAGAAAGCTACCTTAGGACACAATTGTGTGGCTGAATTTCCCAATAAAATTGCCACTTATTTACAATTAGACAAGATAGAAACATATACTGGTCATTGTTTTCGTCGGATGGAAGCTACTTTATTTGTAAATAATGGAGAAGATGTTATCAATTTAAAATGCTCTGTTGTTGTTATTGTTACGTTTCTCTTAATAATAAATTCCTCTGGAATTAATAAAACGGAGTGGGGAACATCTATTGTTTACATTTGAGGTTATTTTTTGTCCTTTCTTTCCGATGTGTGTTCGGCTAGTGCCTTATAGTTTACTGTATTCTTTCTTTGGGTGCCGGATGTTGGTTTTACTTCATATAGATTTATCTCAATCTTTTCTACCAAGGTTATTTCAGTATTTCAGTACATACATATGTTTTTACAGAAATTTTATTTTACTAAAGTTTTGTTTTGGTTTTTGTCGTTATACTGGTTGCCTATATACCGATACTGATATAAAACGTTTGTCATATTTGCCAATTTTAATGATCTCTATCTATGAAGATAACCAAGAGTATAAAGGGTGGAAAGTGACCACTTCCACCGTCGTTAACAACTGTTTTGTAGGGTAGAAAACCGTCTTCTTTTGAACTATTGTGAATAAAGTATTATTATCACCGGTCATGAGTTGTTCTGGGAGCTGTAGTCTATGGTGACTCTCACAGTTGAGATCTATTATGTTTTTCGTGTCTAAAATATTGACTATTTTTTTCCAACAACTTACTACGGAAAAATAAATGATAATGATGATGATAATGATCATAAAATCCTTTTAGAATCATCCTATAATAAATTTCCATTCGTTGTACGCAATAATATCATCCTTTGTCTTTCCCCCATTTAAAAGAGTTGTATAGAACACAGCCAGTGGCACAGCTCGCCATTACATTGTGTTCTATTGTATTTTAATTGCTCCACATCCACATCCATATCTCGTGTACACTTCGAACAATGGAGTGTACTGCAATTAGGGTTACTTTTTTCCTGTAGGTGTACTCGTTGTTGATGCGCCTACGTCTACAACTAAATATCGGATATATAGGTCGATTGTGATCAGCTATACACCTGTTTTAACCATTTACAGGGTAATCCATTAATGGATAACAATAAAATTAGTGCAGCTGTGTCAAAAACAAGTTAGGAAAAGTTAATAACATATGGGATAAGTTTGCCATAGAATTTCTACCAGATTTTGATTTCTAGTTACCATTTTCTGCATCAAATGTCGAAATTATATTGTGAAATATCAAATAATGATAAATAAGTATGTAAGAATATCAAAACTGTTATATTTTCAGTAACAAAGTGACATATACATATGTCAAATCTCAAAATTGTGCTGTCAAATATCAAATATCGATATATAAGTATATGAAAATTGTCGAAAGTGTCAATCGTCAACAAATGACATTTAAGTATGTCAGATGTCAAACTTATCATATTTGTAGTGTTAAATGTCAAAATTGTAGTGTCAAATATCAAATATTGATATATAAGTATGTAAAAATGCCAAAACTGTCATATCTGCAGTGTTAAATGACAAAAAGTGACATATCAATGTGTCAAATGACAAACTTATCATATTTGTATCGTCAAATGTCAAAATTGTTATGTGAAATATAAAATATTGATTATAAGTATGTGAAAATGCCAAAACTGTTATATTGGTATTGTCAAATATCAAAAAGAGACATACACGTATGTCAATGTGAAATTTTGGGGTCAAATATCAAAACTGTCAAGTGTCAATCTAATCACTTTTTACATTAAAATGTCAATCTTGTCGGTAAACAAACCATTTAATATTTTTGACACTAATCTATTATTAAACTAACAATATAACGTCAAATGTCAATCTTGTCAATTTTCACACTAAAATGACATACTATAAACTGTCAATCTTGTCAGATAACAAATTCAATCACTATTTTTGACAGTAAAGTGTCATTAAACTAACAATTGTAACGGTCAGGGTCCGTTTTGTGCCGAAATCCACCTGACTGTGGATAAATATTTATTTTATGATTTTGCGCCCGATTACTATAACTAAGTGGGAACGAGTCGATCGGTTATCTGTCGGTTTCCATTATATCTGTTCGTTCACTTACTCGCAGTTTCTTCATCTGAACAAAAACATTATCTAATATTTGTGCCCTTCGATAATAGGTTATTGCCAAATCCAGAAGGGCCCTAGTAGGGGAATTATCTAGAAACAATTAGAGAAACGCTGACAATCTGTCAGCCATTTTGGTAGCCGACCTAGAGAAGTCGTAACGAAGAGAAAAAACCTACCATCCCGGGATAGTTAATAGGAAGATTTTTTAAGAAAAAGCTGTACCATCCCTGCACTGGTGGATTCTTAAGGCTTCACCGTAATTAAAGTCTGGAAAGCTAAGATAAGAGAATTAATTAATTTTTTTTTTAACATCTGAAACTTGATTCAATAAATCATCCTAAAACTGATTTTTGCGTTTTATTTGTTTGTCTGTACTTGGCGCCCTAAATTTATGTTTTGGAGACAATTGATAAAACTCAGAAGGAAGCCACGAACGCAGGAGCTAGCCTAAGGTTAATTAGGGTTACAAAATTGGCGCCCAACGTGGGGCTCGAACCCACGACCCTGAGATTAAGAGTTTAAGTATAACGTCAAATGTCAATCTTGTCATTTTTTACACTAAAATCAACTGTTAATCTTATCAGTAAACAAACTGTTTACAATTTTTGACAGTAAACTGTCATAAACTATCAATATAACGTCAAATATCAATCTTGTAACGTTTCACACGAAAATGTCAAACTTTTAAATGTCAATCTTGTCAGATAGCAAAATATTTACTATTTTTGAGACTAAACTGTCAATATAACGTCAAATGTCAATCTTGTTATTTTTCACACTAAAATGTCAAACTATAAACTGTCAATCTTGTCAGTAAACAAACTATTTCCAATTTTGGACAGTAAACAGTCAATATAACATAAAATGTCAATCTTATCAATTTGCACACTAAAATATCACTATAAACTGTCAATCTTGTTAATGAACGAACTATCCACTATTTTGACAGGAAACTGTTATTAAACTGTCAATCTTGTCACTTTTTACACTAAAATATTAAACTATATACCATGGAGACTAGACAAGGAGTCCGCACTCGATCGGGGGAATTGCCAAAATCTCTCCACGGTATCGTACATATTAGGTTTACTTTTTTCACCACTTGCGGCGCTAGTTTTCCTTTTGGACCGGTATGAATATAGATAATTAAATAATCGTGAATTATTAAATTGGTTTTTATTATTTATATCTGAAAGATCGAACTATTTTTTTCATTGTGTAAATAAATTAATAATGAAATAATTAAAAATTATTTATTGTATTCCAAACTACGTCCTCATTGGTCGTCATTTTGGTACAAATGGAACACCAGCGCCCTCTTATTTTGGTAGCCCTATTTGCATACATGGAGTTCGTACTCCTTGTCTAGTCTCCATGCTATATACTGTCAATCTTGTCAGTAAACAAACTATTGACTATTTTTCTCACTAAACTGTCCAATATAATGTCAAATGTCAATTTTGACACTTTTCATACTAAAACGTCAAACTATGAAACTTTTTCTTGATTGAGTGCGGTTTGCAGTCTATTAATGGGAGTTTGAGTGAAATGATTGAATCTAAATTCGTTCTAAAATAAATGAGGTATAGTGGAGATCAACACCTAGTGTTAACATTAATAAAACTTACAATTTCCCTCACCGAAGAAATAAAATAAGATTTTAGATGTCTTTTTTAGTACGAACTTAATGAATAACCATTTAAATATGAAATACATATTTTAAAACTGTAAATATATTCTCAACAAATTACTTTTCTCAAGGTTTTATCGATGTCGCCTGAAGAAATAAGTTCGTCAAATAGGCTTGTAAAGGTCATTATGTAAGAGCGTCAGTTGATTACAAAAATTTCATTATAACGTAACAAACTGTTGGTTAACTGTAAATTTTCTTTCAACTTGTTTACTTTGTGTTTATGATTGAAGAAGCCAAACGTGCATTCTTCGAAAAGCAACAATTACATTAATAAATGTTGTTGAACGTGAAGCTTGAGGAATTTTTGTTCAGTTGGCTCGAAATTGATTAATGAATATACGAAATTCAACACGTAACATTTTAATTAGGAGTTACGTTGACAGAAACAACATTTTATATCATATAAAATGTAAATAGATTAATATACAGTACAACTTTTTCAATAATTTTAATTAATTTGGTTACCTGATTATTCAAATTACCTGATTATGAAAAGTCCAAACATTAAAAGATTTCTCTTAACGACGAAAAACGGCTAACTTGTAGAACGGTTTCGGCGTATTTGCGCCTCATCAGTACCAAAACCGGTATACAAGTTATGTTGTCCCTTCTTACTGAAAACCAGAATGATTGGTTTAAATATCTTATAGATATACCAACCCCGTTTGACTTTAAAGTGTAATCCAATATCCGTCGAGGCATATAGCCCGGAAAGTAGTTGTTTCTTCTTGGTTGAACGGTCAATGTCTTTAAAAATGTTTTTCAAAAACTTGTAAAGCGTTAGAATAATAATATCTATTGGTAACACGCTTTATTAAATACAACAATATTACAGTTTTCTGTAATAATACTTTTTAGATAGAAAAGTTTACGTTTCGAACCTATTTGAGGTCATCTTCAGGGATTTAGATGGAAAAACTGCAAAAAAATAGTTTGACCAAAGAACAGAAAACATCTAGGATGATAATGAGTCATTATTATTAACGTTGTCAATTGTTGACAGTTCATTGATGTTTTGACACTTCCACGCATAAATTTATTAAAAATCGATTATGTATTTACGTAATTCATATGCTTTTAATTTTTCACTATCACCTCCACATATAGTTCATTCGCTAGACTTACAAGTGAATATTCGAGATAGATCTATTTTGGTCAGTCAATCACCCACTCACCTCACCTATTCAATTAATAATTTTGATTGAGATTCTTTCTTTATTTGTTTATCTCCAGTGAGGTAGGTCAGTGCCTGGAACAACAGGGGTTTCCGATTTGTACCGTCTAAATCGGTGGCGCGACTCACTTTTTTTTTGTACTTACCCTCTACGGCTGAGCTGGGCATAATTTGCCAGTAGAGAAGACCACTTACCGATCTCAGCTGGAGTTGGAAATTTCAATTTAAACAATTTGAATAATTTTTTAAAATTTGATTTTTTTTATTTTTATTAAAAGTACGTGACAAATTTTCTATATCAATCAGTATTCATTTAAGATTTGAATAGGTTCGAATCTGTTTAAGATCTAAGAAAATTTGTACTCACGAATTCGATATCTACCTGCTTATTTTTAGTAGTTTCGGTTCATTAGAGTTCAAAATACGAATGCATAACGTAGGCGCCGCCATATTTTAAAAATTTCTAGGAATGTTCCAATAGATACTTTTAATCTCCTTTAAATAACCACCGTTTTTAATAAGTCTAAAGGTATACGCCAGTAGATTTTATTATAATTTTTAAATCAAGAAAGTGTCACAAACGTCAAAAAATTGTAACAAACGTCAAAAATCTGTCATAAACGTCAAATAACTGTCATAAACGTCAAACAATCGTTACAAATATAAAAAATAGCGTTTTTAAGTGAAAAACCGACGTTTTTGGTAAATGTATGTCCAAAAACTGTCACAAACGTCAAAATATCTTACAGATATCGTTAAAGATGAAAAAAACGATGTTTTCAGGTGAAAATACGACGTGTTTTACGAGTATACTTCAAAACACCGTCATAAACGTCAAAGAAACTGTCACAAACGTCAATTCGGCATCTTATATATTTAAACGAGCAATTTTTATTTACAATATTAAAAAATCTAAAAAAAAAACAATTAAAAATTACCGTAAGGTGGCGCTTTTGATATACAATTTTAGTACTATGACGCCACCGTAAGGTGGCGCATTTGTTATCTTAGATATTTAAACGAGCAGTTCTTACTTGAAATGTAAAAAATCGAAAAAAATTACAAAATTAGAATAATTCCCGTAATGTGGCACTTTTGATATACAATTTTAGTTCTATGACGACATCGTAAGATGGCGCAGTTAATATATAATATATCTAATCGATAAATTATAAAGTACTGTAAAAACATAGTAAAAACTGGTAGCTAAATATGATAAAAATGATAGCAAACTTTAGACACTGTGTTTCATCCTGTTAGCGCTCATCAGTACAGTGCAGGTTTGTCTCTTCAGTCACTAATGAAGAGATATTTCTGATAAAGACTGACTAATATTTGTTATTTTTACTTGTGAAAGTTAAACACAATTGTAAGTAGTGCCATCTCTACTTCACAAATGGTACTTGCAAAAACTTAGGAAACAACTCTGAGTTCTTGATACTATTTTATAATTAATTTGACTTTTCAGGTGTCTTTATCAGCAGTAAGGTACATAAATAGTTATTGTTTACTACATTTAAACATTAGCACAAAAATTCCGAATAGAAGGAATTTATTTTTATAACTACAAAAACAGGAAGACATTAGGTACACATAAAGTTAATCTTGCAAAACTTGCTGACAAAGCATAAATAAAAATTATAACTGGCATATACAATATGTACCAATGATTACTTAAAAATAACATATGACAAGTTAGGTAGCTTACGACACAATGTAGGTAGTTAATTACGTATTACTATTTGCTTGTATTTTTTGCATGGTAATTTCACATTATTTATAAACACAGACATTGTCAAAGAGCTTATGTAGAATAGTTGTGTTCTTGTAATTCTTACTTACACCTACGTACTTGTACAGGGAAATGAGTAGGACTTAAGCAGATACTATATAGAGAAATATAGGTAAATAGAATATTCAATACCATTTAATATTTAATACAAAATCGACTATGATAAACGTAGAAAACAATCGCAAATTAGAAATTGAATTCTTTTAAGACCAATCGGACACTCAAGTGAAGAAGCGGATTTTAAAAATATGGAAAAAGAGCAATACTGATTCTTGTTTTGGACGGAAAATCGCGCAGTGAAATCAAAGAGACTCTACTTCGATCACAATCTTTAAAAATTGATTTAAAAAATTTCAAAGTGGACGCACGGCGGTTTTTGATAAGCCACTACCAAACCAATTGCTCCGAAAACGACTACCACCCAGGATAACGTGACAAAAATCTACGATCTCGTATTGGTAGATTAAGGTGCGCGAGAGAGCTAAGGCAGTAAACACTCTAGGCTCATATTCTGTATGAAATTTTGACCATGAGAAAGTGCAATCTTGAGACCAGTTCAAAACATTGCGCAATCTGAAGGAGTCAATTCATGACAGTCGACGAAACATGGATCTATTGGTACAAACGGAAGACCAAAGAACAATCAAAACAGTGGATTTCACTCAGAAAACGTGCGCATAAAAAGTCGAAGGCCAAAAAGGTGACCATGAGAAAGTGCAACCTTGAGACCAGTTCAAAACATTGCGCAATCTGAAGGAGTCAATTCATGACAGTCGACGAAACATGGATCTATTGGTACAAACGGAAGACTATAAAGAACAATAAAAAAAGTGGATTTCACTCAGAAAACGTGCGCATAAAAAGTCGAAGGCCATTTTCAAGTATCATTGAGTACTTTGAGAAAGGCAAAACAGTCATAGGGCTCTACTATATCGCATTATTGGGCCAATTTGGAACCAAATTATGAAAAAAGAGCCATTCGAAGAAAAAACCTTCTCCTTAGGTTTGGAAAGAGGCTGGAATTCGAAGGATCTCAGTCTGGTAAATAATGACTCGATGAAACAGAAGGTTTTCTTCGCTACAACCGATTTCTTTTGCTTAATTTGATGTTTCTGTTTCAATTGACTCAGAAAGTTATTAGTTTTCCTCTTTTCTAGGTAATCAACCAAAAGATCTCTTTCGAGTCCCAAAACACCTTTCCTGTAGAAAATCAGCTTTCTTCGTCGTTGGTTCTTTGTTACTTTCCCACTTTTTTGTTTAATGTTTAGTCTTAGGCGGATAGTCATAGATCCAAGTTTCGTCCACAGTAAAAAATCGCGAAAGGTCTATTGGATTTGATTCGTAGAGAACCAAAGATTGTTCCGAAACCATCATTGCCTATAGTTTTTGATCAGTACCCATTTTACTGGCAATTTTCTCATCCACAAGATTTTAGTTAAGATAAGAAGGGCCAGCAATCTACCTCTGTCAATTTCAATCGACGATCATTTATAGAGTAGACTTTATGAAGAATTTTAACTGATTTTGTCGATTTTAAATCTCCAGTATGCTCTTTATCTTAAGTAGATACTCTTACGACGTTTGCAGTTGACTGTCCACGTTTTGAGAGTTGTAAATGAAACTTTTTAATATTACATAGAAAGAGAAGCAAACACTGCTCTGACCTTTTTTCTCTCGTAGTGTAAATAGGGCTTTAATCTAGACGCGCAGTGTAGGTATTATACATCTATGACCGCAAATATCAAATTTTGGGGTTGTATAAAGAAAAATGAGGTTTCAGGATTATTATATCAAAACAGCGATGCAAGTACTTTTTTAATGAGGCAGGAAATATACATGTATATATAGACTTACCCATGACCGTTGGGGAACCTTGTGGAGCCGGGGGAGGTAGAATAGGGTGATGGGGTGTTCTGCGGTGAAGCAGTAGCGGACGGAATGGCGGCAGGCTCGTAATATTCGGTGTTTAGGGTCCTGTCGTCTATCTTAAGTTCGGCGTTGTGGGCTTTGGACGCACTTTTGATGTCCATGAACGCCACCGTGCACGCCATCGTGATCTCGCCCGTCTTCTCCTCTGTGCACCTGGGCAACAATTTGACACTTTGCACGCGGCCATACCTGAAAAGAAAAATCCATTAATTAGATAAAATCGCTGGGTAAAGTAGCGTGTTGATTGTTGCATAAAATTTTTCCCACCACCCCGTTAAAGGAGAGGAGAGAGAAATTTTTATACATCAGAAGTTAAATTGAAAGAATACTACACTTGCTTCGAAGGACCTTTATAATTATATGAAATAAACAAACTCCAACGAACTTGGTAACAATCTATTTCATATATACAATATATTACAAAAAGTTATAAATATTTATCCGGTCACAACTGGCTCGGTCGACGTATATTAAAGGAATGAATCTTAAACATTAGAAAGTATGCAAAACTAAACCTAATCTTTGCCTTTCAAAAAACACATAAATCTTGTGAAACAAAGATACAAAGCAAACACATGCAACATGTTCTCTTAACTTAAGGTTGGATGCTAGTCAAGGGTTTCTACGAAAACCTCTCAGCAGGTTGTCTAATATATGACAATGACAACCCTTAAAGAAATTTCTTGAATTTACAACAAATACAAATACATCTGTGAAAACTGCTTTTGAATCGGATTAGCAGTTTTCATGTGATGCGCGCACAAACATACAGACAGACAAAAAAAATCTAATCACATTTTTGGGTTCTATATCGAAGAGCTCAAAAACGTCAAATACGCCACATTACTATAGCTTTGCGGTTAAATAAGCGAAAAGTTGCAAAAATGGCCTTTAAGGTCAAGCTCTTTTCGAATTTTTTTTGTGATTAAACCATCAACAAGCAGGCATAACCATAGCTGCAAAAGAATTAATCAATAGGAACATCACAGGCAGGAATATAAACATATATACAGACTGCCGACAAGCACTACTGACCTTGAATAGACCACGTTTCACTTCAAGTTTAGTACTAGAATGTCACCAATCTCTAACTGAGGCCAGCCAGAATAACGTGGTCACTCTCAGCTGGATCAAAGGACATGGGAACTCTAAAGGCAACCGCATTGCGAACAATTTAGCAAAGAGGGCTGCGGGCTACAGATATGTTAGCCCTCGCCCGTCTACCAAGCTAACATTGTCCGCAGTCGTGGACCTTATTAAACAGCACTCTCACCAAAAATTTATACAGTGCTGGGATGAAACTACGAACTGTAGACTGGCCAGAGAGTTATTACCTCATCCTGGCGAGGAAACAGCAAAAAAATTTAAGGCATTGACCAGACAAAATCTCCGAACAGCTGTGGGAATCCTGACAGGTCACTGCCAATTGCGACAACATCTCTTTAGGATGAAATTAACAGAATCGCCGCTATGCAGAGGCTGCGAACAAGAAGAGGAAACAGTAGAACACATTATGTATGACTGCTCTGCTTTTTCTGAAATCAGAAGATCCGTGTTGGGCGAGTATTGGCTTACACCAGCCGATGTCAGGGAGATCCCCCTCGGGAGCCTCATCACCTATTTTAAATCAATATGCCTGGTGACATCCTGAGGTGAGGATATCCCTACACACGGGAGGATGCACAATGGGTCATATGTGGCGTCAGTGCTGGCTGAGCATTAGCTCGCCCCTCCCAAATTTCCAGATCCAGATCCAGAAACCATCAACAAATCGCGATATTTCTAGATAGTTTCAGTAATTTTCCAAATTGAGTTACAATTTTTATTCCTATAAATACTAAATGATCAATCTATTTCTTTTAGGATGATTTAAATTAAACATCAAGTAATTGTTGTTACTTTTGACCTTACTTATTATATTGATTATCAAAATTCATGTTTGCTATATCATTAACAAAGAATAAATTAGATATCGACTTTGAAACAGTTATGTCATTCGATTAATTGACGTAGTTTATATGTAGTTTGACTTTGGACTATATTTTTAAAACCGTAAACAAGCAGATAATATGTACTTATATGATGAGATTTAAGTATGCACCTAATGAACATTTCATGCATATGAATATACATTTTAGAAACTTACTGTATAAAAAATGTATAATTCTGATAGATAAGGATGTGGTTTCTATTTAATTAAATTCTTTAAAAAGATTTTATTATATAGTAAGTTCATTTTTATATTTAGGTAATTAAATAGACTAGAAAACCTAGAATCGCAAGAGAATTTTTTACTTAACAAGCTAAATGAATATTTACATTGTAGCATTCCAAAAATAAACAAACCCCTAATATAGTTTAACTAATATTAATGTCAGATTCAATGGAACAATTTCCAAAGAAATAAAAATAAATAAAGGAGTGAAGCAAGGAGATGTTATGTCACCGACACTCTTTAATTTAATTTTAGAAGTAATAATAAGGAAGGCAAAGCTAGACAATAAAAATTTCATTACGAATCAACTACAAATAATAGCCTACGCAGATGATCTGGCCATCGTTGCAAACACAAAGACAGCACTAATAAAAGCAATTGAAAAACTAGACAAAGAGGCAAAACAAATGGGTCTAGAGATAAATGAAAACAAAACAAAATACATGAAGATAGGTAAGGAACAGACAACTCCACAGGAAAAATTGATTACTCAAAACTATAGGCTTGAAGCGGTACACACCTTTAACTATTTAGGAGTCACAATAGGAAAGACCGGGAAGGAGAGAGTGGAAGAAAGAATTTTAAAAGGCAACCAGGCATTAGGTATGTAATGAGAACAATACTAGGCCCTGACACAACAAGCGAAGGAGAAAGAAGACTTAAAACAAACATTACAATAGACAGGGAACAAAATGGTGAAAACATAGTTAGATATACTAAATCACGCCGTCTAGAATGGATTGGGCATATACTCAGAAGGCCACACAAAGAAATGCTTCGAAGAATAACGAACTGGACACCGTTATGGCCCAGATGCAGAGGAAGACCAAGAAAAAGATGGTTAGATGATGTGGAAGAGGACGTAAAGGCCATGAACGTTGCTGATTGGAAATCTCAATGTAGGGACCGGAAACAATGAAAGAAAATTACAACAGAAGCAAAAACACACAACAAATTATGACAAATTTAAACGAAGGCAGAGGAATAATCCACCTCAATAAAAAAAAAGGATTGTTGAACGCCCAGGCGTTAGCCATAATCTTAGAGATTGTAAGGCTGTGATGATGAATATTAATGTAAAGCCGCGTCCAGACATGTGTAATGTATCGTGTAATGTAACGTGAATTCTCCGTTTGGACGGCACTGCGAGCATTACGTGTAACGCTCGCCGAATGGTTCGAGGGAATCCATCGGATGTCGGTTTTTTGCCCGAACACAAATGCGCTCGCTCGCTCCAAACGTAGACTGCGCGCAATGCGCGCATTCTACGTTTGGACGTTCCTGCAACTACTACCTCTCTCGACATGTTTGCGAATACTAAATGGATAGACAAGTATTCTGGTTGCATTCGTTCTATGCTCAGGTAGCGTCCAAATGAATTGGCATTATGTATCAATGGTTTTTGGGCTGTTGAGCCGGCGTCGATTGTCATTTTGACTTGACGTTTCGCCAACACGAGCGGTTGGCATCTTCAGAAGTTGCTTCCTGGTTGACAGTCTGCGAACTAATAAACTCTGCGTGATCGGAGCCCGTATTTATAAGTCGGGAAGGAAGTGGGCGGGGCCTCAGTTGCTTTCGATTCCAATCGGTTCTAGTCGGTGTTGTTCGTTAAGGGTAGAGTTTTCGCACCCTTTATTATCGGGACCCATGTTTTGTTAGTCTTGACTGCTTCCTCTTTTTTATTAAAGTTGTTCGGGTGCTTCTCTATCTCTATGGCTTCTCTATAGAGTCTGGAATGGTATGCTGATGTAGTAGCGAGGACTTGGGTCTCCTCAAACTTAATCCGATGGTCCATAGTGAGGGTATGTTCCGCTACGGCGGATTTGTCTGTCTGCCCCAGACGGCAATTGGCCTTGTGCTCTTTAATCCTGGTGTTGATCGAGCGTTTGGTGGTTCCTATATACACGCTTCCACATGGGCACGGAATGCGGTAAATTCCCGAAGCCGACAGTGGATCTATTCTGTCCTTTGCCGATCGAAGACATTCTTTGATTTTTCTTGTTGGTTTGAAAATAGTTTTCACATTTTTCTTTCTTAGCAATCGACCAATTCTGTCTGTCACTCCCGGAATAAAAGGCAGAAATGCTTTTGCCACTGGTTGGATTTGCTCATTTTCCTTGGGTCTACGATTTGTTGGTCCAATCGATCTTTTGATTTCCCGTTCTGAATAACCATTGGCCCTTAAAGCATCATGAATATGAGTTAGCTCTGCGTTTAGTGCCTCGGGTTCGCAAATCCTTCTTGCCCTTTCTGCTAAGGTTTTGATGACTCCATATTTCTGACATGGGTGGTGGTTGAAATCCCTATGTAAATACCGATCCGTGTGTGTAGGTTTTCTGTACACTGTGTGGCTCAATGATCTTCCTTTTCGTGATAATAACACATCAAGGAGCACCAGCTTGTTGTTGTCTTCGATTTCCATCGTAAACTGTATCTTTTCATGGATGAGGTTAATGTGTGTCAGAAATTCTTGCAACTGATCCTGTCCATGGCTCCATATTACAAATGTGTCATTTACATATCTATATCAAACTTTTGGCTTGTATGGGGCACTGTCCAACGCCAGTTGTTCGAACTTTTCCATAAAGAAATTTGCTATTACCGGGCTGAGAGGACTTCCCATTGCTACTCCTTCGATCTGTTCGTAAATCTTATTGTCCCATGAAAAATAAGTGGTGGTGAGGCAATGTTTAAACAAATTGGAGATGTCCTCTGGGAATTTATCATCTATATGTTCCATTGCATTGCTTAGGGGCACTTTTGTAAAGAGAGATACTACATCAAAACTTACTAATATATCATTCTCTTCAAGCACTAAGTCTTTAATTTTTGAAATAAAATGGGTGGAACCTTTGACATACGAATTAGTAAGTCCGATGTATGGTTGCAGGAGTGATGACAGGTGTTTAGCCAAATCATATGTCGGTGAACCAATGGTGCTTACAATGGGACGCAGCGGAATGTTGGCTTTATGTATCTTTGGCAAACCATAGAGTCTTGGTATAGCAGCTTCACTTTTACAAATTAATTTCTTTGTCTGTTCTTTTAGACTTGACTTCTTCACTAAGGTCTTTGTTGTTCTTATTACGCGTTGTGTTGGATCATTGCGTAACTCCTTGTAACTGCTAGGATCTAGTAAATCATCTATCTTTTCCTTATAATCCGCGGTATTTATTACGACAGTGGCATTTCCCTTGTCCGCTGGTAACACCAGTATACTCTCATCCTTGTTTAGATCTTAAATTGCTCTAGGCTTTAGGTTACTTTTGGGTGGTTTGGCCTTTTGTAAAATTCTTGCTGATTCGGTGCGATTCCTGAGCTGTTTCTTCTGGCAGACATCTAAGTGCTGATTCTAGATTTGCGATAATGTCTTCCTTCGGCACATCTTTTGGCGTTATGCCAAAATTGCCGCCCTTAGCAAGTACGGAGACCTCATCTGGAGACAAATTCCGATTGCTAACATTAATCACTGTTCTCTGAGTGTCTAGCATTACATTAAACGTTACATTACACGATACATTACATATATCTGGACCCGGCTTAATAAGCCAACCACGCCACCTAACCATATCAAAGGAAGCGGCTTTCGAATCTAGGTTGCCAGATATATTTCCGAAAATTCCTAAGTTTATAAATTTTGAAAATGTTCTCTCTACTTTACTATTCTATTGTTTGTCAATGACTCTTAGAAAGATAATATGAAAATATTCTTAAAAAATATATACTTAAATTAATTAACTAGGTTCTTCATATTTAAACAGTTTTCACTAATGAAATCAATTTTGTATATATTACTTATATTTAAAGACATTTTTGAGTAACGGCAACATTGAGTATTTAGCTCCCTGTTTTAATTTTTTTGCCGGCTCCTTAGATATTGTATGTAAAAAAATGACGACGCCTTTGTAAGACTATTTACCGACAAGATGTGTTTCTAAACAGACAGGAGAGTCGCTAATAGGAACCGACGTGGTAGTAACGTGAATATAGTTTAATTTCTGTACCGAAATGGGAATCGGGAGCTTGGCGGCATGGAACGAGTTTTAACGAGTGGTTCGACTTCTGGCCTTGCATAATGTTTCATTTTAAGAAAAGTATACAGTAGCGTCAGTGTTTATTGGAGAAATTGGTAAGAAATTATATATAAATCTATGGCGTTTTGGCGACCATTTGAAACAGGTGATCAAGATCCATCATCGTCACAATTATCAATAGATGTCACAGTCTCGAATTAAAACACAAAGATTTACACGTTCAATGTCAACGCGTTGTTTGAAAACAGAAAATGCTGGAATGATTGACAATGCGATTGTTTCGAGAATTCATAAATTAACACGAATCGTGTTATAATTATACAAGTTTGCGCAATCCTAATTACATTTTTAATTTTTTTAGGAAACTTGTTTTATTTAATGTTGGTAATCATTCGTTAAAATTTAAAATATTTGATTTTTTTGGTCGGAAGTGTCGATTCGATACAACCGGACAACGCCCAATTCCTTTGGAGACAAGATTTTTGTTTTATGCGGGTCAGGTACGTTTGAGCCTTTGAGGGAGGCAGTACTAGTTTTTGATTTTAATGATGGCGGCAATGTGAATTAAATTTGTGAAAAGAGACGTCATGTTGGAATTTTCGAAGATTTCTATCGTTGTGATGTCAAGAAACACCTGTGTTGTCCTGTAAACTTTTGGATTATAGTCTTAGAATATTTCCTATGGTTTGGTGAAATATTTCACATATCTCCGTTCCTGTTTTGGTATGTTTACAAAAGTAATTTTCAATTTAGGAGTGAGTCTTCATCCTTAATGACGAAAGCAGAGAAATTGAAAATAGAATAAACAAAGGAAGTAAGAGTGCATGGTCAATCACGAGAGTGCTGAAGTCAAATTTTTTTTCTAGAAGAGCAAAAGAGAGAACAGTTATCAGACCAGTAACTCTTTGTGGATGTGGGACATGGATGTTAAATAAAACAGAAGAACATAAATTAGAAATCTGGAAGAGGAAAATGCTACGGAGAATATATGGAGGGAAAAAAGATGACCAAAAATGGATAAGACGAACAAATAAAGAAATAATGGAACTATACGAAAGCCTCTCAATAACATCAAAAGTGAAGGCTCCAAGAATTAGATGGCTAGGTCATGTTGAAAGACTACCAAAAACGAGAGTAACCAAGAAATTAATGAATAGCTCTGTGGTGGCAAAGAGACAGAGAGGAGGACCCAGAAGGAAATGTTTAAAGGCAGTGGAGGAAGATTTAAAGCACCTAGGTGTCAGAAACTGGAAAAAGAAAGCCTTAGATAGGAAGGAATGGAGAAAAAGCCCTAAACTTGCAAGGCCTGTCGAGATAATATATACTCTTTAAATCTAAGAATATTAGAAAGAGAAACAAATGCTTCGTAGATGATTTTTTCTATCTCGCTCTAAGAGAACAGACAAGAACTCAGTTTTCATTTTGTTCATTAAATTAAAGTATTTAAGTGTTTTGTTTAAAACCAATAATTATGTCGCCTATTTGAGAGTAAGTATTGATTATACGATAATTCCCATTTAGATAAGGAAATAATAAAACGCAACGATTACTTTTATTCATTTTTTTTTTTTAATTTAGTTTTGTGTTAAATTCGCTACTACCTACTTTATTCTTAACCTTGTCTAATCATTTTCTAGCAATGAGTGTATTAATAAAAAAAATCGCATTACTTCCGTGTGGGTAGAGCCGAGTAAAACAGTTAGACTAGTATAAAAAAAATATAGATATATGAACCGATAAAATAACATTTCGTTTTAGCCGTTCCCATCTCAATAATAATTCTTTAAAGGTGCGGCTGACGTGGTATTGTTATTACCCGATATAAAATTCACCACGTCAGCTGTGAGTCTTCTTCTAATAAAATTCATGTATCTGTTATATCCTACATTGAACCAGTTGTGTATCGATTTCACTTCTATTTTAAGTCATATATAAAAAATATATGTATGTATAAAATGAAAAATACAAGTAGGTATATGGCTGACGATTAACGTGGAAACTTTATGATGCCACCAAGTTGATTAGGTTTCACTGATTTGTAATCTGGATTCAAAAATAAACCTTATGTAGATAGCACAAAGGTTGAAGTGGTTAGGACATGTCGAAAGGATGGCAGAAAGTAAGATCCCAAAAATAATCAGTTGCAGAAGCATAAGAGGAAAAAAGAGAAGAGGGAGACCAAAGGAAAGATGGAAAAGCGAAGTAGAAGCGGATTTGAGAATCTTAGGTGTACAAAACTGGAAACGCATGTGCCAAAATAAGAAAAAAGTGAAAAGGAATGACAATTAAAAGCCTTGGGCCTTTCAGGCCCAAGATTACCTACAAAGGTTTTTGTAATCCAATAATAATAAAAGTGATTGCAAAGTTCCATAGGGAGATCATTTTTTAACATCTCTAATACTAAGAAAAACGTGGATGTCGTCAGGATGACCGATAGAGATGTAGAAGAACGAAAATGCACGAAAAAACAAAACATTAAATACCTATTTCATTCTTAAATAAATACGCAACTAGAAATCTGACTTGAATTTCCTTGAAGTCGGTGCCAAACGCACTACTCGCCAACTTATACTTAGCTCTAGATTTCAATTTGAGTTACGAGGATCGTTTGAAAAGTTCGTGCAAAGTCAGAGACTGTCGAGTATCAAAGTTATGGCTTGTTAGTAGAATCTCTTGGAAGAACACAAACAAAGTTTCAGCCAGATTTATCCATTTTTTTGTCTTTGGCATTCGTTGACACACTTGACCAAAAACGAAATCTTGTGCAAGGACGGTTTGAAGCTGTTCCAAAAGAATCCACAAGACTTTGTTTCGTCACTGTGGATGACACCTAGATACAACACTACATACCTAAGCCTGAAAAGCATTCTAAAAAAAATTTGTTACCAATGAGGAATCTGCACCAAAAAAGGTAAAGATAGTTTTTTCGACCAGAAAGATTGTGGTTACTGTCTTTTCGGAATCACAAGGAATAACCATCATCGACTATCTGAAAAGTGTAAAACAGGTGTTTATTTATTCATCATTTTTGGATAATCAAGCTGGAAGAAAAATGCCCACAAAAAAACCTTTTTCCATCACGACAACGCACCAGCTGTCGTTTCAGCAGTTGTGGTCACAAAATTAATGGAAATAGGGTCAAACTCATTTTACTTCCTATTTTTCAGACTTAACACCCTCGGACTACTATTTGTCCCCAATTTAAGAAAATGGTTGACGGGAAATAGATTTTATTTAAACCAGAAGATGATTGCAGAAATGAATGGCTGTTTTCCAAATTGTATTATTTAGAATGGATCAACAAACTATATCAGCGTTAGACGCAGTATATAAACGTAACAGAAGACTATGTTAAAAAATAAAAAAGGATTACTTCAACAATTAAGTGTTTTTTTATTTTTGCGCTGACTTTTCAAACGACCTTTGTACTAATAGAAACAGCCTTCCGTGCTGTCAATGCAAGACAAGTGTAAGAAAGAGAAAGAAGAATATTAGATTATTTTCCGGGGTGGAGAAAAGAACTCAAGCTACCGGCGCGATAAGAGATGGCAAATCTTTATGATATTCTTTTTTTTTTTGTTTCACATCGACAACACGAAAGGCTGTCTCCTCAAACGAGAATATGGAGAATTGCAGAAATGAAGAGCTATTTTTCAGGTGATTGATATTCGAAAGAAAAAAATACGGTTCGAACTGGTTTTAAAATCGGTTAAAAATGAATTACCTATAAAAAACTCTCTTTGTTATTGAAATTATTAGCTTTTTTGAAGATGTCTCACATCGGAGGAGACACGCCACAGAGTTAATCTTCTAAACCCACATTGCAGCACGTTGGACTACACACCACACACACTCACACCAAAAGAATATTTGTTTAACGGTTTAGGTACATTCCAGGAACTAAAAATCAAGAAACACCAGGAAGTGACTACCGAGTGGCACCGATGATTGATACTGACTTCCTCCATACTCCAACATCCACTAAATTCTATAGCAGGGTCCTTAAACCCAACACTCAAAACCCTCCAACATCACACTCCTGTAAACCAATTATTCCTTACATCCTAGCGCTGTAAAGACCGTATGAACTTTTTTCCTTATCTTTGGTCTGGAGTGTTTTTTCAGCAGATTGCACTAAGTCCTTTTCCCAATTTCGAATTTCATCTATAATATGATATCTGGAGGTACCATAGGAAGGTTTAGTTCTTTTGCGAAACTATCAGAAATTTTGTTTCCAACAACCCTTTTATGCCTTGGTACCCACTCTGCAAATTCACTTTGTTGGGTTTAGCCAGTTGCTTAAGGATTCGAGAATGTTTTGGGTTTGAATGTGATAGATTGTATTGTAGATCCTTTAAAGCAGCTTGGCTATCGAAGGCAATAAATGATTAGACTGAATTAAGGCGTTCTTTTTGAGCACAAAAGTCTGTTGTTAAAAGATCCACTTGGAAGTGTCTCCTAGGGCTATTGGGAGCGTAACTTTGGGACCTGTAACCCCTATATCTACTCCTTCTAGTGTTTAAGAATCATTAATACAATAAGTATACTTTAAGTATAATGGATGAGAGAGAGCTAATTGAGCTCTATCAAGAACCTAACATATTAGCAGTAATTAAGGCGCAGAGGCTTAGACGGTTAGTTCCATTTAGATGGTATTTCAGTCGACAGTAGAATTCCTGCAATTACTCTAAAATCAGGTTTCTAAAGATCTAAGAGCAATGTAGAGTAGTGCAATGAACCTTTTGGTCTGGAATGTTGTTTAAATAGGCTACAATAAGTCCCTTTTCCCAGTTTCGAACTTCATCCATAATTTACCATTTTAAGAAGCCACAGAAAGATTCTGGTCTGATAAAAGAAGTAGGTACTTGCTCATTCTTTTGCGAGACTTTTGGCAATCTCGGTTCCGACAATCCTTTTATATCTTGGTATTCAGTACAAAGTTACTTCGTTGTGTTTAGCCAGTTGGTTAAGAAACTGTTTGCAGTTCTAGACAGTTTTGGATTCGAAAATGGTAGATTGTAGTGTAAAGCTTTCAAAGCAGCTTGGTTATCGGATGGAATAAATCTTCTGATTGAATTCTGGCGTTTTTTTGAGTACAGAACTCTATTGCTAAAAGATTGTAGAAGTGTTTCTCAGGACTATTGAAAGTATATCTTAGCGACCTCTAACGTGTTTAAAATCCATTAGTATAATACATATAGTTTGGGAGAGGAAAATACTATTCAACTTCTTTGGTAGGAAAAACAATGGATGAGAAGTACAAATAACGAGATAAGTGAGCTCTATGAAGAACCTAATATATTAACGGTAATTAAGGCACACAGACTTAGATGGTTGGGTCATGTGCAGCGAATGGTTTTATCTAGAATTCCCACAATGGTACTCTAGTGCTAGTGCATTGACAGGCAAAAGACGAAGAGAAAGACCGTGGTCAAGATGTAGGAACAAAGTTAAAAAAGATTGAGAAGACTTAATGTAACAAACTTGGAATAAAAAGCAATTAACAAAAGGGAGTGGAAAAGAATAGTACACCAAGCTATGGACCTACTATAGTCGAGCCGTTCAAAAGATGGAATGATCACGTGAACAGCACGCGCTCTTTGAATATTACTCTCCAAAACCAACGTCACACCACTCAACAAAAAAGTACCCATCGACAAAAAAGTACCCACCCTCGATGCTTACAGTTTATATTATCTCTGGTATAAGTACAGTGTAAACTGTCCTTCGTTATTTCAGTTTAGAAGGCGTGGCATCGTACGATTACGCCAGCCAGTCACTGATCACGCGTCCTTGAATTCCATCTTTTGAACGGATCGAGTATAGGCTCGTAGTGCTTACATATTATTATTATTATAGTATAATAATAAGGGTTCCTTTTGTTTAAATGTGTTATACAAGAATGAAAACACCTGAATTATGTTCGTAACTGATGTTATAACTTTTATATTGTTAATTCTGTATAGTTTGATTGATAAAAATTACAAATTGGTGCCCAACTTATTAAGAAAATAACTAATAAATTATTATCATTAGTAGAATTCATAGTAGGTTCGGGCTATTAACACGTAAGGTCCATAAACGCTGTTTACGCCCGAAATACATACAAACTTTTATGCACGACCGATTTAATAATTAATCATTTATAAAAAAATTGCACTGTCAATTGAAAAAAGTCAACTGTCAAATGGCAAATGTCAGTTGACAAAAGTCTACTGTCAAATGTCAAATATCAACTGTCAAATGACAAATGTGAAATGTTAACTGTCAAATGTAAACTTTCAAATGTCAACTGCCAAATGTCAACTGCCAAATGTCAACTGTCAAATGTCAACTGTCAAATGTCAACTGTCAAATGTCAACTGTCAAATTTCAACTGTCAAATGTCAACTGTCAACTGTCAACGGTCAAATGTTAACTGTCAAATGTCAACTATCAAATGGCAACTATCAAATGTCAACTGCCAACTGTCAAATATCAAACGTCAACTGTCAAGTTCCAACTGTCAAATGCCAAATTTAAAATGTCAAATTTTTACTGTCACATGTAAAATATCATCTGTCAGCTGTCAAATGTCAACTGTCAATGTCAACGATTGTTTTAATAATAAAACTTATAAAGGATATTTTTTATTTTTAGTTTTTGTGAACAATTTAAATGCCATTTCAACTTGCATGAATTTTATACCTCGAACCTCGATATTATTAACAACTTACCCTGTATAACCATTCACCTAATAATTTGTATTCATTCGTAAAGTTAAAATAGGTGGTCGACATTTTTATTTAGACTCATTGTCAGTTTAGATGATTGCAAGTATTTCAATATTTAAGGTAAAAAAAAATACTTTACCGCCCGCCATTTAGTCGACGGGCGCTAAAGTGGCACTTTACGCCCGCTAAATGTATGTAATAATATGTACTTTACCGCCCGGTCGTGCATAAATATAATTATGAACCTCATTAATAATATAACTGTTTTTAAAGTCAGATAGACATATTAATACCAAACGTTATTTTGTAACGTTATATTTATTATAACCCATTCGAATCCCACCTCTATAAATACAATGAACGTAAATGCAGAGTTCAAAACAAACTTGTGCAAGTTGGGAAAGTTTAGAAGTGGGATCGAACATGCGCGAGTTTCACGTATAAAAGCTGTGTAGTTGTAAAAATCTGGGCCACTTTAGCTCTACAACTAACTCGATGCTCGTACTTTGATAACACAAAACGGCGCTGCTGCTCTGAATTTTTTTTATCAATTTTTTTTTTCAGCTAAAATAGTGAAGTGAATATGTGTTATCGCTTGTATCGATACGAGAAAAAAGATTTGGATTTTACTAATAGGATTACGTTATTGAAATATGCGTTTTTTACGATTAGGGTGTGGCACTTGATTAGCCATATTGTAATAGGAATAAATGTGTGATGATAATATAAAAAGAATGTATTTGGGTATTATATATTGTGGTTTAACTCATATACGGAGTATTTGTGAGTGTATCTACAATAAATCTTGGATTATTAATATTAAATGGATTATAAATAACTCGAGAGTAAGTTTGTAATAATCAGAAAAACAAATCTACATACCTACTAACAACTACCTAATTCCAATTTTTTTTTATTTATATATAAATAACAAACCAACCCTGCATATATTTTTTCGCTGAATTGATTTTAGCTATTGCGGTGACAATACTCCCCCCTACCGGTATTTCGTTACGTTCCCCGCCCGTATTTCCATTTCGACGTTGCCATTTCCACGCATGCCGATTCGTTATTTATTCCAGCGGGCCAATGGATGTTTTAGCATTCAAGATACGTGGCCGAGTTGAATAATTCAATGGTTGATTATACATATTATGGGACAGTCTGACTGAGAAGTTGTTTGTTTCTTTTTCTGTGTTGTTCGGGATTCGCTTCTATTTCTTTTATGATCCCATTCTAGCTTTTACGATATCGAGATAATGGTCTGTGTAGATATTCTGGGTATAGAAATCTAACAATTGTAGATAGAAAGTAGGGAAACTATGTTTATTATGTTTTTGTTGTAATTGTTGAAAATAAGAATGTTAATTTAGTTTTTCATACTTTCGTTACGATAACAAATAAATTTAGTTTCAATTACATTTTGCATTTGTGTCAATTTAGATAAGGATTATAATTTTAGTATCCATATGGAGCTTCGTCGCGCTTGAATCTGGTATTTTCGATCAAATTTAATATAATTTTGCTTAATAATCGTAATAATTATTGAAGTTATACTTCTATTCGGACACTCTGTGGAATGAATTAGTGTATAGCTAAATGGGAAAAATCATTACATATGTAATGGTGTGAGTAAGAGAGAGACAGAATCACATATAAGGTATATTGTTCGGTAAAAACAAAGATGAAATATTTACTACATGTTATTAGTCATCACTATAAGTCCTTTGAATACAGTTTAAACATTCATTGCATTGAAAAGAGATAGATATACAACAAACAGTCTGAGCTATTGTTATTGTATTAAATTGACGTATCGCATTATGTTTGACAAATTATTTTATAATTCTGTCACGTAATTTAACATATTAAGTTTAGTATTTTATATTAATAATAATATTCAGTAATGAGTATTGTATTGTAGTCTAAAATACCGTCACATGGTTGCATTATATCCTTCACTATGCTTTTGAGTCGAAGACATGCGTGTGAGTTAAAACCTGTTCCTGCAAAGTTACTGAAAAGTGCAGTTCAAAGTGCGTTAAAATTTTGTAAAAGTGTGTACCTATATGTTGTTAGAAAATGTTTTGCATTGTTTTCTAGTGTTTTAAAATCTGTAATAGCCCACGGTAAGCAAATCGGGTTTTGTAAACACTTTTTTTGTACATTGATCGTTTTACTGTTTGGTTTTCGTGTTTGAAGTAAGGACACACATCAACTGGTCTTATTTTTTTAAGTATTTATTTAATTGAATACAGAACAAAATATTCTAAATATCGTATTATGACTACTTATTCCTTACCTAAGAAGATTAAAATATGATGATTGAAAGAAATTTCTTATAACCGTTATAAATAAGTACGCGCGCTACTGATTTAGGGTCTTGTTTACAACATTTTAAGATTTAATGACTATTCTTAGCTGCCAACTCCAAACAAATGGACTATATAAACAATTAAATGTATTTAGTATTTATTATTATTTTTGAATACAATATCCGCGTACACAGTCACGAAAACCCGACAGTGTGAAATAACATTTTTTTACATTTTATGATTATTTTTTAAAAAAATTTTTGTCTATTTTTCAATTTTTACAATATTTAACGATTTTTTTTGTATTAATAATAATGGTTCTGCGCCCAGATCATATCGAAAACATATATATGTGATGAGCTCTAATAGAGCGAAACACAGTGTTTGCAGTTCGGTTTTGCCCTTGTATGAGATGAATGATAATTATATCTATATTGCAGGATTCTGTGCTTAGGGTTAGGAATTCTAATCCACTCAAAAATCCAGCTGTTATATATGGATCATGAGATCAATATTTATTTATATCCATTTAATATCATAAAAATTAGGTTATACGTATGTGGTTCGGTGGTTCATTGGTAGAATGCTCGCCTGCTACGCGGGCGGCCCGGGTTCGATTCCCGGTCGATGCAATTTTTTTTTGTATATATCTCTTAACTTTAGGCAAATTTTTCTCAACTTAAAAAATTTCAATATTAAATAGTTGAACTTGGATTAGTTGAAGTTATCACTTCTGTCGCGCGTCCTGAGACGCACACGTTTTTTTTAAATTTATTTATTGGAACGAAGTTCCCTTTCGCGCGTTACGAACAGTTACATTTGTTTACATTTTCACCCCATCCCCCTAGGGGGTTGTGGTTGCGGGGGTGTTAAAGGAAGGCTACTCGAGTACATCCCCGTTGAAATTGAGTGGCGGTCACCCTTAGAAAATTTTTTACGAAGGGTTGAATTTTCAAAAATATGGTAAAAATTATTATATTATTTTAATATATTATAATATTATCTAACCTAGATTAGATTAGGTTAGGTTAACCTGAGTGGAGGTTTTTTTTTTTTTTTTTTTTTTTTTTTTTTTTAAATATGGGTTTTAAGCATAATGCGTGGTATGGTTGTGACATACCTTGTTAAAAAGCACTCAAAAAAAAAAAAAAAAAAAAAAAAAAAAAAAAAAAAAAAAAAAAAAAAAAAAAAAAAAATCCTCAAAAACCCTCCACTCAGGTTAACCTAACCTAATCTAACCTAGGTTAGATAATATTATAATATATTCAATAATATAATAATTTTTACCATATTTTTGAAAATTCAACCCTTCGTAAAAAAATTTCTAAGGGTGACCGCCACTCAATTTCAACGGGGATGTACTCGAGTAGCCTTCCTTTAACACCCCCCGCAACCCCAACCCCCTAGGGGGATGGGGTGAAAATGTAAACAATTACCGAAGTAATTCTAAAAAGATGTGTTATCTAAAGCTCTGGTATTGTATAAATGGACACTTTTGTTTAAAGAAACGAACTGTTAGGTAAGTAGAGATTTTATACAGACAATAATAAATGCTTATGTATGTATAAACACTCTGTTGTGTTTACAAATTACTGATTCCTTCACTAATTAATCGAAAGGAACTTCGTTCCATCCGGGTGTCCCTTGACACCTCACACTTTTTTTTTATTGGTGTATTTAAATTAATTCAAGATATATCCATTATATAACACTAACTTTATATAGTTATACATAATCAAGTAAAAACAGGATATAAACGAGAAAATCATGTAAACGTATAGTGATCAAACTTAATATTTTCTTCAATATTTAAAGTCAAAATTAAAATTGTGGTAATTTACATAAATAAATAAAATTACTCTCTACGACGTGAGATGTTTAAAAATCCAAGGTTTATCGTAGGTCAATGAAACCCTCTCTTCGTATATACAATTTTAATCTAATCATCTTTATGTAATATTTTATATCAAAAAAATTTGTATTCTAATTTAAATTAATATAATATAGATAACATACATTCTAATTTAAATATCTACTCATATAATTTTTATTTAATTACAAAAATCGTTTTATTTAGAAAGCCAACAGCGCTAGAATCTTTTTGAAGTGTATGGTTGGGTTATCTTTACATACATACATACATACATTATATATCAGCGCGCGTATACGTACAGTTTAATCACTTTTTAATCGTTATCCTTTAGATGGCGCTGTATTTCGATTTCTAAATACATAGAAAAACGAGAAACTAAAGTAAAAGGGAAAATAATCGAGAAAAAAAAAATACAGAAAAACTTGCGGAAAAAAAGAAAACTAAGAAAATATTTACGAAATCAAATATTTGATATGTAATATATTTAAACGAGAAATTCTTACTTAATTAAGTACTATAACGCCTCCGTAAGGTGGCGCAGTTGATTTCTTATTTATTTAAAAGAGCACCGTAAGGTGGCGCATTTGATATTTCAAATATATACACAAGAAATTCATATAAAAATTGAAACATCATGAAAACTACAAGTTTCATATGAGAAATTTATACACAAAATCGGTGAATTTAGATAAAAGCGAAATGAGAAAAAAAAGTGAAAGCCACGTTATATTTTGATTTCTAAATAAATAGAAAAACGAGACACTAAAGTAAAATGGAAAATGATCAAAAAAAAAATGCGGAAATAAAAAAAAATAAATGAAGTAGTTAATATGTCATATATTTACTTAATTATGTACTATAACGATACCGTAAGGTGGCGCAGTTGTTATCTCATATTTTTAATAGAGCAATGCTCACTTAAGTTATAAGACGGAACCGTAAGGTTGGGCAGTTGATATTTTATTTATTTACACGAGTAATTCTTACATAATGTAATTTAGATATATGCTTGAGCCACCAACACACAGACTCAAACGCACAGTTAAATCAATAGCATCATTCTCATTTTCCGATGAAATACGGACGGACTCAATAATTTAAATTCAGCAGGGATATTGTTATAAGACGATGCGATATTAAATGAAAACGAACGGCGAAATAATGAGCTACCGTGTCGGGGTATAGTGAGAAGACCACGATGACGTAAATTAAGATTATGAACATCCGTCCTAAATGAAATTCGATTAAACAGGTACGGTGGTGTTTTAAAGATGATTACCTTATGACAGAAAGAAAGAAAATGAAGACTCTTTCTGTTTTCCATGTTTAGCCAGCCGGACCACACCAAAGCATGAGATACATGCTGCCTCCTTTGTATGCCATAAATAAACCTTAAACATGAATTTTGGACTTTTTGTATCCGAGAAGAAGTGTAAACATCAAGACATGGGCCATATACAATATCACAAAAATTAAAATGACTCAAAACGAGAGAATCACAGAGCATTTTTCGTACTGGAGGTGACAAAGAATGACGAAAAGAATAAATAGTTCTAAGAGTATTATAAGCACGATTAGTTATTTTAGCAACATGTTCTCTGAACCTGAGCTCAGTGTCAATATACAATCCAAGGTCCCTGGCTACAGAAGAAAATTCAAGAAGATTACCATCCAATGACAAGCGGAGATTTTCTTAAAGAAAGTTGCGATCCTTATTGCTACAAAATAGCAGCACAGACGATTTTGAATGATTTATTTTGAGGCCATGTTTGGACGATACACATAAAAGATTCTGTAGATCTTTATTAATGACCAACTCCGCTGTAGCAACATCCTTGGTATCAAAAGAGTAATAAAGCTGGGAGTCATCAGCATATAAATGAAACTTACAAACCTCGAGACAGTTATAAATATGACAAGTGTAAATTGAAAATAAGAGAGGACCGAGAACAGAACCCTGAGGAACACCATGATGCAACATCAGTGAATCAGACAACTCTTCAGAAATATTTACCCTCTGTGACCTACAATCCAAATAACTGGCAAAAAAGGATACAGCATTGTCGGAGAGACCTAAATAGTGAAGAATAGCCAAAAGTAGATCATGGTCAACGGTATCAAATGCCTTCGAGTAGTCTATCAGTATCAGAGCTGTGTTTCGATGAACATCAAGGGATGACATAACATCATCCAAGTATTGCAGCTAATGCACTCGCGCAACCATATCCTGGACGGAAGCCTGACTGTGTTTCGGGTAGAAGATTAAAGTTAGACAGGTGTTTTCTAAGCTGGTAGTCAACAATCTTTTCTAAAATTTTTACCAACGGAGAAAGTATACTTATTGGACGTATATCATTAAGATTAGTACAATTTCTAGTTTTGGGAATCGGAGTGACATTAGCTTCGCCCCATTTTTTTGGAAAGGTACCTTCAAGAAGACATGTATTAATAATATGTGTGAGAATTGGCAAAATTGTAGGACAACACAACTGTAGCATCTGTATAGAAATATCATCCGGACCTACTGCATTAGATTTAATGCTGAAGATGACCCTTTCAACATCCTCCATAGAGACAAGTGAAAAAGAAAATATAGAATCATACCCAACCTTTGTTTGGCTCCAATAAAAATCCAAAATATCAAACGGAATATTTCCAGAAGTTTGTGAGGAAGAAACAAAATACCTATTAAGCAAGTTTACATCACTAAGTTGAGGGGGTAATTTTGTACGAGATGATTTATTTTTGATATTTAATTTGCCCAACTCACTCCACAACGCACGAGAATTATCATGATATCTTAATGCAATATTTTCAAAAAAGGATTTTTTTGCTCGACGAGTGGCAGCAGTTGTAAAGTTTCCAATCTCAGTGTAATGAGTCCAGGAACCTTCTACCTCAGAATTTCGTTTAAATTTTTTGAAAGCCCTTTCTCGTTTTCGCTGTAAGCGCCGAATATCAGGCGTTATCCAAGGGGCATACGGTTTAGAGAAAGATTTTTTCTCAATAGGTGCATGGAAGTTAAACAGCTGCAGTAAAATAAAGTTGAGAAAATCCACCTTGTCATTAACAGATTGCATTCTGTAGCAGAAATGCCATGGAACAGTGTTAAAATCATAATCAAAGGACACTGGATTAAATTTTGTAAAATCACGAAATTCACGAACCTCTGGGCCCCGAGCAGGAGGAAGAATATTGGTGACAGCAAAAACTAAACAATGATCTGATATTTCATGAAGATCGACGACTCCAGAGCGAACAATTAAAGAATCATCATTAGTTAGAATATGATCAATTAAAGTGGAAGACTCCTCAGTTATCCTTGTCGGTTCTTCAATCAGTTGTTTTAGACCTACGCCATTCAAAAGCAACCTATATAAATGTACAGCAGGGGTATTACACAAAATATCAATGTTAAAATCACCTAAACAGAAAAAGTCATCAACGTCCAGCATTATTTCGGGAAAAATCTCCTCCACACATTCTAAAAACAATTGAAAGTTTGACCCAGGAGGGCGATAAATCACACCAAAAGCTATCCTCCGTCCACCCACGTAAATAACGATCCACAGTTGCTCAATGAAGTGGAGGGAAAGTGAAAAATTTAACTTAACAACTGAACATTGAGATGGTTGTAATAAATGTTTTGCAGTATTAAAATTGAGTTTTTTGATAAAATAATAAGTTAAAAGAGATTTGAATAATATAATATTGGTACTAAAGTTGAATAGAAGGAGTTTGTACGAGTTTGGTAAATTTAAAGTTATTTTAAAAGATTGAAAAAGTCGACGAGAAGAGATATTGGACTAGAAAGAATATTTATCATTGCTAAGAAGATTAAATCATCAGGTTAAGAAGAAAAGTATTGAAATAGATACTTACCAGTTCTAAATATAGCAGTTTTTCTCAAGAATTAAAGAAAATTCTTCATTTATATGGTTTGAGCAGTTCTTATATGGTAGAAGGCTTGGAGAATTGAATTAGCAGCAGTTATACGGTATTTTAAAATAAAAATAAATAATTGTGTGTTTAATTTCTTGTTGTATAAACAATATTCATTTTCACTTTCATATAAAAAAATAATTTTGCACATCACTAGATTTAAGAACATTTAGAATTTCTTATTTTCACGTTAAAATTTGATTAAAACAATTACTTTGCACATTCATAATCACAAATTATTAATTTAGATTTGTTTAAGGTTAAGTTCAGTTAAAAATCGATTATCCACGCGTCTGTTCTTACCATTGGCGTTCCAAATAAAGTGTTAAAATTAAATTAAAATTCTATTTATAATAAAATTAAGAGTTAAATTTCAATAATTAATTTTTCTAAATGTTGAACTCTGCTCTGAAGGTAAGAGTAGCACGGGCAATATAAAATATATATTTAGAATCATATATAAAAGTCATTTACCTTAATTAAAATATCTTATAAAAAGTTTAAATTTAATTAAAAAGGAAAAATTTTGAATTATAGCATACATACTTATAAATTAAATACTTAGCAAGTTATATAATGTTATAATATATAAATTTATTCGACTTTTATGTTAAAGAAAAATCTTTATTATGGACTAAGTCAAGATAATTAGTCATAAAAATAATATTTACATTAAACTATTATTCGTAGGACTTTTCAACATCGTAATGCTTCTAAATATTGTTATCATAGTTGTTATTTATTTTCATTGTCTAAATTGACTTTGTTGAATACATAAATTTTATTTACATATATTTAATGGTTTTGTTTAATCAGAGATGTAATTAATGTCTAAACGAAATTTTCTACTCAACAATATCACTCCATACCAATAAGTAAATAGGTACGTCGGTTTTTGATGAGCCTTGAAAAGACTTTTCTCCACGACCATTAATGAATGTAATAATTCCGACTTCATTTTTAATAATAGAAAGTGTTCATTCTCACTCTTGAGATAGAATATTCATTCTGAAACACTTGCTTCTTATGTGTTTTGCATGTATTTCCATTCTATAACTAGTAACAGAATAACATTCTGTAATTGCTCAACAAAAAACATAGATTGCCATGAATTTCAAAACTGTCACTCAGTTTGTCAGTGCGACATTCTAATTGTTTTGCTACATATTTCAATTTAAATAAACAGAATTATTACATGGTCGTGGAGAAAATACAGTCTGTTACACGATTAGAATGAAAATTCGATTACTCGTGGTTCCTCTCGCTCGCTACGCTCGCGTTCGGAATTTTCCACTCGTATCGAATTTTCATTCTAACCTTGTTACAGAATATACTATTCTTATTAAAAAAACGTCTAATCTCTCCTTCAAATTTAAAATACTTTCCGATATACGATTTGGATAAATTTTGTAATGATAAAATATTCTACTTTTCTTCAAATTCTCTACTATATAGAGATATAGACGTTTATATAAGTTTCTTATTACTTAAATGTCAATACATCTATATCAATGTATATTAGGTTTGTTCCAACAGACCAAAGAACCATTCTATAACAGTTCGGGAACTGCGCAATAGACGAAATCTCTATAAATTTAAATAATTTTTAGTCCGGCCCTTATCGATAATCTGTTACATGGTTGTTTATTGCCCATCACAATAGGGTGCACTTCCTTGCCATTAACAAATCAACCAATTTTATTGAAAACGCCTATACAGTACTGAGTTGTTTCGTAACGGTTCTTGAACTGTTTTTTTGATCGATCGGAACAGACCCATTAAGGCAGTAATTCTGTTCGTGTAGAAAGTTCTACATTACATAACACTTACATGGACGCAGATATAAGGAATTTGATTAAAAATTTATGATAAAAAATTAAGGAACATAGTAAATTTGTTACTGCTTGAAAACAATATTAATATTAATAATAAACATCTTATTAAAAAGTAGCAAATATCAATTCTAAAACATAAATGAGTCAACTATACCCCATTTCCCATTTCGTCATTCGTTGGCAGTGTATGAAAGATAGGAATAGGAATAATGCGTAGTTGCCAGGTTTATCTTAGAAAGACTTACTATCTTTGTCTTATTAACGCGCAATAGAAAGAGATATTTTTAAGTTAAATGGCAACCGGTGCCAGCGTAAATCGTTCTGTCATCCAGTGATCGTTCAGTGGCGTGTTTTTAGGCACCGGTTGCCATTTAACTTAAACATATCTCTTTCTATTGCGCGTTAATAAGACAAAGATAGTAAGTCTTTCTAAGATAAACCTGGCAACTACGCATTATTCCTATCTTTCATACACTGCCAACGAATGACGAAATGGGGTATAATCGATTTTTTTTTACCATAAAAAAATTGTTTATGTAAAATTATATAAAAATAGATACCTGACAAATTATTTAAATAAAATGTTCCTAATTAATTCACATAAATTATATAAACTTATAAAAATGTCACTTTTTGCGTATATTTAAAAATTATTCAAATAGAAACTAGAAACTGGTAGTTGACCCTGAGTTACAGCATACTTTTGAAACAAGATACCTTGTTTTTTTTAGTCACACAATCTAATGTATAAAACGCCCACAGTAACTGCTAAATTAACATAAATAATTGTGGATATACCAAAAAAAGTTATTGTTTTTACTAGTTATTGCAACAACAAAAAGCATATACGAGGGGGTATCCAAATTTCGTTATAGTTTCTTTGTTCGCTACGAAAGATTTTCATTTTCCTACATGATTGCTTCGTGGTACCTCCTCTGCAATACAAGGTCAATCCGTATCTGTGAGGAGAATCACGTTAGAGCTCACTATTTTTGAAGTTATACTTCTATTTATGCACTGGATTTGTGTTTGGTTAAATGGCAAAAATCATTACATATGTAATGGTGTGAGTAAGAGAGAGACAGAAACACATATAAGGTATCAGTACATTGAAAAAAAAATAGATATACAAAAAACAATCTGAGCTAATGTTTTGGAATATCATAGTAACGTATTACATTGTGTTTGACAGATTACTTTATAATTCTGTCACGTAAGTAAACATATAAAGTTTAGTATTTTATATTAATAATATTAATCATAATATGTATTCAGTAATTTGCATTATATTTTGCACTATGGGGTTTTGTAAACACTTTTTTAACTTCCCGCAAAAAAAATTAATTTTTTTTTTAAAATCGGGAAGTTATTGGTCTCACCCCGTTTTTCGAAAATCGAGTTTTCATCGGATCTCAACGTTTTGAGGTCTTAGGAACCTCCCCTGACTATTTTTACGAGGGTGTCTGTATGTCTGTATGTACGTGTGGATGTGTGTGTGTGTGTGTGTGTGTGTGTGTGTGTGTGTGTGGATGTATGTAAACCTCTTATAACTTTTGAACGGCTTGACCGATCGGAATGAAATAAGAAGCATTTCAAAGAGTTCCATCTAACTTAGATTCCCTGTAAGTTTGAACCGATTCGAGCCGGTATATTTCGAGAAATTTTAAAATAACCGAAAAAAACAATTGGTAAAAATGATGTTTTTTGGGCATATCTTTTTGGCTATTGCATCGATCAATTTCATAACCTAATCAGCTCTCAAGCTTAAAAAGCCACGTCGAATGCCGTTTTGAAAATTAAAATCGGTTGATTCGTTCGTGAGATATCGTTGTCGAAAAATTTTCAAAAAAATTTTTTTTTTTTCAATAATTTAAGAGATTTTTTGACTAATCGATTTTGCACTCCCGGTAACGTTTTAAGGTCTCAAAAACTGCGTCGAATGCCATCTTGAACATCAAAATCGAATAACGCGTTAAAGTTATGGCTTTTTAAACATTTCAAAAAAAGTCAAAAACCTCAAAATACGTCACGTTACTATAGCTTTGCGGTTAAAACTAGCGGGAAGTTGCAAGGATGGCCTTTAAGGTCAACCTCTTTTCGAATTTTTTGTATATTGATCGTTTTACTGTTTAGTTTTCGTGTTTGAAGTAAGGACACACATCAACTGGTCTTATTTTTCTAAGTATTTATTTAATTGAATACAGTTAATTGTTAAAAAAAAATTATTTCTACTTGCCTGTGTTTGTAGTTATTAAGTTTTATTAGTTAACAGTGATGCCATTGATATATATTTGATGGCGCCGAGTGATGATGATTTAAATGTGAAAATTACATGCGCGAGTTGTAAACGATCTCTAAAAGGCGAATTAAAATGTACCAAATGTGAAAAACAGTATCATCCTGCTTGTCTAGTTCGTCTAAGAGGCGCAAAAGTGTGCTAAAACTGAAAATGATGGCGACCATGGGTGGAACAATGTCGATGCTTTAAGAAGAGAGAACAGTTTAATTGCTCATCCAGATGATGGAAAATCACGACTTATTACATGGTAGACTCAGTAGACTGAACGATATGGAAGACCTGGTAGAAAAACTCTCCATAGAATTGAAATCATTACGTGACGAAAAGGTAAACAAGATAACAACCCCTCTACCTCCTGTTCCTCACAGTGCTATTTGTCTGGTTTTTTAACAGAAGAGGTTCAGCATCTAAGTGTCTTTGGTTATGACCCGAGCTCTTATTTTTGTCGTGTACAGAATAAACGTGGTGGAGCTATGATTTTGGCAAAACATGGTATGGAGGTAAATCCTTTAAAAATGATCGAAAACTTATCAGTTAAAGGACGAAAAACCTGGTACTTAAGACGGACCTCGTCTCCAGGAAATTTTATGCAAATTTGATACAAAATCAGTGTGTACTCGGTACTAGGAGGTTTTTGACGTCGCTGAACACGAATATCAAATAATGATTTTGCTAAATCAATCGCACAAAAATTTATGAATCCGGGCGCGTGCATAGAAGTACAACTTCTGCCGGCAGTCTCACTAACTGCCACACTTTTTTTTTTGAAGCGAGACCAAATTATCGTCATTTTGTGAAAAAAGCTGAATTCTGACTAGAAACCCCAATTTCGACTAATAGAAAAACTGATGAAAATTTGACAAATGTTGCAGAATGCAGAATATTAATTATTCTATCGCTTTACAAGTTTGTGAAAACCATTTTCAAAGACATTGACCATTTAACTAAGAAGAAACAACTACTTCCCGGGCTATGTGCCCCGACGGATATTGAATTATACTTCAAAGTCAAACGGGGTTGGCATATCTAACAAATAATTCAAACCAACCATTTTGGTTTTTTGGTTTGCAATTAGAAGGGACAACATAACTTGTTTCGGTGTATTTGCACCTCGTCAGTACAAGGTATATGTTATCCGTCAGCGAGCTTAAAGCATAATCGCTGACTGAAGACTATACTAAAGATGTTGAAGGCCGTCGTAAACAGAATTGGTCTTTATATGAATTTGTAACAACCATGTTGAACCAGATTCATAAATCTCGTTAATTATAACCACTTTATTACATATTACTTGATATAAAATTAAAAAAACGAATTTTTAAAGCAGTTATTTTTATATGAATGCGAATACCTCGTGACTGATATTTATACAGAATTTTTTGTTTTTGAGAGATTATTTTTCAAATTATGACCTTTGTATGTAAATAGCGTGACACAAAAGTTTGGATAAGAATATTTGAATAGTGTCTTTATCATTTCAATTAGAGATAACCGTATCGGAATTTTATCGATAAGCACAGAAAAAAATGTGTTTTTTTGGAATTATTTTTAAAATATATATTTTATTAAAAAAACAAGTATTTTTAATCTTTAATCATTATTTTTTTGAAAATGTGAAAAAATTAGAGCTATAAGTTTCATATGAGAAATATACACAAAAAAGTGGAAATCGGTGAATTCAGATAGAAGCAAATTGAGAAATAATAGTAAAAAAGTGAAAATCACAAAAGAATATTGCCACGTATTTTAATGAAATTAAAAACAAAATCAAATTTTGAAAAATTAATGAAAAGGTTAATCAATTTATTCCAATTTAAATCCAACTCCAGCTGAGATCGGTAGTGGCTTCTCTACTGGCAAATTGTGCCCAGCTCAGCCGTAGAGGGTAAGTGCCAAAATAAAGTGAGTGCGCCACCGATTTGTACGGTTAAAATCGGAAACCCCTGATGTTCCAGGCACTACTTCACCCACTGGAGATAATTAAATAAATTTTGAATATTAAACAGCTCCAATTGAATTACACAATAAAAGAAAGCGACGATAAAGTGAGCTAAATAAAACAAAATCTCAACTAGACCCTTCTTTAATAGAAATATTAAGAATTACAAAAATGTCAAGCCTCGTGCTTGACAACGCTATTGATATTTATATAAAAAAAGAATATATGAATAATATTAAAAGAGAATTTTATCCCAAAATGTGTGATCACACGCAATATAAAAAAAAATATAAACAAGAAAAATAGATCTTAACTAAAACTATAGTTGCGCCTTAAATCTAATTGGCTTATCTGATAATCTAGATACAATTCCTCGTCGTCCTAGGCTTCTCCAATACTTAGGCCGGTACCAAATTCAAGCCTGTTCCCAGAACCAATAGGCTTGCACCAATCACAACTAACTTAAGCTCGACTAAGTATCAGGTCAGCAATCAAAACTCAACCAAAAACTAGGACTTAAACCCTTAACTAGGATTTATACCTGTATCTAGGATTTCAGCCTATAACTAGGACTTAAGCCCATAACTAGAACCCTATTAAGATAGGGTTGTTTTATTTCTTTAAACTCGTGACACCCCTGGCTGGTAAACGGGTGGAACAGTATTCTCGTTGCTAATTGCACCAATCGGAATTCTACCACAATTTACCGTCTGAACGGTTTTAAATTACCAAAATTTCCCTACTGTCTGCTCTATGGGCTACCGCAGAAGATTTCCTAAATATCCCTTCACGAGGAATTTTTCCAACGAATCCACCAAAATAACGGAAAATCTCACTCCAATAATATTCGTTATGAAAAACTGAGGTTTAATTTCGTAAATCCAAAATTAATTGTCTCTGATGAACAGAGATTACAACTTAAACCCAGAAAATCTTCTCACTGCCACGTTTTCAAGACAAAGGCTGGTAAAAGAAAAAGCCGATTCTTCCATATCACGCTCACGGAATTTGACACACGTCGAAATAAGAGGTGGCCTCTACTACTATAGGGACAATAACCGTAGGATCTTCAGCTACCAATTTGCGAACAAACAGTGGTCGTTAGATACGACTAATCTTATAATTTATCAAGATATCAATAAAAATCTCAACATTACCTAATTCCTCGTTCATTTTCAATTTTATTAAGCAAGATAGAAATATAACAGAATACTGACTGTAGAACACTATACTTCGAGTTATCGACAAAAGAAGAGAAATAGTACCTCGGCCGGGTGAAAATAAAAACATAACCCCAAGGATTCATAAACGGAATTTTAATAAATATACTTCTAAAAATAATTCCAGCGATATCAGGAATAATTTATGGCCAGAATAATAAATAATAGCTGGCGATTATCTATACCGAACCAGATCAACCGGTTCCCGACCCAAGTAAATCTTTAATAATGGGAAATTTCAAGGTAGGAAGACGCTTATGTTTACAAATTAAATATTTATCACTTGCGAGAATTTAACCCGTGACAAGAATTATTAAAAATCGTGAATAATTTTCGAAAATGTGAAAAAAAAAATAAAAGAAAATATAAAAAAAATGAAAAAAGGGACAAATCTCACTCCAATACTATTCGTTAGGAAAAACTGAGGTTTAATTTCGTAAATCCAAAATTAATTGTCTCCGATGAACAGAGATTACAACTTAAACCCAGAAAATCTTCCCACTGCCACGTTTTCAAGACAAAGGCTGGTAATAGAAAGAACGAATTCTTACCTATCAACGTTCACGGAATTTGACACACGTCGAAATAAGAGGTGGCCTCTACTACTATAGGGACAATAACCGTAGGATCTTCAGCTACCAATTTACGAACAAACAGTGGTCGTTAGATACGACTAATCTTATTATTTATCAAGATATCAATAAAAATCTCAACATTACTTAATTTCCTCGTTTGTTTTAAATCTTATTACACAAGTAACCATTCCACGAAACCGCTGGCTGTAGGACCGCAATATGATAGTTATCGACAAAAAGAAAGAGAAAGTATTCCAGTCAGATGAAAGTGCAAGATGACAGTAATTAAAAAGAAATTAACAGCTACATGAAATTTACTTCCAAAACAATATTAGCAACATTAGGAATAATTTATGGCCAGAATACATTTATAAGTTGACGACTATCTATTAACGAAACAGATCAACCGGTTCCCGACCCAAGTAAATCTTTAATAATGGGAAATTTCAAGGTAGGAAGACGCTTATGTTTACAAATTATATATTTATCACTTGCGAGAATTTAGCCCGTGACAATATATTTTTAATAATTAATCTAGTAATAATTCTTGTCATACATTAACAATTTTTCTCGTTTGGTTTGAATTGAAATCAGTATCAAGATCTTGATATGGCTCATTTTCTATTCGCTCATCAGGAAGAAAAACTCTGTTTTTTTAAAGTTAATTTTATTCCATTAGTCGAATCCTGTTATATGATTGCAGAGTTTGTAACTTGTTTTCAGTATAATTTTGCAATTTATCATTCAATTACTTGTTTCCCCGTTTTAATTCAAAAAATAAAGAAACTGAACATTGATAGTTTCGTGTTTTCTTTTCTAGTTTCGCGAAGATTAACTCGATTTAAATGTCGTCGAGAAGCTAATTTATACAACTCGTAATTAGCATAAAAAAATCTTGCTACTCATAAATATGTATGACGAAGTTACATTTTCTGCAAGCCCTTTAAAAAAACAGAACGCAGTATAGAATAAGAGATATCTATAAAATTGAAAAAGAAATAGTTAAGTACAAGAAAAGTTTGGGAAAGACAGCAAAAGTAATCAGAAAAAGTGCTAAAGATTTTAAAAACTAAAAAAGAATCGAATTAGTCCAACTCGCAACGAACTGCTATATATAATACCGATGATACAGGGTCGAGAAAAGGTTCGGATTTATGGACGGTCCGCGGTAATTTTGACATTTGACATTTGTCAATTTTGACATTTGACAATTTTGACATTTGACAATTTTGACATTTGACAATTTTGACCTTTGACAATTTTGACATTTGAGATTTGACAATTCTGATATTTGTCCTTTCTATCCATAGAGATATAAGATATAGAGCACGGGAGCCAGCCGATACGACCAGCACGAAATAGAAAGAGAGAGGACAACTAACGGGAGCCAGCCGATACGACCAGCACGAAATAGAAAGAGAGAGGACAACTAACGGGAGCCAGCCGATACGACCAGCACGAAATAGAAAGAGAGAGGACAACTAACGGGAGCCAGCCGATACGACCAGCACGAAATAGAAAGAGAGAGGACAACTAACGGGAGCCAGCCGATACGACCAGCACGAAATAGAAAGAGAGAGGACAACTAACGGGAGCCAGCCGATACGACCAGCACGAAATAGAAAGAGAGAGGACAACTAGTGCGTCGGTTTATCTTTGTGTCTAATCACATGCGCAACAGGGGAGTCTATAAAATTAGTAAGGTAAAAAACCAGACGCACTAGTTGCTCTCTCTCTCTTTCTATTCCGTGCTGGCTTTCACTTGTGTGCGTTCCTATGGCTCACGTCGTGCTCTATATCTTATATCTCTATGTTTCTATCATAGGCATTTGTAAAATCTGACATTTCTGACATTTGTCATATCTGAAATTTGACATTTGACATTTTTGATATTTGATATTTCTGACAAACCAAAACTTCATTAATTAAGGTGATTTTAATTGAGGAAACATTAAAATCGGATAGTTCTTATTCTAATATCCACACGAATACGATTTATTGTAATTTCCGATTATTTAAATCGGATTTCTATGTTTCTTAATAAATTATTTATAGCCTGATAAAAGGTATATATTTATTCATTGGTGTCTAATTTCTAAAGTAAATAGAGATTATGTATTTTCATCACTATTTTCGATACATGTGTTCGAAAACAGAGTGTTATTCAATATTTACTTTCCATTCTATTTACTTTTATTAAACAATCCGATAAAACTAACGTCACTCAAGGAGTATTTGATAAAATATATAAACATTTTTTCTATGAAGAACAGATGACCTCCTTTTACAAACCAAAAAAATAAAATACGTAATTATATATTTAATTAATTTACAATATCAATTTTAAAAATACTACAATAAAATAATTTCTTACTCAATTTACCAGTCGTCATTTGTGAATAGTTCAAACTTACCTGTAACAAAAAAAAAAATTAAAATATAAACAATATTAAGAAATAAATTATAAAAAAAACTAGCGGACCCTGTCTTTTTTTTTGTTCATTTTTCGAGTTTTTAAATTTTGTGACTTTTTTTACTATTTTTTTCGTTGTACGGTGGCGTCATAGTTCTTAAGTGAAGATTACTCGTTTACATATGTGAGATATCAACTACGCCACCTTACGGTTGCGTCGTAGTACTTAATTAAGTAAGAATTTCTCGTGTAAATATATAAAATATCAACTGCGCCACCTGAAAATTACTCGTTTAAATGTATGAGAGACCAACAGCGCCACCTTACGGTTGCGTCATAGTATTCAATTAAGTTAGAATATAAAATAAAAACTGCACCACCATTTATGAGCATGACCGACCACGTCTATCTGTACTTAAGTACGAATTGTTTTTTTAAATATATGAGATATTAACTGCGCCACCTTACGGTGGCGTTATAGTACTTAATTTTTATCAAAAATATTTCAAACTGGTGTTTGTTTGGATTAAATTTGTGAAGTTTGTACTCGGACGCCCTTAATTTTATATATAAGAGACTGGTAATACTCATAAAAAGTTAATCCTCGACCTATTTATATATTTTTTAAGCTAGTGAATGGGATATTTTACGTTACCAAATGGCGCCCAACGTGGGGCCACATCCCTACTTTGTTTATTTATTTAATACTCGCACAAACAGAGACTTTCCAGTTGTGTTTCAATACTTTGAAGAAAATTTTTTGATCACCCAAGAATTTCTTAGTTGAAACCAACATTCGGATGTTTTGATGAGTGAGTTTTTCACACTTAAATGTCAAAATCTAACTGTCAATATAAAGTCAAATGTCAATCTTGTCACTTTTCACACTCAAATGTCAAACTCTAACTATCAATATAACATTAAATGTCAATCTTGTCACTTTTCATTCTCAAATGTTTAAATTTAATTGTCAATATAAAGTCAAATGTTAATCTTGTCATTTTTACACTCAAATGTCAAACTCTAACTATCAATATAACATTAAATGTCAATCTTGTCACTTTTCACTCTCAAATGTTTAAATTTAACTGTCAATATAAAGTCAAATGTTAATCTTGTCATTTTTACACTCAAATGTGAAACTCTAACTGTCAATATAAAGTCAAATGTCAATCTTGTCAGTTTTCACACTTAAATGTCAAAATCTAACTGTCAATATAAAGTCAAATGTCAATCTTGTCACTCACTAAAATGTTAAACTCTAACTGTCAATATAACGTTAAATGTAAGTCTTGTCACTTTTCACACTAAAATGTCAAACTCTAACTGTCAATATAATGTCAAATGTCAATCTTGTCACTTTTCACACTCAAATGTCAAACTCTAACTGTCAATATCACATTAAATGTCAATTTTGTCACTTTTTACACTCAAATGTCAAACTCTAACTGTCAATATAACGTTAAATGTAAGTCTTGTCACTTTTTACACTAAAATGTCAAACTCTCACTGTCAATATAAAGTCAAATGTCAATCTTGTCACTTTTCACACTCAAATGTCAAACTCTAACTATCAATATAAAATTAAATGTCATTCTTGTCACATTTCACACTCAAATGTCAAACTCTAACTGTCAATATAATGTCAAATGTCAATCTTGTCACTTTTTACACTCAAATGTCAAAATCTAACTGTCAATATAAAGTCAAATGTCAATCTTGTCACTTTTCACACTCAAATGTCAAACTCTAACTATCAATATAAAATTAAATGTCATTCTTGTCACTTTTCACACTCAAATGTCAAACTCTTACTGTCAATATAAAGTCAAATGTTAATCTTGTCACTTTTCACACTCAAATGTCAAACTCTAACTTTTAATATCACATTAAATGTCAATCTGGTCACTTTTTACACTCAAATGTCAAAATCTAACTGTCAATATAAAGTCAAATGTCAATCTTGTTACTTTTCACACTCAAATGTCAAACTCTAACTGTCAATATAACATTAAATGTCAATCTTGTCACTTTTCACACTCAAATGTCAAACTCTTACAGTCAATATAAAGTCAAATGTCAATCTTGTCACTTTTCACACTCAACTGTCAAACTCTAACTGTCAATATAAAGTCAAATGTCAATCTTGTCACTTTTTACACTGAAATGTCAAAATCTAACTGTCAATATAAAGTCAAATGTCAATCTTGTCACTTTTCACACTCAAATGTCAAACTCTAACTGTCAATATAACGTTAAATGTCAATCTTGTCACTTTTCACACTCAAATGTCTAAATTTAACTGTCAATATAAAGTCAAATGTCAATCTTGTCAATTTTCAAACTCAAATATCAAACTCTAACTGTCAATATAAAGTCAAATGTTAATCTTCTCATTTTTACACTCAAATGCCAAACTCTAACTATCAATATAAAGTCAAATGTCAATCTTGTTATTTTTTACACTCAAATGTCAAAATCTAACTGTCAATATAAAGTCAAATGTCAATCTTGTTACTTTTCACACTCAAATGTCAAACTCTAACTGTCAATATAACATTAAATGTCAATCTTGTCACTTTTCACAATCAAATGTCAAACTCTTACAGTCAATATAAAGTCAAATGTCAATCTTGTCACTTTTCACACTCAACTGTCAAACTCTAACTGTCAATATAAAGTCAAATGTTAATCTTGTCATTTTTACACTCAAATGCTAAACTCCAACTATCAATATAAAGTCAAATGTCAATCTTGTCAGTTTTCACACTAAAATGTCAAACTCTAACTGTCAATATAACGTTAAATGTCAATCTTGTCACTTTTCACACTCAAATGTCTAAATTTAACTGTCAATATAAAGTCAAATGTCAATCTTGTCAATTTTCAAACTCAAATATCAAACTCTAACTGTCAATATAAAGTCAAATGTTAATCTTCTCATTTTTACACTCAAATGCCAAACTCTAACTATCAATATAAAGTCAAATGTCAATCTTGTCACTTTTCACACTCAAATCTCAAAATCTAACTGTCAATATAAAGTCAATTGTCAATCTTGTCACTTTTCACACTAAAATGTTAAACTCTAACTGTCAATATAAAGTCAAATGTCAATCTTGTCACTTTTCACACTCAACTGTCAATATAAAGTCAAATGTCAATCTTGTCACTTTTCACACTAAAATGTCAAACTCTAACTGTCAATATAACGTTAATTGTCAATCTTGTCACTTTTCACACTCAAATGTCTAAATTTAACTGTCAATATAAAGTCAAATGTCAATCTTGTCAATTTTCAAACTCAAATATCAAACTCTAACTGTCAATATAAAGTCAAATGTTAATCTTCTCATTTTTACACTCAAATGCCAAACTCTAACTATCAATATAAAGTCAAATGTCAATCTTGTTATTTTTTACACTCAAATGTCAAAATCTAACTGTCAATATAAAGTCAAATGTCAATCTTGTTACTTTTCACACTCAAATGTCAAACTCTAACTGTCAATATAACATTAAATGTCAATCTTGTCACTTTTCACAATCAAATGTCAAACTCTTACAGTCAATATAAAGTCAAATGTCAATCTTGTCACTTTTCACACTCAACTGTCAAACTCTAACTGTCAATATAAAGTCAAATGTTAATCTTGTCATTTTTACACTCAAATGCTAAACTCCAACTATCAATATAAAGTCAAATGTCAATCTTGTCAGTTTTCACACTAAAATGTCAAACTCTAACTGTCAATATAACGTTAAATGTCAATCTTGTCACTTTTCACACTCAAATGTCTAAATTTAACTGTCAATATAAAGTCAAATGTCAATCTTGTCAATTTTCAAACTCAAATATCAAACTCTAACTGTCAATATAAAGTCAAATGTTAATCTTCTCATTTTTACACTCAAATGCCAAACTCTAACTATCAATATAAAGTCAAATGTCAATCTTGTTATTTTTTACACTCAAATGTCAAAATCTAACTGTCAATATAAAGTCAAATGTCAATCTTGTTACTTTTCACACTCAAATGTCAAACTCTAACTGTCAATATAACATTAAATGTCAATCTTGTCACTTTTCACAATCAAATGTCAAACTCTTACAGTCAATATAAAGTCAAATGTCAATCTTTCACTTTTCACACTCAACTGTCAAACTCTAACTGTCAATATAAAGTCAAATGTTAATCTTGTCATTTTTACACTCAAATGCTAAACTCCAACTATCAATATAAAGTCAAATGTCAATCTTGTCAGTTTTCACACTAAAATGTCAAACTCTAACTGTCAATATAACGTTAAATGTCAATCTTGTCACTTTTCACACTCAAATGTCTAAATTTAACTGTCAATATAAAGTCAAATGTCAATCTTGTCAATTTTCAAACTCAAATATCAAACTCTAACTGTCAATATAAAGTCAAATGTTAATCTTCTCATTTTTACACTCAAATGCCAAACTCTAACTATCAATATAAAGTTAAATGTCAATCTTGTCACTTTTCACACTCAAATCTCAAAATCTAACTGTCAATATAAAGTCAATTGTCAATCTTGTCACTTTTCACACTAAAATGTTAAACTCTAACTGTCAATATAAAGTCAAATGTCAATCTTGTCACTTTTCACACTCAACTGTCAATATAAAGTCAAATGTCAATCTTGTCACTTTTCACACTAAAATGTCAAACTCTAACTGTCAATATAACGTTAAATGTCAATCTTGTCACTTTTCACACTCAAATGTCTAAATTTAACTGTCAATATAAAGTCAAATGTCAATCTTGTCAATTTTCAAACTCAAATATCAAACTCTAACTGTCAATATAAAGTCAAATGTTAATCTTCTCATTTTTACACTCAAATGCCAAACTCTAACTATCAATATAAAGTCAAGTGTCAATCTTGTTAGTTTTTACACTCAAATGTCAAACTCTAACTGTCAATATAACATTAAATGTCAATCTTGTCACTTTTCACACTTAAATCTCAAACTCTTACAGTCAATATAAAGTCAAATGTTAATCTTGTCACTTTTCACACTCAACTGTCAAACTCTAACTGTCAATATAAAGTCAAATGTCAATCTGGTTACTTTTCACACTCAAATGTCAAACTCTAACTGTCAATATAAAGTCAAATGTCAATCTTGTCACTTTTCACACTCAAATGTCAAACTCTCACTATCAATTTAAAATATAATGTCATTTTTGTCACTTTTCACACTCAAATGTCAAACTCTAAATGTCAATATAAAGTCGAATGTCAATCTTGTCATTTTTTACACTCAACTGTCAAACTCTAATTTACGATTACACCACAGATGAAAACATAACAAGCTAGAAAAGTGAAAATTTTGCTGCTGAAGACCCTAAAAACCATCACCAAAACAAACATCAAGAAATCGTGCAATCAATCTTGAAAAGAAGATCCTGATAAATATTCTAATCATATAATTGAATACGATAATAAAATTTTGTTGCTGGCGCCACTGAATTATATTTTGTTGTGCGCAGTTGGCGGCATGAAAAAGAAAATAATTGAGAATTGAAGGAGTTTCTCTTCATCGGAGAGAGAAACTTAGGAGAGCATGAATAATACGATTCACAATTTCGAAATCTCTTTTAAAAATAATAATAAAAAAAAACGAACTAGAGAGAAGACCCGTTTTCTTGTGTTGAACGGTTGAGCTCGTTTTGTATTACATCAGGTTTTACTTCACATCTGTGAAACTGGAGAAAAAAAATTTATTTATATTAAAACTTATTTGGAAATACTTTATTAATTAAAAAATCAATTTTTAAAATTAAAAATAATAATTGCGCTCGGGAAATGCTGAGAGAAGTTAAAAATTAGTCGTAGACGTATAGTAATTAATGATGGCCAAACAAGTATAGTCCTTCTAATGTCCTTTTAATCTCTTTTAGACCAATGCCGACCATTGGCTTGGAAAGGAACAAAAAGGCAAATTCATCAAACGCATATTTCGAGAAAAAACGCATCATTGTTCAGTTTTATTAATTTTTGTTTTAAATTATCCATCTTACACTCGTTTCAAATGGTCGCGAAAACACCATCATTCATTATTATTAGCAATGGCAGTGTTGCTATCATCAAACACGATACCGGTTTTAATGTATAAATGTATGTAACCCGGTTATTCTACAGAATGATGTATGTAAAGAATATGGCATAAAAATAAATAAAGAAAAGGGAGAAACGGTGAAAATAGAAGACTAACTACAACCAAAGAAAAAAAGATAAGGGCAAAAAGTAAAACTGTATTTCAATACTTTTGAGGTGCTAATACAAGGGAAAAGAAGATGTGGAAATTAATAGAATCGATGGCCACTTCTCATTTCTTCTTTCAAACGACGTATTTTTTTCTTATAAAAACTAAACTTATAGTTGTCGTTGGCAAGGCTTAAAGTTTTCATTAGATCTTCTTAGATGCTCTTAGATCTTCTTAGATGCTCTTAGATCTTCTTAGATGCTCTTAGATCTCCTTAGATGCTTTTAGATCTTCTTAAATGCTCTTAAATTTTCTTAGATGCTCTTAGATCTTCTTACATCTCCTTGGATCTCTTTGTAACTCTTTAGACCACCTCGGGTCTATTTGGAACTCCTTAAAGCTCTTCGAATCTTCACGTGAATTGCAGTCATTCCTATTACATATTTCTTTTTCGTCATTTTCCATATAGAAATTGATTAATTTTCTTTACTTTCGTGCCTTAACTGAACTTTTTAGTTGCAAACTGTAATACCGATTTTCACATTGAAAATACTCATTTCTATTCACTTAAGCTTGTAAAATGCGCTTTTCCATCCATACCAATGGTCATCATTTCTATTTTTTATGCCATTCTACACATTGTAACGTTTGTAACGTTCGTTTTCGAGCATTCCATCCAGACTATATATTTTTATTCTGTTTAATTTTTATCGCGCCGATGCAAAGGTCGATTGCCGATTTGGTGGTAGGAAATATTGCTTCGTTGACGGAATGATTTCTCAACTCGTCCATTTCGTCTACGATTCTTGGTAAATTCAGATTTAATTTTCTGACTACCTTCGTCCTTCTATCTGGATTTAATGCCAAATCTGAGAAGGGCCCTACTGAGATTGCAGATATTCATTTTTGAAAATATTGCTGATTGTCGACGGCATTTTGAAGCCGACCATCCATTCCGGGATTATCTCTGAGAAAGTTCTCCTAAGGAAGACCATTTCCACCCACTTGGGCAGTACTGTTCCGAAACACCGACAGGAAGATCACTTCCATTCACTTAGGCTGTTCCATCACTATCGAAAACTCCGACAGGAAGACCAGCGGGAAAAAATGATAAGAGATTAAATTTATTAATTGATTTAAATTTTTTTTGTCTTAATTACTAAAATTTTGAAATAAATTAACTTAAAATTGATTTTTGGAATTTTATTTGTGTGTCTGTACTTGGCGCCCTTTAATCGATGTTTGGGGGGAATTAGGCAAGAACACGACCCTCAGGAGCTAGCCTAGGGTAATTTTAAGGTTACAAAGTTGGCGCCCCACGTTAATTTTATTTTTAAGGGTTAATTAAGCTACAACATAGAAGATGTTTTGTTAACATTTGTGTGCAGCTTTTTTGTTGTTATTTTCAGATCAAAAATAATCGTTTCTATTGATTTGTGGCTGTAAAATGAGGTTTTACATCGATGCTAATAGTACCTAGTTATTTCTATTTTTTACGTCAATGGTCAGTTTTGTGTACTTTCGTGCCTAAACTAAGCTTTTTTGTGGATAGTTTTATATCATTTTCAAATACTTTTTTATTATGCTTTCATTAATCCTTTATAGTACGGCACTGTTGGCTAAAAGGTAAAAAAAAACTACAAAAACACAAGCAGGTTCGGTTATTTCTCATTGTAAATCAACAAGAGTAGTAGTATGACGTCAATAGAACACATGGGGCAACATTGCATAGTTGTTCCTCGATGTTTAATGCGTGCCTTATCCGTAAAACTAATTTAATGATTTGATTGGTTGACTGTACTAGATTCTACGGGTATACCCAGATACAACATTTACTAATAGAGTCAGTCAGTCCAGTTTTAGAGAAAGTAGGTTTGATAAGAGATCGATAGATGAAGTATTATATCGTTTACTGTCTTTATAAGGAAAGTAGTTTTGGGATCTTGTAGTTTAAGATTAGAAGATGAATATGATGACCTGAACTGGTTTGTGTAGATTGTTTGTTTTAAATAATACATAATGATATACATGAAATTTTTAGTACGGTTTGTTTTGGTTAAAGAAATTAAAGATTCGTTATAAAAGAGTATCTGGAAGCTTATTTTTAATCTCAAAATTGTGCTGTCAAAATAACAAATATTGATATATAAGTAGGTATGTGAAAATTGTCGACAGTGTCAATTGTCAATAAATGACATTTAAGTATGTCAGATGTCAAACTTATCATATTTGTAACGTTAAATGTCAAAATTGCAGTGTCTAATATCAAATATTGATATATAAGTATGTAAAAATGCCAAAACTGTCATATCTGCAGTGTTAAATGACAAAAAGTGACATATCAATGTGTCAAATGTCAAACTTATCATATTTGTATTGTCAAATGTCAAAATTGTTGTGTCAAATATAAAATATTGATTATAAAGAATGTGAAAATGCTAAAATTGTCATATTTGTATTGTCAAATGTCAAAAAGAGACATAAACGTATGTCAATGTGAAATTTTGTGGTCAAATATCAAAACTGTCAAATCTCAATCTATAGTCGATTCAGATAGAAGTGTCATCAAGTGGGCTAGGTACGTGTGAGATCATCTTTAACTTTATTACTAGATTCAATGGAAACAGAACTTTAGTTAGGGAATTATATGTCATTGCGATGTGTCAAAATGTTTATAGTTATATTGAGCATTATGTAGCAAGCTGGCTAATATTGCGATTCAAATTTCACTAAACGTGGGTGCTGAAACTACAAATTTGAATTTTCCAGAGACTACTTGATGACACTTCTATTTGAATCAACTATAAGTAGGTATGTGAAAATTGTCAACAGTGTCAATTGTCAATAAATGACATTTAAGTATGTCAGATGTCAAACTTATCATATTTGTAACGTTAAATGTCAAAATTGCAGTGTCTATTATCAAATATTAATATGTATGTAAAAATGCCAAAACTGTCATATCTGCAGTGTTAAATGACAAAAAGTGACATATCAATGTGTCAAATGTCAAACTTATCATATTTGTATCGTTAAATGTCAAAATTGCAGTGTCTAATATCAAATATTGATATATAAGTATGTAAAAATGCCGAAACTGTCATATCTGTAGTGTTAAATGTGACATATCAATGTGTCAAATGTCAAACTTATCATATTTGTATCGTCAAATGTCAAAATTGTTGTGTTAAATATAAAATATTGATTATAAAGAATGTGAAAATGCTAAAATTGTCATATTTGTATTGTCAAATGACAAAAAGAGACATAAACATATGTCAATGTGAAATTTTGGGGTCAAATATCAAATATCAAAACTGTCAAATGTCAATGTAGTCACTTTTTATATTAAAATGTCAATCTTGTTGGTAAACAAACTATTTACTATTTTTGACGCTAATCTATTAGTAAACTAACAATATAACGTCAAATGCCAATCTTGTCACTTTTCACACTAAAATAACGGAGCATATATTAAGAACCAGCTCAACTTTTTACAAATTTATCATCAGACTGTAAGCCGATTTCAATAAAGTCTCGCAGACATACAAGTGATGATTTAAAATTCATAGAATCTGAAATAGCGACGTTATTAAAGGAAGGTATAATAGAAGAAAGTATTTCCCCGTGGCGTGCCCAAGTTCTGGTAGTTTCTTTTGAGAATCATCGTCGTAGAATGGTTGTGGATTACTCCCCAACAATTAATCGGTATACAGAGTTAGATGCTTTCCCACTACCAAGAATTGACGATATCGTAAATAAAGTGGCTTCTTATCAAGTATATAGTTCTCTAGATCTGCGCACTATAAACATAGGTATTATCATCAGCCATGTTTTGTCCAATGTCAACCACAAAACCACAGATAATAGAACAGATGTGTTGATACAAAATATAAAGTTGGCAACAAGTTCTGACATTAGCGCACTATGTTTAAAACTTTATTTCTACACCCTTTTTATGCATAAATAGGTACCCTCCATATGCATAAAGTACCTTAAATTTATTTTAAACTAAAACCACTAGTACTTACTTTGTCAATATACCGTTATAAGAACTTTTTCGCTTTTCGCGCTCCCAGCTGGTTTAGTTCCCATTTTCACCACTACAAAATACGATTGCACGTCTCTTTAATTTGTTTATGATCTGACACGTGAATTGAGTGACATTGGAAAAAAAATGGCTGATGATAATACCTATATCTATAGTGCCTTACCTATACTGCATTTGAAGCATGCGGGAAACTGTACCAGTTTACACGAGTTCCATTCGGTGTGAGAAATGGTGTGCCGGCATTTCAGCGAGCTATCACTAAAATCATTTCAGATGAAGGTATTAAAGGCGTTGAAGTCTATTTGGATGACATCACAGTTGGGGGCTGTAATCAAGCTGAGCATGATAGAAATTTAGAGCAATTAATGAAAGCTGTTTCTAAATATAATTTGACGTTAAATTTAGAAAAAAGCTCTTTTTCAATGCGACAAATACATCTTTTAGGTTATGTTATCAGTTATAAATCTATAAAACCTGATCCGGAACGTCTTCAACCTATCCGTAATTTGTCTGTTCCAACCAATTCTACTGAACTTCCGTCTCATCACGGATCAACGATCAGTTTCTTTTATGTGCGACAGACACCATCCTGGGAAAATTAAGAACGAGAAGATTATGCGATGGAGATTGGAACTATCCAGCTTTAACTATGAGATAATTTATAGGCCAGGAGATCAAAACAGTACAGCAGATACCTTATCACGAATATGCTCTTCAATAACAGGAAATTTAACTCAATTGGTTTCTCTACATAAAGCTTTGTGCCACCCTGGAGAAACAAGAATGTACCATTGGACTCGAAGTAAGAACCTTCCATTTTCTCTAACGGATGTACGAAAAGTAACATCATCCTGTCGTATTTGTGCAGAGGTTAAACCACGATTTCATAAACATGAAGGGCATCTTATCAAAGCAACACGACCTTTTGAAAGAATCAATTTGGACTTTAAAGGACCTTTACCCTCATCATCACGAAATCGTTATCTTTTAGTAATGGTAGATGAATTCTCTCGTTTTCCATTAGCTTTTCCATGTTCAGATGTAACTGCCAGCACTGTAATATCTAAATTTAAAGAAGTTTTCTCACTATTCGGTGTACCTGCATATATACATTCAGATCGAGGTTCAAGTTTTATGTCGTAAAGCATTTTTAACTGCTTTAGACGTTGCTACAAGTCGTACTACACCCTATAACCCACAAGGTAATGGCCAAAGTGAACGCTACGTGGGTATAGTCTGGAAAACTATAGAACTAGCTGTAAAAAATCATAATCTCAGTATTTCTCAATGGGAACAGGTATATCAAGAAGCATTACATTCAATTCGTTCTTTACTGTGCACATCGACTAACATGACACCCCATGAAAGGTTCTTTGGTTTCCCTAGAAGATCCAGTAATGGTAGTACAATTCCGTCGTGGCTTTTAAATCCTGGACCAGTCTTGATGAAGCGTCCAGTTCGTAATTCCAAGTATGAACCACTGGTAGAAGAGGTCATGTTGTTGGAAGCAAATCCCGAGTATGCCCATGTAAGATTGTCTAACGGAAAAGAAACCACTGTTTCTTTAAGACATCTCGCGCCAGTTGGTTCTTCCCTAGAAGCTGTCTCAGATGTCTCTGAGAATCCTGCAGGTATTGACAATCAAACAATCATTGAAGCCACTGATGCCACTCCTGAGCTGGAAGATAATAATTTAACTACCGCACCTCAAGAAATGGAAGCTGAAGAATTAAATAAAGTGCCTGAAAATGCTTCATTAAGAAGAAGTGAAAGGGAAAGATATGCACCTTCTTATTTAAAAGATTACATTCACTAGGAGGGGCGAATGTCATAGAATATATTGGTTTACATAGTTACATGTATTATTTTTATATATGTCACTTTAGTTATCAAAGTATCAATTAATCATTTTGTAGAATTCTTTTAGTATAATAAAGCCTTATAAAGGTATATCTCATTATTTCTACATCACTATAAACTGTCAATCTTGTCAGTAAACAAATTATTCACTATTTTTGACAGTAAACTGTCATTAAACTAACAATATAACGTCAAATGTCAATCTTGCCATTTTTCACAATAAAATGTTAAACTATCAATTGTTAATGTTATCAATAAACAAATTATTTACTATTTTTGACAGTAAACTGTCATAAACTATCAATGTAACGTCAAATATCAATCTTGTAACATTTCACACGAAAATGTCAAACTTTTAATTGTCAATCTTGTCAGATAACAAAGTATTTACTATTTTTGAGACTAAACTGTCAATATAACGTCAAATGTCAATCTTGGTACTTTTCACACTAAAATGTCAAACTGTAAACTGTCAATCTTGTCAGTAAACAAACTATTTACGATTTTTGACAGTAAAGAGTCAATATAACATAAAATGTCAATCTTATCAATTTTCACACTAAAATATCACTATAAACTGTTAATCTTGTTAATAAACAAACTATCCACTATTTTGACAGTAAATTGTTATTAAACTGTCAATCTTGTCACTTTTTACACTAAAATATCAAACTATATCATTTCAATATTCTTATTTTTACACTAAAGTAACACTATAACTTATCAATCTTGTCAGTAAACAAACTATTGACCATTTTTCTCACTAAACTGTCAATATAACGTCAAATGTCAATTTTGTCAAACTATAAACTGTCAATCTTGTCAAATTTATCATATTTATTGCGTCAAAATTGTACAAATGTCAAAATACATATTTATGTAATGAGTGTTATTTCTAACCAATTTATTGAGTTGTACTATAGTTTTTCGCAGAGTACTATATTTTTTTTACTTTTATTTTAAAAATAGTTGGCAACCCTAGTGATAAAGTTCCCGAAATTAATAGATATAAATATATGTTGGCAACAATGTAAAAGATCCACGTTGGCCGACCATTCACCTAAACTCCTAGAGCACGTAGACTAACCTAGCTAAGCTAATAACATCGAACAAAATCCTATTTGTATGTTAAATTTTATTTGTTGATTTCAAAATTCAAAATTTACTTACTTTATAAAAAAAAAGAATCTTCAATTCTTTTTTTTTCCGTCAGGTTACCGTGGTGTAACGTTTACAACGTTATTTGTGGCCTGGCCTATGGACTATTAATTTTTATAATTTTCGGGTTATTGGAGTCGATGCGTAGACTTTATCTGTTTTGAGAAGGGGAATATTTAGTTCGAACATGAGAAGTGTTGCTATTGTAATTCTTTTCATTTTGTGCTTTTAAAGCAATCAGTTTCTTCTCACTACCTTCTCCCTTCGGGCCATTGCCAATTTGTGAAGGGTCTGTTATAAATAGAAGATTTATCCTGAGTAAGGCTTTTTCTAGCCGAATATATCGTCCTGCCACCATAGACAGATTGTTTTTCCGCCACCAAAGTCTTTCCTCGAAATACTTCCAGTATTTAAAGAGAAGCCATCTTGCCATCGACATCTTTAACCGGTGCGAACACTGCAAACTACGACAGAAATTCCGTCCACCACGTCGATTCCGAAGATAAAAAGCAAAAGATAAGAAATTAGTTATTCACTATTTTTATTTTTAATTACTTGAAGGTTTGAATAAACAATTTAACACTGATTCTCTTTTTTATTTGTATGTCTGTACTTGGCGCCCTTATTTATTTGTTTGGGGAGAGTTAAAAAAGAAGGAAGCCAGAAGGAAGCCACGAACCCTGGAGCTAGCCAAGGGTATTTTCACGCTACAAACTGTCAATCTTGTCAAATTTATCATATTTATTGCGTCAAAATTATACAAATGTCAAAATACATATTTATGTAATGAGTGTTATTTCTAACCAATTTATTGAGTTGTACTATAATTTTTCGCAGAGTACTATATTTTTTTTACTTTTATTTTAAAAATAGTTGGCAACCCTAGTGATAAAGTTCCCGAAATTAATAGATATAAATATATGTTGGCAACAATGTAAAAGATCCACGTTGGCCGACCATTCACCTAAACTCCTAGAGCACGTAGACTAACCTAGCTAAGCTAATAACATCGAACAAAATCCTATTTGTATGTTAAATTTTATTTGTTGATTTCATAATTCAAAATTCAAAATTTACTTACTTTATAAAAAAAAAGAATCTTCAATTCTTTTTTTTCCGTCAGGTTACCGTGGTGTAACGTTTACAACGTTATTTGTGGCCTGGCCTATGGACTATTAATTTTTATAATTTTCGGGTTATTGGAGTCGATGCGTAGACTTTATCTGTTTTGAGAAGGGGAATATTTAGTTCGAACATGAGAAGTGTTGCTATTGTAATTCTTTTCATTTTGTGCTTTTAAAGCAATCAGTTTCTTCTCACTACCTTCTCCCTTCGGGCCATTGCCAATTTGTGAAGGGTCTGTTATAAATAGAAGATTTATCCTGAGTAAGGCTTTTTCTAGCCGAATATATCGTCCTGCCACCATAGACAGATTGTTTTTCCGCCACCAAAGTCTTTCCTCGAAATACTTCCAGTATTTAAAGAGAAGCCATCTTGCCATCGACATCTTTAACCGGTGCGAACACTGCGAACTACGACAGAAATTCCGTCCACCACGTCGATTCCGAAGATAAAAAGCAAAAGATAAGAAATTAGTTATTCACTATTTTTATTTTTAATTACTTGAAGGTTTGAATAAACAGTTTAACACTGATTCTCTTTTTTATTTGTATGTCTGTACTTGGCGCCCTTATTTATTTGTTTGGGGAGAGTTAAAAAAGAAGGAAGCCAGAAGGAAGCCACGAACCCTGGAGCTAGCCAAGGGTATTTTCACGCTACAAACTGTCAATCTTGTCAAATTTATCATATTTATTGCGTCAAAATTGTACAAATGTCAAAATACATATTTATGTAATGAGTGTTATTTCTAACCAATTTATTGAGTTGTACTATAATTTTTCGCAGAGTACTATATTTTTTTTAATTTTATTTTAAAAATAGTTGGCAACCCTAGTGATAAAGTTCCCGAAATTAATAGATATAAATATATGTTGGCAACAATGTAAAAGATCCACGTTGGCCGACCATTCACCTAAACTCCTAGAGCACGTAGACTAACCTAGCTAAGCTAATAACATCGAACAAAATCCTATTTGTATGTTAAATTTTATTTGTTGATTTCATAATTCATATGGAGAGTTTATACTTTGTAGAGTGTTTGCGTTTTCTTGAGATTAGATTCTAAAATTATCTCTTCGTAGTTCGTGGCGATATTTTGAGACGTAGTTTTGTTTGTAGTAGGTCAGATCCCTCTTTCCGATTGATGAGTATTTTATCGATTTTCAAGGTTCTAGAGGGATTAAATGAGGAATATAATCCGTTATTTTTTTTTTGTTTGTTAAGTAAGGAGTAGAGGAAAACTATAAGATACAGCGTTGTTTGGAGTTGAAAAAGATATTAGATGATGGCGTTTTATCGCTTTTTTTATTTCCGGCTAGGTACATTAGTTTGTTATTAAGACAGGCTTGAAGTAAGAAATTCAAGAAATATGTACAAAATAGTAATCATAAAACTTGGAAAAAACGGAAAAATAGAAAAGTATAACTTCTTACGTGGTTATAGTAATACACACATATGTATCAAAGAATATTATTATTCTAACGCTTTACAAACATTTTCAAAGACAATGACCGTTCAACTAAGAAGAAACAACTACTTCCCGGGCTATATGCACCGACGGATATTGGATTACACTTCAAAGTCAAACGGGGTTGGCATATCTAATAGATAATTTAAACCAACCATTCTGGTTTGCAGTTAGAAGCGACAACATAACTTGTAGACCGGTTTCGGTGTATTTACACCTCGTCAGTACAAGGTATATGTTATCCGTCAGCGAGCTTAAAGGTTTAAATTATTTATTAGATATGCCAACCCCGTTTGACTTTAAAGTGTAATCCAATATCCGTCGGGGCATATAGCCTGGGAAGTAGTTGTTTCTTTTTAATTAAACGGGAGGAAATATGTCTTGGCATAATCACGTTGTAACAATCGCCAAGACAGCTTCTCAGAAACTCGGTGTACTTTTCCATACCAAAAAGCTGTATACAGTATACACCACAACAACTTTTGACACTCTACAAAGCCCAGATTCGACCATCACTGGAATACTGCTCTCATGTCTGGAGTTCTGCACCGAAGCATACCCTTCGGTTGTTGGATTCCATCCAAAGGAGAGCCATTCGTCTGATCGGTGACCACGAGCTAACCAAGATCCTCGACAGCTTAGAACATCGAAGACAGGTTGGTGATTTGACCATCTTTTACAAATATTTCCATGGCAAGTGTTCTACTGACATTGCCCGCTTGATTCCATCTAGAGCAATTCATAGCAGAAATACACGACAAACCACTTCCGCCCATCCCTGTGTGGTTCAACTTAATACTCCTCGATAATCATTGTTTAAGAACTCTTTCTTCTGGAGGACATCCTCTCTGTGGAACGGCCTTTCTGAGGCCGTATTTCCCACCGAATATAACCTCCAACGATTCAAGACCAACGTGAATCGCTTTCTTCGCATACGCACCGCTCCCAGAGCGCCTTAAAGGATTTTTCCTGCAGTGCTTGTGCTTGACCATAAAAAAAAAGATATCTATTGGTATTGGTAACACGCTTTACTAAATACGACAATGTTTCAGTTTTCTGTATTAATACTTTTACACACATACGTGTTTATTATCTATCTTTTAATATTTTTTCTCTTTTATTTTCTATGTTTTTCCCCGTTTTGACTCTTTTTCTTTGAATCAATTTCTAACGATATAGACACAGATATTGGTTTCATTCCGTAGATTAACAATAGTGCATCCAAAACCAATTAAATTATTTATAAAAAGTATCATTTTCAGTACGAATAATGTTTTTAGAATAATAATAAATTATCTCTCAGCAACAAATAATAAAAAGACAATCGATAAAAAAAAACAGCAAAAACCCGACATGCTCTCATCCATATCAGTCACACAGAAATGATTCGAGTTCCTTTAGAATTGGCAACGTAGCAAGGCACTTGTTTTTGCAAGGCACACTACGCTGGCTGCTGACTCATCCGTACTAGTCTACATGAAAACATCGTTTCCACTCTAGACTACGTGTTATTTTTGTGATATTGAAAGAAGGCAAGGCGGGATATCTTCGAGTAATTCTTTCGCTTCGGGTACTTTGTATCATTGTTATTAATTTTTTTTTTGTTTTACTTATCGAAAGAAACTAAAGGGTATTATTATTCGATGGGTATACAGTGATTCAAGAAAAGTACAGCTAAACTTACAGTTTACGAGTAAATAAGGCATTTCAAGACGAAATAAAGACGAAAGGTTTCGAAAAAAAAAATATTTTACAAACAACTTTCTTACTTTACCTCGTATATCTTTTAAACAGTGAAATGTATCGAAAAAGGGATTTTTTCATTGGTAAGACTAGGGTTTATTCTATATTTTTGCTAAATTTTGTGGAAATTGGAAAAGCGGAAATGATGGAAATTTAAAGGAGAGACAGAGAAGGTTTTTTTATTTGAGTGACAAAGCAACTTTCTTACTTTACCTCGTATATCTTTTTAATGGTGAAAAGTATGGAAAAAATGATTCTTTCATTGGAAAGATTAGGGTTTTTTCTATGTTTGTACAATTTTTTGTGGAAATTGGAAAAGTAGAAATACTGAAAATTTAAGGGAGAGACAGAGAAGGTTTTTTTATTTGAGTGACAAAGCAACTTTCTTACTTTACCTCGTATATCTTTTTAATGGTGAAAAGTATGGAAAAAATGATTTTTTCATTGGAAAGATTAGGGTTTTTTCTATGTTTGTACAATTTTTTGTGGAAATTGGAAAAGTAGAAATACTGAAAATTTAAGGGAGAGACAGAGATTTTTTTATTTGAGTGACAAAGCAACTTTTTTACTTTACCTCGTATATCTTTTTAATGGTGAAAAGTACGGAAAAAATGATTTTTTCATTGGAAAGATTAGGGTTTTTTCTATGTTTGTACAATTTTTTGTGGAAATTGGAAAAGTAGAAATACTGAAAATTTAAGGGAGAGACAGAGAAGGTTTTTTTATTTGAGTGACAAAGCAACTTTCTTACTTTACCTCGTATATCTTTTTAATGGTGAAAAGTATGGAAAAAATAATTTTTTCATTGGAAAGATTAGGGTTTTTTCAATGTTTGTACAATTTTTTGTGGAAATTGGAAAAGTAGAAATACTGAAAATTTAAGGGAGAGACAGAGAAGGTTTTTTTATTTGAGTGACAAAGCAACTTTCTTACTTTACCTCGTATATCTTTTTAATGGTGAAAAGTATGGAAAAAATGATTTTTTCATTGGAAAGATTAGGGTTTTTTTCTATGTTTATACAATTAGATTGACATTTGACAGTTTTAATATTTGACTCCAAAATTTCACATTGACATACTTTGATGTCTCTTTTTGACATTTGACAGTTTTGGCATTTTCACATACTTATAATCAATATTTTATATTTGACACAACAATTTTGACATTTGACGGTACAAATATGATACGTTTGACATTTGACACATTGATATGTCACTTTTTGTCATTTAACACTGCAGATATGACAGTTTTGCAATTTTTACATACTTACAGGGTGTTTCTAAATTGATGCGAAATATTTTACAGGGTGATTTTTCAGCAAAAATTAAGGGGGGTCTTTCATATAAATTTTTGTTCAAAATCGCTCTCCCTCCAATTTACAGCCCCTTAAAGTTGGGGGAAAACAATTGTTTTTATTTAATATCTCCACTATGGAAGAATTTAGAAGAATGAAATTTGGCAGATAATTGATGCTAATAAAATGGCATTTTTTGACAATTTTTGTAACCCTGCAACAATTATACAAGGGGGTGAAAAAATCAACCCTTATAATATTTTGCCTCAGAACTTTTTAATTCGTCTACATTTTCTTACTTAAAAAATTGATTTAAAAAGAAGGACTTAAACTGCAACTTTTTTATGTCTTGACTATTCCTCGTAAAATTGATAGTTTGATCACAAAAAAAATGAGTTACAATTCGATATTACTTATTCCTTTTTCACATAAATCCAGAAGCGTTATTGTTTGTTAAAAACAGAGTAAGCATAATTGGCAGATAATTATTGCTAATAAAATGACATTTTTTGACGGTTTTTGTAGCCCCGCAATGTTTATACGAGGGGGTGAAAAAATCATCCCTTATAATATTTTGCCTCAGATTTTCCTAGTTAAAAAATTGATTTAAGAAGGCGGACTTAAACTGCAACTTTTTTACGTCTTGACTATTTCTCAGTAAGTTGTTGCTTTGACCATAAAAAAATAAAATATTACTCATTACCATAATTCTTGTCTAATTTGTATAGGAACATCTTCAAGAAGAGTGGGCAATACTTCTTCGAGGCCGTAGTCGTTTCCATTTAATCTTATTGGTAGAAAATATGGTCCAATTAAATAATCATTAACTGTTTGTCATTATATCATTCAATACTGGCATACTTTATTTTTTTTAACAAACGATAACCCCTCTGGATGTATGTGCAAAAGGAATGAGTAATATTTTATTTTTTTTATGGTCAAAGAAACAACTTACTGAGAAATAGTCAAGACGTAAAAAAGTTGCAGTTTAAGTCCGCCTTCTTAAATCAATTTTTTAAGTAGGAAAATGTAGACGAATTAAAAAGTTCTGAGGCAAAATATCAAAAGGGTTGATTTTTCACCCCCTTGTATAAACATTGCAGGGTTACAAAAATTGTCAAAAAATGCCATTTTATTAGCAATAATTATCTGCCAATTATGACATTATTTGACACCTGCTTACTCTGTTTTTAACAAACAATAACGCTTCTGGATTTATGTGAAAAAGGAATAAGTAATATCGAATTGTAACCTATTTTATTTTTTTGTGATCAAACTAACAATTTTAGGAGAAAAAGTCGAGACATAAAAAAGTTGCAGTTTAAGTCCGTCTTTTTAAATCAATTTTTTAAGTAGAAAAATGTAGACGAATTAAAAAGTTCTGAGGCAAAATGTCATAAGGGTTGATTCTTTCACCCCCTTGTATAAACATTGCAGGGTTACAAAAATTGTCAAAAAATGCCATTTTATCAGCATCAATTATCTGCCAAATTTCATTCTTCTAAATTCTTCCATAGTGGAGATATTAAATAAAAACAATTGTTTTCCCCCCACTTTAAGGGGCTGTAACTTGGGGGGAGAGCGATTTTGAACAAAAATTTATATGAAAGACCCCCCTTAATTTTTGCTAAAAAATCACCCTGTGAAATATTTCGCATCAATTTAGAAACACCCTGTATATATCAATATCTGATATTTGAAACTACAATTTTGACATGTAACGTTACAAATATGATAAGTGTGACATCTGACATACTTAAATGTCATTTTTTGACAATTGACACTTTCGACAATTTTCCCATATTTGATATTTGACAGCACAATTTTGAGATTTGACTTACATATGTGAAAATACGATTTAAACAGTTTTCCCTATTCCAATGATTTTTGAAATATAGGCGACTTTAAAGTCTAAAACCATCTTTAACATATAGGCGCCTTTGAACTGTGCTATTATTATTAAAAAATAGACTAATATGTAAATAAATGTTTAAATAAATATTTTTTAATTATAATAAAAACTATTTGTTTTTAAACAATCAAATAAATGAACTAATAAAACACATCATAAGCCAGCTGACTTTTCTGTAGTGATATCACCGATACATATCATTGTAATAAAATAACAAAATCGAGATAGAATAGAATGAATAATAGTAATTTCTACGCAGTTTATAAATGTAAAAATAAATCCATAAAAATTCCACTTTTACAATTTGACAACATTGCAAAACCTTGTTTTGAATCAACAAAAATGCGTATTCTGCACACTCATTAAATTTTATCAAACTTGATATCTTATATTTCAAGAAATTCATTTATAATACAAATAAATAGTATTTATCAGTTAAACCGAAAAAATCGTAGACTAACAAAGTCAATGTTAGAAGTAAGAAAATCTGTTAAAATTTTACCTCTAAGGTGATTTGATCTGGACCAAAATCAATAGTGTTATTTTTTATGACATCAGGATTCTATATACCAAATTTCATGACTCTATGACCTTCCGTTCAATAGTTATATAGCGTATACAAAACGAAGGAAAATATGCATTATATACCAAGTGCGTCAGAGAAACTGTATACAACTTCAGATCGATGTATCTGTCAAACTACTAAGGACAGAGCGCTCAAATTTATTCCAGTGACAGTTCATTATATTGTTTACAAGCGAGCAAAAGCATTTTTGGTTTGGTCTTACAGAAAAAAAGTTATTGGTGATGGAGTTCAAGCGTGATAGTATGATTGCTTTATATTTGGGTGGAAAATCTCAAAAGGCTATCGTTGGAGCCCTCCAGCATTTACGTGTGAATCAATCTTTTGTTTATCGTACCATCGCTCGTTACCGTGATACTGGTAGCACAAAACGACGCCCAGGAAGTGGTGCAAAAAATCGGCAACAGCATCAGAAATGGTTCGGAAAGGCCAGAATTGATCGAAATCCGTGCCGCAGTGACCGACAAATGGCTCGTGAGCTGAAAATATCGAAAAATTCGATGCGACGCATATTAAAAAATGAGCTCAAACTAAAGCCATTGAAGTTCCAAAAAGCGCAAGATCTTACCGATGCACAAAAAAAGTTAGGTTCCAAAGTGGCCAGTTGCCGAATTTGGTTTTCTCTGATGAGAAACCATTCGTTGTCCAGCAAGTTGTACACAAAAAAAAATGATCGAGTTTACTTGCCAGCTAGGGCAGCTAAAAATTTGGACCTTCGCTTGGCCACCAGAACTCAAAAGCCAGCCATGGTGATGGTGTGGGCCGCCATCACGGCCGATGGTCGTTCTTCGCTCGTTTTCATCGACCGTGGGGTCAAAATAAATGCCGAATATTATCGGAAAAAGATTCTGGACGGAGCACTGAAGCCTTGGGCACGGAAACATTTCAGCCGCAGACCATGGACCATGGACGAAGAATGGATGAAAAATGAGGTTCCTCGCTTCATTTCCACCGCACAATGGCCGCGAAAATCACCGGATGCTAATCCGCTAGACTACTGCGCCTGGAGCATTTTGGAAAGTAAGGTTGGCACTAAAAAATATCAAAGTTTTGAACATCTCAAGAAAGCGCTTCGCCGGAAATGGGCCAAAATACCGCAGAGCCACTTTCGTGTGGCGTGCGATTCCTTCGTTGGCCGTCTGAAGGTCATAGTTCTCACCAACGGTGGCATTTTCGAACAAATTTGAACTGATTCTTAAATTTGACTTGCTTTGTGACAATTTTCATTTAATTTCAATAAAATTAAAAAAAAAGGAACAAATTACAGCGTTTTACTTCTATGCAGTTTCTCTAACGCACGGTGTACACGAGTTTCGGAAAACTGTTAAAATTTTACCGTTAGGTTTATCCGACCTGTACCAAAATCAATAGGTTTCGTTGCCATAACATGAGGATTCTATATAACAAATTGCATATTCCTATAACTTTCCATTAAAGAGTTATAGCTTATAGCACACACAAACGAAGGAAATTATACATTATAGACAGGAGTTTCGGAAAACTGTTAAAATTATAACTTTAGGGTTATCTGATCTGAACCAAAATCAATAGGGTTCGTTCCCATGACATGAGGATTCTATATATCAAATTTCATGACCCTTTGACCTTTCGTTCAAGAGTTACAGCGCACACGGGCAAAGGGACACACAAACCGATCTTATAAAGTACCTACTTTAATGATACTTAATAAAGGTTGCGATACCGTGAGTTCGAGATTTCGAGATGCGTGATTTCGAGACATCAAAATATGCTTTCTTCGATGATTCTCAGAGTGTTACATTTAGTTTTTTTATCTACTGAATAAATTAAAAATTACTTACTTAATAAAAGGTGAAGTAATAATTCCTTTATTCGTATTCAAGTACATGTTGGAACTTACCTGAAATAAAAAAAAAGATTTTTTAAAAATGTTATCACATTAAAAAAGCATTTTAAAAGAACTAACAGACCACAAAAACGATAACCAGAAAGGCTAAAAAAGCAAACAAAAAACCTTCAAAGACCGAAAAAACCTTTAAAAAACAATAAACCTACAAAGAGTGAAAGCTTGAAGCTTGTGGAAGCTTGCCAAGACTTGCCACGAATGTAAACGTACTATTATAATACGTTTTTAAGCTTGTCAAGTATTTTTTTCCTTCCAAATCTAACGATTTTCCTTACAAATAAAAATTTGTGACTTTCTTGTCTGGATACGAGGGTTGCCTTTTATATTTCGGGATTTGGCAACCCTGGTGTTGCAATCTGGCAACTGACAGCTCTATCGTAAAGTTGGACATTTTGAGGTTATACGTACTCAGAACGTTTTGACATACGAGCGCTATTTGTGTTGTTTACAGTAACTTAAAAGATTTATCTCGGCCCAAAAATGGAATTAAATCGTGAACATTTTCGTGCGATTATTTTTTACAACATTCGACGTGGATTAACTCAGCAACAGTGCATGGATGAACTTAATTCAATTTTTGCCGATGAAGCGCCATCAAGGACCAGTGTTTATCGATGGTATGGTGAATTCAATCGTGGCCGTAGTTTACTCCAAGACGAATTTCGTGCAGGTCGTCCAACATCAGTTGTTGTTCCGAAAACCATTGATGCTGTGCGCGAACTGATATTGCAAGATCGTCATGTGACCTATCGAGAGATTGAGACAACCTTAGGCATTAGTGGGACCAGCATACATTCAATATTGCATAAACATTTGACTGTCAAAAAAATTTGTTCGCGTTGGATCCCACACAATTTGTCAATCGCTCAAAAAAAGGCTCGTGTCGATTGGTCGAAGGAAATGCTCAAAAAATACGATGGCGGTGCTTCGAAACACGTCTATAACATCGTGACAGGTGATGAATCGTGGATTTACGCGTATGAGCCCGAAAGTGAACAGCAGTCGACGTATGGGTGTTTCAAGATGAGCCCAATCCAACAAAAGTTGTTCGCGCACGAAGCACTTCCAAGCAAATGGTCGCATGTTTTTTCGGAAAAACTGGGCATGTCGCAACCGTGCCACTAGAACAACGCAGAACAGTCAATTCTGAGTGGTACACAACCATTTGTTTGCCGGTTGTCATTCAAGAAATCAGGAAAACCAACCGCCGAAGGCGGATCACTCTTCACCACGACAATGCGAGCTCCCACACATCGGCTCAAACAACTGCATTTTTGAGCACCCAAAACATCGAGTTGATGAGTCATCCGCCGTATAGTCCCGACTTGTCACCAAATGACTTCTTTGTATTCCCCTACGTAAAAAACAAACTGAGAGGTCAACGTTTTTCGACACCTGAAGAAGCGGTTGCTGCATTCAGAATGCATGTTTTGGAGATACCTCAAACAGAGTGGCAAAAGTGCTTCGACAATTGGTTCAAACGCATGCAAAAGTGTATAGATCTTCATGGGAAATATTTTGAAAAACAATAAAGTAATTTTCGATGATTAATATTTGTTTTTGTTCTCTAATCCCGAAATATAAAAGGCAACCCTCGTATAACAGAATAATAAAATCTTATACCCAAAATTCACATAGCTACATAAAAAAATCTAAAATTACTTAACAGTTTATTATTTCAACGCAGCACGTTCCATTTATAACAACTTTTGAACAAACAAAATAATAAAACTTTGAAATAAACTGCCGGAAATCTGACAGTTTCAATCCGTTCTTACGCGTAACGAAATTTATAATATTAGAACGAAATTAAAATTTTAATTTGTTTACTATTAACCTTGACTAGTTGAAATCTTAATTGCATTTACTCATATACAAGTTTATTATTATTTCTTTAATATCTTTATGAAGCAATTAGCTTATCTGGTGTATGAGTGGAGTTATTCTTGGATAGAAATCAGTTTTTGTATAACTCAAATGCTATCTTTAAACTGATTGGTAAAAGAGTTATTCTAAGGTCTGTTCCAACACACCAAAAAGCGTTCTAAAGCCGTTACTAAACAACTCAGTACCTCAAATACAGGGTTTGTCCGGAAAGTAATAGGACTGATTTTCTTCCGCCGCGACTGTACTTTGGAGCGTGTACGCGCCGACTGGATTCGGTAGAGGGCGTTCCTAGCTAACGAACGAGCGGCTGGTCGGTTGTCTCCGAGCACCTGGAGAGTCAGGACAGGCATTTTCGCGCGACGTCTTTCTGTGAGTGGTGCAAGCCGAAAATGCAGCGTTCGTTAGAGCAGAGGTACGCGATTAAATTCTGTGTGAAACTCGGTAAATCTGCGGCAGAGACGTTTGATATGATCAAGCAGGCTTACACAGATGTTGCTTTAGCAAGAAGTGGTGTGTTTCGGTGGCACCAGGCCTTTTTGGAGGGCCGGGAAGAGGTCGCCGATGAAGACCGTGCTGGAAGAGCTTCGACTTCGACAAACACCGACAATGTGACTCGGGGGCGCAAAGTTTTGAACTTAGACCGTCGACTAAGTATTCGTTTAATTGCCCAGATGTTAAATTTACCAAAATCTGTGGTTCATGACATTGTGACGGTGCATTTGGACATGCACAACGCCCCGCCTTTCTTGTGAACAGCTACCTGACCAAGGCCGGCATCCCAACGCTTCCGCAGCCGCCCTACAGCCCAGATGTGGCACCCCAGACTTTTTTTGTTTCCTCGCCTGAAAAGGCCGATGAAAGGCAAGCATTTTGAGACGGCAGAGGGGATACAAGCAGCATGCACCGCGGCTATCAAGGCTATTCCGGAGAATGCCTACCGTGACGCCTTTAATGCTTGGAAATCGCGCTGGCAGCGCTGCATCGACCCAGAAGGAGCCTATTTTCAAAGTTTTTAAAGAATTGTAACAATTGGCTCAATAATTTTTTTTAAATCGACTCAGTCCTATTAGTTTCCGGACAAACCCTGTATATCGAGAACTCGTTTACTGCGCAGTTCCTAGACGGTTCTAGAATGGTTCTTTGGTCTGTTGGAACAAATCTCTAGTATTTAGTTGACACCTGAAAAATCGCTGTTTAAAAGGCATCGATAGCTTCTTCTGACGACTAAAATTTTTGCCAACACATTGAATTCTTGATCTTAGGGAAAGTTGGGACTTAGGTTGAGACTATACGAAGGATGGTCTAAGAATTCGATGTTATAAAGCTCCAAAAACTCGCTTTTCAACAGACCAAAAACCTTTCTAGAGCCGTTACTAAACAACTCAGTACCTCAAATATATCAAGAATTAGTTTACTGCGCAGTTCCTGGACGGTTCTAAAATGGTTCTTTGGTCTGTTGGAACAAATCTCTAGTCTTTAGTTGACACCTGAAAAATCGCTGTTTAAAAAGCATCGATGGCTTCTTCTGACAACTGAAATTTTTGCCAACACATTGAATTCTTGATCTTTGGGAACGTTGGGACTTAGGTTGGGACTATACGAAGGATGGTCTAAAAATTCGATGTTATAAAGCTCCAAAAACTCGCTTTTCAACAGACCAAAAACCTTTCTAGAGCCGTTACTAAACAACTCAGTACCTCAAATATATCGAGAATTCGTTTACTGCGCAGTTCCTGGACGGTTCTAGAATGGTTCTTTGGTCTGTTGGAACAAATCTCTAGTCTTTAGTTGACACATCGATGGCTTCTTCTTACGACTAAAATTTTTGCCAACACATTGAATTCTTGATCTTTGGGAACGTTGGGACTTAGGTTGAGACTATACGATGGATGGTTTAAGAATTCGATGTTATAAAGCTCCAAAAACTCGCTTTTCAACAGACCAAAAACCTTTCTAGAGCCGTTACTAAACAACTCAGTACCTCAAATATATCGAGAATTCGTTTACTGCGCAGTTCCTGGACGGTTCTAGAATGGTTCTTTGGTCTGTTGGAACAAATCTCTAGTATTTAGTTGACACCTGAACAATCGCTGTTTAAAAGGCATCGATGGCTTCTTATGACGACTAAAATTTTTGCCAACACATTGAATTCTTGATCTTTGGTAACGTTGGGACTTAGGTTGAGACTGTACGACGGATGGTCTAAGAATTCGATGTTATAAAGCTCCAAAAACTCGCTTTTCAACAGACCAAAAACCTTTCTAGAGCCGTTACTAAACAACTCAGTACCTCAAATATATCGAGAATTCGTTTACTGCGCAGTTCCTGGACGGTTCTAGAATGGTTCTTTGGTCTGTTGGAACAAATCTCTAGTCTTTAGTTGACACATCGATGGCTTCTTCTTACGACTAAAATTTTTGCCAACACATTGAATTCTTGATCTTTGGGAACGTTGGGACTTAGGTTAAGACTATACGATAGATGGTCTAAGAATTCGAAATTATAAAGCTCCAAAAACTCGCTTTTCAAAAGACCAAATACCTTTCTAGAGCCGTTACTAAACAACTCAGTACCTCAAATATATCGAGAATTCGTTTACTGCGCAGTTCCTGGACGGTTCTAGAATGGTTCTTTGGTCTGTTGGAACAAATCTCTAGTATTTAGTTGACACCTGAACAATCGCTGTTTAAAAGGCATCGATGGCTTCTTATGACGACTAAAATTTTTGCCAACACATTGAATTCTTGATCTTAGGGAAAGTTGGGACTTAGGTTGAGACTATACGAAGGATGGTCTAAGAATTCGATGTTATAAAGCTCCAAAAACTCGCTTTTCAACAGACCAAAAACCTTTCTAGAGCCGTTACTAAACAACTCAGTACCTCAAATATATCAAGAATTAGTTTACTGCGCAGTTCCTGGACGGTTCTAAAATGGTTCTTTGGTCTGTTGGAACAAATCTCTAGTCTTTAGTTGACACCTGAAAAATCGCTGTTTAAAAAGCATCGATGGCTTCTTCTGACAACTGAAATTTTTGCCAACACATTGAATTCTTGATCTTTGGGAACGTTGGGACTTAGGTTGGGACTATACGAAGGATGGTCTAAAAATTCGATGTTATAAAGCTCCAAAAACTCGCTTTTCAACAGACCAAAAACCTTTCTAGAGCCGTTACTAAACAACTCAGTACCTCAAATATATCGAGAATTCGTTTACTGCGCAGTTCCTGGACGGTTCTAGAATGGTTCTTTGGTCTGTTGGAACAAATCTCTAGTCTTTAGTTGACACATCGATGGCTTCTTCTTACGACTAAAATTTTTGCCAACACATTGAATTCTTGATCTTTGGGAACGTTGGGACTTAGGTTGAGACTATACGATGGATGGTTTAAGAATTCGATGTTATAAAGCTCCAAAAACTCGCTTTTCAACAGACCAAAAACCTTTCTAGAGCCGTTACTAAACAACTCAGTACCTCAAATATATCGAGAATTCGTTTACTGCGCAGTTCCTGGACGGTTCTAGAATGGTTCTTTGGTCTGTTGGAACAAATCTCTAGTCTTTAGTTGACACCTGAAAAATCGCTGTTTAAAAGGCATCAATGGCTTCTTCTCACGACTAAAATTTTTGCCAACACATTGAATTTTTAATCTTTGGGAACGTTGGGACTTAGGTTGGGACTATACGATGGATGGTCTAAGAATTCGATGTTATAAAGCTCCAAAAACTCGCTTTTCAACAGACCAAAAACCTTTCTAGAGCCGTTTACTAAACAACTCAGTACCTCAAAGATATCGAGAACTCGTTTACTGCGCAGTTCCTGGACGGTTCTAGAATGGTTCTTTGGTCTGTTGGAACAAATCTCTAGTATTTAGTTGACACCTGAACAATCGCTGTTTAAAAGGCATCGATGGCTTCTTATGACGACTAAAATTTTTGCCAACACATTGAATTCTTGATCTTTGGTAACGTTGGGACTTAGGTTGAGACTGTACGACGGATGGTCTAAGAATTCGATGTTATAAAGCTCCAAAAACTCGCTTTTCAACAGACCAAAAACCTTTCTAGAGCCGTTACGAAACAACTCAGTACCTCAAAGATATCGAGAATTCGTTTACTGCGCAGTTCCTGGACGATTCTAGAATGGTCCTTTGATCTGTTAACACAAATCTCTATTCTTTAGTTGACACCTGAATAATCGCTGTTTAAAAGGCATCGATGGCTTCTCCTGACGACTAAAATTTTTGCCAACACATTGAATTCTTGATCTTTGGGAACGTTGGGACTTAGGTTGAGACTATACGATGGATGGTTTAAGAATTCGATGTTATAAAGCTCCAAAAACTCGCTTTTCAACAGACCAAAAACCTTTCTAGAGCCGTTACTAAACAACTCAGTACCTCAAATATATCGAGAATTCGTTTACTGCGCAGTTCCTGGACGGTTCTAGAATGGTTCTTTGGTCTGTTGGAACAAATCTCTAGTCTTTAGTTGACACCTGAAAAATCGCTGTTTAAAAGGCATCAATGGCTTCTTCTCACGACTAAAATTTTTGCCAACACATTGAATTTTTAATCTTTGGGAACGTTGGGACTTAGGTTGGGACTATACGATGGATGGTCTAAGAATTCGATGTTATAAAGCTCCAAAAACTCGCTTTTCAACAGACCAAAAACCTTTCTAGAGCCGTTACTAAACAACTCAGTACCTCAAATATATCGAGAATTCGTTTACTGCGCAGTTTCTGGACGGTTCTAGAATGATTCTTTGGTCTGTTGGAACAAATCTCTAGTATTTAGTCGACACCTAAAAAATCGCTGTTTAAAAGGCATCGATGGCTCCTTCTGACGACTAAAATTTTTGCCAACACATTGAATTCTTGATCTTTGGGAACGTTGGGACTTAGGTTGGGACTATACGAAGGATGGTCTAAGAATTCGATGTTATAAAGCTCCAAAAACTCGGTTTTCAACAGACCAAAAACCTTTCTAGAGCCGTTACTAAACAACTCAGTACCTCAAATATATCGAGAATTCGTTTATTGCGCAGTTCCTGGACGGTTCTAGAATGGTTCTTTGTTCTGTTGAAACAAATCTCTAGTCTTTAGTTGACACCTGAAAAATCGCTGTTTAAAAGGCATCGATGGCTCCTTCTGACGACTAAAATTTTTGCCAACACATTGAATTCTTGATCTTTGGGAACGTTGGGACTTAGGTTGAGACTATACGATGGATGGTCTAAGAATTCGATGTTATAAAGCTCCAAAAACTCGCTTTTCAACAGACCAAAAACCTTTCTAGAGCCGTTACTAAACAACTCAGTACCTCAAATATATCGAGAATTCGTTTACTGCGCAGTTCCTGGACGGTTTTAGAATGGTTCTTTGGTCTGTTGGAACAAATCTCTAGTATTTAGTTGACACCTGAAAAATCGCTGTTTAACAGGCTTCGATGGCTTCTTCTTACGACTAAAATTTTTGCCAACACATTGAATTCTTGATCTTTGGGAACGTTGGGACTAAGGTTGGGACTATACGAAGGATGGTCTAAGAATTCGATGTTATAAAGCTCCAAAAACTCGCTTTTCAACAGACCAAAAACCTTTCTAGAGCCGTTACTAAACAACTCAGTACCTCAAATATATCGAGAATTCGTTTACTGCGCAGTTCCTGGACAGTTCTAGAATGGTTCTTTGGTCTGTTGGAACAAATCTCTGGTATTTAGTTGACACATGAAAAATTGCTGTTTAAAAGGCATCGATGGCTTCTTCTGACGACTAAAATTTTTGCCAACACATTGAATTCTTGATCTTTGGGAACGTTGGAACTTAAATTGGGACTATACGATGTATGGTCTAAGAATTCGATGTTATAAAGCTCCAAAAACTCGCTTTTCTTCTGGAAAGTGTGAGCAATTAATTGTATTATCTTGATAAAGGATGTTTTGAAGTTTATCCTGGATTCGTCACTAAGACTGGAGCAACCACGTTGAAATTCGCATTACAAGTGGGAAATAGTTGACTGGTGAGGGTGTTTCATTCCCAATCACAGAAACCGTTTTAGCGAAACATTTGATGAATCGCCCTCGAAATACTTTGAATACTAAATTTTATTAAATCCTTTACGGTAATTATACAATTTAGCGGATCTAGTCTCACAGCGATGATCTTGAGCTCAATTTCATTACGGATATGCCAATCTACGAACTACAAAAATCGTGTTTTATCACAAAAACTTCCACTAACAAAAAAATTGAATATTGCTCGATTGCTTAAGGTTATTACCATCAAGCTCGAGGCGCTAAACTGCAAAATTACCATTATCAAAATCAGTGCTTATATAAATATACCCAATCGTGGTGTACCTTATAATTATATGTTTCATATGTTTCAGTTATATCCATTATATGATTTTCTATGTGGACTTAAACCAATTTCAAACAGACATCTGCTCATTGTATATTAAATAGTTTCCTTCGTTTATTGCCACATTGTATATAAAACTGGCAATGTTGCAACATTGTTTTAATGCTACGTATAAGGGTCTGCTTTTTAAAAAAAGGGTCTGGTACTTGGCACTTCGTGTCACCGGTGTATTTAAAAGCATGCATTCGATACAATACAGGGTGTAACGCCATCTCTTTTGTTCGTATAAAAGGGTGGGTAAATACCCTTTCGATTAATAAGGGGGAAACGAAAACTATGACCAATAGTTTTGATAAGGCTGCGTGTGTGTGTGTGTGTATTCACTTTTTTATTTCTAGTTAATTTCCTTTTTCCCAAATTGTATTCAAATAGCATAAACGTGCTTTTTGGAACGAAGTTCCCTTTCGCGCGTTACGACTGATACTAGCCGGAAAAAATTCAGACCAAAAAATGTCACGACACGATACGACCGACACGAAACACGCATGTTTCTCTGTCTGTCTGTCTGTCTGTCTCTCTCTCTCTCTCTCTCTCTCTCTCTCTCTCTCATAGATAGATATATCTTTATTTAAATAGGAAACCCTAATATACATAAATACTAATAAAAGTACAATTAAAAAAAAAGGGAGTGGCAGTCAGTGGGACTGCCAGCAGAAGTTTTACTTCTATGCACTGTTAACTAATAAAACTTAATAACTACAAACACAGGCAAGTAGAAATAATTTTTTTTTTAAATTAACTGTATTCAATTAAATAAATACTAAGAAAAATGAGACCAGTTGATGTGTGTCCTTACTTCAAACACTGTCAAATATTTTAAAATTTTGTATTAATTGTTAATTCCTGTTTTGAATTAAAATAAAAAGTAATTCTAGGTACATGTATGTCATCTAAACTTCTGGTATTGTATGAATGGACACTATTGTTAAAAGAAACGAACTGTTGAAAATATTCAGGTGATAATGAATTTACTATTTTCTATTTTGCTTTGAACAGTGTAGTGTCGTGACTTTGTTAAGTTTATACAGGTTTTTTGGAGATAATAAATAATAAAATAATACAAAATAATAACAATACTGAATCCTGACAGTGTTTCTGTTCTGCACAAGTTCCGGACATTACTGATGGATTTGGGTAAGAAGAGATTTAATACAGACGATAATAAATGCTTATGTATGTATAACACTCTTTGTGTTTACAAATTACGATTCCTTCACTAATTAATAGAAAGGAACTTCGTTCCATCCGGGTGTCCCTTGACACATCTCACTTTTTTTTCATTTTTATTTTTTCCTACATGCTCGACGTTTCTATTTTACAAAGAAACATATAGCATTTCGACACTTCGTCATTCTCTTTTAAGATTTTTAATATTTCCTCGCTTTTTTTTTATTTTTTTCTCATATCTTGTTTCCATTTTAAAACATACTAGATACTCAAAAATTTCTGAGCCAACTCTGTAAAATCACTGTATGGTGAATGCAAATGAAATTTTCTCTAAAACAAAAAGAACTCTTGAACCGAATTGAAATTCAGCCATTCCATCCTTTCAAATTTCCACTTTTAATTATGGATTTGCATGTTACAATAATTTTTATAAAATAAAATTCGCGATAAAAATGCATTTAATACGTCGAATAGTTTTAAAGAACTCGAAAAATGTTGAAAAAATAAGAAAAAAAAAAGGGTGTGGCAGTCAGTGGGACTGCCGGCAGAAGTTATACTCCTATGCACTGTTAACTAATAAAACTTAATAACTACAAACACAGGCAAGTAGAAATATTTTTTTTTAAATTAACTTTATTTAATTAAATAAATACTTAGAAAAATAAGACCAGTTGATGTGTGTCCTTACTTCAAACACGAAAACCAAACAGTAAAACGATCAATGTAAAAAAAAAGTGTTTACAAAACCCGATTTGCTTACCGTGGGCTATTACAGATTTTAAAACACTAGAAAACAATGCAAAACATTTTCTAACAACATATAGGTACGCACTTTTACAAAATTTTAACGCACTTTGAACTGCACTTTTCAGTAACTTTGCAGGAACAGGTTTTAATTCACACGCATGTCTTCGACTCAAAAGCATAGTGAAGGATATAATCCAACCATGTGACGGTATTTTAGACAACAATACAATACTCATTACTGAATATTATTATTAATATAAAATACTAAACTTAATATGTTAAATTACGTGACAGAATTATAAAATAATATGTCAAACATAATGCGATACGTCAATGTAATACAATAACAATAGCTCAGACTGTTTGTTGTATATCTATCTCTTTTCAATGCAATGAATGTTTAAACGGTATTCAAAGGACTTATAGTGATGACTAATAACATGTAGTAAATATTTCATCTTTGTTTTTACCGAACAATATACCTTATATGTGATTCTGCCTCTCTCTTACTCACACCATTACATATGTAATGATTTTTCCCATTTAGCTACACACTAATTCATTCCACAGAGTGTCCGAATAGAAGTATAACTTCAAAAAAACATTTATGTAACTGTGATATATTTGAAACGGGTAAAATGTTTATAAAACAGAAAAATTGGGAAAAGCTTTAAAAAACAAAAAGAAAATAAGTAACAGTGATCGATTTGGAAATTTACGAAAAACTGAATACTTACAGAAACGATATCAATCTAACCCTTTTTAAATCTATAACAACAAAAACGCACTTTCTCTATGTTTACCAATATTAAAAAAAAAAATCCTGAAACCGTACCTGTATGCTCTATAGAGAAAATTGCTAGGCGGTAGATACAATTGCGGAGCAATTTCAGAACGGCAGGAAGTCAGAGAAAATGAAAGAGTTGAGGAAATTTAAATTTTCACTCGTAAATTAACCGCTATGAAAAATTTTAGGCGTGGATTCCCGACCACCAATAAGGAACTAAATTAGGGTTGTGAATTTTTTATTCAAGAAAAAAATTGTAATTAAAGACATTTTTTTTGTGATTGATTTAATCACAGAGGGAATTTTAGATTATTGGAACGAAGTTCCCTTTCGCGCGTTACGAACAGTTACGACTGACGCTAGGAGCTAGCAAAAAAAATTCATACCAAAAGTTGTCACGACACTATGACACGACACACGCATGTTTCTCTCTCTCACAGACCAAAAAATAAATAACTCTCTCTCCCTCTCTCTCATAGATAGATATATTACAACTAAAAAGACACTATTTTAAATTAAAAGAAAATACTGTAGAAAAAATAATAATTAACTATAATAGTATTACATTTTATTTCATCCTGTTTTTATAAATTAATAAATTCATAAACATTTTAAAAATAGTTCGTAACTTGACTATTTAGGTACCTACGTCAAATTACCTTAACTGTCAGTTACTGTCAAATATTTTAATTTTAAAGTTTTGTATTGAATTGTTAATTCCTGTTTTAAATTATAAAAATTAATTCTAAAAAGATGTGTTATCTAAAGCTCTGGTATTGTATAAATGGACACTTTTGTTAAAAGAAACGAACTGTTAGGTAAGTAGACATTTTATACAGACAATAATAAATGCTTATGTATGTATAAACACTCTGTTGTGTTTACAAATTACTAATTCCTTCACTAATTAATCGAAAGGAACTTCGTTCCATCCGAGTGTCCCTTGACACCTCACACTTTTTTTAACTAGGTCGCCAAGTACAAACTTCACAAATCAAACACTTATCTGGATGTAACTAATTGAAATACAGGAAGATCTAGCAAAAATTAAGGAGATATACAAGAATTAAGAAGAGCTACAGGATCTAAAATCTAGAGAATGTAAAAAAATATGGAAAATCTAAGAAGATCTAAAGAACCTAACAAGCTCCATAGAATCTACGAAGATCTAGAGGCTCTAAGAAGATCTAGGGAATCTAAAAAGATCTAGACAATCTGAGAAGATCTAAGGTCCTTTCTAAGAAGATATATAGAATCTAAGAAGATCTAGCAAAAATTAAGAAGATATAGAAGAATTAAGAGGAACTAGAGGATCTATGAAGATCTAGAAAATCTAAGATCTAGAGAATCTAATAAGATCTATAGTAACTAACAAGATCTAGAGAACCTAAGAATATCTTAAGAATCTAACAAGATCCATAGAATCTACGAAGAATAGAATCTAAGAAGATCTAGGGAATCTAAAAAGATCTAGACAATCTGAGAAGATTTTCTATATAAATCTGGAATTTTTCTCACGCTAAAGATTAAAAGTACCCACTTGATCTAAAGGTGATCTAAAGATCTAAAGAATCTAAGAAGATATATAGAAACTAAGAAGATCTAGCAAAAACTAAGAAGATAAAGAAGATCTAAGAAGTGCTAGAGGATCTAAAAAGATCTAGAGAATCTAAGATCTATAGTATCTAACAAGATCTAAAGAATGTAAAAAGATATGGAAAATCTAAGAAGATCTAGAGAACCTAAGAATATCTAAAGAATCTAACAAGATCTATAGAATCTACGAACATCTAGAGGCTCTAAGAAGATATAGAGGAGCTAGAGAATTTAAGAAGATCTAGGGAATCTAAAAAGATCTAGACAATCTGAGAAGATCTAAGTTCTTTTCTATATAGATCTAGAGAATCTAATAAGAGCTATAGTATCTAACAAGATCTAGAGAATGTTAGAAGATATGGAAAATCTAAGAAGATCTAGAGAACCTAAGAATATCTAAAGAATCCAACAAGATCTAGATTCTAGAGGCTCTAAGAAGATATAGAGGACTTAGAGAATCTAAGAAGATCTAGGGAATCTAAAAAGATCTTGACAATCTGAGAAGATCTAAGGTCCTTTCTATATAGATCTGGAATTTTTCTCACGTTAAAGATTGAAAGTACCGATTTGGTCTAAAGGCCATTTAAGGTGATCTAAAAATCTAGAGAATCTAAAAGATCTAGCAACAACTAAGAAGATATAGAAGATCTAAGAAGAGCTAGAGGATCTAAGAAGATCTATAGAATCTAAGATCTAGAGAATCTAATAAGATCTCTAGTATCTAACAAGATCTAAAGAATGTAAGAAGATATGGAAAATCTAAGAAGATCTAGAGAACCTAAGAATATCTAAAGAATCTAACAAGATCCATAGAATCTACGAAGTTCTAGAGGCTCTAAGAAGATATAGAGGACCTAGAGAATCTTAGAAGATCTAGGGAATCTAAAAAGATGTAGACAATCTGAGAAGATCTAAGGTCCTTTCTATATAGATCTGGAATTTTTCTTACGTTAAAGATTAAAAGTACCCACTTGGTCTAAAGGTGATTTAAGGTGATCTAAAGATCTAGAGAATCTAAGAAGATCTACAGAATCTAAGAAGATCTAGCAAAAATTAAGAAGATATATAGAAGAATTAAGAAGAGCTAGAGGATCTATGAAGATCTAAAGAATCTAAAATCTAGAGAATCTAATAAGATCTATAGTATCTAACAAGATCTAGAGAATGTAAAAAGATATGGAAAATCTAAGAAGATCTAGGGAATCTAAAAAGATGTAGACAATCTGAGAAGATCTAAGGTCCTTTCGATATAGATCTGGAATTTTTCTCACGTTAAAGATTTAAAGTACCCACTTGGTCTAAAGGTGATTTAAGGTGATCTAAAGATCTAGAGAATCTAAGAAGATCTACAGAATCTAGGAAAATATAGAGAATCTAAGAAGATCTAGCAACAACTAAGAAGATATAGAAGATCTAGGAAGAGCTAGAGGATCTAAGAAGATCTAGAGAATCTAATAAGATCTATAGTATCTGACAAGATCTGTAGTATCTAACAAGATCTAGAGAATGTAAGAAGATATGGAAAATCTAAGAAGATCTAGAGAACCTAAGAATATCTAAACAATCTAACAAGATCCATAGAATCTACCAAGATCTAGAGGCTCTAAGAAGATATAAAGGACCTAGAGAATCTAAGAAGATCTAGGGAATCTAAAAAGATCTAGACAAACTGAGAAGATCTAAGGTCCTTTCTATATAGATCTGGAATTTTTCTCACGTTAAAGATTAAAAGTACCCACTGGGTCTAAAGGTGATTTAAGGTGATCTAAAGATCTAGAGAATCTAAGAAGATATATAGAATCTAAGAAGATCTAGCAAAAACTAAGAAGATATAGAAGATCTAAGAAAAGCTAGAGGATCTAAGAAGATGTAGGTACAGTGTCTAAGAAGATCTAGAGAACCTAAGAATATCTAAAGAATCTAACAAGATCCATAAAAACTACGAAGATCTAGAGGCTCTAAGAAGATAAAGAGGACCTAGAGAATCTAAGAAGATCTAGAGAATCTAAAAAGATCTAGGGAATCCAAAAAAAATCTATACCATCTGAGAAGATCTAAGATCCTTTCTATATAGATCTGGAATTTCTCTCACGTTAAAGATTAAAAGTACCCCCTTGGTCTAAAGGTGATTTAAGGTGATCTAAAGATCTAGAGAATCTAAGATCTACAGAATCTAAGAAAATATAGAGAATCTAAGAAGATGTATCAAAAACTAAGATATAGAAGATCTAAGAAGAGCTAGAGGATCTAAGAAGATGTAGGTACAGTGTCTAAGAAGATCTAGAGAACCTAAGAATATCTAAACAATCTAACAAGATCTATAGAATCTACGAAGATCTAGACTAGAGGCTCTAAGAAGATATAGAGGACATAGAGAATCTAAGAAGATCTAGGGAATCTAAAAAGATCTAGGAAATCTAAAAAGATCTAGGGAATCTGAAGATCTAAGGTCGTTTCTATATAGATCTAGAATTTTTCTCACGTTAAAGATTTAAAGTACCCACTTGGTCTAAAGGTGATTTAAGGTGAACGAAAGATCTAGAGAATCTAAGAAGATATAGAACATTGAGGAAGAGGATCTAAGAAGATTTAGAGAATCTAAGATGTAGAAAATCTAATAAGATATATTGATTCTAAGAAGATGTAGAGGCTCTAAAAAGATCCAGAGGATCTAAGAAGAACCAGAAGCTTTAAGAAGATCTGGAATGATAATTTCTAGATGTTTGTAGTAGAAAAGTATCCTTTTTTAGGGTACAAATGTGGTGGTGAGTAATTAAAAAATTCTCGTTTTTTTTTTCTGAACATACCTCGTATATTGACTCTCTTGCATATTCTCCTCTAATCTGTATACATCTTATTTAAAAAAATTGTTAAGTTGTCTGTGTTGTTTTCTTATATTAGATGCATTTTAGGTTATATAAAGCACGCCAGAATTTTTGTTTTATTTAAAAACTTAATAAACAATAAATTTTTTATGCTGCCAACTTATAAATAATAAAAAAGAAATAAGAAATGCTGTTGTCTAGACGTAAAAATGTATATGTTTACTTAGGTTATGTATGATAATTTTTATTTAAAAAAGGACTGTTGACGTAAACGTATTTGTATATAATTTTTTTTTTGTTGGCTATTATCCAAGATGAAATTAGTGCAAAAATATTTAAAGTTATTCTGACCTTGTGAACGTTTTATCATTTCGTATAGAGATTTTTTGTATATACGCGGTGGCAACAATAAATTACCTTTTAATTTTATCATAAAAGTCAATTTATTTTAGCGTGTGACGTAGATATAAATATCAACCAGTCTATACCAGGGTAAAACCAACTGTAGACATGTTTCGGTCTTGTTAGACCTCCTCAGTACAGTATAGGTTGTCTGACAGCATTACGCAATATACTTGTATCATTTTTCATCTTTATATTATAAAACTGTCATAACGCTCCGTTCGTTATTTGTTTACCTTGCTTATAGGTTATTAATTAGATGCAAAGCGACCACAACGGTGCTATTTTTGGAGTAGAGATGGCGCCCTTGCGAAATTTACGAGTTGTATTCACTTTCGCAACTTTTTGACATCAAATATCAGCATTTCTATACCGGGAAGTGGGAATGTCTCTTCATTAGTGACTGAAGAGATAAACTTTTTGTTTGACCCTGTATATCTCGAAAAGTATCAGTGTTTTCGAAAAAACTTAGGAATACTTTTTTGTGTAAATTTAAATTCTTTATCAAAAAACATCAAAAAATATCATTTTAATTAAAAACTTTAAAAGTTATAACAGAAAAACTAAGATTAAATTTATATTTACAATCTTTTTGTTTGACCATGTATATCTCGAAAAGTATCAGTTTTTTCGAAAAAGCCCAGGAATACTTTTTTGTGTAAAATTAAATTCTACATCAAAAAACATTAAAAAATCTCATTTTAATTAAAAATTTTAAAAGTTATGACAGAAAAACTAAGATTAAAATTTATATTTACAAACTTTTGTTTGACCCTGTATATCTCGAAAAGTATCACTTTTTTCGAAAAAACTTAAGAATACTTTTTTGTGTAAAATTAAATTTTTTTATCAAAAAACATTAAAAAATCTCATTTTAATTAAAAACTTTAAAAGTTATGATAGAAAAACTGAGATCAAATTTATATTTACAAACTTTTTGTTTGACCCTGTATATCTCGAAAAGTATCAGTTTTTTCGAAAAAGCTCAGGAATACTTTTTTGTGTAAAATTAAATTCTACATCAAAAAACATTAAAAAATCTCATTTTAATTAAAAATTTTAAAAGTTATGACAGAAAAACTAAGATTAAAATTTATATTTACAAACTTTTGTTTGACCCTGTATATCTCGAAAAGTATCACTTTTTTCGAAAAAACTTATGAATACTTTTTTGTGTAAAATTAAATTTTTTTATCAAAAAACATTAAAAAATCTCATTTTAATTAAAAACTTTAAAAGTTATGATAGAAAAACTGAGATCAAATTTATATTTACAAACTTTTTGTTTGACCCTGTATATCTCGAAAAGTATCAGTTTTTTCGAAAAAACTCAGGAATACTTTTTTGTATAAAATTAAATTCTACATTAAAAAACATCAGAAAATCTCATTTTAATTAAAAATTTTAAAAGTTATGACAGAAAAACTAAGATTAAATTTATATTTACAAACTTTTTGTTTGACCCTGTATATCTCGAAAAGTATCACTTTTTTCGAAAAAACTTAAGAATACTTTTTTGTGTAAAATTAAATTCTTTATCAAAAAACATTAAAAAATCTCATTTTAATTAAAAACTTTAAAAGTTATGATAGAAAAACTGAGATCAAATTTATATTTACAAACTTTTTGTTTGACCCTGTATATCTCGAAAAGTATCAGTTTTTTCGAAAAAACTCAGGAATACTTTTTTGTATAAAATTAAATTCTACATTAAAAAACATCAGAAAATCTCATTTTAATTAAAAATTTTAAAAGTTATGACAGAAAAACTAAGATTAAATTTATATTTACAAACTTTTTGTTTGACCCTGTATATCTCGAAAAGTATCACTTTTTTCGAAAAAACTTAAGAATACTTTTTTGTGTAAAATTAAATTCTTTATCAAAAAACATTAAAAAATCTCATTTTAATTAAAAACTTTAAAAGTTATGATAGAAAAACTGAGATCAAATTTATATTTACAAACTTTTTGTTTGACCCTGTATATCTCGAAAAGTATCAGTTTTTTCGAAAAAACTTAGGAATACTTTTTGGTGTAAAATTAAATTCTTTATAAAAAAACATCAAAAAATCTCATTTTAATTAAAAACTTTAAAAGTTATGACAGAAAATCTGAAATCAAATTTATATTTACAAACTTTTTGTTTGACCCTGAATATCTCGAAAAGTATTAGTTTTTTCGAAAAAACTTAAGAACACTTTTTTGTGTAAAATTAAATTCTACATCAAAAAAACTCAAAAAAATCTCATTTTAATTAAAAACTTTAAAAGTTATGACAGAAAATCTGAGATCAAACTTATATTTACAAACTTTTTGTTTGACCCTGTATATCTCGAAAAGTATCAGTTTTTTCGAAAAAACTTAGGAATACTTTGTTGTGTAAAATTAAATTCTTCATCAAAAAACATCAAAAAATCTTATTTTAATTAAAAACTTTAAAAGTTATGACAGAAAAACTGAGATCAAATTTATATTTGCAAACTTTTTGTTTGACCCTGTATATCTCCAAAAGTGTCAGTTTTTTTGAAAAAACTCTGGAATACTTTTTAAAAAAAACTGCGTATATCTTTCTTTCTGCTCTTTTACACTTTCCAACTATGGCCTTTTTGCTTTTCTATACCTGTTAACTTCTTTCTTCTGCTATATACCTGTTTTCTCTGGCTTCTTTTTCTATTATATAAACTTATAAAATGAAAAAAATGATACAAACGTATCTCGCGCCATACTGTCAATATATTCCAGATACAAAACCTAAATTTGTATAATAATGAATCTTTCCTCCTAAAAACGAACAAGAGCCTCGTTATTTATAGGTATGAATGAAACAAAAAAAAAGGAAAGGCCTTTCACTAATTAGATACCGAGCGTCCACTCCTATTACAATTAAATGCATTTTTATCGCGAATTTTATTTCAAAGAAATAATTGTAACATGCAAATCCATAATTAAAAGTGGAAGATTTGAAAGGATGGAATGAATGGCTGAATTTCAATTCGGTTCAAGAGTTCTTTTTGTTCTACAGAAAATTTCATTTGCATTCACCATACAGAGATTTAACAGTGTTGGCTAATGCAGTTAATTAATTTATTTTTCTTTTTTTTTTCAACATTTTAACAATTTTTTTTTGTAAAATTTCTGAATTTTATGATTTTACAAAGATTTTTCTAATTTTTAATACTTTTTTTGCTGATTTAGAATCATATTTAACACAATTTCCATTAATCAATATCAGCTGCTTCTGATATTAATTTAAATATCAAACAATCAATAAATAAGGGTCGACAAACAATGTAATTTGTAATTATTTGAAAACATGTTATTTGAGACATGCAGGTCTCCTGCTTCCCTTTGCAAACCAGCAGCAGCAGCAGACATTTAATAAACAACATAAAAACTATTTATAGAACAAATACAGGCTGGATAAGAGTGTGCGCAACGACAGTATAAAAGAAAGAAAAAAAAAACAATTAATAGGGTAAACATCAAAATATAAAAACATCTAACAAATAATCGAACCTTTAAGAGTGGTTAATTCATGGGGTTAAATAGATGCGCCCCAGTTAAAATTGTTGACAAACAATAGGAAACCGGCTTACCGGCGTTTAAGTACTAAAGGAAGACAAACATTCAAAACAACATCGTCACATTTATCTTACATATGCCTTATCCTGAGGCCATGTCGTCGCTAAAACTCAAAAAACTCTAAAAATCATGTTATAATTGAAACGAAAAACAGCCTAGTTAATCCGTAGTTGTCAGTGTCCCGGACTCCCGGTCACAAGAGACTGGAGTTCTATTTGGAAATCGCCGGGTCGTCGCTAACATGGCAACAAAGCTTAATTCTGCAACTTGGCAACGATGTAATATCGATCCGCCACCCGCGTTTTATGGCCCGTGGTAGGGGAAATTCATCATCCGTCAGCAGGGTGGAAACGAATTGGACCGAAATACCTACTCCCTAGTCCTTTCCTTCTCTTGCGGGCCCGGAGCCAGAGGCGTGCATACTACTTTTTCACATAAAAATTGATAAACTAGAACTTTCATAACTTAACCATAATTATAATTCACAATTAGCAAGAACTGAAAGGGAACTACTGAGGAATTTCAATTTCTTTGAAGCGAAGGAAAAGTATATGGAAAAGGGACAGACCACATATGCAGATACTCAACTGAAGACTACTACAAACAACGAGAGTAAAGAGTATTGCTTCCAAAAGGTGTCGGAGTTTGAGTATCTAGGAGTAACCCTAAAAAGTAAAGGGGAAGAAACCAAGAAATTGATAAGCGAATTTCAACAGGAAGGAAGACTGTCGGAGCACTACACAAACTGTTAAGAGCAAAGAAAATCTCTAGATAGGCAAAATTGAGACCATACCGAACAGTAATACAAGCCCACGTTCCTTTATGGACTCGAAACATGGATTATGAACAAAAATCATGAAAATATGCTAAACACCTAGAAGAGGAATGTCTTAAGAAAGATATTCGGGGGAGTAAAACACGATGAAAACGTTTGGAGGAGACGAGCAAATGCAGAGATCAGAGAAGGCAAAATTGAGACTATACCGAACAGTGATACAACCCATGATCATTTATGGAAGCGAAACATGGTTTATGAACAAAAATCATGAAAATCTGGGAGCGGAGTGTCTTAAGGAAGATATTCGGGGGAGTTAAAGACAATGAAAACGTTTGGAGGAGACGAACAAAAGCAGAGATCAGAAACCAGAAATTAGCCGGATTGTCGAAACAAAGCGACTTGGATGGCAAGAATCGCTGACGGAAGGTGGGCAAAGGACTCGTTGCTAAAAGGGGAAAGAAAGAAGAGAAAAGTACGACCACAAAAGAAGCGTGTAAGGAAGACCTAGAAACAATCGGGATAGCAAATTGGTGAACTGCGACCATGGACAGAAAAAAATAAAGGAAAACAGTTGAGAAATTCCATATACGTACAAATCACAACGATTTTTTCATCGCAATCAATTTTAACTCCGGTGCTCTGAATCTTTTCGCAATTCTGACGCTAGGATCGCTTAGAAAGTTCCTCATCTTGAGGAAAGTTGGTCTTGCCTCTTTATTCTAGGTCTGGATCTAAATTGTCCATTATATAACAGCCCAAGCATTTGAATCTTGATACTTGTTTAATTGGTTTTCCATAAACGGTTATGTTTGTCTGTAGATTCTGGTTTATGACCATAACCTTAATCTTCGCAGTGTTTATATTTAGGCCTGTTTAGTAGCATTTGTAGGACTTCTGTACAGTCAGCTAATATTGCTTTGTCATCAGCATATCTTATATTTAAGAGAGGTTTTTCATTAATTTGTATGCCTTCCTTTGCGTACTCATACGCTTTCTGAAAGATAGATTCTGAGTGGACATTGAATAAAGTGAGCGATAATACACATCCTTTTTTTTTATGGCCAAGCACAAGCACTGCAGGAAAAATCCTTTAAGGCGCTCTGGGAGCGGTGCGTGTGCGAAGAAAGCAATTCACGTTGGTCTTGAATCGTTGGAGGTTATATTCGGTGGGAAATACGGCCTCAGAAAGGCCGTTCCACAGAGAGGATGTCCTCCAGAAGAAAGAGTTCTTAAACAATGATGATCGAGGAGTATTAAGTTGAACCACATAGGGATGGGCGGAAGTGGTTCGTCGTGTATTTCTGCTATGAATTGCTCTAGATGGAATCAAGCGGGCAATGTCAGTAGAACACTTGCCATGGAAATATTTGTAAAAGAGGGTCAAATCACCAACCTGTCTTCGATGTTCTAAGCTGTCGAGGTTCTTGGTTAGCTCGTGGTCACCGATCAGACGAATGGCTCTCCTTTGGATGGAATCCAACAACCGAAGGGTATGCTTCGGTGCAGAACTCCAAACATGAGAGCAGTATTCCAGTGATGGTCGAATCTGGGCTTTGTAGAGTGTCAAAAGTTGTTGTGGTGTATACAGCTTTTTGGTACGGAAGAGTACACCGAGTTTCTGAGAAGCTGACTTGGCGATTGTTACAACGTGATTATGCCAAGACATATTTCCTCCCAGATTGACACCCAGTAAGTTAATAGACGAAGCCAGTGGAATTGAATGTCCTGCCATGACTATATCTGGTTCTGCAATGTTAACCTTCTAAGAGAAAACTGCTGCCTGGGTTTTTTTAGCGTTAAATTCGACTTAGTTACTGTCACCCCAAGACAAAATTTCTTCCAGGTCTTTATTGAGTCGAGATACTTCATGCTGTCTGCGAATATGTGCGCCAGCAGCCGATGTTCGAGAGTTCAAAGTAAACGATGAGATAAGTGTGCTGTCGTCAGCAAAGCTATAAATTGGATTTTCTGTCTTCGCTAGAAGGTCGTTAATGTATAGTAAGAAGAGGGTGTTTCACTTGTTATTCCACTTTCCAGTCTTAGGGACGCTACTTGGTGCATGTAAACAGTGTTTGTATGTCGTATCAATGGTTTTTGGGCTATTAGGCCGGCGTCGATTGTCTTGGTGACAATCGACGCCGGCCTAATAGCCCAAAAATCATTGATACAATAGACAATGGCCGCGAAAGCCTTTCACAGTTTATTAGTGTTTGTTTGTCGTTGTCATCCAAACATTTGCATCCAAAAACTACTCTTCTTCACTTCTTCTTCTTTAAGTGCCAACTCCATCGTGCAGATTTGCAACAATTTCGGCGAATTCTTCAGTCACTAACATTGTCCTCGGCCAGGTCCTCTGTGACCCTCTATTTTTTCTTCGATGATGAGTTTTGGGCGCTCGAATCCCTAGTGCCGAGATGTGTTCTAGATATGCGGTCTTTCTGATCTTAATTGCTGTTAGCCACGCTCTGTCTTTTCCCATTCTTCGTAGAACTTCTTCATTCGTGACGTGATCTACCCAGGATATCCTGAGCATACGTCGAAATATCTCAAGGCGAGTCATTGTACAAACTTTCATTGTCCAAGCTTCAACTCCATACAACAAAATTGGATACACGTAGCAGTTGACCAATCTGAGTATTTTTGCTATTCTGACGCTATGTTTGCTTAGCTCATCTGTAAGTTTTTGGACTCGCTGAGAATGTCTATAATATCAAAAGCGGTCTAGGGAGGATCTAGTAATGAGTTTTGACTAATTATATTACCGGAGACGCGGTAAATAGTAAGTAACCTGGACACCAAGTACTCCAGAGATGAGTTTCAAAGTCATATTCGTTTCCAACGAACCCAACAAGTAACAAAATTGACCTAATTTTCGCTAATAGATAACGAGTTCTGTTTGAGATGCAGTTTTCCAATATTACATGATAGCATAGAGTTACAAACTTTCCTGTAGCTCTCAGGAATCTTCATTGCCTCGACTAATATATGCCACAACAACCTATTTTAACTTTAGATAATCATTATTCACGACATTTTTTTCAATGATTCATTCCTAACTCGCGACACTAATGGAATTTGTGTCAAGTCGCTGCACATTGTTTACAAAATGAATTTTACATGCTAATCCGCCATACAAGTCGTTAAGTATGTAAGTATCCATATATCATAGATATGCTTATATAGAATATCTATAGTCTAAAGTTTTTACATAAACTATCCTTATTGTTGCTATGTAAAAATTTTTAATGGAACTTTTTCAACTATTCCTCAAGTATTTAACTTCATTACAAAGATTAACTAAAGAAGGTGATAAAATCGAACATTTTTAGAAAACATCGTTTTATTCGTGGTTTCAGGCAATGGATATCTACTACAATAAAGTAACTATTGGTGAATAGTAAAACTATTATTTTTGAAAAGATTGAAAATCTGTATTCTTATTGTATCTAAATAGAATTACCAAAAACAAGATTTACCAAAAAACACTATCGAACTATCTGGTATTTATTGTTAATACTTACAACTTTAATACTTCATTTGATATAAAATTCCTTGTTTTCTTACCTGAAACAAGAAATAAACATTTTAAAAAAATATTCTTTCCTCAAAGAGTTTAGTTGTTCTTTTACTTATTTATCTATATGGATACACGATTTACTGGTCCAGAACCTGTATTGGGACTGCCTAGAGCCTAGGTAAGGACCAAAGTCAGGAACTGGGTCTGGGAAGAGTCGACCAAACACTGGAGTAACATTGTAGGGCTGAGGCACTCGAAGCTGATGCTCAAAGGCTACTCCAAAAAAACTCACAACTGGCATACTGGATCTTGGCAGGAGTCAGATCAGAGTACTAGTGGGCCTGCTCACCGGGCATGGACCATTCAGACTACACCTTCGGAGGATGGGGATTCTGACACAGGAACCCACCTTGTGCCGACTGTGTGACATGGACGATGAGACGGCAACTCACATTCTATTCGAGTGTGAGGCCTTGGACTATAAACGGTTCCCCATCTTCGGTGACACGAATCCTGAATCCTATCATCACCTTGAGGAGCTGGTCACGGGACTCAAATCTCTTATAAAGGGAACTGCCCTGTGGCAACAGTAACTCAAGGAATTTAGGACACCTGGATTATAGCCTACCTGAGGATCAGCGGGATGTTGATTTTCAGCTGAACAAACTAGAGTCCTGTAAGCACGGGTGCATGTAAGGACTCTTGGTGCCAAACCTGGTCACAATATTCCCACAGGAAGCAGTGCTCAAACATGGGGCTCCATAGGTGAGACCATGCCAGGTTACTTAGATTAGATTATATATCTATATCCCCACACAAAACATGTAAACTAAATCATGTGAAAATTTAGAATATTGTAGATCAGGGCAATTTGATTAAAAAAAATCCCCAGGAAAATCTTAAAAATGCATATTTTCCCATACAGTTAAAGTCATTACAATGCTCAGTGAGTCTTCATTCCATAACTCATAGATTAGTAAATGGATAGATAGATAAACGGATGAATGAATGGATGGATAAATGAATGGATGGATAGATGGTTGGATAAATAGAAAGATGGATCTATAAGGTATAGAAGGATCAAAGTGGAATAGATCGATGAATCGATGTATGGATAGTAAATTGATAAAGTGTTATTCGCTGTGAATAACTTTCGAGCTATCGACGTTTTCCATAGCTTTGTCGTTTTTAATTTGTGTTTAATGACTATCTACGGCTCACGGTATAGTATTTTTCAAGAAAATTGGTTGAGAGTTAATAGCAAGGAAGTGCACCCTATTGTGATGGGCAATAAATAAGCAGGTATATACAGCCCTTTCTACTTTATCTATGATAATATTACTTAAAGGGTAGGACTGTGAAAGTTAGGGTTAAAATTTCGAAGAGATAGTAGGTGAAATTCCTATAAGGCGATTATATTATAAACAATAAACATTAAAAAAACATATTTATTATAAAGATTGTGGTTTTAAGTTTGATTTACATTGAATAGGAGGCCAGTGTTTTGGAAGAAATGAAGAAGTTGAGGAACATGTCCAATTGGTCCTCAAACTTTCTATGATCAGAGAGAAACGAAACTTCTTAATTGCTTATTATATAAGCTTTATAAAATCACAATTTGTGAAATGAACCAATGAAAGAATCGCTAAGAGGACAGTGATTTGGAAGAAATAAAGAAGTTGAAGAACATGTGTCCAATTGGTCCCTAAACTTTCTATGATCAGGGAGAAAGGAAATTCCTTAATTGCTATATAAGCTTTATAAAATCACAATTTGTGAAGTGAACCAATGAAAGAATCGCTAGTAGGACAGTGTTTTGGAAGAAATGAAGAAGTTGAGGAACATGTGTCCAATTGGTCCTTAAACTTTCTATAATCAGGGAGAAAGGAAATTCCTTAATTGCTTATTATATAAGCTTTATAAAATCACAATTTGTGAAATGAACCAATGAAAGAATCGCTAGGAGGACAGTGTTTTGGAAGAAATGAAGAAGTTGAGGAACATGTGTCTAATTGGTCCTCAAACTTTCTATGATCAGGGAGAAAGGAAATTCCTTAATTGCTTATTATATAAGCTTTATAAAATCACAATTTGTGAAATGAACCAATGAAAGAATCGATAGGAGGGCAGTGTTTTGGAAGAAATGAAGAAGTTGAGGAACATGTCCAATTGGTCCTCAAACTTTCTATGATCAGAGAGAAACGAAACTTCTTAATTGCTTATTATATAAGCTTTATAAAATCACAATTTGTGAAATGAACCAATGAAAGAATCGCTAAGAGGACAGTGATTTGGAAGAAATAAAGAAGTTGAAGAACATGTGTCCAATTGGTCCCTAAATTTTCTATGATCAGGGAGAAAGGAAATTCCTTAATTGCTATATAAGCTTTATAAAATCACAATTTGTGAAGTGAACCAATGAAAGAATCGCTAGTAGGACAGTGTTTTGGAAGAAATGAAGAAGTTGAGGAACATGTGTCCAATTGGTCCTTAAACTTTCTATAATCAGGGAGAAAGGAAATTCCTTAATTGCTTATTATATAAGCTTTATAAAATCACAATTTGTGAAATGAACCAATGAAAGAATCGCTAGGAGGACAGTGTTTTGGAAGAAATGAAGAAGTTGAGGAACATGTGTCTAATTGGTCCTCAAACTTTCTATGATCAGGGAGAAAGGAAATTCCTTAATTGCTTATTATATAAGCTTTATAAAATCACAATTTGTGAAATGAACCAATGAAAGAATCGCTAGGAGGGCAGTGTTTTGGAAGAAATGAAGAAGTTGAGGAACATGTGTCTAATTGGTCCTCAAACTTTCTATGATCAGAGAGAAACGAAACTTTTTAATTGCTTATTATATAAACTTTATAAAATCGCAATTTGTGAAATGAACCAATGAAAGAATCGCTAGGAGGACAGTGATTTGGAAGAAATGAAGAAGTTGAGGAACATGTGTCCAATTGGTCCTTAAACTTTCTATAATCAGGGAGAAAGGAAATTCCTTAATTGCTTATTACATAAGCTTTATAAAATCACAATTTGTGAAATGAACCAATGAAAGAATCGCTAGGAGGACAGTGTTTTGGAAGAAATGAAGAAGTTGAGGAACATGTGTCTAATTGGTCCTCAAACTTTCTATAATCAGGGAGAAAGGAAATTCCTTAATTGCTTATTATATAAGCTTTATAAAATCACAATTTGTGAAATGAACCAATGAAAGAATCGCTAGGAGGACAGTGATTTGGAAGAAATGAAGAAGTTGAGGAACATGTGTCTAATTGGTCCTCAAACGTTCTATGATCAGGGAGAAAGGAAACTTCTTAATTGCTTATTATATAAGCTTTATAAAATCACAATTTGTGAAATGAACCAATGAAAGAATCGCTAGGAGGGCAGTGTTTTGGAAGAAATGAAGAAGTTGAGGAACATGTGTCCAATTGGTCCTCAAACTTTCTATGATCAGTGAGAAAGGAAACTTCTTAATTGCTTATTATATAAGCTTTATAAAATCACAAATTGTGAAATGAACCAATGAAAGAATCGCTAAGAGGACAGTGATTTGGAAGTAATGAAGAAGTTGAGGAACATGTGTCTATTGGTCCTCAAACTTTCTATAATCAGGGAGAAAGGAAATTCCTTAATTGCTTATTATATAAGCTTTATAAAATCACAATTTGTGAAATGAACCAATGAAAGAATCGCTAGGAGGACAGTGTTTTGGAAGAAATGAAGAAGTTGAGGAACATGTGTCCAATTGGTCCTTAAACTTTCTATAATCAGGGAGAAAGGAAATTCCTTAATTGCTTATTATATAAGCTTTATAAAATCACAATTTGTGAAATGAACCAATGAAAGAATCGATAGGAGGGCAGTGTTTTGGAAGAAATGAAGAAGTTGAGGAACATGTGTCTAATTGGTCCTCAAACGTTCTACGATCAGGGAGAAAGGAAACTTCTTAATTGCTTATTATATAAGCTTTATAAAATCAAAATTTGTGAAATGAACCAATGAAAAAATCGCTAGGAGGACAGTGATTTAGAAGAAATGAAGAAGTTGAGGAACATGTGTCTAATTGGTCCCCAAACGTTCTATGATCAGGGAGAAAGGAAATTCCTTAATTGCTTATTATATAAGCTTTATAAAATCACAATTTGTGAAATAAACCAATGAAAGAATCGCTTGGAGGACAGTGTTTTGGAGGAAATGAAGAAGTTGAGGAACATGTGTATAATTGGTCCTCAAACTTTCTATGATCAGGGAGAAAGGAAACTTCTTAATTGCTTATTATATAAGCTTTATAAAATCACAATTTGTAAAATGAACCAATGAAAGAATCGCTAGGAGGACAGTGTTTTGGAAGAAATGAAGAAGTTGAGAAACATGTGTCTAATTGGTCCTCAAACTTTCTATGATCAGGGAGAAAGGAAATTCCTTAATTGCTTATTATATAAGCTTTATAAAATCACAATTTGTGAAATGAACTAATGAAAGAATCGCTAGGAGGACAGTGATTTGGAACCAAGGAAAAAGTTAAGGAACATGTGTCTAATTAGTCCTCAAACTTTCTATGATTAGGGAGAAAGGAAACTTTTTAATTGGTGGCAAAAGACTGTATTGAAAAATTTTAAAAATCTGATCTACCCTCGTATCTTAAAAAAAAGGAAATAAATTGGTAATATAAATATGCGCCATAGAAACAAAAAACACTACTGACAACATCACAGACGTCCTGATTCAGTGCGAGAGAGAGTTCTGTAATTAACTGAAAATTCTTGTCATTATTTGAAGCTACTCTTTACAAAATTAATGAGACTCTGATTGGACGTCGAACAGAAAACCAAATCGACAGTTCATCAACAAGTAAAGCAAGCAACCAGACCAAAAAGGAGTTTCGTATTAAATTAACCAAAATGCCCAACGAAAATTTTGCGCCATTGATGAGGATAATTCAGGCAGAAACTTCCGGGACGTAGAACTTTCCACGTAGAAGTTTCACCCCTCTTTTTGTCTCTCCCACCACTGATTGTGCGCTCGTCGACCCGGACGGGACGACGAGCATTTCCATCTGCATCCATCAGCGGGTCGAGAACTTTTCTGAATGGAATGGAAGTTACTAAATAAACGGAGTTTGATTGTTATGACCCAGGATAAAAATAATACTATTCTGCTATTCTCGGTGGTTTATGGAAAGTTTGAGAGGCTCTATACACAATTTCTGCATGGATTTTTATACTATATAGTACTCTACCAAACCAAAGGGACTTGAAGAGGGGGAACTAATATGAGAGGACATAACATTCTTCAGCTCTTCTTACTGTGGCATTTTTTCCATAAACTCATTCATAAACAACTCATAAAACTCATCTCAAAGGTAAAGAAATGAAGAATGTTGACTTTTTAATAATCTTAATCGGTGTGTCCGGATTGAGGCGATTGGTATCAAATGCTAAAGTCAAACAACCGTTTTGCAGCCCTCTCAAGTTTTTGCCCTCAATACCCCATGACCGGATTGCGGCGGGCGACAGGTAGGCCAATAAAGATTAGGGTAATGACACCTTGTCGTAATGACGGTTTATAATCCTTAAAATACCTGATTGGCAAAATTTCCCAAGGTCTGTTATAGTTTAGTATGTTTAACTTATTTCGAGAATTGTCTTCTCCATTTCAACAAACATTTGAAAATTGCCCTGCATATTTAAACTTAAGTAAATACGTCCTTAACGTAGGGGTTAATTGCCCTTAATACGTCTACCTGATAGCTACCGCCGCAATCCGGTTGTCGTTTCATTTCTACCTGTTTTTTGGGAGCTACGAGTGATGAATTATCGCCGCAATCCGGCTTAGCCCATCTCAATTTTTGACCCGAGAAGACCAGCTCTTCTTTATATGGTCATTTTTTTATAAACTTATGCTACTCTCAATTATAAACAATTACTCTTTTTTCATTTAATTTATTTATAACAGATTTTTTGTGTTTCTATAACCTTTTTCGTACACTTTCAATAGAAATTATCATTTTTTTTTTAATGAATCACATTTAAGAACGTTGGCGTTGTTTGTGGTTATTTTAATTAGTTAACTTAAGTAGGTTTTATAATAAAAAATATCTGATTTTGTAATAACAAAGTAACTCGATAATTATTTATATGTTTAAATGTGCGTTTGATGTAATTCTTGGTAAAAAGCGAGGTCAGTTATAGATGAGGCCATATTAGTATAAATTAATAATAAAACAAATTTGTCACATGCAAGGATGTTTAGAAGAGTGATGATCTTTTGTATAAATGTTGAAAATTTATAAAATATGTATTTATGTTTGATTATTTGACATATTTGTGACAGCGCTGTCAACGATCTGTCAGGTAGTTAACAAACACCTGTCACGTAGCTGTCAACCATCTGTCAAGTATCTTCACATTCTTAAAACGTAATCTTTGACTGCTTCTTCTCTATTTTAGATATTAACTTGTCTTCTTATATTTTTGACAGCGCTGTCAACTACTTATCGACACCTGTCACGTAGCTGTCAATCATCTGTCAAGTATATTCACATTCTGAAAACGTAATCTTTGAATGTTTCTTCTATTTTAGACCATAGAGATATAAGATATAGAGCACGGGAGCAAGCCGATACGACCAGCACGAAATAGAAAGAGAGAGGACAACTAGTGCGTCGGTTTATCTTTGTCTAATCACACGCGCAACAGGCGAGTCTATAAAACTAGTAAGGTAAAAAACCAGACCCACTAGTTGCTCTCTCTCTTTCTATTCCGTGCTGGCTTTCACTTGTGTGCGTTCCTATGGCTCACGTGCTCTATATCTTATATCTCTATGTTTTAGACATTTGTCTTACTCTCATTCTTTGACTCTGACATTTGACATCCTTCTTGAAAGTCATTCTCTGATTCTGATATTTCTGATGAAAGTCATTTTAAGACTCTGACATAGGTTTTGATAGTCATTTTGTCAATTTTTGACCGATTCTACATTTTCATTCAGCTTACTCTCATACGTCTTGAAAGTTATTCTTTGACTCTGAGATTTGACATAAGTCTTAAAAGTCATTTTATGACTCTGACCTTTGACATACGTCTTGGAAAGTCATTCTCTGATTCTGATATTTAACATACGTCTTGAAAGTCATTTTATGGCTCTGACATTTGACATGAAAGCCATTCTCTCTTACTCTCATACGTCTTGAAAGTCATTCTTCGAATCTGACATTTAACATACGTCTTGAAAGTCATTTTCTGATTCTGACCTTTCATTTAAGTCTTGAAAGTCATTTTATGACTCTGACATTTGACATAGGTCTTGAAAGTCAATTTTTGACGATAAATATGTATTCTACATCTTCATTTGTCTAACTCTCATACGTCTTAAAAGTCATTCTTTGACTCGACATTTGACATACGTCTTGGAAAGTCATTCTCTGATTCTGACAGTTAACATACGTCTTGAAAGTCATTTTATAACTCTGACATACGCCTTGAAAGCCATTTTGTCAATTTTTGACCAATAAAAATGTATTCTATATCTTCAGTTGTCTTACTCTTATACCTCTTGAGAGTCAATTTTTGACGCTAAATATGTATTCTACATCTTCATTTTTCTTACTCTCATACGTCTTCAAAGTCATTCTTTGATTCTGACATTTAACATACGTTTTGAAAGTCATTCTCTGATTTTGACAGTTAACATATGTCTTGAAAATCATTTTTTGACTCTGGTATGTGAAATACGTCTTAAAAATCATTTTTGACGATAAATATGTATTCTATATTTTCTCTTTTTATACTCTGGCATTTGACATACATCTAGAAATTCAATTCCTGGCTCTATCATTTGACATAAGTCTTAAAAGTCATTTTGTCAGGCTTTGGCCAATAAATATGTATCTATATCTTCTCTTCGCTTACTCTGACAATTTACATACGTCTTGAAAGTCATTTTATGACTCTTACATCTGACATACGTCTTGAAAGCCATTCTGTCAAAATTTGACCGATAAATCTTCTCTTCTCTGGCCCTGACATTTGACATACAACTTAGAAGTCATTTTCTGACTCTAGTTAGCATTTGACATACGTCAACCATCTCTCAAATATCTTTCAGATCATTCAAGTTATTTTGGTAATAAGAATGTTCTAAAATCCTTGTTGGAATTAATTTTGATAAAATAGATTCATGCATGCTTGACAACAACGCATTATATAAACTAATTAAATTCTAAATTTGTAAACAAAACTGTGTTTAACTCTCCAGAATCAGCTTGTCGTAAGTGAGAATATGTTTTTGGAATTCCTCATAATCAGAAGTAAAGGACCTACAAGAGAACGAGCCCAAAATCCCATGCTTTTTCTTATGAAGGTCCGAAAAGCGAATTTTGTTACCGTTCAAGGTCGTCTGACGTCATAGCCCCACCCGGCCCCACCCACTTTCACTTTTAACCTGATTGCTTGGTTCTGATTGGCTGACAGACTCCGCCCTTTAATTGCTTATTAATGACTTGTTAATTACTAGTGCCCCATTGCTTCGTTCTGATTGGCTGTCTGACTCCGCCTCTTAATTATTATTAATGACTTGTTAATTACTAGTGCCCCATTGCTTGGTTCTGATTGGTTGACAATCTCCGACCCTTAATTACTTAATAATTAGAAATGCCCCATTGCTTGGTTCTGATTGGTTGACAATCTCCGACCCTTAATTACTTAATAATTAGAAATGCCCCATTGCTTCGTTCTGATTGGTTGACAATCTCCAATCCTTAATTACTTAATAATTAGAAATCCCCCATTGCTTGGTTCTGATTGGTTGACTGCTAGCAGACAACTGTCAATTTTCGAGTGGCCTTTGACGTTTGGCGCAAGCAGCCAACCCTCTTTTCTTCTTTTTGTATATTTTCGAATTTTTTCGCGCTTTGCTGACATCGTACCAACTTTACATGCTACCAACTTTACAGTGCTACCAACTTTTGACCTTTTACATTCGACGCAAGCAGCCAATTCTTCTTTTTGTATATTTTTGAATTTTTTTTCGCACTTCGCTGTCATCGTACCAACTTTACATGCTACCAACTTTACAGTGCTACCAACTTTTGTCACAAATGCCCCATTGCTTGATTCTGATTGGTTGACAATCTCCGACCCTTAATTACTTAATTACAAGTGCCCCATTATCCGCTTCCGATTGTTTATTATTTAATAAACCCCACCCATAATTTGATATCGAGTAGCCATTGTTTTAAATAATTAATATTAAGAGTAATATATTGATAAGCATTATAACACTATTAAAAATCATTAGGGTGATTATAGGATTAAATAATAAAAAAATATAATAATAAGAAGTTTGTTTTATTAAAAAATATATACATATATTTAAAATGGTAATACAACAGTTTTAAACTAATTATTTATTTCTACTTAATAATTAAATGTGTTTATAGACATATTATACATAATCTAAGTCGTTTAATACTTTTGCTTTATAGAAAAACATGTATTCTCTTAAAGCTGTAACTAATAAACAATCAGTACACATTTCACAAAATTTTTTTAGAACTTCAAATAAAGTGAAATTATTATTATTAATATTATTATGAAAAAGAGTCTTAATTATATCTAACACATGATAATAATAACTACAAAAGTTTATACTGTCCAATAGTGAGACGTGATATGATAATAAATTTTGATCAGCTTCCAAAATTTGTTTTATATCTTCCTCATTTAAATGAAATTCAACATCATGCTTTCTAACACTTAGCAGTTTTATACCATCATATACAACTTGAGTAATAATGCAGTAATCACCACATTGAAATGTTATAGGAATGTGCTGATCCAATGTATCACTTATAAAGAAATCATTCACGTTATTATTCAATAATTCTATTAGAATGCTCCATTCAATAATACTAAACGATATTTTAGATGTGTGATAATATTGCGATAAAGTTATAGCTGAACTGAATGATCTGGCTGGTGATATTCCAACTTTTATCACATAACTTCCAATAGGAAATGATGTTTGTAATAAATTATAATGCTCCAGTTTAGCTGCAGTTTCATATCTTTCTAAAATTTCATCGATTTGATCATTATACTCTTGACCTACTGATGAGGATGTTGATGCACTAAAATAACCTTCACTACTCATATTTAAACAAAATATTGATCACAACTATGATTTATTATATTTTAATCATACTATTTATAATACCAACCCCACTACAATTACTTTTTATAGAACAGCATCATTATAATGTCATTACAAAATAAATCATTAAAAATATTTTTATAAGATTATTAAAAAACATCATTATAAGACTATTAACAAGTTATAACAGGTCAACATGTTCAATCCAAGAATTATGTTTATTATCAAAACCAAGCCACTTAACAAATATTTTGTTTCCCTTTCTTTTTAATATTTTTTCTACTAGATAGATGTCTGCATTATTTGTTTTCTGTAATTCCTGTTCATAGAAAGCCCCTTTAATCGGATTTCCCTGTATATCCTCCAACAAATAAGTTGTAGGATTAGTAATATTAACTTTTATGATTTTAAAAACTTCTGTGGTCCAATTAGGAGTATAACCTTTTTCAAAAATATGTTTAGCCTTCGATATTCGCACCAGATCACCTATTTTATATTTTCTTGGTCCTGATGTTTTTATATAATTAAAACGATCATGTAAAATCGTTTTTTCATTTAGCTTATTTATTTCAGATGGTCTAAATTTAATTGTAGAATGTATCGTATTGTTGTATTCTTTAGTAATTTGAGGTAATACATTAATCCATTTATAATTACCATGTAAACTAAAATATTTGTATAATTTTGATTTCAAAGTTCTTATAACTCTTTCAGCTATCGCAGCTTTCTTGACAGTATATGTACTATAATGGTTGATATCATACTTTCTCATTAAATCTTGAAATTTAACGTTATAAAATTCAGTTCCCTGATCAGTTTGCAGGTTTTTAGGATAACGTTTTGAATGTTTCAATATACTTGCAAAAGCCTTTGTAATTTCTTCTCCAGTTTTAGTTTTTAAAGCTACTGTCCAAAGATATTTAGACAAGCAATCAATGACTATCATTATCATTTTATAACCCTTATTACTATTAGCATAAGGTCTCATTTCCGCAAGATCCATTTGCCATAAGTCATCTAATCCTTTGAGAATTATTTTTCGACGAGGATAATTTTTACGAGCAGGTTTGTGAAGCTCGTTAACTAATTGAAGCTTCTCTTTCGTCGTCATGATAATGACTAATACGATAGATGAATATATTATTTAGTGTTTAATTTTAGATTTAATATCATAAATTTCCTTAAATACATCATTAATTTTCATATCATGTAATTGTAACATATCAGAGGTTTCTCTAAATTTTTGTAGCCATATTTCTATTTGATTATTAATTTTACTTATCTCATATTCAACTTTATGTCTGCTAGTATTCTGTTCATCCTTATATTTGTTTAGCTCCCGTATTAATTCACCATGTAGTTTTGCTAAATCAATATTGTAAAGTGTATTTGCATCATCTACGTATTTCTTTGTTGCCATATGTTTTTCAGAAGTAGGAGGATGTCTTGAAATAAAGTTTTCAATTGAATCTATTTTGTTTTTTATAGATAAAATTTTAATTGATATTTGATCTTGTAGTTTTGGTAAATCTTCATTATACAGCTGATTTTTTAGAGATAATAAACCAAGCCTAAATTCTCCTTTTAATTGTTTTAATCCAATTATTTGACTTTGATGACTACGTCCAAACTTATCAAGACTCATTATGAAAATGATCACACTACAACGTTACATTAGTATATAATATCTGCTTCTCGTAATTCATTAATGATGGAAACAATTTCATTAGAATGAGATGTATTACCAGCTTCTTTCGAAGCATAGAGTAATTGCAATCTTTCACATAATTCATTTGGATCATCCCAATACACATATTCTACAGGATCATCATTATATGTTAAATACATTCCATTACCTAAAGTCTTAGATGTATACATAGGTTTTATAATATACTTATACTTAAATGTCGAACTATTTTTTAAATATCCTCGCTTATTTCTATGTACATTTGTTGCTTCTAATAAGAGTTTGTAATTTTCTAAATCTTTAGAAGTGTAGTCTTGAGGTGCATCATAGAAAAGTAATTCATATAGTTCAGGTGATCCTGAAACATATCCTTCTTTTGTGAAAACTGCTCCCGTTTTAGTATCAAAGTTGATATTTTCTGCTCCAAGAAACCATTTAGATGTCGATATATCATATGTTGGACCATATACTTTATCTATTTTATCATCATTTTGCCAAAATTCTTTTAAATATTTTAGAACTCCTTGTGGATATTGCTCGAGGTACTCATTTAAAACAGTTTCTGGAATATCTTTATCATCTAATTCTTCCGATACTTCCGCGTTATCCTCAACCTCATTCTCAACATCACTATTATCACCTGCTACATGTTTAAGTTCTAGAAATGATATGTTTTTATTCTCATGTTTTTCTTTTTTAATATTAGGTTTTTTTTCATGTTTACAATAACTTAGATTAGCTGTCGATTGATTTAAAAATTTTGATGATTTAGCGATATCCTCCAACGGTTTTGATATAGGTTGAAAAAGCTTATTTAACGTTTCATCTTCTTCTGTTCTATTAAGTTTTAATGCAAGATATTTTTTTCTAATATCTTTGGTTAGTTGAGCTATTTTTCTTTTTCGGGCAGCTTCCAAACTATTCAACATTTTGTTGTAGACTGATTAATATTATTCAAAGCTTAAATTTTAATATATTTATCAAAACCCTTACGATAGCGACCGTTATTTAGAGGGAACTCCTTAACAATAACCATCATACCATGTTTTTCATTCCAACACTGTGAACATATGTTTTTAAATTGATCAAAATTCATATCTGGTGATACATGTCCATCGAATATATGTTTAAGATTTAATTCATCTTGTTTGAATATTACAATCATGTTACAATTATCTCTTATTAGCACTTTCGGTATTTTAGAAAAGGTCTGACAAAGATATGCAACATCAATATTTTTATGTCGACACATAGAAAAATATTCACGAATTTTTTGTTGTTTGTCACATGCAACGTCATCAAAGATGAAAACTGAATTAGATTTCGCATCACTAACATTTATGATTTCATCATTATCTCTAAACGGAAAATATTCAACACCTTTCACATTATTTAATACTTCTGCTAATAACTGATATTTAGGTTGATAGAGCGATTTAGAATATACATAAACGTTTTGAAACTTTATCCCATTTGGATTAAAGAGTAATGACATCATTGCGTTTGTTTTACCACATCCTGATGGACCGCATATGATAATACGAAGAGTATTTGGTAGCAATTTGCTATGTTTACTTTCTTCACATTTTATATTAAAATCTAAGTTATCCACAGGTAGCGACTGTACTTGTCGAATGATTTTCATTTTGTGTTAAAATATATAGCACGTTTTTTAATAAATATATGTTTATTGAAAACAAAACAGTTAGTTCTCATGCTACTGTTTAAAGGTGAGGGTCTAGTAAATAACTTAATAAACAAACTTCCCTTCGAAGCACATTTATTGGGTGGTTATCAGTATTGTGGACGTAAGTATTATAAAAAAAAATGTTTAATTTTTATTAACATTTTTTTGTTTTTTTTAGCTGGAACAAAACTACAAAAACGTCTATTACGTGGAGATCCTGGTATTAATCCATTAGATGTTGCTTGTAAAGAGCATGATATTGCATATTCAGGCGATAATACAATAGCGGAGAGGCATAAGGCTGATCAAATTCTAGAAAATAAAGCTTGGGAACGTGTCAAAAATAAGAACGCGAGTTTAGGTGAACGAGCAAACGCATTATTAGTTACAGGTGTAATGAAAGCTAAGCGAAAACTAGGTATGGGTATTAAACGAAAAATTTCTTTTAAACGTGGAATTATAGATAAAATTAAAAAATCCTTAATACCTAATCTAACATTAAAAAAGACTATTCAAAATGCATTAAAATTTGCTAAAAAGACTGTTTCAAAAGCTGGAAAAAAGAATATTCGAGTTCCTAGAATTATACCGTTTGAGAGCAAGATGGGAGGTTTTTTGCCGTTGATTCCTATATTGACAGCTTTAAGTGCGATAGGGACAATAGCAGGAGGAAGTTCAGCTATAGCAAAAACTATAATTGATGCTAAAAACGCTCAAAAGAAACTTGATGAAGATCATCGTCACAACAAAGCTATGGAGTCTATAGGAAAGGGATTGTATTTAAAGAAAAATATCAAAGGAGGCTACGGCTTGTATCTGAAGAAAGAAAAAAAAAACTTCCAATAAAGCTACCCAATAGACCACTAACTAACATCGATTTAATTAATTATGCAAAGAAATTAAAAATACCATATTTTCGTGGTGTTTTTATGCGAGATAGTCTTCCAATTAACGGATCTAGAAGATGCGAGTGTTCAATTGTTAATTTAGATATATCGCAAAATGCTGGAACACATTGGGTAGCTTATAAAAAGATAAATAACAACGTAGAGTATTTTGATTCATTTGGTAATTTGAAGCCGATGAAAGAGCTTGTTAAATATTTTGGTTCAGGTGTTAGAATTTTCTACAACAATAATCAATATCAAACATATAATCAAATTAATTGTGGACATCTGTGTTTGGAATTTTTATATAATGGCAGCTTACTTATCCAAAGAGGCACTTAATATCATTGAAATACTTATGGAAAATATTTCACCTTCAGTTTGGTATAAACTGCCATGTGAAATACGTGAGGATTTAAAAGAATATTTACCATGCAGTATAGATCCGGATTGTCATGAATGGTCAGATGTTTGTGGAAATATGACGTCAAAATGTCTATTTTGTTTTATATGTTATAAATAAATTTAATGATTAGCACATTAGTCTATTATTTAAATCATAACATTTTCTGATAATGGTTAGTCATGTCGCAACTTTTAACCTTAACGAGTACCAATAACGAGTTCTCTTTTACACCGTCAACACCTCTTGTACTTAATCCATATAAAAGTTACTATTTAGCAGTGCTAGGGTTTCATTCCTACAATTCAATACCTAATATTGATGGTGAAAAATTTTACTACTTCGAGTACGACAATTTAGAACAACTTAGAGAAAGAGAAATACTTCTACCTGTAGGTTGTTACGAGATTAGTGATATAGCTGCTTATATAAAAAAACAATTGATGTTAAAAAAAAACATTGCTGAAGAAGATTTTTTCTTAGAACCAAATAATAATACCCTTCAGTGCGAAATTTATAGTAAACTATTTGAAATCTCTTTTGAAAAGACTGATAGTCTTGCTAATCTCCTAGGATTTTCTAATAAAATATTAGAACCTGGAATAGTTCATTCTTCAGATCTACCTGTGAATATTAATAAAGTGACAAGTCTACTTTTTGACTGCAACATTACTGAAGGAGCTTTCTATGGAAATACACCAGCTCATATAATTTTAGATATTCCTATAACAGTAGATCCTGGTTTTGCTATCAACGAGAGACCTATCAATCCAATATATTTGCCTATAAAGAATTTGAAAGAAATTAATCACATCATTGTAAGGGTGTCTGATCAAGATTTAAGACCTGTTAACTTTCGCGGAGAAAGAAGCACCCTTCATCTAGTTTTACAAGAACGATAAATGGGTCTCATTATAGAACATAAAAGGACGGTTCCAACTAAAAAATCATCAGTTTTATCTAGATCTTGCAAGCATCGTAAACTAACTAGAGTAAACAGAGATTTTTTACAATCGATTGGACTTAAAGTTAAATATGGTAAACCGTAAATATATACGATCTGAAGTTGAATCTAAGCGACTTAAAGTTGACCCCATTTTTGATCTACATCGTGAACCAAAGTATGATGTTTCGATTAGAAAAGAAGAATTTAGATCGTACACTCCATATGTGAAATCATTTAATAACAATGATGTCGTAGAGTTTGTAATAAATCAAGCTGATTCGTTTTTTGCTCTACATGAATCTTTATTAGAAATTAAAGGTAGATTAGATATAGTGGGAGGTGGAAACGTACATCTAGCTCCCAATTTTGGGGTATTTCTATTCGATTCCTGTTCATATAGTGAAAGTTCAAAAGAAATTGAAACAGTGAGAGATCCCGGAATTGTTAGCGCCGTACGTAGTATGCTATGCTATCGCAGTGATTATGCAAGATTTATGAGTATTGCTGGATGGAATTTTCCTAACCATCCGTTCTTAAATGAAGATGATAAATCTTTTAGTTTGTTGATTCCTCTTAAACATATTTTCAACATTTTTAATGATTATACAACAATAGCTTATGGGAGACAAACATTTCGTCTCGTACGAGCTAGTTACGATAATGATAGTATTATTGTAAATGAGGTAGGTGCTGGTAGTACCGCAACTACAACAACTGTTAAGATTATTATAAATAGTATGGAACTGAAAGTGAAACATGTGTTTCCCAATGATGAAATTAAAATTAAATTGATGGAACCTATTAAAAATAATATACCAATATATATTCCATTCAGAAAGTGGGATCTTAATGAACTACCCTCAATTAAAGACGGTGCAAGAAGAGAAATCTGGAATGTTAAAACAAGCTCATCAATTGAAAAACCGCGTTATGTTATAGTAACATTTCAAACTGAGAGGCGCAATAGAAAAGAAAAGGATTCAACAATTTTTGATAATGTTAATATATCAAGTGTTCGAGTATCTCTTAATGGTGAATATTGGCCTAATGAAAGAATGCAACTGGACTTTGAGAAAAATGATTATGCTGCAGCTCATTATAACTACACTGAATTTTATCCTAGTTATTCATATTCGACTGAGAGACGATCACTTTTAGATTATCAAGCATTTAAAGATCATGCCTTATTTGTAATAGATTGTTCAAAACAAGAAGATGGAATGAAATCTTCAACTGTCGATATAAAATTAGAAATTGAAGCTAACAATGGTTTTCCAAAAGATACAAAAGTATATTGCATCATTATTCACGATTGTTTAATGGAATATTTCCCTCTTACGGAGGTAATCAAGAGTATAATATAAATACCTAATTGAAATGTGTTATATTACCTATGTAAATATTTTACTTTTTATAATAAAAAAAATAATAAAAAAATGTGGTTATTAATAATAAAACAATTTTGCAATTATTAAAAAATATATTTAATATTTTATATTTGTACTACTTCAAACGAAGCCGCAGGCTTCGGTTTACCGGTGTCCACCACCCCGTGGAACACCAAGCCATATTTTTGGTTTTTCAATTCGTCGATGAAGGGAGTGTAGTCCTCCAGCACCCTTTTCGGTAGAAAAACTACCATGTCCTCCATCTCAAGCAAAATTGTTTTTCCATAGGTGGAATTCACAATTTTTGCATCCACTATTTTGTTTTTTTTATTGACCTCTAAGGCGCTTAGCTTTACCAACGGCTTACTATTTTGTTTTTTTATTATGGAAGATTTGTTGATTTTTGTTAAATCCATCTATAAGAAATAAATAAAATTGTAAGTATATAAATAACGTAAAGCGCATTATATATCAAAAAACATATAAAATGTATAATAAATAAATAAATAAGTAAATAAATTAATAAAAAAATCATGTATAAAGAAAAATAGTAGACGCATATATATATATATATATATATATATATATATATATATATATATATATATATATATAACAGATATATACATTTTAAATAAATAAGTGAATAAATTAATAAAAAATCGTGTATAAAGAGTATAGAATAGTATACTTACTGTAATAATTATAGATAATAGCACTTCAAGAAACAACTGGAACTAACTTAATAAAATTGAATATTTCGCTTATATTTATACCCACTCTTTATATTAAAATCTAATTTACAAGAAAAAAATAAATATAAAATAAATAATTTTAGGGAAATTTTAGTATAGGGCAAATTATATATAAAGTACTTTGTAGGAATTTTTACTAATTAATTTTTAATGGGAAATTTAGAATATAAAGTATATGACAAATTATATATAAAGTACTTGAGGAAATTTTTACTATTTAATTTTGGTAATGTGAAATTTAGTATATTAAGTATCGATTTAGAGTCGAATATGCCAAATTATATATAAAGTACTAGGAGAAATTTTTACTATTTAATTTTGGTAATGGGAAATTTAGAATATTAAGTATCGATTAAGAGTCGATTTTTTTTATCTGTAACACTTTAAAAATTAATCAATTTCCGTTAATATATTTATTGTTAAATACTTAAACGTAAATTAATGACTTTATATTTCATATTTTCTAATTATGATTGAAAAACTATTTAAAATATGGTGTTAACAGTATGAGAACCTTTATTGTCAAAGATTTCATAGAAGTTGGTTGATTTTAATAGTCTGCGAAAAGTGATAATTGAAGTGTGTGTATAAAATTTTTTTTTTGGTAAGTTTTTTTATTAAATAATTTTAAATAGCTATAACTGTTTATATGGATTATTTTGTATCATATTGAATTTTAAATTAATGTTTTTTTTTTACTAATATATTTTTTTAAATTTTATTATAATATTTTACCATTATTATTTTTAAAAATTAATTATTTAATATTTCTCTTGCAGTCTAGTTACCTACTTTATATCAGACACATAATTAAATTTCTTTTTTCTATCTAACTATTTAAAATTTAGCATTATGTCAATAATTACTGATCTTATTCAACATATAACAGCTATTTTAGGATTTATAAGTATTACCTATGATGGTAAAACAGTGGAGGAGGGGTTGCTGGAATGTACAAAGGCTGTCAGAAAGATAAATAAAGATATTAAAAATGCTACTTCCATGGGTGAAAGACAACACCTAGAGGCTTGTTTAAGAAATGTTAAATCGTTAAGATCTCAGATTAAATTAACAAAAAAGAGAGGATCTGGAATTATGACTAGGGCAAAAGAGTCTGGAATTAAAAAAGTAGAATGGGATGATTTGACTTCAGCTTTTAAGTCTAGAATTCGAACTGGAGTCATTTCAAACCTTAAACATAAAGATCCTATAGCATTTCTTGTTGATTGTAAGACACTCTTCAAACGTAGAATTGGTAACGCACTCAAGAAAGATGAGTCTGTTAAAGTGAACACAGTTTTTTGTGGTGAATTTGAGATATATAGAGGCCTACAGATCATAACTGAATATAAATATTTCACCACAGCTAACTCTCCCATCTATAGAGATACAAATTTAAATAACTGGTTTGATGATAATGTGACAAAACTTATTCTAAAAGACCTGGAAGAATTCCAGGAACGTGACAGCGGGTGGTCGTTAAAAAGAGTAGTAAACTTGGGCGTAAATATTAATAAATTTGTTCCACAACTTGGATCATCATATATTGAACTACCACCTCAAATTAAAAGAAAAGAAGCATGCATTAATGTTAAAAATGATGATCAAGCCTGCTTTGCATGGGCAGTTACATCAGCTTTGTATCCTGTTAATAATAATCCGCAAAGAACAAATAAATACCCACATTATTCTGAGGTATTAAAACTTAAAGGTATTCAGTTTCCTATAACTATCAAGCAGATTCCAAATTTTGAAAAAATGAATAACATTTCTATCAATGTTTATATCCTAAAAAAGTATAATAAACAATTTTCGACCCTCCCTACATATTTAACAGCGGAAAAGAAAGATAAGCATGTAAATCTGCTTCTAATACAAGATCAGTATGACAAAGAGTCTACTAAATATCATTACGTTTGGATAAAGAATCTTTCACGGCTTTTGTCTAAACAACTCAGTAATGAAAATGGTCAAAAGTACTTTTGTGATAGATGTTTACACTACTTCCGTTCGGAAGATAAGCTAAGTAAACATATAGTAGACTGCGTGAAAAGGAATGATACCGCCACCAAAATGCCTACAGATAGCAAAAAGATGCTTAAATTTAAGGATTTTAAAAACAAAATAAAAGCCCCCTTTGCTGTATATGCAGATTTAGAGAGTATTTTAAAGCCTTGTGCAGAAAAGACTGCTTATCAAAAACATATTCCAGCAGCAGTAGGATATTATTTTAAATCTTCTTATGATAACAGTCTATCATTCTACCGTTCATATCGAGGATCCGATTGTATGCAGTGGTTTGCTGATGAAATGAATCAGCTTGCTGAGGATGTATCTACCATATTTCTATGTCCGTATAATATACACATGACTCCTCAACAAGAGAGTGATTTTCAAGCATCCACCCGCTGTCATATTTGTGAACAACCCTTTAAAGTTGGCGAGAAAAAAGTGAGAGATTATAATTACTTAATTTCTGAAAATAATTACCGTGGAGCTTCACATAATGAGTGTAATGTTAATTATCAAGACACGCACACAATCCCGGTAATCTTTCACAATTTGAGTGGTTATGACGCACATTTCGTGATAAAAGATATTGCAACCCGAATGAAAGGATCTATAGACTTACTGCCTCTCACTAAAGAAAAATATATTTCGTTTACGAAGCATATTGATGAAGCTCGAATTCACTTTAGATTCATTGATAGTTTTAGATTTATGGCATCATCCTTAGATAAATTATCATCTTCTTTAACAAAATTTACAAATCTGAGGTCTCAGTTTAATAACATACCTGAAGATAAGTTTAATTTGTTAACAAAGAAAGGTGTGATGCCATATGATTACATCAATAGTTTTGATCGTTTTAGTGAATCTTGTTTACCTCATCAAGATGCTTTTTATAACAAATTAGATAATAAAGCTTGCCCCCGCCGTATGTATAAAAGAGCACAACAAGTATGGTCTTCGTTTAACTGTAAAACTCTAGGTGATTATGTAGACTTATATATGAAAACAGACATTCTACTCCTAGCAGATGTCTTTGAACAGTTTAGATCGAGCTGTCTTAAGACGTATGATCTAGATCCAGCCCACTATTTTACGCTACCCGGATTTACTTGGGATGCTATGTTAAAGTTTACGAAACAGGAGTTAGAACTTCTTACTGATATGGATATGTTTTTGTTTGTAGAGCGAGGCATTCGAGGTGGTCTCAGTCAAGTCTGCTCTAAAAGAAGGGTTCATGCAAACAATAAATATATGTTGAATTATAATCCAGCAAAACCTGAAAACTATTTAATGTATTTTGATGTCAACAATCAGTATGGTTGGGCTATGAGTCAAGCTCTTCCATATGGAGAATTTGAGTGGGTGGATTCAAATATTGATGTCACTACAATTGCTGATGATAATAATGTAGGTTACATGCTTGAAGTTGATTTAGAGTATCCACATGATTTACATGATAAGCATAAAGATATACCTTTCTGTCCAGAACATATCAACCCTAAGACTATGAAGCCTCCTGCAAAGTTAAAAGAGACTACTAAACTTATGGCTACACTTTATAATAAAGAGAAATATATCATACACTATCGATCACTAAAACAAGCTTTAGAACATGGCTTGAAATTAACGAAAATACACAGAGTATTAAAATTTAAGCAGTCTCATTGGTTAAAACCGTATATTGATTTAAATACGGAGCTTAGAAAAAAAGCTAAAAACGAATTTGAGAAGAATTTATTCAAATTAATGAACAATGCTGTGTTCGGTAAAACTATGGAGAATGTAAGAAAAAGGGTTGATGTAAAACTTCTTACCGAATGGGAGGGTCGTTATGGAGCACAATCATATATATCTAAGCCTGAATTTAAGAATTGTATAATATTTGACGAAAATTTGGTGGCGATAGAGATGAAAAAAATTGAGGTTTATCTAAATAAACCTATATATGTAGGGCAAACAATTTTGGATCTTGCAAAGACTACAATATATAGCTTCCAATATGATTATTTACATACACGATTTGGAGAAAACTGCTCTACTTGCTACAGTGATACAGATTCCGTTTTATTAGAGATACGAGGAAAAGATCCTTATCAAATTATAAAGAATGATTGTGAGAAATACTTTGATACTTCAGACTATCCTACAAATAATGTGTATGGAATACCGCAACTAAATAAGAAAGTTTTAGGTATGATGAAAGATGAAAATAATGGCTCCATTATGACTGATTATGTAGGACTGAGATCAAAATTATATACTATGAAAGTGGCCATCTCAGAAGATGAGGTGCAAAAACTTAGGGCAAAATTAAAAGACGAAGAATATGATGATGATGAGATTGAAAAAAATGTTATGAATTATGGTGTAACCAAAAAAGCAAAGGGGGTTAAAATGTCGATAGTAAAAAATAGTATAACTTTTAATGACTATATTGAATGTTTAGAAACATCTAGAAGTAAGACCACTTCACAGAATCTCATACAATCGAAACATCATAAAGTCTTTTCAATAGAACAAAAGAAAATTGCTCTCAGCTCTGATGATGATAAAAGATATCTGATACCAGGGAAAGATGAGACATTACCATGGGGGCATTACTCTATTAACCCTAAAATAAATGTTTATGATGATGATCAAGTAATGGATTGTTTATAGAGTTCAAAATTATTATTTTAAATTTAAATTATTTACATAAAATTGTTTTCTTTTTTTTATCATAATTTAGTATAATTGTAATATAATAAAACTACTTGTTTTATATAAATTAGTATGTATAAGCGTGTCTGATATTATGAAGTTTGATCAAATTGGATAGAAATTTACGTACGACTATGGATTAAAAATGAAGATGGAATATATAAAATGCAGTCTGATAATAGATGAGAGATATATGGATAAAATAATTCTACAAACTGTTTTGAAAATATTTTTAAGACCAAATTGGATAGAAATTTACGTACGACTATGTATTAAAAGATGAAGATGTAATATATAAAATGCATTCTGATAATGGATGAGAGATATATGGATGAAATAATTCTACAAACTGTTTTGACAATAATATAAATTTTTTGAGTTGGATATTATATAGGTGAGTCTAAAAGTGACTTTAATAATTTTTTTATTATAATAATGTTTTTTTTCTTATATATGATTTTAGATCGATTTCAAACAGATGGGAATAATATTTAATCAATCCAGAATCAATCAAAATTTTTATATAAACCTATCATATAGATAAGAAGATTAAAAGTGATTGTTTAAAAGGAGAAATATTAGATTGAAACCCCACTTATCCAGCCTTAAAGCTTAATATAAAACGAAACTTTTATACAAATTTTCAGTTTCATAGAAGGCATCATGAGAATAGCACTTGTAGATATTCAAGGAATTATCTTTGAGGATATATTTTATCCGAAAGAATTGTCTATACTGATTGGAAAACATATTACTAGTTTTCTGTTTAAACCACCAGTACCCTTCCACACATTGAGTTCTAAGGATAAGAGAACTAATAATTATGTTGAAAAATATGTTCATGGAATAAAATACGACTCTGGTGATATTGAATATAATGAAATTAATAACATACTGGAAAAATATTTATTAAATTCAGCAGACTGCATATACGTCAGAGGTAGTCAAAAACTAAATTTTTTAGAAACCAAATGTCGAGAACTTGGAATTTCGACAAATATTTACGATGTTACAAAATATGATGGAACCCCCTGTTGTACTGACGTCTTTCAACCTGCATTCACTCAATGTTTCAACCACGCTTATGGAAAATATATGTGTACTCAACATAATGTAAATTGTTTAAATAATTGGTTAAAAAATGTTGTCCTACCATTTTAAATATATATTTTTTAATAAAACAAACTTCTTATTATTATATTTTTTTTATTCTTTAATCCTATAATCACCCTAATGATTTTTAATAGTGTTATAATGCTTATCAATATATATTACTCTTAATATTAATTATTTCAAACATGGCTACTCAATATCAAATTATGGGTGGGGTTTATTAAATATTTATCAATTATATATTTTTATTATAATGTAATTATTTCATAATAATAGTTGTGGGGCTAATTAAATAATCATCAATCAGAACGAAGCAATGGGGGTAGTAAACATCAAAAAATAATTAAATAAATACAAAATGGGTGGGGTTTATTAAATAATAAACAATCGGAAGCGGATAATGGGGCACTTGTAATTAAGTAATTAAGGGTCGGAGATTGTCAACCAATCAGAATCAAGCAATGGGGCATTTGTGACAAAAGTTGGTAGCACTGTAAAGTTGGTAGCATGTAAAGTTGGTACGATGACAGCGAAGTGCGAAAAAAAATTCAAAAATATACAAAAAGAAGAATTGGCTGCTTGCGTCGAATGTAAAAGGTCAAAAGTTGGTAGCACTGTAAAGTTGGTAGCATGTAAAGTTGGTACGATGTCAGCAAAGCGCGAAAAAATTCGAAAATATACAAAAAGAAGAAAAGAGGGTTGGCTGCTTGCGCCAAACGTCAAAGGCCACTCGAAAATTGACAGTTGTCTGCTAGCAGTCAACCAATCAGAACCAAGCAATGGGGGATTTCTAATTATTAAGTAATTAAGGATTGGAGATTGTCAACCAATCAGAACGAAGCAATGGGGCATTTCTAATTATTAAGTAATTAAGGGTCGGAGATTGTCAACCAATCAGAACCAAGCAATGGGGCATTTCTAATTATTAAGTAATTAAGGGTCGGAGATTGTCAACCAATCAGAACCAAGCAATGGGGCACTAGTAATTAACAAGTCATTAATAATAATTAAGAGGCGGAGTCAGACAGCCAATCAGAACGAAGCAATGGGGCACTAGTAATTAACAAGTCATTAATAAGCAATTAAAGGGCGGAGTCTGTCAGCCAATCAGAACCAAGCAATCAGGTTAAAAGTGAAAGTGGGTGGGGCCGGGTGGGGCTATGACGTCAGACGACCTTGAACGGTAACAAAATTCGCTTTTCGGACCTTCATAAGAAAAAGCATGGGATTTTGGGCTCGTTCTCTTGTAGGTCCTTTACTCCTATATGTACATACTTTTTGTATAAAATTAAGCCTAGACCGCATTCACTGTTTTTAAGACGGTCTTTATGGTTTGGTCCGCAAATCTAATATGTACATAAATATTAAAATCGTGTATTCTGTCCGCGATTCCAGGCCGTCGATCTTTTATGGTGTTTATTTCTGTGATTAATTTTTTTTATTACTTCAAGATTCAATTGCTTTTCTTAGACGAAATGGTATTTTGTGATTAAATTTTTTCATTACTTCTTCTCTAACATTAAAAACCGGTCTTTTAGGCGAAGTGGATTAAATCTGCTTAATTCAGTTTATTATTATTATAGACGTCATAAATGTTAAAGCAGTTTTGGATTTAAGGATTGTGAAATAAAGAAAGTAAATTATTAAGTATATATCTAAAAGATATATACTTAATATATATATTTAAATTTCGCTTTAGTAGAGTAGTCTCTTAAGCTTCCAAATTGGTAATCTTGACGTACCATAAAAGTTAAATGCAAAATTTTATTAGAAAATTTAGAATAAAACGGAATATTTTAAACATACGGCGCTTAATAAAGCATTGTTACCAGTTAATATCAATCTAAAATCTAACTTAAAGGGTTAAACGAATATTAAAATTTCTAATATTTATTTTACTCATTTAAACTTTTTGGAACGATGTTCCCTTTCGGGCGTTACGAACAGTTACGACTGACGCTAGGAGCTAGCCAAAAAAAAATTCATACCAAAATTTGTCACGACACGACATACGCATGTTGTCTTCCTATATAT